>CM022299.1:218833871-220235991 GCA_011799875.1 Thinopyrum elongatum | reverse complement strand
GAGGTGGTGGGGCGACGGGGCGGCAGTGGGTGGTGGGGCTGTGTGTGGTGGTTATCGAGGAGGGAGAGAGCAGAGAGAGAGAGAGAGAGAGAGGCCGGGGTGGGGGCACGGCTGTTAGTTAAGTCAGCACGTTGTCGTCGGCCTCTTCTTTGCCGTCTGCTTATTTATTCTTTGCCGTCTGCTAGAAGACGGCAAAGAGGGGGGCCGTTAGGTTTAGCCAACACAGCTCTTTGGTGGCCCCCAGCTCCCTCTTTGTCGTTTGCCATTTGCTGTTTGCCTTCAGCTGGCAGACGACAAAGAAGGAACTGACGGCAAAACTAATTTTTTCCATGAGTCCTTTCTTTGCCGTCTGCTTATGCTAAGCAGACGGCAAAGACCATCTTTGCCGTCAGCTGGCAGATGGCAAAGAGCCAGCAGATGACAAATATTTTGTTTCCACTAGTGAGAAATCTAATATGGTAAAAAAATCGTGTTAAAATTTTAGCCCAATCAGAGTTACGGATCTCCGGGAATTTAAGAAACAGTTTTCGGCCAGAAAACAGGAACGCTAAACAGAAGAGAACATAGAGAGAGAGAGAGAGAGAGATCCATTCTCAAAGGGGCTCTCGGCCCTTCGGGTGCCATGGAGGCCAAGGTCCGGAGTGGAAAACCTTCTCCCATCTAGGGGGAGGCCAAGGAAGAAGAAGAAGGAGGGGGGCTCTCTCCCCCTCTCTCCCGGTGGCGCCGGAGTGCAGATGGGGCTAGAATTGTGACGGCGATCTACACCAACAACCTTGCTACCATCAACACCAACTTTCTCTCGCTCTATGCAGTGGTGTAACACCTCTTCTCCCCGCCGTAATCTCTACTTAAACATGGTGCTTAATGCTTCATATTATTATCCAATGATGTGTTGCCATCCTATGATGTTTGAGTTGATTCATTTTGTCCTATGGGTTGATTGATGATCGTGATTGGTTCGAGTTGTATGTTTTAATTTGGTGCTGTCCTATGGTGCCCTCCGTGTTGCGCAAGATGTGGGATCCCCTCTGTAGGGTGTTGCAATACGTTCATGATTCTCTTATAGTGGATGGCGAGAGTGACAGAAGGTTATACCCAAGTAAGGGGGTTGTTGCATATGGGAGTAAAGAGGACTTGATACTTAATGCTATGGTTGGGTTTTACCTTAATGATCTTTGGTAGTTGCGGATGCTTGCTAGAGTTCCAACCATATGTGCATATGATCCAAGTACGAAAAGTATGTTAGCTCATGCCTCTCCCTCATATAAAATTGCAATGATGATTACCGGTCTAGTTATCGATTGCCTAGGGACAAATAATTTTCTTGTGTGACAAAAACCTTTCTACTAAACAACTAACTTTTATTTTCTTGCAAATTACTCTTAGTTTTATTTCCGCTAAGTACTTCTAGTTTTATTCTTGCAAACTTATCCTATCACCTACAAAATAGTTTCATACTTGTTCAAGGTAAAGCGAGTGTTAAGTGTGTTTAGATTTGTATCGGTGGTCGATAGAACTTGAAGGGAATATTAATTCTACCTCTAGCTCCCATTGGGTTCGACACTCTTATTTATAAAAAAAGCTACAATTGATCACCTATACTTGTGGGTTATCAAGACCTTTTTCTGGTGCCATTGCCGGGGAGCAATAGCGTGGGGCGAATATTCTCCTGTGTGCTTGTTTGCTTTATCACTAAGTAGATTTTATTTTCTGTTCAAAGTTGTTCTCTATCTTTAGTTATGGATATGGAACACGAAATACCAAAAAAATTAGTTGTACTTGCTACTCATGGAGATGGGGCACCTCCTAAAACCCTCGATGCTTGTTATGTGAAAAATATTAAACACTACTTTGATAATCCTGATAAAACCTCGTTCAACTGATAATGGGAGTGTCGGTGCAACAAACCCTGGGTCCGTTGCCCAGACTGTGCTCAGGCCTAAGGACAAGATTGCAGCACCCAAGATCGGACCAAGCACAAGAGATCACTTCTTTGAAGGATCAAAGTGCAGATCAAGAAGACCAAGATGAGCCAGAGAATCAAGATATCACAAAGGGAAAAACCTCCCTTGCCGGGCAGGCGAGCCTGGCAAGGTTGGGGTTACCCCGGAAGCAAGCTTCCAGATTGTCCCGGTAGGCCTGCTGGGGCTTGCGGAGGCAAACTACTCCACCGCACCACCTCACAATGACGCAAGTCATCGATCAGTGTGGTGTCAAGCCCCTAAGTGACTAAGTGGCTGCTTCCTGCCACATGGCAGCCACTTCCTATGAAAAATACCTCCAAATGACACCCGTCCTGAGACGTGTCAAGCAAGTAGCCGCGAAGCTGGCAAAACAGCCCGGCAAGGCTTGCCTGGCACACTGTGATGTGACATTGAGCGGCGCATTTAATGCGCTCTGTCCACCTGCAGAGTTAGGTATGATAGCACTGTTTGCTATCTAATCAATGTGTAAAAGACTAATTTGCCACTGTGGTGACCCCTTTATCTATAAAAGGAGGCCCATGGCAATAGTAGAGAGGATTCGGAGCCTCGCACATTCATACGCGCGTAGCCACTCTCGCCCCGAGGCAACCCTGCCAGGCAAGAGCGCTGCGTTCTCCACCATTATCCACCATCAATCCACCAAAGCAGGATTAGGGTTTTACGCCTCACGGCAGCCCGAACCTGGGTAAAAACTGCCCGTGCGATCTCTGCCATGCTGTGTTGCGCTTCTCCGCTCTTTGTGCAACGTGCCCATTCCACCCGCCGAACCAAAAGGGGCTCATGGCCCCATAGGTGGCCGTGGTTTCCCACGACATCTTTGGTGTGCCAGGTAGGGGGAATCACTTGCGCGAACCTGAGAGCGTAAGCAGCGCGTCATCTTCATCGACATTTTCGTCATCGGCGCTCCATCAACTATGGCGCCCAAGAAGAAGCCCGGTGCCGCTGCTCACCCGTCCACCTTGAAGGCCCAGCCGCCCATGACCACTGACGCCGCGGGGAATGCAGGGACTCATGAGGACGTGGACGCTGCGGGGGACATGGTCGACACAGGCGGCGTTGTCACCACCTCCCCCGCGGCCGAAGCAGGAGAGGGAGGCACCGGAGAAGAACGCCACCAGCAACATCTCGGCGACCACGCTCCGTGAGGTACGGGTAGAGAGATAATTCCTTCTGTCCCTTCCTGCCTAGCCGAGGGGCATAGCCACGGCGGCGACGTTCGCCTTGAGGCGAATCGCAATCCTCCGGCCGCCCCCATCATGGGTGCGGTCGCAGGACATGCACCACCCCCAGAGCAAACAGGCCCTGCCAATGCTCCAAACGGGGTCATTGGTGCACACGCGCCACCACCTCGTCACCACGCCATTCAAGTGACTGGCTCCCGACGGCGGGAGCCCGGCGCAGCCACTGCCGGCACCGTAAGGAGCCGGGCGACGCTGCGTTCTACATCATCCTCACCTATGCCAAGTACCACTACGGAGGCCATGGCGCGGGCCCAGCTACTGCTGAGATTTCCGCTGGTAGCTGATCAGATGGATGTGTGGAGAGCCACCATTCAGAGTCTGATTGGCTTTGCCGAGGCTGGAGGCTCACAGCGAGCTGACCCGCCACGGCCTCCCTAGACGACAATGGTAGCCCACGCTGCTGGCCATGCGGAAGGGGCCACCCCCATGGTGCAATCCCCACCACGGCAACCAGTACAAGGGCTGCGCAACCAAGAGCTTGATGGTGTCTCGATGGCTTCATCTGATCCTCGAGCACGTCAAGGCCGACGGCGAGTCCCGGTGGACAGGCAGAGGGAAGGCGCGCGCGTCACCATCGAGCGACGCCGCGACAATCACCGCCGGTCCGATGGGTGCGATGGCCCCGACATCGACGAGCCCACGCACGGCGAAGGTGGGTACCTGTCCTTCGAGGCTGGGTACCCTGCCTTCACCCGTGAGCTGCGGCAAGTCCGTTGGCCGTCAGCTCGCACGTTCAAGCCAGAGATACCGGAGAAGTATGATGGGAGACTGAACCTGGCAGAGTTCTCGAGCATCTACACCATCGTTGTTCAAGCTGCTGGGGGAAGAGTTGAGAAGGTTTTTGCCAACAACTTCCCTTTGGCGCTCAAGCCAAACGTGAGGTCTTGGCTGATGCACCTGCCGGAGAACTCCATCTCGACCTGGGCTGACCTGTGCCATGAGTTCGTTGGCGCCTTCACGGGCAGCCACCAAGAACCAGGGCGGCCCAGCGATTTGCAGCTTCTCCCTCAGAAGGAAGGAGAGACTCTGCAAAAGTACATGTAGAGGTTTAGCCAAGTCCATAGAAATATTCCTGATATCCACCCTGCAGCTGTGATAGCTGCGTTCCAGTCCAACGTGCACAACCGTCGGGTATGTTCCAAGATGAACGTTCGGTTGCCCAAGACTGTGAAGGAGCTTTACACCTTGGTGGACAAGTGTGCTCGGGTGGAGGAGGGGAGGAAACTCCCTGGAGAGGAAGATGGCATCGACATCAACTCAGAGGATGATGACGAGGCCACCAACCAGAAGAAGAAGAACAAGAACCGCAACAAGAGGTGGAAGGATAAGGCAGTAATGACCGTTTACGGATCGGGCATGCCTAGTAGTGGCAAGAAGGCTAAGGCTGAAGCCCCCGGCAAGGAAGTTGCCACGTGCACTGATTGCCGGGAGGCTGCGGCTGCCGAGAAGGCTGGGAAAGGTGATGGGCCATACTGCAAGATTCATCGGACCAAAGGCCACGATCTCCATGAGTGCCATCAAGTTGAACAGCTCGTCAAGAAGCAGAGGGCTGAGTATGAGAAGCGTGACGAGGAAAAAGGTCAGAATGGCACTGGCGGAAAGGGTCGAGGCGGCGAAGCAAGTCGCCCCGGCAAGGCTCCTCAAAATCAAGGAAAACCCACCAGAGGTCGTGAGAAGGAGGATTGCAATGATGAAAGTGATGGAGGGGATGAAGAGGAAACCAGCGAGCAGGAATTCCAGAGTGCCACTGACACCCTGTGCATTGACGGGGGTGCATCTCTGCACTCCTCTCACCGCCAGCTTAAACAGTGGGTGTGTGAGGCCAATGCTGTGGAGCCAACAGCAGACTCTCGGAAGCCGCTCAAGTGCTCACGCACGCCCATCATCTTGGACGAAGAGGACCACCCTGACCGCACCACCGCGGTAGGGTGTTTGCCGTTGTTGGTCTCACCAACAATCGGCAACCTCAAAGTGACAAAGATGTTGGTTGACGGCGGGGCCGGGTTGAATCTGATTTCCCCAAAGGTCATCAGCAGACTTTAGATAACAGAGGAAGAGCTCAAGGTCACGGGCGCGATTCAAGGAATCAACCCCGATAGGAGTCATCCTAAGGAAAAGATCACGTTGCCAGTGACATTCGGAGGAGAGTTAAACTACCGGACTGAGAAGGTTGTGTTTGATGTGGTCGACCTCCCCCTGCCGTACAATGGAATCCTTGGGCGCCTAGCTCTGGCCAAATTCATGGCGGCATCCCACTATGCCTACAACACCTTGAAGATGCCAGGGCCGGTGGGCGTCATTTCCGTTCCGTCAGATGAGAAGGACGCAATTATTTGCGTGGAGAAGATGTACTGGGACGCAGTTGCGGCAGAGGCCGCTGAAGCCGCAGTTCCCGCCAAGGAAAGCAAAGGAAAGAAAAAGGCTAGCAGGGACGCCAGCAAGGAATCCGGGAAGAGTACCTCTTCGGAGTATGCTGCGCCTGTTGATGACTTGCCGGAGAGTTCCAATAGCAACATATCCAAGGCTGCTGCACCCCATGTGAAAAAGGTCCCGGCAGGGCTGGCTGGTGCTGATGGTACTTTTACTATCAGTGCCACTCTCGATGACAAATAGGAAAGCGCACTCATTGCCTTCCTGCGAGTGAATATCGATGTGTTTGCTTGGCAACCATCCGATATCCCCAGTGTTCCCAGGGAGGCAATCGAGCACCACCTTGCTGTCTGCCCACATGTCGACCCATCAAGCAGAAGGTCCAAAAGCAAGCCTTGGAGCGGCAGCAGTTCATTGCCAAGGAGATCAAGAAACTTGAGCCAGCTAGTTTGGTCAGAGGAGTACTACATCCAACGTGGTTAGCAAACCCAGTGGTCGTACGCAAGGCTAACGAAAAATGGAGACTTTGCATAGATTTCACGGATCTTAACAAGGCCTGCCCAAAGGACCCATTTCCCTTGCCACGCATCGACCAGATTGTGGATTCCACTTTCGGGTGTGATTTGCTCTCCTTTCTGGATGCATACTCTGGATATCATCAAATCTTTATGTCCAAGGAAGATGAAGAGAAGACCTCATTCATCACCCCATGTGGCACATACTGCTTCGCGCGAATGCCTCACGGGTTGAAGAGTGCCGGGTCCACTTTTGCAAGAGCAGTCTAGATTGGTTTTGAATCACGGTTGCATAGGAACATTGAAGCTTATATGGATGATATTGTGGTCAAGACCAAGGACAGATCGACCCTCATCCAGGACTGAGAAGAGACGTTTGCTAATCTGCGCAAGATCAACTTGAAGTTGAACCCAGAGAAGTGCGTGTTTGGCGTTCCCTCCGGCAAGCTACTTGGTTTCTTTGTGTCCCATCGCGGGATAGAGGCCAACCCTGATAAGATCAAGGCTATCGAGCAGATTCAGGCACCCAAGACAGTTAAGGATGTGAGGCATTTGACAGGGTGCGTTGCCGCGCTTAGCAGATTCATCTCCAAGTCTGTCGAGCGCGCCTTGCCGTTCTTCAAAATTTTGAAGAAGGCAGGACCCATGAAGTGGACTCTAGGAGTAGACGTAGCACTACAAGATTTGAAGACCTACTTGTCTTCTGTGCCCACTTTGGTTGCTCCCAAACCACAAGAGCTGTTGCTGCTATACCTGGCGGCAACTAATCAAGTGATTAGTGCAGCACTAGTGGCGCAGCGGGAAGTAGAGGAAGCAGTAGCCTCAGCCAGTGTTCCTTCCGGGGGAGAGAATGAGCACTGCCCGGCAAGGCCAGACGTAGAACAAGATAGAGAAGAGCACGGCAGCGGAGTCAACCCCAATGACACGGTAAGGAAGAAAGTGGTGCAGCGCCCAGTATACTTCGCCCGCTCTCTGTTACAAGGGGCTAGATCCAGGTATTCTGGCGTGCAAAAATTGATTTTTGGCCTAGTCATGGCCACAAGGAAACTGCGCCACTACTTCCAAGCCCATGAGATCACGGTTGTCA
Organism: Thinopyrum elongatum; assembly: GCA_011799875.1. Classification (NCBI taxonomy): domain Eukaryota; kingdom Viridiplantae; phylum Streptophyta; class Magnoliopsida; order Poales; family Poaceae; genus Thinopyrum; species Thinopyrum elongatum. The sequence continues at coordinate 220,228,793 of CM022299.1, read as the reverse complement.
CCCACTTCCCTTTGCAAAGGATACTCCAAAATCCTGAGGCTACCGGCAGAATAGTGGAGTGGGCATTGGAGTTATCCAGCTTTGGCTTAAAGTTTGAAAGCACATCAACAATTCAGAGCAGAGCACTGGCAGAGTTTATTGCAGAATGGATGCCAACCCCTGATGAAGAGGTACTGGAGACAGTTATTCCCGGCAAGGAGGCACCCCAAGAATGGATCATCTATTTTGATGGTGCCTTCTCCCTACAAGGTGCAGGGGCTGGCGTGCTTCTTGTTGCTCCCACTGGGAAGCACCTGAAGTACGTCATCCAAATGCATTTTCCCCAGGAGGAGGCGACTAACAATACTGCAGAGTATGAAGGGCTCCTTGCCGGGCTCAGGATTGCAACAGAGTTGGGAATCAAGAAACTGGTCATTCGAGGAGATTCACAACTTGTGGTACGACAAGTCAACAAGGATTACCAAAGTCCATTGATGGAGGCATACGTCGAGGAAGTGAGGAGACTGGAGGAGCGCTTCGACAGATTGCAAACAGAGCACGTGCCCAGTGCGGAAAACATCATTGCTGATCATCTGTCGAAGTGCGCCGCGCAGAAGCTTCCTGTGGAACCGGGAACTTTTGTTCTCCAACTTATTCAGCCCTCCGTATCCCCGGCAATAATGGCCTGGAAGAGGAGGAAACTGGACTCCGGCAAGCCTCTCCCGGTAGAGCCTCCCGGGGCTCCCGGTAGAGAGCTTGACGGGAACAACTCCCCTTTAGCTGCTGAGCTACCCCCTCCCACCAGACCACCGGTCCTCATGGTCGAGCGGTGCGCTCCACGAAGGAGGAGGTGCCGCTAGTCCTCGTTGTCGAGCCCCAGGCTCCAACTTGGGCACGGCACATAGTTCATTTCCTCCAAACCGAAGAACTTCCCGAAGAGCAAGAAGAAGCTGAAAGAGTAGCCCGGAGGGCCAGTATGTATCAGTTTGTCGATGACACACTATACAGAAGAAGGCCCAACAGTGTGAAATTGAAGTGCATTTGCCAGGAAGAAGGAATTGAACTGCTGGCAGAAATACACAAAGGCATGTGCGGCTCCCACATTGGATCAAGGGCTTTGGTTGGGAAAGCATTTCGACAAGGGTTCTATTGGCCCACAGCCCTCCAAGATGCGGTCGAGCTAGTCACCAAGTGTGAAGCCTGCCAGTTCCATCCCAAGAATATCCATCTGCCTGCCCAAGCTCTTCAGATAATCCCTTTGTCATGGCCGTTTTTGGTCTGGGGGCTTGATATCCTCGGCCCTTTCCCCCGAGCTGCCGGGGGCTTTGAATTCTTGTTCATTGCAATCGACAAGTTTACAAAGTGGCCAGAAGTAGAAGCCGTGAGGAAGGTAACTGCTTGGTCAGCTATCAAGTTCTTGAAAGGATTGGTGTGCCGCTTCGGAGTCCCTGCCTGGATCATCATTGACAATGGCACCCAATTCACGAGCCACGCCTTCATGCAATATGTTCATGCCCTCGGAAGCAAGATCTCATTTTCCTTTGTTGCACATCCCAGAAGCAATGGACAAGTTGAGAGGGCGAACGCTGAAGTGTTGCGAGGAGTCAAGACAAGAAAATTTGATAGACTGCAGAAGTGCGGCAGGCGATGGATCGACGAGCTGCCGATGGTTCTTTGGTCCCTCGGAATGACACCAAATCGAGCTACCGGGCAGAATCCCTTCTCCCTAGTCTATGGGGCAGAAGCAGTTATCCCCACGGAACTCATTTACGGGTCACCTCGAGTGCTTGCCTACGATGAAGTAGCGCAGGAACAACACCGGCGTGACGACGCTGTGCTTCTCGAGGAGAACCGTCTCTGGGCTGCTACGCGTGTTGCATGCTACCAGCAAGCCCTGCGTCGCTATCACAGCCACAGGGTTCATGCCCAGTGTTTTGAGGAAGGCGACCTTGTACTTAGGCGCGTTCAGTCTGCCAAGGGTACAAACAAGTTGACGCCGAAGTGGGAAGGCCCTTACCGGGTGGTACGAGTCACCAGACCTGGCTCAGTCCGTCTGGAGACCGGAGATGGCATTCAATTGCAAAACTCATGGAATATTGAGCATCTCCGCAAGTTCTACCCGTAAGGCGCGGCTGTCGGGCCCTGCCCGGCAGCCACCCTTTTGTACATGCCTTGCCTCAGTTTCATGTAACCCCTTATACAAAGCCAGGCGCAGACCCTGAGCAATAGAGAAATAAATGAAGCGCTGGGGGCCCCCGACAAGTTGCATGCATGCATAAGCATATCATGAGCATCGCATGTTCATGTAGATAAGATCGCATCTGGCATCATTTTCATCTGCATAAACTGCAGGTTCCTGCCGCGGACTTGGTCCCCAAGAGGAGATGAGAAGACAAGCCTACACTGCGATCCCCAGCAAGCCAAACAGATAAGTTCTTTCTCCTATCCATACAAGTTCTGTAGGTAAAGACTTGTGCAAAAGAAAACCTCGCTGCCCTTTGAAACTTAGGTGCTCCCATCCTTTGACTTGAACGTTGCTTCGGTCAGGATGGTCGCAGTGGCCTTTGATGGAAAAGGACTGGCGGGGGGCTAGTCCCTCTTTACAGTTTGCGCCCGGTAGGCCTAACTCCGCGGCAACAAAACTGAGGGTACCGGCAGGATAGCCTACCAGGGGAAACTTGTTTACTTAAAAGTATAGAGGCATCCCACCTCTGCATGGACATGTTACATGGACGAGTCCCCGGCAAGGTTTATCTTTTTCATTAATATGCTGATCAAACAAGTACAGACCTTACAGGACACAAACATGGATTAAAGAGATTACATATTTTGAACTAAAATTTGGCAAGTGTCTACATATTTAAGATTGAAAAAAGATAAGTGCCCCGTAATCTCCTTTTTTCGTTCTCCCTCCGCCAGGTATTGCGGTGTGAAGAGAAGGGGACTAAAGGGACGCCCAAGCAGGAGCCCACCCCGGTCCCGTCATGGCCTACCAGGCACAGCCTGACAAGATCGAGAGTGGCGAGGCTGTGAAGGAGGGGCACAGGGAGCAGCTCGGCGGTGCCCTGGTCACCACCTCCAGGACCAATAAGAAGCCCCAGCTCGAGCACCGGTGGGAGAAACCACCAAAGCTCAGCTGGAAGACTGCTAGAGAGGGGCGAAGGCACCAAGGGAACATCCCTCCCTGGCTATCACCTGAAGAGACTGGTGATAATGGTGCCAGGGAGGGAGGGGAAGAGTGGAAAGATGAGGTGGCAGGTCGCCAGTAGGAGACGAAGGCGTCGGTGCCATCATACTCCGACCTGACGCCCTGTCACCCGCCTTCTCCATCTTCCCTCGTTTTCTCTCCATCACCACCACTCCAGGGAAACACCAGACCCTTGGCCCATCGTCTTCCCCGGAGGAGTGGCTGATAGCCAAGACGGCCAGGGGGCTCGAGGTGCACCGCTCCTCGCCTTGGCGGGCAGGAAGCCGTCCCTTCCTTCATCATCAACCCCGGTTCCGCTGGAAGGAGCAGTGCTGGGATTACCAACGATCCTGAGCCCTACATCCCAGACGGGCGTCGGAGGCTCCAAGAACCTGGTTGCCAGGCCAACGAGCTGCAATGTCTCACGGCAAGATCCAATGCTCCCCACCAGACGGCCGGCTGAGGTAGAGGAGGCAAGCATTTCACCACAATGGGAAAGCTTGATATCTCCTGGACCGCGGACGGCTTGCCCGCCACACCTCCTCTGGACCTGGACCAGACTCACTCCCCAAGCATCAGCACAAGCATTTGGTGTCATCAACCCCAAGCTAGGGCCCGGGGCCTGGCCCCGGGCTCTCCCTTTCAGCATACCCAGTAGGAAGCAGAGGATGGAGGGGGAGGGATATGAGGATGAATGCCTCCGCTCCTCCCCCGCCCCTCCTTTTATAGGCGGGTCAGGGCAGAGAGCCGAGCCTCCGGCGGGTAACCGCTGTCCTTCTCCGCCAATCCAAGAAGACCGGGCCCATGCCTTGATGCTCTCCCGCGCCACGCGCCTCCATTACCTACCCCACTCAATGCATGTAGCATACGTGGCGAAGGATAAGTGCGTGGTGGGAAGAGTGAATTGGCAGTTACTCACCCGTGCGTTAAAGTCATTCACGGGCCATTACAAGGATGGCCCCACTGCAATTGGCATTACACGATGTGCGGGAGAACCGGAAACTGACCTGGGCTCAGATTAATGAAGAAGCAAAGAAAATCTCAAAGGACGAAGCCACCCCTACGCTCCTGCCTGTGCACTGGTTAGGGGCCTACCCCGACGACGCCCGGAAGCGCGTACGGGCCAGGCCCGGGGGCTCTTGTCGGTGCAACAAACCCTGGGTCCGTTGCCCAGACTGTGCACAGGCCTAAGGACAAGATTACAGCACCCAAGATCAGACCAAGCACAAGAGATCAGTTCTTTGAAGGATCAAAGTGCAGATCAAGAAGACCAAGACAAGCCAGAGAAGCAAGATATCACTAAGGGAAAAACCTCCCTTGCCGGGCAGGCGAGCCTGGCAAGGTTGGGGTTACCCCGGAAGCAAGCTTCCAGATCGTCTTGGCAGGCCTGCCAGGGCTTGCGGAGGCAAACTACTCCACCGCACCACCTCACAACGACGCAAGTCATCGATCAGTGCAGTGTCAAGCCCCTAAGTGACTAAGTGGCTGCTTCCTACCACATGGTAGCCACTTCCTATGGAAAATACCTCCAAATGACACCCGTCCTGAGATGTGTCAAGAAAGTAGGCGCGAAGCTGGCAAAACAGCCCGGCAAGGCTTGCCGGGCGCACTGTGATGTGACATTGAGCGGCGCATTTAATGCGCTCTGTCCGCCTACAGAGTTAGGTATGATAGCACTGTTTGCTATCTAATCAGTGTGTTAAAGACTGATTTGCCACTGTGGTGACCCCTTTATCTATAAAAGGAGGCCCATGGCAATCGTAGAGAGGATTCGGACCCTCGCACATTCATACGCGCGTAGCCACTCTCGCCCCGAGGCAACCCTGCCAGGCAAGAGCGTTGTGTTCTCCACCATTATCCACCATCAATCCACCAAAGCAGGAGTAGGGTTTTACGCCTCACGGCGGCCCGAACCTGGGTAAAAACTGCCCGTGCGATCTCTGCCGTGCTGTGTTGTGCTTCTCCGCTCTTTGTGCAACGTGCCCATTCCCCCCACCGAACCAAAAGGGGCTCATGGCCCCATAGGTGGCCGTGGTTTCCCATGACAGGGAGACACGTTGGATCAGCATGAATACTTTAGGAATTATCGCTTGACTCAAAAAGGGAAACTCTTATGGGAACAAATTAATTTTTTGCAATGGTATGCTTGGGATTTATGCTTGAGATATGATTATACTTGTTGCTCTAGGATGAAGGCTCCACACCTTCCCTTTTTATGTGAATTTAATGATAATGAAACCTTGGCTTCTTATGATAATGGTAGATATGATAATTATGATGTGGAACGAATAGAAGAATTTGTTGCTTTTAGGGTGCTTATGAAATTGAATCTTTGTTTGAAAAGTATGAAGATTTTGATGATGCTGTTAATAGACCTGAAATTTTTGCTATACTTAAATATTGCTATCAGAATTGTAAATACAATGCCAATATTGATGTATTTATTGAGATAGTCTCTGCTATCCAAGAAGAGACTAATATTTTGCAGGAAACTATGGAAGAAGAAATTGCTGAAATTTTGAGCTCATTAAGTGAAAAAGATGAGGAGGAGAGTGAAGAACAAAAGGAGGAAGAGTAGATTGATCACCCGTTCCCATCTTCTAATGAGAGTAACTCTTCAACTCATACTATGTTTAATCTCCCTTCGTGCTTACCGAAGGATGAATGCTATGATAATTGCTAGGATCCCTTGGATTCATTTGAAATATCCCTTTTTGATGAAATTGATGCTTGCTATGCTTGTGGCCAAGATGCCAATACGAATTATGCTTATGGAGATGAACTTTCTGTAGTTCCTTATGTTAAGAATGAAATTATTTCTATTGCACACACACATGATAGTCCTATTATCTTTTTGAATTCTCCCAACTACACTATATCAGAGAAGTTTGCACTTATTAAGGATTGTATAGATGGGTTGCGTTTTACTATTGCACATGATGGTTTGGATGAATATAATATGCATGTGCTTGCTTCTCCTACTTGCAATTATTATGAGAGAGGAACCACATGTGCCTCTCTATGTTTCCAATACGATAAATTTGCAAGGAACTGTTTATGCCATGTATCGACCTTTATTATGTGTGCATGGACTGTTGTTTTACGACATACCGATGCATAGGAAGATAGTTAGACTTCGTTGTTGCATGATATCTGTTGCTTTGTGCTCAATACTAAATTACAAATCATTGTTAATTAAAATTGGCTTTGATATATCTTGGAATTCGGGCGGATCAATTACATGAGCAATTTATGCCTAGCTTAATGGCTTTAAAGAAAGCGCTCCCAGGGATACAACACGAATGTTTTAGAGAGTCATTTTATTCTGTTGTGTGCTTCTAAAATCATGCCATGTTAAATGGGTGCCCTTACTCATTTTTCAAAATTATGTTTCTGTACACTCCTTGCAGATCCATTAATCCCTTGATTCCATCATATTGAAATGTCCAAAAATCCTCATTGATCCAAATATAATGAAACCACTTTGGTTGTTTTTCATATGACCATAGTTATCCTAGAAAAGTCAAATCCCTATTTTTAGAGAACTTTTATTTTTTGCTTTATTGTGATTCTTATTATGATTGCTTTCGATGATAGTTGACGAAGTAGACGGAGTACTTGGAGATGGACCAGAAGAGATGAAGACCTTGGTGAGCCAGGCAAGCAGCCCCTTGACCATGTCCATGAAACCCTTTTTATGCATGTCATATAGCACTTTATTATTATTGCATCAGAATCATGATGAGATGGTAACCACTTTGGTGGGTTGCCTCTACTACTTCCTTGTGATACTTGCATTTTGCATGATGTTGGCGTTCTGGGAACCAGGGTACCTAGACTTGACTGCCTGCGGCCCATGGCGTGACTCCATCGATGGCCTGGTACGGCCCATCTACAACACCTTCAAGAGAAGATCCTCGCGAGGGGCCAAGCCTCACGAGGCAGGCGACATCAAGACCTCCGGAGGGAGCGGCCTCCCCGGGCTGGCTCCTGAGGAGCAGAGATTTCTATGCAGGTGCCCACCTCATGAGGTTGAGGTGACGCAAGCCGTGACAACCAAGGCCAGGCGGGTGCCAGCGGGCGCAGAGGAGCAAGTTTCCTCTTTGGTGCTAAGGATGCAAGCACAGGCGCGGGGTCCCAAGGAATCAGCCAAAGGTTTCCATTCACGTGCAACGAGACCAAGACCGCCAGGATGGCAGGACGGATGTCATCGCCGAGCCCACCGCAACATCACGACCAGAAGCTTTGCAGGCGAAGACCACCTTTCGTCAGGATAAGATATACTACTTGTCCCCTTTCAAATTGGCCACTGTAGGATCCCTTCCCGCCTTCGTTTTGGGGGAAGAGGACCGAGACCACTATAAGTATAAGCCAGCCACCACTGTAGAGGAGGACCGAACCCAAAGACGACTGACACCCACACCAGAGCAGACCTCGTGAGGTTGTTCTTCCCTTGTACTAGTTCATCCGCATCCCCTCGTGAGGCAAATCCACCACAAAGTAGGAGTAGGGTCTTACACCACAAGGTGGCCCGAACCTGGGTAAACCGCCATGTCCATCTTCTTCCTTGTTCATTGAGCTAGGCTGTAGGGCGACGGATTTGATTGGTCAGATAGGTTGAGTTCTTCGCACACGCCCCAGAGTTTGAACCTTCTTTGGGTCTGTGGAGCCCTAAATCCGACACATGACCCTGCCTTCCTATGAGGGTTATGCGGGTGGGAGTCGATAGGATGCTAAAGTAGTTGCTACACAAATGGGACGGGTATATGCATGGTGATGGAGAAAAAAGTATTGCAAAGACTTTTGGAAACCCCGTCGGGTGTCGTGGTTTTGTCACGACATATGTCGTAGTGAAAGGACTTAGACATGAGGCCATGGCAGCGGTGATTAACTTGTCGGGGTTGAGCGGGACGAGAGACACGAATTTACCTAGGTTCGGCCTCTTACGGTGTCGGTAAAAGCCTACTCCTGCTCTTGTTGCTTATTGCTTGGGTATCGATTACAAGGGAGCGGATTCGCTTGACCTAGCTATCGATTGATTGTAACCTAACATATTCTATGCCAGGGACTCGCCTTTATATACAGGTCGAGACCTCCAGCTTACAAGAGTCCGAGTCGGGTTATGATCCGTGACCGAGCCCTAGTCTAAGTTGCCTTTTCTTACAAGACAAGTCATCATATGGAGGCTTACACCTCTGGGCTGTCTTCTGACTTCGGGCCCTAAGCCGGCCCATCTTGTGAGCCGCCCTTCTGGTCTTGTGTCCAGATCATCTTGGCCTATCTAAGGCCCAGCTTCATAAGTCTCCAATGATCTGACCCGGCCCTATTAGGGCGGGTTATACCGTGGGGTCATATCCCCAACATTAGGCCCCAGATTGATTTGAACTTGTTCATGTCAATCTTCAATCCTTCAGCTTGGCGAGTCTTCTCCTTGGGTCTTTGCAATCTCAGTTCTAAAGAAAACTCATAACCCGCCATACAAAAAGATGATGTCATCTCCATAATTTCTGGAAAATCTTCACGATGTCATAACAAATCTTGTGCAAATTCATTTATCCTGAAACCGAGGCGTCTTTTTGTTTATACCAAGGCGTCAGTTTGTTCCAGAAATTACTGCGCCTCCTCGATTCTCGCACCCGCCATTTACTATTACTTTTCTCTTATAAATAGGCACAAGGGCCCCTCTTTTCATTCTTTACCTCGTCTTCTCCACTTCTTCTTCCTCGCGAAACCCTCCGCAACCGAAGCTCCGCCACACTGGTCGACCTTCGCTAGCCGCCTCGCTCAGTATTGCAACACCACTCTGCCTTCACCGGAGTTCAGCGGCGTGCCTCCGCTCTTGGCCACCACAACCAGGTACCGAAACCTCTCCCCCTTAGATTCACATTACCTCATCGGAGTTCATAGAGTTCGTCGGTGTTCATCCGTTCTTCATTATAATATCTTGAGTAGATTTCATACTGGATCTGAGATGACCATAGAGGTATTGCAAAATAGCTTTAGCACCAATCTTGCATCCGAATAGACCCTGCTTTGTTCAGAATCTACAAAAAGTTCCTTCGTAGCTTCTGCGGCCACTATTAGGTTTAGCCATTATTTTTCTTTTTTGAACTACTCATAGATCCATAAATGTAGCTGTTTTAGTCTGAAACTTGTTTGTTCCACACTTAGCAAAATTTCAACAATCCCGAACTTAGCTAACCCGCCCTTGTATCTTGGGCGGCTTACCAACATATGTGTAACTCGCCAATACTTCAGAAATTGCCTCTTTTAAATAACTCGCCACCGTTTAGGGCGACTCACCCTTATGTTGCTTATTCGTACAACTGTGGATGACGAGTCATTGTCTTTTTAAGTAACTCACCCCTTTATATTTCCGTAGTCTTTTCTTGTACTTAGACGGCTCAGTATGTCAACAGCCACCATATGCAATTGGGGGCCTTCCCTTGTCACCGAAACCATCCTCAAAGACTATCAAGACCAAGGTCTCTTGGTGAGTCAGGAGCAAATTGGCTGGCGAGTCAGTTAAGGGGATAATGTCCCTAGACTCGGCGAAGGAGAAGTAGTAGTTTTTACTGATCATATCCTCAGAGGCTTCATGCCGCCTGGGTTAAAGTTTTTTTGGGACGTCTTGCACTATTTCAATCTTCATCGTCAAGATATAGGCCCAAATTCAGTATCAAATATCTACCACTTCCAAATTTTCTGCAAAGTATATCTGCAAATGGAGCCCACTATTGCTCTCTTTAAAGAATTCTTCTATATGAACTGCCAAACTGAATGTGCGGATGGCCCAAGTCAAGAATTGGGTGGAGTCTCAATTCAGAGACGCAGGGATGGCGGTTTTCCTTCAGCCACCCTACCAAGTCACTCTAAAGGATGGGTTAAGACTTGGTTTTATTGTAAGAATACTGCCCCAGCTAATGAACCCTCTGCCGGGTTATAGGGCTGACCACCTCCCCATAGATTTTGACCCGCCAAGCAAGCTTCTTCCAGATGAACATGCTGAGGCACTCCCACTTTATCTAAAAGTAAAGGCCTTGCTAACCAATGGGTTAACTGGATTTCACCTAACCCGATGCTGGGTTTCATGGAAAATTCTCCCCTTAAGCCAGCGGCCCGGCTTAATGTGCGAATATTCAGGCGAATCAAATGACCCTCAGCGGTACAGCTCTGAGAATTTTACCGCTTATGAGGTCAATAAAACCGTGAAGAGTTTGCTTTGGGAGCCTCAAGAAAATTGTAACAAGACAGGGCTATTACCATTCTTCAAGCTCAACCCGGCCCCACCTGTAAGTACTCGTCTATATCCGGCTTAAATATCTTTGATTTATTTTGTGTCTCACTTGCCAATCCCTCTTCATTGCACAGCCCGACTCTGCTTTTTGGAATAGGAAGAGGAAAACCGCTATGGCCAAAATTAGGACTAGCCCAAGGTATAAAAAGAACAAACCGGCCACTATAACTGAGCCGACTGCTGTGGGCGCGTCAATAGATGCTGACGATCAATCAAAGGTAGAACTTGACTCTCTTGGCCGCCTCTTTATTGAATTAGTTGACGCCTCTTGTTCTCAGGATGAGGCAGCAACTAGCTGGGCTGATGACGTTGAGGTAATCTCTATCTCCTCCGGCTCAGACTCCTTGCCTCCAAAGAAGATAAGGCACTTTGTCCGGAAAGTAAGCTTTTCTCATCTAGATGCTCATTTAGATCCGTACTATCTTTTGAAGAAAACTCAACATGAGTCAAGGCGCCAAACCGGAGTGGTGGCTTTGTAGATCTGGTGGCCGGGTTAACTCATGAACCCTCTGCCCGTAAGCGACCTGCTGAGGTGCCACACAGTCCAACTCCTTCTTTACCCAAAGCCGGCCTTATGAGACATCCTCTTAACCACTCTGATTCCAATTTCTAGGAGCCGCTACCATCTTCAGGCGGCTCATCTTGAACCCAGCTACCTACCTTTGTTATTAACCCAGGGTGAGTACTTGCACTACTGCAAGATACTGCTAACGCGACACTACGATCAGAGACCCTTTGACAAAACTGTGTGCGACGCATTAATCGCAAATGGTGATGTAAAATAACCATAAAAAAAGATGCAAAACATTTGCGATGAAGTATTTATCAAACACGGTTCAGATTTTAGTTGCGTGTGCGATGCGGGGCATACGATTCAGTTCAATGAACTATTTGCGATGAGGCAGAACAAAAGAAATGGGCAGCCAGATGAAGGCGTGTGCGATATACGGCATACAGTTCACTCGGATAAACTATTTGTGATGATGCGGAACAACAGAAACGGGCAGCCAGATGAAGGTGTGTGCGATATACGGCATACAGTTCACTCGAATGAACTGTTTACATTGAGCCAAGAGAACAAAAACGGTTCAACTTAACAAGATGTGTGTGATACGCGGCAAGCCGGTCTGTAATCGGAAATCTGTGGGAAGACCGATAACAACACAAACGATTCCTGTTAACAACCGTGTGTGTTGTGAGCAAACGATTGCTGGTATAAAATTGTCAGCGATTGATGAAATCATCACCGACGGGTTCCATTGTTTAGTCCGTGTGCGATGTGGTTTGCTCTGTCTACAGAGCATCAACATATATACTTAAAAAGACATCATTGCATAACAAAATTAAGCATACAATTACACAAGTGACTACACACATAACATTTCCACACACCAAAGTAAGCAATTACATGCATACTAAACTAGGAGAAACGAGGATCTAATCATCTACTTGTTGCGACGATGCTTGCCATTGCTCTGCTTCCGGCTGGATCCCTGGCCGTTTTGGGGAAGGAGGCACTTCCTCATGTCAACGATCCGCCTGTACATCTCGTAGCTCGTGTACGCCTCCTTGGCCGCTTACACGACGTGAGCTTTGTCGAGTTTCTCCATCCAGGCCGAGTGCCAGGCACGCTTGTCCTTGTTGCAGGAATCCTTCATGTCCCTGTAGTAGGGATCAATGATGGCCTCGGCGAGGTGAACCAGTGAGTCCTTCTCATGCTCGTTGCTGCCCCAGATCTTGTATTGGCCCTGGATGTCGACAAGATTCTGGCAGGTGATGCCTGAATTCTTGAGCACCTTTACATCGTTGGTGATGTCCACCGTAGCGAACATGTAGTGGGGGCTGTTGGCAAACCTGGCAAAACGCTCGTAAGGCCTTGTGGCTAGGCAGTAGTGGTAGACGAGGACGTGATTGCGCATGCACATCTGGGCAACGGTGACCTTGGGACGAGACCCGACACGAGCGCAGGTGTACTCGAGGTCGAACCCGACCACCTTGTTCTTCTCCTCAGCAAGCAACAACTCCATGATGTGGATGGAGTGCTCCACCCAGACCGGGTTGTTGGTGTACACCACTGAAAGCTCCGTGAACCTTCTGTGGGTGTCCACCACGGCATGCATGGTGAACTGCTGCTCGTCGTCGGTAGGCGCTCAGAGCGCCATTAGAGCCGCGCAGGATACCCTCTAAGAATTTGTCATGGTGGGTGTGCTTCTTGCAATGGTGGGGCATGATCGAAAGGTTGAAGAGACACAAGGGTTAAATGGCCGCTGTAATAAATGGGGCCGGCCGGCCTGTAATCATCACATCTTGTCACCACGTTCATAGCGGAGGATTCCAGTGCACGCTTGACAAAACCACAAGCGTTTCGTTTGACCATGCATGGGCTCGAAGAGGCGCCAAATGGATCGTCAGCGAGCCTGTTCCCGTGCTACCGCGCAGTTTACCGTGCAAGCTTCCCGCCCGGCTAGTTTGGCCACGCGTCGGCTAGAATAGGGACAAATCGAGGGCGTTTATTGGGAAAAAGCTTTGTAAAAACTAAGTGTGTGGAATGACTTCGGTCATAAGTTTACCCATGGGTGATGAGGTTAAAGTTACACAGAAGGGTGATGATGGACACTCGAGTGCGATAATTAATTCTGCGCTCTACAGGGCACATGATTGAAGAAACCAACTGTGTGCAATAATGTCGAAGATCGCAGTCGAGTTAGCTGTACATATCGTGTGCTATGAGATCGACAAGGTAATCCTAAGCAGTTAAATAGTGGCCAATATCATGTCTTCACCACAAGTATCTGCAAGCATGATCAGAAAGTTCATAAGCGGGTGGTTCACGCAGTAGAACCACCTGTTCCACAATATTTAAGGTGGTCGGAGCACACAATAACATGGAGCAGGGCGGATCACCCGCCCTGGGTTGATAACCCGGGTCACCTCGCCCATGTAGTGTCCCCCTTGGTGGGTGGTTATAAATTCACCAAAGTGCTTATGGATGGTGGTAGCAGCATCAACATCGTGTATTATGACACTTCCGACGAATGAATCTCATGGAGAAAGATCTTAAGACGTCATCTACAGTCTTCCATGGTGTGGTGCCTGGCAAGTCGGCTTATCCTTTTGGGAAGATTTCCCTGGAGGTAGCTTTTGGTGATGAATACAACTACAGAGTAGAGACTTTATGGTTTGAGGTGGTCAAAATTAAGAGTCCATACCATGCCTTGTTTGGAAGGCCGGCTTACGGTCGATTTATCACCCGCCCTTGTTATATCTACTTACAGCTTAAGATGGCAGGGCCAAAAGGGACAAATACGGTTCATGGTAATCGGAAAGTCGCCTTGGAGTGTGAAGAAGGTGATGCCGCTTATGCAGAGGCGGCTTGTGCTACTAAGGAGCTCAAATTCTATAAGGACAATGTTGACCTAGCTGACATGACGCCTCTGAAGAAGCCCATAACTGAACAGGACCCTCTTCTCAAGTTTAAGTCGGCTGATGATACAAAGCAAGTTGATTTTGAACCTGGCGGCTCTTCCCAGCAGTTCACTGTTGGTGCTGGGATGGATCCCAAATAGGAAAGCGCACTCATCGAGTTCATCCGTGAGAATCGGAACATCTTTGCATGGAAACCTTCTGACATGCTGGGTGTACCGAGAGAATTCGCTGAGCACCACCTGAATGTGGATCCCAAAGTTAAGCCGGTCCAACAGTTCCTCTGTCGTTTCAATGAAGAGCGGCGTAAAGCTATTGGAGAAGAGGTAGGCCGGCTCTTAGCGGCCGGGTTCATCGTTGAAGTTTTTCACCCTGAGTGGTTGGCTAACCCTGTGCTCGTACTTAATAAAAACGGCACATGGCGTATGTGTGTTGATTACACAGACCTCAACAAGGCCTGTCCGGCTGATCCATTTGCTCTCCCCCGTATCGACCAGATTATTGATGCAACGGCGGGTTGTGAGAGTCTATGCTTCCTGGACAATTATTCCGGTTACCATCAAATCAAGATGGCAGTTGAGGACCAAGAAAAAACATCTTTTATCATACCCTTTGGAGCTTTCTGCTATGTTTGTATGCCTTTTGGGCTCAAGAGTGCCCATGCGACTTACCAACGCTGTGTTCAGAATTGTTTCCTTGGACAGATTAGGCATAATGTTCATGCTAATGTGAATGACATTGTGGTTAAATCAAGGAAAAAGGAGACCTTTCTGGCTGATCTGAAGGAAACTTTTGATAATCTTCGGGTTTATAAGATAATGCTTAACCCGGCCAAGTGTGTTTTTGGTGTGCCTGCAGGCAAATTGCTAGGTTTTCTAGTTTCAGAGCGGGGCATTGAAGCTAACCCGGAGAAGATCAAGGCCATCACCTCCTTATCTAAGTCGGCCTGTATCAATGATGTTCAGCGCCTAGCGAGTCGTATTGTAGCCTTGAGCCGGTTTATAAGCCGCTTGGCTGAGAAGGCGATTCCTTTGTATCAGATGATGAAAAAGGCTGATCACTTTGTCTGGAGTGATGTTGCTAACGAGGCTTTTGAGGCACTTAAGAAGCAGTTGGCTGAGCCGCCCGTCTTGGCTGCTCCGGTTGATAAAGAGCCTATGCTCCTGTATGTGGCAGCTAATAATAAAGCCGTTAGCATGGCAGTTGTCGTGGAGCGCAAGGAGGCAGGGAAGGAATACCCCGTCCATCGGCCGGTTTACTATGTCAGCGAAGTTTTAACAGAGTCCAAGCAGAGATACCCACACTAGCAGAAACTGGTGTTTGGGGTGTTCATGGCGAGCCGCAAGTTGAAGCATTACTTCCTTGGACATCCAATCACAGTGGTCATTTCAGCACCTTTGGGAGATATAATACAAAACATAGAAGCTACTGGCCAGGTTGCTAAGTGGGCAATTGAACTCGGGCCACATCATCTTAAATATGTGCCCAAGACAGCCATCAAGTCTCAGGCTTTGATGGATTTCATTAATGATTGGACAGAGCTGCAAGCACCTGAGGAGAAGCCGGATAACACATACTAGACGATACACTTTGATGGTTCCAGGCAATTGGAAGGCTCGGGGGCTGGAGTTATTTTATCTTCCTCGTGAGGTGACAAGTTCTGTTATGTCTTGAGGCTAATGTTTCCCTGTACTAATAATGCAGCTGAGTATGAGGCTTTGCTACATGGGCTCCGCATGGCCAAGGAAATGAACTTGAGCCAGGTTAGGTGCTTGGGCGACTCAGACCTTGTTGCACAACAAGTTACAGGGAAGTGGGACTCTAAAGACCCCCTCATGGCGGCTTATCGTCAGGCAGTCACCAACATCAGTGGTCACTTTAAAGGTTGTCAAGTGGATCACATCGACCGGCGGTAGAATGAAGCGGCTGATGCTTTATCTCGGCTCGGATCTCAGCGTAAGCTGGCCCCCTCTAATGTGTTCCTAGATGTGCCACATAACCCGTGTGTCAGGTTACCTTCAGAGGAAGACCTCGCTATTCCTGACCCAGAGGGGCAGCTGGTGGCGGCTTTACGTGCTATTCCAGACTGGACTTTGCCTTATTTGAATTATTTATCGAGAGGCGAGTTACTAGACGATGAGCTCTTGGCACGGCAAATCATCCGGCAATCTAAATCCATGACAATTGTTAATGGTGAGTTACACAGGTGCAGCATAACCGACGTGTTTCAACGCTGTGTTTCCCCTGAGGAAGGCCATGAGATTCTTCAAGAAATTCATGCTAGGGACTGTGGTCATCATGCCGGGTCACGAACCCTAGTGGCTAAAGCTTTCAGACATGGGTTTTTCTGGTTGACGGCTCACGCTGATGCTGAGGATATTGTGCAAAAGTGTGATAGTTGCCAGAAATTTGCAAGACAGGCTCATGTGCCGGCTCAAGAGTTGCGGATGATTCCAATAACTTGGCCGTTTGTGGTCTGGGGGCTTGATATGGTCAGACCCTTTAAGAGGTCTAAGGACAAGAAAACTCACCTACTGGTAGCAGTTGATAAATTTACCAAGTGGGTTGAAGCAGAGCCAATGAGTAACTGTGAGGTGGCGACTGCAGTTCAGTTTGTGAAAAAGTTGATCTTCCGTTTTGGTTATCCTCATAGTATCATCACTGATAATGGAACAAATTTATCTAAGGGTGCTATGAAAGAGTTCTGTCAGTGAGAGCATATCCGGCTTGATGTGTCATTAGTGGCTCATTCACAGTCTAATGGCCAAGCTGAGCATGCTAACCAGGAGATATTAAAGGGGATCAAACCATGGCTCATGGTGCCTTTGGAGCGTACTCCGGGTTGTTGGGTTGAAGAGCTTCCTGTGGTCCTTCGGAGCATGAGGACCACCCCCAACAGATCAACAGGCTACACGCCCTTCTTCATGGTTTACGACGCATAGGCGGTTCTTCTAAGTGCTATTCGGCATGACTCGCCCAGGGTGGCGGCTTACGTTGAAGCAGATAGTGAAAAGGCGCGTCAAGACGCCCTAGATGCTTTGGAAGAAGAATATGATCTTCCGGCGGTCGCTCGGCGATTTACCAACAGGACATGCGTCGCTATCATAGCCGCAGAGTTCAAAGCCAGACGTTCCAGGAGGGCGACTTAGTGCTCCATTTGATTCAGGATCAGACAGGCATGCATAAGCTTTCCCCTCCTTGGGAAGTACCTTTTGTGGTTAGCAATAACCTTAACAACGGGTCATATTATCTCATCGACATACGTGGGCACAACAAGTCACGTACCTCTGAGGAGGAGACCAACTGGCCGTGGAACATTGCTCATCTTCGGCCTTACTACACTTGAGCCACTGGCTCCAATCATTGTACATACTTATCATGTATATATTTTATTATCAACATAATAAAGCCATCATCCCCGAGACTCGGGGCCTTTGTTGTTTCATCCCATATGTGCATGAGTCTTTTATTAATTGATCATAAGGTCACTTGGGGGCTTCCAAATCAATGAGTTTAGCTTACTCACTCACTTGACTAGGCAAAGAACGCCACATCATTGGTTAAACCTTCCCGTATGCTTGATGCTACTCCGAAAAATATGACCCGTCGTACTCTTGACAAGTCAATCTTTAAGAACCTGAACTTGTCAAAGTTAAAACACCGGTTTAAGTCATGTGAGAGCCAGCTTACTGAAAGCTAGGATAAACCAAGGCTATTATGCCATGCTTCATTGAAGCAAGACTTGAGCCTCGAAATACGGTCTTTTTATTGAGCTTTATAAGCCAAATTATAATTCAAATTAATATATGCTTGTGCTTTTTTATTTTCTATGTTTTCAGGGATTATTTGCAATTGATCATATTATTTCTCAAAATATAAATCTCTGGGTTACATAAACTCTGGGTTAGCATTGATCAATATTAAGCTTATTGTGGCCATGAGCCACCAGGAGATCCCCTCAAGTTTTTTCATGACCATGAATCACTGGGTTACTAACTCGCCATGGCTTTTGACTACAAGTCACCGGTATGGGCATTGATGGACCCCTTACTGTGGATATGTCAAATTGTCAGATAAGCACCCGTATTCAAAGGTGGTGCAAAGCAAAGAAGCATATCAGATTTGATCAAGCATACAAAGAAGGTTTGTCATATAGCTATTGGATCATCAGTTAAAAAATATGCACGAAGGCATGAGAAGGAAACCAAATGTTTTGAGCTAAGCCTATTACAAGGTTTCAGTTGAGCCCAACAGTTTAGCAAAGTTTTTCTAAGGAGTACAATTACTCCTGTAAGCCAGTTCATGTGAAGTCCGGGTTATGTCCCGCCAGGTTAGCATCATCCTGGCGTCTTGAAGTGGAAGTCTCCGGGTCATCCTGTGGTGGCTCTTCTTTGCTTGCAATCTAAAGATTGTCCGAGGTCCAGTCGATACCAGTTAAGGCTTCGAAGATTGCTTCATCATTCATGACAGGAGAAGGGTCAATATCAGAGGCAAAAATATGCTTATGCCTTTGAGGAGTCAAGTCAACAACGTCAAAAGAAGGCGTCCTGATTCGAGTATTTTAGTTGCCGTAAGACGGCTAGTACTTCTTTAGATCTAGTTCTTGGGCAAGTTGACAGGTCAATGACCGCATTTCCTTGATGCATTTGGAAAAATCTGCTTCACTGAAGACAGAACCATCATCGTTATACTCTGGAAACCCGCCAACCATTTCTTTTAGATCCAACTCGGATTGATAAGCCTTAGCCGGCTTAGTGAGGTTATTGCTCCTGCACGGGTGGCTGACAGCTTCAATTCCTCGATTTGTTTGGGCATTGTTGATAGTTGGTCCAATACATCTTTGATCAGTTGTGGTGGTTTCTTGCCATTGGATGCAGCCACCAGAGTGCGAAGGCTTCCAGCATATAGCTTTTCCGTCAAATAGTAGATGGCTTTCAGCTTTACCAACACACTTTGCCCAAGGTTGGAACTCCGGGCACCTATTAAGCAGTCAAATCAAGAGTCGCCTGATGAGTTAGATTGAAAAATTTTAAGTCGCCAGGCGAGTTATTTTACTTGGTTGAAAGTTTTACTTACCAAAGAAGGTGGCTGTCATTTGAGAAATATGTTGTTTTAAGCTGGCCAATTCTTTAGTCACCAGCTTAAGCTGGTTCTCGGCGTCTTCCGCATGTTTCAATAAAGCGGCCTTTTCAGTTTCAAAGGCAGATCTCTCAGCATCAAAGTTTGCCTTGATTTTTTCAAAGTCTTCGAAAGAAGATTTCAAGCTTGATTCAGCCTTGGCGCGTTCAACTTGTTCTGATTCCAAGTTTTTCTTTAAGCCGGCCAGGTTTGACTCGCCCAGGCTTAATGCTTCCTGCAAAAAGTTT
This sequence comes from Thinopyrum elongatum, assembly GCA_011799875.1. Lineage (NCBI taxonomy): Eukaryota > Viridiplantae > Streptophyta > Magnoliopsida > Poales > Poaceae > Thinopyrum > Thinopyrum elongatum. Next base: position 220,209,541 of record CM022299.1, on the reverse strand, counting down.
AAAAAGAAGAATATCATTCAAAGAGAATAATATATGTCTGCTAGATTGGTTAAGTCGGCATTTGACATAGATGTTATGGCACAACTATTCAAGTCCTAAACACATTGCAAGCAATGTCCTTGGCACTTGGGGGCCAATGTACGTCGTTCTTTTCAATCTATACTATAGAAGACCCGGCTCACCTCATGAAGCTAAGCCGGCCCTTGGGGACTACAGGTAATTCTCAAAGTGGTCGTATTGAAAGACCCTGCTCATCTCATGAAGATAAGCCGGCCCTTGGGGGCTACATCATGTTTTCTTTTCCAGAGTGTATAAAGACCCAGCTTATCTCATGAAGATCAGCCGGCCCTTGGGGGCTACATGATGTTTTCCTTTTCAAACAAAGTTTAAAGAACCGGCTTATCACTTGCATGATAACCCGACCCTTGGGGGGTACACTTTGGAATCTTCACATTCTTCTTCAAGTCTTAACCATACTCAATGATTTTCCTATGATCAAGACTTGGGGGCTACATAAGGATATATAACAGGAGAAAATAGAGTGTACCTCATATTTCTTTTTTATCATGTTTACTAAGCCGGCCTCCATATCCCGGCTTGTAGCCACGCGGCTTAAGTAGCCAGCATGAAGGTCTTCAACACTAAGATCTTCATAATTGGGCAGCTCCAGTTTTGACTTGCCCTTCTCAAACAAGGGCGTGTCTTCTTTGGCCATGTGCTTGGCTAACACATTGGAGGTCTCAGGTGTTTTCTGACTCCCAATAATGGCAATCTCATCATTATCTTTCTCACGAGGAATCTCTTCAGTCGCCTTTGCGGGGCTTGAAGCAGGAATGGGGCTCGGTGGATTAAGGTTGTCCACCGGGTTAGCATCTGCATCATTGGCCTCAGAGGCCATTACTTCAGTTTGCGGGGGTGGGTCATCTTGGCCATCATGATGGTCTTCGGTTTCTTTGATATTGGCCTCAGAGGTCACCAACGCTTGATCCTCTGACTCAGGGATCTCGGGGGTTTTTGAAGAGCCGCCCACTTTTTGTTTCTTGCTTTTGGCTTTGGCCTTGTGGTCAGAGTAGAAGGTTTAAGAACACATGATAGTAAGTTTTAAGCTGTCAATAAGTACAAGTACTCACCTTGGGTTAATAACGAAGGTAGGCAGCTGGGTTGAAGATGAGCCGCCTGAAGAAGGTGGCGACTCCTGGTAATTGGAATCAGAGCGGTTAAGAGGATGTCTCATAAGGCCGGCTTTGGTTAAAGAGGGAGTTGGACTGTGTGGCACCTCAATAGGCCGCTTACGGGCAGAGGGTTCATGAGTTAACCCGGCCACTAGATCTACAGAGCCGCCACTCCGGATTTGGTGCCTTGACTCATGTTGAGTTTTCTTCAAAATAAAGTACGGATCTAAATGAGCATCTGGATGAGAAAGGCTTACTTTCCGAATGACCCGCCTTATCTTCTTTGGAGGCAAGGAGTCTAAGCCAAAGGAGATAGATATTACCTCAGCGTCATCAGCCCGGCTAGTTGATGCCTTATCCTAAGAACAAGAGGCGTCAGCTAATTCAATAAAGAGGAGGCCAAGAGATTCAAGTTCTACCTTTGATTGATCTTCAGCATCTGCTGACTCGCCCACAACAGTTGGCTCAGTTACAGCGACTGGTTTGTTCTTTTTCTGCCTTGGGCCAGTCCTAGTTTTAGCCACAGTAGTTTTTCTCTTCCTGTTCCAAAAAGCAGAGCTGGGCTGTGTAATGAAGAGGGGGTGGCAAGTGAGACACAGAATAAATCAAAGATATTAAGGCCGGATATAAATGAGTACTTACAGGTGGGGCCGGGTTGAGCTTGAAGAATGGTAACAGCCCTGTCTTGTTACAATTTTCTTGAGGCTCCCCAAGCAAACTCTTCATAGTTTTATTGACCTCATCAGCGGTAAAATTATCAGAGCTATACCGCTGAGGGTCATTTGACTCGCCTGAATATTCGCACATTAAGCCGGGCCGCCGGCTTAAGGGGAGAATTTTCCATGAAACCCAGCACCGGGTTAGGTCAACTCCAGTTAACCCATTGACTAGCAAGGCCTTTACTTTTGGATAAAGTGGGAGCGCCTCAGCATGTTCATGTGGAAGAAGCTTGCTTGGCGGGTCAAATCTATGGGAAGGCGGTTAGCCCTATAACCCGGCAGAGGGTTCTCATTACCTGGGGCAGTATTCTTACAATAAAACCAAGTCTTAACCCATCCTTTAGGGTGACTTGGTAGGGTGGCTGAAGGAAAACCGCCATCCCTGCATGTCTGGATTGAGACTCCACCCAATTCTTGACTTAGGCCATTCGCACATTCAGTTTGGCGGTTCATAAAGAATTCTTTAAAGAGAGCGATAGTGGGCTCCATTTACAGATATACTTCACAGAAAATTTGAAAGTGGTAGATATTTGATACTGAATTTGGGCCTATATCTTGAGGATGAAGATTGAAATAGTGCAAGAAGTCCCCAAAAAACTTTGACCCGGGTGGCATGAAGCCTCTGAGGATATGATCAGTAAAAACTACTACTTCTCCTTCGCCGGGTCTAGGGACTTTATCCCCTTGAACGACTCGCCAGCCAATTTGCTCCTGAGTCGCCAAGAGACCATGGTCTTGATAGTCTTTGAGGATGGTTTCGATGACATGGGAAGGCCCCCAATTGCAGATGGTGGCTTTTGACATACTGTGCCGTCTAAGTACAAGGAAAGACTACAGAAATATAAAGGGACGAGTTACTTAAAAAGGCAATAACTTGTCATCAACAGTTGTACGAATAAGCAACATAAGGGTGAGTCGCCGTAAACGATGGTGAGTTATTTAAAAGAAGCAATTTCTGAAGCATTGGCGAGTTACAGATATGTTGGTAAGCCGCCCAAGAGACAAGGGCGGGTTAGCTAAGTTCGGGATTGTTGAAATTTTGCTAAGTGTGGAACAAACAAGTTTCAGACTAAAACAACTACATTTATGGATCTACGAATAGTTCAGAAAAGAAAAATAATGGCTAAACCTAATAGTGGCCGCAGAAGCTACTAAGGAACTTTTTGTAGATTCTGAATGAAGCAGGGTCTATTTAGATGCAAGATTGGTGCTAAATCTATTCCAATATGAAATCTACTCAAGATATTATAATGAAGAATGGATGAACACCGACGAACTCTATGAACTCCGATGAGGTAATGTGAATCTAAGGGGGAGAGGTTTCGGTACCTAGTTGTAGTGGTCGAGAGCGGAGGCACGCCGCTGAACTCCGGTGAAGGCGGAGTGGTGTTGCAGTCCTGAGCGAGGTGGCTGGCGAAGGTCGACGAGCGCAGTGGAGCTTCGGTTACGGAGGGTTTTGCGAGGAAGAAGAAGTGGAGAAGACGAGGTAAAGAATGAAAAGAGGGACCCTTGCATCTATTTAAAATGAAAAAGTAACAGTAAATGGTAGGTGCAAGAATCGATGAGGCGCAGTATTTGATGGAACAAATAGATGCCTCGGTATAACAAAAAGACGCCTCGGTTTTCGGGATAAGTGGATTTGCTTTAGATTTGTTATGACGACATGAAGGTTTTCCTGAAAGTGTGGAAATGACATCATCTTTTTGTATGGCGGGTTATGAAGGTTCCTTAGAACTGAGATTGCAAAGACACAAGGAGAAGACTCGCCAGACTGAAGAATTGAAGATTGACATGAACAAGTTCAAATCAATCTGGACCTAATGTTGGGGATATAACCCCGTGGAATAACCCGCCCTAATAGGGCCGGGTCAGATCATTGGCGACTTATGAAGCTGGGTCTCAGATAGGCCAAGATGATCAGGACACAGGACCAGAAGGGCGGCTCACAAGATGGGCCGGCTTAGGGACCGAAGTCAGAAGGCGGCCCAGAGGTGTAAGCCGCCATATGATGAATTGTCTTATAAGGCAAGGAGACTTAGAGTAGGGCTCGATCTCGGATCGTAACCCGACCCGGACTCTTGTAAGCTGGAGGTCTCGACCTGTATATAAAGGCAAGTCCCTGGCACAGAATAGGTGAGGTTACAATCAATTGATAACTAGGTCAAGCGAATCCGCTCCCTGGTAATAGATACTCAAGTAATAAGCAACAAGAGCAGGAGTAGGCTTTTACCTCCACCGTGAGGGGCCGAACCTGGGTAAACTCGTGTCTCTCGTCCCGCTCAACCTCGACAAGTTAATCACCGTTGCCATGGCCTCACGTCTAAGTCCTTTCACTAGGACATCTGCCATGACAAAATCACTACACCCAGGTTGTTGGGAAACATAGTAGAAAACAAAAAATTCACCCTATGAACACCCAGGAATAATATGAAGATGCATATCGGGTTTGGATCAATGATTGTTACCGACTCCAGAGTACAGTGGAAGTAGACAAGTCGGTTCATATCATACTTGGAGTCCCTCAAATGTTGATGACGATCCCACGAATCACCCTCGAATGATCCCTCTAATGGAAGACCAAAAGAATGGCCTCTCTACCTGGTTGCAAGCATAAGGTCTTCATGATCCGGCATCGCTTCACCGTCCTGAGCTAATCGTCACTGGAGAATTAGAGGGAGGAGATTAGAACCACACGGGGCTTCTAATTATGAGGATTAGAGGTGGCTAGGTATAGCTCTAATTAGTCAACGAGGACCAACTAGAACTAGAACTAGATCAACTAGAGGAGGCTACAAAACTTGTGTCTACAATTGTGGCCAATACATCAAGTATATATAGGTTAGAGGGGGAGAGGAGGGCTGCCACCAAGGAGGGAAAGCCTCCTTGGGGCGCCATCCAAAGGGGGGGAGTTGGACTCCTCCCCTAGTAGGATTCGCCCCCCCCCCCCCACAAGGAAAAGGGGGCGCCTCCTCCACTTGGGCCTTCGTGGCCCAAGTTTGTTTCCACTTCTTGGCCTTTTAAGGCCTGTTGATATTGAAATTAAAAATAAAATGTTCCTGATATTTCTAGACCATTTTATATGTATTTTAACATCTTCGGAAAAAAATTCTACCTACATATAATATATTGGAAATACCCGGTATTACCCAATATTCACCGAAACCCTTCTGGTGACCTCGAAACGCTTCCAGATCCTCTCGGAACTAGTCCGTATATTAATGAAACAATTCCAAAAATATATTCTCATCACTCTCGTCCTACTAAGCTTGTGGCCCAGCAGGTTCGGTAACTCACAGACATGAACGAAACCGTTCGTTCAATGGCCGACAACGGGACCGTGGATGTATGTATCGATCCCTATTAGCACATGAATGGTATTCGAATGAAACTTTGGTTATCATGTGATGTTCCCTTTGCTTCACGATACTTTACAAAACCCGAGATGTATCGGTATCCTCTTGAGTCATCACCATGCTCACTATACGAAATCCTCGTTACCGGTTCTGTTCTTCTTTCTCGTTGTTGTGTTCCGGCATCCCCGTGACTGATATGTCTCCGTCGTATCTACTTTTCAAAACACTTTTGCTCTTGTTTTGGACTCTAATTTGCATGATTTGGATGAAACTAACCTGGACTCACACTGTTTTCAGCAGACGTACCATGGTGTTGTTTTCGTGTAGAAATAAAAGTTCTCGGAATTGGATGAAACTTTATGGAGAATTTTTACGGAATATATAAAAAAATACTGGAGCCAAGACCCAGAAGAGGGGACCCACCAGTGGCCCACAAGCCAGCAGGGCGCAGCACCCCCTCGGGCGCGTCATGGTGCCTCGTGGGGCCCACGTGGCTTCGCTGACCCTAATCTCAAGCCTATAAATTCCTATTTCCCGAGACAAAAATAAGAGTGGAATTTCATCGCGTTTTATGATACGGAGCCACCGCCACCTCCTGTTCTTCACCGGGAGGCCAGATCTGACATTCGGGGCTCCGGAGAGAGGGATTCTTCACCGTCGTCATCATCAACCATCCTCCATCACCAATTTCATCATGCTCACCACCGGGAGTGAGTAATCCCTTCGTAGGTTTGCTGGACGGTGATGGGTTGGATGAGATTTATCATGTAATCAAGTTAGTTTTGTTAGGGCTTGATCCCTAGTATCTACTATGTTCTGAGATTGATGTTGCTATGACTTTGCCATGCTTAATGCTTGTCACTAGGGCCCGGGTGCCATGATTTCAGATCTGAATAGTTCATGTTTTCACCAATATATTTGTGTTCATGATTATATTGCAAGTTATACACACCTATTACGTATTATGGTCCGCCTACCCCAAGGTACAATAATTGGGATTCTTTCCAGTGATTACCGTAGTTTGAGGACTTCATGTATTCACCATGTGTTAATGCTTTGTTCCGGTTCTCTATTGAAAGGAGGCCTTAATATCCCTTAGTTTCCTTATGGAGCTGCCACGGGAGGGTAGGACACAAGATGTCATGCAAGTTCTTATCATAAGCACATATGACTATATACGGAATACTTACATTACATTGATGAATTGGAGCCAGTTCTGTGTCGCCCTAGGTTATAACTGTTACATGATGAATGTTATCGAACATAATCACCGATCCAATGCCTACGAGCTTTTCACCTATTAATCTTTGCTAAGTTACTACTGTTGTTCCTACTGTCACAATTGCTACAAAACTACTGCTACTACTGTTACCGTTACTGTTGCTACTATTACCACTGCTATCAAACTATCATACTACTGTGCTACTGATCACTCTGCTGTAGATATTTAGTCTCTAGGTGTGGTTGAATTGACAACTCAACTGCTAATACTTGCAAATATTCTTTCACTTCCCTTGGGTCGAATCAATAGATTTGGGTTGAATACTCTACCCACGAAAACTGTTGCGATCCCCTATACTTGTGGGTTATCAAGACCTTTTTCTGACGCCGTTGCCAGGGAGCATAGCTTTATTTGCTGAGTCACTTGGGATTTATATCTGTTGATCACTACAAAGAATCTTAAGCATGATAGGACCAAGATCATTCCCTCTAAGACGAGGGGAGGTAAGGAACTGTTATCTAGCTCTTTACTTGATTCACCTTCTGTTTTGAGTAAGCTTGCAACACCACCACCTACTATTAATTCTGATATGTCGCAAGTAATTGATGATGCTACTTCTGCTATGAATGATGCTATTGATGATGCTAGTACTTTGCTTGATGATACTATGCCACTAAGTGAATTTCTTGATGAACAACTTGCTAAAGCTAAAGTATTTGAGAATGTTGAAACCGATGAAATTGTTGAAACTGAAAATTATGAAACACGCATTCGACCTAGCTATCCTAGATATGAAATGCCTAAGATACCCGAGGGATATGTTATGGAAGGAGAGATAGCTAGGGACTTCTTGTTTGTAATGATAGAGATGATCTTAAGAAATTACTATGTAAGCTGAAAAACATCTTTGAATGCTAGAATGAAATGTGATCCTAAGTTTGCTACTTCACCATTTTTTTACTGATAAGGAGTATGAATTCTCTGTTGATCCAGAGTTTATTACTTTGGTTGAATCTGATCCTTTCCATGGTTATGAAAATGAAATAGTTGTGGAACTTCTTACTAAATTAAATGATATAGCCACCCTATTTCTCATGAGGAAAAAATCGCTATTACTATATCCTCAAGTTATTTCCTTTCTCGTTAAAGGGTGATGCTAAGATATGGTTTAATACTCTTGCTCCTGGTTGTGTGCGTAGTCCCCAGGATATGGTATGTTACTTCTCTGAAAAATATTTTCCTGCTCATAAGAAACAAGCTACCTTATAGGAAATATTTAACTTTGTGCAAATTGATGAAGAGAATCTCCCTTAAGCTTGGGGGAGGCTTCTCCAATTACTTAATGCTTTGCTTGATCATCCTCTCAAGAAAAATGAATACTTGATATCTTTTATAATGGACTAACCGATGCTTCTAGGGACTACCTCGATAGTTGTGCTGGTTGTGTTTTCAGAGAACAAACTGTTGAACAAGCTGAAGAATTATTGAATAATATATTGAAGAATGATAATGATTGGACACTTCCTGAAGCACCACCTAAACCAACTCCTAAGAACAGGGGTATTCTATTTCTTAGTCCTGAAGATATGCAAGAGGCAAAGAATTCTATGAAAGAAAAAGGTATTAAAGCTGAAGATGTTAAGAATTTACCACCTATTGTAGAAATACATGGTCTTGACACACTGACATAGGTGATAGAGGTAAATTCTCTTATAAAAAGTTTGATGAAGGTGATATTCCTTATAATAATCCTGCTAGTCAATGCTTGTATGAATTTGACAATTACATTATTAAGCAAGATCATTTCAATTCGTATGTTATGAAACAATTGAAATGTAATGCCTACATGATTAATCGCTTGAGTGACTTGTTGTTTAGAATTTCTAATGATGTCAAAGGTGTAGGTAAAAATGCTTCCATGGTCCAAATGCAACTAGAACAAGTCGCTAAATCTCAAAGTGATTTGCTCACTCAAATGAATAATAATATGAAGGATCATGCTATTAGAGTTGTGACTAGAGGAGGTAGAATGACTTAGGAGCCACTTTATCCTGAAGGTCACCCTAAAAGATTTGAACAAGACTCTGAATGAATTAATGTTTATGCACCTAGTCCTTCTAAAAAGAAAAATGATAGGACTTTGCATACTTCTAGTCAACCTGAGATAGAAAAACCTTCCGAGGATAATAATGATGTTTCTGTTTTTGACGCTGAAACACAATGTGGTAATGAACATTCACCTAGTAATAATGATAATGACAATGATTATGTTCATATAGATACTCAACAAGACAATGATAAAGAACCAGATAATGATGTCGAAATAAAACCTGTTGTTGATCTTGATAACCCACCTCCTAAAAATAAACATTATGATAAAAGAGACTTCGTTGCTAGAAAACATGGTAAAGAAAGAGAACCATGGGTTAAAAAACCCATGCCCTTTCCTCCAAAACCATCTAAGAATAAGAATGAGGAAGAATCTAAATGCTTTGCTGAAAGGCTTAGGTCAGTCTTTTTGTGTACTCGTTTGACTAATATTTTGAAAATGCCCCATATGCTAAATATATGAAAGATATTGTCACTAATAAAAGAAAAATACCTGAAGCTGAAATCTCTACCATGCTTGTAAACTATTCTTTTAAGGATGGAGTACCTAAGAAACTAGGAGATCCAGGAATACCAACTATACCATGCTTCATTAAAAGAAATTATGTCAAAACTACTTTATGTGATTTAGGAGCCGGTGTTAGTGTTATGCCTTTCTATTTCTATAAAATATTTGATTTGAATAAGCTCACTCCCACTAAAATATCATTGCAAATGGCTGACAAATCAACTGCCATACCTATCGGTGCTTGTGAGGATGTGCCCATTGTAGTTGCAAATGTTACTATCTTAACAGACTTTGTTATACTTGATATGCCCGAGGATGACAACATGTCGATTATCCTTGGTAGATCCTTTTTTAATACTCTAGGGGCTGTTATTGATTGCAACAAAAGCAAGGTCACTTTTCATATCAATGGTAATGAACATATGGTGCACTTTCTGAAGAAACAATTTCAAGTGAATGGTATTAATGTTATAGAAAAGATTTCGAGAATCACTATTGGAAGTTTTCAACTTCCTCTTCCTACTATTACTTATAATTGAGGAGATGCATATCCCCGTTGAGGTAACATAGTGTTATACGAAGATTCTTCAGTTTCAAGTTAATCAAAAATAGTTTGTTAATAAGACTTTATCAACCTTATTAATGGATTCTTTTTGAGAGGCATGTGGTCGATGAATTTAGTAAGCACAACCCTCTGTACCTACTTTTTGCTCTATGTTATTTTTAGTTAAATGCAATAAAATGCCATGATTATCCTGTTTTCTAAATTATCCGTGCAATAAAAAAGTGCCCAAAATAGAAGTGCTTAAAATGATCTGAAATTTTCACATGAATTTTTATAGAATATTTAAGAATTTTTGTCACTGAAAACACCCTAGGGGGGATGCCCCAAGTGCCCAGAAGGCACCAAGGTGCACCCACCCCCGGGCACGCCCTGATGGCTTGTGGGCCCCACAGGGACCCCCTCACTTATTTCTTCAGCCCACTTCGTCTCATACTTCTAGAAAAGAATCCTAGTAGCTCTCTCTCTCTCTCTCTCGTGTTCTTGCTCCCAAACCTGAGATTTTCGATGTCTTTGCTCAGAGCTCCGTTCCCGAAACTGTTTTGGGGGATTGCTACTAGGTATGTGACTCCTCCATTGCTCCAATTAGTTTTTGCTCTAGTGGATTATATTTTGCATAATTAGCTGCTCTTGGTGCTACTGAAAATGAGCTTGCATGTTGAATTCTTTGAGTTCCAAGTAGTTTGAATGCTTGATATAGCCTCTATACATCCATATGAGTAGTTGCTACCAATCTTGTGAAGTTTTATTGATATCATTTTTTGGCCCAAATTTTTTAGAAAATTGTTCATAGGAAAAATGAATTTCTTCTGGAGGAGTTCCTCAAAGCGGAACACCAAGGGAGTCCTTCGGGACTCCTTGGACAGCGACCTCAACATTCCGTGTGGGACGGAGGTCTGACCGTGCGAATGGCCGCACAATGCCTTCATGAAGGAAGTCAGATTCTACCAAGAGTTTGCGCAATTCAGTGCTAATGCGAGACTGACCGACTTCCTCGCAGATGAGTGTCACCAACACCACATCCTTATGAATTCCTTTGTGCAAAATTTTCATTTCCTGAGTAGGCTCGAACCTCCTATGGTGCGCTTTGATTTATATGCTGAACATCATCAGATACCGCTTGCTGAATTTTGTGAGATATGTTTGATTCCCTTTGATGGGGAAATAAGAGAACCTTGATCGGAGGATGTTGAGTGCTTCCTCTATACTTTAATTGTGGGAGAGGAAAGGGGCGTGTCGAAAGCCCGAGCCACTAGCTTGCAATTTTCTGTGCTTCATTACTTTGCTTTATTCATATGGAAATGCTTGATTGCTAGAGAGCAAGGTGGTGCACTATGTGCCCCTGACTTTGCCATTTTACGCTGCGCATTTCATAATGATAACACTTATAACCTTGGATCTATCATTGCACGCCGCCTGCACATTAATAGGACCAAGGGTAAAGTTCATGGTGGTATTTACGCTACTCGCTTAGCGAAACATTTTAATGTTAACATATGCCCTCATGACTACTTGTTGCCTAGAGTTTACTTAGATCACCAGTCTATGGAGGATCACCACTTTATTGATGCTCATGAGCCTCCCCACCACATTCGTCATAATTTGGTTTTTAGTGAGATTACTCATGATATTATCCCATTGGATGCATCTGCTTTGTTTGACTCTCATGCCAGGAAGGATACACCGTCCTACCAGTGGACATCGTTGCTTACCGGAATGCGTTGGCAGCGGCAGAGGATGAGGTCTTGGAGTGGGATGCTCAGGTGTCACCGCCTCAACACTTCCACATGGGAGCACGTGGCTACTACGGATGGTGATTACCAAGCTAGGCGAAAGCCTAAGCTTGGGGGAGTACATATTTCTCACCGACATTACATTCATGTTCACACATTTCATTCCAGTTGTCATATTCATCCTCTTTCATTGTATAATCCATGTTAATTTTATTTTCTCGCTTTATTCTTGTGTGTTTGAAAAACTTTGAGAAAATAAAAAAAAAATCTCGCTTCTTTTTAGTTTTTCTTTTCTAGTTTAAATTAGTTGTAGTATTAAAAGAAAACCCAAAAATATTTCTTGTTTCTTCTTTTTGCTTGTTGGGAGCTTTCCCGTGTAAATAGTTTTTCTTGTTTTGGTTTTCTTTCGTTAATTTGTTTTCTTCAAGAAAAACTAAAAAATCAAAAAAACATCATTGTGTTTCTCTGAAATTCTTTTCTTTTGTTGAGTCATACTAAGTAGAAGACAACGATGGAAAGGTTGAGTGGCTCTCATATGCATTACTGTTGATCTAACAAAGAGCCCATATTACTTTGTCTTCTCCTATGAATAAAATGTTTGCAGATTCCAGCTTAGTCCACAACACTCTTGCACTATTATTATTTTAACATCATTCGGTCGTGCAAGTGAAAGGCAATAATGACGATAACCTGATGAAGTGACTGTGGCAAGGAAAATCGGGTATGACTCAATTTGTTTTTGTTTTTGTAAATATGATTAACTTAGTATCCATGATTTAGCATATTATGATTAAACATGTTTATGATGACAATTAGAGATTATAGTTGCTCATGCCATGCTTAAGTAACTAGGAGTGGATAATGATTTACCTTGGGTGTCAACATGCATTCAAATGATTGTGATGTAGTATGATGATATGGTATCCTCCTCTGAATGTTTCGAGTGGCTTGACTTGGCACATGTTTGCGCATGTAGTTGATTCAAAACCAACATAGCCTCCATGATATTTATGTTCATGGTGTTTATATCCTACTCATGCTAGTATGCAATGTTAATTATTCATAATGCATGTTTATGACCGTTTTTGCTCTCTAGTTGGTCGCTTCTCAACCTATTTTCTAGCCTTCGCCTGTACTAATCGGGAATGCTACTTGTGCATCAAGACCCTTAAACCAAAAGTTGTTCCAGATGAGTCCACCATATCTACCTATATGCGGTATTACTCTGCCATTCCAAGTATTGCATGTGCCAACTCTAAATATTCAAATGAACATCTGTCTTGTGTGCTCGTACCGCTCATGAAGTGATAGGGGGCGGTCAGTATCTTCCATGCTAAGCAGATTATTCTCATGATTACTCACTCGTCCTCGCACGAGAGGGGATGGTAATTGGGATGCCCAATCCCATGTTTAAAATTGCAAAATAATAAAACAAACTCCCCCAGAAAGTTGTTGGTATGGAGGGCACCCGAGGATTCGGCTAGCCATGGCTTGTGTTTGTTGGTGGAGGGGGAGTAAACTTTACTTTACCGCTTGGGAATCGCCGCTAATTTGTTTAGCATGGAAGATATTGAAAACTCTTGGTCGTGACGTTGACAGGAAAGGTATACCTCCCAAAATTTTATTTATCTCTGATTTAAGCTTTGAGCTATATGGCACATCTGAAAATCCCTACTTCCCTCTGTGAAGGGCCTATCTATTTACTTTTATGTTATTTTACTTTTATTGTTGAGTCATCACCTTCTCAAACAAGCACCAGTCCTGAGAGCACTATTGTCATTCTCATGCATTGTGTATAGTTAATGTTGTGTGCATCATGACTGGATCTCTTCAACCATGAATTACAATGTTTAGTCGCTACTTGAACTTTGGAGGTGCTCTGCATTTTTGTTTTGTGGTCTCAGAAAGGGCTAGTGAGATACCATGTTGTCATATTATATCATGATGGTTTTGACAAAGTGTTGGCATTTGAGATATTTTATTATTTCTCGCTAGTTGATTATGCTATTGATATGAGTGAATATAATTTCTAAGAGTTATCATTTACATGGTTAGTAACGATCTTTGCTGAAAACCTGGGTATCACTTAAGCATATATATAGATACAAGAACAAAAGAGTTCGTAAAAGTTTTTCTTTATCACTTTCAGTTTGTCAACTGAATTGCTTGAGGACAAGAAATGAGTTAAGCTTGGGGCAGTTGATACATCTCCGTCGTATCTAATTTTCCAAACACTTTTGCTCTTGTTTTGGACTCTAATTTGCATGATTTGAATGAAACTAACCCGGACTGACGCTGTTTTCAGCAGAACTACCATGGTGTTGTTTTTGTGCAGAAATAAAAGTTCTCAGAATTGGACGAAACTTTTTGGAGATTTTTATGGAATATATAAAAAATACTGGAGCCAAGACCTACAGGAGGAGAGCCACCAGTGGCCCACGAGCCACCACGGCGCAGCCACCCCCCTGGCCGCGCCCTGGTGCCTCGTGGGGCCCATGTGGCTCCGCTCACCCTAATCTCAAGCCTATAAATTCCTATTTCTTGAGAAAAAAATAAGAGAGGAAGTTTCATCACGTTTTACAATACAGAGGTGCCGCCGCCTCCTGTTCCTCACCGGGAGGCCAGATCTTGAGTCCATTCAGGGCTCTGGAGAGGGGGATTCGTCGCCATCATCATCATCAACCATCCTCCATCACCAATTTCATGATGCTCACCACTAGGAGTGAGTAATCCCTTTGTAGGCTTCCTGGACGGTGATGGGTTGGATGAGATTTATCATGTAATTGAGTTAGTTTTGTTAGGGCTTGATCCCTAGTATCCACTATGTTCTAAGATTGATGTTTCTATGACTTTGCCATGCTTAATGCTTATCACTAGGGCCCAAGTGCCATGATTTTAGATCTGAACCGTTTATGTTTTCACCAATATATTTGTGTTCTTGATCCTATCTTGCAAGTTATACGCACCTATTACGTGTTATGATCCGCATATCCCAAGGTGACAATAATTGGGATTCTTTAAGGTGATTACCGTAGTTTCAAGAGTTCACGTAATCACCATGTGTTAATGCTTTGTTCCGGTTCTCTATTAAAAGGAGGCCTTAATATCCCTTTGTTTCCTTATGGACCCCACTGCCACGGGAGGGTAGGACAAAAGATGCCATGCAAGTTCTTATCATAAGCACATATGACTATATACGGAATACATGCCTACATTACATTGATGAATTGGAGCTAGTTCTGTGTTGCCCTAGGTTATAACTGTTACAGTTGCTACTGTCACAATTCCTACAAAACTGCTGCTACTAATGTTACTGTTACTGTTGCAACCATTACCACTGCTATCAGACTATCATAATACTGTGCTACTGACCAATCTGCTGCAGATATTTAGTCCCCAGGTGTGGTTGAATTGACAACTCAACTGCTAATACTTGCAAATATTCTTTGGTTCCTGTCGGCGTGGAAGCATGATCACCTATGGGGCAGAGGTGCCCCTTTGTGGTTCTGCATGGGGATGACCACATTGCACAAAGAGCAGAAGCAGTGGGGGACAACACGGTGATGGACTCCTTCTCTTTTACCCAGGTTCGGGCCGCTTTGCAGCGTAAAACCCTACTACTAGTTTGGTGGATTGATCTGGAGGTGGAAGAAGGCTCGACACGCTCTAGCCCGGCAAGGATGCCTTGGGGAAAGCAACATGAGCTTACAAATACTGGGGGTCGAAGTGTTCGAACCCCTTGCTAGGTTGCCTCGGGCCTCCTTTTATAGGCTAAGGGGTAACCACAATGGCAAAACAGTCATTTGGATGTGATTAGATAGCTAACAATGCTATCATACCTAACTCTGGCATGTTAAGACAAAGTGCATTTCATGCACTGCTACGTTTCATGTCGAGGGCGAATCCCGGCAAGCCTGTCACGCCGCTGATCTACCTCTTCTTATCAGCTTGACATGCCTCCTGGACGGGTGTCAGTAAAGTTAAACTCTTCTCCTTGATGCTGCCACGTGCTCGAGAGGGTACACCTAGTTGCTTAACACCTTGACGCCGCATGGACGAGTGACTTGGGTGCGATGTGGTGCAGCGGTGGCGTCTTGGTGGGGATTCCTCGTTGAAAGAGCTTGGCGGGGCTTGGCCTTGGTGGCCCCTGTAGGCCTGCCGGGGCAAACCTGGACTTGCCCTCGGGGCGGTCTCGATCTGGCTAGGCTCTCCTGCCCGGCAAGGGAGGCCTTCCCAAGGTGATATCTTGTTGTCTTGTTCTTCTTAATGCTCTCCTTGATCTCACAAAGAGTGGCTTCTCTGGCTTGATTTTGTGTCATGCATTGATGCTGGATGTATGATCGACGGCACACCTGCGCACGAGCTCGGTCGACAAATGCCAATGTTTGTTGCACCGACAGTAGCCCCCGGGCCTGGC
This sequence comes from Thinopyrum elongatum, assembly GCA_011799875.1. Taxonomy (NCBI): domain Eukaryota; kingdom Viridiplantae; phylum Streptophyta; class Magnoliopsida; order Poales; family Poaceae; genus Thinopyrum; species Thinopyrum elongatum. The sequence goes on along the minus strand of CM022299.1, from coordinate 220,193,746 downwards.
CCACACGTGCTGCCGGGCATCGTTGGAGTAGGCCCTAACACAGCGCAGGCGTGCATCCTGACCAAGATGCGGCTGGATCCATGTTTCTGAGATCTTCTTCGCTTCTTCAGGAATCAAATCAGTTCTCGGTTTCCCCGCGAGTCGTGCTAAAGGGTGTGGCGCTACCTAAGGGAGTCCTGGATTAGGGGGTCCTCGGGTGTCCGATCTATTCGTTATGGGTCGGACTGATGGGCCGTGAAGATAAAGCAGAAGACCATCCCCCGTGTCCGGGTAGGACTCCTATATGCGTGGACGGCAAGTTTGGTGTCCGGATGTATTATTTCCTTCTTCTGTAAACCGACTCTGTACAACCCTAGGCCCCTCCGGTGTGTATATAAACCGGAGGGTTTAGTCCGTAGAGGCAATCAGAATAATCATAGGCTAGACAGCTAGGGTTTAGCCATTACGATCTCAAGGTAGATCAACTCTTGCAAGCCCTATACTCATCGAATACAATCAAGCAGGACGTAGGGTTTTACCTCCATTAAGAGGGCCCGAACCTGGGTAAACATTGTGTTCCCATTGTCCATTGTTACCATCGATCCTCAGACACGTAGCTTGGGACCCCCTACCCGAGATCTGCTGGTTTTGACACCGACATTGGTGCTTTCATTGAGAGTTCCGTTGTGTTGTCGACAGAAGAATCGATGGCTCGCCTCATTTTTGATAACGATGCTGTTTTCGGGGAGACTTTTCTTCCTGGTCAACTCTTTGTGTTTGGCGGCTTCACGCTACGTGCCAACTCGACCGGCCACCTTGAGCAAGTCGACAGCTACGCCCCTGGTCACCAGATCAGGTTTCGAAGCTTGAACTACATCGCGGATATCCGTGGAGACTTGGTCTTTGAAGTGTTCTTGGCCTCGGCCGCCACTCTTCACCCACATGAAGGACGCCCGTCTGATATGTCGTCAGATTCTGCTCAAGGATCGACTCTCGTGCCTGCCCTGGCCTTAGATCCAGGGCGGACCACTCTGTTCGAAGACGGGAGGCTAAACCCTGCCGGCCTCTCTCCCATTATGGAGCTTCTTGCCGGAGACCCAGAGGCGACTATACTATCAGCAGACCCGCAGTCAAACGTGACTCTTCCTGACATCGGGGAGCCGGAATCGCCTCTGGACGTCAACTCCGAACTCTCGAGGTCTGCGTCCATTGAGCTCGGTCAAATGGTTATTACCGAACCTAGCTCCGCAGATCTTCATACGCCCGCCCGACTTTCGCTCTTAAACGAGACACTGGACCTAATGCGATCTCTCGCCATCACGGAAGTATCATCTCTGAACTACGACCAGCCTAAACTGGGGGCTGAGAGCAGGGAATTTTATGTCCCACCCACCACCCACTTAATAGCCACTGTCGAGGATCTAACTGACATGCTAGACTACGCTTCCGAAGACATCGACGGTATGGACGACGATGCCGGAGCCGAACCAGGTCAAAACCGACCTATCACTGGGCGTTGGACGGCCACTTCTACCTATGACGTATACATGGTGGACACACCTGAGAAGCAGGACGACGATGGCACTCAAGATCCATATCAGGACAAGCCCGTCGAGGATCCACCAAAGCGCCGGCGTCAGCGGCGCCGCTCACGATCACGTTGGGCAAAGGACAGCAACACCGGCACCGGAGATATTGACACTTCGGACAATGCCGAAGACCCAGTCGACCCTGCGTTCGAGCAGGATGATAGGGAAGATGGACCAGTCAATTCTGACGAACTTGTCGATCATGAGGATTCAGAAGATAGTAACTATCTACCAGTCTCCGAGGAGGACGTTAGCCTCGGTAACGAAGAGTTCATCATGCCAGAGGAACCCCTCGAACAAGAACGCTTCAAGCGACAGCTTATCACCACTGCGAGGAGTCTGAAAAAGAAACATCAACAGCTTCAAGCCGAACAGGATACGCTCAACGACAGATGGACCAAGGTCCTGGCTGCCGAAGAATACGGCCTCGAGCACCCGACAAAGAGCTACCCAAAACGCAGGCTACTACCACAATTCGACGACGAAGCCCTTGAGCCAATACCGTTAAGATACAATCATGCTGATCAACCGGACCGACCACCACGTGGACGTGACAAAGCGGCTAATTATGCCAAACACCAGCCCGTGCCACCTCGCCGTAGAGGCAAAGAGGCAGCGGCCCCGGGCTACACGTATGACTTACGTCAGGACCTGGACAATAGAGCTGGCCAGACCAGATCAATCTACGGATCAAGGGGACGTGCTCCAACACGAGACGACGGCGATCAAGCCTGGCGCGGCAAGCATAACCAAGTTCGAGCCGAGAACCGAACACGGATGTCATCCGAACTCCGTCGTGATGTCGCCCGATATAGAGGCGCCGCACACCCCATGTGCTTTACCGATGAAGTAATGCAGCACCAGTTTCCGGAAGGGTTTAAACCCGTAAACATCGAGGCATACGATGGAACAACAGATCCCACTGTGTGGATTGAATATTTTCTTCTCCACATTCACATGGCTCACGGTGATGATCTCCACGCCATTAAATACCTTCCTCTAAAGCTAAAAGGGCCAGCACGGCACTGGTTGAATAGCCTCCCAGAGAACTCCATTGGCAGTTGGGAGGATTTAGAGGATGCTTTTTGGGACAACTTTCAGGGCACTTATGTCTGGCCACCGGACGCTGATGACCTGAGTCACATAGTCCAGCAACCCGGAGAGTCAGCCCGCAAACTCTGGACTCAGTTATTAATTAAAAAGAACCAAATTGTTTACTGTCCGGACGCCGAAGCCTTAGCGGCATTTAAACACAGCGTCCGCAATGAATGGCTCGCCCGACACCTCGGCCAGGAAAAGCCGAAGACTATGGCAGCTCTCACTGCACTCATGACTTGTTTCTGTGCGGGCGAAGATAGCTGGTTGGCTCATAGAAGCAATAGCACCAGCGACCCTGGCACCTCTGAGGCCAAGGACGGCAATGGAAGGCCACGACGCAGCAAAAATAAGCGTCGGAACAACAATGAAGAAACCGAGGATACGGCGGTCAACGCCGGATTCAGCGGCTCTAAACCCGGTCAGCGGAAGAAGCCGTTCAAAGGAAATAGAGACGGCCCGTCCAACTTGGATAAAATACTGGATAGGCCCTGTCAAATCCATGGCACCCCTGACAAACCTGCCAACCACACCAACAGAAATTGCTGGGTTTTTAAACAGGCCGGTAAATTAAATACCGAACATAAGGGGAAAGGACCTCAAAGCGAGGACGATGATGAACCCCGACCTCCAAACACCGGGGGACAAAAGAAGTTGCCCCCCGAGGTGAAAACAGTGAACATGATATATGTCACGCATATCCCCAAGAGGGAGCGCAAGCGCGCATTGAGGGACGTCTACGCCATAGAGCTTGTCGCCCCGAAATTCAACCCTTGGTCGGCTTGTCCGATCACCTTCGATCGCAGGGACCACCGAACCAGTATCCGTCATGAAGGTTCGGCGGCCCTGGTACTCGATCCCATCATCGACGGATACCATCTCACTAGAGTCCTTATGGATGGCGGCAGCAGTCTCAACTTGATTTACCAAGACACTGTCCGTAAGATGGGTATTGACCCGTCAAGAATCAAGCCCAGCAACACTACCTTTAAAGGAGTGATACCTGGCGTAGAGGCCCGCTGCACGGGTTCCTTAACACTGGAAGTGGTATTCGGCTCTCCACATAACTTTCGAAGTGAAGAATTGACCTTTGATATCATCCCTTTCCGCAGTGGTTATCATGCATTGCTTGGACGAACTGCTTTCGCCCACTTTAATGCAGTCCCGCACTATGCTTATTTGAAGCTCAAAATGCCCAGACCGCGCGGCGTCATCACAATCAATGGAAATATGGAGCGCTCCGCGGCCCTAGCAGCCGAGGTACAGAACGGCTTCAACAGCTCATTGGTCATCAAGACCCATGACACCGCCAAGCGAGTCCGATCAACATTACAACATGACAGCTCGGCAAATCCGGAGCTTGAATAGCAGTTCGGCCTCCACCAATCGCCCCATAAGGTTGCGACATACGTACCGCGCGTGCATAATTACGCACTTAAAATACCTTGGGCAGCGCCGGAGGCATACTGCGGAACAGGTCTATAGTACGGCTTGACCCTATTCGGACCTTAACTTTCTTTTTTCTTTTCTTTCTCTTTTACCACAGGTTCATTAAAAACCTACCTACTCTACGGTTGTACAGGGACTCCTTTCTAGGTTCCCCTTTCTTATAGACAACCATCGACTCCTCCTCTCAAAGGGTTTCCAACCAAGGAGAAACGGCGCAGACGTGCAGCAGGGCATCATTAGGACCTTCAGGCCACTATTTTCTCAGAAAAGCCCTGTATAAACCTTTCCCTTGTGTAAACTTTCGGCATGTAAAATGGCCTTGGCCTTCGGGCATTATCTGTAATGACACGTCTCGACGTATTAATCAGGGCATAAAAGAAGCAGTTGATCACCACTTTTGTTTGGTACTCATCTATTTTATATTATCATCTGTCTTCCCTCCCTAGGCCCGACTGCCACACGTGCCTTAGTCCGGTCTTAAACACCGGGGGCTGTATCCGGCCCGGCACATTTTAAAGTCCGAACTACTATGGGGTACTCTTCGGCGTCCCAAATATTGCATTATATGCATCGGCTCCGAATCATGTCTTTGATCTATAGTTGGGTTGCCCGGCTCCTGTGCTTACCACCTTACATTCCGCTCGTTCGGCTAAAGTAGTAAAGGGAGAACTACTGCGATTGTATTTCTGGTTCGTCCGGTCAAATACCTCAGTAGAGAAAGCCGAAAACTGACTGACATGATAAAGTGAGAGCTGGTCGGTGATTCGGTGACTTAGTCTTATACTACAATCGTTAGCGATTTACTCCGTGTTATACGAAGGGCTGGTCTTCGTCCAGCCGCGTGGAAAAGGCACCGTAGTCCGGATAGCCGCACACGCACCAGGGGCTAGTACTTAGCCCCACAGTCAAACTCCTATGGCTAAGTGAAAGTAATAAAGCCGCATAGTCTGATTGCCTGGTTCACCACGCTGACACCTCCTTTACGGACCAAGACGTTGGATAAAGTGTGTTCACGTGTTACGCCGAACACCCCTGTAGCATCTACATTGGGGCTGAAGCCGACGACTGGCAACTTTCAGAAATAAAACAATAAACGGCCGCACAGGAGGAAAAATCGCTTGAAAGAAAAGGCGCAAACATAGCTATATAAACAGCATGGGTTCATCGCATTGTTTGTACAACCCGAACACACTCAATCAAATATTACATCCTTCGAGCATTGGCCCTCGATCACTCGGGCTCCTTCTAGGACGTCATCGAAGTACCTCTCCGGCTTCCGGTGATCCTTGCCTTCGGGCGGGCCTGCGGTTGCCACTTCGGTGGCCTTCATCTTTGCCCATTGCATCTTGACGCGGGCGAAGGCCATCCGGGCACCCTCTATGCTGGCCGAGCGCTTCAATGCATCAATTCGAGGCCGCACGTTGATAAGCCGCTTCACCAAACCGAAGTAGCTACTAGGGATTGGCTCGACCAGCCAGAGCTGGACTGTCAAGTCCTTCATGGCCAAACCTGCCACCCTATGCAGCTCAGACAGCTGCTTCAGTTGGTCACCCAGGAGAGGCGTCGAGTGTTCCGGCGCGACAAATTGCGACCAGAATAGTTTCTCGGTCGAGTTCCCCTCCTGTGCTCGGAAGTACTGTGCGGCATCAGCGGCACTCTTCGGAAGATCCGCAAACGTGCCTGGAGAACTCCAAACTCGGGGCAGCAAAGCATACCTCTGACCTCCAAAGACACTCTGCAAAAGAAAGGCCTTACCAGCCGCTATCTGCCTCGCCTGATGGATCTCTTCACGAGCACTCCGGGACTTGATCCACGCCTCTTTGGCATCATGGAGAGCCTTGACGAGCTCGGTCGACTGGTCCAAAGTCTTCTGCTCTAAAGCTTTGCATTTGCTGATGACATCCTTTAGCTCCTACTCTACTTCGGCCACCTGAGCTTCGTGTTGGCGGCGGGCATCTTGATCGGTCTTCAGCACGGCAGCCGCCTTGTCAGCGGCTGCCTTATTCGCCTCTGCCTCCTTTTTGGCCTGGGCAAGGGCGCTTTTGAGGGTCTCGACCTCGGCTGCGCCAGCTGTGATTATAATCAAAGCATTCCATAAGTTAATCTCTAAATATACATATCACTTCTGATATCGAAATAAACTTTTAACATTATGCGCATACCTTGCGTCTCATCGAACCGCTTATTAATGCGATCGATTTCGTCATTGGCCACATGAAGCTTCTGATTGAGATCGGAAACTTCTACGGCCTGGGCGGTCGCCGCCAACAGGGAAGCCTGTTACAATAACAGCACATCAGGTTAACTCTCCCGAATATTATATGGATCCTCTGTCAAGTTTCTTTTAACCGAACAGAGCCTCAGGGGCTACTGTCTGTACACAGGTATATTCCTCTATATGAAAAGTTTTTTAGAACATTACGTCGCATGCCTCAAAGCCTGTCAGTAGGCTAGTTGTAACACCCCAAAAATTTAATCATGTTTTTACTAAACAAAATTTGGCCAGAATTAAAATTTTGAATTTTTACTAGGTCTTTTATTAATTTCAGAACCATTTTCTGTTTCTGTTTATCAAAATTCTTCCCTCCATATAGAAATTTTTGGAAATAATATCGTGGCTTTGGTAGTTTTCTCAAATCATTTCAATTACATTTTAATAACAGTAAGAATTATTTTCATAATAAAAATTGCCCAAAACAATTCTTTTAATAGTTATTTCCATACTTTAAATGCTTCTGTTGCACTACAACTATTTTAAATAATTCTTTTAAAATCCCATAAAAATTATGAGAGGTCATGTGATGCCTACAAATCAATTTTATGCAAAACCCAACTAGGTCTTTTGAAAATTTTGAGTGAAACAAGCTCTTTTCATTTCTGGTCCAGATCCAATTTTTGCACTACAACCTCATTTTTCCTGGCTCCAAAAATTCTGAAATTTTTCCCACTCATAGTCCTCCCAACCAAACCCTTAAGTACAAAATATCAGCTCAGTTTGCATTTTGGAAGTCCACCAAATATCCTCCTATAGTTTCTGTCCAGCAATGAATTCTGTTAAAACTTGCATTAGCAAGTATCTCCTTTTGCCAAAACAACTCCACCATCATCTATACCCACAAAGGAGACACCATCCTAGTAAATTCCACACCCAGAAAAATCCCCTAGATTGCCCTAGCATTTTATCAAACAGCTCATGTGCATGGCAGAATTTGGCAAAGTTTTAGACATGCACTGAACACTTGGTCTTTTGGCCAAACCATCATGTCCATGGTCTCTAGGATATCTTGGAGCATCACCCTGCCAAATACCATCTTAATTAGACCACTGCAGCCTCAATGGCATTCCGTCGAACACCTCTGGTGCATCCTCAGGGCGCGGCCGGAGCGCGCCAATTGCAGGCCTGGGCACTGCTGACGCCCAAGCGCCTGCCGCCCCTGCCTGCTGCCTTCCCTGGCTTGCCTCACACGCTCCACTGGCCACCCGCACCAGCCACCACCTTCCTCGAGCCGGAGCCCATCCGAAGCGCCGACTCCGCCGACCTGCGCCGTCTGCCGTTCGGACACAGCACCGTCCAGAAGTCCCTGGCCAATCCCCGAACACCAGCTCTCCCTCGCCTTAATACTCACCTACCTGAGCTTATCCATGGCTCACCACCAACCCAACGGCCTTGCCGCCGACTGTGGCACCCCGGCTCAGAGGAAATCGGAACGCCCCGTATTCCAGCCCAGAGACAAGTCTTCTGGAATACGGCACTGTTGGCATAGAACAAATCAGCTCTTTATTACTGTGGATATGGTTACAAAGGGTACATGGATTACATCGGCACGACGACACTACGCCTTCCCGGGGTAGCTCTATGCTAACAGTGAAGTAACTCTCTCGGCAGCGGAACAGCGACGACGGTGATGGACTCCACTCCGCAGGGACTCTGGCTAGAACGCGTCTGCTAGGTTGCAAACTCAGGATCCTCGACAAGCAAGCAATCATGGTATGACCTGCAAACTGGCATGACACGCCAGGTAAGTACTTTGAATGTACTCGCAAGCTCACAACAAACATCAACATTAAAGCAAAACAACATCATAGCAATCCAAAATTAACCAGCATGGTTATCTAGCAAGGTAGCTACTGAAATGACTGCAGTAAGGTAAAGCGTATTAAATCCATACTTCAAATAATCTCAGGCTCCAATCCGAACCTGTACCAAGTCCAATCCCCAAGCATGTGGTCATCCGACCACTCAACTTACAGCCATCCCATGGCTAACATATCAAATACCTGATTCCATCTGCACGACAAGTCTGACAAACTTACTCTCCTCCGGGTTGTCTCACAACCCTCAGAATACTCATGAACCACCGAGTACTTCTGATCATACGACGAGTTCTTCCATCATTATCACTACTACTATGGTTGACCACCTAGTGAGGTCTGGACGGACTGTCCAATACCGTGGACACGGCTATTCGAATAGATTTTACACTCTGCAGAGGTTGCGCACTTTACCCACACTATGGAGCACTGACCTCGTGATCCCATTCGGGTGGACCAGTGTTGCTCCAACGAATCCTGCCTGACCCGTGACTCTCCCATCGTACCACCGGCAATCGCACTCCCTCGGAGTCAAGCCTTGGGTGGCCCCTTGTCACCTCGTGACACTTGCCACCGTCGTGGCCAAACTATACTGTCCCAAACGGGGACGCCGGCACAAAACTCAACTGGGCTCACAAGGTTATCGCCGCCTATCGGGCCAGGGTAGCGCGCACGCATAACCTTCCCTGTCGGGCGGTACCGGTGAAAGAGCACGCGATCAGACCAAGTCAAGGCCGTCCCATACCGGCAAATGTGGCTGCACGGATAAGTCCGGACAGGTGACTCAAGGTCAACCATGAAATATCTAATCCTCGAACAATCTCTGTCATGGCTGACACTCCGATATCATAGCAATCCAATAACCAATATGCTTAAGCCACTGCTACTAATTCATCCCTATGAACTGCCGGATGAACTCCAAAATAATCATAGACAGTGATCTCAACATCACAATATCAACAAGTGGGTAAGCTACTAGTCACTAATAATCCGGTACTCAACATGGTAGTCACCTATCCGAGAATTAACTCGAATATTGCATAATCCAATCCATTTCACAGCTACTCATACTTGCCGATAAAGTAAATAGTCAAACTATGACATTGCAATGCGATGATGCAGATGAGAGTTGTGGCTTGCCTGGGGGTGAAGGAATCATCGGAAAGGAGTGCGGAATGGTCGCGGAGTTGACTGCCGGAAACAGTTCTCTCTCGGAGGGGCTGTTTACGGACAAGGGCAAAATGGTCATTTCCACTGTGTGTAAACATTATGAAAATGACTCCATCAGAACGGGCTCGACGAGACGAAGACGTGGGCGTCGGATTCACATCGATCGGAGTTTCGAGCAAAAAGTTATGAAGGTTTTTCTGTCAGGGACCTATCTGCAAATAGAATATTTCCAACGGGGTCCCTGGTAGCTCGGCGGGTCGCACACTTTCGCAGAATACGTTTTCCCAGAGGAGAAAGCGTAATCTGGCCGGAAGAAGGAGCAGGGTGCGCTTTCTGAGAGCGAAGACGTACTTGTCGAAATACGTTGCCACTTATTCCACGTCAGCAGCGGCGGGGCCGGGCTCCTGGGTCACTTACAGGTGGGTCCCGCGCTGCCTTCTCTCTCTCCCTTTTCTTCCTTCTTCCTCCCCGCGTCGAAGAACAGAGGAGGGCAGGGAGGTTCGGCCGGCGACTGGCCTGGCCGGCTCCGGCCGTCTCCGGCCACGGCGAGACCACCGGCGGCACAGCGTAGGAGCACCGCACCCATCCAGCTACAGCACGGACGCCGGGGACGGTCGTGGTAGTGGTGGCTCGGATGCCCGTGGCGGAGGCCATCGACCGTGCTTGGGCATGCGGCCACAAGCGTCTCGGCGACCAGACGAAGGGACAGGGAGGGTCTCTAGGCCACAAAGGCTCTGTTGGTGGTGGAATGAGGGAGGGGAGAGCTCCGGCTCGCCGGAATTTTGCCGGGGCCGAGCGGCGGTCATGACGGTGAATCGAGGCAAGGAGAGGAGTTGGAGCTCCCAGGAGTGGACGGGGAGGTTGCTGGGGGAGTGGTGAGGCTGGCGGTGCCGACGAGAGGGTTCGGGGAGGCCTATTTATAGGCGAGCGACGGGGGTGGCCGAGCTCGGCCGTGGCGACGCGTGCGCCGCGCGCCGGAGCTTCGGGAACTCACCTGGAGGAGGGGCGAGGCATCCAGAGGGTTCACAGAGGGGCAGAGAGGACTCAGGCGAGCTCAGGAAGGCTCGGGAGAGCTCGTGGTGATCGGACACAACGGCGACACTGCGACCAGTCACGGGCGCGGCTGTTGCACCGCGTAAGAGAGGACGTGAGAGGGGGAGAGGGGTCCAGGAGCGAGGGCGACGACGAAACGAAGCCGCTGGACTTGGCCAGGTGGCGGGGGAGAGGAGGAAACCGACTAGGCCGAATGGGCAGGAGCTGGGCAGCGCTCTGGACGCGGCCAAAAGCTACAGAGCGCGTGCATATGCGTCCAAACGCGTGGTCACCGCGTGCACATGCTTGGAGGAGACACGAGAGGCTGGCGAGCCTTGTCTGGGGTGTAGTCTTTGCTCCCCAAGGCATCACAGAAGTGATAGATCATCAAATGAGACCAAGGATAGATGTGAGGCTTCACTGGAACTTTGCTATATCAGACTAAATCATGATACAGTGATCAACAGAGATGAGCTAGGAGCAAAATAAGTTGTCTAGGATGTTTATATGAGGAAGGACTATAATCCTGGGGGTTTTGGAAGGAATTGGATCAATATACATCATAGTTGCTTTGCAACAGCACAATTGGTCCAGAATCAAGATCATGATGGTGAACTCGAATGAAGAAGCCACTTGAGCTGAAATTTGGCAAGGTAGGGTTATTTGGACATATGAATATGCTGTAAAAATTTCATACCAAATGGACATGCCAAAATGGTACTTGTTTTACAAACATTCTTACTGTCCAGAAACTTGGGAAAATTCTAGGGAATTATTGGAAAGATGAAATGAGCCCAAATTTTGTGGAGAGGTGTAAGATGATTAGGAGAATGTCCTGGTAAATTTTCAGCAGTTATGGAGCAATACAAATTATAGTTGCTTCACAATGAGAAAATATGACCAGAAACAAAGATTTAATGCTGTGGTCACATAGATGATTTTATAGGGTTGAAACTTGGTGGAGAGTCATGATTCGAGCATATAAAGATGCTTGCAAAATTTCAACTCATTTGGATACACCTGGCTGGTACTTGCTTCACAAAGTTTCCAATTGACCAGAAACTTTGGAAATTAGCCAAGGGAGATTTATTACCCAAATAAAGCTGAATTTTGGCATGTGGCAATGATATGGATAGGAAAGAGTGCACAAAAAGTTTGAGAGCAAGGAAGCAAATATAAAGGGTACTTGCTTCACAAACTGCCAGCTGGGGCAGAATCAGAAAAGGAATATTTGGGAAATATTTTTGGGCATGGCAAGGAATATTTTGACATATCTGTATAAGATATGTCCCAAAGGATTTATGGGAATTATTTGAGAATTTTGGGAATGATAGAAATATGAGTTGCTTCACAACTCAGGGCAAACAGGGTTATTCCTTTAATAGAAAAAGGAATATTCCCAAGTAAAAGAATATTGGGGTTGGTCCAAGATGGAAATGACAAGGTCTGGGGATGGTGTTGAAGTTGGCAAGCCACTCGGGAATAAAAATGAAGGGTGATCCATCCAGGTTTCAAGACCACTAAGTCACAGAAAAGCAAATCCGGACCAAAATTAAAAGCAAAAGAAAATGTGCAAAATCCAGGGTGTTACAAACCTACCCCCCTTAAAGAAATCTCGTCCTCGAGATTTGGTTGCTCAGGGATCGAACTTGAATATTTCCACTTAAGGAAACCGTTTCCATCTCGGGTTTCCTTTTGACCTTTGTATAATGTTCCTGCTGAATTTCATATGACTGACTGCCTTGCTTCGGGGTGGTTTGCTTTACTGGACCCTTTTCTGGCAAATCTTAACTCATAGGTTACTCTGACTCCAATCCTTTTATGTCTGCTATCTTGTCTGAGGTAATAATTTTTCTTGGCCAAACGATGTGCCCTATTCATCAGTCCAAGGATGGTTCCCCATGGACGTGTCGTGACGAGGTCCAATACGAATGACCATTCACTGAGTTGTGAACAAATTATCTTGGTGGACACAAAATCTTTTACTCACTGCATTGGGTGTCTCCAAATGGTTGTGTGTCCTCCAGGCTTAAAACAATACTATGATTTGTACCGTTCTCCTGGCGGAATCTGACTCCTCGCACGGATTGCTGGGTCATCTTGGGTATCTTCACTGTCTCGGGCATAGCGCTTCTACCAAATATTTGTTTGTCACCTGTCGTGACCAGCATAAAGGTGTACGGTCTTATAGTGATATTATCCATAGACTTGACTGACAGTGGTCCTGGCAGTAAAATGTTGTTCACGGCAGGTTAGTCTTTAACTGATTCCCATCTGTGAGGACACATGCTTCGAAACTGTTGTTCATCCTTCTGATTACTCAGTCTATCGGCATCCCTGTATGGATGGTAGGCCGTGTAGTACCTTAACATAGTTGCTGAATTTGAACTGCTGGGTTAATCTTTAGGCTGACCTGACCAGCTTGGTTGCCCTCTTCTGACAATTCTGAGCATATCTGGTTGGCTGGGCGGGTTGTCTCGATATGGGGTCCTTGCAAATAGAATATACCCCATGGGTGTGTACCCATGGTGACTGGTACCGAGCCAGGCTTCTCTGAGTATCTATACCATGTTGATCTTGCAACCATTACCATATCTGTATGTCCAATCTTGCTTTTTCATTATAGTTCTCTTTGCCTGAATCCTTTACTGAAAGAACTTGGCTTTATGTGTTCTTGATTCTCCGTGTGACCATGGGTGTTGTCAGGTGCAATATTCTGGCAGGCATATTACTTTACAAGTTGTAGCTCTAGGTAACGATCGTCTGAACCCTTGGATAAAACCGGCAAATAAACCAGTAGCCACCAGAACGGTCTTTACAACTCAGATCTGGGACTTTTACTGGAATAACTCAACCCCGACTCAAGACGGCTGAAAAGCAGCTCAGAGCATGAGACGGTGCCGATAAGAAGAAAGTAGCAACTCCCTAAGACGGCCGAAAAAAACAGCTCAGAGCATAGGGTCATTGCTACGAAGAGAAATTCAACAGCTGCCCGAGACGGCCGAAAAGCAGCTCAGAACACGGACAGTTGTTGACAAGAGAAATAAAAATCGGCATCCACCCCGGATGGCTGGAAATAGCTCAGAACTCAGGCGTGGTGCCGTCACCAAAGAAAGACAGACAAGGGTTCATCCGTGTCCCATACAGCTCACTATTATGTATATACCTTACCGTTTCTGCTGTCGGTTACTTGTTGTATGCAACAGTGTATTCGGCTATCCTTCTTGCTGAACACTAAGTTCATAGCTCATGCTGGCTTGCTTCCAAGACATAGCAGGGTTCAAATTGTACTCGTAGCAGACTCAAACCTTGTATATATATGAATCATACCTTTGGCACGGAATGCACTATGGATCATGTACACAATTTGCCTTCTTGCTGATGTGATCATTGCTATTGTGAAAGTTGCACTGATGTATACTGGATGCTGATAATTAATCCGGCTAGGATATCATTTATATTCAGGCTCGATATTCCTGATATAGCACAGTCGGCTGAAAATTTCATATTGCTGAGCTGAGCTTCCACATGACTGTCTCTTCACTGATTTCTTTGGGTTCAGGGTCGGTGAGCAACTTCCATAAGGGGAAAATAAGGTAACACCAAGGGCCCAAAAACAACAAAATAAACGACTAAACAAAAGCACACAAAGCAGCAGGATCACACACACAAGCAATATCACATTCTAAAGCTATTCACGGCAATAATATGCATTCCTAGTTAAGCACACAAATCTCGCAAGAACTCCGGTATTACGGTCTAACATGCTGTGGCGATGTGCATGAAAGTGAATCAATGTGTGGAAGGAAGTTGGTGTAAACAAGGCTACACCAAACACGGGCTTAAGACGGATGGAACCGGTGGCGAGGATGAACTTGGTGATCGGGGGTCGGAACACAGAAGTTATGACCACATCATCATCAAGCGTACGGAAGAAAACCGTACACGTCCAAAGAATAGGTGGCGGAATGAGATAGTGGTGGAAAGAAAAGCTTGCAGGCATTGCCCTTTTCTGATAACAAGGATCAGTAAGGGTTACCGAAACAGCTAGTGGAATGGCACAATCCGGGATAGAACTTGCATTGTCTATCACCGAAACGATAGGGTGACTGAAGAGAATATATTGGTGTGGCACCGGTGCATCAATCCGACAAGGGATCGACACCTCCAAGCACCTTGGCATCACTCCGCTGGGACGAAGATGACACCACACCAAGGAACAAATATGCAAACTGGAGAGCGCAGGTAGTGAATCAAAACCAATGCCACCCACACTTGCCAGATCCATCGTTGGTGACAAGATATCTAGTCTATATGCATGCTATGCACAAACAAATGCAACAAACAAGTGCAGCAAACCAACCGGGTCCTAAACTACCGGGTACTAACGCTCGCACCTAGACCACGCGTCCTATAGCCAGACCTGCTCTGATACCAACTTCTGTGGCACCACGGCTCAGAGGAAACCGGAACGCCCCGTATTCCAGCCCAGAGACAAGTCTTCTGGAATACGGCACTGTTGGCATAGAACAAATCAGCTCTTTATTACTATGGATATGGTTACAAAGGGTACATGGATTACATCGGCACGACGACACTACGCCTTCCCGGGGTAGCTCTATGCTAACAGCGAAGTAACTCTCTCGGCAGCGGAACAACGACAACGGTGATGGACTCCACTCCGCAGGGACTCTGGCTAGAACGCGTCTGCTAGGTCGCAAACTCAGGATCCTCGACAAGCAAGCAATCATGGTATGACCTGCAAACTGGCATGACACGCCAGGTGAGTACTTTGAATGTACTCGCAAGCTCACAACAAACATCAGCATTAAAGCAAAACAACATCATAGCAATCCAAAATTAACCAGCATGGTTATCTAGCAAGGTAGCTACTGAAATGACTGTAGTAAGGTAAAGCGTATTAAATCCATACTTCAAATAATCTCAGGCTCCAATCCGAACCTGTACCAAGTCCAATCCCCAAGCATGTGGTCATCCGACCACTCAACTCACAGCCATCCCATGGCTAACATATCAAATACCTGATTCCATCTGCACGACAAGTCTGACAAACTTACTCTCCTCCGGGTTGTCTCACAACCGTCAGAATACTCATGAACCACCGAGTACTTCTGATCATACGACGAGTTCTTCCATCATTATCACTACTACTATGGTTGACCACCTAGTGAGGTCTGGACGGACTGTCCAATACCGTGGACACGGCTATTCGAATAGATTTTACATTCTGCAGAGGTTGCGCACTTTACCCACACTATGGAGCACTGACCTCGTGATCCCATTCGGGTGGACCAGCGTTGCTCCAACGAAACCTACCTGACCCGTGACTCTCCCATCGTACCACCGGCAATCGCACTCCCTCGGAGTCAAGCCTTGGGTGGCCCCTTGTCACCTCGTGACACTTGCCACCGTCGTGGCCAAACTATACTGTCCCAAACAGGGACGCCGGCACAAAACTCAACTGGGCTCACAAGGTTATCGCCGCCTACCGGGCCAGGGTAGCGCGCACGCATAACCTTCCCTGTCGGGCGGTACCGGTGAAAGAGCACGCGATCAGACCAAGTCAAGGCCGTCCCATACCGGCAAATGTGGCTGCACGGATAAGTCCGGACAGGTGACTCAAGGTCAACCATGAAATATCTAATCCTCGAACAATCTCTGTCATGGCTGACACTCCGATATCATAGCAATCCAATAACCAATATGCTTAAGCCACTGCTACTAATTCATCCCTATGAACTGTCGGATGAACTCCAAAATAATCATAGACAGTGATCTCAACATCACAATATCAACAAGTGGGTAAGCTACTAGTCACTAATAATCCGGTACTCAACATGGTAGTCACCTATCCGAGAATTAACTCGAATATTGCATAATCCAATCCATTTCACAGCTACTCATACTTGCCGATAAAGTAAATAGTCAAACTATGACATTGCAATGCGATGATGCAGATGAGAGTTGTGGCTTGCCTGGGGGTGAAGGAATCATCGGAAAGGAGTGCGGAATGGTCGCGGAGTTGACTGCCGGAAACAGTTCTCTCTCGGAGGGGCTGTTTACAGACAAGGGCAAAAGGGTCATTTCCACTGTGTGTAAACATTATGAAAATGACTCCATCAGAACGGGCTCGACGAGTCGAAGACGTGGGCGTTGGATTCACCTCGATCGGAGTTCCGAGCAAAAAGTTATGAAGGTTTTTCTGTCAGGGACCTATCTACAAATAGAATATTTCCAACGGGGTCCCTGGCAGCTCGGCGGGTCGCACACTTCGCAGAATACGTTTTCCCAGAGGAGAAAGCGTAATCTGGCCCGAAGAAGGAGTAGGGTGCGCTTTCTGAGAGCGAAGATGTACTTGTCGAAATACGTTGCCACTTATTCCACGTCAGCAGCGGCGGGGCCGGGCTCCTGGGTCACTTACAGGTGGGTCCCGCGCTGCCTTCTCTCTCTCCCTTTTCTTCCTTCTTCCTCCCCGCATCGAAGAACAGAGGAGGGCAGGGAGGTTCGGCCGGCGACTGGCCTGGCCGGCTCCGGCCGTCTCCGGCCAGGGCGAGACCACCGGCGGCACCGCGTAGGAGCACCGCACCCATCCAGCTACAACACGGACGCCGGGGACGGTCGTGGTAGTGGTGGCTCGGATGCCCGCGGCGGAGGCCATCGACCGTGCTTGGGCACGCGGCCACAAGCGTCCTGGCGACCAGACGAAGGGACAGGTAGGGTCTCTAGGCCACAGAGGCTCTGTTGGTGGTGGAATGAGGGAGGGGAGAGCTCCGGCTCGCCGGAATTTTGCCGGGGCCGAGCGGCGGTCATGACGGTGAATCGAGGCAAGGAGAGGAGCTGGAGCTCCCAGGAGTGGACTGGGAGGTTGCTGGGGGAGTGGTGAGGCTGGCGGTGCTGACGAGAGGGTTCGGGGAGGCCTATTTATAGGCGAGCGATGGGGGTGGACGAGCTCGGCCGTGGCGACGCGTGCGCCGCGCGCTGGAGCTTCGGGAACTCGCCTGGAGGAGGGGCGAGGCATCCAGAGGGTTCACAGAGGGGCGGAGAGGACTCAGGCGAGCTCAGGAAGGCTCGGGAGAGCTCGTGGTGATCGGACACGACGGCGACACTGCGACCAGTCACGGGCGTGGCTGTCGCACCGCGTAAGAGAGGACGTGAGAGGGGGAGAGGGGTCCAGGAGCGAGGGCGACGACGAAATGAAGCCGCTGGACTTGGCCATGTGGCGGGGGAGAGGAGGAAACCGACTAGGCCGAAGGGACAGGAGCTGGGCAGCGCTCTGGATGCGGCCAAAAGCTACAGAGTGCGTGCATATGCGTCCAAACGCGTGGTCACCGCGTGCACATGCTTGGAGGAGACACGAGAGGCTGGCGAGCCTTGTCTGGGGTGTAGTCCTTGCTCCCCAAGGCATCACAGAAGTGATAGATCATCAAATGAGACCAAGGATAGATGTGAGGCTTCACTGGAACTTTGCTGTATCAGACTAAATCATGATACAGTGATCAACAGAGATGAGCTAGGAGCAAAATAAGTTGTCTAGGATGTTTATATGAGGAAGGACTATAATCCTGGGGGTTTTGGAAGGAATTGGATCAATATACATCATAGTTGCTTTGCAACAGCACAATTGGTCCAGAATCAAGATCATGATGGTGCACTCGAATGAAGAAGCCACTTGAATTGAAATTTGGCAAGCCAGGGTTATTTGGACATATGAATATGCTGTAAAAATTTCATACCAAATGGACATGCCAAAATGGTACTTGTTTTACAAACATTCTTACTGTCCAGAAACTTGGGAAAATTCTAGGGAATTATTGGGAAGATGAAATGAGCCCAAATTTTGTGGAGAGGTGTAAGATGATTAGGAGAATGTCCTGGTAAATTTTCAGCAGTTATGGAGCAAATTATAGTTGCTTCACAATGTGAAAATATGACCAGAAACAAAGATTTAATGTTGTGGTCACATAGATGATTTTATAGGGTTGAAACTTGGTGGAGAGTCATCATTCGAGCATATAAAGATGCTTGCAAAATTTCAACTCATTTGGATACTCCTGGCTGGTACTTGCTTCACAAAGTTTCCAGTTGACCAGAAACTTTGGAAATTAGCCAAGGGAGATTTATTACCCAAATAAAGCTGAATTTTGGCATGTGGCAATGATATGGATTGGAAAGAGTGCACAAAAAGTTTGAGAGCAAGCAAGCAAATATAAAGGGTACTTGCTTCACAAACTGCCAGCTGGGGCAGAATCAGAAAAGGAATATTTGGGAAATATTTTTGGGCATGGCAAGGAATATTTTGACATATCTGTATAAGATATGTCCCAAAGGATTTATGGGAATTATTTGAGAATTTTTGGAATGATAGAAATATGAGTTGCTTCACAACTCAGGGCAAACAGGGTTATTCCTTTAATAGAAAAAGGAATATTCCCAAGTAAAAGAATATTGGGGTTGGTCCAAGATGGAAATGACAAGGTCTGGGGATGGTGTTGAAGTTGGCAAGCCACTCGGGAATAAAAATGAAGGGTGATCCATCCAGGTTTCAAGACCACTAAGTCACAGAAAAGCAAATCCGGACCAAAATTAAAAGCAAAAGAAAATGGGCAAAATCCAGGGTGTTACACCGACCTCTATCCGCCATTAATGGCCACCGCCAAGTCGGTTGGAGCAGTTCCCCACTGAACCGACCTCCTCCGGCTATATAAGCCACCCTGAACCCCGCCTCGCATCCATACCACCTCACCAGCCCCCCAACCATTCTCCAGAAGCAGACAGAGAGCCGAAGGCACCACCTTCTTCACTTCCGATAATGGAAGCCGCCCCCTCCTCTGCTCAAATCCGTCGCTCTCACGCCACCTCTCTCAAACCTCTCCACACCAGAGCATTCCTGTGACCTCCGCAAGCTCGAGACGCCCATCAATTTGTCCCGAGGAGCACCACAGAGGAAAGCCCCTTTTCGCGTTCGCCGGAGTTCCGTGGGGATGCTCGCTGCCGTTGATTGGTTGGACCCTGGGGGCCTTGCCGCACACCGGGAGAACCGCCAGAGCCTACGGATTCCATTCCCGTGATCGCCTTCTCCAAAATCGCCGTCGTTCACCGGCGGGGATCGCCGGATCCGTGCCTCCATTCGGCCAGAGGAGGGAGGCGACCAGATTGATCGGGTCAAACCTTACTGTGGGCACGGAGGGCCCACTGTTAGTGACCCATGCGGCGGTTTAGTGGAGACAGATTTCTCCAGTAGCTGCCTTCGCGTAAGGAAAACGTATTTTCAAGAATACGCTTCCGACATCGTCAACCTTCCGCGCGGCCGAGCGGCTGGGCCCGGCCCAGTGGTACAGTACAGCTAAACAACGCTTAGGGCGCACTGCTACTCCTTTCTTTTTTTTTCCTTTCCAGTAGCTTTCAAAAATTCCACAGAATCCATTTCAAGCCCAATTTTAGTGATTCAAATTTCTACATGCTTATAAAATCATGCTCTATCAAACTAGCTAGGGTGAACATTTTTATTATGCCTAGTTTCTGCTGGATCTATTAAAAAGTCCATTTAATCATTTATTTCAACTTAAAAATACCATAAGTAATTCATATGAACTCCAAATAATTTAATTCTTTTTCTGGTATTTATAATTTTTTGTCTAGTTTATTATAGTATTTATTTCAAAAAAAAATTGAAACAATTTTTGGCACTGTTTTTGAATTATGTGGTAATTCAAATATTTTTGAAAATAGGAAATGGAGGGAAGATAAAGTTTTCAAACTTTTGAAGTGCACCCAATATTTCTGCATGCTCAAGGCAAGCATCTTGAACACTTGATATGGTGAATGCATGGTAGTTTATTTGCTAGAATAATTTGATCATGACTAAGTTGAATTCAAATAAAACTGGCATATGGCTAATTTTGCATGTGTGTAGTGTTGGCATGTTTCATCGTACCATGCATCGTGTGTTGCCATGACTAACTTGCAGGAGCAGGCATAAGAAAAATACCGTTACCGGCAGGAGGATGATCACGTTGGAGCGTGATCATGCCTTGTTTGTTGTGCATGTTGGAGCATGCAAGGGTTGTGGCCCTGTTGGGATTGCTGTTGAAGGAATACCTTGTTGTGCTAACCGTTGCAGGAAACTTAAATGCCTCCTGAGTCGACCATAGATCGAGTCTTGTTCCGGTAACCCCCATACTTGTTTCGTGCTGCCACAGGTTCCTGCCACAGGTAGGGTATGGTTCAGTAAGTTGATAACCCCTTTCCGTGCACACACCGTACAGAGGGCCACGATGAGGGTTTTCTAGGGATCCGGGACTAAATCCTGTCATCGGGTCAGGGGGCATGGGTGTTTCCAGTTGTGACTGAGAGGGGGGCACCCCTTGGAATCCGCACGTATTAATAGTGATCCCATGCAGGACGTTGGTCTCTCCGTCTCAGAGTTTTTCTTGAACGATGCTTTGGGTGATTCCTGGCATCCGGAAAGTTAATCTGTTGTGTGCTGGTCAGGTGTGTTTTCAACCCAAAGACCATAATGGGAATAAGTCAGTGTCATGGTACTGACTAAAGAAATCCTTTACTTGTGGGTAAAGAGTACACCCTCTGCAGAGTTTGAACCTATTCGAATAGCCGTGTCCGCGGTCAAGGATTATAGTCTGGGTTGGTCAAGTGTCGGTCTTAGGGTCGGTCTTCGGAGGAAAATAATTAATTGGGCCTGAACTATTTTGCAGGATATTGTTATCATCACTAAAGCCGTCATGGTTATTTGAATACTATTGCTGTGATTTTTTTTATGATTATGCATATTATTGTGAACTAACCTGTTTCTCTTATTTTAATTTTCCTGAGTGTCTCAGGGGCTGGCTAGACTACCCCGGGCACTCAATTTTATTTTCAAGACCTCTTGTGGCGTCCCTCGAGTTAACAGGCTGTTTATCACGCCACTACTCTTGTGGACACCCGATTGGCATTTCTCTTCAAGTCCGATCGTGGCGTCACTTGACACCCGACTGGCATTTCTTTTCAAGACCTCTCGTGGCGTAGCCTGAGTTCTCGGATGGTCCTGTCTCGTCCGATTTCTCTTTTAGACACCCGTTCGGCATTTCTCTTCAAGACCTACCGTGGTGTCACTTGACATCCGACCGACATTACTTTTATTTTTTTCCTTTGACTTTCCTTGTTTATCACTAACAATTTTATATATTTTCACATGCTAATATTTTATCATGCCATGAATTAATTCCTGTCAGCATGCATTTTATATAGTCCAGCATGAGCATACGCATAAAGTTTGGTTCATCATGATCTTATAATTTAATTGTTGCATTCGGTATATCTTTTGTTCATGATGTTTGCGAGTACATTCAAACATACTCACAGGCTTGTCCCTGGCTAGTTACTTGGCCAGGTCAGGATTTCTACAAGGAGTACCACAGCGATGTCCGTGCGGAGCCTAGGATGGCAGCCATGTAGGATAGGAATTATCCAGGTCAGCCGTTCCTGTGGGAATGGAGCCCCATCGATGTTGAAGATCCGCGAGACAATTCCATCATCCACCACCGGAATCACTGTTGTATCATTAGATCTTTATGGTCCTGAACCCAATTCTTGTAATAGCTTGGAAATCTGTAACAAGGACGTGTCCACCAGTAACGGTAATCCTGGGCTGGTGATGACACGAGGGGTTAATTTTCTGGGATTTCGTGTCCCGGCCCCGGCAGCCTTGGTATCAGAGCCAGGCTGACCATTGGCTAATCCTATCTTAGCCTAGTCGCTATCCCTAGGTTTCCACTCCGTCCACACCCTTCTGTGTCCACAGTTAAGCCCATCTCATCCGATAAGCCTGCACAGTGGCAGCCGACATCTTTTGACCATCGGTGCCCAACCTATCAACCTAGCCCATAGGCCATGTGCCTGTGGCTGACACCTGGGTTGTCCCATCCGCAAGCGTGCGATGGAAGACTCCGCTGGCTTATAAGAGAAGTCTTGCCCCAACCCAACACATCACAGCCTCACTCTCAGTTCAATATCCAACCACCAAGATGCCAGGCCTCATCGTGCACAACGAGACCACCGCAGCCGAGCTTGAAGGCTTTGTAGTCATCCTCGCCAATCTCACCCGTCGTGCTCTCGGCATCGAAGAGCCGCCGGAGTATGTCGTGTACCAAGAGCACGCAAGTGATGCCATCCACCATTTCTGGGCCACGGTGCACATCTACAGGAGGGGCATCACCACGGAGTGCCCTTACCGGTTCACCGGAAGGACGACCACCGACGAGCCCCAAGCCATCCAACTTGCAGTCCGAGAGGCTGTAGTTCAACTCCGGCATCTGTCGCCAAGAGTTAACTGCCGCTCCTTCTACTACTACCCTAGTCGTGAAGGCTATGGTAGGCCGACCCAAGTCGCTAATGGAGACCATGAGATGGATCCTGCCCTGGTGCATCTGGTGCGCTACCTGAGGGCACAAGAGAAGTCTTGCCCCAACCCAACACATCACAGCCTCACTCTCAGTTCAATATCCAACCACCAAGATGCCAGGCCTCATCGTGCACAACGAGACCACCGCAGCCGAGCTTGAAGGCTTTGTAGTCATCCTCGCCAATCTCACCTGTCGTGCTCTCGGCATCGAAGAGCCGCCGGAGTATGTCGTGTACCAAGAGCACGCAAGTGATGCCATCCACCATTTCTGGGCCACGGTGCACATCTACAGGAGGGGCATCACCACGGAGTGCCCTTACCGGTTCACCGGAAGGACGACCACCGACGAGCCCCAAGCCATCCAACTTGCAGTCCGAGAGGCTGTAGTTCAACTCCGGCATCTGTCGCCAAGAGTTAACTGCCGCTCCTTCTACTACTACCCTAGTCGTGAAGGCTATGGTAGGCCGACCCAAGTCGCTAATGGAGACCATGAGACGGATCCTGCCCTGGTGCATCTGGTGCGCTACCTGAGGGCGCAAGAGGCACTGTTCGATTAGGTCACCAATGATCTGATCGAGACCCGCAGGACGCTTGCTCTCCTGACCCCGGTGAGAAGTGAAGCTGCACCCGCCACCGACACCCCGATAGTACTGTTCGGGAGACCAATCGAGCCTGTGAGGTCTGCCCCTGTTGCCTACCCGGGCAATGCATTTGTTTCCCTGGATGAACTCCGTCGTCTCTTTGGGATTTCCTCCAACGGGACTGTAGCCACTACACCCCGCGTGGGTCATCATCGCTACCCCAACCCTACAGCTCCTCATAACATTCCAGTCAACTCCGACGTTGAAGCCCCTGGAGAAGCCTCGACGTCCGCCAGACACGCCCGTCTGGACGTCGACGAAGTGGACTGAGCCTGCCAGAGTAGTTGCCATGTCCTTAGCAACCCTGTTGCCCTGTAGATTCCATCGTCATGCCGTAGACGGTTATGTGTATATTTCTAGTAGTGTGTAGTGTTTGATTGAATGATGTGCTTGCGTGTTATTGTCTTGTGCATGATTGCTTGTCTGTTGTGATTTGCATTTAGTTCCTCCGTCCTTAACAAATCTGGAGGACGAGATTTTCTTAAGGGGGGTAGAGTTTGTAACACCCCAAAAATTTAATCATGTTTTTACTAAATAAAATTTGGCCAGAATTAAAATTTTAAATTTTTACTAGGTCTTTTATTAATTTCAGAACCATTTTCTGTTTCTGTTTATCAAAATTCTTCCCTCCATATAGAAATTTTTGGAAATAATATTGTGGCTTTGGTAGTTTTCTCAAATCATTTCAATTACATTTTAATAACAGTAAGAATTATTTTCATAAAAAAAATTGCCCAAAACAATTCTTTTAATAGCTATTTCTATACTTTAAATGCTTCTGTTGCACTACAACTATTTTAAATAATTCTTTTAAAATCCCACAAAAATTATGAGAGGTCATGTGATGCCTACAAATCACTTTTATGCAAAACCCAACTTGGTCTTTTGAAAATTTTGAGTGAAACAAGCTCTTTTCATTTCTGGTCCAGATCCAATTTTTGCACAACAACCTCATTTTTCCTGGCTCCAAAAATTCTGAAATTTTTCCCACTCATAGTCCTCCCAACCAAACCCTTAAGTACAAAATATCAGCTCAGTTTGCATTTTGGAAGTCCACCAAATATCCTCCTATAGTTTCTGTCTAGCAATGAATTCTGTTAAAACTTGCATTAGCAAGTATCTCCTTTTACCAAAACAACTCCACCATCATCTATACCCACAAAGGAGACACCATCCTGGTAAATTCCACACCCAGAAAAATCCCCTAGATTGCCCTAGCATTTTATCAAACAGCTCATGTGCATGGCAGAATTTGGCAAAGTTTTAGACATGCACTGAACACTTGGTCTTTTGGCCAAACCATCATGTCCATGGTCTCTAGGATATCTTGGAGCATCACCCTGCCAAATACCATCTTAATTAGACCACTGCAGCCTCAATGGCATTCCGTCGAACACCTCTGGTGCATCCTCAGGGCGCGGCCGGAGCGCGCCAATTGCAGGCCTGGGCACTGCCGACGCCCGAGCGCCTGCCGCCCCTGCCTGCTGCCTTCCCTGGTTTGCCTCACACGCTCCACTGGCCACCCGCACCAGCCACCACCTTCCCCGAGCTGGAGCACATCCGGAGCGCCGACTCCGCTGACCTGCGCTGTCTGCCATTCGGACACGGCACCGTCCAGAAGCCCCTGGCCAATCCCCGAACACCAGCTCTCCCTCGCCTTAATACTCACCTACCTGAGCTTATCCATGGCTCACCACCAACCCAACGGCCTTGCCGCCGACCTCTATCCGCCATTAATGGCCACCGCCAAGTCGGTTGGAGCAGTTCCCCACTGAACCGACCTCCTCCGGCTATATAAGCCACCCGAACCCCGCCTCGCATCCATACCACCTCACCAACCCCCCAACGATTCTCCAGAAGCAGAGAGAGAGCCGAAGGCACCACCTTCTTCACTTCCAATAATGGAAGCCGCCCCCTCCTCTGCTCAAATCCGTCGCTCTCACGCCACCTCTCTCAAACCTCTCCACACCAGAGCATTCCTGTGACATCCGCAAGCTCGAGACACCCATCAATTTGTCCCGAGCAGCACCACAGAGGAAAGCCCCTTTTCGCGTTCGCCGGAGTTCCGTGGGGATGCTCGCCGCCATCGATTGGTTGGACCCTGGGGGCCTTGCCGCACACTGGGAGAACCGCCAGAGCCTACGAATTCCGTTCCCGTGATCGCCTTCTCCGAAATCGTCGCCGTTCGCCGGCGGGGATCGCCGGAGCCGCGCCTCCATTCGGCCAGAGGAGGGAGGCGACCAGATTGACCGGGTCACACCTGACTGTGGGCCCGGAGGGCCCACTGTCAGTGACCCATGCGGCGGTTTAGTGGAGACAGATTTCTCCAGAAGCTGCCTTCGCGTAAGGAAAACGTATTTTCAAGAATACGCTTCCGACGTCGTCAACCTTCCACGCGGCTGAGCGGCTGGGCCCGGCCCAGTGGTACAGTACAGCTAAACAGCGCTCAGGGCGCACTGCTACTCCTTTCTTTTTTTTTTCCTTTCCAGTAGCTTTCAAAAATTCCACAGAATCCATTTCAAGCCCAATTTTAGTGATTCAAATTTCTACATGCTTATAAAATCATGCTCTATCAAACTAGCTAGGGTGAACATTTTTATTATGCCTAGTTTCTGCTGGATCTATTAAAAAGTCCATTTAATCATTTATTTCAACTTAAAAATACCATAAGTAATTCATATGAACTCCAAATAATTTAATTCTTTTTCTGGTATTTATAATTTTTCGTCTAGTTTATTATAGTATTTATTTCAAAAAAAATTGAAACAATTTTTGGCACTGTTTTTGAATTATGTGGTAATTCAAATATTTTTGAAAATAGGAAATGGAGGGAAGATAAAGTTTTCAAACTTTTGAAGTGCACCCAATATTTCTGCATGCTCAAGGCAAGCATCTTGAACACTTGATATGGTGAATGCATGGTAGTTTATTTGCTAGAATAATTTGATCATGACTAAGTTGAATTCAAATAAAACTGGCATATGGCTAATTTTGCATGTGTGTAGTGTTGGCATGTTTCATCGTACCATGCATCGTGTGTTGCCATGACTAACTTGCAGGAGCAGGCATAAGAAAAATACCGTTACCGGCAGGAGGATGATCACGTTGGAGCGTGATTATGCCTTGTTTGTTGTGCATGTTGGAGCATGCAAGGGTTGTGGCCCTGTTGGGATTGCTGTTGAAGAAATACCTTGTTGTGCTAACCGTTGCAGGAAACTTAAATGCCTCCTGAGTCGACCATAGATCGAGTATTGTTCCGGTAATCCCCATACTTGTTTCGTGCTGCCACAGGTTCCTGCCACAGGTAGGGTATGGTTCAGTAAGTTGATAACCCCTTTCCGTGCACACACCGTACAGAGGGCCACGATGAGGGTTTCCCAGGGATCCAGGACTAAATCCTGTCATCGGGTCAGAGGGCATGGGTGTTTCCAGTTGTGACTGAGAGGGGGGCACCCCTTGGAATCCACGCGTATTAATAGTGATCCCATGCAGGACGTTGGTCTCTCCGTCTCAGAGTTTTTCTTGAACGATGCTTTGGATGATTCCTGGCATTCGGAAAGTTAATCTGGTGTGTGCTGGTCAGGTGTGTTTTCAACCCAAAGACCGTAATGGGAATTAGTCAGTGTCATGGTACTGACTAAAGAAATCCTTTACTTGTGGGTAAAGAGTACACCCTCTGCAGAGTTTGAACCTATTCGAATAGCCGTGTCCGCGGTCAAGGATTACAGTCTGGGTTGGTCAAGTGTCGGTCTTAGGGTCGGTCTTCGGAGGAAAATAATTAATTGGGCCTGAACTATTTTGCAGGATATTGTTATCATCACTAACGCCGTCATGGTTATTTGAATACTATTGCTGTGATTTTTTATTTATGATTATGCATATTATTGTGAACTAACCTGTTTCTCTTATTTTAATTTTCCTGAGTGTCTCAGGGGCTGGCTAGACTACCCCGGGCACTCAATTTTATTTTCAAGACCTCTCGTGGCATCCCTCGAGTTAACAGGCGGTTTATCATGCCACTACTCTTGTGGACACCCGATTGGCATTTCTCTTCAAGTCCGATCGTGGCGTCACTTGACACCCGACTGGCATTTCTTTTCAAGACCTCTCGTGGCGTAGCATGAGTTCTCGGATGGTCATGTCTCGTCTGATTTCTCTTTTAGACACCCGTTTGGCATTTCTCTTCAAGACCTACCATGGTGTCACTTGACATCTGACCGGCATTCCTTTTATTTTGTTTTCCTTTGACTTTCCTTGTTTATCACTAACAATTTTATATATTTTCACATGCTAATATTTTATCATGCCATGAATTAATTCCTGACAGCATGCATTTTATATAGTCCAGCATGAGCATACGCATAAAGTTTGGTTCATCATGATCTTATAATTTAATTGTTGCATTCGGTATATCTTTTGTTCATGATGTTTGCGAGTACATTCAAACGTACTCACAGGCTTGTCCCTGGCTATTTACTTGGCTAGGTCAGGATTTCTACAAGGAGTACCACAGCGATGTCCGTGCGGAGCCTAGGATGGCAGCCATGCAGGATAGGAATTATCCAGGTCAGCCGTTCCTGTGGGAATGGAGCCCCATCGACGTTGAAGAACCGCGAGACAATTCCGTCATCCACCACCGGAATCACTGTTGTATCATTAGACCTTTATGGTCTTGTACCCAATTCTTGTAATCGCTTGGAAATCTGTAACAAGGACGGGTCCACCAGTAACGGTAATCCTGGGCTGGTGATGACACGAGGGGTTAATTTTCTGGGATTTTGTGTCCCGGCCCCGGCACTAGTGAAGGCTTCGTTCAGTCCGCTCTTAGCAGACTGAACCTTCTCCACCACCGCACCCATCAGGGTGCGGTGCTCCGCCACGATGGAAGCACGCTGCAGTGCTTCCTCCAGAGCGTTGGGCGCCTCTGGATTAGTGGAGATTGCCGATGGAGCTGATGCTCCTCCCCCCTCTTTCAAAGAGGGCTGCTTATCCAATCCAGGAGCTATGTTGGTCTCTGGGATGGTGTTCGGTTGGGGCCCGGATGGTTGGGGGTCCCCACCGTCGGTTGTCATCGGGGTCGCCTCCCCTAGGTTTTCGGTGACCGAGGTATTAACCTCGGGCGCTTTCTCGGCGGCTTCATTCGCCCCCCTCTGCCAGGAGAGGTCCTTTGGGATGACACCTCGGTGTCCTCCATGATGATAGGTGAGGTGGCATGCATCGGCATGTCACTCTCTGCCATTTCGGGTGGGAGAGAGTTCCCCTCTGATGATGGGGTTTGCGGGAGCTCGCGAGGAGGGCTGAAAGGAAAATAACAAAATAACTTATATAATGGAAGCAGGTAGACCGAAGATAAACAGTAAGTTTCCAGATACTTATGGTTCGGCCAGGGGCTTCACCCTGGGTGGCTTCTTGGGGACTAGTTTGGTCTCTGAGTCCGAACTGTCCGGAAGGGCCAGCTTCCCTCTCTTGGGCGCCTCCTCCTCCGGGTCTTCGGAGGCCGCCCTCTTCTTCTTCCTCCCCTTACGGGGGGAGTCGCTCTCCACCTCCTCCTCCTCTTCTTCCTCATCTCCTTCATGGGAAGAGAGGGCTTCGGTCTCTCCGGACACTATTTCCGAAGGACCTTTATGGCGGGGGCCGCCCTTGGCCTCCTTGCCTTTCTTCTCCTTGGTCTTCCTCTTCGGCGCTTGATAGGGTGCCGGGACCAGCATCTCCCTTAGCTAGGGTATGGCCGGATCCTCAGGCAGCGGTGCCGGACTGTTGATCCGCTTCGCCTTTGTCGTCCAAACCTATACAGAAAGCGGGCGATATAATTTCTATCATATCTAAAATATTGATCGGATAGGCTATGCTTACCGCCGTGGCTGGGTTCTCGATGTCGAACCCGATGTCTTCATTCTTCTTCGGCCACTTTTTCTGAGCCTTGAAGAGCTGCTTCCATATATCTTCATGCGTGGTTCCGAAGAAGCGCTTCAGGGTCCGTGGCTTCTCTGGATCGAACTGCCACATGGCGGAGGCCCGGAGCTGGCAAGGAAGGATGCGGCGGAAAAGCATCACTTGAATCACGTTTGTGAGACCAGTTTTCTCACCCAACATGTCAGAAATGCGTTTTTGGAGCACCTTCACCTCCGGTTTGGACCCCCCAATCAAGACCCTTGGTGGTCCATCAGGTGAGTCTCGTGGGGGGTCCGGATCTGAAGTCTGGCGTGGCCGCCCAGTTGGTGTCGCGGGGTTCGGTGATGTAGAACCACTCCTGCTGCCACACCTTGACCGTCTCCACAAATGCCCCTTTGGGCCAAACGGCGTTGGGGAGCTTGCTCACCATAGCCCCACCACAGTCCGCATGCTGTCCGTCGACCACCTTCGGCTTCAGATTGAAGACCTTGAGCCATAGGCCGAAGTGTGGGGGGATGCGGAGAAGAGCCTCACACACGACGATAAACGCCGATATGTGAAGGAAGGAATTTGGGGCTAGATCATGGAAATCTAGCCCATAGTAGAACATAAGACCCCGGACGAAGGGGTGGAGGGGAAACCCTAGCCCCCAAAGGAAATGGGGGATGAAGACGACCCTCTCACCGGGCTTCAGAGTAGGAATGACCTGATCTTTGTCAGGGATCCTATGCGCGATATGCGCAGACAAATAGCTCGCGCTCTGGAGCTCCTTGACGTCCTTTTCAGTGATGGTGGAGGCCTCCCACTTGCCCTTGGAGCCGGACCCGGCCATTGCTGGGGTGGGTGGCAGCGGTGGAGGAGATTGGAGCTATGGGCGCTGGAGCTTGGAGATTGGGAGACAGAAGCTTGAGGAAGGCGTGGGGAAAAAGGAGGGATCTTTATCCTCTTATAGACGGTAAAAATACCAAACGTCCCCTTCTCAAGCCATAAACCTCGCCTGTTCCCAACGAAATCGTGCGTAAGGTGTGGTTGGATTACCCAAACCATATTGATGAGAATCCCGTAATGGGCGGGCATGATCTCTGTTTTGACAAGACGTGCCAATGAAGGCTAGACCTCGGAACGTGAAACGGGAGGCGTGAAAATGGTTCAAAATGTTAAAGAGTCAAGTGTGATGCTTCACCGAAAAAGTTGTCAGGAAAAGACACTATTCCTATTTTGACATCTTGCCTTCGTGGCTAAGGGTTGTATTGATTATGCAGAGTCGGATACAGTTTCTTTATGCATGGAGCTAACTTAAAATTTTCGGGGGAAGGAACCCACCTTGGAATGCCGAAGATAATCCGCATGCCGAACTCATCATCATCGAAGACTGGTTCAGGGGCTACTGAGGGAGTCCTGGATTAGGGGGTCCTCGGGTGTTCGGTTTATTCGATATGGGCCGGACTGATGGGCCGTGAAGATAAAGCAGAAGACCATCCCCCGTATCCAGGTAGGACTCCTATATGCGTGGACGGCAAGTTTGGTGTCCGGAAGTATTATTTCCTTCTTCTGTAAACCGACTCTGTACAACCCTAGGCCCCTCCGGTGTGTATATAAATCGGAGGGTTTAGTCCGTAGAGGCAATCAGAATAATCATAGGCTAGACAGCTAGGGTTTAGCCATTACGATCTCGAGGTAGATCAACTCTTGTAACCCCTATACTCATCGAATACAATCAAGCAGGACGTAGGGTTTTACCTCCATTAAGAGGGCCCAAACCTGGGTAAACATCGTGTTCCCATTGTCCATTGTTACCATCGATCCTCAGACACGCAGCTTGGGACCCCCTACCCGAGATCTGCCGGTTTTGACACCGACACTACCCACGTAATTGATCGTGGGACGCCCACGTTCATGGGGAGTTGATTGAAGCGTCTGCGTGGTTCGGGGAGGTAACTGCCAATTTACTCACTCCACCACTCCTGCCATTTCCACCACGTACGCCGCATGCACTATGCAGGGTTGGTGGCGGATGCGCAGGACGCGGGAATGAGTGTCGTGGTAGAAGGCATGGTGCCACGAATTGGCACGGCAGGGCGGCTGGCAAATCTGGATGTCGTCAGTGACGCAGATGAACCGGATTGGAGGAGAAGGGCGGTTACCACAGGGTGGTGGGGAGCCAGCCCCCTGCCACACTTCGCTATAAAAGGGAGCGTGGAGGAGTGCGGAAAGGCTCACCCACGCATCTTCTTCTTCTTCTTCTTGTGCCTTTCTTCCACTATGGTGAGGGGAAGAGGGCGCGGTCGAGCTCCAGCAGCGGCGACAAGGGCTTCCTCTCGGCACCATACCCCTGCCCCTGCTAGGGACACAGGGGTAGGATCCAGTGCACAAGGCAGAGCCGCGGGACGTGGTCGTGTCCGGCGCGGCGCTCGGGCCGAGGCGGACGCGGTGGTGTATCGGCCACTCCTCCCCCAGCCTCTTCGACCCTACTGGAGGGCCATGTCGGAGACACGGCGTTGGAGTTCCTTGTTAGGCTGCGCGAGCCCCCGCGCAGCCGTCTTCGGCTTCCCACTCCTTTTGCAAAGGTAATGGAGGTTGAACAGCTGCATGGGTTGAAGTTACACATGAGGGGTTGCTGTAATGGCAACATGTGGGTGGACGTGGAGTTCCCCACACCTCATGTCATGCTTCTCCGGCATGGCTGGAAAACCTTTGCATGTGCCCATAGCTTGGCGAAGGGGCACGTTCTCCATTTTAAATTAATGGAGGCTGACCTGCTCTCCATCAAGGTCTTCGGGCACTCGGGTGCTCGCTTAGGGTGCTGCGCGGAGAGCTCGACCGACCATGAAAGCTCCTCCTCGAGTGACAGCGACGAAGAGGACACTAACGGCGAAGACGACGGTGACGAGCGGGAGAACGGTGGCTCAGACTCCAGCTGAGTGCCGGACGCACCGTCACCATCAGCTAGGCGCCAGCGGCACCATCATCTGCACCTGGCCTTCTCCCAGGTAGAGCGATTTGCCGGGGTGTTAGGCATAGGTGTCTCCGCCTCCTCCAGCTAGACCCTGGCAGGCTTCCTTGTGGACTCCGGCTTCATCTTCCCTACCGGTGTCCCTCCTGCCGCATTCCTCTGGTCCTAGCGGCGCTGATTAGGGCATCGCCTAGCCGCTCTCTCCGTCCATGGCCTCTTCTTCCTTGCTGGGGGGATGCCCTCCTAATATTGTCAGGCTGCATCCTGCTGGTCCTGACGGGGTCGGGCTGGGCTTCTGCCCAGGCGGTCCTTTTGCCCTCTTTCCTTCTCGACGCAACTCCTAGGAGGAGAGGTACAAGAAAGGAATTATGGAGCACTTATCTTTTTTCAAATCGAAAGACGTAGGCACTTGCCAAACTTTAGTCCAAATTATGTAACCTTCCATCCATACTTGTACCCTGTATGGTTCCTACTTGTTTATCTGCGTATTAATGAAAAAATAAATGCCTTCCGGGTACTTGTGCATGTATCATGTACATGCTGAGGGATGGCCCTTCAATACTTTCAAGTAAACAAGGTTCCTCGGTAAGACATCTCGCCGGTCCTTCCCGTTGCTACCGCTGGACCCGATCTTATGGGTTAGGAGCGTGGAAGGAGACCGGCCCCTCACCAACTCCCCTCCAAATGCTACTGCAACCATCCTGACTGAAGAAAACCTTTGAATCAAAGGGTGGGTGTCGGGGCATGACACCTATGGGATCCTAAGGGACCCCTTTACGATTCGGCGGGGGGGGGGGGGGGAGAGGTATGCGCAAAGAGCAGAACCAACGATCGATGCGGGAAGATTTTACCTAGGTTCGGGCCGCTGATCAGCGTAAAACCCTACTCCTGCCTTGTGTTCTTATTAGTCTTCTTGAGCCCAGCCTCCAGGAGCGCTCACAGTGAACAGTACGTTCAAAGAGCAGCTACGCATGCAGAATGGGCCAGAAGTTCTCCTCCCCTGTAGTAGTTGCCGTGGGCCTCCTTTTATACCATCAAGGGGTCACCACAGTGGCAAAATGTACATACATTGAGGTGCAAAGTAGCTACAGGGTTACCATACCTAACCCCTGACGGACTAGGATGAACGCATTTAATGCACCGTGAGGTGTCCGTTTAGGTGTCCTTACTTTCTTGGTGATGGAAAAAGGGGCCATCCCATCAGCACCGCTTAAGCTCTCCTCCACTGGCGCGTCGCCACGCATCCAAAGAAGGACCCAGAATGTCGGGTTTGTCACTGTGCTAGAGCGGTGGCACAGCAACAAAACCTTGCCGGGCGCCAAGCCTTGCCGGGCTCCGCAGGCCACCCCGGCAAGATCTTGCCGGGGAAGCTGGTCTTCGGATTCCAGCTCTTCTTATCTGCTGATCCTCAGATCTCTGACTGGATGATTTCTTTGGTGGCTTGAATCAACCTCGAACTGTTCCCCGGCAAGCCTTGCCGCGAGGATGGCTACAACTGCCCGTGCACACGTACGGGGTACTAGTGGCCCAATACTTAGTACACCGACAGGAGCCCCCGGGACTAGGCCATACACGAGTGCGAGGCGTTGTTGGGCTAAGTCCAAACAGGGCACGGGCACGCGTGGCAGAGGATTAACTGCTCGTAAATATCCCGTTTACTGTGCCCCCCACTACGCGCGCCGAACGCGCGACGTGGGAAGCGTGCCTCAAAAGCTGCGACTGCAACGCGCCTGCAGAGGCGCATTAACATTGGGGAGTAAAAGAGGCAGCCCCACTCCTTCCCCATAAAAAGGAGAAGCCGCAGAGGCACAAGCCTATTTACCCCCCTTTTCTTCTCAATCTGGCCGTCGCCATCGCCTTCCTCCTCTCGAGCTCAGAGCGAAGCTTTCCCTCTTCCGCCCGCCACTTCCACGCTCTCTTCACCCCCTGCTTCCGCCCTCACAGCCGCCATGCCTCCCAAGGCCAGCAAAGGCAAGAGCAAGGAGGCGAAAGCCGATGTCCCGGAGAGTGAACTAGTGAAGATGCGGAAGAAGTATGCCGTCTTCGCCCCGTCGCTCGATGCAGAAGCTCTGAAGAGGCGGTACCAATGCATGTGGGCGAAGGAGATGCAGGCTCACCCCGCCACACGCGTGATTCCAGGTTCTTGTTCCAAAAGTGGGTCGGACAGATACCCCTTCTCGCTGCGTATTTCTATTGCGGCCTCTGCCCCCCATTTTCTGACTTCTTCAATGATATCATGTACACATACGGCTTTCATCTTCTCGATTTCACGCCGAATGCGGTACTATGCATGTCCATCTTTGCCCATCTTTGTGAAAACTTTGCCGTAGTGATTCCCAACACTACCCTTTTCCGCCATTACTTCTTCCCCCGCATCCAAAAAGGAGAGGCCCTCTCTGGTTCTATCGCCTGGATTCCAAGGGCTTGGAATAAGGAAATATACCCAAAAGGAGTTTACCGCGAAAAGTGGGATGAATGGCGGACTGAATGGTGCTAGATCAAGGAAGCAGATCCCCATCCATTTTCTCTGCCCTGGCAACAGAAGGCGGTCCGCGGCAGTGGTTGGAGCAGTCTTGCCGCTGATGACGAAAAGCTCACAATCGCCACCACCAGGATTCTTCGCCTAAAAGCTGCCGGGCTGACAATGGAGATGATTGGCTTCGACTTTCTCCGCCGCCGCATCGCCCCCTTGCAGAACAGGGGAAGGCCAGCTTGGGAATACCGAAACGCGGCGGACATTATGAGATTGCGCCCCGGGTTGAATAATAATCTGACTACTATGCAGCTTGGCGCTCTCCGTCAAAAGCTGTTCCAGCGCGATGACAAGCATCGGCTGCCGGCAAGGATTGTCCCTTTGTGCAACAACTCTGCCTTGGGGTCAATCATCGCCTTCATGCCGATGTTCAACGCCCACGGTCTTGACGCGACCTGGGCCGAGCCAACCAAGGAGGAAGCACAAAAGTTTTTTGATAACTTGACGGAGAGACCCGTCCGGGAAGAGGCAGATTTCATCCGAGCCACCACTGACCAAGAAGTAGCATACATTGCTACTAGGGTGGAGGAGGCAAATCTTGCCGCGGAGGCCGGCAGCGCTGGTTTCACAGAATGGGAAACCAGCGATGCAGAGGTAGTGGTAGAAGTAAAACCTGCCGGGAAGGACAAGGCTGCAGGGGAACAGAGCAGCACAGCCGCTGAGAGCTCGTCCGATGAGGACACGGCTGAAGAAGAACCGCAAGAAGAGCTCCCAGCCCCGAAGAAGACAAAGCGTGTTCTTCGAAAGGCTGTGTCTGGCATCCCGGCAAGCCAGCCTTCTTTGAGCGGCGAGGCTCCCGGCAAGAAAGCAGACGGCAAGACTGCACCGCGGCAAGGGGTTCATCAGCAACCTGCGCGACGCGCGAGACCCACACCAGCGGCCACTGCTGGAGCGGCAGGGGTGTCTCGCACTACCGCACCGGAAGCTGCCCCGGCGCCTGCCACAGCCAAACGACCTAGGACCCCTCCTCCGCCTTCCCACTCAGACATCGCAACGGAGGCCGATTTCGACATCTCCGGCTTTAGTCCGCAGCGAGAAGAAGAAGAGTGAGTGCTTTGCCACAGCCTTCATCTTCCAATCTTGGATCAACTTTGCTGACTTGCTTGTATTGTCTCTGCAGTGATGCAGAAACCTTGCTGGAGAGGATGACGAAGAGGGCAAAGAATTCCACGGGCGACGAGCCCCCGGCAGGCTCCACGAGCGTGCCAGAATTTGTTATCGTCAGCCCGGAGCTCAGCCCTCAACGCAGCCCCCAGCGTAAGTTCATTGCTCTTTTTTCGCTGGCGGGCTCTGAGGTTTCTATTCTTGCCGCTGATATCTTTGGGCTCGCAGGAGAAGAACGGCAACAAGGGGAGTTGTCGGAAGACGTCCCCGTCGTGCCACCTCCATTGACCACGCCGCCCACAAGCACGTCCCCGGCAAGTGATCCTACTGACGAGCCCATCTTAACTGAGGAGGAGCCGGCAAGCATGGTCACCGGCAACCCTCCCCCGGCAACCGAAGTTGCCGGGAGGGGCGAGGCCACCTCTCAACAGCTCGACGCAGGTAATCGATTGCCTCAGAACGCTTGTTACTCTTTCCCTTATCTCTCTGTCTTTGGTCCCTTCGAACTTCAATCTTGATCTTATTCTGTTTCCCTCCTTCGTCCTCCAGAGTTCCCTGTGATGGAACACAAGGACGTTGATGTTGTCATCGAGGAGACCGCCAGGGATGCCGCTGCAGAAGTAGACAGGATCGCTTCCAGCGAGGCCGCCAAGGATGCCACTATCGAGGCCGGTGGTGCTCTTGGCGAGGAGGCCGCCAAGACTGCACAGGAGGAACCCGCCAAAGAGTCTACTGAAGGGGGTGACAGGGAGACTGATGACCGTACTGACGGCATTCCTGCCGTAGGAGCGCCAGGCACTGCACCGGCCATGGAGCCCCTGCCACTGGAGAGGCGGTTGCTGAAGACCAACCGTCAACATCTGAAGGCCCCTCATTCAGCAAATATCTCAAGGTTGGCGAGAACCTGTTTGTCAACTTGTCGGGGACGGCAAGCATTGGTGCACCAGCTGAAGGAGAAGCCTTTGATGAAGAAATCATCGCTGCTGCCGAGCTCGAGGTTGTTGACGATCCCAGCGCTATCAGCGGCAAATCTGAAGAGGATCAGCTCCTTCAGGCCATGGGCGAGAATTTCCGCAAGCTCCAGGCTCTCCACCGCTCCCGAAAAGATAAAGCGGATTCCAGAATGGCAGTTGTCGAGGCAGCCGAAGCAGATTTCCAGAGGCGCGTCAGACAAATGCAAGTCTGGTACACTGAGGCCCTCCAAGAGTTGACTGCTGGCCGAGAACAAGTGAGCCAACAGTGGACAGAAATCCTCCTGAAGCAATCTGACATGGAGAAGGCGCAGGGTGAAGCCACTCAAAGAATCGCCGCCGAAGATGCCCTCCTGACGGGGCGCCGCGTTGCTCTTGATGCTCATGAGGAAGATCTCACCGCACATGAGCAGGCGCTCGCCGCCAAACTTCGCAGCAAAGATGAAGATATCGAGAAGCTTGTCGCGCGGCGGACCCAGGAGCTGGAGCAAAAACATAAAGAGGCGCTCGAAGCTCTGACTGCAAATCACGCTGGCAAGCTCAAGGAGGGTGTCGATCCTGCCAAAGCTGCAGAGGCCGCCAAGAACAAGCTGAGCGACAAGGTAAAGAAGCTGGAAGTAGATCTCGAAGAGCACGGCAAGGAGCTCTCGACGCTCAAAGGTGATAGTGAAAAAACCCTCCACACCTTGGCGGAGATGCAAGTTGCCCTGTCTACCAAAACCAAGCAGCTCTCCTCTGCGGCTGATGCTATCGCAGTTCTGGAATTGAAGCTGACCATGTTGCAGAAGTCTCTCGAGGCCGGCAAGGCCCGTGAGAAGGCTCTACTCAAGGATCTCCAGGGAGAGAGGAACCTGCTCAAGAGCGCTGCCGCCGCCCAAATCGATTACGAGAAGGGGGTGGAGATCTGGACTGGATGTCTCATCGCCGCTGCGGAGAAGCTTACAGCGGAACTGTCAACCATGGGCCTGTCAAACTTCAGGTATTCTTCCGAGGAAAGAATATCTTCAAGTGCCAGGTTGACGATGTTCTTTGAAAGCATCATCGACGCCTTGAGTTTGCTCCAGTCTAGCCGGGCGACCCAATTGGCCAACGAGACACGCCGACTTTGCTGGGCCGTCCTTCGCAAGGTGCTTATCAAGGTGGTGCACAGCAATCCCGGCATCGACCTCTCCAACGCGCTCGGCCATCTGCCAAAGGACGCAAATGTCGAGGCGCTCGAAGAACGTATCGCGCCTATCCTTGAGAAGGTGGACTCCATCAAAAGTATCGAAGGCCAGCGCAGAGATTAAGTGCTCCCCCTTTTCTTCCCGTCGTCATTCCATATCAAAGACAATTAAGTCTCAAGTTAGAATTGTGGCAACTCATTAATGTAATATAACTCGCCTATGTTTAGGTACATGCATGCTATTTCTCTTGTCTGATTCCTTTATGTATGGAGTTCACCCTACGCTTACTGAAAAACTTGCCGGTGCGCAACCTGCCGCGAGCGATGGGTGCGGGACTTCAGCAGCCTGCTGGAGGCGCAGCGGCCGGCAAGACTCCTTGGCGTTCTCAGTGCAACCACTCAAATCGTTGAGCGGACTCGAAACAAAATAAGGGCGCAACTGATTACAACAAGGGTTCCTTCGCATGCAGATTTTCCATACAAGAGTCGGAATCGTCCAAGGAAATAACTTTGCAATAAAAGAAACTTGTTCTAAGTTTTTAGAACTTAGCTTTCTGTCGCTATCCTTCCTCCGGCAAGCGTCGATTCCGAACGTCGCCAACTGGTACTCATATCTCCCTTCCCCCCCCCCCCGGCAAATGTGCACGCGAGGAATCCTTCTGTCTTTTAAGAAAAAGAAAGAAGAGAAAATAAAGATATGAAACCTTGGCGGTTCGTTAGAACTTACCGGGAGTAGGTGTTATACAACATCTTAGACAAACATGCATATATAAATATGAACATGGGAATCAATAAGGGAATGTACAACACTTAAATTTATTCATCTGTGCTCAG
Source organism: Thinopyrum elongatum (assembly GCA_011799875.1). Taxonomy (NCBI): domain Eukaryota; kingdom Viridiplantae; phylum Streptophyta; class Magnoliopsida; order Poales; family Poaceae; genus Thinopyrum; species Thinopyrum elongatum. The sequence continues at coordinate 220,154,826 of CM022299.1, read as the reverse complement.
GGTCTGCGCCTGGCTTTGTACAAAGGATCGCATGCCTTGCCGGCAAGACTTGTACAAAAGAGTGGTTGCCGGGAGCGCTCGACAACCGCGCCTTACGGATACAACTTGTGAAGATGTTCGATATTCCAGGAATTGCTCACTGGAACGCCATCTTCGGTCTCCAAGCGGACAGTGCCGGGCCTGGTGACTCGTACTACCCGATAAGGGCCTTCCCACTTTGGTGTCAACTTGTTTGAATTCTTGGCGGACTGAATCCGCCGAAGAACAAGGTCGCCTTCCTCAAGGCTTCGGGCGTGAACTTTGCGGCTATGGTAGCGGCGCAAAGCTTGCTGGTAGCGTGCAGTTCGCACAGCAGCCTGAAGATGATTCTCCTCAAGGAGCACATCGTCATCTTGCCGCAGTTGCTCTTGCTCAAGCTCATCATAAGCGAGCACTCGAGGTGATCCGTACGTGAGTTCCGTAGGGAGAATTGCTTCCGCTCCGTAGACCAGAGCGAAGGGCGTCTGGCCGGTGGCTCGATTTGGTGTGGTTCTGATTGACCAAAGAACCGCCGGCAACTCATCAATCCAGCATCTTCCGCACTTTTTCAGCCTATCAAAGGTTCTGGTCCTGAGACCATGCAGCACTTCAGCATTGGCCCTCTCTGCTTGGCCGTTGTTTCTCAGGTGAGCAATAGAGGCAAAACAAATTTTGCCGCCAAGGTCTTGGACGTACTGCATGAAGGTGTGACTTGTGAACTGCGTGCCGTTGTCGGTGATGATCCTGTTGGGTACACCGAAACAGCAAACTATCCCTTTAAAGAACTTGACGGCTGATTGTGCTGTCACCTTCCTCACTGCTTCCACCTTCGGCCACTTTGTGAACTTGTCGATAGCAACGTACAAGTACTCAAAGCCCCCGGTAGCACGGGGGAAAGGGCCCAGTATGTCGAGCCCCCAGACTGAAAATGGCCAGGAGAGAGGGATTGTCTGAAGAGCTTCAGCTGGTTGATGCGATTTCTTCGAATGAAACTGGCACGCTTCACACTTGGTGACTAGTGCAGTTGCATCCTGGAGAGCAGTAGGCCAAAAGAAACCTTGCCGGAATGCTTTCCCGGCAAGTGCTCTTGATCCTATGTGAGAACCACATATGCCTCCATGTATCTCTGCCAACAGCTCTAGTCCATCCTCCCGAGGAATGCACTTTAATTTCACACCGTTTGGTCTCTTTCTGTACAGAACGTCCTCGATGAACTTGTACATAACAGACCGACGGACTACTCTTTCCGCTTCTTCTTGTTCCTCCGGGAGTTCTCCTGTTTGAAGGAAATGGACAATGTGCTGTGCCCATGCTGGAGCCTGAGGCTCGACGGCTAGGACTAAAGGCATCTCCTCCGCCGGGGGAACGTTTGTCTCGACAGCAAGGGCCTGAGGCCCTGCTGGAGCCTGTTGTTCCCCGGCAAGCATGTCGATCCCGGCAACTTCCTTGCCGGCGGCTCCCGAGAGCTCTGCCGGGAAGTACTGACCAGAGTTCAACTTTCTTCTCTTTTCTTGCCGCATTGATGGCACCACGGATGGTTGAGTCAAATGGAGCACAAAAGTCCCTGGTTCCACAGGCAACTTGAGGGCGGCACGCTTTGACAGGTCATCGGCAATACTGTTCTTGGCACGAGGAACGTGCTCCATTTGCAGACCGTCAAAGTGCTCTTCCATTTTCCTCACTTCATCCACGTAGGCTTGCATCAATGGACTCTGATAACTCTTGTTAACTTGCCTGACGACAAGCTGTGAATCGCCTTTGATGACGAGCTTTTTGATGCCAAGGTCTGCCGTGATCCTAAGACCGGCAAGCAATCCCTCGTATTCTGCTGTGTTGTTGGTCGAACACTCCCGGGGGAAATGCATTTGGATTACGTACTTGAGGTGCTCTCCGGTGGGTGCGAGAAGCAGCACGCCAGCATCGGCGCCTTGCAGCGAGAAAGCCTCGTCAAAGTACATAACCCATTGCTGATCGATTTCCTTGCCGAGGAGAGTTGTTTCTTGAACCTCTTCGTCTGGTGTCGGGGTCCATTCTGCAATGAACTCCGCCAAGGCCCTGCTCTGAATTGTCGAAGTGCTTTCAAACTTGAGGCCAAATCTAGACAACTCCAACGCCCAATCCACGATCCTGCCGGTTGCTTCTGGATTTTGCAAAATCCATTGCAGCGGAAAGCGAGTGACGACGGTGATTTCATGTGCTTGAAAATAATGGTGTAGCTTCCTCAAGGCCATAAGAAGGCCGAAAAGCAGCTTCTGCACGCCAGAATATCTTGACCTAGCTCCTTGTAAAAGAGAGCTGACAAAATAGACTGGGCGCTGAACCACCTTTTTCTTCTGCAATGGTCCTTCTGACTGCACAGATCCTGTTTTGCCGGGATCAATCCTTGCCGGGGAAGATCCTGCCGCGTCATCTGACGGTCCTGCCGCTGGTGTCGCTTCCTCACCAGCCTCTCTCTGCACCACTAGCGCAGCACTAACCACTTGATTTTTCGCTGCCAGATACAGCAGCAACGGCTCTTGTGGTTTAGGCGCGACTAGCGTCGGCGGAGAGGAAAGGTATTTCTTCAAATCCTGCAGCGCAGCCTCCGCCTCCGGAGTCCATTTCATTGGACCTGCCTTCTTCAAAATTTTGAAAAAGGGCAGGGCGCGCTCAGCAGACTTGGAAATAAACCTGCTTAGAGCAGCAACATAGCCGGCAAGACGACGCACATCCTTGACACGTCTCGGCGCTTCAATTTGCTCAATAGCTTTGATCTTATCGGGGTTCGCTTCGATTCCCCGGCAAGATACAAAGAATCCGAGGAGCTTGCCGAAAGGAACACCGAACACGCACTTCTCAGGATTGAGCTTCAAGTTGATCTTGCACAGATTTGCAAATGTTTCTTCTAAATCTTGAATGAGCGTCGCTTTGTCTTTGGTTTTGACCACTATATCATCCATATATGCCTCCATATTTCTATGGAGTTGACGCTCAAAACCAATTTGGATTGCTCTCACAAATGTCGAACCAGCACTTTTCAACCCGAAAGGCATTCGTATAAAACAATACGTACCACATGGGGTGATAAATGCGGTCTTCTCTTCATCTTCTTTCGCCATGAAAATCTGATGATACCCTGAATAGGCATCAAGGAAGGACAGGAGATCACAACCAGCGGTGGAATCCACAATCTGGTCGATGCGTGGCAAGGGAAAGGGATCTTTTGGATAGGCTTTATTGATATCTGTATAATCAATACAAAGCCTCCATTTCCCATTCGCTTTTCGCACTACAACCGGATTGGCCAACCAGGTTGGATGAAGCACTCCTTTGACCAATCCTGCCGCCTCCAGCTTTCTGATTTCTTTGGCAATGAATTCTTGCCGCTCCAAGGCTTGCTTCCTGACCCTCTGCTTGACGGGCCGCGCGTGAGGACAGACAGCAAGGTGGTGCTCAATTACCTTCCTGGGAACACCGGGGATGTCAGACAGTTGCCATGCAAACACGTCGACATTCGCCCGCAGGAAGGCAACGAGCGCGCTTTCCTATTTGTCATCTAGGGTGTAACTTATGGTGAAAGTTCCCCCCATTCCGTCCTCCCTGACAGGCACCTTCTTGGTCTCCGGCGGAGCAGCCTTGGATTTCTTGTTCTTGCCGGTGGAACTCTCTGGTGCATCCTCGACGGAAGCGCAGCACTCCGAGGAGGTGCGCTTGCCGGAGTTCGCGCCAAGGTTCTTGCCGGTCTTCTTCTTCCCCCCAGGAGTTCCAGCGGCAGTAAGATGCCTTGATGGCAGGTGCTGCAACTGCTTCCCGGTAAAGTTGGTCGGCACAAATGAGCGCATCCTTCTTATCGGAATGGATGGTGATGATGCTCAACGGCCCGGGCATCTTCAAAACATTGTATGCGTAGTGTGATGCTGCCATGAACTTAGCCAGCGCTGGCCGACCAAGGATCCCATTGTATGACATGGGGATCTTGGCGACATCAAACACTACCTTCTCGGTCCTGTAGTTGAGCTCGCTACCAAATGTCACTGGCAGCGTAATCTTGCCCTTGGGCTGGGTTCTTCCCGGATTGACCCCTTGAAATGTACTAGTTTCTTCGAGGTCCTCGTCAGGAATTTGAAGCTTCTTGAGCACATCCGGTGAGATTAGGTTTAGCCCGGCCCCACCGTCAACTAGCATTTTCGTCACCTTGAGGTTGCGAATTGTTGGCGAGACCAACAATGGCAAGCACCCGACCGCAGTTGTGCGATCAGGGTGATCCTCGGCATCGAAAACGATAGGCGTGTTGGACCACTTCAGGGGCCTACATGCATCTGGTGATGGCTCTGTTGCATTGACTTCCCGCACCCACTGTTTGAGTCGACGGTGGGAAGAATGCAGCGAGGCACCTCCATCGATACACGTGGCCTTTGTAGCTTTCTGGAATTCTTGCTCACTAGACTCATCATCTTGTTCATCATCATCTTCTTCTTTGTCTCGGCCCCGAGCGGGCCTATCCTTCTATTGCTTGGCCTTGCCGCGGCGCCCCCCTCGGCCACCGCGCTTCTTGCCGGATCCGTCAGCACCATCTTGGGCCTTCTCCTTATCTCGCCTTTCATATTCGGCCCTCTGTTTCTCGGCAAGCTGTTCAACTTGCCGGCAATTCTGGAGATCGTGGCCCTTGGTGCGATGGATCTTGCAATACTGCTTGCCGGAGCTTTTCGACTTGTCGGCAGCCGCCAAGGCCTGACAAGAAGGGCACCCGGCAAGATCCTTGCCGGGGTCACCAACCTTGGCCTTCTTGGTGGCGCCGGGGTTGTCGGATTCCTCGACAGCAAGCACGGCCTTGCCTCCGCGTTTCCTGTTCTGCTGCCGGCCTTTCCTTGACGGGGTCGCGGTGTCTTCATCTTCGGATTCGCCCGCCACGCCAACAGCCTCGCCAGGGAGTTTCCTCCCCTCTTCAGCTCGAGCGCATTTATGGGCCAAAGCGTAAAGCTCGGCAATACTCCTGACTTTGTTCATCGCCAGCTCTTCCCGCATTCTGTGATTACGCATGTTCTGATGAAACGCGCTAATGACAGCGGCAGGGTGAACGTCAGGAATATTGTACTGCACCCGGCTGAACCTCTGCATAAACTTGCGCAGGGACTCGCCCTTCTTCTGAGGGATGATATGCAAATCACTCTCTTGGCCAGGAGCTTGGTGGCCTCCAACAAAGGCGCCAACAAACTGATGGCACAAATCTGACCAAGAAGAAATAGAATTCTCCGGCAGATGCATCGACCACGACCTGACGTTGGGCTTAAGCACCAACGGGAAGTAGTTGGCAAGTATCTTGTCATCTCGGCCCCCGGCAGCCTGCACCGCAATGGTGTAGATGCTCAGGAACTCCGAGGGATGGGTCTTACCGTCATATTTCTCCGGGACCTCTGGCTTGAAGGTTCGGGAATTGGGCCACTGGACTTGCCGCAGCTCACGGGTAAACGCTGAAGTCCCCAACTCATAAGGCAAGTCTCCTACGTCCCCTGGCGCAGGCTCGTCGACAGCCGGCCCTGCGCGCTTATCAGACTGATAGCGCGCTTCCCGTCGCCGCTCGATGGTAGTTCGAGCATCCTCCTTGCCTCGTTCCTGGAGAACTTGACGCTGATCACGGCGCATCCGTGGATCGGATGACGCCGTGGAAACTTCTTCACGGCGGTCGAGCTGCTGGTTTGTCGGCCGCCGCTGGTGCCGCGGAGGGGAGTGCACCGTGGTTGGACCACCTCCGTTTTTCTCCACATCGGCTCGCGCCGGATCAATGGGCCTTCGCTGTGAGGGCCCTGCCTCTTGCGGCCCATCTTTGTTTGCAAAGTCGATATGGCTTTGGATAGTAGCTCGCCACTCCTCCATCTTCTCCGGGGCAGGAGGGAAATCGAGGAGTAGCTGCACATGTGCCAAGGCTTCCGCTGGCGTAGGCGGCGGCGACAGGTGCGAGGTACGTGAGGTGCTCTGACTCCTAACCATATTAGAAGGAGCACCACCACGGTCACGCGACCGCGCGCCACCTCCGCGGGCAGCTCGGTGTGCATGCTGGTCCCGCGCATCTTGGGATCGATGCATAGAAATCTTTTCATGGGGACGCCCTGAACCACCAGCGCCATGATGTCGCTCATCGTGCACGACCTGGGTAGGTCGTGATGCTTGCGCCGGCGTGGGAGCTCTAGCAGGCGCCCTCCGATCTCTGGAATTCATTGTGCCACCCGTAGGCAACACAACACCATCTCTGGATCCAGCGGCATGCAGGTTGCCGCTGCCACTGCGAACGATGCCGCTCGCCTGGCTCGGATCACCAGAACGCCATGGGGGTTCTAGTCCTCTTCCTTCTGCAGCCACGCCATCGCCTGTATGCGAAGGCTCAGGTAAAATGGACGTGGATGGTTGCGCCATCACAGCGCTCTTCTTCTTGGGTGGCATGATGATGAAGATGATGAAGAAACTAAGGCGCCGATCACTAGATCAGGTTCACGCAACCTTCAATCCCCCTACCTGGCGCGCCAAAGATGTCGGGGCACGACACCTATGGGATCCTAAGGGACCCCTTTACGATTCGGCGGGGGGGAGAGGTATGCGCAAAGAGCAGAACCAACGATCGACGCGGGAAGATTTTACCTAGGTTCGGGCCGCTGATCAGCGTAAAACCCTACTCCTGCCTTGTGTTCTTATTAGTGTTCTGGAGCCCAGCCTCCAGGAGCGCTCGCAGTGAACAGTACATTCAAAGAGCAGCTACGCATGCAGAATGGGCCAGAAGTTCTCCTCCCCTGTAGCAGTTGCCATGGGCCTCCTTTTATACCATCAAGGGGTCACCACAGTGGCAAAAATGTACATACATTGAGGTGTAAAGTAGCTACAGGGTTACCATACCTAACCCCTGACGGACTAGGACGAACGCATTTAATGCACCGTGAGGTGTCCGTTTAGGTGTCCTTACTTTCTTAGGGATGGAAAAAGGGGCCATCCCATCAGCACCGCTTAAGCTCTCCTCCACTGGCGCATCGCCACGCATCCAAAGAAGGACCCAAAATGTCGGGTTTGTCGCTATGCTAGAGCGGTGGCACAGCAACAAAACCTTGCCGGGCGCCAAGCCTTGCCGGGCGCCGATCCTTGCCGGGCTCCGCAGGCCACCCCGGCAAGATCTTGCCGGGGAAGCTGGCCTTCAGATTCCAGCTCTTCTTATCTGCTGATCCTCAGATCTCTGACTGGATGATTTCTTTGGTGGCTTGAATCAACCTCGAACTGTTCCCCGGCAAGCCTTGCCGCGAGGATGGCTACAACTGCCCGTGCACAAGTACGGGGTACTAGTGGCCCAATACTTAGTACACCGACAGTGGGAGCACAGATGTTGGGAGCGACAAGGTTTTCCTACGCACAAGCTTTTCATACGAGAATGTACTTGTGGATGGGGAGGAAAACTTATCTGTGTTTGCTGTCCTTCTTATCGCTCCGACAAGAAGGAGCTGCCAGGGATCGATATGCTAGGCCGCTCTCACTTCTTCCCTTCGGGGAGTTCATTCGTGGCACGGGCCCTATTGTCAGTACAGGGGAGAAAACATTATCATACGATCCTCCTTAAATGGATTAGTTATCATAGCAAAATCATACTTAAGAAAACATGCATGCAAGTCTTGTGCCAGCGCTTTATTTTATTATCTTTGCACAGGGTCTTCGCCTGGCTTTGTACAAAGGGTTACAAGTCCAGGGGACTATGCTTGTACAAAAAAGGTTGTCGGGGCAAGGCCCGACAACCGCGCCTTACGGGTAGAACTTACGAAGATGCTCAGTATTCCATGAGTTTTGCATTGGCATGCCATCTTCGGTCTCCAGATGGACTGCGTCGGGTCTGGTGACACGTGCTACCGGTAAGGGCCTTCCCACTTCGGTGTCAACTTGTTGGAACCCTTGGCGGATTGAACGCGCCTAAGGACAAGGTCACCTTCCTCAAAGCTCCGGGCTTGGACCCTGTGGCTGTGGTAGCGACGCAGGGCCTGCTGGTATCATGCAGCACGTACAGCCGCCCGGAGAGGGTTCTCCTCGATGAGCATGGCATCGTCATGCCGTAGCTGCCCTTGCGCTACTTCATCATAGGAAAGTAGACAAGGTGACCCATATATGAGTTCCGTGGGGAGCACTGCTTCTGCCCCGTAGACCAGGGAGAAGGGAGTCTGGTTAGTAGCTCGATTTGGTGTCATTCTGATTGACCAAAGAACCACCGGCAAATCATCAATCCAGCGTGTGCCGCATCTTCACAGTCTATCAAAGGTTCTTGTTTTCAGCCTTCGCAAAACTTCAGCGTTCATCCTTTTAGCCTGCCCGTTGCTCCTTGGATGGGCGACGAAGGTGAAAGAGACCTTGCTTCCAAGGTTCTGGATGTATTGCATGAAGGCGCGACTTGTAAACTGTGTGCCGTTGTCGGTGATTACCCTATTGGACACTCCAAAATGACACACCAGTCCCTTGAAGAACTTTATAGCTGACAGCACCATCACATTTCTCACTGGTTCCACTTCGGGCCACTTTGTAAACTTGTCGATTGCAACGTACAAGAATTCAAAGCCCCCAATAGCACAGGGAAAGGGGCCCAAGATGTCGAGCCCCCAGACCGCGAAGGGCCAGGACAAAGGGATGGTCTGCAAGGCTTGAGCTGGCTGTTGGATATTCTTGGAATGGAACTGGCATGCTTCACACTTGATGACGAGCTCAGTTGCATCCTGGAAGGCGGTGGGCCAGTAGAATCCTTGCCGGAAAGCTTTCCAGACAAGTGTTCTTGATCCCAGATGTGAGCCACATGTGCCTCCATGTATCTCTGCCAACTGCTCTAGTCCATTCTCTTGACTGATGCACTTCAATTTCATGCCGTTCGGCCTCTTTCTGTACATACTTGACTGCTGGGCTACTTTCTCAGATTGCTCTAGATCATCAGGAAGTTCTCCAGTTCGCAAGAATTGGACTATGTGTTGTACCCATCTGTTGTAGGGTGAAACCCGAAGATGGATCTTTTCACACTTGGAGGGGGGAAAAGGATGAACACCAAGAACACAAAGAGGAATTCACTCCAACAAAACCCAATCATACATCTACTAAAATAGCAAACACATAGATCCACATGAATACATGAACAATCAAAGGAAACTAGCACTAGGTAGAGTTCTTCCCACTCCTAAGAGACGAGGTCTTGAGGATGATAATCTTCTCCAAGAGGAGGTCTTGAAATCCACAAGTGGATCCTCTCCTAGGAGGCCTTGATCTCCAATGGAGTGGTAGAAGGTGCAAGGCTCACAAATATCTCATATATGTCTTTGCTGACCCTAAACATGACCCTAGGTACGAATTATATAGGCTTGGGGAGGTAGGAGACGAAGTGGATGCGAAGTGGAGGCCCAACAACAATCTCAGCCGCTCATCCTGTAGGGCCCATGCGCACGGGGTGCTACAGCCGTAGCTCCCTGTGTAGCCCATTGGCACGGGGTCTCAGGGGCCTATGGGCACGGGGTGGCCTGGGACCTTCTGTCCAGATTCTTGTGGACTCCTTCTTCCTCCTTGGCAACTTGGGGTGCTTCTCCTTGGACTTGGTGGTGCTCCTCAGCTTCTTGGAAGTGTCCCTCTTCATACCTAAGTACACACAACACATTTTGATGAGGTAGCACCCAAGTCCCGTTTGTGTCCATATGCATGTCAATTAGGAAGGAGTTCACCTTGGTTTCCATTGCGCGTGCTCGAGCTCTTGTCATGGGTCCACGCGGTGCTTGTCCTGTTGGTGTAGAGTCCATGGGGATGATGGAAGGATGCTCCGCATCACCATCCCGGAGCCTGGGGCTCGACGACAAGGACTAAAGGCATCTCTTCAGAAGTGGGAGAATTCTCTTCAATGGCAAGAACCTGGGATTCATCTTGAGAGTGTGGCTCCTTATCCAGCGCGGGACCTCCCCCGGCAGCCTTTTCGCCAGCGGCTCCGGGGAGCTCTGTCGGGAAATGCTTGCTGGAGTTGAGTTTCCTTCGTTTTCTGGCCAAGGTTGACGGAGAAACTGTGGGCTAGGTGAGGTGGAGTACAAAAGTACCCAGTTCCACAGGAAGCTTCTGTGCCGCGCACTTCAACAGGTGATTAGCGATGTTGTTTTCCGCACGGGGTATGTGCTCTGTTTGCAACCCAGAGAAGTGCTCTTCCAGCTTTCTCACCTCTTCCACGTATGCTTCCATCAGCGGGCTCTGATAATCCTTGTTCACCTGCTTCATGACAAGCTATGAGTCGCCGCATATGATTAGTTTTTTGATTCCTAGCTCGACAGCAATCCAAAGCCCGGCAAGGAGTCCTTCATATTCAGCTGTGTTGTTGGTGGCGTCTTTCCTGGGGAGATGCATTTGGATGACATACTTGAGGTGTTCTCCGGTGGGTGCAATGAGTAATACTCCTACGCCAGCCCCTTGGAGTGAGAAAGCACCGTCAAAGTACATGATCCATTCCTTCGGGGCCTCCTTGCTGGGGAGGATAGTTTCCACAGGTTCTTCGTCTAGAGTTGGCGTCCATTCTGCTTTGAATTCTGCTAACACTCTACTTTGAATAGTTGATGTGCTCTCAAACTTCAGGGCAAAACTTGACAGCTCCAAAGCCCATTCTACTATCATGCCTGTGGCCTCGGGGTTCCTCAAGATACACTGTAGTGGGAGGCGAGTCACAACAGTGATCTCATGTGCTTGAAAGTAATGGCGCAGCTTCCTCGAGGACATGAGGAGGCTGAAGATCAGCTTTTGGACCCCAGAGTACCTTGATCTTGCTCCCTGCAAGAGGGAACTGACAAAGTAAACTGGTCGCTGCACCATTTTCCTTCTTGCCACACCCTCCTGTTTGTCAGTGTTGATTTGTTGTTTCCCCTTGTTGTCGCCAGTAGATCTTGCCGGGGACGGAGTTGGATATGTATTGGTAGGTTCTGTCACAATAGCTTCTCCGCTGTCCACCTCCCTCTGTGCCACCAAGGCTGCACTAACCACTTGATTTCTTGCCGCCAGGTATAACAGCAACATCTCTTGTGGCTTGGGTGCGACCAAGGTTGGAGCAGAGGAAAGGTAGGCTTTCAAATCCTGCAGCATAGTCTCGGCCTCTGGGGTCCATTTTACCGGACCAGCCTTCTTCACGATTTTGAAGAACGGCAAGGCGCGCTTAGCGGATTTAGAAATGAATCTGCTCAATGCGGCTACACAGCCAGTCAAACGCCTCACATCTTTTACTGTCTTTGGGGCTTGGATCTGTTCAATTCACTACAAAAAAAACACTTCCGTGATGATACGTGTTTGTCACAGTAGGTCACGTTTTCTGTCAAGCATGTACATCGATGACGATTTTATGACAGAATAAAGATAGTCATACCACTATTGGAATCAGCAGATTTGCTGTCTGCCCACTCTTTGCCGTCCGCTAGCGGACGGCAAAGGTAGGCTTTGCCATCAGCCACCAGAAAGCGGACGGCAAAGAGCTAGCTGACGGCAAAGAGGGCGGCAAACTTTAAAATTAACTTAACGGGCCGCGCCCCCGCCGTCGCCCTCTCTCTTTCTCCTCTCCTCTTTCCTCCCCGCCCGACGAGCACCGCCAGTGCCCCGTCGCCCCACCGGCCCACCCCCTCTCTGTCGCCGCCCCCTCCCTGCCATCCCGCTCCGTCGCCCGCCCCGTCGCCGCACCCTCACCCGCCGGTCGCTTGCCCCCTCCCTTTGCCACCGTGTCGTCGCCGCCGCCACCATCCCGCCCCATCGACGCAGTCGCCGCCGTCCTTCTGCCTCCCCACCCCCCCGAGCCTCCCTGCCGCCTCCTCCGCCGAGCCAGCGGGTCGACCGCCCCCCGAGGAGCGCGCCCGTCGTCGCCCCTCCCCGCCCGTCGCCACCCCGCCCCATCGCCGCCCCTCCCCGACCCGTCGCCGCCCCCCACCGGTGAGCCCCTGCCACCCCCTCTCCTGTTTTTTTCTATTTTTCTTTTCTGTTTACTTTAGGTTTTTTAGTTTAGGTTTTTTAGTTTAGTTAGTTTAGGTTTAATTAATTTAGGAAGCAGGGGTTAGTTAATTAATCAAATGCCACAAGTACATTTAATTAGTTTAGGTTTTTTAGTTCAGTTAGTTTAGGTTTAATTAGTTTAACAAGAGTTGGGGTTTTAGTGTCATCTCTACTCAGGAAAAATGACCAATTGTTGGCCCATCTATACTGCTGCTGCTGATGGAATTTCTATAGATGGAAGCGTTTCTTTCGCTAGCTCAGTTTTAAAAAAAGAGGTCCATAGCTCTTTTTTAAAAACAGAGAAAATACCAAGGTTTTGCAAATACTGCAGTATTAAAAGCATCATTTTTAGTGGCAGCCAAACACCCCATAGTAAATAAAACTATGGTAATATCAAATATTGTAGCATTCTCAAAATACTTAGAAAAAACAGAGTAATCAAACGGGGCCTTAGTTTAGTTTAATTAGTTTAGGTTTTTTTCTGTTTTTTAAGAATAAACAAGAAAGATGAAAAAAAAGAAGTAAAAGAAGAAGAGGAAGAAGAAGAAGAAGAGGAAGAAGAAGATGAAAAAAAAGAACAATAAGTAGAAGAAGAAGGAGAAGAAGAAGAAGAAAGAAGAAGATGAAAAAAAAGAAGTGCAAGAAGAGGATGAAAAAAAGAAGTAGGAAAAGTAGAAAAAGAGGGTCGCCGAGGGGTCGAGGGTCGCCGAGTGGTCGAGGGGTCAAGGATCGAGGGGAAAAGGAGTCGAGGGTCTAGGGGTTGAGGATCGAGGTGTCGAGGGGTCGAGGGTCGAGGAAAAAAGGGGTCGAGGGGTCGAGGATCAAGGGGAAAATGAGTCGAGGGTCTAGGGTTCGAGGATCGAGGTGTCAAGGGGTCGAGGGTCGAGGGGAAAAGCGGTCGAGGGGTCGAGGGTCGCCGAGGGGTCGAGGATTTGCCATCCTGACCACGACACCCCGACCCCCTGACCCCGACACCCCGACCCCAACACGACACCCCGACCCCAACACGACACCCCGGCCCCGCCTCGACACCCCAACACCGTGACCCCAACACAGCACCCCTACCCCGACACGGCACCCCCGACCCCGACATAGCACCCCGACACGACACCACCGACACCCCGACCCCCGACACGACACCCCGAGACCCCGGCACGACACCCCGAGACCCCGATACGGCACCCCTGACCCCGACACCCCGACCCCGACACGACACCCCGACCCCGCCTCGACACCCTAACACCGCGACAACGACACAGCCACCCACCCCGACACGCACCCCCCGCACCCACACAGCACCCCGACACGACACCACCGAAACCCCGACACGACACCCCGAGACCCCGACACGGCACCCCACCCCGACACAGCACCCCGACCCCGACACGACACCCCCCCGACACCCCCCACACGGCACCCCCGACCCGACACAGTTACCCCGACCCCGACACGACACCCCCTACACCCCGACCCCCGACACCTCCCAAAAAAGGTGCTCTTCGGCCTTCCAGAGGCTGACGGGGTCATATATTTGTGAATTATGAGTTAGGTCAGGTATTCAATTATTATTATGTACATATATATATATATATTATTAATTAGTTCATGTTATTAGGTATTCAATTTTTTATTATGTTCATGATGATGATACACACTTAATTTTTTTTATTATGTTTATGTTGTACTAATTTCGTTTACTCTTTGTCATTGCATGTGTTGACAGATGGTGGGCGCGGGTCGAGAGCTCTCCGAGCCTCCTTCCTCGGCACGTGCTGGGAGGGGTGCTATTATTCCACCCTAGCACCTTCAGAGAGCGCTGGTAGACGGCATGCAGACACCGGCGGGCGCTTCTTCTTCGGCAGGGAGAGGTCGGGGGAAGACGAAGAGGGGTGCAGCTAGAGGTGGACGTGGCGGCGGGAGAGGTAGGAAGGCTGCTGCGCCATCCTCACCACCACCCCCAGCTGATTCTCCGGACCACCAGAGTGCTCCGTATCAGGTGGACCCGTCTGACTTGGACACGTCTTGGACTCCGGTCCATGAGCCTCAGGCCGACGAGCCTCGGGTCGCCGAGCCTTCATCGTCCGACGAGACTCGGGTCCCAGAGTCTTTGTCCCAGGAGACTCGGGTCCCAGAGTCTTCATCCCACGTGACTCCGGAGGCTAGTGGCCATGCTGATGGTGGCGAGGACACCATTTCTGACGATAGCTATAGCGAGGGCGAGCTGGTTGAGGGGGGCAAGAAGGTCTACCAGCGTGGTGGTACAAAGCTCCCGTCCGTGCCGGCGACCCGCGACCAGAGGTGGTTGATTGAGCCTAACGGGGAGAAGTAAGTGCATTTACTCTTCTTTAACCTTTTCCCTTCATGTTTCTTCAAATGAAAATCTAATGTGTTGGCCTTGTCATACTGCAGGGGTTGGAAACACGCCCCTGGTGTCCGCAGGCCCAACCAGGTCCTTGGTGTGCTTTGCCGGCATCACTTCCCGGGGTGGGTCATGTTGCCTGGCGAGGGTGAGGTTCCACAGCTAGCACTGAGCTGCGAGCTGTACATGGCTGCCCGGGCCCCACCGGAGGAGAGGGTCAACGGTGTCTTGTGCGAGACGGTGGCCGACATTGTGATCCGGCGGTTTTGGGTAATTTCTCCTTTACAGAATTAAAAATCAACAGTACCTAGTGATTGTACTAATCAGTGTTGTCTTGTTTGATTGCAGACCTTCTACAGGTGTCTTGAGGAACACGAGGCGGACGCGGCTATGGTTGTCGAAGCCAAGTGCAAGCACCTACTTCAGAACTTATAGCATGAGGCTCGGGTGCAGGCTGTTCGAGACTACTACGCCTTGACTAACATTAAGAGGGCCAAGAAGAAGTGGCGCGCCAAGTATCTGAGTAAGGAGAAGTACATGAAGGTAATTACCTATTCTTAAGTGCCTACTTCAGAACTTACGACACGAGGCTCGGGTGCAGGCTGAAATTTCTCTTTGTCTAACTTAGGTGCCCCCGAGATGGTGTGCGGATAGGATGGACTGTTGGGAGGCGTTGGTGGATGAGTGGTGCTCTCCCCAATGGCTAGCCGTCCACAACAAGGCCAGGGATAAGCGTGCTCAAATGTAAGGTGTGCCACACCATCAAGGGAGCTCCAACCTGTTTGAGTACGGGAATCGCTGGGTATGTGGTTTGAGCCCTTAACGATTCATGCAATTTCATTCTTCATGCTAGCTTGAGCCCTTAACTAATATTTTGTTCCTCTCTTTTAGGCGCGGCACAACAAGAAGGACGTGCCACCACTGTACGACCTCTATGCCATGGCCCAGAGTGCCCCGTACAAGAAGGCCAAGGCATTCTCTAAGGATGACCTCGATCATCCAGAGAGCTTCACCAACATCTCCTCCCACAACAAGCTCGTGAGGTACAAAGACTTTGGGAAGGCGACGAATGGGGAGGATTTCAACCCGAGCTAGAGTCCTTTTGGTCCAGAGCTCGTGATGTTATCTGGTGACGGGAGGAAACATGGCTCGGTAGCCATTGGGGATGGACTGATACGTTGTCCTAGAAGTCTCCCGGAGATCAAGAAGCGCCAGACGAGGTCTCTTCCTGAGATAAGGCCTCGTCCACGGCCAATGGAGCTCGCCATCGAGGCTAGGGCCCAGGAGCTTCTAGCGGAGGCAAACAGGTAGGCGGCGCAGAGGGAGAGGGAGTTGGAGGAGAGGAAGGCTAGTCTGTTGGAGGTGGAGAGGAACCGGAATGACGCGTCTCACCGGGCCCTATACGAGCTCCTCGTGGTAAGTTTCTCCTGCATATTAGCCAAATCATGCACGTAATGTTCATTTCATTACTAACTAATATGACTGACTCGTGAAAACAAAATGTGCAGTCCGTGTGCGAGAAAAATGGTCAGACCACTCCGCCGATGCCCCAGATTGGTATAGCGGACACGGTGAGTTTCATTTGAATGGTCATTAGCTACTAGTATTCACATTTCAGTTGCATCATGCTAACGAGACATTGCAAATGATCTTTGGTGCAGCATGCCTCCCGACAAGCATCGACCGATCCTTCTTCGTCTCGCACTGGCGCAACCCCGACCGGTCCTTCTCCGTCTGGCACTGGCACTGTCGGCATTCTGGGAACGGGGGTACCCAGACTTGCCTGCCTGCGGCCCACGGCATGGCTCCATCGATGGCCTGGTACGGCCCAGCTTCAACGACAACAACTCAAGACCCTCGCGAGGGGCCAAGCCTCGCGAGGCGGACGACACAAAGACCTCCATGAGGAGCGGCTTCCTCAGGCTGGCTCCCGAGGAGCGGAGATCTCTATGCAAGCCTCACCTCGTGAGGTCTGGATGACGTGAGCCATGACGACCAAGGCCAGGCGGGCGCCAGCGGGTGCAGTGTACCAGTTTCCTCTTTGGTGCTTAAGAGGCAAGCGCAGGCGCAGAGTCCCGAGGAATCAGCCAAAGGTTTCCATTCCCGTGCAACAAGACCAAGACCGCCAGGACGGCAGGATGGAGGTCATCACCGAGCCCACCGCGACGTCACGACCAGAGGCCTTTGCAGGCGAAGACTACTTTTGTCAGGATAGCATGTACTAGTTGTCCCCCTTTGAATTTGGCTGTTGTGGGATCCCTTCCCACCTTTCAGTTGGGAAGAGGACCAAGGCCACTATAAATAGGACTTAGCCACCACCGTAGAGGTGGAGTTCACATCGGATCATTCAGATCACCCTCACTCCACCAGCTCGCTCGAGCTCAAGAACACCTCTCCTCCTGAGGCTGTTCGCCACTGTACTAGTTCATCCTCAGCCCCTCGAGGCCAATCCACCACAAAGCAGGAGTAGGGTTTTACACCGCAAGGTGGCCCGAACCTGGGTAAACTGCTGTGTCTCTTTCCTTACAGTTCGTCGAGCTAGGCTGTGAGATTAGCGGGTAGGCAGACTGGGGAGGACGAGTTCTTCACACGCTCCCCAGAGTTCGAACCTCTCAAGGGTTTGCAGAACCCGAAATCCGACATTTGGCACGCCAGGTAGGGGTGCGTCGGAGCCTCTCTTCCGCTGGTCGATCCACCACCACTCCACCACTTCCATGGCTGACGCTCGTCGAGCTTGTGCAGAGCGCCGGGCCGCCCTCGCCGCCCGCGTCGCTCAGACAGCGCCTGTGGGTGACGGCTGCCCTCACCGTCCCCCGTCTCCAGTGGCGAACGCCGGCACCAGCCCCGCGGGGCACGAGCAGCAAGCTTCATCGCTGCACCCTTCTGTGTGGCGGGATGGACGCACCACCACCCCGTCGCTGACTTCGGCTGGTTCATCATCTCATGCTCGTCGCGGGCCGGTAAACGCGCAGGCTGCGTTTCTCATGGCGCGCGAGCTCCTGCACTACCGCCCCATCGACGACCTCTACGAAGATTGGCTGGATCGCATCGCCGAGCTTGTTAGCGCCGCCGGGGACTCTCCTGCACCGTCTCGCTCGCTGCCTCACCCGCTGCTTGCTGCGGGTGACGTAACCCACGGAGCACCTCCTCCACCTCCCTGTCAAGATGTCACCCTCGAACCAAGGTGCGAGGCCCCGCGGCGCGACCCACCGTGCAGGGCGCCGACGCGTGAAGAAGAAAGCTGCCAGGTGGTGCAGCGGCCGCAAGAAGATGCTCGTGCACTCCCAGCACCGCCACGTCAAGACTGCGCGCCACCTGCAGCGGTGGCGTGCGAGCACCAAGACCAGGCTCCACCTCCACGACGGGCTCCCGTGGCCACAGTGGGTTGCCGCGCATTCACTCCGGAGCTACGCAGCGTACTCTGGCCGGGGAAGTTCAAGCCCGACCTGCCTCCGCGCTACGACGGCACCCCCGACCCTGCCGAGTTCCTGCAGCTCTACGAGCTGAGCATCGAGGCAGCCAATGGCGATGAGTTATGGCGAACTGGTTTCCCATGGCCCTCAAGGATGGTGCGCGCTCATGGCTCCTGAACCTGCCCGCGGGATCGATCTCCTCCTGGGACAAAATGCGAGAGCGTTTCGTCGCCAACTTCCAGGGCACTCGTGACCGTCCACCGACTGCGGGTGACCTGCGGCGCATCAAGCAGCAGCCAGGAGAGACCTTGCAGAAGTACATCCAGCGCTTCAACAGCGTCCACCCAAGATCCTCAAGGTGTCGGACGAGGCCATCATCTCGGCGTTCACTGATGGCGTCCGTGACGTCAAGATGAAGGAGGAGCTCGCCATACATGAGGACATGTGCACGGCTCTAGAGATGTTCAACATGGCAACCAAGTGTGCGAGAGCTGAGGAAGGTCGCCTCTCTCTCCTGGAGCTCCCAGGGGCTGACCCAGAAGACAAGAAGGCGAAAGCCAAGGATGTGAAGTGCAAGGGACCGCCGTGCTCGCGGCTGAACCAGAGATGAAACGCGGCTGCGACCACCTAGAGTCATCCAAGGGCAGCCGCCCATTCTGCATCTTCCACAACATGCACAACCACAACACCAATGACTGCCAGGAGCTCAGGGCCATCCGCGACGGGCGCCTCGGTCGACGCCCCGAGCGCAGCGACCAAGGCTACGGCCATGGAGGAGGCCGAGGTGGAGGACGCTGGGACGGCCGCGACCCCCGCCAAGAATGGCGCGATCAGCCTCATGAGGACCGCTGGCAGGGCCAGCCTCGTGAGGGCCCGTGGAGGGACCAGCCTCGTGAGGACCCTCCTCAGGGCAACGCTGGCCTTCCTCCGCTGCCGCCACCACCAAGAAGGAATGACGACCACCACCAGGACGAGGGGGCTGGGGGCTTCTAGGAACCTCGTGCCATCGCCTGCATCCTGGGCGGCGGTCAGGCCCCTGCCTCTCATCGCATCTTCAAGCAGTTTGCCCGTGAGGTGAACGCGGTCCTCCCCAAGCTCGAGGCAATGCATCCGCTCAGGTGGTCCAAGTGCACCATCACCTTCAGCCCATCTGATCAGCTCAAGTGCGTGGCAACTGCCGGCGCTCACCCGATGCTCTGCTCGCCTACCATCAGCAACGTGCTCGTCACCAAGACTCTCATTGATGGCGGTGCGGGGCTCAATGTTATCTCCATCGAGACATTCGACCGACTCCAAGTGCCCTATGACCAGCTACAGCCTACCAAGCCTTTCTCAGGAGTGACCGATGGCACCACCACCCCGATAGGGCAGATCCACCTCCCTGTCACCTTCGGCAAGCGCGAGAACTACCGCACCAAGCTCATCGACTTCGACGTCGCCCACATTCACCTTCCATACAATGCCATCCTTGGGTATCCGACCCTGGCCAAGTTCATGGTGGTGACTCATCATGGTTACAATGTCCTCAAGATGCCAGGGAGCTGCGGCGTCATCACGGTCGCCTGCGAGGAGAAGGATGCGGTGTGCTCTCTCGAGCGCGCCTACCAGGCTACGGCGGTCGAGAACCCAGACGATGAAGGCGCCGTCTACCCTCCTGAGGCTGCCCCCAAGAAGAAGAAGCTGCTGCTCCGCCAAGGACCTCAGGAGAGCGAGGTTTCCAGCGGCACCACCTCAGGCCCTGCGCCCGCTGATGGGGCGCCTCCCTCTCTCGCATAGGAAGGCGTGCCCGGCGCCCCTCTCAGGCTGGACTCGGGGGCTCTCCTCTGGAGGGCTTTTGACCTGGCCAACGTCACGAGGGAGGTGCTCGGGCACCATGTGGAGACGTGCTTCAACACGCGCTACCGCCAGGAGGGTACAAGGCGCGAGGTGCCAGGTGCTCAGGAGTTCATCACCAAGGCAACCAAGGAGCTTCAGGAGGCAAGAGCTATGCGAGGCGACCATCTCCCACCACCTAGTGCGGCTCCTTGTCCCGGCGAGGACAGCGAGCTGCGCATCTGCGTCAACATCCCAGGGCTCAACAGGGCCGCATCTCAGGAGCGCTTCTGGCCGTCCCACGCTGGCTGATGTGAGGGTCCCCCTCACAGCTATGTTCGCATGCCTTTGGGCTTGTCGAGCGCAGCTGCTGCATTCTAGCGCCACATGCGGGGCGTCCTGGCGGCTCATGAGGCCAGAAGCCAGGCGATCCTGTCAGAGGAGGAGATGGATCCTCGCGAGCCCCCCGGGCCCCCAGAGCCTCCCGAGGTTCTGGGCCTGGGCGGCTCATGATGAGCGACTTCTGCGGCATGAGTCTTCAGCTACTCCAACATCTCTTCAACAATGGTGCCATGTGACATTTTCTGGTTTGTTCAGTTGGGGGCGCGCCTCGGGCTGCATTATCCCCAAGCCGCGTGGGTTCGTCCCTGCTGCGTGTATCATTTTGCATCTATCAGAACTAGCTCTACCCTATCCATGAGTTTATTTATGATTATCACTTGACTGTCCGGTGCTTCATCACCACAAATGTCGTACGCCCTTGCAAGCCCACCCACGACCGCCTCATGACTAAGGACTGGTACGGCGTCTGTGCTCGGGTCCATCCCTGCAGCGTTGCTAAACCCAAGTGGCTGAGCTCTGGCTCGCGGGCCAGCTCCCGTGCACGTCACCTCCCATGGTCCTTGGTGCCTTGTTCTCGCATGAGCTAATCAGGGGCGGGTAAGTTAGGGCGCGCGACCCGGTGCCTCGCCACCGCGGGAGCTGCGCGCCGGTTGTCTTTCTTCAGGACATTTGCATGAGAAGACTGGGCACGGTGTCTGTGCTCGGGTCCGTCCGTGCAGCATCGACAAACCCAGCGGCTGAGCTTTGTTTGGCTGGCCGGACCCATTCACGTCACCTCCTGGGGTCGTTGGTGTTTGCCTTCTCATGCGATAACCTCAGGAGATTCAATCGGCGCAGGTTGCCTAACCATCTTGCAGGACTATCACAAGTGTTACGAATCAAATTCAGGCGCAACCTGCCTTGAGGTAGGGCCTCGTGAGTCCCGCGCTAGCTCACGAGTGCCCATACACACCTCCTCTAGCCCTGCCGTGCAAGCCACGTGTCAGGGCGGGGTTGTACACGCCTCGGGGTCTCTCCTCAGAGGGAGCCCCCACCCACGTACTAGTGGAAGCACCATGCTCCATGCTGGCAGTCGACATGGTCGAGGAGCGGCTATGCCCGTGCAAGAGCAGTAGCGCCATGCTCTGCGCTGGTGATAAACAACTGGGGGCAGCCTAACGGTTGCACTAACCTCAGGAGAGCCACCAGGCTCAGTGTTCAGCCTCACCGCGCTGCTTTCCCCTCAGGAGAGTAGCGCGAGGGGGCTTGGCACGGGGGCTACGCTCAGGTCATGCCTGGCGTATGCCACCTTGCCAGGTCCCTCGGACCTGGTCTTCGCGCGTCCCTCCCGAGCGAAAGCCCGGCGAGGACAGGTGTGGGGGTTTTGTTCATATGTCAAGGGGGACTCGTGAGCATCGCGACTCAGGAGCCTAACTGGCCACGTAGCCCCTCACCCCTTGGTCTCGTCCTGGCGATCCGGACGACCCAACGGCGACTGAGGTATGCGTGGGGCCGGGCCCTGCCGACGCAGAACGCCAAGACCCACTCTTGCGTCTCCTTCCCGAGGGCTATTCGTACGTCAAGGGGGACTCCTGAGCATCGCGACTCAGGAGCCTAACTGGCCACGTAGCCCCTCACCCCTTGGTCTCGTCCTGGCGATCCGGACGACCCAACGGTGGCTGAGGTATGCACGGGGCCGGGCCCTGCCGACGCAGAACATCAAAGCAAACGGAAAGGAAACCGCAGAACCTTAGCAAGTTATTACAAAACATACTCTCTCTTAAAGTTCCAAAGCATAAGTTCTTACGCCTCCACGAGGCACGATACATGTTGTAGGAATAAAACAAGGGGAAAGTGCCACCATCTCCTTCAGCCTTGGACGCCACCGTTACCCGCTTGGGGAGTCCCGTCATGGACGATGTCGCCGCCGTCCTTGCCGTCAGCCGTAGGCACGGGGTCGACGACGAGGAACTTCCGCAGCAGGGCCTCCACTTGACCCTTCACGGCCTCAGTAGCAGCATCTTGGAGCTCAGGGTCCACGGGCTCGAGCAGGGCACCAAAGTCGAAGTTGGAGTCCTGAAGATGGAGGTGGCTGAAGACGCGCGTTGCGGCCGATGCTGAAAGCGCGTGGGCTTCCCCCTCCACCCTGGGGCCCACTTCGACGATGATGCCCTCGAGCGCCGCGACGAGCTTTGGGAGCAGCCCGGCGGGGCCTTCCTCCGGAGTCACCAGCGGCTCCTTGTACCCACTCCCGTAGAGATCCTGCAGTGCCTTGCGGGACCTTTGCTCGAGGGAGTCGAAGGCGGCACACCCTGCGGTGGCCGCCTCCTTAGCCTTGGCAAGGAGTTTCTCCCTGGCCTCCAGCCGAGCCTTCTCGTCGGAGACAAGCTGGGTGTGGGATGCCTGGGCCACCTCCACCTCCTCCTTCAGATTCTCCAGGCGGCCGCGCTCCATGGCCCGCTCCCGAGATGCCTGCTCTAGGTCGGCGTCATGACCGCGACCGCAGACTCCCGCTCCTTCAGCTTTTCCTCCTGCTCCTCGAGTTGGCGAGCGCGGGTGGCCTGCTCGTCTCGGAGGGCTTTCAGCTCGGCCTCCGCCACACGGCAGCGCTCCTCAGCGTCCTTCAGCGCCATGTCACGGGCGGTGGCGGCCACGCCAGCCACCTTCTGGCCCTCCTCTTCAGCAGCATTGGCCTGGTCCCAGGCCGCCCTGATAGACGAGTCAGCATGGAGCCACCCCGAGACCAGCTCCAGGCGCCCCGATGCCCAGCGCCGGTCGGGGCCCCAAAGATCGTTCCGGAGTTGATCCAACGGGGAGAAGGCCTACTCCAGAGCACCGGGCGCGGTAGAAGAGCCGCGGCCTACCAGCGTGGCGGCTGGAAGAGGAGACGGCGATGGCATAAAGACTAGCGAAGAAGCAGTAGCAAGGATGGCCGGGGGCTCCAGAGCCCTCGGGTCGTCAGCAGGCGCGCTGAAGGCAAGCGTCTCCGAAGCCGGCGCGGCCGCAGGGGCATCCTTCTGCTGAGGCTGGGCCCTGTGCCTCGCGCAGGCAACCCTGCGGCAAGAGGACGCGAGCCAGCCTCGTCCGTCTGCCCCAGAACCTTCAGGGCCGAGGTGGGCTGCTTGGCCTCAGGAGCCCTGGCCTCCTCCTTCTTTTTCGCCGCCAGATTTGGCCTGGCCGCGGAGAGGAAAATGTCAGAGCACTACGTCAAGAGCAGGAAGCAAAGACAAGATGGTACGCTTACTGATCTGTGGCGATGTAATCCCTCGTCCTCTTCAGGAGCGCGATGCCCACAGGCTTCGCGGGCGCGAGCGCCGCCGCGCTCTCGGGAGCAAATGAGCGCGCGGCGGTCGAATCTGCGGCAGCGGCGGCCGACGGCGGGGCGGAAGCGCCACTTCGGGGAAGCAACGACGACCTGTCCTTCTTCGGGACACCCTGCTTCAGCTTCTTCGGGGGGGGGTGCCCCTGGACCTCGTGGTGACCCCGGCGGAGCGTGGCGACTCCCTGACTGGGTACTCGTCGGCGTCGTCATCAGAAAAGGCGCGGAGGAGCTCGCTTCGCTGTGGGGGAGAGGTCTCCCCCACCTCCTCCAAGGTTGCCTCCGAGCTCTCGTTCTCCTCCTCCCCGGAGGGATCGCCGGAGGACACCGGTACCGGGGAGCCCGTGGGCAGGGAAGGCTCCAGAGGCACGAGCCCTCGCTCGTTGAAGACAGGCATGGCGGCGGCTATCTTCTCCCTGTCGGCGCGGCGGTACAACGGGAGATGGGCGTCCGAGGGGCCACCCTGGTCCTTCCCGAGCAAGGTGCGCACGACCTTGTTCAGCTCCTCGCCAGACAAGTTGTTCGGGCGAAACCGGAGGTCGTCTTCCGCGCCCTTGAAGCTCCACAGGGGGCGCAAGTGCGCCTGGAGCGGAGCCAGGCATTGCGTCAGGAACTCCTAGACGATCATGGCCCCTGTTAGCTTCTCTGCCTCGGGTCCTCCGCCTTCAAGTCGGCCGTCATCCTCTCCAGCAACTACTCCGCCCTGGGGTCAGTGAGCTTCTCGTGAGCCCATCGATCCAGGGGCCTCGGCAGCGCGGTCGGCAGCTCCAGCGGAGCGTGGGAGCGCTTGGCGTCCATGAAGATCCACTTGTTCCGGAAGTCCTCCACCTTCTTCCTGGCCCACGAGATCGCGTTGCTGCCGTTGGCCGCGATGAAGCTGGCGCACCCAGAGCACTGGCCGCTGCTTATCCGGAGGTAGAAGAAGTGGCGGAATAGTGCGACGGAGGGCGTCACCCCCACGAACGCTTCACAGTAGAAGGCAAAGATCGACAGGAGGAGGATGGAGTTGGGATGAAGATGGAGGGCGTGGAGACCATAGTGGTTGAGGACGTCGTAGAAGAAACGGGAGAAAGGGGGAACCAGCCTAGCAAAGACACTGAGCAGGAAGAAGGGGTAGAAGGTGTCACCCAAGGCTTCCAGCTGGGCGGAGCTAACCTAGAGCGTCGTCTCCCCTCCCTCATTGTCGCCGCCCGCCGTCAGTGGGAGCACGACGGCAAGGTGCTTCTCCTCGGTGATGGAGGACACGCTCAAGGCCGGCTCAAACCAGAGAGCCGAGCGCGCGGCAGAGGCCGATGACTTCGCCTTGTCGGTGGCACTCGGTGGTGAGTCTGGGGAAAGGATTCAGCAGATCTGGAGGTGCGCTGAGAAGAAGGAGAAGGGGATCTGGAGCAAGACGGAAGGAAGGCAATGAAGGCTCAGCGGCAAGCGCCAACCTTTTTGTCAGCTAGGGACGGTTACCGAGGCGGCGTGGGGAAGCAGAGACGCCCATGTCCCATCAATCACCATGCGTCGACCAAGGCCGCAGGCGGTTAGGGCCCGCGGCGCTCCGCACTTGCCCCTTGGCCTCGCCTCGAAGCCAAGTTCGAGCGCGCCTTGGGCCCGGGGGCTACTGTTGGCGTTCTGGGAACGGGGGTACCCAGACTTGCCTGCCTGCGTCCCACGGCGTGGCTCCATCGACGGCCTGGTACAGCCCAGCTTCAACGACAACAACTCAAGACCCTCGCGAGGGGCCAAGCCTCGCGATGTGGACGACACCAAGACCTCCATGAGGAGCGGCCTCCTCAGGCTGGCTCCCGAGGAGCGGAGATCTCTATGCAAGCCTCACCTCGTGAGGTCCGGATGACGTGAGCCATGACGACCAAGGCCAGGCGGGCACCAGCGGGCGCAGTGTACCAGTTTCCTCTTTGGTGCTTAAGAGGCAAGCGCAGGCGCAGAGTCTCGAGGAATCAGCCAAAGGTTTCCATTCCCGTGCAATAATACCAAGACCACCACGAATGGCAGGACGGAGGTCATCACCGAGCCCACCGCGGCGTGATGACCAGAGGCCTTTGCAGGCGAAGACTACTTTTGTCAGGATAGCATGTACTAGTTGTCCACCTTTGAATTTGGCCATTGTGGGATCCCTTCCCGCCTTTCATTTGGGAAGAGGACCAAGGCCACTATAAATAGGACTTAGCCACCACCATAGAGGAGGAGTTCACATCGGATCATTCAAATCACCCTCACGCCACCAGCTCGCTCGAGCTCAAGAACACCTGTCCTCCTAAGGTTGTTCGCCACTGTACTAGTTCATCCTCAGCCCCTCGAGGCCAATCCACCACAAAGCAGGAGTAGGCTTTTACACCGCAAGGTGGCCCGAACCTGGGTAAACTGCTGTGTCTCTTTCCTTATAGTTCGTCGAGCTAGGCTGTGAGATTAGCGGGTAGGCAGACTGGGGAGGACGAGTTCTTCGCACGCACCCCAGAGTTCGAACCTCTCAAGGGTTTGCGGAACCCGAAATCTGACAGGTGCAAACCCGACTGGTCCTTCACCTCCATGATGATGGTAAGTTTTCCCAAGTGTTTTCTTAACAAATGCATACTTAGCTTAAGAAATGACCTACTTAGCTCCAAAATGACCTATACTTAGCTCATTTTCCTTGAAAATGGCATAATAACCTTACTTAGCTCCAAAATGACATATTTTACCTTGGATAGCTATGAAATGACCTATACTTAGCATTTTTTCCTCCAAAATGACTTGATATGCTTAGTTTGCTAAAAATGGCATAACTACCTAGGATAGCTCAATAATGATCTATAATTAGCTTAGCTAGTTCATTTATGACATAATTAGCTCACTTGGGTAAAAAATGGCATAATAACCTAGGTTTAGCTACTAAATAACCTATACTTAGCTTATTTTCCTCGAAAATGACATAATAACCTTACTTAGCTCCAAACTGACATACTTTACCTAGGATAGCTATAAAATGACCTATACTTAGCATTTTTCCTCCAAAATGACAAAATATGCTTAGTTAGCTCAAAAATGGTATAACTACCTAGGTTAGCTCAAAAATGACCTATACATAGCTTCTTCAGTTCATTTATGACATACTTAGCAAACTTTGGTAAAAAAATGGCATGATAACCTTGGTTTAGCTCCAAAATGACATAGACTTAGCTTATTTTCCTCCAAAATGACAAAATAACCTTACTAAGCTCCAAAATGACCTATTTACCTAGCTTAGCTCTAAAATGACCTACACTTAGCATTTTTACCTAGCTTAGCTAAAAAATGGCATTTTTACCTACCTTAGTTAGAAGAAGAAGAAGATAAAGAAGAGGAGAGGAGAAAAACAAAGAGAAGAAAAATTCTTCTTCTTCTTCTTCTTTTTCTTCTTCTTCTTCTTCTTCTTCTTCTTCTTCTTCTTCTTCTTCTTTTTTTTTCTTCTTCTTCTAGCTAGTCTTCTTCTTCTTCTAACTTTCTTCTTTCCCAATTTGCAGATTTCCTTTAGATGAGGAGCTTGCGTTCATGGAGTCTACTCTTCTCCTTGTGCTTCTTTTTGTTTTGATTTTGTACGATGAACTTTGTTGGAGGAAATTTGTTGTTGGATATGTGTTGGAAACTTGTTGTTGGATATGTGTTGTTGCAAACTTGTTGGATATGTGTTGGATATGTTGTTGGATATGTGTTGTTGCAAACTTGTTGTTGGATATGTGTTGGATATGTTGTTGGATATGTGTTGGTATGCTTGTGTATATATATCTTGAAATGTGTGTATATATATATATATATGTGAAATTCTGTGAAATTGAATGAATTTAAGAAAAAACAGAAAAATAGGGGCTATATAGGCTCTTTGCCGTCTGCTAGCAGACGGCAAAGCTACCACGTGGTAGCTACCTGTGCAACCTGGGGGTAATGGGCTGGCCTATATGGTTGCTTTGTCGTCTGCTGGCAGACGACAAAGACCTTTGCATCTTTGCCGTCTGCCAGCGGACGGCATAGCAGGACACGTGTCAGCTACCTGGGGCACCTGGGGGCTGGCCTATTTGGGCACTTTGCCGTCTGCTGGCAGACGGCAAAGATGCAAAGGTCTTTGCCGTCTGCTGGCAGACGGCAAAGCACGCCGTTAACCCCTTAACGGACCTAAGCTGGCACGTGTGCCGTCCAGGCCCTTTGCCGTCCGCTGGCAGACGGCAAAGGCCTTTGCATCTTTGCCGTCCGCCAGCAGACGGCAAAGAGCCCGTCTGTTCAGCCGGATGTGTTGCCGTCCGCCAGGAATGCCTTTGCCGTCAGCCATGGCAGACGGCAAAGTTCCTGATTCCTGTAGTGTACATGTGATGTCGTAGAAGTGCTACATGACAATACCAAAATTATCATCACGGAAGTGTCCACTTCCATGACGATAAATGGTGTGTCATGGAAGTGCTTTTGTCAAGGGTAACCGACACATGGCATCCACCATAACGGGTCACCGTTCAGCTATCGGGTTCCGGTTTGGATCCGATAACCCGTTAACAGCTCGGACCAATGGGTATTTTCCACATATAAAATTCTCATTGGCCATAGGAACCACATGTCGGCTCAGCGTTGGGACAGATGTCATCCACTCATTGGACGGGAGGCGCCTATGATAGGTCAACATGTGCCACGGCCCAACAGAGGCCCATTCAGGTGAAAAGGCCGGCCCATTTGACTTGGTCAAAAGGTAGCGGGCCGGCCCACGGAAAGCCTGTTAACGGCCTGTTCGCATATAGCCCATTTACAGCCCGCTAACTCACGGTCCGTTATGGCCTATCCGAATTGGGCCCAGTAGCATCATCTGGGCCGTCCAATATGATTCCAGCCCATTGTAACTTCCGGCCCATGTATGGCCCATGATGTCTTTTGGCCCATATGAGGCCCTTTGTAACTCTGGGCCCATTAAAGGCCCATGGTGAAACTGGCCCACGATGAACAGTGTATCGCTTTACACCCATTGACGGCCCATTATTCCGTTGGGCCGTTTCCAGCCCATGTTACCTTTCGGCCTTCTAAGTGCCCATTTATTCTTGGGCTCATTTCCAGCATTCGGTTACTTACGGTCCGTTACTGGTCTGTTCCGCTTGTGGGCCAAATTCAGCCCGTGGTTACAGTCGGCCCGTTTGTGGCCCGTTAACCCGTTGGGCTATTTTCGTAGCGGCATCAAATACGGCCCATTAACGACCCGTGATTCCTATCGATAGAATTAAGCACGTTATACATTTCAGCCTATTAATGGCCCGTTATGGTCGGGCCATAAACACACAATTTCCACTCTAGCCCGTTTACGGCCCATTTTGCGGACCGTTATTGATTATACGGCCCGTAGGAGGCCCGTGGATCCTACGGCCCGTAGGAGGCACATGGTCACTACAGCAGATAGTTGGACCACGGTTACAATGGTCCGTATGTTGCCCATGGTTATTGTGGCCTAGTTATAAAAAATAGGTTATTGTGGCCACTAGAAAAACACAGGAAAAGAACTGCAGTGACTACAAGCAAAAAACTAAACAAGACAATAAGGAAATAAATAAGCAAGCAACTAATGCTAGGCTATTACGGCTATTACACATATTACATCCACTGGGCATCAAAGTTCGCCGCCAATGCAAATATAGGGAACAAAGCAGCATATCACATACACTAGTTGTCAAAGTTGGCGACCAGTGCAAATAAACGCCGCAGCAAAACAAGTCCAGAACTGAAACCACTTCAGAAGAGCTCAAGAAACAATATCCTGGGTACCCAGCATGCTGGCAAGATGCTTAGCAAGCTTATTAACTTTCTCTTGTTTGGCACTTAAATCCTCCAACGCTTGCTGTTGCACCAGAAAGTATGCATCTGAATTCTGCAGGGACTTCCTTAGTCCTTCGGCTTCATGTTGCAGCACATATGATTGATGTCTTTCAACTTGAAGTTGAGACTCAAGAAGACGAACTGACTCAGGCAGCGAGTTCGAAGAGCTTGTGCCAGGAGTAGTGGCCAGTAACTCGAACACTACATCAAGACAGGATTTTGGGGTTGTCTCACTGTCGTCAAGATAGTTTTTATCAACTTTCTTGGAGACCAACAGGGATGTCTCACTATCTTGAACCTTATCTGCATTACTTCCTTTACCATTGCATAACAGGGTACCACTGGTACAGCGAGGTGCTATACAAATGGTTTTTAACCCCTTTCCGCGACGGCGTTCTGAACCGTCACCTAGTGAGTGACTGCGATAGGGGGGGGTCCTTCCCACACGACCCAGAAACCGTCAGGGATATGCCCTCCTGGCACACACGCCCGGTAAAATGAGGTCGTGTGCGATCGACGAGCAATCAAATACGGTTATACATATAGTAGTGCTAAAACAATACAATTATACAGGCGAAATTGTTTCCGGTCGTAAGTACATCCCACACAGTGAGTCCCCGCTAAACGTTTCCGTTCGTATATACATCCCACACAGTCGCTCCAAGGAATACGTTTCCGTTAGTATGTACATCCCACACAGTTAATCCAAGAAGTACGTTTCTGTTCGTATATACATCCCACACAGTCACTCCAAGGAAAACGTTTCCGTTCGCAGGTACATCACACACAATTTTCCCCATTAAATCATTTGCGATAGCATTGCCATTGCACACGATATTAACAATTTTATCATTTGCGTTACTGAATGCATCACACACGGTGCGTAGAAGAAACTGTGTGGCAAAGGTTGTCCAACACACACACTTTTTATGTGGTAAACGTTTGCGCAAGGTGGCCTAACGCAAACAGTTTTCAAGAGGATGTCGTGTGTGATTGTTCATTGATCCAACACAATTTATTCCTAGAAACTATGTATGTTGCCTGAGGTCATCGCCCACGGTGTTTTCTCAATAACCGTTTGCAATAGAAAAACCCAATTAGCAGGCTAATTGGCCATTAGTAGGCTAATTGCCCTATTATTAATAATCCATTTATTAATCTAATTGACATTTCATATTAAGCACATAATATATTTCATTTCCATATTAAGAAAGCAGGATTTCATAATTGAAATACATCAGAGTACAACATCATATAGCTTTAGCACTTAGCTACCCCATTAGACAACTGCACCAGCACCAAGTTTCACATGCAACACTTTCGAAATTAGCATCATAGACGGAACATAGACAGATGAATCTCATCCGGAAAACTGCTGAAGCGGAAGGCTAATATTGAGCCTTCATTGATGTTGAAGGTCTTTGCAACTTTAGGCCAGTGCCTGTGGATGATTGACAATCCATCCTTCATCCTCTTCAGGAACACTTCAATATTGAACCGTGGGTGTTGTATGAAAACCTTCCTCACCTCCTGACCATACAGGTTGTTTGAGAGGTAATCATCAGTGAACTGCTTTGGAAAGGCTTGAAAATAAGGATATGCATAAATATCTTCTCCAGATTTGAAATGGCGCAAAGGAATTAAAAACACAAGGTATAACAGTTAGTACCGTCCTGTAGTGAACCGATGTCTTTTTCATTGTGCAGACAAAGATCTTGTTGTTTTTTGTCGCTAATTTCTTTATTGTAACAATCTTTCTGAGTGTCTTCACTTGACTGATATTAATGGACAACTCATTTCCACAAATGTAAAAAGGGTCAAAGAGTGGGTCAAAACCTCTGACAGCAGGACCTACATGTGCAAGACCAAATTGTTAAAAACCTAATATTTAAAAACAAGAAGTGGAAAGGTGTGTTATTAAGTGCAACAGGCCTAATATTTAAAAACAAGCAAACGTAGTCATTCAAACTTGTATTGTGCAAGTCTAAGTAGACTAGTTATTGGCCCTGTTTGGATCCATGGGTTAGAGTTAGTTTTGGCTAGTTTGGGCTCAAATAGCCCTAAAGTATTCAAACATGAGGGCTAGTTTGAGCTAGTTGCGTCAAACCCACCCAAAACAACTATCCCATCTGTCGTGGGAAACCACGGCCACCTACGGGGCCATGAGCCCCTTGTGGTTCGGCGGGGGGGATGAGCACATTGCACAAAGAGCGGAGAACGTCACGCAGCACGACAGAGATCACACGGTCGATTTTACCCATGTTCGGGCCGCCGTGAGGCGTAAAACCCTGCTCCTGCTTTGGTGGATTGATGGTGGATTGTGGTGGAAGCACAGCGTTCTTGCCCGACAGGGTTGCCTCCGGGCGAGAGCGGCTATGCGCGTATGAGTGTACAAGGGTCAAAATCCTTTCTATGGTTGCCATGGGCCTCCTTTTATAGATCAAGGGGTCACCACAGTGGCAAAACAGTCATTGTGTACTTATTAGATAGCAAACAGTGCTATCATACCTAACTCTGCAGACAGGGCAGAGTGCATTAAATGCGCCGCTTAGTGTCACATCATGGCCTGCTCGGCATGCCTTGCCGGGCAGTTTGGCCACCTTCTCTCCTGTCTACATGACACGTCACTGGACGGGTGTCATTTGGAGGTGATTTCTGTAGGAAGTGGCTGCCATGTGGCAAAGAACAGCCACTTAGTCACTTTAGGGCTTGACACTGCACCGATCGATGACTTGCGTCGCTGTGAGGTGGTGTGGTGGAGTCTCGGTGGGATGTTTTGCCTTCGTAGGCCCCGGCAGGCCTGCCGGGGCGGTCTTGAGGCTTGCTTCCGGGGCAACCTTGACCTTGCCAGGCTCTCCTGCCCGGCAAGGGAGGTTTTCCCTTAGTGGTGTCTTGCTTCTTTGGCTTGACTTGGTCTGCTTGATCTGCACTCTGATTCTTCAAAGAGTTGATCTCTTGTGCTTGGTCTGATCTTTGGTTGTTTCAATCTTGAACTTGGGCCTGTGCACAGTCTGGGCAACGGACCCAGGGTTTGTTGCACCGACAGGAGCCCCCGGGCCTGGCCCGAACGCGCCGCCGGGCGTCATCGGGGTAGGACCTAACCAGTGCACAGGCGAGAGGGTAGAAGTTGCTTGTCCTTTGAGATCTTCTTTGCTTCTTCATTAACCTGAGCCCGGGTCAGTTTCCGGTTCACCCAGGCATCGCGTAACGCCAATTGTGGTAGGGCCACTTTTGCAATGGCCCGTGAATGACTTTAATGCACGGGCGAGTAACTGCCAATTCACTCTTCCCACCACGCCCTTATCCTTAGCCACGTATGCCACATGCATTGAGTGGGGTAGGTAACGGAGGCGCGTGGTGCGGGAGAGCGTCAAGGCAGGGGCCCGGTCTTCTCAGATTGGTGGAGGAGGACGGCGGATACCCGCCGGGGGGTCGGCTCCCAGCCTCAGCCTGCCTATAAAAGAAGGGGTGGAGGGAGGAGTGGGAGTATCCATCCACACACCCCTCCTCCTCCATTTTCTGCTTTCTCCTGAGGTATGCTGAAAAGGGGAGCCCGGAGCCAGGCCCCGGGTCCTAGCTTGGGGTTGATGATGTCGAACGCTCAGGGAGTAGAGGAAAGGTGCGATTACGCCTTTGCTGGGGTAGGATCCCCCTCCTGTCTTCGTGCAGGCCTCCGGGGGGCATGCGGGCAGTGCAGTGGTAGCACCGGAGGAAGTGACTCCGGTGTGCTCATCATCATGCCGCCCGTAGCTTCAATCTTAGTGAGGGGCGACACAAGCGACACCACGCCGGAGCTCATAATGAGCGCAAGGCGTGGTAGTCGATCGTGGCCTATTCCCCCTTTCCTTGTGATGCCGGAAGGAGGCCGCAAAAGTGGTTCGTCATTGGTAACGGCAAATCCCTCTCTTCAGGGTACTGTCTGTCCGGTGCACGGGCGGGCTCTTTGTCCCCACGCATGCTTCTTCAAAGGGCGGCAACCTCCTATCTCCGGGTTGTTGGAGACAACCATGCTCTCTGTGGACCCACCATGAGTGCCTGGTGTCTGCCCTGGCCGCCGTGGGGGATGCTTTAGGCGCCAGCAGTGAGGAAGGTGGTGGCAACCCACGACACGTCAAGAGCGAGGACGACCGCTCCGACGAGGCATGCTTGCCGGCAGCACCATCATCACCGGCTGGGCCTCCGGCAGTGTCACCATCCGCACCTGCCCTCCGGTTTCTTCCTCCCATCCCGGGAACGGCGCCATTCTGATCCTGGGGAGGCGCCGAATCCCAGCTGGGCCTTCCCTCCGTCTTCTTTGTCTGCCTTCCATAGCTTCAAAGGGGAGAAAAACAGAGCAAAGGCATTACGGGGCACTTATCTTTTTTCAATCTAAAACATGTAGGCATTCACCAAACTTTAGTTCAAATTATGTAATATCTTTTATCCATGTTTGTGTTCTGTAAGATTTGTACTTGTTGATCAGCATATTAATGAAAAAGATAAACCTTGCCGGGTACTTGTGCATGTATCATGTCCATGCAGAGGTAAAATGCCTCTATACACTCAAGTAAACAAGTTTTTCCCGGCAGGCTATCCTGCCAGTACCCTCAGTTTCCTGCCGTGGAGCCAAGCCTGCCGGGCACAAATCATAAAGGAGGGACCAGCTCCCCGCCAAACCTTCTCATCAAAGGCCACTACAACCACCCAGACCGAAGCAACATTCGAGTCAAGGGACGGGAGCACCTAAGTTTCGAAAGCGGCGAGGTTTCCTTATGCACAAGTTTTTACTTACAGAACACGTATGGATTAGAGAGATAACTTATCTGTTTGGGCTTGTCGGGGATCACAATGTAGGCTTGTCTTCTCTTTTCCTCTTCGGGACCGAATCCACGGTAGGAGCCTGCAGATTTGGTGCAGATGAAAATGATGCCACATGCGATCTTATCTATATGAACATGCTATGCTCATGATATGCTTATGCATGCATGCAATTTGTCGGGGGCCC
Organism: Thinopyrum elongatum; assembly: GCA_011799875.1. Lineage (NCBI taxonomy): Eukaryota > Viridiplantae > Streptophyta > Magnoliopsida > Poales > Poaceae > Thinopyrum > Thinopyrum elongatum. Next base: position 220,120,822 of record CM022299.1, on the reverse strand, counting down.
CCCAGCGCTTCATTTATTTCTGTTACTCAGGGTCTGCGCCTAGCTTTGTACAAGGGGGTACATGCAACAGAGGCAAGGCCTGCACAAAAGGGTGGCTGCCGGGCAGGGCCCGACAGCCGCGCCTTACGGGTAGAACTTGTGGAGATGCTCAATGTTCCATGAGTTTCGCAACTTAATGCCATCTCTGGTCTCCAGACGGACTGCGCCAGGTCTGGTGACTCGTACCACCCGGTAAGGGCCTTCCCACTTCATTGTCAACTTGTTTGCACCCTTGGCAGACTGAACGCGCCTAAGAACAAGGTCGCCTTCCTCAAAACTCCGGGCATGAACCCTGCGGTTGTGATAGCGACACAGGGCTTGCTGGTAGCATGCAGCACGCGTAGCAGCCCAGAGACGGTTCTCCTCGAGTAGCACAGCGTCATCACGTCGGTGCTATTCCTGTGCTACTTCATCGTAGGAAAGTACTCAAGGTGACCCGTAAATGAGTTCCATGGGGATAACTGCTTCTGCCCCAAGGACTAGGGAGAAGGGAGTCTGACCGGTAGCTCGGTTTGGTGTCGTTCTGAGGGACCAAAGAACCACCGACAGCTCATCGATCCACCGCCTGCCGCACTTTTGCAGCTTACCAAATGTTCTCGTCTTGAGTCCTCGCAGCACTTCAGCGTTCGCCCTCTCAGCTTGCCCGTTGCTCCTTGGATGAGCAACAAAGGCGAATGAGATCTTGCTTCCGAGGGCATGAACGTATTGCATGAAGGCATGGCTCATGAATTGGGTGTCGTTGTCGGTGATGATTCGAGCAGGGACTCCAAAGCGGCACACCAATCCTTTCAAGAACTTGATAGCTGACTGAGCAGTCATCTTTCTCATGGGCTCTACTTCCGGCCACTTTGTAAACTTGTCGATTGCAATGAACAAGAATTCAAAGCCCCCGGTAGCACGGGGGAAAGGGCCCAAGATATCGAGCCCCCAAACCAAAAACGGCTGTGACAAAGGGATTGTCTGAAGAGCTTGGGCAGGCAGGTGGATATCCTTGGAATGGAACTGGCAGGCTTCACATTTGGTGACCAACTCAACTGCATCTTGGAGGGCCGTGGGCCAGTAAATTCCTTGCCGGAAAGCTTTCCCAACCAGAGCCCTCGATCCGATATGTGAGCCGCACATACCCTTGTGTATCTCTGCCAGCAGTTCCTTTCCTCCTTCCCAGCAAACGCACTTCAATTTCACACTGTTGGGCCTCCTTCTGTCCAGCGTGTCGTCAACGAACTGATACACACTGGCCCTCCAGGCTCGGAAAGTTCTCCAATTTGGAGGAAATGGACTATGTGCCACGCCCAAGTTGGAGCCTGAGGCTCGGCAACAAGGACTAGGGGCACCTCCTCGTTCGTGGGAGCGCATTCCTCGACCGCGGGGACCGGTGGCCTGGTGGGAGGATGCAGCTCAGCGACCAAAGGGGAGTTGTTCCCGACAAGTTCTCTGCCGGGAGCCTCGGAAGGTTCTACTGGGAGAGGCTTGCCGGAGTCCAGTTTCCTCCTCTTTCTGGCCATTGTTGCCGGGCATACGGAGGGCTGAGTCAGGTGGAGAACAAAAGTCCCTGGTTCCACAGGAAGCTTTTGCGCAGCGCACTTCGATAGATGATCAGCAGTGTTGTTTTCCGCACGAGGTACATTCTCTGTTTGCAATCCATCAAAGCGCTCCTTCAAGTTTCTCACTTCCTCAACGTATGCCTCCATCAATGGACTTTGGTAATCCTTATTGACTTGTCTCACAACAAGTTGCGAGTCTCCGCGGATGATCAGCTTCTTGATCCCCAATTCTGTTGCAATCCTGAGCCCGGCAAGGAGCCCCTCGTACTCTGGAGTATTGTTGGTGGCCTCCTCCCGAGGAAAATGCATCTGGATGACGTACTTCAGGTATTCTCCAGTGGGAGCAACGAGAAGCATGCCAGCCCCCGCACCTTGTAGGGAGAAGGCACCATTGAAATACATGATCCATTCTTGGGGTGCTTCCTTGCCGGGAATAACTATCTCCAACACTTCTTCATCAGGAGTTGGCATCCATTCTGCAATAAACTCTGCCAATGCTCTGCTCTGAATAGTTGATGTGCTCTCAAACTTCAAACCAAAGTTGGGTAACTCCAAGGCCCACTCCACTATCCTGCCGGTAGCCTTAGGGTTTCGGAGTATCTGTTGCAAAGGGAAGCGGGTGACAACTCTGGTCTAGTGGGCTTGGAAGTAGTGGCGCAGTTTCCTTGAGGCCATGACAAGGCCAAAAATCAACTTTTGCATGCCAGAGTACCTGGATCTAGCCCCCTGCAACAGGGAGCTGACGAAGTAAACATGGCATTGCACCACTTTCTTCTTTGCCGCATCCTTGGGGTTGTTTCCGCTGCCTTGCTCTTCTCTGTCTTGATCTGCATCTGACCTTACCAAGCTGTGCTCACTTTCCTCCCCGGAGGGGACACTGGCTGAGGCTGCCACTTCATCCACTTCCCGCTGCGCCACCAGTGCTGCGCTAACCACTTGATTAGTTGCCGCCAAGTATAGCAGCAATGGCTCTTGTGGTTTGGGAGCGACCAAGGTGGGCACAGAGGAAAGGTAGGCCTTCAAATCTTGTAGTGCAGCATCTGCCTCTGGGGTCCACTCCACGGGTCCTGCCTTCTTCAAGATTTTGAAGAACGGCAAGGCACGCTCGGCAGACTTGGAAATGAATCTGCTAAGCGCGGCAACACATCCAGTCAAACGCCTCACGTCCTCGACTGTCTTGGGTGCTTGAATCTGCTCGATAGCCTGATCTTGTCATGGTTGGCCTCTATCCCCCGATAGGACACAAAGAAGCCAAGTAGCTTGCCGGAAGGAACGCCAAACACACACTCCTCTGGGTTCAGCTTCAAGTTGATCTTGCGCAGATTAGCAAATGTCTCTTCCAAATCCTGAATGAGGGTTGATCTATCCTTAGTCTTGACCACAATATCATCCATGTAAGCTTCAATGTTTCTGTGCAATTGTGACTCAAAACCAATCTGAACTGCCCTTGCAAAAGTGGACCCGGCGCTCTTCAACCCGAAAGGCATCCGTACGAAGCAGTACATACCACACAGGGTGATGAACGCGGTCTTCTCTTCTGTCGGCGTCTTGGGACCGGGGGTGCCCAGACTTGCCTGCCTGCGGCCCGTGGCGTGGCTCTATCGACGGCCTGGTACGGCTCAGCTTCAGCAACAACAACTCAAGACCCTCGCTAGGGGCCAAGCCTTGCGAGGCGGACGACACCAAGACCTCCACGGGAGGCGGCCTCCCCAGGCTGGCTCCCGAGGAGCGGAGATATCAATGCAAAGCTGCACCTCGCGATCAGATGGACCAGATCCATTCCACCCTCACCACCTCACCAGCTCATCGAGCTCAAGAACACCTCACCTCCTGAGGTCGTTCCACCTCTATACTAGTTCATCCTCAGCCCTCCGAGGCAATCCACCACAAAGCTGGAGTAGGGTATTACACCGCAAGGTGGCCCGAACCAGGGTAAACTGCTGAGTCTCTTGTTCCTTGGGTTCGTGGAGCAAGGCTGTGGAATCGTTAAGCAGGCAGACTGGGGAGGGAGAGTTCTTCACACGCACCCGAGAGTTCGAACCTCTCAAGGGTCTGCGGAACCCCGAATCCGACATTTGGCGCACCAGGTAGGGGTGCGTCGGAGCCTTTCTCCCGTCGGTCGACCCGATGCTGGTCCACCGCTTCCATGCTGACGCTCGTCGAGCCCGTGCTGAGCGCCGGGCCACCCTCGCCACTCGCGTCGCCCAGACGGCGCCCGCCGGCGGGCCTCCCCGCCGTTCTCCATCGCCTGCTGCTAACGCCGCCACCGGCCCGGCGGGGCACAAGCAGCAAGCTTCGTCGCTGCACCCCTCCGTGCGGCGTGATGGGCGCGCGGCCACTTCGTCGCTGACTCCGGCTGGTTTGTCGTCTCATGCTCATCGTGGGCCGGCGGACGCGCAAGCTGCGTTGCTCATGGCGCGCGATCTCTTGCGCTACCGCCCCATCGACGACTTCTACAAGGACTGGCTCGAGCGCATCGCCGAGCTCATCAGCGCCGTAGGAGGCTCGCCTGCGCCGTCTCTCTCGCTGCCTCGCCCGCCACCTGCCGCGTGCGACGTAGCCCACGGAGCGCCTCCAACACCTCCCCGTCAAGACGTCGCCCTCGCTCCAAGGCGCGCAGCCCCACGGCATGACCCGCCGCGCAGGGCGCCCGCGCGCGAAGAAGCAAGCTGCCAGGAAGTCCATCGGCCGCAAGAAGATGCTCCTGCACTCCCAGCGCCCCCACACCAGGACCGCGCGCCGCCTGTGGTGGTGGCGCGTGAGCGCCAAGATCAAGCTCCACATCCACGCCGGGCTCCCATAACCACCACGGGCTGCCGAGCCTTCACTCCCGAGCTACCCAGCGTCGTCTGGCCAGGGAAGTTCAAGCCTGACCTGCCTCCCCGCTACGACGGCACCCCCGACCCTGTTGAGTTCCTGCAACTCTACGAGCTGAGCATCGAGGCGGCCAACGGCGACGAGAAGGTCATGGCGAACTGGTTCCCCATGGCTCTCAAGGATGGCGCACGCTCATGGCTCCTGAACCTGCCCACAGGATCGATCTCCTCCTGGGGCGAGATGCGCGAGCGTTTCGTCGCCAACTTCCAGGGCACCCGTGACCGCCCGCCTGCCGCGGGCGACCTGCGACGTATTAGGCAGCAGCCAGGGGAAACCCTGCAGAAATACATCCAGCGCTTCAACAGCGTTCGTCTCAAGATCCCCAAGGTGTCGGACGAGGCCTTCATCTCAGCATTCTCTGATGGTGTCCGCGATGTCAAGATGAAGGAGGAGCTCGCCATACACAAAGACCTACGCACGGCCCTGGAAATGTTCAACATGGCGACCAAGTGCGTGAGAGCTGAGGAGGGACGTCTCTCCCTCCTCGAGCTCCCAGTGGCCGACCCAGAAGACAAGAAGGCCAAGGCCAAGGACGTGAAATGCAAGGGGGCTGCCGTGATTGCGGCCGAACCAGAGATGAAGCGCGGCTGCGACCACCCAGAGTCATCCAAGGACAGCCGTCCATTCTGCGTCTTCCACAACATACACAGCCACAACACCAACGAATGCCATGAGCTCAGGGCCATCCACGATGGGCGCCTCGGTCAACGCCCCGAGCGCAACGATCGAGGCTACGGCCATGGAGGAGGCCGAGGCAGAGGACACTGGGACGACCGCGGGCCTCGCGAGGGCGCCTGGAGAGACCAGCCTCGTGAGGACCACTGGCAGGGCCAGCCTCGCGAGGGCGCCTGGAGAGATCAGCCTCGTGAGGACCGTCCTTAGGGCAACACCGGCCTCCCTCCGCTGCCACCGCCACCAAGAAGGAATGACGACCACCTCCAGGACGAGGAGGCTGGGGGCTTCCAGGAGCCTCGCACCGTTGCTTGCGTCCTGGGCGGTGCTCAGGCCCCAGCCTCCCAGCACATCTTCAAGCAGTTCGCCCGTGAGGTGAATGCGGCCCTCCCTAGGCTCGAGGCCAGACGCCCGCTTAGGTGGTCCAAGTGCATCATCACCTTCAGCTCGACAGACCAGCTCAAGTGCGCGGCAACCGCCGGCGCCCTCCCGATGCTCTGCTCTCCCATCATCAGCAACGTCCTCGTCACCAAGACACTCATTGATTGCGGTGCGGGGCTCAATGTCCTTTCCATCGAAACGTTCGATCGTCTCCAAGTGCCCTATGATCAGCTGCAGCCCACCAAGACCTTCTCAGGAGTGACCGACGGCTCCACCACCCCGATAGGGCAGATCCGCCTCCCTGTCACCTTCGGCTAACGTGACAACTACCGCACCGAGTTCATCGACTTCGACGTCGCCCACATTCGTCTCCCGTACAATGCCATCCTTGGGTACCCAGCCCTGGCCATGTTCATGGCAGTGACTCATCATGGCTACAATGTCCTCAAGATGCCAGGGAACCGCGACATCATCAGGATCGCCTGCGAGGAAAAGGACGCGGTGTGCTCTCTCGAGCGCGCCTACCAGGCGCGGTGGTTGAGGACCCAGACAACGAAAACACCATCTACCCTCTTGATGCTATCCCCAAGAAGAAGAAACAGCTGCTCTGCCGAGAGCCTCAGGAGAACGGCGTCCCCACCAGCACCACCTTAGGACCAGCGCCCTCGGATGGGGCGCCCCCCTCTCTCGCATAGGAAGGCGTGCCCGGCGCCCCTCTCAGGCTGGGCTCGGGGGCTCTCCTCCGAAGGGCCTCTGAACTAGCCAACGTCACAAGGGAGGCGCTCGGGCACCACATGGAGGCGTGCTTCAGCACGCGCTTCCGCCAAGAGGGCACAAGGCACGAGGTGCCTGGTGCTCAGGAGTTCGTCATCAAGGCAACCGAGGAGCTTCAGGAGGCAAGAGGCATGCGCGGTGACCACCGCCCGCCACCTGGCTCAGCTCCTTGTCCTGGCGAGGACAGTGAGCTGCGCGTCTGCATCAACTACCTCGGGCTCAACAGGGCCGAGTGTCAAGAGCGCTTCTGGCCATCGCGTGTTGGTTGATGTGAGGGCCCCCCTCACAGCTACAATCGCATGCCATGCAGCCTGCCGAACGCGGCTGTCACCTTCCAGCGCCACCTGCGGCGCGTCCTGGCGGCTCAGGAGTCCAGGCACCAGGCGGGCCTGGTGGAGATGGCGACGGTTCTCCACGAGCCCCCTGAGCCTCCAGAGCCTCCCGAGGTTTAGGACCCAGGTGACTCGTGAGGAGCGACTTCTTCAACACACATCTTCAGCTACTCCAACATCTCTTCGGCAACGGTACCAGGTGATATTTTCTAGTTTATTCCGTCGGGGGAGCCCCTCGGGTAGCATTATCCCCAGATCGTGTGGGCCTGTCCCTGCGACATGTATCCTTTTGCATCTTGATTCACTTCATTGGGGGCACCTCTCGGGCTGCATCATCCCCAAGCCGCGTGGGCCCATCCCTGTGGCATGTATCATTTTGCATCTATCAGAACTAGTCTTATTCTTGCCATCGGTCGCTTTATGATTATCATCTGCATGTCCGGTACTTCGTTGCCATGAACGTCGTACACCCTTGCAAGCCCACCCACGACCGCCGCATGATTAAGGGCTGGCACGGCGTCTGTGCTCGAGTTCGTCCCTGCAGCGTCGCTAAACCCAAGAGACTGAGCTCTGGCTCACGGGCCAGCTCCCGTGTACGTCACCTCCCATGGTCCTTGGTGCCTTGTCCTCGCATGAGCTAATCGCGGGTGGATGAGTGAGGGCGCGCGACACGGTGCCTCGTCACCACGGGAGCCGCACAGGCTGTCTTTCTTCAGGACATCCGCATGAGAAAACTGGGCATGGCGTCTGTGCTCGGGTCCGTCCTTGCAGCGTCGATAAACCCAACGGCTGAGCTCTGTCCGGCGGGCCGGCACCGTTCACGTCACCTCCTGGGGCCGTTGGTGCTTGGCCTTCTCGTGTGGTAACCTCAGGAGATTCACTCGGCACAGGTTGCCTAACCATCTCGCAGGATCCTTACAAGTGCTCTCAATCAAGACCAGGCGCAACCCGCCTTGAGGTAGGGCCCCATGAGTCCCGCGCTGGCTCACGGGTGCCCAGACACACCTCCTCTAGCCCTGCCGTGCAAGCCACGTGTCAGGGCGGGGCTGTACATGCCCCGGGGGCTCTCCTCAGAGGGAGCCCCCTCCCACGTGCTAGTGGAAGCAACATGCTCCGCGCTGGCAGTCGACACGGTCGAGGAGCGGCTATGCCCATGCAAGAACGGTAGCTCCATGCTCCGCACTGGTGATAAACAACTGTGGGTGGCCTCACGGCTGCAGTAACCTCAGGGAGCCACCAGGCTCGATGCTTAGCCTCACCACGCTGCTTTCCCCCGGGAGAGTAGCGCGAGGGGGCTGGGCATGGGGGCTACGCTCAGGTCACGCCTGGCGTACGCCACCTCGCCAGGTCCCTCGGACCTGGTCTTCGCGCAACCCTCCCGAGTGAGAGCCCGGCAAGGACAGGTACGAGGTCTGTTCGTACGTCAAGGGGGACCCTTGGGCATCGCAACCCAAGGGCCTAACTGGTCACATAGCCCCTCACCCCTTGGTATCGTCCTGGCGATCCGAACGACCCAATGTCGGCTGAGGTATGCGCGGGGCCGGGCCCTGCCGACGCAGAACACTAAAGCAAACGGGAAGGAAATCGCAAAATCCTAGCAAATTATTACAAGACATATTGTTTCTCCAAATTACCAAACATGAGTTCTTACGCCTCCGCGAGGCACGGTTCATATTGCAGGAAATGAAGTGGAGCGAGCGCTACCATCAAGCTTCTCCTTCAGCCTTGGGCGCCACCATCGCTCGCCTGGGGAGCCCCGTCGTCGACGACATCACCGTCGCCCGTGCTGCCGGCCGTAGTCACAGGGTCGACGTCAAGGAACTTCTGCAGCAGGGCCTCCACATGGTCCTTCACGGCTTCAGCAATGGCAGTGTAGCAATCCGGGTCCACAGGCTCAAGCATGGCACCGAGGTTGAAGTTGGGGTCACGAAGATGGAGGTGGTAGAAGACGCGTGTCACGGCCGAGGTGGAAAGCGCGCGGGCCTCCCCTTCCATCATGGGGCCAAATCCAACGGCAACACCTTCGAGCGCCGTGACAAGCTTGGGAAGTAGCTCGGCGGGGCCCTCCTCCGAGGTCACCAGCGGCTCCTTCAACTCGCTCCCGTAAAGGTCCTGCAGTGCCTTGTGGGACCTCTATTCGAGGGAATCGAAGGCAGCGCGCCGCACGGCGGCTGCCTCCTCAGCCTTGGCAAGGAGCCTCTCCCTGGTCTCCAGCTGGGCCTTCTTTGCCTCCACCTCCTCCTTCAATTTCTCTCGACGGCCGCGCTCTGTGGCCTGTTCCCGGGCCGCCCGCTCTAGCTCAGCATCACGATCAGCAATTGCAGCTTTCTGGACCTTCAGCTCCTCCTCCTGCACCTTGCGCTGATGAGCCTCGGTGGCCTGCTCGTCGCGGAGAGTACTCAGCTCGGCCTCCGCTGCTCGGCAGCGCTCCTCGGCGGCCTTGGCGTCCTTCATCGCCGCGTCGCAGGTGGCCGCGGCCAGGCCGGCTGCCTTCTCACCTTCCTCCGAGGCCGTCACGGCTTGGTGCCAGGCTGTCCTGACGGATGCGTCGGCTCGAAGCTACCCTGAGACCAGCTCCAAGCGCCCTGATGCCAGGTGCCGGTCAGCACCTTGAAGGTCGACGCGAAGTTGGTTCAGCACGGAAAAAGCCTCCTCCAGAGCACCGGGCGCAACAGAAGAACCATGGTTCAACGGCATGATGGACGGGGGAGGGGGCGGCGCAGGCACCAGGACCGGCAAAGCAGCAGCGCTGGAAGAGGCTGGGGGCTCCGGAGGCTTCAAGGCCTCGGCAGGCGAGCAGAGGGCGAGCGCCTCCTGAGCAGGCCCGACTGCAGGGAACGCCTCCTCTTGAGGCTGGGTCTCCGAGCCACCAGGGGATGACCCAGCCGCAGGAGCACACAGACTGGCCCCGTCCTTTTGCGCTGGAGGTGGTGCGGCCGCGGCAACAGCTGCACCCCCCTCCTTCTTCTTCTTCGCCGCCGACGTTGGCCTAACCACAGAAGAGGCAGACGTTAAGATACCAAGACAAGACCAGGAAGCAAAGGCAAGACGGCGCACTTACTGGTCCGCGGCAACGTAGTCCCTCATCCTCTTCAGGAGCGCGAGGCCCGCAGGCTTCACGGGCATGGGAGCCGTCATGCCCTCAGGAGCAGGCAGGCGCGCGGCCGGCTTTGCAGCAGCAATGACTGGAGGGGAGGCGGGGGCGCCACCTCGAGAGATCAGCGCCAACCTGCCCTTCTTCGTGACCCCCGGCTTCAGCTTCTTCGGAGGGGTGCCCTTGGACCGCGTGGTGACGCCTACGGACCGTGGCGCCTCCCTGACCGGGTACTCGCTGGCGTCGTCGTCGTCAGAGATGTCGCAGAGGAGATCGGTCTGGCGTGGAGGGGAAATCTCCCCCGAGCTTTCCCACGTCTCCTCCGAGTCCGTCCCCTCTACCTCGCCGGGCTTGCCGGAGGACAGGGGAGCTTGGAGGCTGGGAAGGCCCCTGAGGTACAAGCCCGTGCTCGTTGAAGACAGGCATGGCATCACCAATCTTCTCCCCGTGAGGGCGGTGGTACAACGGAAGATGGGAGTCCGGGGGGCAGCCCTGATCCCCTCCGAGCAGGGCGCAGACGATTTTGTCCAGCTCCTCCTTGGACAAGTCGTCCGAGCGCAGCCGGAGACCCTCTTCTACACCCTTGAGCTTCCACAGGGGGCACGAGTGTGCCTGGAGCGGAGCCAGGCACTGCGTCAGGAATTCCTTGACGACCACGGCCCCCGTCAGCTTCTCCGCCTTTGGGTCATCAGTCTTCAGGTCAGCTGCCATCCTCTCCAGCAACAGCTCCGCCCTGGGATCGGTGAGCTTCTCGTGAGCCCATCCTTCCAGGGGCACCGGCTACGAGGTCGGCAGTTCCAGCCGAGCGTCAGCGCGCTTGGCGTCCAGGAAGATCCACTTGTTCCGGAAGGTATCCACCTTTTTCCCCGTCTGAGAGATCGCATTGCTGCCATTGGCAGCAATGAAGCTGGCGCACCCCGAGCACTGGTTGCCGTTGATCCGAAGGTAGAAGAAGTGGCGGAGGAGCTCAATAGAGGGCATCACCCCCAAGAACGCCTCGCAGTAAAAGGCGAAGACCGACAGGAGGAGGACAGAGTTGGGATGAAGATGGAGGGCATGGAGCCCGTAATGGCGGAGGACAGCGAGGAAGAATTTGGAGAAAGGGGGAACCAACCCGGCGAGGACGCTGTGCCAGAAGAAGGGGTAGATGGTGCTCCCCAAAGCTTCCGGCTTGGCGGAGCCGACCCAGAGCTTCGTCTCACCCCCCTCGTTGCTACCCCCCGCCGTCAGATGGAGCGCGGAGCCGAGGTGCTTCTCCTCGGTGATGGTGGACGCGCTCAAGGCTGGCTCATGCCAAGGGATAGAGCGCGCGGCCGCAGCTGAAGATCCTGCCTGCTCGGAAGCCATTGGTAGCGAGCTCGGGGGAGATTGGCGGATCTGAGAGTTCTCTCGGTAGAAGGAGAAGGGGATCTGGGGCAAGACGAAAGGAAGGCAATAAAGGTTTCACAGCGGGCGCCAGCCCTTTTGTCAGTCGAGAGCAGTTGCCGAGGAAGCGTCGGGAAGCAGAGGCGCCCACGTCCCATCAATCGCCACGCGGCAACCGAGGCCGCAGGCGGTTAGGGCTCGCGGCGCTCCGCACTTGCCCTTTGGCTTCACCTCGAAGCCAAGTTCGAGCGCGCCTTGGGCCAGGGGGCTACTGTCGGCGTCCTGGGACCGGGGGTGCCCAGACTTGCCTGCCTGCGGCCCGTGGCGTGGCTCTATCAACGGCCTGGTACGGCCCAGCTTTAGCAACAACAACTCAAGACCCTCGCGAGGGGCCAAGCCTCGTGAGGCGGACGACACCAAGACCTCCACGGGGGGCGGCCTCCCCAGGCTGTCTCCCGAGGAGCGGAGATATCAATGCAAAGCTGCACCTCACGAGGTTCACCTGACGTGAGCCATGACGACCAGGACCAGGCGGGCGTCAGCCGGTGCAGTGTACCAGTTTCCCCTTTGGTGCAAAGGAGGCAAGCACAGGCGCGGAGTCCCGAGGAATCAAGCAAAGGTTTCCATATCGGTGCAACAAGACCAGGACCGCCAAGTCGACAGGACGGAGGTCATCGCGGAGCCCACTGCAGCGTCACCGCCAGTGTTGGAGTAAATGACCATGGGTAGGCTCATCAGCCCCCCATGGCATTCCAAGACATCGGGGCCAATGGCACCCCTCATACCTCCTGAAAGCACAGCCGCCATCTTGGGCCGGCAGGTCCGAAAGGCCGGCTGCTGGAAGGCTGTGAAACCCCAGAAGGCGGCCACGAGAGGAGCCAGCTCCTAGGAGGCGGTCCCTTGTCCCCTCGGAGTCAGCGCCACATCACCTCGACAAGACAAGGGATGGCTACAGTGCAGCCTTCCACCCCCGAATCTAGGACGGGACGTGGCCGCAGAGCTGCGCACTGGATGGACACCCCCCACCCAGCGCGGCACTGCTGCCGCATCATCCGTGACATCACCAGCGTCAGAGGAAGCCACGCTCCCATGACGGGCGGTCAGTACGGCCCGCAGGCAGCGGGTCTTACCTGTCCGCGGGCCACCAGAAGGCGGCAAACCACAAGCAGGCGGCAATGAGGGAGGGCCGACTCCTAGCAGGCGGCCCTTCTCCCCCTTGGAGTCTGTGCGCCATTAACCAGATGTGACGGGGTGTGGCTACAGTGAGCGCCCGCCAGGCGGCGGGACTGTAGCCACGCTCCCCCTGACGAAGCCTTCGTCATCAGGGGCGAGGCTACAGTATAAAGAAGTCAACATGGCCCGCAGGCAGCGGGCCCTACCTGTCGGCCGAGATCACGGCAGCCAGCGGGACCCACCAGGCAGCGGACCCCAGTGGTCGGCGGAGAAGCCGGCAACCAGAGACGCTGACGGCCGGGCACTACACCCGGCCGGATTACCATTGTACCCTTGGGGGGTAGGCCTATATAAACCCCCCCAAGATTCCCCATGCAGGGGGACCTTTTTAGTTCAGCATTCACACGCACACACATAGAGAGAAGAGTAGGGCTAGCCTTGCCCTTCTTCCTCCTTTAGCCGAAACAGCTCAAGGAGCAAGCTTGTAGCTACCTTGTGATCATAGTCATCATGCGGAGACCCCGCAGAGCAGGACTAGGGGTGTTATCTCCCAGGAGAGCCCCGAACCTGGGTAAGATTCGCAGGCGTATGCGGTCTCGCTCACTCCCGCTTGTAGAGCCCGGCGACATACTCTTGTCCCCATCCACGATAAGCCACCCCCTGGCATATGTCGCATGATATCCCCGACATTTGGCGCCCACAGTGGGGCTAGGTGCACCGTCGTCCGGAAACACATTCTGGACGGGAACCCTCTTCCTTCATGGCGAGCGCAGCCAGCCCAGCACGCCTGACAGCGTTTGTGCCCACACGCTGCGCGGGATGGAAGCTGCTTGCGCCGCAAGCAGCCTCGCTGATCTCATCGGCGGGATCCGCCTCTCCGACGAGCCCGCACTCATCGCGGGCGCAGCCAGCCCCGAGAGCTGCCTCGTCGACTCCCTCGGCAAGGTTCACATCGCCAACGAGCCGGTCTCCGACCTGGAGTCCGTTGGCACCACCGACCCGCTCGTCGACATGGTCATCGACGCCGACGCCGCTGTCACACCCTAGCTAGTTCAGGCATTAGAAAGTTGCATCATGTTTAAGCTTTTCCAGAAACTTGAAATGGGGATGATAGAACCCCCAGCCCCCCTGGAAACAACTAGGGTTTACTAAAATCTTTTTCAATGAACCTGAAATGCCCTTCTAAAATGTCCATCATTTTTGTCTTGGGTTAGAACCTCTGCCAAAACTGGTTCACATTTTTCTAGGTCATCATAAGGTCATTGAATTAAATCATATGTAACCTGCATTTGGGCATTTAAATGCTAGTAAATATTTTAAATGTCCAAATAATCCCAACCTGAAATGTTCCATGTTGGATATACTCTATACAGTGGGCATGAGCAGTTTGGTGATTTTTGAAAGTGCCTAGGTATTTTTAGAAATGCCACAAACTTGCAGAAATTAGAAAACAGATATAAAAAAAAGGAAATAAACTTACCTGGCAAAGTCACCAGCCGGCCCACCTGGCGGCCCAGCACTATGCTGGCCCATGCCAGCCAGCTGCTTCGTCCCCGCCAGGCAGGCAGCGAGGTGACGCCGGCGTGCGCGAGCCCGCCACGGCGCCAGCTGCTTGCCGCTCGAGCCGCTGGATGCCTGGACGTCCTCCACGTCGTCGCCTCGACCCCCTGGACACCTCATTCCCCCCCTGCGCCTCTCTCTCGTTCTCTCCCCACCATGACGGACGCAGCCGCAGCCGCGCCACCGTGAAACCCGCGTCCACCATCATCCCCGAGCCACGCTGCCGTGTCCACGAGCTCCGTCGTCGTCCTCTCCATCGAGCAGACCGAGCCCCGAGCGCTCGTTCGCCTCGGAACCACCGCAACAGCCCCGCCCGACCTCGCCGTCGCCGGAGATCCCTTTCACCGTCACCACCGCAGCAGCTCGTCCCCGACCTCGCCGTCTGCTCCATCGTGACCGCCGTGAGCTCAGCTACCTCCTCATCCTTTCCGTTCTCGCTCTCGAGCCCTGCATCGACTGCACCGAGCTCGGCCGCACCCGCCGCCGCCTCAGCACGTCGCTGTCGTGGCCACAACCACGTTGGCTCGATTCCGAGCACGCCATCGTCTTCGCCGCACTCGCAGGAGTCCACAGAACCACTCCACGCACCTCGCCGTGCCCCCTAGCGACGAGCCCGAGCTCGCCCGAACTCCGGCAGCCGCACAGCTCATCGCCGGCGTCGTTTCCGACCACCCCAGCTCCACCCACTGCCACCACTCGATGCGGCTCACTCCCCGCATCACATAGATGTGCTCCGCCGTCGTTTTGGTCGCCGGAGCACGAATCCCGCACTGCGCCGCCGTGTCTGGCCTCGCCGGCGGCTAAACGCCGGCGGGTTTGACCCCGCTAACCCAGTTTGACCCCCCTGGGTCTATGACAGGTGGGACCCGCCTGCTAATTAACTTAGGATTAGGACTAAACAAAAAATTAGTTAGACTAATGACACTGACACGCGGGACCCACTGGCCAGGTTTGACCTGGACCGGCCCCGTTGACCGCTGACGTCATCCTGACGCAATGCTGACGCAATAAGTATTTCTCTGGATTTATTTTTATTCAGGAAATTCCAGAAAATTCTACAAACTTCAAAAATTCATAGAAATTAATCTGTAGCTCCAAATCAAACAAATTATACATGAATTTGGATCAGAAAAATCCAATCTTTCCATCTGTACTGGTTTCATGCATGTCAGAACACTTTAACCTTGCTGATTAGATGAAACAAGTTAATGCACTAATATGACCTCTTATTTTGGGTTTGCATTTGAATCCTTGATTCAAATGAACTCAAACCAACCTGTTCTAAGATGCATTAGCCAAAACACACTCATTTTGCCATGTCATAGCATGCATCATATTGTTGCATATTGCCATGTGATGATTGTGTTTTGATGTGTTCTTCGTGGTAGGTTCTGCCTCCTAGGATATTCACGAGTATCCAACTGAAGGGCAGTATTCCACTACCACTCTGTCAGGCAAGCAACCCCATTGATCATTTCGATACCAACCCATCTTCTCGCTTCTGCTCTTGTTTACTGCATTAAGACAACGCGTTTCAAACTGCTGTGTGTTGCGGTAGTTGAACCCATATCCTCTGCATGACCTGTCATTGCCACAGTAACTAGATGAAACCCACTAGCATGTGTAGGAGTTGATTGAGCCAAGTCTGTGTTTCCTACCATGCTATGCCTGCTATGCTTAGAGTTGTGTCAGGTCTGGCTCATCAGGGTGGTGAATTAGAGTGAATGGTTGTGTCGGTAATGAGAGTGAAGTGTTGAACATGATTTGGTAAAGGTATCGATGGAAGGCCATGTAGGAGTACATGGTGGGTTGTTTCATTGAGGCCATCCTTAAGAACTGAGATCTGTATGCGTGATTTAAGATTCAGCTACTACCACACGTTGGGCCCTGAAATATGACCCCGCTCGACTTACTGACCCCTCTCGTCCTCTGTCCAGGAGTTGCAAGTAGTTACTGGTGTTTGTAGTTGCTGGAGGCCGTGCGCAGTGCTGACCTTAGGGGTGGGCTGTGATGCGGTAGGCACGTGGCCGGTGTACCGAGTCGCCCGTTTGGTGTCTCGGGAACCCTGCACACATCGTTTGGGGCCGTTGAGGACACCCCGGCCGGATTTTCCTTGCGGATGGAACCCGAATAGGCGATAAACCTGGACTAGAGACTTGTGTGGTTAGTCAGGTCGTGGTCTACACCCACGTCGTCTTTCGCTTGAAGTCTGCCGAGCACATGTCGTGTGCAGACGCTAAGTGGTGGAGACATGTGTGACGAAGTACACCCCTGCAGGGTATAAAACTATTCGAATAGCCGCGTCCGCGGTAAAGGACTACTTGGTCGCTTATGCAGTTCATAGACAAGTTAATGGTTACTACTAAAAGACTCAAGATAAGTGTGAGTACCGCGGATGGCCCTCTCGTAGGATTACGAGGGAGGATCCACGGTGGAGTATTGTGATGGTGATTAGTGGACTCGTGTGCGAAAACTAATTTCTCAAGTGGTGTCTCGTAGGATAGTGTAGCCAAGAGTCAAAGCTGGCTTGCTGCAATAACTCCACCACCCTTCTTGAGAATGTGCATATATATTAGGATCTGTTGTAAGACTTGCTGAGTACCTTTGTACTCATGTTGCTTTAATAATTGTTGCAGACGAGAACACCGCCCCCTCCGATGGGTTCTATGTAGATCTCGACGTTAACGAGTGACTTGCCACCCAGGTGGTGACCTGAGCTTGTGAAGGGCCTATGTAGATAGACAGGCTTCATCAAGCCTTCTTTCTTTCTAGTGTCTGTACTCAGACTAGTTGCTTCCGCATGTGCTTGTATGTTTGTATGATTTGAGTGTCGGGTCGTGTGACCCCTATCTGTATGAACATGTTATGTATGGCTCCCCGGAGCCTTTAAATAAAGTACTTTGAGTTGTAGAGTTTTGTTGTGATGCCATGTTGTATTTACACATATCGAGCATATTGTGTGTATGATTGAAATGCTTGGTATGTGTGGGATCCGACTATCTAGTTGTTTATCCTTGGCAGCCTCTCTTATGGGGAAATGTAGTCTGGTGTCTCCACTGAGCCTTGGTAGTCCGCTACAGCCCGGTTTACCGGAGTCCTGCTAGCCCAGCACTGCTGCTCCGGAACACTTAGACTGGCCGGCATGTGTTTCACTTCGTTCCTGTGTCTGTCCCTTCGGGGAAATGTCACGCGGTGATATCCGGAGTCCTGCCTAGCCTGCTACAGCCCAGTTTCCCGGAGTCCTGCTAGCCCAGTGCTACAGCCCGGATTCACATGCTGCTGACCGACATGCTCGATGTTGATTCATGTATGCCTGTCCCCGTAAGTTAGCGCCGCTTTGGGTTCACGATTAGCCATGTCGGCCCGGGTTCTCTGTCATATGGATGCTAGCAACACTATCATATACGTGAGGCAAAAGGCGCAAATGGTCCCGGGCCATGGTAAGGCGACACCCGTGGGAATACCGTGCGTGAGGCCGCAAAGTGATATGAGGTGTTACAGGCTAGATTGGTGTGACTTAGAATCGGGGTCCTGACAGCCGCGCTTTCTGATGCCTTCCCCGATGACGTGGTGATCTTCGATGACCCGCTCCCTGCTGCAGACGGCAGCGCCAGCACCGGCACCGTCACCGAGGTGCTGGTCATCAGCCACGACGGGGCCTCCGACCAGGCCGGCCGGGACCCGTTGCAGGTGGCGATGCGGGACCTGTCCGCACCCGTAACGCCCGATGCGAACGGCGAAACGCTGGAAGCGTGCCGTATCGCACTCCTCGACAGCGCCAACAAGTTGGCGGCCATGAGACGCCTCACCGAGGCTTACCACCACGAGATCGACCGCGTCGTCTGCGGCTCGCCGGCGGCTGGCGAACCCAGCCGCGTGGGCACGGTCCGGCAGCGTGGCGTAGCCATCGCTAGCATGCTGGGGGCCAACCACCCGGTCTACGCCACACCAATGGAGAACTTACGCGCCGCCCAGGCGGCAGCAGACGAGCTGGACCACCTGGAGGGCGACGAGCGTCGCTGCATGATGGAGCACATCCAGCAGCTCATCGACGCGGCCGCCACGCAGCAAGAAGCCGGCCGCCGCGTGGTGGAACCCGGCTTGCAGAATGAGAACCTTCCCCCTCGCCGAGAACACGGTGCAACCTCCCGGACGCCGACAGCCGGCGCCCGCGACCGAGGAGATCGAGAGCCGGCTGTTAGCCATGGCCGCACACGCATCACCATCGAGCACGACGAAGACGGCCGCCCACGAGCAGTGGAACGGTGGGATGATCGACCGCCTCCCCCGCGCAGGGAGAGGCGTGCCTCCCCCCCCGCCTGTTGAGTATCCGATTCTCGGAGACCGGCTGCGACCCCGTGAAGGAGTCAGAGAAAACGACGCTCGCCTCCGGATCGACCGCTTGGCTCGATCCCTGGCGTTAGAAGAAGAAGATGCGATCGGCCCACCTTGCTTCGGCCCCCGCATTCGCGACGAGCCCTTCCCCAAAGGGTTCTCGCTTCCTCGAGACACTCCCAAGTACAACGGCTCCGTGGAGCCGGAGGATTGGCTGGTTGACTACTCCACCGCCGTCAGCATAGCAAATGGCAACAAGTGCGTTGCCGTGAAGTACATTCCGCTCATGCTCCAGGGCACGGCCCGGACATGGCTGAACAGCCTCAAGCCCTACAGCGTCAACAGCTGGCTGGACTTTAGCGAAGTTTTCATCCGCAACTTCACCAGCACCTACAAGCGGCCGCCCAAGCCTCACCAGCTCTCCCTGTGTGTCCAAGGACCAATCTAGTCCACCCGCGAGTACTTGACGCGATGGGCCGAACTGCGCAACTCCTGCGAAGGGGTGCATGAGGTGCAAGCCATAGAATACTTCACTACCGGGTGCCGAGAGGGCACCCTACTCAAGCACCGACTCCTCTGCGACGAGCCAGCCACGCTCGATGAGCTGCTAGTCATAGCGGACTAGTAAGCCACCGCCGACTCCTCCATGAAGTCAGAGCTCCGAGTGGACGCATCTGGAAAGATGCTTCCTCTGGCCCCTCAAACGCCGGCTAGTGACTCCAGTCGGCGTTAGCAGTCGAACGACAACAAATGAAAGGCTCAGCAACCGGCTTCCACCATCTGGCAAGTGGCAGCAGTTGAAGACGAGCAGTCGGAGGGGCAACCCGGCCCCAAGCATCAGAAAGGCGGCAAGCCTGCCTGGCTACCCGCCTTCTCCTTCGAGCAAACCCTTGATGCTCCCTACAAGTTCCACAGCGGCGCGAAGCCGTCCAACCACACCACCCAGAAGTGCCACTGGCTCACCCGCATTGCCAAAGGCGAAGGACTACCCCCTCCGCCTGCTGGCCCGCTGGCTCCGCCTCCTCAGCAGCCGGCGGCCCGCCCCGTCGGCGCAATCCAAGATGAATTCCCTGAAGAACACGGAGCCTACGTCGTCTTCACCAGTGTGGCCGACGACAGGCGCAGCCGGCGTCAGCAGCACCGCGAGGTGAACACGGTCGCTTCTGAGGTCCCAGAGTTCATGCACTGGTCCGAGAGGCCTATCAGCTGGAGCCGCGCTGATCACCCGGAGGTGATGCCTTCTCCGGGGTCCTACGCCCTGGTACTGGATGCCACCTTTTCAACGGAGCGGCGAGCCTGTCGTTTCTCCCGAGTTCTGATAGACGACGGTAGTAGCATCAATATCCTCTACCGTGACACCCTGGAGAAGCTATGCGTCAAGGAGAAGCAGCTCCAGCCCAACCGGATTGTCTTCCATGGCATTGTACCTGACCTTTCCTGTTCTCCAATCGCCAAGATCAAGATAGATGTCCTCTTCGGAGACAAAGATCACTTCCGCCGCGAGCCGATCTGGTTCGAGGTGGTGGACCTGGAGATCCCCTACCACGCGCTCCTTGGCCGGCCTGCTCTGGCCAAGTTCATGGCGGTGCCACACTATGCCTACCTCAAGATGAAGATGCCGGGTACCAAGGGCATCATCACCATAGCTGGTGACTACCAGAGGTCGGCCGCCTGTGCTGCTGCTAGTAGTAAGCTGGCCGAGTCCCTTGTGATTGCTGCCGAGAGGCGGCTCCTTGACTGGGTTGTGGCTATGGCCGGCAAGCAGCCGGACATGTCACCAGACCCAAAGGACTCGGAAGCTCAGGGTTCCTTCCAGCCGGCCAAAGAAACCAAGAAGATTCCCTTGGACCCTAAGCACCCGGAGAGATTCACTGTCGTGGGAGCCCACCTCGACAGCAATAGGAAAGCGAGCTCGTCGATTTCCTCCATGAGAATCGGGACATCTTTGCATGGTCTCCCAAGGATATGCCAGGTGTTCCGACGGATTTCGCCGAGCACAAGCTACATGTCAGATCAGATGCCAGACCAGTCAAGCAACCCCTCCGCCGCCTGTCGGAGGAGAAGAGAAGAATTGTTGGTGAAGAGATAGCCCAGCTTCTAGCAGCCGACTTCATTATGGAAGTGTTTTTTCCAGAGTGGCTAGCCAACCCAGTCCTTGTACTGAAGAGGAACAACAAGTGGAGCATATGCATTGATTACACCAGCCTCAACAAAGCCTGCCCCAAAGATCCATTTGCTCTGCCCCGGATTGATCAAGTGATAGACTCCACAGCCGGATGCGAGCTGCTGTCTTTCCTTGATGCCTACTCCAGCTACCACCAGATCAAGCTGAACCCGGCCGATCGGCTGAAGACCGCCTTCATCACACGATTCGGAGCCTTCTGCTACCTGACCATGACTTTCGGCTTGAGAAATGCCGGTGCCACTTTTCAGCGTTGCATGCAGAAGTGCCTCCTCAAACAACTCAGCAGAAATGCCCACGTCTATGTAGACGATATTGTGGTGAAGACGGAGAAGCGCGGTACCCTCTTAGAAGATCTCAAGGAGACTTTCGATAATCTGCGCCATTTTCAAATCAAGCTCAACCCAGAAAAGTGTGTATTCGGAGTCCCAGCCGGCCAGCTCCTTGGCTTTCTTGTCTCCGAATGCGGCATTGAATGCAACCATGTGAAGATCAAGGCCATCGAGAGGATGGAGAGACCTGCCCGACTGCGAGACGTCCAGAAATTCACCGGGTGCTTGGCATCCATCAGCCGCTTCATCAGTCGGCTGGGTGAGAAGGCTCTTCCCCTATACCAGTTGATGAAGAAAACCACTCACTCGAGTGGAACGACAAGGCGGACGAGGCCTTCCTCCAGCTCAAGAAGATGTTGACCACGCCGCCTGTCCTGGCGGCTCCGGCTGCTAAGGATCCCATGCTCCTCTACATCGCTGCCACCAGCCGAGTGGTCAGCACTATCATCGTGGTAGAGCACCCAGAAGACGGCAAGGCACAGCCGGCCCAGAGGCCCGTGTACTACTTGAGTGAGGTACTGTCGGCCTCCAAGCAGAACTACCCCCACTACCAGAAGATGTGCTATGGCGTGCACTTCACCGCCAAGAAGCTCAAGCCATACTTTCAAGAGCACCCCGTCACGGTTGTCTGCACCGCCCCACTTGCGGAGATCATAGGCAGCAGAGATGCATCAGGACGGGTGGCCAAATGGGCCATCGAGCTGGCCCCCTATACCATCTTCTACCAGCCTCTCACCGCCATCAAGTCCCAAGCGCTGGCCGACTTCCTTGTCGACTGGGCCAAGACCCAGTACCTGCCACTAGCGCCAGATTCCACCCATTGGCGGATGCACTTTGATGGCTCGAAGATGCGCACCGGTTTGGGAGCCGGCATCGTCCTCACCTCTCCCAAAGGCGACAAGCTCAGATACACGCTCCAAATCCATTTTGCCGCCTCCAACAACGTTTCCGAGTATGAGGCACTAGTACACAGGCTCCGGCTGGCCATGGAGATTGGCATCCACCGGATTCTGTGCTACGGTGAATCAGACTTGGTGGTCCAATAGTCGTCTGGCGACTGGGACGCCAAGGATGCAAACATGGCGAGCTACCGCTTCCTCGTCTAGCAGATCAGTGGATATTTTGACGGATGCGAGTTCCTTCACGTGCCACGGGCCGACAACGAGCAAGCAGATACCCTGGCGCAGATCGGCTCCACCCGGCAAGCCATACCGGTCGGCGTCTCCCTTCAGTGCCTCTGCAAGCCATCTATCAAGCCTTCACCGGAATCAAAATCTATCTTCATGCCGGCTGCCCCCGGAACAGTCGGATCCAATTCGGGGGCTGCAGCAGTCAGCCCGGGGACTTTGGTAGGCGGCTCGGGGACTGCGGCAGTCGCACCCGGCCCGGGGACTTCAGAACCCGGCTCAGGGGCTACAGCGGCCGGCCCGGGGACTTCAACGACGCAGCAAGCGGCGGCTGATCCCACCCCACCGTCTCCCAACCCAACCGCCCTAGTACTGGTGGCCGTGATGACAGTGGTCGAAGCACCATCATGGGCGCAGCCCATCCTCAACTTCCTGGTGATCGAAGAGCTACCAGGCGACGAGACCTTGGCCGGCCAAGTGCAACGCCGGGCAGCAGCATACACGATAGTGAACGGAGAGCTGGTTAGGCGCAATGTCATCGGTGTTTTCTAGCGCTGCGTAGAGCCAGAGAAGGGCAAAGCAATCCTCAGAGACATCCACCAAGGCGAGTGTGGCCACCACGCAGCCTCCAGATCCCTTGTCGCCAAAGCTTTCCGCCATGGTTTCTTCTGGCTGACTGCTTTAGAGGACGCCAAGGGTTTGGTCAAGAAGTGTAAGGGGTGCCAAAAATTTAGCTCCAAGCAACATCTGCCGGCTTCTGCACTCAAGACCATCCCCCTCACTTGGCCCTTTGCCGTCTGGGGGCTGGACATGATGGGCCCATTCAAGACAGCACGCGGCGGCATGACTCATCTACTTGTTGTTGTGGACAAATTCACCAAGTGGATTGAAGCAAAGCCAATCAAGAAGCTCAATGGTCCGACTGCTGTGACCTTCATCGCAGATATCACCGTCCGGTATGGTGTACCACACAGCATCATCACCGACAATGGCACGAACTTTGGCAAAGGCGCATTGGCCAGTTTCTGTGTGACGCAGGTCATCCAATTGGACCTAGCATCCATTGCCCATCCACAGTCAAACGGCTAAGTCGAGCAAGCAAACGACCTCATATTGTCCGGCATCAAGCCCCGACTGGTCGAGCCACTGGAGCGCTCGGCCGGCTGCTGGATTGAAGAGCTGCCGGCCGTCCTCTGGAGTCTCTGCACCACTCCGAACAAATCAACCGGCTTCACTCCCTTCTTCCTCGTGTACGGGGCCGAGGCCGTCATCCCAACTGACATCGAGTTTGGCTCACCTCGCGTCACCATGTACACAGAAGCGGAGGTGAAGGAAGCACGAGAAGACGGCGTCGATCTGCTGGAGGAGGGTCGGCTGTTAGCACTCAGCCGGTCCGCCATCTACCAGCAGAGCCTACGCCGCAACCACAGCCAGAAGGTCAAGGCACGATCCTTCCAAGAGGGAGACCTTGTGCTCTGACTGATCCAGCGAACAGCCGGCCAGCACAAGCTCTCGGCCCCTTGGGAAGGCCACTTCATCATCAGCAAAGCCTTGGGCAACGACTCCTATTACCTGATCGACGTGCAGAAGCCCAGGGCGCGCAAGAGGGATGATTCCGGCAAGGAAACAGAGTGCCCATGGAACGCGAATCTCCTCCGAAGATTTTACAGTTGATGCAGTATGTACCACGCTACCTTTTGCACTAAGCACAAAGACATCGGGTCCCTCGAGGAGCACTCGGGGGCTACCCTTTTATCTATATGATAAGTTTCATGCATGTGAATGTGTTATTTCATTCCTCCGCCTGGCACCGGGTCCGACCAGTCAGCCCGAGGGCTTGCCGCCTTGCGCTATGTTGATGCTACCAGCAGTCGGACAAGTAGTGTGCCGGCATCTAAGCCTTCTCTTGCTTTAAGCCACAGCTCACATAAGCGACTGTTCGGATGGCGAGAGTTAAAGGCAGGAAATGGTGCCCACATGAAAAATGGCTAAGGAAAAAAGCACCCACATAGGCCAAGCCGGCTCCTCGCCTCACCGTCCGGCTGCTGAGCAGCCGGCCGGCCGGCTTCTCACTTAAACTTGCTACGTTCTAAGCGGCCAAAGTACTTGTCTTCCCAAAATGGCCAAGTACCTGACCCAGCCACAGACCGCAGAGCGGCTGTCAGGCTGGCAAGGTGGCAGCCAAGGGAAGGCGGCAAAGGAAAAAGCCAAAAAAGAACAGAAAAGCAAGACAAGTCAGAACCCGGCAAAGCACAACTTGTGCGGGAATTAATTTACATAGCAAGGCTCATAACCAGAATTCAACAAAGTTTGAATACACCCCCAGCGGGTGGAACTGCGCAAATTTAACAAACTTGTCCAAAAGATTACAAAAGCGGGAAAGGATAAGATAAAACTGGCCGCCTAGGCCAGAGGAGCAGCAGGCGGGTCCGGCAGGTTCATGGAGGCAGCGGCGCCGGTTGGTGGAGTGGCCGACTGGTGAGTCTCAGCCTGGTCAGCACCAGCAGCAGTCGGTGCAGCCACACATGGCTCGCTGCTCGAGGCTCGATCGGGCTGAGGCTGGCCGTCCGCTCCGTCTTCCGGTGCGTCATCTTCGCCATCCTCGCCCCCTTCGTCCTCGCCCTCGTCGCTGGAAGCGATTTCCTCCACCGAGTCCTCGTCATCCTCCGAGTTCAGCCCGAACCAGTTGGGCGGCACCTCGGCGCCCTCCTCGTCCAGCTCAGGGACAAAAACGGCGGTGTCTGCATACTCGGCGAGCGCCGCTACAGGATGAGTGAGCGTGCGGTCCACCGCCGCCAGCTCAGGTCCGGCCTCCTGTCGGAAGGTGGTCAGCTGGGCCAGATCCAGGCCCGGATACCACGCCTTGGTAAACTCCAAGGCTGTCCGCGCACCCGCCCAAGCCGCGACGCCCTTCCAAGCCTAGAAGCGGCCAACTGCCACCTCCAACCAGTCGGCAGTCCGACTAGGGGTGCGCGGGACTCGGGCGTCAGGCCAAAGGGCAGACAGCACCTGAGCCCCGGCGCGCTTCAGGCGGCGGAGTATCCTGTGAGCCGGCTGCAGGCGCACCTTGATGGCCAGAAGCTGCTCGCCGAGATTCCAGGGTGCGTTGGGCGCGATGTCCTGGCCCGCCCTCCTCCGCATGTCACGACGCGCCTCGATGGCCTGGCTGAGGGCGACGGAGTGACCGGGAAAGTATTCTGCACAAAAAGAAAATCAAAGATTAAAGGCTGGAAACCGACTCCTGCAGCAGTCGTCACCCGTTCAAAAAAAAGGGAAGGACTTACCGTCAATCATGTCCTCGATCTCACTGTAGCCAGCAGTGAGGAACGCCTCCTTCTCGGCCCACTTCGAGCGTTCAGTCTCGAACTCGGCCTTGAGGGCGTCCTCGTGCTCCTTCAGCCTCTGGAGCTCCGCCTTGTGCCGACCCGCCTGGTCTGCCAGCTCCTTGACCAGGCGGTCGCACTCCTGAGCCACCTTGCTGCGCTCCTCCTCCTTGGTGCGCAGCTCGGTTTGGGCCTCGCCCAAGCGTTGCTGCAGTTCGGCGGCCGTCCCTACAAAGATAAAAAAGAAAAGACATCAACAATCTGCAAAGAAGACGAGTGGTTGCCGGGAGATCGGGCCCGACTGCTTAGCAGTTGGCCCGAATCTCGAGGACTACACCCAGTGGGTGCGCTGGCGCGCCCCCACGAGGTTGAAGGCAGAGTGCTTACTCCGGCTCTCGGTCAAGTCAGTGGTCCACTTAGCCAGCTCCTGGACATGGGAGTTGAAGGCGGCCGCACAGATGTTGTGGGAATCCTGCAACAAAGAAAACAGAAGTGAAAATAAGTCAGCACTCGGAACTTACCTTGAAGTTCCGAGCCGCTTGCTCAGCAGCCGGCCCGGAACTCGAGGGCTACACCCAGTGGGTGCGCTGGTGCACCCCCATGGAAGATTACAAGAATCAAAAACAAGATGCAAGACACATACCCGGACGGCCGACCGCATCGCCAAAAACGCCTGTGTATATTGCTGGAGAGCGGCGCCTTGGGCCTGGAACCAGGCCTGAACGTCCTGTGCGGCCGCGTTCAGAACACCCGTCCCGCCCCCAGGCATCCACTCCAATGGGGCGGCACTAGTGGCCTCGGCATCAGGGGCCGATGAGCTTGCGGCCCCGATCTCCAGCGGGCGTGGCGCTGAAGCCGCCTTCCCCGCACGCCGGCGCACCGGTGTGCGGACCGCGGGAGTCGATCCCACCACCAACCCGCCACTGACTGGCGGCACTGGTGGCACGTCAAGCCGACCGCCCTGGGCATCGGCGGTCGGCGCTTGCGGGGGTATATCCGCCTCCAAGATGACGGGGTCGCCCCCTCCCCTCTCCAGCCCGACCGGTCGCCGCCGGCTCCTCCGGTCCGTACCCGGCCGTCCGGCACCTGCGGCTCCGCACGCTGCAGGACGGAGGACTCCAGGGCACGGCCGCGTGCCGCCTTTTCCGCCTGCGACTCGGCGGCCGCGTCTGCCCGCCCCTTGGCCGCCGCGTCAGCCTCCGCCTACGCCACCTTGGCCGCCGCCGCCTTCTCCCGGGCCGTGGCATCCCGTTCTTCTTGCGCCTCCCGCGCGTTCCTCTCCGTCGCCTCCCTGAGGTTGGCAAGCGGGTCCACGCGGCGGGGCTCTGCAGAGCTGCCCGCCGCCCCAATCACCGAAGCAGATGGGGCCCGCTCGAGAGAGAGTGGGGCCCTGTTCAAGCCAAAACAAAAAACTAAGAAGAGGTCTGCGAGAAAAGGAGAAAAGCAAACGCAAGAAAAGATCGAATACTTACGCGGACACCATCGGGCGCTGCTTTGGGGCCTTCTGGAAGAGGGCCGCCTTCGCAGCAGCCTCCTGCCGCTTGGTCACGGCAGCCGAAGACTTCGGCTTCTTGGGCTGACTACCGTACAACCCGGCGCCGGCTTGGCGCTTCGGCGCGCCGCCTGCTGCAGTCGGCACGGCTGAAGAGCTCGCGCCCGCCATGTCGGCACCGTAAACATGGCACGGCTCGTTGTCTTCATCATCATCATCCGGCCAGTCCCCAAGGCCGCCTCCTGAGGAGCCGCCTGCTCCATCACCACCACCACCGCCCGTGGCGTCGTCCTCCTCCATGGCAGCCGCCCCCAAGTCGGGGTTGCCCACGTCGCTCGCCGACCGGTCCGGCAGGTACTGATGACCTGGCTCCGGAGCGTCGGCTGTCGACTAGGTCGAGAAAATCGGCACCATGGCTGACTGCTTAGGCGGCGAAAACAGAACCCGGACGAATGAAAGAACAAAGAATTAAGGACTCACCGCAGGCAGCGGGTGTGCGCGGCTGTATGGCGGCTTGCCGAACCGCCACCCCTTCTCCGGGAGCTTGCAATTGGAGAAGTAATTGACCAGCCGGACCACCTCCATGTCCGGCAGCTCTTTGGTGCACATCCGGCATGGGTCCCGGTGCCCGCTCATGCGGCTTATGATATGAGGTCGGGCTTGGAGGGGGAGCACTCGGCGCACCACAAAGGCGGTCAGCAGATCCGAGGCCTTGAGGCCCTCCGACTCCATCATCACTTGAAGCCGGGCGAGGGCAGCAGAGGAGGCGGCTGACAGATGCCTCGGCCGAAACTGCCAGTTGGTGCGCGGCTCAACCGGCGGGCCGGCCGCATAAGCCGGCAAGTTGATGTAGTCCCTCATCGGATGGAGGTTCTTGACATAGAAGTAAGATTTCTGCCACAGCTTGGCCGACTGCAGCAGGGGGACGGACGGGAAGCGGACCCCGGTACCCGAATGCCGCACTGTGACGCAGGCGCCGCACTGGGCCGCCTCGTTCTTGGAGGCGGTGCCAAGTTTGAGGTAGAAGAACTCCCCCCCCAGAGCTCGAGGGTGGGGAGAGTACCAAGGTAGCCTTCACATAGAGTGATGAAGGCGGCCAGCAGCACCACCATGTTCGGCGTGAGATGGTGCGGATGGACTCTGTAGAAAGTGAGGAAAGAGCGGAGGAAGCCACTCGCCGGCAGGCCGAAGCCGCGAAGAAAGTGCGACCGGAAGACAACGCGTTCGTCGTCCTCCGACGCCGGCGAGATCTCCGCCTCGGGGGGGACACGCACCTTCATGTGCGTCTCACGAGGCAGCCATCGTGTCTGCTGAAGAAAGGTAAGATGGTCTTCATGGATGTTGGAGCCATCCTAGTCGCCGGCCCGCTCACGCGCAATGGATTTGGGTGCTTGACGGAGGCACGGCGCGGCAACGTACTGGCGGACCCGCGGCAGAGCAAGAAAGCCGAGGAGCGAGGGGGCCCGGCGACGGCGAGCTGTGGCAGCGCCTCGGCAAGAGGGAGCGGCGCGGCAGCGGCAGGGAAGTGAAGAAGAAGAACGGCGAGGACGAAGGGAGAGGAGGGCGTGCGGCGTCTGTCGTCCCCTTCTCCCCCTACTTATAGCCCCTGGCGGCGGAGCCGAGGGGGCGGAGCATGGGGAGCAGTGGGATTAACTGCGCCCACTCCCCCCCACGACCCCGCACTATCCGCGCCTCAAACGGCACACGATTAATGAGCCACAGAAGCCCAACCGCCCGCCTCGGCCGCAGCGGATCCGCGTGCGCGCCGAGGCCCTGTAGTGGCGGGCCCCGGCCTGCGGCGACGTCCCGTCGCCCACGCGGGCTGGCAGGCCGGTCTGGCCTGCTGGCGTCGCGTGGCCGGCGAGCAACGGGTGGCAAGCCTGCTATCCGGCTGGCGTGCCACCCGGTCTCCGCCACGACATTTTGAATTCACCCGGCGGACCGCCTGGCCACGGCCGACTCCTAGCTATCGGCACCCCCAGAAGACGGACGCTACAACTACAACAGACCACTCGGAGTAGGAAGCTGCTGATGCTTCTCACCTTTTCAGCCGCGGTGCCCCACCAGCTTCGAGGACTAGTGTCGGAGTAAATGACCACGGGTAGGCTCATCAGCCCCCCACGGCATTCCAAGACATCGGGGCCAACGGCGCCCCTCATACCTCCTGAAAGCACAGCCGCCTTCTTGGGTCAGCAGGTCCGAAAGGCCGGCTGCTGGAAGGCGGTGAAACCCCAGAAGGCGGCCACAAGAGGAGCCGGCTCCTAGGAGGCGGTCCCTTGTCCCCTCGGTGTCAGCACCACATCACCTCGACAAGACAAGGGATGGCTACAGTGCAGCCTGCCACCCCCGAATCCAGGACGGGACGTGGTCGCAGAGCTGCGCACTGGACGGACACCCCCCACCCAGCGCGACACTGCTGCCGCATCATCCGTGACATCACCAGTGTCAGAGGAAGCCACGCTCCCATGACGGGCGGTTAGTACGGCCCGCAGGCGGCGGGTCCTACCTGTCTGCGGGCCACCAGAAGGCGGCAAACCTCAAGCAGGAGACAACGAGGGAGGGCCGACTCATAGCAGGCGGCCCTTCTCCCCCTTGGAGTTTGTGCGCCATTAACAAGATGTGATGGGGTGTGGCTATAGTGAGCGCCCGCCAGGCGGCGGGACTGTAGCCATGCTCCCCCCGACGAAGCCTTCGTCATCAGGGGCGAGGCTACAGTATAAAGAAGTCAACATGGCCCGCAGGCGGCGGGCCCTACCTGTCGGCCAAGATCACGGCAGCCAGCGAGACCCACCTGGCGGCGGGCCCCAGCGGTCGGCGGAGAAGCCGGCAACCAGAGACGCTAATGGCCGGGCCCTACACCCGGCCGGATTACCATTGTACCATTGGGGGGTAGGCCTATATAAACCCCCCAAGCTTCCCCATGCAGGGGGGACCTTTTTAGTTCAGCATTCACACGCACACACATAGAGAGAAGAGTAGGGCTAGCCTTGCCCTTCTTATCTGACGGAATGGAAATGACGCCCATCGGTCCTGGCATCTTCAAGGTGTTGTAGGCATAGTGGGATGCCGCCATGAATTTGGCCAGAGCTGGGTGACCAAGGATTCCATTGTACGACAGGGGGAGGTCGACCACATCAAACACGATCTTCTCAGTCCGGTAATTCAACTCTCCCCCGAATGTCACCGGCAACATGATCTTCCCCTTAGGACGACTCCTGCCGGGGTTGATTCCTTGAAACGTACCGATAACCTTGAGCTCTTCCTCTGCTATCTGAAGTTTGCTGATGACCTTTGGAGAAATCAAATTCAACCCGGCTCCGCCGTCAACCAACATCTTTGTGACTTTGAGGTTGCGGATTATTGGTGGGACCAACAACGGCAAGCACCCTACCGCGGTGGTGCGGTCAGGGTGGTCCTCTTCGTCGAAGATGATGGGCGTGTGGGACCACTTGAGCGGCCTTCGAGAATCTGCCGCTGGCTCCACGGCATTGACTTCACGTGCCCACTGTTTAAGTTGGCGGTGAGAGGAGTGCAGGGATGCACCCCCGTCAATGCACAAGGCATCAGTGGCTTTCTGGAATTCCTGCTCGCTGGTTGCCTCTTCATCTCCTCCATCACTGTCATCATTGCAATCCTCCTTCTCACGGCCTCTGGCGGGTTTTCCTTGATTCTGAGGAGCCTTGCCGGGGCGGCTTGCTCCGCCGCCTCGGCCCTTCCCGCCAGTGCCATTCTGACCTTTTTCCTGATCACCCTTCTCATATTCAGCCCTCTGCTTCTTGATGAGCTACTCAACCTAATGACCCTCCTGGAGATCGTTGCCCTTGGTCCGGTGGATCTTGCAGTACGGCCCATCGCCTTTCCCAGCCTTCTCAGCAGCCGCGGCTTCCCGGCAGTCAGTGCACGCGGCAACTTCCTTGGCGGGTGCCTCAGTCTTTGCCTTCTTGCCGGTACTAGGCGTGCCTGATCCCTCAATGGTCATCACAGCCTTATCCTTGCGCCTCTTATTGCGCTTCTTGTTCTTCTTCTTCTCACTGGCGGCCTCATCATCATCCTCTGAGTCGATGTCGATGCCATCCTCTTCTCCGGGGAGCCTCCTCCCCTCCTCTACTCGAGCACACTTATCCACTAGTGTAAAGCTCCTTCACAGTCTTGAGCAATCGAACGTTCATCTTGGAACGTATACGACGATTGTGTACGTTGGACTGGAACGCAGCTATCACAGCTGCCAGGTGGATGTCTGGAATATTTCTGTGGACTCAGCTGAATCTCTGCATGTACTTCCGCAGAGTCTCTCCTTCTTTTTGTGGAAGGAGCTGCAAGTCGCTAGGCCGCCCTGGTTCTTGATGGCCACCCGTGAAGGCGCCAACGAACTCGTGGCATAGGTCAGCCCAAGTCAAAATGGAGTTCTCTGGCAGGTGCATCAGCCAAGACCTCACATTTGGCTTGAGTGCCAAAGGGAAGTAGTTGGCGCACACCTTCTCATCTCTTCCTCCGGCAGCTTGAACAGCGATGGTGTAGATGCTCAAGAACTCTGCCGGGTTCAGTCTCCCGTCATACTTCTCTGGTATCTCTGGCTTGAACATGCGAGTGGATGGCCAATGGACTTGCCGCAACTCAAGGGTGAAGGCAGCGCACCCAACCTCGAAAGGCAGGTACCCACCTTCGGTGAGTGCGGGCTCGTCGATGTTGGGGCCATCACGCCTGTTGGTCTGGCGGTGCGTGTCGCGGCGTCGCTTGATGTTGACGCGCGCGCCTTCCCCTTGCCTATCCTACAGGACTTGTCGTTGGCCTTGATGCGCTCGAGGGTCGGATGAAGCCATCGAGACATTGTCGGGTTCTTGGTCGCGTGGCTCCCGCACTGGCTGCCGTGGAGGGGACTGCACAGTGGGGGTGGCCCCTCCCGCATGTCCAGCAGCGTGAGCCGTTGTCGTCGCCTAGGGAGGCCGTGGCGGGCCAGCTCACTGCGATCCTCCCGCCTCGGCGAAGCCAATCGGGCTCTGAATGGTGGCTCTCCACTCATCCATCTGATTGGCTACCGGCGGAAATCTCAACAGCAGTTAGGCCCGCGCCATGGCCTCTGAAGCGGTGCTTGGCATGGATGTCGATGAAGATCGTAACGTCGCCCGGCTCCTGATGGTGCCAGTAGTGGTCGCGCCATGTTCTCGTTGTCGCGAGCCAGTCACCAAGATGGCGTGGTGACAAGGTGAAGGCGCTTGTGCACCAGCGGTTCCGTTTGGTGCATCGGCTGGGTCAGCTTGCTCCGGGGGTGGCGCATGTCCTGTGATCGTGCCTGCAGCGGGGCGGCTGGAGGATTGCAGTTCGCCCCAGAGCGAATGCCACCGCGGTGGCTGTGCCCTTCGGCCGGGCAGAGAGGTGCAAACGGAATGATGTCTCTACCCATACCTCGTAGGGCGTATCCGCTGGGATGTTGTTGATGTTGTCGGTTGAAGTGATTGACCAAGTGGGCACACAGAGATGGACGAAGCATCTCGCTGATAACCCCGTGAGTGCTAGAGGACAACCGCCATCGCTTGCTTGTGGGCCAAACACATGTATGGAGATGTGTGGTTGTGATGTTTGAATACCTAATATATATATGCAGAACTTTGATGTGGCACCTGCCTCGGAAACCTTTAAGTCGCCCACACGAACCAAGGTTCATGACACGTAGTATATATATGTTGCCCCCTCCCCTCTTCGACGCATAATATATACTCCTACGTACCATAACACAACCCGACCTCGCGGGCCCATGCGAATGAGTGTCAACCATCATCTGCACGTGGCCCAATGTGTTGGTGATGTTTTTAATACCCAATATGCACAACTTCTTTGCGGCACCTGCCTCGGAAACCGAAAAGTCCCCACACGGAGCAAGATCGATTCATGATGTGTGTAGTGTATATGTGCTGCCCCGGCCCCCTCCTCCCCTCTTTGATGCGTACTATATACGTGCCGCACATGCGTCCCATGTGCCGTACGAGCATGCGTGAGTTGATGAGACGCATGCTAGCAGGCAGACCGGGAGGCCGTGGCATGCGCGTGTTCGCTACGCACTCACCGTGGGGCGTGCTAGTAGCTGTGTGAAATGACGGTAGGCGTGCCAGCAGTTCACCGCGCAGGCTCACCGGGAGGCGAGCCAGCCCTTTGACCGCCGCCCACCTCGCTCCCACTGCTCCATATTAATGGCACGCCCGCCTCGCTCCATGAAATGATGGTATAGGAATGCCAGAAGTCCGCCGCGCAGGCTCGCCGGGAAGCGAGACAGCATTTGACCGCCACCCGCCTCGCTCCCACTGGTCCGTATTAATGGCGCGCCCGAGTGGCCACACCCCCATCCTCGCCACACACACAATCCTCTCTCTCCGCCCGCATCCTCGATGCCGCTCTCAGTCCTCAAAGCCGTCACCCCCCATCCTCGCCACACACACAATCCTCTCTCTCCGCCCGCATCCTCGACGCCGCTCTCAGTCCTCAAAGCCGTCAGTGTATGATGATGCCGCCAAAGCGCCCCATCGGAGGGAGTGGCGACGCCGG
The DNA here is from genome assembly GCA_011799875.1 of Thinopyrum elongatum. Classification (NCBI taxonomy): domain Eukaryota; kingdom Viridiplantae; phylum Streptophyta; class Magnoliopsida; order Poales; family Poaceae; genus Thinopyrum; species Thinopyrum elongatum. Next base: position 220,087,683 of record CM022299.1, on the reverse strand, counting down.
GGCTGCTGAAGCACCAGAGCACAGCGTGAATATGGAGACAGAGGTTTCGGTTGCCGCCAACGAGGTGGAGAACGAGGCTGCCAACAAGCGGAGGCGGGTCGAGAAAAAACCGCAAGCGACTCCAGCAGGCCTAGACTTCATCAGTAGCCTCCCCGATGATATGTTGACAGTCATCATATCCCTCCTCCCAATCCAATATGGGGTGAGGACAACCGCCCTTTCTTGGTGGTGACACCCCCTATGGCTCTCCACCCCTCTCGACGTCCTCGACGCCCATGAGCTCTGCCATGGCTATCGCAAAAGCTTGGATGCGTTCTCCCAGATCCTCGGCAGTCACCATGGCCCAATCAGAGGCCTTATCATGGGCAAGTTCCGTTCCAATGGCAAGGACTGAGCCAAGCTTGACGGGTGGTTCCAATCCCCCGCCTTAGATCAGCTCGAGGAGCTCAGTTTTAATGATGGGCATATGCGCTCGCTGCCACCGTCCGCGCTTCGCGCCCACGCTGTGCCTCGCCAAGTTCATGAACTGCCATCCCTCTTAATGACGCACCCGCTCTTTTTCTACCACGACTAAAGCACCTCGAGCTCGTCGCCATCTACATCCCAAAGGATGATATGGAGCGCCTGCTCTGCGGCTGTACTACACTCGAGTTCCTTCGTCTTCGGGCGATGAATTGGTCGAGTAGATTCCACATCACCTCCAGGGCTCTCCGGACTATTTATGTGTGTTGCTGGTGCTGCAATGAGAGATCACAAAAGGTGGACCGCAATATGGTCATTGAGGACACACCTTCACTTGAGAGATTACTTGTAGTTGATCAACAAGTTCCAACAAGAATCAATGTCATTTCTGCGCCTAAATTGACAGTGGTGGGCTACTCGTCTGTCAAATACTACTACTTTCTGGTACAACAGTCGCCTTCTACCTCTCCTTCTTGATATCTACATTATTTCTAGTTTTGAAGATGTATGTTCGTCTGTCATCCAGCAAAGCTTCACCCAGATTCTGCGCACAGTGAAGGTCTTGGCACTAGAATCTATCGGCCCCAACCTGGACCAAGTTGTCAGTTTCCTGAGATGCTTTCCGTGCCTGAAGAAGCTGTATATCGAGGTGATGTTCCTTTCCTATTAAATGTTAACCATAAGCGAGTTCAATTTTTTGCACCTTTTCCCAAGTTTACAATGACAATGTACTACGATTTCTGAAGGAATTTTGGAGGATTTCAGGACATACACCCCCACCCCATATTGGTTGCTTGATTCATATGGTTACAATCCATAAGCATTTCTCCTTTGGATTCATCTGTACAAGTTTTCTTAGGGAATTTTTCATCCAATCCAACCTCTTGTGAAGAAGGCTACATTTTTCTAGATTGTAATCAAATGCCCATGTTAATCATGTCAGATCAAAGATGGCACGTTGGTGCATTTTACAAATCCTGCAAACTAAATAGGTGTGTAGTAGTGTTCAAAACTGCATGTAGGCACTAACACGTTCTCTTCTTTTGCAGATAATAATAGGCCCGGAGGTGGATAATGTTTATAACGACAATCACATCGAATGCCTAGATCTGGATCTCTCAAATATTACTTTGAACTCCTACCGAGGGACCTTACCGGAGATTACATTCGCCAGGTTCTTTCTTGCCAGAGCAAGGGTGCTGAAGGTACTGAGGTTGAACACGCATTTAATTAGGAAAGATGAATGGTTTGTTGATTAGAGCCGGTAGGTACTGCAGAATGGAAGAGGCTCCAAAAAAGCTAAACTTCGTATTGGAAGAGCATATGACAGAGTAATTGGAAGTCATTGTGTCAAACCCATACATGACTTGTCAGCGGCTGATCCCTTTGCAGAAATGACGAGGTTTGGAAAGCGGCCTTACTATTTTAATTTTTAGTTTGAACCTCTCTTATATCCATGTTCAGCTGATCAGCACGGGCGTTTGCAGCTGAATGAGCTGAATTTCATTTCTAATATCAGTTTGAACCTTGTAATGTTTGAATTTGAGCCATGTAACTCTGGATTTTGAACCTTGTAATATTTCGGGCTTTTGTGGTACAATCATTGAAATGGCATCGTATGAGACTCGTAGATTGGTAGTACTATTTTGACCTTAATATGCAATAGACTTAGATTTTATTAACAATTCATGACCAGGGATCCAGCCAGAAGCAGAGCAATGGCAAATGTCATCGCCACAAGATGTAGATGATTAGATGCTCGTTTCTCCTAGTTTAGTATGCATGTAATTGATTACTTTGGTGTGTGGAAATGTTATGTGTGTAGTCACTTATGTAATTGTATGCTTAATTTGGTCATGCAATGCTGTTCTTATAAGTATATATGTTGATGTTCTTAGACAAAGCATATCACATCGCACATGGACCACACTAGGGAACCCGTCGGTCATGAATTCATCAATCGCAGAGGGTTGTATACCAGCAAGCGTTTGCCCACAACACACACGGCTTATTCCATCACAAAAAGCTCAGATGGATCAACTGTATGCCACGTATCGCACATGCAACTCTAATCTAATTCGTGCATGATGTCTCCGCCATCGCTCGCACAGTTCTTCTTGTTTGCCACATATCACTCTGCCGGCCTCTGCTCGCATCCCTCGGCGCGCTGCGCTCGCCGTTAGGCGCCATGGCGCGCTCTGATCACGTCCGTCGGTACGCTCTGCTCGCGTACCTCCACGTGCTCGGCTTGTGGACAGCTTTTCCTTGCGTGTTCAACTGCTATATGCATATATATGGTTGTTCGCCGTTGATGCGACCGCGGAGCGCTCTGCTCATGTCCCTCCACGCGCGCTCTGCCAGCGGTTGGGCCTGCGCACGATCATGTCCGGGGCCCCATATGCATGCGGTTGCGCCGCGCGCGTCGCCACACGATGCAGTTACGTGCGACACGATTGAGTTACACGCTGCAAATTAGAACTGCCATCCGGGAGTGCCGATATTCCAGGCCGTCTGGCTTCCCCTTTAATTCCTGCGGCCGTCCGGCTTCCTCTTTAATTCCTGCGGCCATTATAATAACCTTAGTCTCTTCAACCTTTCGATCGCGCCCGACAATACAACAAGCACACCCAAGACGACACATAGAGAGGGGACGTCTAGCGGCGCTCCAATGGAGTTCAGCGAGCATAAAGTGGAGACCCACGTGAGGGAGACGGATCTCTCAGTGGTGTACACCATCGACCTGGCCATGGTGGATGACTACATCAACATCGTTGAGCCGTTGCTTGCTCGAGACAAGTACAAGGTGGTCGGCATCGACCTCCAGTACACCGGCGGTCGTCCCAACATAGATCAGAAGGTTGCCGTCGCCCAGTTGTGCGTGCGCCATCTTGTCCTCATCTACCACTACTGCATGGCCACAGAGCCTTCCAACCGTTTCGCCAGGTTTGTCAACAGCACCGACTACAAGTTCGCTACGGTGGAAACCATCGATGATGTAAAAGCGCTCAGGGTTATGGGCTTGGCCTGCAAGAACCTTGTCGAAATCCGTGAGCACTACAGGGTCTGGGGTAGCACGAAGAAGGACTCCCTGGTTGAACTCGCCTCGGCCATAATCGACCCATACTACGAAAAGATGAAGTAGGATGCCAACAGAACACGTCCCGTATCCTGGCACGGGGCCTGGATGCGGCAACTGGATGAACCTCACCTCAGGTTTGCGGCCAAGAGCATGTACACATGCTACGAGATGCACAGGCAGATCTCGTTGACATGACGAAGTGCCTCATTACCCAAATCGATGAGGCCGGATCGAGCCACAAGCAGAGCAGTAGCGGCAAGCGTCACAAGAAGTAGATGATGATCAGATGATCATTTATCCTAGTTAATTATGCATGTAATATATAGTTGACTCTGGTGTGTGGAAATGTCATGTGTGTAGTAGTCACCTATGTAATTATGCATGTAATAGTTTACTTTGGTGTGTGCAAATGTCATGTGTGTAGTAGCCACCTATGTAATTGGATGTTTAATTTGGTTATGCAACCATGTCCTTATAAGTGTATATATATATATATGTTGTTGTTCTGTATGCAATCCCAACGCACAACACACACGTCTTATTAGCAGCAATCGTCTGTGTTATTATCGGTGTTCGTACACATTTATGATTACATACCTATTTGCCGCGTATCACACACATCTTGTTATATTGAACCGTTACTATTATCTTGGCTCAACGCAAACAATTCATCCGAGTGAACTGTTTGCCCTCTATCGCACACACCTTGATCTGGCTGACCATTTCTTTTGTTCCGCCTAATCACAAACAGTTCATCCGAGTGAACCGTATGCCGTATATCGCACACACCTTCATCTGGCTGCCTGTTTCTGTTCTTCTGCCTCACCGCAAACAGTTCATTGAACTGAACCGTATGCCCTACATCGCACACGCAACTAAAATCTGAACCGTGTTTGATGCATCCGTCATTGCAAACGTTTTGCACCTTTTTTGACGGTTTTTTACATCACCGTTTGCGATTATTGCATCACACATAGTTTCGTCAAAGGGTCTCTGATCGTAGTGTCGCATTAGCAGCATCCTGCGGTAGTGTACTCTTCTCCAATATTTTGTCCGCATTCTAAAAGAGAAACAAGCAGACACATCACAGGTTTACCATGTTGTATATGAAACTCATTTTGGTAAATCAGTTCAGTAGTAAAGAGGACAGGATAACAGCATGAAACAAACATATATCTATGTACCATGGTCACTGTATGGTCTATATCATTCTAGCTTTTGTTGCCAAATCAAGATAGAGACATAGTTCAAATAATATTTGTTTAACACAAAGCAGCATAGACAGAATATAAGTGTGGGAAACTACACAGCAATAACAACACTTGTAATGTGCATGACATGAGAACATAACTGTTTATTAAATTGAAACTGAAATCAACATAGAGCAAGTTATAACAGCAAACCAGTTAAAGAAATAGGTTTAAAACATACCTTTTGCGCCATTGGAGTTTCAATTCCATCCTTCAAATTTGAAAATAGTTGGTATGAGTAAATACAGTGATGCAAGAGTAAAGGAGTATGAACCATAGCTACAGAACCTGACCTGAGAACAATTCTTCTTCTGCTTTAAGCGTTGAGTTGGGGTTCGGAGTGGTAGTCCTCGTGCTTTGGGCACTGCAGTTACCTTACTAACTGCTCGTGTTTGGGTGCTCTATGGTGGAGATAGTGCTGTGTCAACTGGAACTGGGTTACTATCTACTGGGGTTGGGGTTAGAAGGGGTGTAGCTGGTTCTCTGCCCAACTGGGTAGGGGTACAATCTGCGAGAGTCTGGGTTATGTGTGGTGGGGCTGGTTCTTGGGCAAGTACAACCGTGGTTCTATCTGCATCGACTGGTAGAACTATCTTTTCTGAAGACCTTGTTGTTACTCCCTTAGATACTGCCATCACCCCCTCCAATTCAAATAGCTGATAAACAAGAAAAGTAATTGAATGTACAGACATTGTATGATAGACAGGTGCAATGGATAGTGGGGAATAAAAGAGGGCATGAAATAATTCACATTTATGTTGTCTAACCAAACATGATAGCATGACACAATTTCACATATATGATGGCTAACTAAACAGGATAGAAAGACATAATTAAAAATATGATGACTATGTAAACAGGACGACATGATGTAACTATATGATGTGTTTATTAAATAGGTTGGCATGCCATAATTCACATACATGCCGCCTATGGAAACATGATAGCAAGATATAATTCATGGATAGAATGACATAATTCAAAATATGATGACTGTAAACACTAAACAGGATGAGATGGTATAACTATATGATATCTTTATTAAATGGGATGGCATGCCATAATTCAGATAGATGCTGTCTATGTAAACATGATGGCATGATATAATTCAAATATATGATTTATATACTAAGCAAGTAAGCAGATGGCAATCGCATATATGATGTAAAAACTAAGCAATGCAAGACAACATATGCATGATATGAGTAATATAACCCTGCCAAGTTTGAGCGTAGACCTCAGGGGGGAAATAGGACTGGTCATCTGTCTCTGAATCCTCCTCTGAGGAGCTATCTGTAACCAGCAAGATGTCTGCTTCAGCAGGTAGCATTGTTTGCTCTGAAGACCTTGTTTTCACTCTAGATACTTCCATCACCGCTTCAAATGGCTGATGAACAGGAAGAGTAGTTGAATATACAAACATTGTCAACAAATGGAATGCGTAATACAAAAAAAGGATAGCATGATATAATTCACATATATGATGATTGGCTAAACAGCATGGCATTGCATAATTCACATATATAATGCCTTGCAACAAGATAGCATTGCATAATTCACATATATAATGTCTTGCAACAAGACGGCATTGCATAATTCACATATATGGCAATTAGACACTAAACAGGTGGCATTCACACAAACGCATGTCTAAACTAAGCAAATGACATAGCAATGCAAGACACCATACACACGATATGAGCAACATAACCCTGCCAAGTTAGAGCATACACCTCGGGGGGGAAATAGGACTGGTCATCTATCTCTGAATCCTCCTCTGAGGAGCTATCCGTAACCAGCGAGATATGCGCTTCGTCAGATGATACGTCTCCAATGTATCTATAATTTTTTATTATTCCATGCTGTTATATTATCATTCTTGGATGTTTTACAATCATTTTATAGCACCTTTATATCATTTTTTGGGACTAACCTATTGACATAGTGCCCAGTGCCAGTTGTTGTTTTTTTCTTGTTTTTTACTTCACAAGAAATCAATACCAAACAGAGTCCAAACGCAGCAAAACTTTTTGATGATTTTTTCTGGACCAGAAGACACAAGTTGGGCCAAGAAAGTACCTGAGGGGGGCTCCGAGGGGAGCACAACCCACCAGGGCGCGCCTGGGGGCCTAGGCGCGCCCAGGTGGGTTGTGCCCACCTCGGCCGCCTCCCGCACCGCCTCTTTACTCTATAAATACCCCAATATTCCAGAAACCCTAGGGTCGACGAAAATCAATTCCAGCCGCCGCAAGTTCCAGAAACCACAGATCCAATCTAGACACCATCACGGAGGGGTTCATCATCCTCATTGATGCCTCCCCGATGATGCGTGAGTAGTTCATTGTAGACCTACGGGTTCGTAGGTAGTAGCTAGATGGCTTCCTCTCTCTCTTTTGATTCTCAATACGATGGTCTCTTGGAGATCTATTTGATGTAATTATTTTTGCGGTGTGTTTGTTGGGATCCGATGAACTTTGAGTTTATGATCAGATATATGTTTTTATCCATGAAAGTTATTTGAGTCTTTTGATCTCTTATATGCATGATTACTTATAGCCTCGTATTTCTTCTTCGAATCTTTGGTTTAGTTAGGCCAACTAGATCGGTTTTTCTTGCCATGGGAAGAGGTGCTTTGAGATGGGTTTGATCTTACGGTGCTTGATCCCAGTGACAGAAGGGGAACTGACACGTATGTATCATTGCTATTAAGGATAACAAAATGGGGTCTATTTCTACATAAATAGATCTTGTCTACATCATGTCATCGATCTTATTGCATTACTCCGTTTCTCCATGAACTTAATACACTAGATGCATGCTGGATAGCGGTCAATGTGTGGAGTAATAGTAGTAGATGCAGGGGGGAGTCGGTCTACTAATCTTGGACGTGATGCCTATATAATGATCATTGCCTGGATATCGTCATAATTATTTGAAGTTCTATCAATTGCCCAACAGTAATTTGTTTACCCACCTGTGACGCCCCCGACTCAATCGTGCACTAATCATACACGCAAACATGCACGATCAAGCACAGGGACTCACGGGAAGATATCACAACACAATTTAAACGGAGATCCACAATATTACAGACCAGGGATCCAAAGATTCGAATACATAAGTCAGTCATACAAATATTATCTGAGTACAGACATAGTTAGACAAGTTTTGCCTTAAGAAGGCTAGCACAAACAACGACTCTAGATCGAAAGGCGAAGGCCTCCTGCCTGGGAGCCTCCGATCCTACTCCTGGTCGGCTGGCTCGATCCAGTAATACATGCCCTCTGGACCCTCCTGGTAGTAAGCTCCTGTGGTGGCATCTGGCTCCTGGACTCCATCGTCTGATGTATCAGCAAGGTGGGGTATGGGGAAAAGAGAAAGTAAAGCAACCGTGAGTACTCATCCGAAGTACTCAGCAAGCAAGGATCTATACTACATATGCAACGTTATCAATGGAGAAAGGCTGTATATGTGGACTGGGCTGCAGAAATGCCAGAATAGAGAGAAGGCCTAGTCCTATCGAAGACTAGCATCTTCAAACATCTTCATGAAGCCATCATCTTGCAGCAGTAGAAGAGGGTAGAATAGCATTTTATTTAGCAAACATGTTGAAGCAAAGCCTAGAGATCCTTCCTCGACTCCCAGCGAGAAAGCGATCCCGAAGCTTCAATTAAGTAACAAGTATCCAGTTCAAATAGCAGATGGGGATACACAAACTGAGCATCCTTTACCATAGGACCAGCTATCGATAGATCATTCATCCCTGCAGGGGTGCACTACTGTTACCCAACACGCTCGATCAACTCTGGCCGGACACACTTGCTGGGTAATGCCCGTCCTCGGAAGATCAACACGAAGCAACGCCCTACCTAGGCTCGGCAGAGAGGTCAGCACGCCGGACTAACCTATGCACCCAGAGGTCTTGGGCCATCGCCCTGGGCACCCTGCGCGTTGCGTGGCTGGCCGGGGTGCAGGCGCGACACTGAACTCGTCAGTGAAGTATCCAGCCCAGTCCCGACGATCAGCCCGCACGATGAATCGTGACGTCTGACGAGCTTTCGGGAGAAACGTACATCGCAGAGGGCCCCATAACCATTATCCCGCGTGGTGGTAGTGCGTATAGGGCACGTCGACCCACTCAGATCACACACCCAAATCCAATAGGCTCATTTAGTATCACGCGGAGACAAACAGAGTCTCTGATGCTCCGCCACAATATCACACTCGAGTGCCCTTCCGGCACACTCGACATCATAGATCCCCAGCGGGTACCCACCAGGGTGGACCCGCCTGTAACAAAGGTCAAAGTAACCGTGTGGTCATAACATCAAGGGGGAAACCCGAGGAATCACTCTCGGCGGATTCCACTCGACGAAATCATCAGGGTGAACGGATGAGGCATCACCCTCAAGGTTCACACTGAGGGGTTGCACGACAGAGTCGTATCGGAAGTAGAGAAGGAGGAATCACCCTCGATGACCACGACCGAACAGCTACACTACAGAGTATTCATCAGGAGTGCGTTACGAGGTATCACCCTCGGCACTTGATAGTAACTATGCAGAGTCGTACAACTAAGGGGGTGTGAAGTGAGGCGTCGGTCTCTGGTCGACGATCACCTTGATCGAGTCGTCGATGATCAAGCAGGGGCGACAAGGGTAAGGTGGTGGGGTCACTGATGGTTCACTACCAACCTATACTAAACAGTTTATCATAGGCAGGTAAGGTAACAATGAACAGGTTACAAAAGCAGGCTATGCATCAGAATAGGAGCATACATTAACAGTAGCAAAATCTAATGCAAGCAGAAGAATAGAATGGGTGATATCTGGATGCTCAAGGAGGGGGGGGGGGCTTGCCTGGTTGCTCTGGCAAGAGAGAGGGATCATCAACGGGCTGCTCGTCGGTAGTGTAGTCGTACCCAGGTGCAGCGTCGTCAGTCTCGGCGTCTATCGAGAGAGAAGGAGGGGGAGAGAAACAATAAATTCACGGCAAAAATGCAAACAATATGCATGACATGTCTAAATGATTTGCTGGGGTGTTCTACTGCCTAACTAAATGATTTAGTTAATTTAGGAATTTATTCGGATTTATTTAATTAAAGTTGGGCACTATTCATTTATCGAAATCGGTCTAAAAGTTCAAAGTTCTTATAGCTAGAGGCATCTGACAGGAATACGGAGGGCGTATTCGGGTTCGTATCGGAATTCTGAGCAAGTTTCATGTATAAAGTATTTTCATCGGAGTTACGGATTATTTAATATGATTTTCTAAAGTTTTAATTAATTTCTGGAATTTAATTATTTATTTAAATTAAACATTATCCGAAACAGTGTATGCTGACATCATCATGACGTCAGCAGTCAACCTGATAGGTGGGGTCCACCTGTCATAGACTGTTTAGTCTAATTAGGGATTAGCTAATTAATTACTGTTTAATTAAACTAACTACTTAATTAGATTAACCTAATCAGAGTTAATTAGCTTAATTAATTAATTAATTAATTAATTATTAATTCATTTTATTTTCCTTTCTCTTTTTTTAAAACGTTTCAGGGGCTGGGCCCAGCGGTCAGTGGCACAGGGGCTTCGGCCCCACCTGTCTGTGGCCCGAGAGGCCACAGCGGGAGCGGGCGCAGGGGCACGGCGAGCGCGTGCGTGCGGGCGCGGGGCGGCGTGAGCAGCGGCAGCGCAGGGGGCAGTGCAGGCGAGCGGGGCACGCACGGGGCGAGGGAGGCCGAGAGCGGCGGGCGGGCGCTGGCGCGGCGCTGGGCGTGCGAGCGCGCGCGGCGAGCGAGGTGAGGCACGCGGCGCAGGGGCGGGCGCGGTCCGGTGCGGGAGCGAGGGAGGGAGAGGAGGCCGGAGCCTCACCGGCGTTCATGGGAAGAGGGGGCGGCGAGGCTCGGTGGAGCCGTCGAGGGGAGGACGAGGGAGACAGCGACGTGGACGGGGAGGCGGTCCGGCGAGGCGGCGGCGTCGGCGACGTGCGGCGACGGTTGACGGCGAGGCAGGGCGCAGCGGCGCGGGGCTCGGCCCGATCTAGAAATGGATCGGGGAGGGGGGGAGCGAGGGGGGGGAGGAATGGGTGTCGGTGGGGGTTAGGGTTTCGGCCAGGGGCCATATAGGGGGAAGGGGTGGGCCGGCCGGCTGGGCTATGGCCCAGTTGGGCCAGGGGTTTTCTCTTTTATTTTTTTTGTCTTGTTTTCTTTTTATCTTTTTCTTTTATTTATCCATATTTTCTGTTTTGTAATTAGTTAAGCCTCAAATAGATTTTTGTAAAACATGGCATTTGCTCCAATAATTACTAGGCATCCTCTACTACTACCAAAAATTGGTTTGGAGACAATTTGAGTTCACACAATTTTTATAATTAATAAAATGCATTAATCCTTGCTTTTTTGGTAATGATAGAGCCACCTAATTAATTTATTAATTGTTGGTTACAATTTTAGAATAGTCTCTGGAATATTTGTTATTTATTGAACATTTTAGTTTCTATGTTGGACAACTTTTATTTTCCACTTTCATTTAAATATTGAATTTGAGTTAGGAGTTGAAATGCAATATGATGCTAATGATGATCAAGCACTGTTAAACTTGATGACTTGTCATTATCAAAAGTGATTACTGTGGCTAATGACATGGGGTGTTATACCACCGTATGCTATTTTTCTCGAGAGAAGCCACTAGTGAAATCTACGGCCCCCGGGTCTATTTTCTCATCATATATTTTCAGATCTATTTTGCTATTTTCCTTTTTATTTATTTGCCACTTTTATTTTCAGATCTATATTTCTAAAAACCCAAAAATATTTTGCTGCACTTTATTTTATTCGTGATCTATTTATCCAATCTACTACAATTTATCTCCCGTCCACTTGCCAATTTCTGGCGCCGTTACCCGAAAGGGATTGACAACCCCTTTAATACGTCGGGTTGCAAGTATTTGTTCTTTGTGTGCAGGTGCCATTTACGTAGTGTTGCTTGGTTCTCGTACTGGTTCGATAACCTTGGTCTCATCACTGAGGGAAATACCTACCGTTGCTGTGCTGCATCATCCCTTCCTCTTTGGGGAAATACCGACGTAGTTCAAGCAAACATCAAAAGGAATTTCTGGCGCCGTTGCCGGGGGGACATCATCAACATCTACCAGGTTCCTAATCACAAATCTCATCTCCTTGCAATTTACATTATTTTCCATTTGCCTCTCATTTTCATCTCCCCCACTTCACAAAAAATTGCCGTTTTACTCGCCCTCTTTTTCACCCGCCTTTTTCTCGTCAGATCTCTTGTTTGCTTGTGTTGCCATGTGTCTTCTATTTCCTTGCATCTTTGCTTGCTAAAAATCTATTGATATGGATCCTCATCCACTTGCTAATCTTTTTAAAAGATCCAATTATGATGAACCAATTGTTAGTGAATTGAATTCACTAGATTATCTTTATGAAGTTTTGCTTGAGATTTATGAATCTGAAAATTGTGATGAAGTGTTAAACGAAGAAATTTATGAAGTGATTCATTATAGCTCTTTGGATGAAAAGCATGATTGCAATGATGTTATTATAAATTCTACTAATGTCAATTGTGCTAATAATATGCAAAACCCCAAGCTTGGGGATGCTAATATTGCTATGTCCACTACTTATTGCAATGATCATGATTGGGGTGATAATGATTCTTATGATCTTGAAAATTTATTTAAACCTCATGATGAATATGCTTGCGAAAGTGGGTTTGGAAGAGCGTCAACTTTAGATAATAATAATCCCACATATTTGAAGAGTGTTCAATCTTATGACATTTTTTTATAAAAGTGGGCTTGGAGAGGTCATGACTTTATTTGATGATAATCCCACTATTTTGGAAGAGTGTCAACTTTGCATGCATGTGGATCATGAAGATAATTTTTTATGTGATAGTTATATTGTTGAATTTGATTATGATCTTACATGTAATTATTATGAGAGAGGAAAATATGGTTGTAGAAATTTTCATGTTACTAAATTACCTCTCTTTAAGTTGAGATTGTCAATGTTTTATTCCTCTCCTTTGCATATGCTAGATATTTCTGGTCTTGATAATTTGTTTTCCTATAAAATTCCTATGCATAGGAAGTATGTTAGACTTAAATGTGTTTGTCACATGTTTCATGATGCTCTCTTTGTGTTTCAATTATTATCTTTTGTGTGAGCATCGTTGAAATCTTATGCCTAGCTAGGGGCGTAAAACGATAGCGCTTGTTGGGAGGCAACCCAATGAATAAATTTTATTTTTGTCTTTTTCTTTCTGTTCTTGAGTGTTTGCACAATTATGCTACCGTTATGATCGTGTTTTTTGTGTTTTAATTAGTGTTTGTGCCAAGTAAAGCCTTTAGGATAGCTTTGGTGATAGTTGATTTGATCTTGTTGGAAAACAGAAACTGTTGCGTCCAGTAAAACAATTTTGAAAATTCAAAAAAGCGACGAAAAACTCTGAAATTTTTACACAAGTTTTATATACAAATTGCCTCTGTTGTCCTAATTTTCAGAATTTTTTGAGTTAAATAAGTATGAGAACAATTCGCATCTTTGCAGACTGTTCTATTTTTGACAGATTCTGTTTTCTTTGCATTGTGTGCTTATTTTGATGAATCTATGGTTTGTATTGGAGGTTATAAGCCATGGTAAAATTAGAATACAGTAGATATAATGCAAGAACAAAATTTCAATGGGTTTTCTACAGTACTTAAAGTAAAGATTGGTTTTCTTATACTAACGGATCTCACGAAGGTTTTGTTGAGTTTTGTGTGATTGAAGTTTTCAAGTTTTGGGTGAGATTACGATGGATGAAGGAATAAAGAGTAAGAAGAGCCTAAGCTTGGGGATGCCCCATGGCACACCAAGCCATTATCCAAAGAGAAGCAAGCAACTAAGCTTGGGTATGCCCGAGTGGCATCCCCTCTTTCTTCTAACGACCATCAGTATTTTACTTGGAGCTATATTTTTATTCGTCACATATCATGAGTTTTGCTTGGAGCGTATTGTATGATATGAGTCTTTGCTTGTTTTGCTTTTTTTTTAGTGATGAATCCTTGCTGGACACACCTATTTGAGAGAGCCAAAATTATGCTATGACTTGTTAGAATTGCTCTCTATGCTTCACTTAAATCTTTATGAGCCATGGAATTGCTCTAGTGCTTCACTTATATCTTTTTGAGCACGGTGTGCTTTAGTATTTTTGAAGAAATGCTATCATGCTTCACTTAGACTTATTTGAGAGTTAGTAAATTTTTTTTTTAGAAATTCTCTCTTGCTTCACTTAAATTATTTTGAGAGAAGAAAATTTTATGCTCATGTTCTTCACTTAGATATGTTTGAGCTATCAAAAGCAACAAATGAAATTAGTCCCAAAGTGATAGATATTCAAGAGGGATATAATAAAAAGTTTCATGAAGATCATTGGACAAAATAAACTTGATTCCTTGTAATAGTTTTGCGATATGTTGATATAATATGTGAGTCATGTTGATGAGTAATTATGCTTTAGTAATGTTAAGGTTTGTGATTCCCTATGCATGCACGAAAGTCAATAGTTATGCAATGAAATTACATCCTACTTGTGGTGCATTGTTCGGTGTTAGTTATGCTTAATGCTCGCTTATGAGATTTTTCGTTTCTTGGTTGGATGCTTCTCAATCTTTTGCTAGCCTTCATTTGCACTAAGTATGATCACTACTTGTGCATCCAAAATCCTTAAATCAGTTTTGCCATATGAGTCCACTATACCTACCTACATGCGGTATTTCCGTGCCATTCTAAGCAAATTTGTATGTGTCATCTCTAATTTCAAAATAAATTTCTCTTTTGTGTGCTCGTACCGCTCATGAAACGGTAGGGGGTGGCTGATATTTTTCCATGCTAGATGTGTTATTCTCAAGATGAGTGTTTATTCACTTGTCATTGCACGAGATTACGGCAAAGGTATTAGGGATGCCCAGTCCCGAAATGAAAAATCAATTTACTTCATGTTGTCAAATAATAAATTCCTTGGAAAGTGTTGGTATGGACGGCACCCGTGGATTTGGTTAGCCGTGGAATGTGAAAGTATGGTGGAAAAAGGAATAAACTTTATTTTCTGTTTGGGAACCGCCTATGATATATCTAGCATGGAAAGTATTGGGAACTACTCGGTCATTTTCGTTGACAGGAAAAGCATGCCATCCAAAATGTTTTATCTCTACTTTTTTCGCTTTGAGCTCTGGCACCTCTACAAATCCCTACTTCCCTCTGTGAAGGGCCTTTCTTTTTACTTTATGCAATATTTTATTTTGAGTCTCCATCTTCTCTTATAAAGCACCAACTAAGGGGCACTATGATCATACTTGAGCATTGGGTGTAGCTAATATGCGAGTGTGTTTCATGAATGGATCAATGATTGAGCATAATGGGCTAGGGATAACTTGCTTTAGTGTTGATATTTTGAAAGACATGGTTGCTTGTTGATATGCTTGAGTATTGAAATTTTCATGTCAAAACTAGACTATTGCTTTGAATCATATAAAAGTCCAAATGTCCATGCTACAAAGAAAATAATATGTGATGAACATGTTAGGCAGCATTCCACATCAAGAATTCTGTTTTTATCATTTACCTACTCGAGGACGAGCAGGAATTAAGCTTGGGGATGCTGATACGTCTCCAACGTATCTATAATTTTTTATTGTTCCATGCTGTTATATTATCATTGTTGGATGTTTTACAATCATTTTATAGAAACTTTATATCATTTTTTGGGAGTAACCTATTGACATAGTGCCCAGTGCCAGTTGCTGTTTTTTGCTTGTTTTTTACTTCGCAGGAAATCAATACCAAACGAAGTCCAAATGCAGTGAAACTTTTTGGTGATTTTTTCTGGACCAGAAGACACAAGTTGGGCCAAGAAAGTACCTGAGGGGGGCTCCGAGGGGAGCACAACCCACCAGGGCGCACCCAGGTGGGTTGTGCCCACCTCGGCCGCCTCTCGCACCGCCTCTTTGCTCTATAAATACCCCAATATTCCAGAAACCCAAGGGGAGTCGCCGAAAATCAATTCCAGCCGCCACAAGTTCCAGAAACCACAGATCCAATCTAGACACCATCACGGAGGGGTTCATCATCCTCATTGGTGCCTCCTCGATGATGCGTGAGTAGTTCATTGTAGACCTACGGGTCCGTAGGTAGTAGCTAGATGGCTTCCTCTCTCTCTTTTGATTCTCAATACAATGGTCTCTTGGAGATCTATTTGATGTAATTCTTTTTGCGGTGTGTTTGTTGGGATCCGATGAACTTTGAGTTTATGATCAGATATATGTTTTTATCCATGAAAGTTATTTGAGTCTTTTGATCTCTTATATACATGATTACTTATAGCCTCGTATTTCTTCTTCGAATCTTTGGTTTAGTTAGGCTAACTAGATCGATTTTTCTTGCCATGGGAAGAGGTGGTTTGTGATGGGTTCGATCTTACGGTGCTTGATCCCAGTGACAGAAGGGGAACCAACATGTATGTATCGTTGCTATTAAGGATAACAAGATGGGGTCCATTTCTACATAAATAGATCTTGTCTACATCATGTCATCGTTGTTATTGCATTACTCTGTTTCTCCATGAACTTAATACACTAGATGCATGCTGGATAGCGGTCGATGTGTGGAGTAATAGTAGTAGATGCAGGCAGGAGTCGGTCTACTAATCTTGGACGTGATGCCTATATAATGATCATTGCCTGGATATTGTCAAAATTATTTGAAGTTCTATCAATTGCCCAACAGTAATTTGTTTACCCACCGTATTCTATTTTTCTCGAGAGAAGCCACTAGTGAAATCTACGGCCCCCGGGTCTATTTTCTCATCATATATTTTCAGATCTATTTTGCTATTTGCCTTTTTATTTATTTGCCACTTTTATTTTCAAATCTATATTTCTAAAAACCCAAAAATATTTTGCTGCACTTATATTTTATTCGCGATCTATTTATCCAATCTACTACAATTTATCTCCCGTCCACTTGCCAATTTCTGGCGCCGTTACCCGAAAGGGATTGACAACCCCTTTAACACGTCGGGTTGCAAGTATTTGTTCTTTGTGTGCAGGTGCCGTTTACGTAGTGTTGCTTGGTTCTCCTACTGGTTCGATAACCTTGGTCTCATCACTAAGGGAAATACCTACCGTTGCTGTGCTACATCATCCCTTCCTCTTTGGGGAAATACCGACGTAGTTCAAGCAAACATCATCAGATAGCATAGTCTGCTCTAAAGACCTTGTTTTCACTCCAGATTTTTCCATCACCGTGTCAAACGGCTGATGCACACGAAGAGTAGTTGAATGTACTAACATTGTTGACAAATGTAATACGTAATAAAAAAAGGATGGCGTGATATAATTCACATATAAGATGACTGGCTAAGCAGGATGGCATTGTAAAATTCACATATATGATGCCTGGCTAAACAAGATGGTGTTGCATAATTCACATATACGATACAGAAACAAAATAGATGGCATTCACACAAAGCATGTCTAAACTAAGCAGATGACATATTTGATGTATAAAGTAAGTAATGCAGGGCACCATATGCATGATATGACTGACATCAGCATGCCAAGTTAGAGCGAAGACCTCAGGGGGTAAATAGGAGTGGTCTGCTCCGTCTGAATCCCCCTCAGAACAGTTATCTTCCTCTTGATTACAATCTGAAATGGGTGGAGGCGGGCTGCCTTTGTGCCCACCATGGAGCGACGTCTGCATGAAATTTTATTGCCACGCAAGGCTCGTCTCTTTTGCTCTACATGTTCATTTCAATTGTGTACAATAACTGACATGCATAGGAATAAAACATAGTGAGATTATGTAAGGAGTGCATGCAGAAATCCAGAGTGATGGTAGCAACCTGTGGATAGACCCAAAACCAATGATTGCAGGCAGATAATGGCTTCAGTTAAAAAATACAGATAATGGCTTCTTTACTATTTGGTTCCTACCCAACATGAAACTCATAGTAGACACTAGAGATTAACCAGATAGTAGACATATACCATTGATTGCGGCCCCAATATGTACCCCACAGCCATTTAAAAACTCAAGTTTGAGCATTAGTTTGGAGCTGACTCAGAGTTTAATCGGTGAATAGGATGATAAAGTAGCATGTCATATTAAGTGATGCATAACATAAGCAGACACGAAAGAGTGCGACCTCTCTTGTGGACACGTGTAGTCCTTGAGGTCATCTGCTCAGTTGATGATGGTAATGCAGTTATTATTGCTGCCGGCGGTGGGGAAGAAGATCTGAGGCGGTGAAAGATAGTCTGGAGGGCGGATCCCTGATGTGGTGGATCCTTCTGTCGTTGGAGCAGCTGAGCTGGGGTGGACGACGGCGCAGCAGGAGCGGGACAAACCACACAAGGTTTTCTTTGACAATTATCTATAAGGGAAGTAATTCTGTAATGGCTCGTTTGAATTGGAGGATTCTAACAACACAGGGATAGGAAATACACAGTAATAGGATAGGAATGCATGTGCAAAACAGATAATTTAAAATCACAGGATTTCTGTCAATCTGGGTGTTTGGTTCACAGGAATTGGAAGGTCATAGCAATGCAAAGAAGCATGGTCAAATTAAGTCAAACCACAAGAAAATGTACAGTTATAATGCTATTATGCTACTATCACTTAGTCTTGTTCTTCATGAATAGGTATTTGAAAAGGAGGGCCAAGTAGATATTAAAATTCCTACGGTTTTACTTTGAAAGAGACACTAAAGGAACAAATCCTACAGTTTTCCTTTGCTCCATTCCTTTGAACCAAATGCATTAAAAGTAGTACCATAGGAAACTTTCCAATTGCTATGTTTTTCCTTCACTTTTCCTTTCAACCACTGGCAATTCTAGTAGGCAGGCTTGAACAGCCAAAAGCCTACACTCCAAAAATGTTTTTGTGCTACTTGTACTACTTTGGACCCAGCCCACTGCCCTACTAACTCAACTCACAGGCCCATCTACACATGCACAGCTCAAACGCGCAGAAATAAATAATGATGGCTTTCGAGAGAGTCCATCACGGATAGCTAAGTTGCCTGGTACCTCACTGTTTGTTATATAGGAGAAACTAATCGTATTTCACGTTACTACGTGTGCTCAGTGGACAATATATATAACATGTCGAGTAAAAAAGCGATGCAGCAAGTGTACGACCTCTTTGGCGAAGCCATGTCGATCTCAGCATCATTGGGTTGGTCGCTGAGGATGCTGCGCCTGATGTGGCAGTCGAACGAGGGGAAGAAGATCTTAGGCGCCTGGAGATGGAGCCAAGGGTACTGCTCTGCTGTGGAGGGTTTCGTCGTTGGAGCAGCTCCGGTGAGGTGTACGATGGCGAGGCTGAAGCAGTACAAGAGAGACAACATTAACCTGAAGTGGTATTCTAATAGCATCTCCGATAGATGATGTAAAATACATAACCAAAAAGTGCTAGATGTAAAATACATCAGCCGCTCATATCTGAACTTAACTGTCGAAATTGTATTTAACTGTCGAAACTGAATTTTACTGTCGAAACTGAATTTTGCCGTCAAAACTGAATTTTACTGTCGAAACTGAATGCACTAGAAGCAGAAAAGTAGTGCACTAATAGTTTTGGCTGCTCGACCACTATTGGCAGAGTAGCAGTGATCTAAATCGGTAGCCGCTCTAGCAGGGACCGTACTACCAGAGAGTAGCCGGGGAAGAGCAGCAGTAGCGCCCAGACCAGCAGCGCGTGCGAGAGCCGGGGTAGCTAGTCATGTAGCAGCATCTCGGGTAGCAGCAGCAGGAGCTCGAGCAAGAGCTGGAGCTGCTGCTCGTGCAGCAGCAGCGCGAGCAATAGTAGACTAGCAAAGCAAGCAAGAGCAGCAACGCGAGCAAGAGCTAGAGCAGACCAGGCAGGGGACCGAGAGCAAGAGCAAGAGCAGCAGCGCGAGCAAGAGACTGAGCAGACCAGGCAGGGGACCAAGAGCAAGAGCAGAGTAGCAGCGCGAGCGAGAGCCGAAACAGCAGCAGCACGGCCAGCGAGAGCCGGAGCAGCAGCAGCAGCTCCGACTGATGTGGACGTCGCCGCCGACAGAGCGACGCCATGGAGGAAGTGGCTGGCGACGCCGCCGTAGATGGAGCCATGCCATGGCGGCTCGGGACCGAGCGCCGACAGCACCGTGAGATCGAATCAAGAAGAAAATGCAGCGATTAGTGTAGAACCTCTTTGGTGGCGCTGATTAGGCCTCAGCTTCATCCGAGGAATCAGTGATTGTGCTGCTCTTCCGGTGGTATAGGTGAAGACGGCGCTGTGGGAATGGAGGTGGCGGAAAAGACGAGGCGAACATCAGGGCAGCTCCTTGGAGGTGACGGACGGGGTGGCTGAACCGGCGGGACGATGAGATCAATGACAGATCCTCATCCGGTGCGGTGGATGAGGGACATCGAGCTGTTGCGGTGGACGATGTCATCGGGGAAGAGACTCCGGCTGGGTGGCGGTGTGGGGCTTCGCGGGTTTTCGCAGCCTCGGTGTACGAATGGGGGGCGGAGGGGATGGGAGGGGGAACCATGGCTTAGGTACGCACTTGTCCGAAATGTGGGGTAAGTTATGAAAGTAGCCCCACCGATTTGAACTAGGTGGTTCTTTCGGTTCAGGGGTATCACGAGAATTTCACGTGTCGGGATTTCGCGTTGTAATTTTGGGATAGCAAGGCGCGGGTTGAGATGGAGGGAATTTTAGGAGCACAACGAGACAAAGATATATCTTAAAATTTCAGGATAACAAGGCGCGGGTTGAAATTTCTGGAAAACCCTAACGTGTATACTATATCAAATCAATTCGCACTTCCCTCGACGAAAAAACCAAAAAGAAATCAATTCGCACCACACAAGAGAGTCTAGTCCCGTGTATTGTACCAAATTAATTCGCACTACAAATGCCATTCAAAACTTTGAATCCATGTTATGTTCAATTAAAATATTTCGCTACGTGTATAATGCATGCAACCTGCTACTCAAATGAACATTTTAGTGCATTCCAAACGTATATACTACCGCTTCAATATGAACTAAATTTGAATTCATTTCTCTATTTGAATAAGATCAACAATCATGACTGTTGTCAAGTTAAACCATTTGAATTCGTTTCTCTATTTTAGTAAGATCTACAATCATCATTATTGTCAAGTTAAACCATTGTTTGTATATTACTTCACAGCACACCACATGATTACTGTCGAGTTAGATATGAACTATATGTACTATATGAACTCGAACTCGATTTTTTGAATCCACTTTATGTTGATTTCAAACCATAGTACATTTCAAGCTCTAGCTAGATCTTCATAATCTAAACCATGTCTCATATGTATAATGTGTTTATCACATAATGTATGGTGCCCCGCCCCCTATGCCTACAAGTATTTAGCTGTGAGTTGCAAATGCCACACATTATCACAAATTCAAATAAAATGTGAGATTGTTCGATATATAGTATGGTTTAGATTGTTCGATATTTAGTTGTGAGCTGCAAACACCACACATTATCACATATTCAAATAAAATGTGAGATTGTTCGATATATAGTATGGTTTAGATTGTTCGATATTTAGCTATGAGTTGCAAACGCCACGCATTATCACATTATAGTATAATATGTCCAAAACCACACCACACGTATCACCGCTATATTCATGCATGCATAGGTTTATAACACTATGATCTCTTATTCAAATATATGAATCCACTTTCAAATCGAATTATGATCTTTGTTAGTCTCTTACACCCACACAATTCTCTAACCTTTGTAGCTAGCACTAACCTTCTCTCGTGCATGCACACGCCCTCCTCGCCCCCCCCCCCCTCCCTCAGCATTCTATCCATCGCGCACATTCATTTTTTTTCTTTAGGTCGTTCTCCCACACTCTCCACAACTCCTTCTTTCCGACACACACTGATCGATAAACCTCTCCAGCGATGTCTGCCTACCACATACACACACACTTTCCATCTCCTCCTTTCTCTGTCCATGCCTCGTGTCTCTCATACGGTCCCACACACGTGTAAACTCTCGCCCCTCTTTTCATCGATCTCAAAATCGCACACTCCTCTCCCTATCTAGCTAGTAGGCCTCTTGCACCACCTTAGCTCCATCTCTCTCTCTCTCTCTATTCGTCTCTCTGGGCCTTATTTGCCTCTAACAAATGGATGTACACCGACCGATCCCCCACTATGCATATAGCTAGCTAGGTCGTTTATAACTCGTTTTCCCCACGCGTCGATTGATCTACCTGATTAGTTATGTCTCTCACTTCCTCCGACACATAATAATTGATCTACCGATCTAGTTAGGTCTGCTTACCAAACACATGGTCCCCCTTAATCATCCATGCATTCCTCCCAACACATCTATCATGCACACGCACACACAGAAACACATCCCCAGTCTTCTTGATATTGCAGTTGTACCCTCAGTTTGTCTAGTAGGCCTCTCCCACCATCTCCAAGAAGCAACTCCACCACCCCTCCGGTGCTCTACCTCTCTCTCTCTCTCTCTCTCTCTCTCTCTCTCTGTCCGAACCTATTTCCCGTCCTCCACTTATGTATGGATATCGACCGTTCTCCCTCAAGACATAGCTAGGTCTCTCCTTCTCAACACATATACGAGTCGATCTACCTCTCTAGTTAGGTCTCTGCCTCCCCCCCCCCCACCTCACACACACACACACCGATACATCGAGCGCTCTAGTCATGTCTCCCTGCCACACACAAACTTACCCTCTGCCCTCTAACGTTCCGGTAGGTCAGTCACACTATATCTTTGACATGTACACAAACAATTTCGATGGCCCTCTTCATCGATCTCACACCCACACACTTGATCCTCTCTTCGACTCTATCGATATCTATGACCCCTCCCTCTCTTCTCGTGGATCGCCCCCTCTATATATGATATAGATAGGCCTCTATTTCACACACATTGCATGTGTCAAAATTTTGTTTGAGATATCATCGACACATATTCCCATAAATACATTCATGAAACCACCCCCCATAACAAAAACACTCACGAATGCACACGCCATCTCTCTAGGTTTGTATCTCTCTCACACACACCCACGTAGGTGGGGGACATGCACGAAGAGAAGAGGTGCACGCACGGCGCATGTACTCCCATCTCTTTCCCAACCACACCCGCGTGTGTACACGATGGAGCTCATTTCTGTACGAAAAGGCAGCCCACGTGGTAATTTGACACGTGTACTGGTTGTCCACTTGATGGAGGATCGTGTACCACGGGTGAACAAACAAATTGCAACTTGACGTGTTATTTAAAAAGAGGCAAACCATGTGGGGTCTACCTTAGAGGCAAGGCTCTATACATTGGAGATGCTCTGTATTACTTTTGATGTGTCCCGTCAACTCACAAAACGAGGAGAAGCTTGCTTTGTACGCCCTCTCCCCCGCCCATGGGTGTGGTGGCTCGCAGAGTCTCATGATGAGGAGAAGCTTTCTTACTACGCCTACGCCCGCTCCCTCGCCCACGCGCGCGGTGGCTCGCAGGACGAGGAGAAAATTTTACTACTCCCTCCGTTAGACGTATATACTCCTCGTCCCTACCTTGGTTAGAGAGATTATCATATTGTTTGAAATATACTCCCTCCGTCTCATAATATAAAAGCGTTTTTGACACTAGGGTAGTGTAAAAAACACTCTTATATTATGGGACAGAGGGAGTATGTCTTTTAGCAGATTTCGATATGAACAACTAGTACATACTCCAAACACTGATGTATATAGACGTATTTTAGAGTGTAGATTCACTCATTTTGCTCCGTATGTAGTACATATTGAAACGGACGTAGTAGTACACACTCTTCCTCGCCCCTCGTCCCTCGACCCTCGCCCACGTGGTGGACGTGCAACAATTCATTCGGTCTCAGATAGCCAGAACCATATATTGTAGTACCATCATTGCTCGACTTCCCGAAGAGGTGAAGAGCCAAGCGCAAGGTTAATATTTTTTAGATGCCAAGCGCAAGGTTTATAGGAGAACGACTAGTAGTAGTACTAGTAGTAGTACATACTGTATGAGGAAGAAGGCAACAAGAATGTATGTTTTGCGTGACAGTCTCTTCTTACAGGACGTGCTAGACCTAGGGGACCTCATTGTTGCAATGGGAGTACTATCATAGATTTCACGATTCAGAATGGTGGGTAGCGGGAATAATTCGGAGCTACTTAGTCTTAAACCCCATGAAGAAGTCCCATAGAAAAGAATAGCCATCCTCTACACGTGCTCCTATGTAAAATGAGTAAATGAGACAAAAAGGAAAGAGACAAAGTAAAAAAATCACCAGCCTTAGAGCCAGCCCTATTGTATCAGTGAATGATATTTCTACATTGTGATTGACATGGATATATTATTAACCATGCTGCGGAGGTAGCAGCGGATGGATATTCAATGAGGAGTGAAATGATGGCTGCTTCCTCGGTCAAACATAGAGAAAGGTGGTCCTCGTGATTTGACGGCTTATTAGTCATTATTACTGCCTATACTCTTTGCCCATATAATAACCGTGTGGTAGAGTACTGGGCTATACTTTTAATAACCATGCTCGAAGACTAGCCACAGTGGAGAGTAACATACACATATCCCTAGACTATGTTACTACCTTCAATCATAGTGGGTAGTATCATAAGTGTAGTGTCATGCAAAGCTTCATTTATTAGGTTATAGACTCATATTGCATTGGGACATGTGATGTTACAGTAACTAGCTAAGTTACTCAAACTACCTCTCTCCTCATTAACCCATTGCCACATAAGCAAATTGGCTGAGCTGGACTCGATGTTACTACTGAAATTACTCCCACTGTGGCTAGTTGAAGAGAAGAGGTGCACGCACCCACGCACATAGTACTAGTAGCACTCTTTGCGTCTTGCCCAACCACACACGTGACACGGTGGAGCTTATTTCTGTATGATGATGCAGCCCACGTGATAATTTGACGCGTCTATTAGTAGTTACTCACTTAATGGAGGGTCGGGAACCATGCACGAATGTACGCAATATAAATAGGTTCATATGGAGAGAAAAAGAAACCACTCCACTATATACATAGCCAGGAGCCTACACGGTTGCTTGCTGGGGTTGCTCTCTTCACACTCTCTCGCACAAAACGACTGTGGCCACATCTCTAACATTCGGGAGAATCATGTCCGTCGGGGGAAGGGGTGGATGCTTTGTGTAGATGCGGTCGCCGTCGCCGACGGGGAAAACCCACTGTCGGCGCGTCCCGATCAGGGGTCCCCGCCGTTCTCTCTCACAAAGCTTGTGAGGTTTCCTTCGTCCCTTGCTCACTATCGCGACGTGGGCAGTTGCCGCCTCCCACCGCCCTCCTCTAAGCTAGCTACATCCTGACATCCCTCAGGTACAACTTTCTTTACAGCCAGCTTGCACCACTGCCCCAGCTGCCCACATCACTCCATGTGGATATTTCTCTACTTCTTTGCCACACACGTACCTCTACTGGCTTCTACTGTATTTGTGATGAGTTTATGTCTCATCAACTAGTCCCACTAGTCTTATTCTAATCACACTTCTTCAATTTCTTTGCCACAGGGATGCTCAGCTCGATTTTAGTGAAACTGCACAAAATGATCTGATGGTCAAAGGTTTGCAAACTTCATTTCTTCGGAAGGTTCAACGTCGCCAGCAAATTAAAGCCCGATTAGGGTTTAGGGTTCAAGGCCTAGGGACTGCATGGATAATTTTTTTTCTTTAGTTGTTTCTGCTCCAAAATAAGTGTCAACTTTAGTAATACAACTTTGTACTAAAGTTAGCATAAAGTTGAGACACTTATTTTGGAACGGAGGGAGTACATATTGGCTATGATCTGTGAATCATTGAGATGCAATAGCATGCATGTTAGTCTCCTTTGTATTTGATGGAATGTTGCAACGGGACAACCTTGGACGCAAGATACATGAAACAGAAGATGGAAGCTTCATAGCATTGTACAAATTTATCTCGATGAGAAATTATAGTACGTACTATGTACTACTACTAAAGAGTTAGGTGTCACACGGTGTCCAGAAAATATGTTGATAGTGTGAGGTGGGCCATGTAATCACTGAGCTACCGTGTTTTCTCTGCTTTCGCACTCCTCCACTGTAAGAGTGGAGAAAATTGTAAAGAGTGGAGACGCTCTACCTCCTTTCACCGAAATGTGGGACATCCAGCATCCGGTGCATGTGTCATGCACCAAAGTAAAGTGTACAGTGCAACTAAGACTCAGCACGCTCGTACCACCTCAGTAATAATGACCAATGAGCCATCAAATCACATAGACCCGGTAGTAAGTTGGACGGACGAAGCAACCATCACTCTTCATTGAATCCGCTTCTCCCATCAAGGCAGGCGCTAGTGAGAGGTCGCGTCCGCTCTGCACGGGCATGAATGCGGCACCGATTCTCTGGAGCGGTGCTGACCGTTTCAGGAGGGAAGCGCGCGTGACCGATGGAGGGGGTTTGGGTGGGCCAGGGTGGTTAGGAGCGGGCGTGGCTGCTGTCCCGACCAAACGCCCAGAAATGAGAGGATGCACCGACTCTCGCGGCAAAATTGTAGTACTACACACAATCTCTCTGTAGGTCGATGTGTCGCTCTCTCTAACACACACACGCTGTTAAAAATAAACACACACATGCACACACAGGTTCATGCGCCGGCGGTCAACCGCTATATCTGCAGCCGCGGGATTTGACGCACGCGGCTGCCGGATTTGGAGCATTCCGGCCGCCTACGACTGCGCCTTGCCATGGATTGTCCGAGTACCGAGTCGCACAACAATGGAAATGCCTGCCGGATTTAGTTGTTCACTTCGGAGGGTCGTGTACCACACGTGAACGATAGTAAGTGTGACCGAGAGGCGTGGAGCGTTAATTGCGAATTGACTCCTTCGAGCGTTAAATTTTCTTTGCGTATTAGCATTGCTCTCCATCACAGTTTACAGGGAGCACTTCAATTCTCATGCATTTCAACCACCGGAGGGATTTTAGGCGCGTTTGGTTTAATGCCCAATTAATTAGGGCATCATAACCGCAACCAAGCCCAAAATTTTCTCTCCATGCAGGTGTGTACGCGGGGTGGAATAAATGCATGCATGTGTGTACGTGGACTGAAAGCAGTCCATGCATGTGTGTACGCATTAATTTCTCCAGTAATTGGGCACCATGGTATAACTCCCGATGCGATTTTTCAGTCCAATCACTAATCACCTTGGTCCGAGAGATTGTTGATGTGTGCCCTGTAAACTATGACAGAGGGAGAAATTAAATAAAGAGTTCCGTTTCATGCACAATTTAAAACATTTTTTATGGAGAGAAAAAGATAACCACTCCAACTATATAGGAGTATATACTAGCAAGATGCCCGTGCGTTGCACGGAACATCAAGATGCATTTGTATGAGTAGTTTATCTTGTGGGAGAAAAGGATGAACCTCAGGCATTATTTGCAAATGTGGAGAGGGGTGTGGGTATCTTTTTGCAAAATTGCCATAGTTTCCTTCCTATCCATCAGATATAAATCGGATGGCCTATATTGCAGGATGGCAGGCACACCATCATCACCAACTCTATTTTTTATAAGAGTAGAGATATAGATATAGAGGGTCGAGATACACTGCAGCATCAGCGCTTGTTTTCTAGGGTTTGCTCTCTTCACACTCTCTCCACTATATATATACTAGCAAGATGCCCGTGCATTGCACGGAACATCAAGATGCATTTGTATGAGTAGTTTATCTTGTGAGAGAAAAGGATTAACGAGGGAAGTCCTTATCTGCAAGTGTGGAGAGAGGTGTGTGTATCATTTTGCAAAATTGCCATAGTTTGCTTTCTATCCATTAGATATAGATCGGACGGTCTATATTACACGATGGCAGGCACACCATCATCACCAACTTGGTCTTTTATAAGAGTAGAGATACATGCTGGAGCCTCAGCGCTTGCAGTTGCTCTCTTCACACTCTCACCCTCTCCAGATCTAAACAAGACTGCATTGGCCTCTCTCCCCTCACTACTGGTCAAAGAGCCGGCAGCATCCCGTCCGCCGGGGAAGGGAAGGAGGCTTAACGTTGTCGCCGTCGGCGAGGGAGGGAATCCACTACCGGCGCCGCTGTTCTCTTTCACCCAGTGGCGGCACGGGAGGGCCTCCGACCCCTTCTTCCTTGCTGCCATACATAGTGTGGGCAGATCGGCCTCCGGCCACCCACTGAGCCACACACCAAGAACCTTAAGGTATAATTTACTTAATCCACATGCATTTCTCTAGCTGCATGTGTATTTTTTCGCTTCTGCACTCGAATCTAGGTGTTTGATCAAACAGGAAAGTTGTGGGGAAAGTTGTATAGCATGAATCTAGGATGTGGTTCAAAGAGGAAAGGAAGGGGAAAAGTAGTACAAACTGGCTATCCAACACCTACGTTGGTCGAAAAGGGAAAACAATGATAAACGCAGTACACACATCTGTAACGAACTGATCTTTCTGAGGGTGGGGGACAAGGCTGTAGAGTTTGAGCAGGACTAGATTTGCTGCCCTCACATAGGGAAAGGTGTCTAAAGATAACAAAACTGGGACCAACACAAATATGCTCCTTGGTTGATTGTTCTTTGTTGCAACAGACTGTGCATCACCCCTTTATACATCGGTAGATGCACATGGTGCTGGTGCATCCACTGTCCCGTACAACTCTTTAGCCATTGTTAGTCTAATAATGCCGCTGGAAAATTGATGCAATGCCACAGTTAAAAGCAAATTACATGTTTAATGAATTTATGAATCAATGCCACTGCTAGAGAAATGCTACTGTCTTGCTTTCTTTCCCATTTAGATAAGTTAGATGCTTCTTTTTGTGGTCTTCTGTGTCATCCACCGTTATTGACCAGTAATTGTTTCCTTTGCACCTTTGTGTAAACAGGGTTATCTACCTCACCTCATTGCTATTGCGACCTTTTGTTGCACTGCACAAAACACTTTTGTTTTAGGAGTGTTTTGTGCAGTTCAACCAAAATGTCACACCGGCAACGTTGCTTGATTGCTTGATCTTAGTGGAACTGCACAAGAGGAGATCTGACTTCCTATCTGTGTTGGCAAATTTGTTTTAGATCTTCTTCTTGTGAGTTGTTTGAATTCCGCGTCATGAGAGGTTAGTATTGGCCTTCTTCCACATGATTGTGCAGTGTGCTTTCATATGTTTTACTACTTATACGGTAATGTTGCTTGATTTTAGTGAACTGCACAAAAGGAGACCAGACTTCCAATCTGTATGTGCACCGTAATATCCCATTGAGGTAAGATAATGATATTTCGCAACTGTTGGCCTATATATTGCTACTATCATCAGAAAAGTAATGTTGTTGTTTAGTGCTATACTTGTGCTCCCTAATTGACATGCCAAATCTTGCATTGAAGGCGAAGCTTGTCTGTTATTGAACCAAGTGATGAAGGGGAAGAACAAGTGGAAGAAGAACAAAAATCAACTCTCGGTGCTGTAATGAAGCACTAGAACTGTGATGACACAAGTAATGATATAGTTTTGCATCTTAATTTATTGCTATGGCTGGAATGAGCAATTGTTTTTCCACTATGATTTGATGCCACTCTTAATGTAATATGTAATTATCTCTACTTGTGTAAACAGGGATCTTGTTTCAAGATAACATATATTTTAGTGGAACTGCACAAGAAGATGTTGGAAACATTAAACTAATCGAGGAGTTTATAGTAAGCATGGCAACCACAGTAGATAATAACGGATGGTTTCAGAGAAGTGCTTCATCTGCATGCTCTACACAATAAGCCTCCTGACAAAGGTTGGTACCGGCCCACGGATTTCATCCATATGATCGAGCTTTGTCATCTCTATTGGTGTTGTGCTACTGTTTAGCTACTGTCATGAGAAAGTGGTATTGTTTTCGCATGTTAATCTAAGGCTACTAATAAATTGAGGCACCGTTTTGCCACCGTGATAAAATTAAGTAATAATACAGTTCAAGTTGAGCTGCTGTGTTTGGTATCATATCATTTCCTATCAGGATAATGAGGATGCATCTCTTTGTGACTATACATTTCATCAGTTACTCCCATTGTTAATGTAATGGCTGTTTTAAATATTTCATTTCCTTCTTTTCAAGCAAACAGGGATGCTAGCATTTAGTTGTTCTCTTGTCTTTGCACAACAGGATCATCCCCCTCTGAAGATGAATATGCCAGGATGAAGAAGCCAAGCCCTTCTCTTCTTATCAGAAGGAGCAGTTGAAGGATGGTTACATTACTGCCCACAAGAACAAACTAACTTCAGCTCAGAAGGACTCACAGATCTTCATCTTTGTTGCTGTGATGGCCAATATAATGTTGTTTTAGGATTCTTTCTGGTGAGTTCTATTTTTTTAAATGTGTGCTCTGCATGGATCATGTAGGTTGCCTGTTTAAACTGTAAATTTATAATACAGTTTGCTTTGTACTAATCACTTTTTTGTATTTATGCAAACAGGGATGCTCAGCTTGATTTCAATGGGAACTGCACAAAATATTCTGATGGTTCGTGCCCTCCATTATACTTCATCATGCACAATACATCGAATGTTCTCGAATCATTCATTTCCACCTCCAGCCACAAAATTAGCTACAAGAAAGGAGGTGCCGATATGTACAAGGCCTTGCAACATATAAATGCGAAATCATACAAGTTACGCGCGAAGTTGGTTGATTTTAGTGGAACTGCACAAAAAGAACAGCTGGTTTATTTAGCACAAGGTGACATGTCAATGTCCGAACTGATGGCAAACCCGGCCCATTCCACAATTGTAGGCATTTGATATTTTGGAATGGGAAAACCTTGTCAAAGTTTGCTCATTGATGTACACAAAAAGCATTTGATATTTTGGAATGGGAAAACCTTGTCAAAGTATGCTCATTGATTTATGAAAAAAAACACGCATTTGATATTTTGGAATGGACAACCTTCTCAAATTTTGCTCATTGATGTTAGCAAGAAGACATGCGTTTGATATTTTGGAATGGGACGCCCTTTGCCGTCAGCAGCATCGATCGATTTTTCTTTATTCTTTTGTTGTGAAGTAAATATTGGCTCTGACGTGTGAATCATTGAGATGCATAATCATTGATTGTTTTGAATGTTTTCTATGAATTGCCAGGCCTGTGAGTTTGATTGCAATGTACAGGCACGCTAAAAAGCTGCTCAAACTTTTTGTACGTGTGAAACTGCTGCAAACGAGGTGATCACCGTGCGTCCTGAGAATAATGCTAGTACGTATTGTTTTGCATGTTCATCCAATGCCAGTGAAACAAGAATTTGAACTAATCAAACTAAATTCGTTCATACACGGCCGGATTTCATATAAACATGCCGGATTTCATTACATTTCATACATTCTTCAACTAAAAAGGGGTTCGCTGGTAGTATAATTAATTAATCTAATCTATGATCTCTAGCGCCCATTTCCCGTGTCCGGCTGAGCCGAACAGAAGCTTCTTCTCTAGCTCAGCTCTCCGACTCCACGTCACCGCCAAGAAGCTAATCGGCCATCAATGTTTAACCCTGCAAGCTTGGCTTCAACCGGAGGGTAGCAGTGGTGGGCTTACTTGGACCCGAGCGGCGGCGACCTACCATGTTCTACTCTTCCTCGTTTTCTGTGTGGCATGGCCTCATTGGCAGCGGGGCGGGGCCTCGATGGAGCCGGCGATGTCCTCTGTCTTGTTGCCGGCGGGGCGGCGCCTCGGCGAAGCGGGGGAAATCCTCCCCCTCGTTGCCGGCAGGGCGGGGCCTCGGCGGAGCCGGCGATGTCCTCTGCCTCGTTGTTGGCGGGACGGGGCCTCGGCGGAGCTGGGCCTCGCCGAAGCCGACGAGGTCCTCCGCCTCGGTGCCGGTGGGGCGGGGCCTCGAAGGAGCCGTCATTGTCCTCCGGCTCGTTATCGGTCTCGCCAAACATCGCCTAGCCCGCTGCATCGCCCTCTTTGTAGGCGGCCGCAACCTTCGCCACCTGTATGCGGTACCGCCAGTGTGTGAGGTGGCTCTCGTGGGCGGAGCGGTAAGACTCGAGCAGCGCCTCCGGCACTGCCCGCTCCTCGGCGATCTGCTCCTCCACCTGCAGGTGCTCCTGGAGGACATGGTGGTTGTAGGCGGCGTCGGCCTACGCCTCCCGGAACTGCTCCTCATGCTTCTGCCTCACCATGTCCATGTATTGGGCACGGGTCTCGCTAATGGTCATGGTGCAATGCACCGGCGAGGATGGCGCGGAGGAGGGGGTTGGCGCTGGATTGTCGACTACCACGTTCTCCATTGGTACGTCGTTGTCCTTCGGCTGCCTGCCGGCCAGCCAGTCGGTAGCAATGGCTGCCATCTCCTTCTGGTCCATCGTTTGCCCGTCCCGAAGAGTGCTGGAGCGCGAGGAAGCCATGGTCGGAGTGGTGTGGACAGGAGAAAGGGAACGGAGGCGGATGACTGTGGCTATGGTCGGCGCAGCAGTTTATATAGCAATGGTGGGCAGCAGAGGAACGGACGGGTGGCGCCGGAGTAGCCGCCTCGGCAACCGTGTATCATTAATGTGGGCGGTAGACGGACGGACGGCACTTGTGTCATTTGAACGTGGAGCAATCGCCTGCACCAGGAAGCGGCGCGGGCGGCGCTGACTATTTCGGGCGAAAAGCACGCGTGGGCGAGGGAGGGGGTCTGGGTGGGCCAGGGCGGTTAGACTCGTGCTTGGCAGTGGTCCGGTCCAGCAGCCGGATATGCTGGCTCACCAGTGAGCTCGCCGAGCTCAGCGACGACAATCAGACGATGGACCGACCAGGAGCCGGCGCCACCGCCCAAGCCGGTTCATGCCATGTTCACCATAGAGCAGGTGCGTCCGCACTTCAATGCCCTAATGGCGAAAGAGCTACCAGCACAGGAGGACCTGTGCTGCAACCTCCGCCTTCTCAACGAGCACTGGCTCGCGGAAGGATGAATCACCGGTGAACGACAATGCCATCGCGGACATGTGGCCCTATGATCCTGGCTTCCTGAATCAGCAACGGGCGCTGTATCAGACCATCCATAGGGCCCGCGAGGCCCTCTCCGTCGTCCTTCGAGTTGTTGTGCTTGCCGTGGCGCAGCCGTCTCACGTTGTCAACATGGTCAATGAACACGAGGAATCAGGAGATGACTTAACTTGGAGAGGATGACAGTGGGGACCCAGCAGGGCCATAGCCACACGTACGCAAGTGCCTCCTTATTATATATATACAACTATATTTTATTTGCTTCCTCCTGGTTTCTTGACATCACGGTCCCACACCATTGTCAACCTATATAGTCAATAAATGAGAGAATTGCACAAGGAGCGGCCGACAGCTGGGACCCAGCAGCTCGAGCAGTATTTGTGTTTTTGAGGTGTGAGTAGAGTTTTTCTTGAGCGATCTTTTTGTTGTTGTTCAGAGGAGCAGAGTATCAACTGGGCGGGCTGTGGCCCATCTAGCCCAGGCTATTATTTTATGTCGACCAAATATCCAGCCCAGATATTAATTTTTTTCAAGGTGAAAATGGCTAGCCCAGCTATACTTTTTTTTGAGGAATACCCAGCCCAGGTCAACTTGTTATTCTCCGCCCCGCTGGGCTGCAAATCTTTCCTAGGAGGGATGCATTAGGCTTAACAAGAAAATGGGCTTTAAGAAATAATAAATGGGATATAATTATAAAAACTGGGCTGTAACTATTAAAAAATGCACCAAACACGTAGTTAGTTAAAAAATATTATTTTTGGATTTTGAAAATTTTAATTTCATTACTTGTTGCGCGCGCAATATCTCGTTGGATTTTTACGTAATACAAATTTGTTTTGAAATTATATTTAATCTGACTCAAAATTTCGGGATAAAAATATTTCGGATCACATCAAAATGTGGGAAATTTTATTGAATTCTGTTTTGAGTAGTTTGTTGAAATTATTAATCATTGTCCTGGATAGAAAATGGGCTGTAATTTTAACAAACTGTAAATGGGCTGTAGTAAATTCCATTAGAATTCAAAAATGGGTTGTACATTATTACAGATCGCAAATGGGCTATATGTTCTCTGCCACACACTTGTGGGCCTAGAAAGTTGACGCGTACGCAAGGCTTTGTCAACTTATAGTCAACACACGATTCTAGCAGCAGTGGCCATTGGATGTCCATCCAACGGATGTCGTGCTTCTTCAATCTCGGATATTCTTGCTTCAGCCGCCCAAACCACCGCCAGCGGTACCGCCTACTACCGCCTCCCGTGGCTGGCTATGCTGCCGCACAGGACTCACCGGCCCACCCTACTCCTATCGCCGTCCATGCCATTCTTCTACTCACCAACACCTCCTATTATTCTCCGGCGACTGCAGCCTCACACCGCAGCCGAACCAGTGAACCCTCGTACTCCCCTCTGCGTGGGCATCCACCTGCCTCATCTTCCTTGGCTCCGCGTCATTCCATTCCTAGGCCTTGCCGTCGTCCACCGCCTGGGTGCTGTCCGCGCAGCGTGGTCAACATGGTCAACGAACGACAGCCATCGGAAGAGGACTCTACGTGGTGAGGCTGACAGATGGACCCACCAGCTACATCTTCACACGCAAGGAAGTGCGTCCACATTACGGGCAAAAAAATGATTCTTCCCCATGACAGCTGGGACCCACCAGCTATATCTTTGCACGCAAGGAAGTGCATCCTTATCCTCCCTGACAGCTGGGACCCACCCGGTCGAAGTGTACGTAGCGTTGTCATGAACGTGTAAGTACATACTGGTCGATCGGTCTCTCTGCAACGATGAACCGTGGCCGAGCAAGCAGTGGCACGTGTAGTAGTCGAGCCCCCGACGTAGCAGTTCAGGCAGTCCCTTCTAAACCATGTACACGTACGTACAGCCACATGCCAAAAAATACTGCCACGTACGTACATACGGGCGGGGTCTCGAACGCCTACTCACGCATACGTACGGCCAGGGCTCGTGTACATGAAGAGGCTACGGACGGCAGCAACGACTTCCTGTTCATTGGAAGCCAACCGGCTGGGTCGGAACGGAGAAACAGCGTCCTGTTCATCGGGAGGCAACAGACTGGGTCGGAATACGTCGTGTTCATCGGGAGCCAATCGGCTTGGATGGAACAGCCGAAACGGGGTCTGGCGTACTGCAGTACGAAGGAACGGACTTGTGTTCGAGCTCCTACGGTCGAAACAGGGTGTTGTTGATCAGGAGGGGTGTGGCATACCGCAAAACGGAGGAAACGGACTTGTGTTGGAGCACCTACGGTCGAAACGGGGTCCTGTTCATTGGGAGGGGTGTGGCGTACCGCAAAACGAAGGAAATGGACTTGTGTTGGAGCGCCTACGATCGAAACAGGGTCCTGTTCATTGGGAGGGGTGTGGCGTACCGCAAAACGGGACTCCACGAGCTACTTTTCATCCACCGTCTACTGCCTCGCTCCAGCCTCCACGGGCTACTGTTCATCCACCGTCGACTTCCTCCAGCCTCCACCTGCTACTGTTCATCCACCGTCGACTTCCTCCTGCCTCCACCAGCTACTGTTCATCCACGGGGTCGCCTCCACCAGCTACTGTTCAACCAGCCCTCCACGGGGGTCCTGTTCATCCACCCCAACCGGCACGGGTGTGGCGGCCTCCTCTCGATCGGGGTCCTGTTCATCCAGCGACAACGGCCTACTACTACTACCACGGGGTCCTGTTCATCCAACCCCCAACAACGATCACTGTTCATCAAGAGCCAGCAGGTTCGATCGGCTTTAGTTAGCAGCAGTAGCGAAGGAATCACTCGGGTTCAGTTAACAGCCAGGGATCGATTGCTCGGGTTCAGTAAGGTAGCTAGTGCAATCACTCGGGTTCAGTAAGGTAGCTAGTGCAATCACTCGGGTTCAGTAAGTGAACGCCTCGCTCGGGTTCAGTTAGAGCCCAACGCCTCGCACACACGTGCGTACGTGTACAAGAGAAACGCGCAAACCTCTGTGGATCGCTCGGCCCCGACCACCCACCGTAACCGGGAACTCCCCGATATTTTCCTCGCCCTCACTTCTACCATGATTTTTTCCGTCATGGACGACCCAAAGAATGTCATGCAATTGCGTCCCCAGCCCGCCCAGGGCAAAAAACCCATTTTCTATCATGATTTTTTGTCATAGAAGTAGGAGCCCACCACATCTATGATGATACATGCTTTTGTCACAATTATCATCATAGAAGTGTCATAAGCATGACATAAAAAAATTCATTCAGCCCAAAATGTCACGGATGTGTCTTTTTTTTGTAGTGACTGCCTTGATCTTGTCGGGGTTGGCTTCTATTCCTCGCTGAGGCACAAAGAACCCAAGGAGCTTGCCGGACGGGACGCCAAATACACATTTCTCTGGATTAAGCTTCAAGTTCATCTTACGCAAGTTTGCAAAAGTTTCTTCAAGATCTTCTATGAGTGAAGATTCGTCTCTGGTTTTGACCACGATATCATCCATATATGCTTCAATATTCCTGTGCAACTGTGGCTCAAACCCAATCTGCATGGCCCTTGCGAATGTAGAACCAGCATTCTTCAACCCGAAGGGCATACGCACGAAGCAATATGTGCCACATGGGGTGATGAAAGCGGTTTTTTCTTAGTCTTCCTTGGCCATGAAGATTTGGTGGTACCCAGAGTATGCGTCCAAAAAGGAAAGCAAATCACATCCAGAGGTGGAATCAACAATTTGATCGATGCGTGGCAAGGGGAAGGGATCCTTCCGACAAGCCTTGTTTAGGTCAGTGAAGTCGATCCAAAGTCTCCACTTGCCATTAGCCTTGCACACCACCACCGGATTAGCTAACCAAGTCGGATGCAACACTCCTTGAACCAAACCCGCTGCTTCTAACTTCTTGATCTCCTCAGCAATAAACTGTTGTCTCTCCAAGGCCTGCTTCCGGACTTTTTGCTTGACGGGGCGGGCATGAGGACAGATAGCAAGGTGGTGCTCGATTACCTCCCCGGGAACACCGGGAATATCAGATGGTTGCCAGGCAAACACATCGACATTCGCCCGCAGGAAGGTAACGAGCGTGCTTTCCTATTTTTCATCAAGGGTGGCACTAATGGTGAAGGTACCATCAATGCCATCGTGCCGTGCGAGAACTTTCTTGGTTGCCGGGGGAACAACCTTGGATCTCTTGCTTGTTGAACTTTCTGGCAAGTCGCTTCCGGGTGCCGCATACTCCGAAGAGATGCACTTCTCGGAGTCCTTGACGGGGTCCTTGCCGGTTTCCTTGACTTCCCGATGGCCTCTACTGCTACCTCATCTCTATACATCTGATCCACACAGATAACTGCGTCTCTCTTGTCCGGCGGGATGGTAATGACTCCCATGGGACCAGGCATCTCCAGTACTCTCGACGGCCATCACTGCCTTCTTCTTCAGCTTCTTGTTGCATTTCTTGTTCTTCTTCCTGGGAGCGACAGTGTCGTCATCATCCTCCGAATCGATTTCGACGCCAACCTCTTCCTCGGGAAGCCTTCTTCCTTCTTCAACACGAGCACATTTGCCCGCCAGTGTGTAGAGTTCACAGACGGTCTTGGGCAACCAAACATTCATCTTTGCCCGCATTCTACGGTTGCGCACATTCGTATGGAATGCGGTGATCACAGCTGCCGGGTGTATCTTTGGAATGTTGCAGTGGACTCGACTGAACCTCTACAAGTACTTGTGTAGACATTCTCCCTCCTTCTACAAGAGGGTTTGCAGGTCACTAGGCCATCATGGTTCTTGATGGCCGCCAGTGAAGGTGCCAACAAACTCGTTACACAGGTCAGCCCAGGAGGAAATGGAATCCTCTGGCAGGTGCATCAGCCAGGACCTCATGTTTGGCTTGAGGGCCAGTGGAAAGTAATTGGCGAACACCTTTTCATCCCTTCCCCCGGCAGCTTGAACGACGATCATATAGATGCCTAAGAACTCTGTCGGGTTCAATTTTCCGTCGTATTTCTCCGGTAGGTCAGGCTTGAAGGTGCGAGACGATGGCCACTGAACTTGCCGCAGCTCCCGTGTGTAGGAAGGGCACCCTACCTCGTAAGGTAGGTACCCGCCAGCACTGGGTGTGGGCTCGTCAACGTCAGCTCTGTTGCTCATGTCGGACTGACGGCGTGTCTCACGACGCCGCTCAATGGTGATGCGAGCGTCTTCCTTCTTCCTTTCCCTCAACACTTGACGTTGATCATGTCGGAGTTGCGGATCAGACTAGGCCATTGATGCCTCATCGTGCTCATCATCGTCAGGCGGTCGCTGAGTTTGCCGCGGCTGCCCTTGGGAGTGTTGCCGCGGCGGGGACTACACGGTATGAGTGGTCCTTCCATCTTGGCCACCAGTGGGAGTCGCTGGCGTCACCTGCGGGCATCGCGATGGTTCCATGCAGGGTAACTTCTTACCCTCAGCGAACCCGATGAGACTTTGAATGGTAGCTCTCCATTCATCCATCCTATCTGCTGCTGGAGGGAAGTCCAATAGCAGTTGAGCTCTTGCTACTGCTTCAGCCGCCGTTTCTGGCATGGCGTGGGAGGCAGATGGCGACACCGCACGACTTCTAGATGAACCAGAAGGTGCGTCATCGAGCTCTCGCCGCCTTGGACCAGTTGCCATAGGAACTTGCCACGGCCGAAGCTGCTCTTGTTGACCAGGCTCTTGGTCAGCCGGGCCCTTCCCGTGTGGGCGCGGTCGTTAGGGGTCGACGGTGCCGCTCTGGGTGTTGTTGCACTCGCCCGACATGGGACGGAGTGCACGTCCTACCTCCGCCCCTTCGGGCAGTGCTGCCAATGGATCTCGGCCTGCACCGGAGCGGGCGTCAATGTCACATTGGTTGAGCACACCGATGGGGTGAGCGGGAGGAAACTGTGCGTCTGCGTGACCTGCACCGGTGAGGACTTGATCGGCGGCATGCTGAGGAGGCTGGGTTGTGCCCGCAGCCCCTGCTCCAGCCGCAGCAGGGATGTTAGTTGCCCCGCCCGCCCCACCAGTTCCATCTGCCACAGTCGCGACGCCCGTGGCGCCCGCTGTTATGAGAAACGAAGCCTTCGAGGAGGAAGGATGCATTCCAGCTCCGCTCTTCTTCTTGGGAGCCATGGAGGATGAACGCCGATGAAGATTAATGCGCTGGTCACTGCTTCTGGTTCGCACAAGTGATGCCCCCTACCTGGCACGCCAAAGATGTCGGTGTGGAAGCACGATCACCTATGGGGCAGAGGTGCCCCTTTGTGGTTCGACATGGGGACGTCCATGTTGCACAAAGAGCAGAAACAGTGGGGGACAGCACGGCGATGGACTCCTTCTCTTTTACCCAGGTTTGAGCTGCTTTGTAGCATAAAACCCTACTCCTGCTTTGGTGGATTGATCTGGAGGTGGAGCAGGCTCGACGCGCTCTAGCCCGGCAAGGATGCCTTGGGGAAAGCAACGTGAGCTTACAAATGTTAGGGGTCAAAGTGTTTGAACCCCTTGCTAGGTTGCCTCGGGCCTCCTTTTATAGGCTAAGGGGCAACCAAAATGGCAAAACAGTCATTTGGGTGTGATTAGATAGCTAACAATGCTATCATACCTTACTCTGGTAGTTAAGACAAAGTGCATTTAATGCACTGCTACGTGTCGTGTCGAGGGCGAATCCTGGCAAGCCTGTCACGCCGCTGATCTGCCTCTTCTTATCAGCTTGACACGCCTCCTGGACGGGTGTTAATAAAGTTAAACTCTTCTCCTTGATGCTGCCACGTGCTTGAGAGGATAAACCTGGTTGCTTAACACCTTGACACCGCATGGACGAGTGACTTGGGTGCGATGAGGGGGAGCGGTGGTGTCTTGGTGGGCGGGGCTTGGCCTTGGCGGCCCCGGTAGGCCTGCCGGGGCAAACCTGGACTTGCCCTCGGGGCAGTCTCGACCTGGCCACGCTCTCCTGCCCGGCAAGGGAGGCCTTCCCAAGGTGATATCTTGTTGTCTTGTTCTTCTTAATGCTCTTCTTGATCTCATGAAGAGGAGCTTCTCTAGCTTGATTTCATGTCATGCATTGATGCTGGATGTATGATAGATGGCACGCCTGCACATGAGCTCGGTCGACAAATGCCAATGTTTGTTGCACCGACACTTCCCCTTGTGTCGAATCAATAAATTTGGGTTGAATACTCTACCCTCGAAAATGGTTGCGATCCCCTATACTTGTGGGTTATCAGTGACATAGTCACTTGTGTCTGGCCAGACGATGATTGATGCCTTCACACCTAGAGGACCCTAAGAATATTTCTCCATCCTTGGAGGAGCAAATCCCACTCTCAAGCTATCTGGCCACTTGTGAAACTTTCTGATGAACCTGTAAGTTGTTGTTATGATCGCCGTGTTACAGGCGACGCTTGAGCGACCCCAAAGTCCAGCATACGGTAAGAAGTGACAACGATAATCTCATGGTCTAAGGAGCAATATCATACGTTAACACTCCGTATTGTTACAATTGAATGCAGACGATATTAACTCAATTCATAACAAACAAGATTGGGTCGATCCAATATGATCGTTCTTCCAACGTCATAATCTCAATATTGTTTTAGGACTATCGTTAAACTTAACGATATCCTAAGATCTAGAAAATGTGATCACCAACAACACTTGAGCTAGTCTTAGAGGCGAGACTAGGAACCTTCTATTTACCGTTTATCATTCCACACGTGCATATGAGTTTTCCACTTAATCCCATATTCCAGGATCATAGCGGTTATAGCATAGAATATAAACTATTAATTATGATTATGGAAATATAATAATACAAATATTATTGCCTCTAGGGCATATTTCCAATAGTCTCCCACTTGCACTAGAGTTAATAATCTAGTTAGCACTTTTAACTTTTACACCAATGGCAATCCGGTGTCAGTCCATGTTTTGCTTGTGGTATAGACTTTGTCCTATCGAATATGACAACTTCATATCCTTGTGTAGCATTTGCATTTCAATGAATCCGCCATGCTTTCACATAACTTATAATTTGTGTGAAACAAGCTTAGTATATATTGAATCATCAGTAAGACCTTTGATTCCTTAGATTGAGCTACAGAACCACTACCTCAGAATTGTGTTCTTTTTGCCAATCATCTAGAAACCATAATAAGTGCATAAGTGAACCTTTGATTCATCACCCTCTATTGTTGCTTCTAAAGTGACAATATACTTAAATTTCTATTATAGAATTCACCACAGTAACTTTCTTGGAACAATTCCAATTTACAGTGCCACCATAAATCATTTAAATTGAAATTTGCTTGGAGCACCAATGGACGATTTTTGTTGATGTACTACTTACATCAAGCATGTATTGATGTAAATCTTTACAACAATCTCTTCATTCTCTCCATATGCGAGAAAAATGGCATTGATGATCCGCAAGTATAGGGGATCAATCGTAGTCCTTTCGATAAGTAAGAGTGTTGAACCCAACGAAGAGCAGAAGGAAATCACAAGCAGTTTTCAGCAAGGTAATTTCTGCAAGCAGTGAAAATGTCGGTAACAGATAGTTTGATAGCAAGATAATTTGTAATAAGCAAGTAATGGTAACGGTAACAAAAGTGCAGCAAGGTAGCCCAATCCTTTTTGTAGCAAAGGACAGGCCGGAAAGGTCTCTGATAATAATTAAAATCTTCTTGAGGACACATGGGAATTTAATCTAGTCACTTTCATCATCTTTGTTTGATTAGCGTTCGCTACTTTGATAATTTGATATGTGGGTGGACCAGTGCTTGAGTGCTGTTCTTACTTGAACAAGCCTCCCACTTATTATTAACCCCTCTCGCAAGCATCTGCAACTACGAAAGAAGAATTAAGATAAAATCTAACCATAGAATTAAACATATGGATCCAAATTAGCCCCTTACGGAATAACGCATAAACTAGGGTTTAAGCTTATGTCACTCTAGCAACCCATCATCTAATAACTACTCCACAAGGCATTCCCTTAGGCCCAAAGATGGTGAAGTGTCATGTAGTTGACATTCACATAACAACACTAAGGGAATCACAACATACACATCATCAAAATATCAAACGAATACCAAATTCACATGATTACTTATGACAAGACTTCTCCCATGTCCTCAAGAACAAAAGCAACTACTCACAAGTCATATTCATGTTCAATATCAGAGGGGTAATAAATAGCATAATGGATCTGAACATTTAATCTTCCACCAAATAAACCAACTAGCATCAACTACAAGATGTAATCAACACTAGTAGTCACCCACAGGTACCAATCTGAGGTTTTGACACAAAGATTGAACACGAGAGATGAACGAGGGTTTTGAGATGAGATGGTGTTGGTGAAGATGTTGATGAAGATTGTTCCTCCCAAGGTGAGAGGGTTGTTGGTGATGACGATGGCTTCGATTTCCCCCTCCCGGAGGGAAGTATCCCCGGCGAAATCACTCCGCCGGAGAGCAAAAGTGCTCCTGCCCAGGTTCCGCCTTGAGGCGGTGACACTCCGTTCGGAAAGTCCTCTCTCTATTTTTTATAGGGAAAATGACCTTATATACCAGAGGCTGGCCAGGGGGGTAGGCGCGCCCTGGTGCTTAGTGGGCACCTGGGTGGGCCCCTCTCGTATTTCTTTTCTCCAGTATTTTTTATATATTCCAAAATAAATCTCCGTAAAATTTCAGCTCATTTGGAGATGTGCAGAATAGGTATCTCTGACGTAGCTTTTTCAGGTCCAGAATCCCAACTGCCGGCAATCTCCCTCTTTGTATAAACCTTCCATATTATGAGAGAAAAGACATTAGAATTACTCCACAAAGTGTTATATTGAATTAAAACACTATAAATAACAGTAGGAAAACATGATGCGAAATGGACGTATCAACTCCCCCAAGCTTAGACCTCGCTTGTCCTCAAGCGAAAATCGATATCAATAATCATGTCCACATGTTTAGAGAGAGAGGTGTCGATAAAAACAGAATACCGACATAGTAGCATCATGATCATTATTACAACAATAATAAACTTTATCATAAAACTTCTCATGAGCAAGTAACAATTCATCACAACATCAAAGTATAAGGAATAGACTTTTCTTGAAAACTAACAAACTATGTTCTCAGTCAACAATGCAATTACAATTCATCATATTTTCAGGAAGGGTCTCGTGTCGGAGCCTTTTTGGCAAGTCCACATACTCAACCATCATTTAGTCTTCTATGATTGCTAACACTCACACCATATATATGGAGCAAAAGGTTTCAACCAAACACATAGAAAGATAGGGGCTTATAATTTCGCCTCCCAACTTATTCACCTCAAGGGTGATATCAACAATAATAACTCATGCTCACTCATATTCAACTGGGTATATGTGCCTAGATCTTTCCCCACCACATGATGCTTGCAAAAGAGAAAAATAAAAGGGCATAGAGGAGAATACTATTGACTCTTGCATAAAAAATAAATACATACAAGTAAAAGATAGGCCCTTCGTAGAGGGAAGCAGAGGTTGTCATGCGCTTTTTATTTTTGGATGCACAAGCTCTTAGTGCAAAAGAACGTCACATTATATCACACCTTATGATAGCAACCTTTATTATGCAGTCCATCGCTTTTATTACTTTGCCATCACAAGTTCGTACAACACTTATTTTCCCTTACACTAAAAGATCATACATATTTAGAAGCAATTTTTATTGCCTTATGCACCAATGACAACTTACTTGAAGGATCTTATTCAATCCATAGGTAGGTATAGTCGACTCTCAAAACTTGAAATTGGGTTTATGGTTTTTTGATGCACAAGTAGTATCTCCACTTAGTGCAGATTTTTGGCTAGCAAAGATATTGGGCAAGCTCCACATGTTGGAGGATCTATGACAATATAACTTCTATGTGAAAATGAACAAACATAAATCATTACATTGTCTTCCTTGTCCAACGTCAATAATTTGACATAAAATATTTAATGGGGGCTCACAATAATAAAAGATGTCCAAGATAGTATATTTGCATGTGAATCTTCTCTTTCCTTATTAATTTCTTTCATGAATTGCATCATTGACCAATGCTATGTTTGTCAACTTCCAATAAATTTTACTACTTATACTCCTTCTTATGTATGGTCATTACCTTCCATGAGATTAGCATATGATC
Organism: Thinopyrum elongatum; assembly: GCA_011799875.1. NCBI lineage: Eukaryota > Viridiplantae > Streptophyta > Magnoliopsida > Poales > Poaceae > Thinopyrum > Thinopyrum elongatum. Next base: position 220,043,661 of record CM022299.1, on the reverse strand, counting down.
TTTTCATTACTTGCTTTATTTGGATTGAAACATAAAAATAAAGAAGTAAAAACTCAAACTAAACTTTATTGTATAACTCTCAGTCGATTACATAGATAGATAGATCACGAAACTAACACTCGAAAATAGATGATACTAAACTTTCTATTCAACTAAACCATGAAATAACTAAGGATCGAACTAAGATAGGTAAAGATAATAAAAGTGATGGTGGTACGATACCGGGGCGACTCCCCCAAGCTTGGCACAAGCCAAGGAGAGTGCTCATACCTGTGTACTCAAGTCTCCTTTGGTGATGGTGGTGGTGAAGAAGTGGTGGCTTCGCACTTCAGCTTCAGCAGGTACTCCAATCTACGATTGATGCTCTGAAGGGCGATGTTTTGCTTTTCCAACAAAATAACTTCACGAGTAAGATATGTATTCTGAACACAAACCATTTCAAAGGACCTTAGGGCTTCAATTTTAGTAGGGCTGAGTTGATCATAGTAGGGTTGAAGGATATCTTCCTCTTTCTTAATTTCCTCCGTGAGCATGACTTGCCTCCCATCTTGAGCTTGATCCCCTACAACTTCCTTGGCCTTGTCCTCCCTGGTGACTTCCTTTGTTTCCTTCCTCCTTAGTTCCATCTTCAGCAGCCAAGCATCCTCTTCTACATTGTTGGAGGAAGAAGAAGCCATGATGCCTGGCTTAATAGATCAGACAGAAAAATAGCACGAAACAAGAACAGAAGATTTCTCCATGATACGGTGGTCAAAACGTCTGAGAGTATATATAAAGAATTTTTTATCTTGCAAAACAAGTAACCCAGACGAAAACAGCACCGGGAATGTCCCCGAGGGGCCCACTACCCACCAGGGCACGCCAGGAGGGGCGGGCGCGCCCTGGCACCTAGTGGGCACCTGGGTTGCCTTCTCGGGTGTTTCTTACTTTTTTAATATTCCAAAACTGACAGAAAATATTTTTGCGGATTTTTTGGAGTTGGTTTACTTACTGTATCACGTACCTCTTCCTTTTTAGGTTTCTAGAGTGTTCTAGAAGGTCTCTTTTATGTAATCCTCCGGTGTCATGGTTTGAATAATGTTGGTTTCAACATTAATAGGTGTACCTGAGATATAATGCTTAATTCTTTGTCCATTGACCACCTTCGGATTAGTGCCTTCGGCATTATTGATCTTAATGGCTCTAGAGCGATAAACTTCTTCAATGATATATGGTCCTTCCCACTTGGAAAGAAGTTTTCCTACAAAAAATCTAAAACGAGAATTGTATAATAGAATATACTCACCCACTTTGAATTCCCGCTTTTGGATTCTTTTATCATGCCATCTTTTAACTTTTTATTTAAACAATTTAGCATTTTCATAGGCTTGGGTTATCCATTCATCTAATGAGCCCAAAGTGCATCATCAAGTTTCTTAGACCAATTCTTTCGAGATCTGTTGACAGTCTTTTGCAATATTAATTTTATTTGTTTGTTGCTCAACTCAACTTGACCACTAGATTGAGGGTGACAAGGAGATGCAATTCTATGGTTGACATCATATTTAGCAAGCAATTTACGTAAACACCATGAATAAAATGTGAACCACCATCAGTCATTAAATATCTTGGGACCCCAAACCTCAGGAAAATTAACTTCTTTAAGCATTTTAATGGAGGTGTTATGATCAGCACTACTAGTTGGAATAGCTTCCATCCACTTAGTGACATAATCAATAGCAACCAAAATATGTGTATACCCATTAGAGGAAGGAAAAGGTCCCATATAATCAAAGCCCCAAACATCAAATGGTTCAATAACAAGTGAATAATTCATAGGCATTTCCTAACGTCTTCCAATATTACCAATTCTTTGACATTCATCGCAAGATAAAACAAACTTACGAGCATCCTTGAAATGAGTACGCCAATAAAAACCAGATTGTAATACCTTATGTGCAGTTCTATCTCCCACATGGTGTCCTCCATATGCTCCGGATAAGTGACATTTCCATAGGATTTGTTCCTTTTCATGCTCAGGTATGCAATGCCTAATAATACCATCTACTCCTTCTTTATAAAGATGTGGGTCACCCAAAAAGTAATGTCTTAAATCAAAGAAGATTTTTTTATTTTGTTGGTATGTAAAACTAGGTGGTATAAATTAAGCAACAATATAATTAGCATAGTCTGCATACCAAGGAGTATTACAAGAAGAATTTATGACAGCTAGTTGTTCATCGAGAAAGCTATCATCTATAGGTAGTGGCTCATTAAGAATATTTTCTAATCTAGACAAGTTATCAGCTACGGGATTATCAACTCCTTTCCTATCAGTGATATGCAAGTCAAATTCTTGCAGCAAAATAACCCACCTAATGAGTCTAGGTTTAGCATCTTTCTTTTCCATAAGGTATTTGATAGCATCATGATCGGTGTGAACAATCACTTTAGGGTCGACTATGTAAGATCTGAATTTATCACAAGCAAACACAACTCTGAGCATTGTCTAGAGTCTTACTAGCATAATAGATAACATTTAATTTCTTATCAACTCTTTGTCCTAGAACAGCACCAAGAGCATAGTCACTAGCATCACACATAATTTCAAAAGGCAAGTTCCAATCACGTGGTTGAACAATAGGTGCAGAGGTCAAGGCTTTCTTAAGTGTTTCAAAGGCTTCTATACAATCATCATCGAAGACAAATGGAACATCTTTTTGCAAGAGATTAGTAAGAGGCCTAGAAATTTTAGAGAAGTCTTTAATAAACCGTCTATAAAAACCAGCATGACCGAGGAAGCTTCTTATACCTTTAACATCTTTAGGACATGGCATTTTCTCAATTGCATCAACTTTAGCTTTATCCAGCTCAATACCGCATTCGGAAATTTTATGCCCTAAGACAATACCTTCATTCACCATAAAGTGGCACTTCTTCCAATTCAAGACATGATTAGTTTGTTCACATCTCTGCAAAACTCAATCAAGGTTGCTTAAGAAACCATCAAAAGAAGTTCCGTAAATGGAAAAATCATCCATGAAAACCTCAACAATCTTTTCGCAAAAGCCAGAGAATATAGCAGTCATGCATCTTTGAAAGGTAGCAGGTGCATTGCATAAACCAAAAGGCATATGTCTATAAGCATAAGTTCCAAAACGACAAGTAAAGGTGGTTTTCTCTTGATCGGGTTGCGATACAAATATTTGAGAGAAACCGGAATATCCATCAAGAAAGCAAAAGTGTGCATGCTTAGATAATATTCCTAACATTTGATCAATGAAAGGAAAATGGTAATGATCTTTTCTAGTAGCTTTGTTTAATTTTCTGAAATCAATCAACATTCTATACTACTCACAATTCTTTGTGGGATAAGTTCATTTTTATCATTAGGAACAACAGTAATGCCTACTTTCTTAGGGACATAATGAACAGGACTTACCCATCTACTATCAGCTATAGGATAAATTATACCTGCTTCCAGAAGCTTTAATATTTCAGTTCTTACCACTTCCTTCATCTTAGGATTTAATCGTCACTGATGATCAACAACTGATTTAGCATCGGGTTCCATATTAATCTTGTGCTGATAGAGAGTGGGACCGATGCCCTTAAGATCATCAAGAGAATAGGTTGTTGATCAAAGAACATCTTGTCTATTCCATTTCTTTCATGCAAATGCATATCATTTTCATGGTCTAGCAAATATTGTTCTAACGGATCAGTACGTGGTACGGCTATGGAAGCAAGACCAATTATTTCATCCTTACTAGGCAATTCTTTATCATGAGGTTTTCTATGAAACTTAGAGAAATTAAACTCATGAGACACATCACCAAAATTAACACTAACAGTTTCTTTATTGCAATCTATCTTAGCATTAACAATGTTAAAGAAAAGTTTGCCAAATATTATGGGACAAAAATCATCTTGTGGAGAACCAAGGACTAGAAAATCAGTAGGGTATTTTATTTTCCCACACAAGACTTCAACATCTCTAACAATCCCAAGTGGTGTGATAGTATCTCTATTAGCAAGCTTAATAGTAACATCAATATCTTCTAGTTCAGCAGGTGCAATATCATTTATAATTTCTTGGTATAGAGTAAAAGAGATAGCACTAACATTAGCACCCAAATCACATAAGCCATGATAACAATGATCTCCTATTTTAACTGAGACAACAGGCATGCCAACAACGATTTTATTCTTATCTTTAGAATCTGGTTTGGCAATTCTAGCAACTTCACCAAAGAAGTAAATAACATGCCCATCAATATTATCAACAAAGAGAAATTTAACCATAGCAATACTAGGTTCTAATTTAATTTGTTCAGAGGGTCTAGGTGTCGACGTGGAAGCACGATCACCTATGGGGCATGGGTGCCCCTTTGTGATTCAGCAAGGGGACACTCACATTGTACAAAGAGCAGAAATGACAGGGGCAGCGCATCGATGACAGCTCTCTTTTTCCCAGGTTCGGGCCGCTTTGCAGCGTAAAACCCTATTCCTGCTATGGTGGATATTTCGGAGAAACACGAGGACACGGCGAGCTCAAGCCCGGCAAGGATTCCTCGGGGAGAGCAGCGTGCGCGTACAAGTGTTATGGGATCTAACGTTCCAACCCTTCGCTAGATTGCCTCGGGCCTCGTTTTATAGTTTAAGGGGCGACCACAGTGGCAAAACAGTCATTTGAGTATGATTAGATAGCTAACAATGCTATCATACCTAACTCTGGTAGTTAGGACAAAGTGCATCAAAAGCACCTGCTAGGTGTCATGCTGGGGTTGAAGCCCGGCAAGCCTGCCGCGCCGCTTATCCATCTTCTCGTTATTAGCGTGACACGCCTTCTGGATGGGTGTCAATAAAGCTAATCGCCTCTTCACCATGTTGCCTGATAGGATCCACCTAGTTACTTGAGAGCATGACACCGCGCTGATTAATGACTTGCGTGCGATGAGGTGGAGTGGTGGCGTCTTGGTGGGGGCCTACCGGCGGGGAGACTAGCGGGTTCTGAGCTTGGCAGCCCCGGAAGCCTTGCCGGGGCGAGCTGGACTTGGTCTTCAGAGGCGGTCTCGACTCGGCCGGGCTCTCCTACCCGACAGGGGAGGCCTCCTTGCAATGCTCTCTTGTCAGCTTGATCTTCTTAATGCTCTCCTTGATCTCTCGAAGAGCGGCTTCTCTGGCTTATCTTTGTGTTATGCACAGGTACTGGATGTATGATTGACATCACGCCTGTGCACGAATCTGGGCAGCAAACATGAATGTTTGTTGCACCGACAGGAGCCCCCAGGCCTGGTCCAGATGTGTCGCCGGGCATCGGTGGGGCAGGAACAATTAATGCATAGGCGCACATACTGATCCTGCCGCGGCGGGTACCCGTGTGTTTTGAGATTTTCTTTACTTCTTCATTAACCTGAAATTGAGTTAGTCCCCCAGGCCTCCCCTAAGACCTCCAGCATCCAAACAACGTGGGTTCGTTCGTGCTGTAGGCCAGAGGGTGCCTACATTTACGGGGGCTCAACGAGGGTGCCCGCGCATGAATCGGGGGTAACTGCCATTTTACTTCACCCACTACACCTGTCGTTTCCGCCACGCGCACTGCATGCATTGCGCGGGATTGGTGGTGGACGCGCAGGGTGCGGAGTCGTGCGCTTTGGCAGAAAATGGAGCGCCCTGGATGGGCGTAATGTGGCGGCAGGCGAATCTGGACGCCATCAGGGGCGCGGAGAGGCCGGATTGGAGGAGTGGGGCGGCCACCCTCAAAGGAGTGGAGAGTGAGCCTCCCCCTTGCTCCTCTATAAAAGGAAGTGTGAGGGGGGCGACGATGCTCACCCACATCTCCTCCTCCTTCCTTCTAATTTTTCTTCCACAATGACGAGAGGAAGGGGCCGAGCTCGGGCTCTGACGGTAGAGACGAGGGCTTCTTCTAGGCACCGTGCTTCTGCCCCCATTGCGGCTGCATGGGCGGGATCCAGTGCCCAAGGTGAAGCCGCAGTGCATGGGTGAGGACGAAGGGGCGCTCGAGGCAGAGGTGAGCATAGTGGTGCTCCGACTGCGCCTCCCCCAATCATTCTGACTCCGATGGAGGGACACGTGGGGGACACGACATTGGAGTTCATCGTTAGGCTGCGCGAGCCCCCGCACAGCTGACTGCAGCTTCCTCGTCCCTTCACCAGGGTAATGGAGGTTGATTAGCCGCTCGGGTTGAGGCTGCACATGAGGGGCTACTGCAATGGCACTATGCAGGTGGACATTGAGTACCCTGCACCTCATGTCATTCTTCTCCATCATGGCTGGAAGACTTTTGCTCGTGCCCACAGCCTTGCAGAAGGGCATGTTCTTCACTTCAAGCTAATGGAGGACAAACTGCTCTCCATCAAGGTCTTCGGGCATTCAGGTGCTCTCTTAGGGAGATGCGCGGAAAGCTCGAGTGATAGCGAAAGCTCCTCTTCGAGCGACAGTGACGAAGAGGACACTGGCGGTGAAGATAGCGACGACGAGTCCCCGGTCGTCAAGGACGAAGACGGCGACTCGGACTTCGGCTAAGCGTCAGACGCACCGTCATCGTCAGCTAGGCGCCGTCGGCACCATCATCTGCAGCTGGACCCCAGCAGAGTGATTTGCTGGGGGTGCTCGGCTGGGACATCACCGCCACCTCCAGCTGGACCCCGGCAGGCTTCCTCGTGGACTCCGGCTTTGTCTTCCCTACCGGTGTTCCCACCTTGCCGCGTTCCTCTGGTCCTGGCGGGGGTGACCAGGGCATTGCCTAGCCGCTCTCTCTGTTCCTGGCCTCTTCTTCCTTGCCGGGGCGTCGCCCTCCCGATCTTCTCAGGCTACGTCTCTCTGGTCCTGACGGGGTCAGGCTGGGCTTCTGCCCAGGCGCTCCTTTTGCCCTCTTTCGTTCTCAATGCAACTCCTTGGAGGAGAGGGACAAGAAAGGCATTACAGGGCACATATCTTTTTTCGAATCAAAAGATGTAGGCACTTGCCAAATTTTAATTAAGACTATGTAGTACTTTACCCATGTTTGTATTTCGTATGATCTGTACTTGTTTATCTACGTATTAATGGAAAAAGTGTTTGCCGGATATTCGTGCATGTGTTTTAAACATGCTGAAGGATGAGCCTTCATTGCTCATAAGTAAACAAAGTTTTTCCTGGCAAGACAACTTGCCGGCATTCATCACAGCTGCTACCAAACCCCCTTTTTTTATGGGCTAAAAAAATGGTTTAGGAGTGTAAATGAAGGCCAGCCCTTGGTTATCCTCCCTCAAAAGTTGCTACAACCAACTTCGTCGAGTGGACTCGAATCAAAGGATGGGAGCACAGATGGCAGAGGAAACAAGGTTTCCTTACATACAAGTTTATCATACATTAATATAACATGGAGTGACAGGACGAACTTATCTCTGCTTGCTGTCCTTCTTATCATTTTAGATAAGGAGGGGTTGTCGGGGACCAACGCTTAGGCTTGTATTCATCCTTCTTCTCGGGGTTTTATACGTGATAAAATCCTTCTGCTGTCATCAGACGAAAAGGAGAAAGGGGAGTAGCACATAATCCTCAATGCATGTCAGTTATCTTAAATAAAAACTATCATAATCATGATAAGATCATGTTTTAAGCAAATATGAATGAACGCATGCAAGTATTATACAAAAGAGCACTTCATTTTATTTAACTATGCACAGGTCTGCACCTGGCTTTGTACAAAGGGTTACAAGTCCTGGGGACTATGCTTGTACAAAACAGGTTGCCGGGGCAAGGCCCGGCAACCGTACCTTATGGGTAGAACTTGCGAAGTTGCTCAATATTCCATGAGTTTTGCATTCGGATGCCATCTTCGGTCTCCAGACGGACTACGCCGGGTCTAGTGACACGTACTACCTGGTAAGGACCTTCCCACCTCGGTGTCAACTTGTTTGAACCCTTGGGGGACTAAACACGCCTAAGGACAAGGTCACCTTCCTCAAGGCCCCAAGAGTGAACCCTGCAGCTGTGATAGCGGCGCAGGGCTTGCTGGTATCGTGTAGTACGTACAGCTGCCCGGAGACGATCTTCCTCGAGGAGCGTGGCATCATCATGTCGTAGCCGCTCTTGCGCTACTTCATCGTAGGCAAGTACTCGAGGTGACCCGTATATGAGTTCCGTGGGGAGCACTGCTTCTGCACCATATACCAGGGAGAAGGAAGTCTAGCCAGTAGCTCGATTTGGTGTCGTCCTGATTGACCAAAGAACCACTGGCAACTCATCAACCCAGCGCTTGCCGCATTTTCGCAGCTTATCAAAAGTTCTTGTCTTGAGCCCTCACAGCACTTCAGCATTCATCCTTTCAGCGTGTCCGTTGCTCTTGGGGTGGGCAACAGAAGCGAATGAGACCTTGCTTCCAAGGCTCTGGATGTACTGCATGAAGGCGCGGCTTGTGAATTGGGTGCCGTTGTCGGTGATTACTCTGTTTGGTATTCCAAAATGGCACACCAACCCTTTAAAGAACTTGATAGCCGATTGCGCCATCACCTTTCTCACTGGCTCTGCTTTGGGCCACTTTGTGAACTTGTCGATTGCCACGTACAAGAACTCAAAGCCCCCGGTAGCACGGGGAAAGGGGCCCAAGATGTCGAGCCCCCAGACCGCGAAAGGCGAGGATAAAGGGATGGTTTGAAGGGCTTGAGCTGGCTGATGAATACTCTTGGAGTGGAACTGGCATGCTTCACACTTGGTGACGAGCTCAATTGCATCCTGGAGGGCGGTGGGCCAATAGAATCTTGCCGGAAAGCTTTTCTGACAAGTGTCCTTGATCCCAGATGTGAACCACACACACCTCCATGTATTTCTGCCAACAGCATTAGTCCATCTTCTTGGCTGATACACTTCAACTTCACACCATTTGGCCTCTTTCTGTACAGAGTGTCATCCACAAACGGGTACATACTCGATTGGCGGGCCACCTTTTCAGATTCCTCTAGATTATCAGGAAGTTCTCCAGTTTGCAAGAAGTGGACTATGTGTTGCGCCCATGCCGGAGCCTGAGGCTGGACGATGAGGACTAAAGGCATCTCCTCTGCCGTGGGAGCAGCAGCCTCGAAGCGAGAACTCTAGGTTCTGTCGAAGAGCACGGCTCACCAACAAGCATAGGGTCTCCCCGGCAACCTTCTCACCAGCGGCTTCAGGGAGCTCTGTCGGGAAATGTTTGCCGGTGTTGAGTTTCCTTCTTTTCCTGGCCAATGCTGATGGAGAAACAAATGGTTGGCTTAAGTGGGGTACAAAAGTTCCTGGCTCCACAGGAAGCTTCTGCGCAGCGCACTTTGACAGGTGGTCAGCAATGCTGTTTTCCACACGGGATACGTGCTCTGTTTGTAGCCCGTCAAAGTGCTCTTCCAACCTCCTCACCTCTTCCACATATGCATCCATCAGTGGGCTCTGGTAATCCTTATTCACTTGCTTCACAACGAGTTGAGAGTCACGGCGTACGATCACCTTCTTTATCCCCAGCTCCACTGCAATTCTGAGCCCAGCAAGGAGTCCTTCATATTCTGATGTGTTGTTGGTGGCATCTTCCCTAGGAAAGTGCATCTGGATAACGTACTTGAGGTGTTCTCTGGTGGGTGCAATGAGTAAAACTCCTGCCCCAGCACCTTGGAGCGAGAAAGCACCGTCAAAGTATATGACCCACTCCTTGGGCCTCCTTGTCGGGGAGGACTGTCTCCACAATCTCTAGCTGCTCGGGAGCTTATTTGTAGGCCAAAGAGTAAGGGGGGACTTGGAATACTAAACCTGGGATTGCAGAACATTGCTCTTCTCCTTAAGCATGCAAACAATTTTCTGAATAAGAAGGATCTGCCATGGGTATCTTTAATATGGGATTCTTACTATCATGGCAGGGTGCCACAGGCAACAAGTGATTGTGGATCTTTCTGGTGGAGGGATATATGCAAAGTAATGCAACACTTCAGAGACTCTTCATGGGTCCAAATTAATGAGGGAGATACTGCTCTTTTCTGGTCTGATCATTGGAAAATTGGTGAGGAGGTTACTACTTTGCAGACTAGGTATCCTAGGTTATATTCCTATGCTAAGGATCCTTGGATAATAGTCAAAGAGGTTTTTGATACTCAAGATCTTTTTGAAAGATTTCACCTTCCACTGTTAGAGCAGGCTTATGAGGATCTAATCACTTTACAATCTCTGATGGAAACTCATAGTAGAGTTGTAGGATTGAAGGACACTTGGCTTTGGCAGGGGTCTACAAAGGATTACAAACCAAAGATGTTTTACTCTCACATATATTCATCTCAATCCTTTAATCCTCTGCTTACTTGGATATGGAAATCTGCCTGCACTATGAAAATAAAAGTGTTTGCTTGGATGCTCATTATGGATAGATTAAACACAAGGAATATAATGGAAAGGAGGCATTGGCATATTGAGGATGGGGTGCATTGTGTGCTTTGCCCTCTGCAGACAAGAGAGACAAGGGATCACTTATTCTTTAATGGCAATTTTAGTGTGAGGGTGTGGAACTATCTTCAGATTGATTGGTCAAATGGTGGTTCAATGCATGAGGTGGTCCTTCAGGCTAGGAGAGAATTTGATAAGCCATTCTTCACTGAAGTGGTTTTCATTGCTTGCTGGAATATTTGGATTCTTAGGAATGGCAAAGTGTTCACGAATGAAAGGGCCAGGTTTAACAAATGGAGATGTGCCTTCATTCATGATATTTCCCTTATGCAGTACATAATTAAGTCTGCTTTTAAGGATGATCTCCTGAGATGGATTTATTTTCTGCCTCCTTGAGGTTCTTATGTTGCTTTTCTTTCTTTCGAGTTTTTTAGATTAGCCTCCCTGGTTACACCTTGTAATCCTTGTAATTGTACTTTCTTTTTTATTAATAAAGTTCTGATCTGCTGTGGGGGTGTTGCCCCACAGTTCCCAGTCAAAAAAACAATCTCTTTGTCGGGTGTCAGCATCCATTCTGGTATGAATTCTGCAAATACTCTACTTTGGATAGTTGACGTGCTTTCAAACTTGAAAGCAAAGCTTGACAGTTCTAGTGCCCATTCTACTATCCTGCCGGTGGCCTCGGGGTTCCTCAGGATACGTTGCAGTGGAAGGCAGGTCACAACTATGATCTCGTGAGCTTGGAAGTAATGGCGCAACTTCCTCGAGGTCATAAGAAGGCCGAAGATCAATTTTTGCACCCCGGAGTACCTTGATCTAGCCCCCTGCAGGAGTGAGCTGACAAAGTAAACTAGTCGCTGCACCATCTTCTTCCTTGCTAAAACCTTTCGATTATCAGCACCTATTTGTGGCTCCCCTTCGCCGTTACCATCTAGTCCTGTCGGGGATAGAGTTGGTTCATTAGTGAGTAGTCCTGCCGCAGTAGTTCCTTCGGTATCCACTTCTCTCTATGCCACCAAGACGGCACTAACCACTTGATTCGTTGCTGCCAGATATAACAACAGCGGCTCTTGTGGTTTGGGTGCGACCAAGGTTGGAGCAGAGGAAAGATAAGATTTCAAATCCCGTAGTGCAGCCTCTGCCTCCGGAGTCCATTTCACTGGACCAACCTTCTTCAAGATTTTGAAGAATGACAGGGCACGCTCAGCAGATTTTGAAATGAACCTACTTAGTGCGGCAACACAGCCGGCCAGACGCCTCACATCTTTGACGGTTTTCGGAGCTTGGATCTGTTCTATTGCCTTGATCTTGTCGGGGTTGGCTTCTATCCCTCGCTGAGACACTTGCCGGACAGAACACCAAACACACACTTCTCTGGGTTAAGCTTCAAGTTGATCTTCCACAGGTTTGCAAAAGTTTCTTCCAAATCCTGAATGAGTGTTGACTTATCCCTGGTTTTGACCACTATATCATCCATGTAGGCTTCTATGTTCCTATGCAATTGAGGCTCAAAACCAATCTGCATGGCCCTTGCCAATGTGGAACCAGCACTTTTTAGCCCGAAAGGCATACGCGCAAAGCAGTATGTGCCACATGGGGTAATAAATGTGGTTTTCTCTTCATCTTCCTTGGCCATGAAGATATGACGGTATCTAGAGTATGCATCAAGGAAGGAGAGCAAATCACATCCTGAGGTGGAGTCAACAATCTGATCAATGCGCGGCAAGGGGAAGGGGTCCTTTGGACAAGCTTTGTTCAAGTCTGTGAAGTCAATACAAAGTCTCCACTTCCCATTTGCCTTGCGCACCACCACCGGATTCGCTAACCAAGTTGGATGCAACACTTCTCTAACCAAACTTGCCGCTTCAAGTTTCTTAATCTCCTCGGCAATGAACTGCTGCCGTTCCAAGGCCTGCTTCCTAACTTCCTGCTTCATGGGACAGGCATAAGGACAGATAGCAAGGTGGTGCTCGATTACCTCCCTGGGAACACCGGGGATGTCAGAAGGATGCCATGCAAACACATTAACATTCGCCCACAAGAAGGCAACGAGCGCGCTTTCCTATTTGTCATCAAGAGTGGAACTAATGATGAAAGTACCATCAGTGCCATTCTACCGCGCCAGAACCTTCTTTGTCGCAGGAGGAGTAGCCTTGGATCTTTTGTTAGCCGAACTCTCCGGCAAGTCACTGTCGGGCGCAGCGCACTCCGAAGAGACGCGCTTCCCAGCAGGGTCCTTGTCGGTTCCCTTGGCTTTATTTTCCTCCTTGGCGGTAGCTGAGGTTTTGATGGCCTCTACTGCTACCGCGTGTCTATACATCTTATCAACGCAGATGACTGCATCTCGCTTATCCGATGGAATGGAGATGACTCCCATAGGGCCCGGCATCTTCAGAATGTTATACGCGTAATGGGACGCTGCCATGAACTTGGCCAGAGCTGGATGGCCAAGGATCCCGTTAAATGGCAGGGGAAGCTCAACAACATCGAACACAATCTTCTTAGTCCTGAAGTTTATTTCCCTGCCAAATGTTACCGGCAAAGCGATCTTTCCCTATGGCTGGCTCCTCCCTTGGTTGATCCCCTGGAAAGTGCCAGTCTTCTTTAGATCCTCGTCAGCAATTTGGAGCTTCTTAAGCATATCGGGGGAGATCAAATTCAACCCTGCCCCACTGTCAACCAACATCTTAGTGACTTTGAGGTTGCGGATTGTTGGTGAAACCAACAACGGCAAGCATCCGACCGTAGTAGTGCGATCCGGATGATCCTGAATGTCAAAGATGATGGGCGTGTGGGACCACTTAAGTGGTTCTCGAGCGCTTGCTATCGGTTCTGCCCCATTAACCTCACGCTCTCACTGCTTGAGTTGGTGGTGAGACAAGTGAAACGATGCGCCCCCGTCAATGCACATTGCCTCGGTATCCCTCTGAAACTCCTGCTCACTGGTCTCATCATCCTCTTCTTCACTGTCATCTTCATTTCCCTTTTTCTCACGGCCTCTGGTGGGCTTTTCCTTCTGCTGGTCGACTTTGCTGCGATGACCATTGTGGCCACCACGGCCTTTCCCGCCAGCACCATTCTGGCCTTTCTCTTTATCTCGCCTTTCATACTCAGCCTTCTGCTTCTCAACCAATTGTTCAACTTGCTTGCACTCTTGGAGATCGTGACCCTTGGTCCTATGGATCTTGCAGTATGGCCCGTCAGACTTGCCAGTCTTCTCAATAGCCGCTGCCGCCCGACAGTCAGCGCAAGTAGCAGCCTCCTTGCCGGACGTCTTAGTCTTTGTTTTCTTGCCGGTGTTGAGATCACCAGAGCTCTCAACGGCCATCACTGCCTTCTCCTTACGCTTCTTGTTGCGCTTTCTGTTCTTCTTCCTGGGGGTGATGGTGTCGTTGTCGTCTTCCAAATCGACTTCGACACCAACCTCCTCCCCTGGAAGTCTTCTCCCTTCTTTAGCACGAGCACACTTGTCTGCCAACGTGTAGAGTTTGTTAACAGTCTTGGGCAGCCGAACATTCATCTTAGCTCGCATCCTGCGATTGCGCACATTCGTATGGAACGCGGCGATCACAGCTACTGGATGTATCTTCAGGATGTTGCGGTGCACTCAGCTGAACCTTTGCAGATACTTGCGCAAACTCTCCCCTTGTTTTTGTAGAAGGTCTTGCAAGTCAGTGGGTTACCCCAGTTCTTGATGGCCACCTGTGAAGGCGCCAACGAACTCGTTGCATAGATCCGCCCAGGAGGAAATGGAATCCTCCGGCAGGTGCATCAGCCAAGACATCACATTAGTCTTGAGAGCCAATCAAAAGTACTTGGTGAGCACTTTCTCATCTCTTCACCCGGCAGCTTGAACGACAATCGTATAGATGCCTAGAAATTCTTCCGGGTTCAGTTTCGATTATACTTTTCCGGCAAGTCAGGCTTGAAGGTGCGAAACAATGGCCAATGGACTTGCCGCAGCTCGCGAGTGAAGGTGGGGCACCCTACCTCGTAAGGCAAGTACCCGCCAGCACCGGGCGCGGGTTCGTCAACATCGGGTCCATTACACATGTCTGATTGATGGTGCGCCTTGCGACACTGCTCAATGGTGACACAGGCATCTTCCTTCTTCCTGTCTCTCAACACTTGGCATTGATCCTACTGGAGTCATGGATCAGACGAGGCCATTGATGCTTCATCAGGCTCATCAACGTCCTGGGTTTGCTGACACTGCCGTGGCTGCCCTTGAGCAGGATGCCATGGAGGGGACTACACCGTGGGTGTGGTCCTCTCAACTTGGCCGCCAGCGGGTGCCGCTGGTGGCACTTGCGGGCGCTGTGAGGGTTCCGCGTGCTGCAACTTGTTGGCTTCAGCAAACCCAATGAGGCTCTGAATGGTAGCTCTCCATTCATCCATCTTGTCTATTGCTGGGGGCAAGTTCAGCAATAGTTGGGCTCTGGCCATTGCTTCCGCCACCATCCCCGGCATGGCGTGGGAGGCAGAGCGCGACACCGCTCGACTCCTGGACGAACCAGAAGAAGTGATGTTGTGCTCCTGCCGTCTTGGACCGATCACCAGGGTAGTCTGGCATGGCTAAAGCTATTCTTGATGGCCAGGTTCTTGACCAGCTGGGCCTTTCCCATGTGGATGCGGTCGTTGAGGATGAACGGCGCCGCTCGGAGTCTTGTCAAGTTCATCCTGCGTGGGATGAAGCGTGCGTCCCGCCGCCGCCCCTCTAGACGATGTGGCCAGTGGATCTTTGCTTGCACCGGAGCGGGCATTGATGTCGTGTTGGTTGAGCTCGCCGGTGCGGTGGGGAGGAGGGAGTTGGGCATCTCTGTGACCCACACCGGCGGGAGCATGACCGCCAGCATGTTGAGGAAGTTGGGCCGCTCCTGCGGCCCTGGTTCCTGCTCCAGTCGCGGTGGGAGCATTAGCAGCACCGCCCATGGTACGTGCTCCACCCGCTGCAGCCGCCATGCTTGCAGCACCCGTGGCTGCAGGCAACGAAGCCTTCGAAGCAGAAGGATGTGTTGCCGCTCTGCTTCTCTTCTTGGGAGCCATGGACGATGCAGAAGATGGTGAAGATCGACGCACCGGCTGTTGCTTCACGTTCGCACAAGCGACGCCCCCTACCTGGAGCACCAAAGATGTCGGCGTGGAAGCACGATCACCTATGGGGCGTGGGTGCCCCTTTGTGGTTCGCCAAGGGGACGGTCACATTGTACAAAGAGCAGAAATGACAGGGGCAGCACGGCGATGATAGATCTCTTTTACCCAGGTTCGGGCCGCTTTGCAGCGTAAAACCCTACTCCTGCTATGGTGGATTGATTCGGAGGAACACGAAGACACGGCGAGCTCAAGCCTGACAAGGATGCCTTGAGGAGAGCAGCGCGCTCGTACAAGTGTTATGGGATCTAAAGTTCCAACCCTTCGCTAGATTGCCTCGGGCCTCCTTTAATAGCTTAAGGGGCGACCATAGTGGCAAAACAGTCATTTGAGTATGGTTAGATACCTAACAGTGCTATCATACCTAACTCTGGCAGTTAGGATAAAGTGCATTAAATGCACCTGCTAGGTGCCTTGCTGGGGTTGAAGCCCGGCAAGCCTGCTGCGCCGCTTATCCATCTTCTCCTTATTAGCATGACACGCCTTCTGGACAGGTGTCAATAAAGCTAACCGCCTCTTCACCATGCTACCACGTACCTAATAGGATCCACCTAGTTACTTGAGAGCTTGATACCGCACTGATTAATGACTTGCATGTGATGAGGTGGAGCGGTGGCGTCTTCGTGGGGGCCTGTCGGCGGGGATCCTGGTGGGTTCTGAGCTTGGCTGCCCCGGAAGCCTTGCCGGGGCGAACTGGACTTGGTCTTCAGAGGCGGTCTCGACCTGGCCGGGCTCTCCTACCCGACAGGGGAGGCCTCCTCGCAGTTCTCTCTTGTCAGCTTGATCTTCTTAATGCTCTCCTTGATCTCGTGAAGAGCGGCTTCTCTGGCTTATCTTTGTGTTATGGATAGGTACTGGATGTATGATCGACACCACGCCTGTGCACAAGTCCGGGCAGCAAACGTGAATGTTTGTTGCACCGACACTAGGTGCTCTAATACTTTTGTTAACCACGGTTGAAACCTTAGCATGTTCCTTTATCCTTATAGGCAAAGGTGGTTTTTCAATATAAGCAGTTGGCACAACTGGATCAACATTATAAATGATAGTTTCATGTTTAACTATAACTGGCTCCTCAACCTTTTCTTTAACAGGTGGATTGATACGTCCATTTTGCATCATGCTTTTATATTGATATTTATCGCATTATGGGCTGTTATTACACATTATATCACAATACTTATGCCTTTTCACTCTTATTTTATAAGGTTTACATGAAGAGGGAGAATGCCGGCAGCTGGAATTCTGGACTGAAAAGGAGCAAATATTAGAGACCTATTCTTCACAACTCCAAAAGTCCTGAAACTGCACGGAGAATTATTTTGGATTATATAAAAAATATTGGGCGAAGAAAGCACCAGAGGGGGCCACCAGCCATCCACAAGGGTGGGGGGCACGCCTTACCCCCTGGGCGCGCCCCCTGCCTTGTGGGCCACTTGGCAGGCCCCCGATGCCCATCTTTTGCTATATGGTGTGTTTTGACCTGGAAAAAAAATCAGAAGGAAGCTTTCGGGATGAAGCGCTGCCGTCTCGAGGCGGAACTTGGGCAGAACCAATCTAGGGCTCCGGCGGAGCTATTCTGCCGGGGAAACTTCCCTCCCGGAGGGGGAAATCAAAGCCGTCGTCATCACTAACGATCCTCTCATCGAGAGGGGGGCAATCTCCATCAATATCTTCACCAGCACCATCTCCTCTCAAACCCTAGTTCATCTCTTGTATCCGATCTTTGTCTCAAAACCTCAGATTGGTACCTGTGGGTTGCTAGTAGTGTTGATTACTCCTTGTAGTTGATGCTAGTTGGTTTATTCGATGGAAGATCATATGTTCAGATCCTTAATGATAATTAATACTCCTCTGATTATGAACATGAATATGCTTTGTGAGTAGTTACGTTTGTTCCTGAGGACATGGGAGAAGTCTTGTTATAAGTAATCATGTGAATTTCGTATTCGTTTGATATTTTGATGAGATGTATGTTGTCTTTCCTCTAGTGGTGTTATGTGAACGTCGACTACATGACACTTCACCATGATTTGGGCCTAGGGGAAGGCACTGGGAAGTAATAAGTAGATGATGGGTTGCTAGAGTGACAGAAGCTTAAACCCTAGTTTATGCGTTGCTTCGTAAGGGACTGATTTGGATCCATATGTTTCATGCTATGGTTAGATTTATCTTAATTCTTCTTTCGTAGTTGCGGATGCTTGTGAGAGGGGTTAATCATAAGTGGGAGGCTTGTCCAAGTAAGGGTAGCACCCAAGCACCGGTCCACCCACATGTCAAGTTATCAAAGTAATGAACGCAAATCATATGAGCATGATGAAAACTAACTTGGCAACAATTCCCATGTGTCCTCGGGAGCACTTTGCTTTATATAAGAGTTCGTCCAGGCTTGTCCTTTGCTACAAAAAGGATTGGGCCACCTTGCTGCACCTTAGTTACTTTTGTTACTTGTTACTTGTTACTCGTTATGAATTATCTTATCACACAACTATCTGTTACCGATAATTTCAGTGCTTGCAGAGAATACCTTGCTGAAAACCGCTTGTCATTTCCTTCTGCTCCTCGTTGGGTTCGACACTCTTACTTATCGAAAGGACTACGATAGATCCCCTATACTTGTGGGTCATCATGGATGAAATTTAAACCATTTCTCCTTAGGGAGATCAACATGAGTAGCAAATGATTCACAAAAAGAGGCTACTATCTCAGATTCAACTCCATATTTAGTGCTAAACTTGTGAAAAGCATCGGTATCCATAAAAGATTCAACACAATCGAACTTAAGTGTTATACTTGACTCATTACCTTTGTCGAGTTCCCAATCTTCAGAGTTGCATTTAATTCTTTCTAGAATGTTCCATCTAAATTCAATAGTTTTCTTCATAAAAGAGCCATTCGAAGAAGAATCGAGCATTGTTTGATTATCATGAGAAAGCCGAGCATAGAAATTCTGTAAGATAATTTCCTTCGAAAGCTCATGATTGGGGCATGTATACATCAGGTATTTAAGCCCCCCCCCCCAAGCTTGAGAGATACTTTCTCCTTGACGAGGCCAACAATTATATATATATTTCCAATCACGATGAACTATATGCATAGGATAAATCTTTTCATGATATTCCAATTTCAATCGATTCGAGTCCAAGCTCCAATATCATCACATAGCCTATACCATGTCAATGATTTCCCCCCAAAATATAAAGGGAAAACCTTCTTCTTAACTTCATCTCTGGGTAAACCTGCAAGCTTAAATAATCCACAAACTTCATCCACATAGATTAGGTGCATATTAGGATGTAGCGTTGCATCTCCTGCATAAGGATTAGCTAGCAGTTTCTCTATCATACCCGAAGGAATTTCATAACCAATATTTTTAGTATGTGCGGTAGGTTGAGGAGAAACTATTTGTGCTTCCGATCGAGGGGAAGATACCCCGAACAAACCCCTCAAAGGATTGTTTTCCATAGTAACAAGTAACAAAAAATATCAGCACGTAATGTAAATTTTTTCCTTACCAAATTCCACTCACCAGAAGCGCTTCAATCCCCGGCAACGGCGCAAGAAAAGAGACTTGATGACCCACAAGTATAGGGGATCAATTGTAGTCCTTTCAATAAGTAAGAGTGTTGAACCCAACGAGGAGCAGAAGGAAATGACAAGCAGTTTTCAGCAAGGTAATTTCTGCAAGCACAGAAATTGTCGGTTGATAACCCACAAGTATAGGGGATGGAACAGTTTTCGAGGGTAGAGTATTCAACCCAAATTTATTGATTCGACACAAGGGGAGCCAAACAATATTTGTAAGTATTAGCAGTTCAGTTGTCAATTCAACCACACCTGGAGATTAAATATCTGTAGCAAGGTGATCAGTAACACAGTAATATGATAGTTTTGATAGTAGTGGTAACAGTAGCAGTAACGGTAACAGTGATAGCAATGATTTTGTAGCAAGTGTAACAGTAATAGCAGCAGTAGTAACTTAGCAAGAACAATATGTCAAAAATTCGTAGGCATTGGATCAGTGAATTCATTGGATGACATTCATCATATAACATTCATAACCTAGGGCGATACAAAACTAGCTCCAATTCATAAATACAATGTAGGCATGTATTCCGTAAATAGTCATACGTGCATATGGAAAAGAACTTGCATGACATCTTTTGTCCTACCCTCCCGTGGCAGCGGGGTCCATAAGGAAACTAAGGGATATTAAGGCCTCCTTTTAATAAAGAACCGGCACAAAGCATTAACACATAGTGAATACATGAACTCCTCAAACTACGGTCATCACCGGAAAGTATCCCAATTACTGTCACACTGGGGTTTATGGATCAGAACACATAATAGGTGAATATGACTTGCAAGATCGGATCTAGAACATAGATATAATGGTGAAAACATAAATGGTTCAGATCTAAAATCATGGCACCCGGGCCCTAAGTGACAAGCATTAAGCATGGCAAAGTCATAACAACATCAATCTTAGAACATAGTGGATACTAGGGATCAAGTCCTAACAAAACTAACTTGATTACATGATGAATTTCATCCAACTCCTCACCGACCAGCGAGCCTACAAAGGAATTACTCACTCCCGGTGGGGAGCATCATGGAATTGGTGATGAAGAAGGGTTGGTGATGACGAAGACTGAAGATTCCCCTCTCCGCAACCCCGAACAGGCTCCAGATCTGGCCTCCTAATGAAGAACAGGAGGTGGCGGCGGCTCTGTATCGTGAAACGCGATGAACCTTCCTCTCTTATTTTTCTCTCTGAAAATAGGTATTTATAGCATCGGAATTAGGGTCTGCGGGGCCACGAGGTGGGCACAACCCACTAGGGCGCGCCAGAGGGGGGGCGCCCTGGTGTCTTGTGCCCAGTTAGGGACCCCCTCCGGTGGTTCTTGGCTCTAGTATTTTTCTTCTATTGTAAAACAATTCTCCAAAAAGTTTCGTTCCATTCCGAGAACTTTTATTTCTACAAAAAAACAACACCATGGTAGTTCTGCTGAAAATAGCATCAGTCCAGGTTAGTTTCATTCAAATCATGCAAATTAGAGTCCAAAACAAGAGCAAAAGCGTTAGGAAAAGTAGATACGACGGAGACGTATCAACTCCCCCATGCTTAAACCTTTCCTTGTCCTCAAGCAATTCAGTTGATAAACTGAAAGTGATAAATAAAAACTTTTACGAACTCTTTTGTTCTTGTTTACATAAATAAGCTTAAGTAGCACCCAGGTTTTTAGCAAAGATTATAACTAACCATGTCAACAGTAACTCTTAAAAATTATATTAACTCATATCAATAGCATAAGCAACTAGCGAGCAATAATAAGATATCTCAAATGACAACACTTTATCAAAACAACCATGATATAATATGACAATAATGGTATCTCGCTAGCCCTTTCTGAAACTGCAAAACATAAATGCAGAGCACCTCCAAAGTTCAAGCAGCGACTAAACATTGTAATTCATGGTAGAAAAGATCCAGTCATGATGCATCCAACATTAACTATACAAAATACATGAGGATGACAATAGTGCTCTCAGATCTGGCGCTTATTTGAGAAGGTGATGACTCAACATAAAATTACATAGATAGTCCCTTCGCGGAGGGAAGCAGGGATTTGCAGAGGTGCCAGAGCTCAAAGTTTTAAAAACAGAGATAAATATAATTTTGGGAGGTACATCCTTCCTGTCAACATTACGACCAAGAGTTGTCAATATTTTCCATGCTAAACACATTAGTGGTGGTTCCCAAGCGATAAAAGTAAAGGTTTACTCCCCCTCCACCAACAAACACAATCCACAGCTAGCCGAATCCATGGGTACCATCCATACCAACATCAGTCCTGGGGGAGTTTTGTTTAATTATTTGCAATTTTTTTATTTCGGGACTGGGCATCCCTATTACCGCCTATCTCGTGCAAGGATGAGTGAATAAACACTCATCATGAGAATAACCCGCTTAGCATGGAAGATACTGACCGCCCCCTGTCGTTCCATGAGCGGTCCAGGCACACAAAACAAATGTTCATTTGAAATTTTAGAGGTGGCACATGCAAATTTACTTACAACCGGCAGGGTAATACCGCATATAGGTAGATATGGTGGACTCATCTGGAATAACTTGGGTTTTACGATTTTGATGCACAAGTAGTATTCCCGCTTAGTATAGGCGAAGGCTAGCAAATAGGTTGAGAAGCAGCCAGCTAGTGAGTGGAAACGGTCATGAACATGCGTTATGCATAATTAACATTGAATACTAGCATGAGTAGGATATGACCACCATGAACATAAACATCATAGAGGCTATGTTGGTTTGATTCAACTACATGCATGAACATGTGCCAAGTCAAGCCACTTGAAACATTCAGAGGAGGATACCATATCATCATACTACATCACAATCATTTTAATGCATGTTGACATCCAAGATAAATCATTATCCACTCCTAGCTACTTAAGCATGGCATGAGAAACTATAATATCTAATTGTCATTGCAAACATGTTTGATCATAATATGCTGAATCATGGATACTAGGTTAAACATATTTACAAAAAAAGAACAAGTTGAGTTCATACCCGTTTCTCACTGCCACAACCAGTTCATTAAATATCATCATTATTGTCTTTCACTTGCATGACTGAATGATATGAAAATAATAATAGTGCAAGAGTGTCGTGGACCAAGCTAGAATCTGCAAACATTTTATTCAAAAGGAGAAGACAAGGTAATTTGGGCTCTTTGTTAGATCAATAGTAATGCATATGAGAGCCACTACACATTTTCATCGTGGTCTTCTCCTTAGTATGACTCAATAAACAGAAAAGAATTTCAGAGAAACACACTGAAATATTTTTGGAGTTTTTAGTTTTTCTTGAAGAAAGCAAATTAAAGAAGGTAAAACAAAAACAAGAAAAACTATTTACACGGGAAAGCTCCCAACAAGCAAAAGAAGAACTAGGAAATCTTTTTGGGTTTTCTTTTAACACTACAACTAATATAGGCTAGAAAGAAAAACTGAAAATAAGTGAGAAATATTTTTGGGTTTTTCTCAAAGTTTTTGAAACATACAAAAAGAAAGCGAAGAAATAAATCTAGCATGGATAATACCATGAAAAAGTGTGGACACCAACAACTGGAATGAAATGTGTGAACATGAATGTAATGTCGGTGGAAACACGTACTCCCCCAAGCTTAGGCTTTTGGCTAGCTTGGTAATCACCATTCGTAGTAGCCATCCGATCCCATGTCGAAGTGTTGTGGCGGCGGCACCTGAGCGTCCTACTCCTGGGGCTCCTGCTCTGCCGCTACCTAGGTGTTCCAGTAGGCAATAATGTCTGCTGGCATGACCCTGTATCCGCCCTGGAAATAGAATCAAACAAAGCAGGTGCAGGCAACAGAATAACATCACGGGAATTCACACTGAAAACCAGGTTTTAACGAATATTATGAAGAGAGTCAGCATCATCAGTAAACTGGTGAGCCACCATCGCCTCGTGATCTAGATAAACTCGGGTCAAAGGATAATCATGTTGGCGTATCTAAACGTTAAAATGACTCGCTAAGCGAGTAGCATAAATGCTGCCATGAATTTTGCCCTTGGTTCTGTTAAGGTGCACACGACATGCAATAATAGCCCCTAGGCTAATGGTGTGATCATTGTGTAGTGCATGGTGTAAAATGGAGAAGTCGGGGGCACTGAGTGCACCAACCTTTTCCCTAGCAGTTAAACACTTAGCGATGAATAGAGCAAAGTAATGCACAGAAGGAAACTGCAAACTAGTGGTGGTGACACTCGATACGCCTCTCTCATCTCCCACTGGCAGAGCACGATAAAAGTCCTCAAACTCTGCAGGTCTAGGCTCTCTCATTTCCCCGTCAGAAGGGATCAAGCATATATCACAAAAGTCACTGAGTTGTATCTGACGGGTTTCAGAGTATAAATTAAACTGCACCTCAGGAGGATTATTCTTACTCAAAAAATGGAAATTTTGCACAAAGGAATTTGTAAGGAGGTGGTATTGATCACACTTAGCTGCGATGAAGTCGGTCAGCCCAGCATTTGCAATGAATTGGGTGAACTCTTGATGGATCTCGGCCCCCTCCATGAAGGCATTATGCGGCCATTCGCACGGCCGCACCTCTGCCCTTCTTGGAGTGCTGAGGTCATTGTACGATGATTCCCCAATGACTCCTTTAGCATTTTTCTTGGAGGCAAACTTCCTAAAGAAACTCATCTTATTCCTATAGATAAAATTCTGAAAATTTTAGTCCACAAAATTTTTGTCAACAAAACTTCACAAGATTGATAATAACTACTCATAAGGATGCATAGAGGCCATATCAAGCATTCAAACTACCTAGAACTCTAAGAATTCAACATGCAAGCTCATCTACAGCAGCACCAAGAATAGCTAATTATTCAAAATATAAACCACTAAAGCAAAAACTAATTAGAGCAATGGAGGAGTCACATACCAAGTAGCAATCCCCCAAAATAGTTTCGGAAACAAAGCTTTGAGCAAAGAGATCGAAATCCGCGGGTTTGAGAGTAAGAACACGAGAGAGAGAGAGAACTATGGTGATTTTTTCTGGAGGTAGGAGATGACATGGGCTAAAGAACTAAGTGAGGGGACCCACATGGGGACCACAACCCACCAGGGCACGCCTGGGGTTGCTGGCATGCCTTGGTGTCTTGTGGTCACCAGGTGCACCCCCCTCTGATGTTATTTGCACTAGAAATTCAGAAATATTCAAAAAAAATCATATTAAATTTTCGGGGCATTCTGAGAACTTTTATTTTTGGGTCATTTTTTATTACACGGGAAATTCAGAAAACAGACAAAACATGGCATTTTATGTTATTTAACTAAGAAAAACAGAAAACAAAAGTTGGGAGCAGAAGGTTGTGCTTACTAAATTCATCAACTTCATACCTCTCAAAAATGATCCATTAATAAGGTTGATCAAGTCTTATTAACAACCACCTTCGATTAGCATGAAACCGAAGAACTTTCGTAAAACACTAAGTTACCTCAACGGGGATGTGAATATCCCCAACAATAAGTATGTCATATTTCTTTTTGGCAGTAGGTAAAGGTAGTTGAAAACTTCCAATAGTGAGTGTCGGAGATTTTTCAATAACATTAATACCATTCACTTGGAATTGTTTCATAAGAAAGTGCACCGTATGTTCATTACCATTGATATGAAAAGTGACCTTGCTTTTATTGCAATCAATAACAGCCCCTGTAGTATTCAAAAAGGGTCTACCAAGGATAATCGACAAGTTGTCGTCCTCGGGCATCTCAAGTATAACAAAGTCTGTTAAGATAGTAACATTTGCTCAACAACGGGCACATCCTCACAAATGCCGATAGGTATGGCAGTTGATTTATCATCCATTTGCAGAGATATTTCAGTAGGTTTGAGTTTATTCAAATCAAGTCTTTTATATAAGCATAAAGGCATAACACTAACACCAGCTCCTAAATCACACAAAGCAGTTTTAACATAATTTCTTTTGATGGAGCAAGGTATAGTTGGTATTCCTGGATCTCCAAGTTTTTTAGGTACTCCATCCTTAAAAGAGTAATTAGCAAGCATGGTGGAGATTTCAGCTTTTGGTATCTTTCTCTTATTAGTGATGATGTCTTTCATGTATTTTTCATAAGGGGCCATCTTTAAAATATCGGTCAAGCGAGTGCGCAAAAAGACTGGCCAAAGCATTTCAGCAAAGTGTTCAAATTCTTCACCGTCTTTTTTCTTAGTTGTTTTAGGTGGAAAGGGCATGGGTTTCTAAACCCATGGTTCTCTTTCTCTTCCATGTTTTCTAGCAACAAAGTCTCTTTTATCATAGCGTTTATGTTTAGGTTGTGGGTTATCAAGATCAACAACAGGTTCTATCTCAACATCATTATCTGGTTCTTTATCATTGTTCGGTTGAGTGTCTTCATGAACATCATCATTATCATTTTCATTATCACTAGATGAATGTTCATTACCAGATTGAGTTTCAGCATCAGAAATAGAAACATTATTATTATCTTCAGGGTTTTTTTCTATTTCAGGTTCACTAGAGGTATGGAAAGTCCTATCATTTTTCTTTTTCTTCTTCCTTTTAGAAGGACTAGGTGCATCAGTGTTAATTCTTTGAGAGTCTTGTTCAATTCTTTTAGGGTGTCCCTCAGGATAAAGTGGTTATTGAGTCATTTTGCCTCCTCTAGTTGCTACTCTAATAGCAAAACCATTTATATTATTATTCATTTCACTAAGCAATTCTCTTTGAGATTTAGCAACTAGTTCTAGCTAGGTTTGAACCATAGAGGCATGTTTCCCTACACCTCTAACATCATTAGTGATTCTAAATAACAAGTCACTCAAGCGAGCAATCATATCAGAGTTGTATTTCAGTTGTTTCATAACATTTGCATTGAAGTGATCTTGTTTTCTAATGTAGTTGTCAAGTTCATAAAGGAATTGACTAGGATGTTTATTGTAAGGGATGTCACTTTCATCAAATTTCATTAAAGAGTTTACCTCTACCACCTGTGGTGCTGGTGGTGTGTCGAGTCCATGTATTTCTTCAATAGGAGGTAAAAAATTTACATCCTCAGCTTTAATACCTTTTTCCTTCATACATTTCTTGCCTCTTGCATATCTTCAGGACTGAGAAATAAGATACCCCTCTTCTTCGGAGTGGGTTTAGGCAGTGGTTCAGGAAGAGTCCAATCATCATAATTTTTCAATATGTTATTCAATAATTCCTCAGCTTGTTCAATAGTTCGTTCCCTGAAAACACAACCAGCACAACTATCTAGGAAGTCCCTAGAAGCATCGGTTAGTCCATTATAGAAGATATCAAGTATTTCATTTTTCTTAAGAGGATGATTAGGCAAAGCATTAAACAATTGGAGAAGCCTCCCCCAAGCTTGTGGGAGACTCTCTTCTTCAATTTGCACAAAGTTAAATATTTCCTGTAAAGCAGCTTGTTTCTTATGAGCAGGAAAATATTTTTCAGAGAAGTAGTAAATCATATCCTGGGGACTACGCACACAACCAGGAGCAAGAGTATTGTACCATATCTTAGCATCACCCTTTAATGAGAACGGAAATAATTTGAGAATATAATAGTAGTGAATCTTCTCATCATGAGCAAATAGGGTGGCTATATCATTTAACTTAGTAAGATGTGCCACTACAGTTTCAGTTTCATATCCATGGAAATGATCAGATTCAACCAAAGTAATTACTCTGGGTCGACAGAGAATTCATAATCCTTATCGGTAACAAAGATAGGTGAAGTAGCAAACTTAGGATCACATTTCATTCTAGCATTCAAAGATTTTTCTTTCAGTTTGCATAGTAATTTCTTAAGATCATCCCTATCATTGCAAGCAAGAAAGTCTCTAGCTATCTCCTCATCCATAACATAACCTTCAGGTATCTTAGGCATTTCATATCTAGGAGAGCTAGGTCTAATAGGTGTTTCAAGATTTTTAGTTTCAAGTACTTCATCAGTTTCAATAATTTCATCAGTTTCAGCATTCTCAATATCTTTAGCTCTAGCAATTTTTCATCAAGAAATTCACCTAGTGGCGTATTATCATCAAGCAAGGTACTAGCATCATCGTGAGTATCAATCATAGCAGAAGTAGCATCATCGATAACTTGCGACATATCAGGATTAATATCATGTGGTGGTGTTGCAAGTCTACTCAAAACAGAAGGTGAATCAAGTGCAGAGTGTGATGGCAGTTCCTTACCTCCCCTCGTCCTAGAGAGAACGATCTTGGTTTTTGTATCCTTCAGATTCTTCATAGTGATAAATAGATAATAATCCCAAGTGACTCAACAAATATAGCTATGCTCCTCGGCAACGGCGCCAGAAAAAGGTCTTGATAACTCACAAGTATAGGGGATCGCAACAGTTCGAGGGTAGAGTATTCAACCCAAATTTATAGATTCTACACAAGGGGAGTCAAAGAATATTTGTAAGTATTAGCAGTTGAGTTGTCAATTCAACCACACCTGGAGATTAAATATCTGCAGCAAGGTGATCAGTAGCACAATTATATGATAGTTTTGATAGTAGTGGTAACCGTAGCAGTAACGGTAACAGTGATAGCAATGATTTTGTAGCAAGTGTAACAGTAACAGCAACAGTAGTAACTTAGCAAGAACAATATGTGGAAAATTCGTCAGCATTGGATGGGTGAATTCGTTGGATGATATTCATCATATAACAGCCATAACCTTGGGCGATACAAAACTAGCTCCAGTTCATAAATATAATGTAGGCATGTATTCCATAAATAGTCCTACGTGCTTATGGAAAAGAACTTGCATGACATCTTTTGTCCTACCCTCCCGTGGTAGCGGGGTCCATAAGGAAACTAAGGGATATTAAGGCCTCCTTTTAATAGAGAACTGGAATAAAGCATTAATACATTGTGAATACATGAACTCCTCAAACAACGGCCATCACCGAAAAGTATCCCAATTACTGTCATATTGGGGTTTATGGATCATAACACGTAATAGGTGAATATGACTTGCAAGATCGGATCTAGAACATAGATATAATGGTGAAAACATAAACGGTTCAGATCTGAAATCATGGCACCCGGGCCCTAAGTGACAAGCATTAAGCATGGCAAAGTCATAACAACATCAATCTCAGAACATAGTGGATACTAGGGATCAAGCCCTAACAAAACTAACTTGATTACATGATGAATCTCATCCAACTCCTCACCGACTAGCAAGCCTACGAAGGAATTACTCACTCCCGGTGGGGAGCATCATGGAATTGGTGATGGAGGGTCGGTGATGACGAAGACCGAAGATTCCCCTCTCCGGAGCCCCGAACGGGCTCCAGATCTGGCCTCCCGATGAAGAACAGGAGGTGGCGGCGGCTTCGTATCATGAAACGCGATGTAACTTCCTCTCATATTTTTTTCTCCGAAAATAGGTATTTATAGCATCGGAATTAGGGTCTACGGGATCACGAGGTGGGCACAACCCACCAGGTCGCGCCAGAGGGGAGGGCGCGCCCTGGTGTCTTGTGCCCAGCCAGGGGCCCCCCCTCCGGTGGTTCTTGGCTCTAGTATTTTTCTTTTATTGTAAAACAATTCTCCAAAAAGTTTCGTTCCATTCCAAGAACTTTTATTTCTGCACAAAAATAACACCATGGTAGTTCTGCTGAAAACAACGTCAGTCCGGGTTAGTTTCATTCAAATCATGCAAATTAGAGTCCAAAACAAGAGCAAAAGCGTTAGGAAAAGTAGATACGACGGAGACGTATCATCGGTAACAGATAGTTTAATAGCAAGATAATTTGTAATGAGCAAGTAATTGTAATGGTAACAAAAGTGCAGCAAGGTAGCCCAATCCTTTTTGTATCAAAGGACAAGCCGGAACGGTCTCTGATAATAAGTAAAACATTCTTGAGGACACACGAGAATTTCATCTAGTCAGTTTCATCATGTTTGTTCGATTCGCGTTCGCTACTTTGATATTTTGATATGTGGGTGGACCAGTGCTTGGCTGTTGTTCTTACTTGAACAAGCCTCCCACTTATGATTAACCCCTCTCGCAAGCATCCGCAACTACGAAAGAAGAACTAAGATAAAATCTAACCATTGCATTAAATATATGGATCCAAATCAGCCCCTTATGGAATAGCGCATAAACTTGGGTTTAAGCTTCTGTGAAAGTGCAACTAATCCCTGGGTGGTTTGGTAATTCTTAACAACATATAGCTCATTGAACTAATACTCTTTCAAGATGATCATTTCAGAAATTTCAATGATTGGCATGGCATGGACTAGGAATGTGGACCCCTCAAAATGATAAAGACACATATTGGCTCAAGCTCAAGACTCTACATTTTTCATTTTAGTGATCCAAGATCACATTGAGTCCATGGGAAAGCCAATACTATTAAAAGGGGATGAGGTGTTGCTTAATGGCTTGCTTGCTCAAAATGCTTAGTGATATGCTCCAAAAACCCTCAACCACTTTCTCATATCCACATATGTCCCAAACCAAAAGTCAAACTCGGCCCCACCGATTTGATCTATCCGGCGCCACCGAGTTCATTTGACATAACCACTGCCAGAAACCCTAATCAGTTCAGTCTCACCGATAGGGATCTTGGTCTAACCGAGATGGGATTGCTAACTCTCTGTTTCCCTTTGTAACGTTTTGGTCTAACCGAGATGAGCGATCGGTCCCACCGAGTTCGCAATGCAAACTCTCTATTTCCTCTTCGTAACGTTTCGGTCCCACCAAAATGAGCGATCGGTCCCACCGAGTTTGCCTGACCAACTCTCTGTTTGCCTATTACAGAAATCGGTCTCACCGAGTTCATGTGATCGGTCTCACCGAGATTACGTTATGCCCTAACCCTAACAAAATCGGTCCCACCGAGTTGATCATGTCGGTCCCACCGAAAAGCCTAACGTTCACATTTTGAAATAAATCGGTCTGACCGAGTTTCAGTATTCGGTCCCACCGAGTTTGGTAAATTGTGTGTAATGGTTAGATTTTGTGTGGAGGCTATATATACCCCTCCACCCATTCTCCATTCGGGGGGAGGGCCATCAGAACATGCCTACACTTCCACTATTCATTTTCTGAGAGAGAACCACCTACTCATGTGTTGAGACCAAGATATTCCAATCCAACCACAAGAATCTTGATCTCTAGCCTTCCCCAAGTTGCTTTCCACTCAAATCATCTTTCCACCTAATCCAAATCTGTGAGAGAGAGTTGAGTGTTGGGGAGACTATCATTTGAAGCACAAGAGCAAGGAGTTCATCATGAACACACCATCTATTACCTTTTGGAGAGTGGTGTCTCCTAGATTGGTTAGCTGTCACTTGGGAGCCTCCGTCAAGATTGTGGAGTTGAACCAAGGAGTTTGTACGGGCAAGGAGATCGCCTAATTCGTGAAGATCTACCCTAGTGAGGCAAGTCATTCATGGGCGATGGCCATGGTGGGATAGACAAGGTTTCTTCTTCGTGGACCCTTCGTGGGTGGAGCCCTCCGTGGACTCGCGCAACCGTTACCCTTCGTGGGTTGAAGTCTCCATCAACGTGGATGTACGATAGCACCACCTATCGGAACCACGCCAAAAATCTCCGTGTCTACATTGCGTTTGCTCCCTCCAAACTCCTCCCCTTTACCTTCATATGCAATGATTTACATTCCGCTGCTATACTCTTAGAATTGCATGTGTAGGTTGATTGCTTGACTTGTGCTAAGTTGCTAAAATCTGCCAAGACTTAAAATTGGGAAAAGGCTAGATTTTTATTTGGTCAAGTAGTCTAATCACCCCCCCCTCTAGACATACTTTCGATCCTACAAGTGGTATCAGAGCTTTGGTCTCCATTTGCATTGATTTCCATAGCTTTGGTGATCGTAGCCTTGGTTTCACAACCTAGGAGAGTATGGCGTCTAGCGAGGGAAATTACCACCGTAGAGGCCCTTACTTTGATGGTACTAATTTTGCTAGTTGGAAGCATAAGATGAAAATGCATATTCTTGGACATAACCCCGCCGTTTGGGCTATTGTGTGCATTGGTTTGCAAGGTGAATTCTTCGATGGGAGAGAACCGAATCGTGAAGCTACCGCGGAAGAATTGAAGATGTTGCAATACAATGCTCAAGCTTGCGATTTCCTCTTCAACGGATTGTGCCCCGAAGAATTCAACAAAATCAGCTGTCTTGAGAATGCAAAGGAAATTTGGGATACTTTGATTGATATGCACGAAAGTACCGACTCCGTCAAGGAATCCAAATTGGATGTGCTTCAAAGTCAGCTTGACAAGTTCAAAATGAAGGATGGTGAAGGTGTCGCTGAAATGTACTCTAGGCTTGCTCTCATCACAAATGAGATTGCCGGCTTAGGAAGTGAAGAGATGACCGACAGATTCATCATCAAGAAGATCCTAAGAGCCTTGGATGGAAAATATGACACCGTGTGCACATTGATCCAAATGATGCCAAATTACAAAGATCTCAAGCCAGCTGAAGTCATTGGAAGAATTGTTGCTCATGAGATGTCACTCAAGGATAAAGAAGAGCTTCACAACAAGTCTAGTGGTGCTTACAAAGCCTCATGTGATGCTCCTACATCATCAAGTGAGAAACAAGCCTTCAATGAGGAATTGAGCCTAATGGTGAAGAACTTCAACAAGTTCTACAAGAGTAGAAGCAAGGAAAGAAATTCCAAGTCAAGGTCCTACAATGACAAAAGATCATCTAGTCGTGAGCATAATTGCTACAATTGTGGAAGACCCGGACACTACTCCAATGAGTGTACGGCTCCCTACAAAAGAAGAGAAGACTCACCTAAAAGAAGAAGCAAAAGAGAAGAATCACCTCCAAGTGAGAGAAGGAGTAGAGATGATCGTTATGAATGAAGAACCTCTTGCAGAAGCAAGGATTCGGAAAGGAAGGACAAGTCATCAAGGAGCTACACAAAACGAAGACATCAAGCTCATGTTGGTGAATGGGTATCTGGCTCTGACTCCGACCACCACTCCGAGAGAAGTTATCACTCCGACTCCGAATATACTCAAGATGAAGGTGTTGCCGGTCTAGCACTTGTGTCAACCAACTCCTATGACATATTTGACTCACCAAATGAAGGAATTGGAAGATGCTTCATGGCTAAAGGCCCAAAGGTATCACACCCCGAGTATGTTGATTTCAATAGTGATGAAGATGATTTGCTAGGTGATGATGATTTGCTTGTTGACAACTCTAGTGATGAAAACTATGATGAACTTGCTATTAATCATGCTGATCAAGATAAAATGAATGACGATGATAAGAAGAAGATTGAGCGTCTAACTAAAGAACTAAACACTCTTAAGTTAGCTCATGAAACTGCCTTAGAAGATCATCGAGAGCTTTTGAAGACTCATGAGAAACTACGCTTTGAAAAGCTCAACCTAGAGCAAGAGCATGGGTTCTTAAAAGCAATCAATAATGATCTTCGTAAGAAAAGTTCTTCTTACATTGCCAAGTGTTTACTCTTGTCTACTTACATGCCACAAGTAAAATCTGGCAACAAGAGTAAGAAAGATTCTTCTTCTAGTAGTAACAATAATCGTGCTAAATCCAATATTGTTGCTTCTAGTAGTTCTCTTGATTCCACTAATGACTCTCTTAGCCAAGTTACACTTGAGCAAGAAAATAGCTTATTGAAGGGAATTATAGAGAAAGGTGTTTACAAGAGCCTTGCCAGAAGTAAGCAATTTGAGGAAATTGTACGCAAGCAAGGAAGGCACCGGAAGAATCAAGGTGTTGGTTTCGAACGAAAGTTCAATGCCAATGGAGTTGAGTGAGAAGAAGATCAATACCCCAAGACGAAGTTTGTTCCTCAACAAGAGAAGTATGATCCTACTTCCTTCAAGGGGACACAAGCTCAAGATGATCTTCCACCACAAGACCACAAGCAAAAAGGCAAGGACAAGCTTCAAGAGGAGATTAATGCATTTGAAGAAGCTCCGAAGGCCTTGGTCAAGTAGGTTCCCAAGACTACATCAAGTTCTACTTCATCAAGTACGACTACAACTCCAAGGATTCCCATCAAGATGATGTGGATTCCGAAAAAGAACTAGAGAATTCTTGAGGGTGACTCCGCCAACATATTTCACTCATATCATTTTGGCAAGAACAAGTGCAATCAACTTCCACATCTCGCACTAGTTCAAGGAGTCACAAACCACCTTGTTGGTAAGACAAGGGACAAGGTAACCTAATGCTTTCATGGACATCATCTTGTGTGTACTTCACTCTATGTCTATGGATATCTTTGCTTGTTCCTTGTGGGACTAACCCATGTAGGTATTGAAAGTGCAACTCACTCCATTGGATTGCTCCAAATGATCTACATCAACATTGAGCATCCACATCTTCAACATCTACATGAAGTCATCATCGACAAAACCCAAGGTTAGTTCATCTCTCTCAGGGTGGATATCACATCTAGGGGGAGCTTTACTCTAAGAACTAAGCTAAAGTAACTCTAATGGTGTGAACACAACAATGCTTTATGTAAAAGTGGTAACCCCACTTGTGCTTAAACGATGAGTATGACCTATGATCAAATGTTCTCATTTGACTCCTAAGTCAATATACTCATATATAGATGACCTAGTCATCGCCAATTGCTTGATAGATGCTAGAGTGTTTGTGCATGCTTTGTCACATATTTCATTTGCCATTTTATTGTGTGAGCATGTTGATTGCATACTTTTCTCATTCGAGGACATCCATTTGTTGCTTTGGTTGTTTGGCTCTTTTTCTTTTGCCAAATGGATGGACAAGAATGCCTAAGAACTTCCTCTAGCTATCTATGCTTTTCTCGTCTCAAACTCTATTCATGCTACATCACAAAGTTTGATCAAGTCAGATTCGAACCCTCTGGTGAGGAGCACTCAGAGTCACCGATTCGTCATAGACTTAAACTTCCAAAACCTCTCTGTGCATTTCGGTCTGACCGATTCATCCTTTTTGGTTATACCGAGTTCACTGAGTTGATCTAGGTTTTCAATCTCGGTGCAACCGATTAGAACCATTCGGTCACACCGAGTTGCAGTAACCGCTTGCAATTCTGCATCTTGGTGACACCGAGTTGTTCCATTCGGTCACACCGACAGGGTCAGGATATATATACCGACATGTCAAATTTTGGAAATTTCTCCGAAACCTCTTCGCCCGCGCGTATCCTGCTCTGCCCACTCGGGTCTCCGGATCGTCCTCTCGTCGCCAGTGACCCCTTGCCGCTGGTCTCCGCCGCCGTCAACGGAAATCTTCACCGCCATTGCCGCCGTAGCGAGCTCATCGCCGAGTTAGGGTATGAGTTCGACCCTTTGTGCAATCCTTTACCTCCGATTCTTAGCACAAAGTCAATGCCATGATTCTTACCACGTATGAAATCAATCTATCCAGAGAAAACTTCCATTAGATTAGTTTTGATTCGAAAATTTAGGGTTAGGTTTCCACCGAACTCATCTCGAACCGACCGAGTTGTAGAAATCGGTCTCACCGATTTGGCTTAGGCCATTGCACTTGTAGTTTTCGGTCTGACCGAAAGTTGCAAATTGGTGTGACCGAGTTCAACTCTCAGTCAAACCCTAGCAATCTCGGACTCACCGAACTGTGTCTCGGTCTGACCGATCTCACTAGTTCAGACTCCAATATTGCTTCGGTGGCACCGAGTTTAACAAATCGGTAGCTCTAAAATGCTTTCTGTGGAAAACTAAAACTAAGTTTTTGACTCAATTGTTTTACAAAATCTCTACACTTTGTGATGCTCATCCACTCTATCTCATCTATAACTATTCACAGGGTCAGCTTTTAGTTTGCAGTGCCAGAATGTCTGATCAGAGTGATAGCTAGAACAAGTCTGAGGAGCAAGTGAATCTGAGTGAGGGCACTAGTCCCTCTGACAGCTATGAAGATGGTAGCAGAAGCACCCCAAGCAACTTGCCCAAAGCAGCTACAAGAACATCTTCCCTTGAGGCCTGACTTTGACGACAACACAGTTGTCATGAATGCTGAAGATCCTACATTAGTAGAGGCTCAAGAGAAGAGGGAGAAAGCAAAGGCAGAGAAGGCAGCCAAGATGCCAAGTGTTGAAGAGGCATCTCAAGTTTTTCTCAAGTCAAAACAAGATCAACTTAGCTATCTCATCCAATCTACTTTGAGGATTGAGAAAGGTTTGGCCACCCTGGCTCAGAATCAAGAGAGCCTAGAGAGGATCATTGAAACAAAGTTTTATGATCTAGACTTGAAGGTGACAGAGATGCAGACAGCTGTTGAGCAGCTCCAGGAAGAAGCTGAAGAGAGGAAAGGGAAAGCTACCACAGATGCTTTTCAGAGAGTGCCTAGGGCACAGAGATCTGCAGCAGTGCCTATGACAGATACAAGAGCTACTTCGTCAGCACCTGCAGCCACAGCTTCAGTTGCCCCTCCGGTTGCAACTCCACCAGCTCCATCAACCTCAACAGATGCATTTGTTCTTGGAGTCCTCTCTACACCGCCTCCCGAAGATCAAGCCTAGAGAAACGCATAGCACTATGCATTTTCAAGCTTTTTGGTAACTTGTTGCCAAAGGGGGAGAAAGTGTATAGCTCATAGGCTTCGAGAGAGAGAG
The DNA here is from genome assembly GCA_011799875.1 of Thinopyrum elongatum. Classification (NCBI taxonomy): domain Eukaryota; kingdom Viridiplantae; phylum Streptophyta; class Magnoliopsida; order Poales; family Poaceae; genus Thinopyrum; species Thinopyrum elongatum. Next base: position 220,007,942 of record CM022299.1, on the reverse strand, counting down.
CTTGCTTCTTTTTGCCATTCTCTTTGCTACTTGTTTGATACTTTTTGTGTGCTTGCTTGGATGATACTCTATGTTTATGTGTGTGAGATACTTGTATGATCATTCACTCTGTCTTGGTGATGAGTGCATATTTTCATATTCCATCATTTTGAGCGCTCCACCAAGATGTATGTGACATGGAAGAGTAACCCATGATCCTAATCGATTGTGCATTTGCATTCAAAAGCAAATTTTAAATAGTGCACAAATTTAGGGGGAGCTCTTGCTTATCACATACTTCTCAAAGCGACGATATATTTCATTCTTATTATCATTTGTCGAAGCTTTGATCTATATGTTGTCATCAATTACCAAAAAGGGGGAGATTGAAAGTGCAACTAATCCCTGGGTGGTTTTGGTAATTCTTAACAACATATAGCTCATTGAACTAATACTCTTTCAAGATGATCATTTCAAAAAGTTCAATGATTGGCATGGCATGGACTAGGAATGTGGACCCCTCGAAATGCTAAGGACACATATTGGCTCAAGCTCAAGACTCTACATTTTTCATTTTAGTGATCCAAGATCACATTGAGTCCATAGGAAAGCCAATACTATTAAAAGGGGATGAGGTGTTGCTTAATGGCTTGCTTGCTCAAAATGCTTAGTGATATGCTCCAAAAGCCCTCAACCACTTTCTCATATCCACATATGTCCCAAACCAAAAGTCAAACTCAGCCCCACCGATTTGATCTATCCGGCGCCACCGAGTTCATTTGACATAGCCACTGCCAGAAACCATAATCAGTTCGGTCTCACCGATAGGGATCTCGGTCTAACCGAGATGGGATTGCTAACTCTCTGTTTCCCTTCGTAACGTTTCGGTCTAACCGAGATGAGCGATTTGTCCCACTGAGTTCGCAATGCAAACTCTCTATTTCCTCTTCGTAACGTTTCGGTCCCACCAAAATGAGCGATCGGTCCCACCGAGTTTGCCTGACCAACTCTCTGTTTGCCTATTACAGAAATCGGTCTCACCGAGTTCATGTGATCGGTCTCATCGAGATTACGTTATGCCCTAACCCTAACGAAATCGGTCCCACCGAGTTGATCATGTCGGTCCCACCGAAAAGCCTCACGTTCACATTTTAAACTAAATCGGTCTGACCGAGTTTCAGTATTCGGTCCCACCGAGTTTGGTAAATTGTGTGTAACGGTTAGATTTTGTGTGGAGGCCATATATACCCCTCCACCCATTCTCCATTCGGGGGGAGAGCCATCAGAACGTGCCTACACTTCCACTATTCATTTTCTGAGAGAGAACCACCTACTCATGTGTTGAGACCAAGATATTCCAATCCAACCACAAGAATCTTGATCTCTAGCCTTCCCCAAGTTGCTTTCCACTCAAATCATCTTTCCACCAAATCCAAATCTGTGAGAGAGAGTTGAGTGTTGGGGAGACTATCATTTGAAGCACAAGAGCAAGGAGTTCATCATCAACACACCATCTATTACCTTTTGGAGAGTGGTGTCTCCTAGATTGGTTAGGTGTCACTTGGGAGCTTCCGTCAAGATTGTGGAGTTGAACCAAGGAGTTTGTACGAGCAAGGAGATCGCCAACTTCATGAAGATCTACCCTAGTGAGGCAAGTCCTTCGTGGGCGATGGCCATGGTGGTATAGACAAGGTTGCTTCTTCGTGGACCCTTCGTGGGTGGAGCCCTCCATGGACTCGTGCAACCGTTACCCTTCGTGGGTTGAAGTCTCCATCAACGTGGATGTACGATAGCACCACCTATCGGAACCACGCCAAAAATCTCCGTGTCTACATTGTGTTTGGTCCCTCCAAACTCCTCCCCTTTACCTTCATATGCAATGATTTACATTCTGCTGCTATACTCTTAGAATTGCATGTGTAGGTTGATTGCTTGACTTGTGCTAAGTTGCTAAAATCTGCCAAGACTTAAAATTGGGAAAAGGCTAGATTTTTATTTGGTCAAGTAGTCTAATCACCCCCCCCCCTCTAGACATACTTTCGATCCTACATTCTGTCTCTCTAGCAACCCATCATCTAATAGCTACTGCACAATGCATTCCCTTAGGCCCAAAGATGGTGAAGTGTCATGTAGTCGACATTCACGTAACACCAATACGAGAATCACAACATACACATCATCAAAATAGCGAACGAATACCAAATTCACATGATTACTTATGACAAGACTTCTCCCATGTCGTCAAGAACAAAAGCAACTACTCACAAGTCATATTCATGTTCAAGATCACAGGGGTAATAAATAGCATAATGGATCTGAACATTTAATATTCCACCAAATAAACCAACTAGCATCAACTACAAGATGTAATCAACATGACTAGTCACCCACAGGTACCAATCTGAGGTTTTGATACAAAGATTGAACACAAGAGATGAACTAGGGTTTTGAGATGAGATGGTGCTGGTGAAGTGGTTGATGAAGATTATCCCTCCCAAGGTGAGAGGGTTTTTGGTGATGACGATGGCTTCGATTTCCCCCTCCCGGAGGGAAGTATCCCCGGCGGAATCGCTCCACCGGAGAGCAAAAGTGCTCATGTCCAGGTTCTGCCTCGAAGTGGCGGTGCTCCATCCCTAAAGTCCTCTCTCTATTTTTTTTTCTAGGGCAAGTGACCTTATATACCAGAAGATGGGCACCGGAGGCTGGCCAGGGGGCCCACTACCCACCAGGGCGCACCAAGGGGGGCAAGCGCACCCTGGTGCCTAGTGGGCACATGGGTGGCCCCCTCTGGTATTTCTTTTCTATAGTATTTTTTATATATTCCAAAATAAATCTCCGTAAAATTTCAGCTCATTTGGAGATGTGCAGAATAGGTATCTCTGACGTAGCTTTTTCAGGTCTAGAATCCCAGCTGCCGACAATCTCCCTCTTTGTATAAACCTTGCATATTATGAGAGAAAAGGCATTGGAATTACTCCACAAATTGTTATATTGAATGAAAACACTATAAATAACAGTAGGAAAACATGATGCAAAATGGACGTATCAGTCGTTAATACTTAACGATATTTTCACTGTTGTCCTATGATCAACAATTTGACTATTATGGTAACTTTACTCACAACTTACTTGGAGTACTTGGACATATCTGGTTATTTACATACCATGGAATTTACAAAAGTGTGATTGAAATCATGTATTTCACTCATCAGTATTTCAAGACGATTCTTGCTAAGAACTCCTTACATGTGACTTTGACAAGAAAACTCTTCTTGACATTTTTCATACTAAACTGCTTTAGTACTTTTGTCAATATGTATTTTTGCTAAGCCCGATTAGATACTACTATCTCCACACATTATTATGTCTAATATAAGGACTATACTGCCTAAGTAATTTACTAAAAAAACTATTTTCAATAAAGTCTTAATCCGTGCCAGGAAGTTTATATAATTTCTAATCAACAATGTGTCATGCACACACAGTGTTTAGAAATATTATCACGCTCCCACTTACTTTCTTGTAAATACAAGCATCTTTGTTTTTATAATCAAAATAAAGATTCCAACTCCACTATGTTTGCTTCAGATCATTACAGGATCTCTTGAAGTTTGCACGCTTACTAGCATCCTCTGGATCGAGAAAATTAAGTATCGAATATACATCCTTGGTTCTATTTCCATATCATGGGAATCATTTTGACATCCATCTGTTATATCTCATAAATGAAATATTTATTAATTGCTAGTTTAATCCAAACTAACTTTAAGTATTATTATGATGAGACAACCTCGTCATAATCAACTCCTTGATCTTGTCATCAAATATCTGCAACAAGTCAAGCATTATAAAACATTTTTGTCTTTATCAATTTATAGATCCATCACTACACTTTAGACTTTAAGTCTTACAGAGGCTCTATCAAGTTTTAAAATTGAATTATGTGTATGGATACTATCTCAGATTATTTTGGCGTATAGCCAACTCCGGAGTTAGGGCCCATTAATGCTTCTATGTGTATTATAGGTTCATTATTTGTTTCAACGATATTTCGTCTGCATACCCTGAAGGTCTATACAAATTTTCCAACCTATATAGTTCAGATGCATGTTCGACTGAAGTCTCTATATCCTATGTAGAGGCTTATGTATCAGTAGCAGTAAGAAATTTTAGAACCACTTCTAGTGTTTCTTTTCTTTGACTTGATCACGAAGATTCTATAATCTCGTCGAATTGCACTGTCCTCCCACTCACTCTTTTGCAGAAAACATTTTCTTCAAAAAATTTGCACTCTGTGACAAAACACTTTGCCTCGGTGTAGTGATAGAGGAATACCCAACCATTTGGGATAACCTACAAAGTAGTACTTATTTTGACAAATTTGATGGCGCTCTTTTCAGTGTAAAAGCCATAGTCACTGAAGCGTCACATTAAAAATATATTGGCAGAACAATCAATGTCATCTCAGATCTCACCATGTGATACATAGCTTCATTACATCTACTCAAAACATTCTACTCTCAGTAGTGTTTCTAGGAGGTGCAAGCTATAAAATTCTTTTATAGCTCATCAGACATTCGCTAAATTTGTAACTCAAATATTCTTTTCTACAATCCAATTGTAGAAACATAATTTTCTTGTTACAATAATTTATAATTCATTCTAAAAATCTTTTTGAAACATTTCAAATGATCCATATTTATGTCTTAATTAGTAAATATAATATCTACTTGAGTCATTTTGAAGATAGATAATTCCACTCCTTGCAACAACACTTATTGGATTACATACATCAATATGCATATTTCTAATTATTTTTGTTGCTCATTTTTTATGGCCTGTGAACGGTATTTTAGTTTACTTCACTATTTGGATGAAAGTTGCAAGTGTCAAATGATTCATAATCATATGACTCCAAAATCCATCACTATGGAATTTCTTCATGCGGGTTTCTCCAATGTGACTAAATGCAGTGCCACACATATGTGGTATTTTTTGGTCTTGCAACATTTAGCATCAGTGTTATGGATGCTCAATTCTATCATCAATATTCATAACTTCAATCCTATTCATAATAGGAGTATGACCCTTTTGTTCACTACATCAAACAACTATTGTTTTCTTATGAACAACCTCCTTAGAACTTCTATGCAATGGGCTAGAGTGTACGAAACTCTAAAATGAATTATGTCAATAAATTCGGAGGTAATATGTTGATGAAAAAGTATCATAACTATTAAAAAATCAACACATATCTTAACCTCATTAATTTGTTGGTCATTAGGCCATCGTAATTATTGCATCGATTCGCAACAACATGCAATCGAGTCGGTATTCTTGTGATCAACTTTTAACCACAATTCCTGAAGAATTTAGTCTTTAACAATTTAATCATGATTCTCAAGAATCACACTTAACTTGACTGACTTTCTCTACATCTTATAACTTGTATGACATTCATACCTGAGCTGGACATTCCAGTCTTCTTTTCTTTCCGCCTCTAAACTTCTTATAGTTTTACTTTCAATATTTCTCCCCCTCAACAGAAGAATCATCTAACTTTTGAAGAGTGGCGCGAGCCCTGAACCTTCCTAGGAATGTAAGTCTTATTACATACTTTGTTTTTTGTTCTTTCTCTTTAAGTTCTCGCCATCAACTCATGACTGGCGTTCTTCCGGGTCTTACGCATTTCAGTCTCAAACATAGTTGAGCACTTCACTAGATCTAGCAAACAAAACACTTCTTTAGATATCACATATCTTTTAATCTTTGTTTGTTTCTGAAAACAATTTTCAGTTCCAAGAATATCACATAACTATCCCAAACATTTTGAAGTTTGGGTTTCTTGGAAGCAAGCAGACTGTAATGCAATTCTAACTTTTGGATTGATGGACGTGAGTCTTGTCATCCATAGCATTAGCAAGAGTGTATTGTAAGCATGCATTAGGACAAAATCTTTCTTGGCACTTTTAGAGGACGATCCTCTCAATCATAAAGATTCAACCAGATAAATAACAGCTAATCAATTTCAACAACAAAGGTGGAACGATGAGCCATAATTCTACAACTATAATGCAAGCTACACATAGACATTGTTGATAATTAATTTGCACTAGTGATTAAACTAAGTTAATACATTATTGTGCTCCCACTCAAATAAATATCTGTCATAATTGATTTTAAGTGATTCAAGATCCAAATCTAGTTCTCAGCCATTGATGTGGACATCAGTGATGATGAGAATTTTGACCGGTGGACAAACTCTTGACGATCATATCTCCATATGACTCTTGTTCGTCTTTCAATGCTTCGTGCTCTGAGCTCAGAATGATTCTTCCAGAACTTCAAGAAAACCGAGTGCTATCTGCATACATGGTCTAACCATCCCCGTCTTACACATCACGACCCGTTTGTACTCATGTGGACAAGACGCACTCCGGAACGCTACGTGTTATAGACAATTGAAACACTAGGAAGAGAACCTTTTAACTTGATATTTACTATGAGATATCACCCTAATAATTGACTACTATGCAACCAAAGTGTGCAAATAACAAAGGGATAAACATCTCAGGAAATTCATAATAGGATGATACGGTATAGCCCTGGGCACCGGGAGTTCTCCATGATCATCTTCAATCTCCATTTGAAGCAACGTGATGGCCAATATTTCATTGTCGTGGCGACAATTTCAGAAAACGTTGTCATGGCGACCGTTTCAAAAAACATTGTTGTGGCACCAAAATCTAAAATTCCACCGTGGCATGAAATTATAGCTCCTCATCCCGCGTTGGGTACACCTTCTTCTCGTCGGGGTCCTCCGTGTACGTTTTGCCACCGTCACCTGTAACCTATCTCTACGATATTTACATTAAGGTGGCAATCTCGTGGCTCCAGCCATCGTGCCATGACGCGCCGGCCACTTAACATTACAACATATAAACATCTCATACATAAACTCATTATCATGAGGAAGGCTATACCACATCATATGCAAACCCCGCAAAACCAAGTTAGACATCCTCTAATCGGTTTGGCAAAATTTAATTACATGGCTTCTAGGGTTTTCGGATAAACCTAGCTACCTACATGCACACCATAAATTGATAATCCTTGTTGCTAGATTAACTTTCGGTGTGTGTGAAAGATGAGACTTGATTAAAAATCTCGTTCCCCCACACTAAACTTCGTCTAATACACGTGATTCCTTAGAAGATCATTCATCGTCATCATCATCTTGTGTACACGAAGGTTCACTATTCTTGACTATGGTGAAGCCCAAGGAACTATTAGAAGATCGTCGACAACCAGAGCCGAGCGATTGTCAAAACCTTGTGAAAAGCGACACCATGTCGTCAATGAACTGAACCGAAGCAACACGCGAGGGAAGCATAGCAAGAACACCACCCTCACAAATCACATGTGATCTAGATCAAAACCTGCATCTACTCATAGAACCTCTCATGATGCCACTGTTGGGAAACTTAGTAGAAAACAAAAAAAGTCGTCCTACGAACACCCAGGAACAATATAAAGATGCATATCGGGTCTGGATCAATGATCGTTACCAACTCCGGAGTGCAGCAGAAGTAGAAGAGTCAGTGTAGATCTTACTTGGAGTCCCTCGAACATCGATGACGATCCCGCAAACTGCCCTCGAACGATCCCTCGAACGGAAGACCGAAAGCACAGCCTCTCTACTTGGTTGCAAGCGTACGGTCTTCATGATCCGGCAGCGCTTCGCCGTCCAGAGCTAATCATCGCTGGAGAATTAGAGGGAGGAGATTAGAACCACACGGGGCTTCTAATTATGAGGATTAGAGGTGGCTAGCGCTAGCTCTAATTAGTCAACTAGGACCAACTAGAACTAGAACTAGATCAACTAGAGTAGGCTCCAAAACTTGTGTCTACAATTATGGACAATACCTCAGGTATATATAGGTTAGAGGGGGAGAGGAGGGCCGCCACCAAGGAGTGAAAATCTCCTTGGGCGTGATACGTCCATTTTGCATCATGCTTTTATATTGATATTTACTGCATTATGGGCTGTTATTACACATTATGGTACAATACTTATGCCTTTTCTCTCTTATTTTACAAGGTTTACATAAATAGGGAGAATGCCGGCAGCTGGTATTCTGGACCGGAAAGGAATAAATCTGAGAGACCTATTCTGCACAACTCCAAAAGTCCAGAAAATATATGGAGAATTATTTTGGAATATATAAAAAATATTGGGCGAAGAAAATAACAGAGGGGACCCACCAGGAGGACACAAGCCTGGGGGCGCGCCCTACCCCCCTGGGCGCGCCCCTATGGCTTGTGGGGCCCCTGGCAGGCCTCCGGTGCCCATCTTCTGCTATATAGAGGGTTTTGACCTGGAAAAAATCAGAAGGGAGCTTTCGGGATGAAGCGCCGCCGTCTCGAGGCGGAACTTGGGCAGAACCAATCTAGGGCTCCGGCGGAGCTGTTCTGCCGGGGAAACTTCCCTCCCGGAGGGGGAAATCGAAGCCATCGCATCACCAACGATCCTCTCATTGAGAGGGGGTCAATCTCCATCAACATCTTCACCAGCACCATCTCCTCTCAAACCCTAGTTCATCTCTTGTATCTGATCTTTGTCTCAAAACCTCAGATTGGTACCTAGGGGTTGTTAGTAGTGTTGATTACTCCTTGTAGTTGATGCTAGTTGGTTTATTCGGTGGAAGATCATATGTTTAGATCCTTAATGATATTTATTACTCTTCTTATTATGAACATGAATATGCTTTGTGAGTAGTTACGTTTGTTCCCGAGGACATGGGAGAAGTCTTGTTATAAGTAATCATGTGAATTTGGTATTCGTTCGATATTTTTATGAGATGTATGTTGTCTTTCCTCTAGTGGTGTTATGTGAATGTCGACTACATGACACTTCACCATTGTTTGGGCATAGAGGAAGGCATTGGGAAGTAATAAGTAGATGACGGGTTGCTAGAGTGACAGAAGCTTAAATCCTAGTTTATGCGTTGCTTCGTAAGGGACTGATTTGGATCCATATGTTTCATGCTATGGTTAGATTTATCTTAATTCTTCTTTCGTAGTTGCGGATGCTTGCGAGAGTGGTTAATCATAAGTGGGAGGCTTGTCCAAGTACGGACAGCACCCAAGCACCGGTCCACCCACATATCAAATTATCAAAGTAACGAACATGAATCATATGAGCATGATGAAAACTAACTTGACAATAATTCCCATGTGTCCTCGGGAGCACTTTGCTTTATATAAGAGTTCGTCCAGGCTTGTCCTTTGCTACAAAAAGGATTGGGCCACCTTGCTGCACTTTAGTTACACTTGTTACTTGTTACCCGTTACGAATTATCTTATCACAAAACTATCTGTTACCGATAATTTCAGTGCTTGCAGAGAATACCTTGCTGAAAACTGCTTGTCATTTCCTTCTGCTCCTCGTTGGGTTCGACACTCTTACTTATCGAAAGGACTAAGATAGATCCCCTATACTTTTGGGTCATCAAAACTCTTTTCTGGCGTCGTTGCTGGGGAGTGAAGCACCTTTGGTAAGTGGAATTTGGTAAGGAAACATTTATATAGTGTGCTGAAATTTACTGTCACTTGTTGCTATGGATAATAATCCTTTGAGGGGTTTGTTCGGGGTATCTTCACCCCGACCCGAAGAGAAAAGAGTTTCCCCTCAACCTACTGAACCTACTGAAAATATTTATTATGAAATTCCATCAGGTATGATAGAGAAACTGCTAGCTAATTCTTATGCAGGAGATGGAACATTACATCCTGATATGCATCTAATCTATGTGGATGAAGTTAGTGGATTATTTAAGCTTGCAGGTTTGCCCGAGGATGAAGTCAAGAAGAAGGTCTTCCCTTTATCTTTGAAGGAGAAGGCATTGACATGGTATAGGCTATGCGAGGATATTGGGACTTGGAAATACAACCGATTGAAATTGGAATTTCATCAGAAGTTTTATCCTATGCATCTAGTTCATCGTGATCGGAATTATATTTATAATGTTTGGCCTCGTGAAGGAGAAAGTATCACTCAAGCTTGGGGGAGGCTTAAGTCAATGTTATATTCATGCCCCAATCATGAGCTCTCAAGAGAAATTATTATTCAGAATTTTTATGCTCGGCTTTCTCGTAATGATCTATCCATGCTCGATACTTCTTGTACTGGTTCTTTTATGAAGAAGACTATTGAATTCAAATGGGATTTATTGGAAAGAATTAAATGCAACTCTGAAGATTGGGAACTCGATGAAGGTAAGGAGTCAGGTATAAACCTCAAGTTTGACTGTGTTAAATCTTTTATGGATACCGATGCATTTCATGAATTTAGCACTAAGTATGGACTTGACTCTGAGATAGTAGCTTCTTTCTGTGAATCATTTGCTACTCATGTTGACCTCCCTAAGGAGAAGTGGTTTAAATATCATCCTCCCATTGAAGTGAAAGTAGTAGAACCAATTAAAGCTGAAGAAGAAACTATTACTTATAATGTTGATCCTATTGTTCCTACTGCTTATATTGAGAAACCACCTTTCCCTGTAGAATAAAGGAACATGCTAAAGCTTCAGCTGTGGTTTGTAAGAGTTATACTAGAACACCTACACCACCTGAACAAATTAAAGTTGAATCTAGTATTGCTATGGTTAAAGATCTCTTGGTCAATAATATTGATGGGCATGTTATTTACTTCTGTGATGAAGCTGCTAGAATTGCTAGACCCGATGAGAAAGATAAACAAAGACCTGTTGTTGGCATGCCTGTTGTTTCTGTTAAAATAGGAGATCATTGTTATCATGGCTTATGTGATATGGGTGCTAGTGTGAGTGCAATTCCCTTTACTTTATATCAAGAAATTATGAATGATACTGCACCCACTGAAATAGAAGATATTGATGTCACTATTAAGCTTGCTAATAGAGATGCTATATCACCAATTGGGATTGTTAGAGATGTTGAAGTATTGTGTGGAAAAATAAAATACCCTACTGATTTTCTAGTTCTTGGTTCCCCACAAGATGGTTTTTGTCCCATTATTTTTGGTAGACCTTTCTTGAACACTGTTAATGCCAAAATAGATTGTGAAAAAGAAACTGTTACTGTAAGTTTTGGGGATGTGTCTCATGATTTTAATTTCTCTAAATTTCGTAGACAACCCCATCATAAAGAATTGCCTAATAAAGATGAAATTATTGGTCTTGCTTCTTTTGTTGTGCCTCCTACTGATCCTTTAGAACAATATTTGCTACACCACTAAAATGATATGTTCATGAATGAAAGAAAGGAATTAGATGAAATATTCTTTAACCAAATGCCTGTTTTGAAACACAATTTGCCTGTTGAGATTCTTGGGGATCCTCCTTGGTGATCCCGTGTTTGAGCTTAAACAACTACCTGATACCCTGAAATATGCTTACTTGATAAAAATAAGATATATCGTGTTATTATTAGTGCAAACCTTTCAGAGCATGAAGAAAAAAAATTATTGAAAACTCTGACGAAGCACCGTGCTGCTATAGGATATACTCTTGATGATCTTAAGGGCATTCGTCCCACTCTATTTCAGCACAAAGTTAATATGGAGCCTGATGCTAAACCAGTTGTTGATCACCAACAACGGTTAAATCCTAAGATGAAAGAAGTGGTAAGAAATGAAATACTAAAGCTTCTAGAGGCAGGTATAATTTATCCTATTGCTGATAGTAGATGGGTAAGTCATGTTCATTGTGTCCCTAAGAAGGGAGGTATTACTGTTGTTCCTAATTGTCGGTGTACTAAAGTTTGGGCCCTTTAGTACCCCTTACTTGTGCACGGGCAGTTGTAGCCACACCTGCGGCGAGGCTTGGCAGGGGCAATTGGAGGTAAAATACAAGACGACCAAGGCGGTATCTGAGCCAGTAATCAGAGAGCAGAAGACAAGCTGAGCCCCCAGCAAAGATTCTTGCCGGGGTGATTTGCGAGCCCTGGCAAGCCCCTTGCCGGGATGGTTTGCGAAGCCTCAGCAAGATCACCACCCTTGAGGTTGAGAGCTCTGACACATCGACAACATCAAGACCAAGACTCAAGGGCACATGCGTAATAGCATGCAGATCTTTGTGAAGACCAGAAGGAAAAGTTCCCAGCAAGGTTCTTGCCGGGGACGATTACGAAGCCCCGGCAAGACTCTTGCCGGGGACGATTGCGAGGCCACGGCAAGGATCACGCACGACAAGGCTTTGCCGCCCTGCCACCGTCCCGGCACAGCAATTAGCCAGCCAACCAGGCGAGCACCTGCGTGGTGGCATGCAGATCTTCGTGAAGATCCTGCCACCACTCCAGCGCAGCGGCTAGCCAGTCAGCTTGGCGCTGCATGCCACGTCACCTTGGATGCGTGTCAAGACGGAGTGAGGTGGCGACAGATGGGACGGGCTCTATTTCCGTCCCCGATAAAGTTAGAGGGCACGTAAGCAGCGCATTTAACGCACTTGTCCTAAGACGCCAGAGATAAGCACGTGCACTGTAGCACTTTACACCTCATGTATGCCTGTACTCCACTGTGGTAGCCCCTTGGTATAAAAGGAGGCCCAAGGCGATACAGGGAGGGACTTTTGGACTTTCCGGCCCAGTTTGCATGCGCAGCAGCTAGCCAAAGTTCAAGAACACCGAATATACACTCAAAGCAGGACTAGGGTTTTACGCTTCTCAGCGGCCCGAACCTGGGTAAAAATTCCTCGTGTTGATCCCTAGATCTGCTCTTCGTGCACCCCTCCTCCCTGCCAAACCATAGAAGGGATCCACTCGATCCCATAGGTGTCATTTCCCCGACATCTTGGGCGCGCCAGGTAGGGGGATAGAGGTTGTACGAACCTGATCTAGGCGTCAGCGCGTCGACTTCTTCAACATCTTCATCGTCATGTCTCCAAAGAGAAAGAGCATCATGGCGATTGGTTCATCTCTGGTTGATCTGCTTGCACCAGCGCGGACGGACAATGGGATGGACATCGGTGGAGGCCACGGGCTTCCACGATGCTCCGGCGATCGGAGCCACGTGAGCGGCAACGACCCACACGTCACCGGGTCCAAGGACGGAGCCGTGCTGTCTACGGGCGGCGCGGCAAACCCTAGGGATGGAAGGACGACCTCCAAGATGCCCCCACCGGCGCATGCGCCGCGGCCTTCCCAGGTCATGCGTGATGAGCAGCGCCGCGGCGTGGGTGATCACGAGCGTTCCCATGGAAGGGCCCCTTTGCATCATTCTCGAGATGCAACGGGCCAGCATGCACGCCAAGACGTTGGCAGAAATGGCGCGCAGCCGTGGGACCGTGATAGAGCTCCATCTAACGTGGTTAGAAGTCAGAGCACTTCACGATCCATGCAGTTGTTGCCGCCGCCCACGCCAACAGAAGCGTTGGCGCGCGTACAGCTCCTTCTAGATTTCCCTCCTGCTGCGAAGAAGCTCGACGAGTGGAGAGCCACCATCCGGAGCCTTGTCGGCTTTGCCAATAAGGATGGACTGTGGCACCCTGGCTCAGAGAACCGGATTACCAATGTTTCCAGCCCAGAGACCATGTCTTCTGGAAACACGCAACAACTTGATACAGAACAGAACTGAACTTTATTAATAAACTCGAAGTACAAGCTCATATTTTACATCGATAGCGAGGCCAAGAGCACCCTTGGTGCTGCGACAGTATCTACATTATTTATGCAACATAGCAGGGCCTCGATACTACTCGGTACTTCTACGGCGTAGCGGAACATAGCGGTACTCCTTCCACAGGGACACTGCTGTGGACACAGCCTAGTAGCATGAGTCATTGGGACCTCCGTCCTAGGCTTCTCCTGCATCTGGCATGATACGCCAGGTGAGTACTTTGAATGTACTCGCAAGCTCACAACAACCAAGTAATGCAGCAAACAATAGCATGGCAAATAGCATGTTGGATTTTTAAATGGTTCACTTACTGTCTCCGGTTGTTAACTTACTCTCTTCCAGGTTGTCTCACAACCCTTGGAATACTCACCGAGTACTTTCATTCTCAAGACAAGTTCTTCCATCATTACTATCACTGTTACGGTTGACCACCTAGTGAGGTCTGGATGGGCTGTCCAATACCATGGACACGGCTATTCGAATAGATTTTACACTCTGCAGAGGTTGCGCACTTTACCCACACTATGGAGCACTGACCTCGTGATCCCATTCGGGTGGACCAGTGTTGCTTTAACGAAACCTTCCTGACTCATGACTCTCCCATCGTACCACCGGCAATCATTCTCCCCCGGAGTCAAGCCCTGGGTGGCCCCTGTGTCTCCCCGTAACTCCTGCCACCATCGTGGCCCAACTAAACTGTCCCAAACGGGGACGCCGGCACAAAACTCAACTGGGCTCACAGGATTATCACCGTCTACCTGATCAGGGCAGCACGCACGCATAACCCTCCCTAGATGGCGGTACAGGTGAAAGAGCATGGAGCCAGACCAAGTCAAGACCATCCCATACCGGCAAGTGTGGTTGCACGAAAAAGCCCGGACAGGTGACTCAAAATCAACCGTCTACCATCACTTAGCAAGTATAGTCACAACAACTCAAGTTACTATCCACCAAGTATTCAACTTAATTTGCCATGAATTGTTATATAATAAATGAACGGAAATAACTGATGCAATGCTATTGATATGCTTCACGAAATGGATGTCATGGCTTGCCTTGCTCTGTTGGGTTACCCAAAAACTCCTGGTCTTAAAAATCACCAAAGTTTCCCTCTGAAAATATTTTCAAATAACAATTTGAAATGTCACATAACACTGTTTTAGTCACCAAAAATTCTGTGAGTGTGAGAAAAATACCAAATTTTACCAGAAATTAGAGGGGTTCAAGACAAACCAAATGCAAAAAGAATCAAGTGATTTGGACTTGTAGATAAAAAGTTATAACTGGTCAAATTTTCTGGTCAAAACTGAAATAAAAACCAGAAACCTGACAGGGCCACGTCGAAGGCGTAAAGTGGGGGGGGCACCTCCACTTACCGCTTCGCACGCGCGCGGCCGAGCCGCTGACGAGCGGGCCCCGCAGCTGGTTTGAACAGGAGGGGGCAAGGGAAACAGAGAGAGATGGGGCTCCGGCGGTCGTCGTCGGCGATGTGGGCGGCGGCGAGGTCGGGAGACCGCGGGGATAGAACGAGTGCACGACGGCGAACACGTACGTACCCGCAGATCAGTTAGGGATGGTTGAACGGCGTCGCCCCCTTCTTCTCCGGCGGCGGTGGTGCTCGGGGGTCGTCGGAGACGGTGGTTCCGGCAACGATTTGCTCGGGCAAGTGGTCGGGCGTGGTCAGGAGGATGAGCTGAGCTAAGTAGTGGAGTCAGAAGAGGTCGGGGAGGAGTGGAGAGGTGGGTCGGCTGAGATCTGGTGGCGGCGGATCTCTGGCGAGGCTCGTGGCCAGAGGGCCTCTCGGCCGTGGCTCGCTGCTCAGGGAGGCAATTGGGGAATGGCGGAGTGGGTTGAGGAGCTTGGAGAGGCCGGCCATGGCTTTATATAGGCAGGGGCGAGCACGAGCGAGCTCTCCCGAAGCGGCGAGGCTCGGGGCATGTCGCCGGTGCAAGGACGCCGTGTTGGCTGGCCGCTTGCGGGGTGAGGTGATGGAGGAGGGAAGAGGCAGTAATGGCGGTTGGTGGCGGCTAGCGGGGAAGACGACGAGCACAGGGTTGTGGCGTCGCTACGGGCGACACAGTGCCCGAGTGCGTGGCGGCCGTCGGGGAGGTTTCCGGTGAGGGAAAGCTATGGGAGAGGGTTAGGTGGATGGCATTGGCGATGTCGGCACTCGAGGACACCGCCTGGCAACGCGAGGGCTCGATAATGGCCTTGACAGACGCCGGCGGGATACAGAGCACGCGAACTGGCATGCCAGTGCCGCGCTCACCACGATGCCCGGCGCGTGGAGGCCGACCCAGGCCAGCGCAGCATGTCTGGGGGCTTCTCCTTTGGTCATTTAGTCCACCTACACTCTTGGTTTGGCTAGATACAAGCTGACTCGAAGGGTAGCATCAACTGAAGTTTCTGACAGAGATATTGAGAGGGATCTGGAGAAACGATGAGTGGTGCTTGGAGCCAATGGAGATGTCTAGGGTGAACTAGGATGGAAGGACTACAAACTGACCAAATTTGAAAGCATTTGGAAAAGTTTTGAATAGGATTCATGTGCAACCTGCCATACTGGTCCAGAAACTTGATCTGCTTGGTTCACTCATATGGTTGATCTGGTGAAGCTGAATTTTGGTGTGTGGGATTCATTTGGTGAGTAGGAGATGCCATAAAAATTTCAGCTCAAGAGGAAACCTCTAGATGGTACTTCCTTCACAGAGATTCAAAATGAGCAGAAACTTGGCAGAATTTTGCTGCTAAAAAGTTGTATTGGCCAAGATGATATTTTTGGGTATTGTGGCTAGATAGGTTCTCTAGTACCTCAGAGAATTTATTTGGGGAGTTTCTGAGTTAGGAAAATAAGGGCTGCTTCACAAATGAACAATTCTGACCAGAAAGAAAATAATTATTCTGGCCATTATTTAATATTGGGCAATGGAATATTTTTGAAGATTATGAGGTTATATGATGATGAGAAGATGTGGCAAAAATTTGGAACTCTTTTGATCATCAAAACTATAGGTTGCTTCACAACCCATAGTGATGCCATAGTCTCCCAAGGAATAAAATGAAATATTTGGAAAAGATCAAATATTGAAATTTGATCCATGAGGGATATGATAGAGCTTTAGCAGGTTGGTGATGGTTTTGGTTCAAGAGGTTCAAGGATTCATAAGTCCAATGCCACTTGAAAGATTCAAAATCATCCAAAATTCAATTAAAACCAAAAAGATTTAGAAAAGAAAAAGTTGTCAAAATCAGGGTGTCACAAACCTACCCCCCTTAGGATGAATCTCGTCCTCGAGATTCGGTTGCTCAGGGAACAAGTATGGGTATGCGGATCTTAGAAAGTCTTCCCTTTCCCAAGTAGCCTCTTCCTCAGTGTGGTGTTCCCACAGTACCTTGTAAAACCTGATTACCTTACTTCGGGTAGTTCTTTCCATCTCATCCAAGATTCTGACAGGTTTCTCCTCATAAGTCAGATCTTTAGCCAGTTCTAACTCACTCATATCTACTTGCTTGATTGGTGGTGCAATGCACTTTCTCAGCTGTGATATGTGGAACACATCGTGAACATCAACCAACTTCGGTGGTAGCTCCAACTGATATGCTACCCTGCCCTTCCTTGCAACGATTGGAAAAGGACCGATGTATCTTGGTGCAAGTTTTCCCCGGGTATGAAACCTCTTTATTCCTTTCATAGGGGTTACTCGGAGGTAAGCATATTCTCTGGGCTCAAAGGTCACTTCTTGATGCTTTGGGTCATAGTAACTCTTTTGACGGGACTTGGCTACCTGAAGACGCTCCTGAATATCCTTAACTTGTCTCTCGGCCTCGAGCATCAAGTCCATGCCAAAGATACGGCTGTCTCCTGTCTGAGACCAGTTTAATGGGGTGCGGCACTTCCGTCCATACAGTGCTTCAAATGGTGACATCTTAAGACTTGACTGATAGCTATTGTTATAGGAAAATTCTGCATAGGGTAGACTATCTTCCCATTTGGGTCCATGAGTAAGGGCACATGACCGAAGCATATCCTCTAGTATCTGATTTACTCGTTCGGTCTGTCCATCTGTCAGTGGATGATACGCTGTGCTATGCTTTAGCACAGTTCCCAAGGCTTGGTGCAATCGTAACCAGAATGCGGAGGTAAATAAGGAGCCTCTATCCGAGGTGACAGACTTGGGTACTCCATGAAGGCTGACTATCTGGGACATGTAGAGTTGTGCAAGCTGGTTTGCATTAAAAGTGGTCTTTACCGGAATAAAGTGAGCCACTTTTGTAAGTATATCTATGATGACCCAGCTAGCATCATGACCTCTTGTTGATTTGGGTAGTCCAACAATGAAGTCCATGCATATGTCGTCCCACTTCCACTGGGGAACTGGTAAAGGTTGCAGTAGCCCAACGGGTTTCTGGTGTTCTGCCTTGACTTTATTGCAAACATCACAGCAGGCGACATAGTATGCTATATCAGTGCACATTCCTGGCCACCAGAAGGTCTCTTTTAGGTCTTGATACATCTTCGTGCCTCCGGGTGGATGGAGTAAGTGGACTCATGGGCTTCCCTGAGTATTTGCTGTCTTAGGTTGTCCTGATCGGGTATGCATATCCGCTTCTCAAACCATAAGGTGCCTTGGTCATCCACACAAAAAGACTTAGCCTTCCCTTGCTGTGTCAACTTCTTGATTTCTTGTATCTCCATATCTGGTTCTTGTGCTTTCTTAATTTCTTCCATAAGGTTTGGGGTAATCTCTAAGGTATCCGGATTAACTGGGCCGCATAACACCATATTGAGTTTGGCAAACTCCTCTTGCCACCTGGGGTGAATACTTGCGGTCAGTAAGTTCACGGTACTTGGTTTTCTACTGAGAGCATCAGCAACCACATTGGCCTTTCCCGGATGATAATTTATCCCCAGATCATAATCTTTAACCAATTCTAACCATCTTCGCTGTCTAAGGTTTAGGTCAGGCTGAGTGAAAATATACTTGAGACTCTTATGGTCCGTGTATATTTCACAGCGCTGCCCTATGAGGTAATGCCTCCAGATTTTTAAGGCATGAACCACTGCTGCTAATTCTAGATCATGCGTAGGATTGTTCTCTTCATGAGGTCATAGCTCTCGGGATGCATATGCTACAACCTTGCCTTCCTGCATTAACACGCAGCCAATTCCACGCCTGGATGCGTCGCAGTATATATCAAAGCTCTTGTGGATTTCTGGAAGAACTAAGACAGGGGCTGTGGTTAGCCTTGTCTTTAGCTCCAAAAAGCTGCTCTCGCATTCTGCTGTCCAGACAAACCGTTGATTTTTCTTCAGCAGTTCTGTTAGTGGCTTGGCTATCTTAGAGAAGCCTTCTATGAAGCGATGGTAATAACCTGCCAAACCCAGGAAACTGCGGACTTCAGTAACTGAGGCTGGTGTCTTCCAGTTCAAAACCACAGTTACTTTGCTGGGGTCAACGGCTACTCCTTGTTTTGACAGCACGTGTCCCAGAAATCCCACCTCTTTGAGCCAAAATTCACATTTGCTGAATTTGGCATACAGACGATGGGTCCTTAATCTTTCCAAGACAGCACGGAGGTGGTGTTTGTGCTCTTCTTCATCCTTGGAATATATCAGGATGTCATCAATGAACACCACTACAAATTTGTCCAGGAAGTCCATGAAAACCTTGTTCATCATGCTCATGAAATATGCTGGAGCATTCGTCAGTCCAAACGCCATGACCGTGAATTCATACAGACCATACCGGGTAGTGAAAGCCGTTTTGGGGATATCCTCTTTTCTAATTTTTAACTGGTGATATCCCATTCGGAGGTCAATCTTGGAGAATACCTGTGCTCCATTCAGTTGGTCAAACAAATCATCAATACAAGGGAGTGGGTACTTGTTCCTGATAGTGACCTCATTCAGCTGGCAATAGTCTACGCACATTTGTAGACTTCCATCTTTCTTCTTGACAAATAGTATGGGTGCTCCCCATGGCGAGACACTTGGACGAATGTACCCTTTCTATTGTAGTTCATCCAACTGCTTCTTTAATTCTACCAACTCCGGTCCTGGCATACGATAGTATTTCTTGTAAATCGGAGCGGTTCCGGGAATCACCTCAATTGCAAATTCCAACTCCCGATCAGGTGGCATTCCCAGTAGTTCTTCAGGAAATACATCCAGGAATTCACATACTACCGGAATCAAGTTTATATCTATACCAGTAGCTTGGTATGCCATTCCCTTTCTTGACATCATTTTGCTGGCAAGAAATGTGACTATCTGTCCTACCGGGTTAACCAGTGTCACTGTCCTGGTAGCGCAGTTAATGCACACCTGATGTGGTGTCAACCAGTCCATCCCCAGTATTATATCCAATCCTAGAGATTCAATGGCAACAAGTGTAGCTGGAAATTTCACCCCATGTATCGAGATTTCCAAGCCTTTATAAACCAGATTTGTCCTGAGCAGGGAGCCAGGGGATTGTACCACCATGACTTTATCGAAGGGCGAAGGGGAAAATTTGTGCAAGGTGGCAAAACTCCGTAAAATAAACAAATGGGAAGCTCCAGAATCGAATAAAATTACTGCGGGTATGTTGTTAACAGAAAACATACCGAGGACTACGTCTGGGGCTTCACATGCTTCCTCGGTGGAGATATGGTGAACGCGTCTGTAGTTGAAGTTATGGTTGGGGCGGCGTCCAATGGTGTTGACCTGTGGCTTGAAGTCGGATGGGGGCTTCCCGTTCCTGGCGGGGCATTGCTTGGAGTAGTGTCCGCCTTGCCCA
Source organism: Thinopyrum elongatum (assembly GCA_011799875.1). Lineage (NCBI taxonomy): Eukaryota > Viridiplantae > Streptophyta > Magnoliopsida > Poales > Poaceae > Thinopyrum > Thinopyrum elongatum. Next base: position 219,987,530 of record CM022299.1, on the reverse strand, counting down.
CAATTGAAACAAGTGTTGTTGCGGCGGCAGTCCTCCAACACGGGCTGTTTGCCAAAGGTCTTGTCCTGGCTGACCGTCTTATTGTTGTTGTTGCCATTGTTCCATGTGGATTTGTACTCAGATGGGCCCGTCTGCCAAATACGTGGTTTCTGCGCAAATTGCTCCCGGTTATCCTTCTTGGGCTCAAACTTCTGCTTGCGATCATCATAGCCGGACTTGTGTTCCCGCTCTGCTATGAAAGCCTTGTTTACCAAAGTCTGGAAGTCCGGAAAGTCCAACATACAAAGCTGACAGCGAAGGGCATGATTCAGTCCTCCAAGGAATCGGTCTATTTTCCTTTCTTCGATGGATACGTCATGGGCGGAGTACCGTGCCAGATTATTGAACTTGCGCAGATACTCTCCCACGGACATATTACCTTGCGTGAGAGCAAGAAATTCCCTTTGCTTCACTTTCATTATGCCTGTAGGGATATGATACTTGCGGAATGCCTCCTTGAACTTCTCCCAGGAAATATCTTCTCTGGAAGGCCATGCCATCTTAGTATTGTCCCACCATATAGCTGCTGGCCCTTCAAGGTAATGAGTGACAAAAGGAACCTTGTCTGCCTCTTCACAGCGAGCTATATCCAGTTTCTTTTCCATGGTCCTTAGCCAATCATCAGCCTCCGTTGGGTCCACAGCTTGACCAAAACTGGGTGGCTTAGTACGCTGAAAGTCAGATAACTTGGAATGGGTCCCATTGTTGTTATTCTGGCCCACTATAGTCTGCATACTCTTTAAGAACTCCATAAGATCCTGGTTTCTTTTCTCCTCAAACATCCTCATGATCTGTTCAGTAGTCGGTGCCTGAGGTGGTGGTGGTGGTAAATCTGCCGGTGGTTGTCCTGCTTGTCTGGCGGACCGACGAACGGGGGTTCCATCGCCGCCTTGGCTACTACTTCTCTTCATCCTAAATTTGTTCCCATTGCAAAATACCGAATTGATGAGCAACATCCATAGGGGGAAAACATAGTAATATGACACCAAAGAGAGATTACGAAAAAAAAAGTCGAATAAAGCAAACAACATAATTATACAAGATAACCCAACATCATACATGGCAAGCAAGTAGGGGGTAATATCATGGCTAAACTGCTCATATGGCAGTTGACATATGCAAAGATGCATGCATTAAACTCAAGCCTCCACTCTAGTGGTGCGGGTGGCACGAACACTGCCAAACTATAGACTCCTCGTCATCTGATCCTGTGTTGGAATCAGAACTGATAATGTGGATTGCATCCTCGGGATTAAAGGAAACACGACGACGCTGCTGAGAGGGTTCTCCTTCCGGGGAGGTAGGAGCACGACGTCTCAGCCTCGGAGTAGCTGGGGTGGCTAGGAGCGAGGCCCACTCTGCCGGGGTCCCTCGTCGGCTACCAGATGAACAGCCTGGTGAGATAGTGGAACTGGAGGGAGCATCAAACGTACGAGGAGGTGGAACTGGCGGTGGAAATATAGGATGAGGCAGAGATGATGCGATAGACACCGCTGCGAGTGCCCCTTGGACATGAGACAGCTCCTCAGCCAAGGAAACGATCATGCGGTAACTGGCGTTCAGATAACGAGATAGAACACCAGTGGCACGATCACTCGCCGGGTCAACAGGTGCAACAAGGACTCGCCCTGTCGTAGGCGACAGGGTGGGGTAGTGAAAGAAACCTGGATGAGTCTGCATCTTGACCTCGTGGAAGCGCAAGTCAGTGAGAGCCTCCATCGTGGCAAACTGGATCGCCAACTCCGGAGTTGAAGCCGTTCCGCCCTTAGAAGAGCGAGAATAGCCACCAATGTCCGAGCTCGCAGTAATAAAAGCCTCCGCGTGATACTCATATACCGACTCAGCAAGCTGCTCTCGAAACACCTGGTATACGGGATCTTCGCCGTTAGGATACAGCCGAAGCCAGACGCTACGGAGCAGTACAGGAAAGGTGAACGGTGCTGGCTAATGATGGTAGTGGCATGGAACTGGTGCCATCTACACTCACAATGCCAACGGTTAGTAAAACAATGAGTCATGATGCATGCCATGTAACAATCAAATGCAGCAAGCCATGTGCATACTCAAACCCTACACTAATCACGGTTCTAGCGTAGGCTAACTAGCGTGTCCTACAGTCAGCACGGCTCTGATACCAAGCGTTGTGGCACCCCGGCTCAGAGAACCGGATTACCAATGTTTCCAGCCCAGAGACCATGTCTTCTGGAAACACACAACAACCTGATACAGAACAGAACTGAACTTTATTGATAAACTCGAAGTACAAGCTCATATTTTACATCGATAGCGAGGCCAAGAGCACCCTTGGTGCTGTGACAGTATCTACATTATTTATGCAAAATAGCAGGGCCTCGATACTACTGGGTACTTCTACGGTGTAGCAGAACATAGCGGTACTCCTTGCATAGGGACACTGCTGTGGACACAGCCTAGTAGCATGAGTCATTGGGACCTCCTTCCTCGGCTTCTCCTGCATCTGGCATGATACGCCAGGTGAGTACTTTGAATGTACTCACAAGCTCACAACAACCAAGTAATGCAGCAAACAATAGCATGGCAAATAGCATGTTGGATTTTTAAATGGTTCACTTACTGTCTCCGATTGTTAACTTACTCTCTTCCGGGTTGTCTCACAACCCTTGGAATACTTACCGAGTACTTTCATTCTCAAGACGAGTTCTTCCATCATTACTATCACTGTTATGGTTGACCACCTAGTGAGGTCTAGACGGGCCGTCCAATACCGTGGACACGGCTATTCGAATAGATTTTACACTCTGCAGAGGTTGCGCACTTTACCCACACTATGGAGCACTGACCTCGTGATCCCATTCGGGTGGACCAGTGTTGCTCCAACGAAACCTGCCTGACTCGTGACTCTCCCATCGTACCACCGGCAATCATTCTCCCCCAGAGTCAAGCCCTGGGTGGCCCCTATGTCACCCCGTGACACCTGCCACCGTCGTGGCCCAACTAAACTGTCCCAAACGGGGACGCCGGCACAAAACTCAACTGGGCTCACAGGATTATCACCGTCTACCTGATCAGGGTAGCACGCACGCATAACCCTCCCTAGATGGCGGTACCGGTGAAAGAGCACGAAGCCAGACCAAGTCAAGACAGTCCCATACCGGCAAGTGTGGTTGCACGAAAAAGCCCGGACAGGTGACTCAAAATCAACCGTCTACCATCACTTAGCAAGTATAGTCACAATAACTCAAGTTACTATCCACCAAGTATTCAACTTAATTTGCCATGAGTTGTTATATAATAAATGAACAGAAATAACTGATGCAATGCTATTGATATGCTTCATGAAATGGATGTCATGGCTTGCCTTGCTCTGTTGGGTTGCCCAAAAACTCTTGGTCTTCAAAATCAAAAGTTTCCCTCAGAAAATATTTTCAAATAACAATTTGAAATGTCACATAACACTGTTTGAGTCACCAGAAATTCTGTGAGTGTGAGAAAAATACCAAATTTTACCAGAAATTAGAGGTGTTCAAGACAAACCAAATGCAAAAAGAATCAAGTGATTTGGACTTGTAGATAAAAAGTTATAACTGGTCAAAGTTTTTGGTCAAAACTGAAATAAAAACCAGAAACCTGACAGGGCCACGTCGAAGGCGTAAAGTGGGGGGGGGGGCGCCTCCACTTACCGCTTCGTGCGCGCGCGGCCGAGCCGCTGACGGGCGGGCCCCGTAGCTGGTTTGAACAGGAGGGGGAGAGGGAAACAGAGAGAGATGGGGCTCCGGCGGTCATCGCCGGTGATGTGGGCAGCGGCGAGGTCGAGAGACCGCGGGGATAGAATGAGTGCACGACGGCGAACACGTAAGTACCCGCAGATCAGTTAGGGATGGCCGAATGGCGTCGCCCCCTTCTTCTCCGGCGGCGGTGGTGCTCGGGGGTCGTCGGAGACGGTGGTTCCGGCAACGATTTGCTTGGGCAAGTGGTCGGACGTGGTCAGGAGGATGAGCTGAGCTCAGTAGTGGAGTCAGAAGAGGTCGGGGAGGAGTGGAAAGGTGGGTCGGCTGAGCTCTGGTGGCGGCAGATCTCTGGCGAGGCTCGTGGCCAGAGGGCCTCTCGGCCGTGGCTCGCTGCTCAGGGAGGCAATTGGGGAATGGCGGAGTGGGTTGAGGAGCTTGGAGTGGCCGGCCATGGCTTTATATAGGCAGGGGCGAGCGCGAGCGAGCTCTTCCGAAGCGGTGAGGCTCGGGCCACGTCGCCGGTACAAGGACGCCGTTTTGGCTGGCCGCTTGCGGGGTGAGGTGATGGAGGAGGGCAGAGGCAGTAAGGGCGGTTGGTGGCGGCTAGCGGGGAAGACGATGAGCACAGGGTTGCGGCGTCGCCACGGGCGACACAGTGCCCGAATGCGTGGCGGCCGTTGGGGAGGTTTCCGGCGAGGGGAAGCTATGTGAGAGGGTTAGGTGGATGGCATCGGCGATGTCGGCACTCCAGGACACCGCCTGGCAACGGGAGGGCTCGATAATGGCCTTGACAGACGCCGGCGGGATACAGAGCACGCGAACTGGCATGCCAGTGCCGCGCTCACCATGATGCCCGGCGCATGGAGGCCGACCCAAGCTAGTGCAGCATGTCTGGGGGCTTCTCCTTTGGTCATTTAGTCCACCTACACTCTTGGTTTGGCTAGATACAAGCTGACTCGAAGGGTAGCATCAACTGAAGTTTCTGACAGAGATATTGAGAGGGATCTGGAGAAACGATGAGTGGTGCTTGGAGCCAATAGAGATGTCTAGGGTGAACTAGGATGGAAGGACTACAAACTGACCAAATTTGAAAGCATTTGGAAAAGTTTTGAATAGGATTCTTGTGCAACCTGCCATACTGGTCCAGAAACTTGATCTGCTTGGTTCACTCATATGGTTGATCTGGTGAAGCTGAATTTTGGTGTGTGGGAGTCATTTGGTGAGTAGGAGATGCCATAAAAATTTCAGCTCAAGAGGAAACCTCTAGATGGTACTTCCTTCACAGAGATTCAAAATGAGCAGAAACTTGGCAGAATTTTGCTGCTAAAAAGTTGTATTGGCCAAGATGTTATTTTTGGGTATTGTGGCTAGATAGGTTCTCTAGTACCTCAGAGGATTTATTTGGGGAGTTTCTGAGTTAGGAAAATAAGGGCTGCTTCACAAATGAACAATTCTGACCAGAAAGAAAATAATTATTCTGGCCATTATTTAATATTGGGCAATGGAATATTTTTGAAGATTATGAGGTTATATGATGAAGAGAAGATGTGGCAAAAATTTGGAACTCTTTTGATCATCAAAACTATAGGTTGCTTCACAACCCATAGTGATGCCATAGTCTCCCAAGGAATAAAATGAATTATTTGGAAAAGATCAAATATTGAAATTTGATCCAGGAGGGATATGACAGAGCTTTAGCAGGTTGGTGATGGTTTTGGTTCAAGAGGTTCAAGGATACATAAGTCCAATGCCACTTGAAAGATTCAAAATCATCCAAAATTCAATTAAAACTAAAAAGATTTAGAAAAGAAAAAGTTGTCAAAATCAAGGTGTCACATGGACCGCAGCAGGCGGGGCTCTCGTGCCGGTGCTCTGTTGAGCTGGCGCGTGCCAAAGGCGGAAGGACCGGAGGTGCTACGACCACGGTGCACTCTCCACCTCCATGGCAGCAACAGCAGCCACCGGCTCATCGGGTCGAGGCCTGTGACAACGGTTCCACAGCGTCGTCCGACCCACGAACCCGCCGCGATCAACGCCAAGTTCTTTGAGAGCGAGTCAAGGAAGACGCTCGAACCACTATCGAGCGGCGACGGGAAGCGCGCCATCAGTCTGATAGGCGCACTGGCTGACGATGACATGTACCTAGGGTAGGGTAATAGTCCTGACCTAGACACCCTTCCCAAGGACACTGCTCTAAAGCCAAAGGCATTCAAAGGATAGCATCATCTACCGACTGAAATCACCTCAGGGTGCAACCCACTCGACCAATAGTTCACTCAGATAACTCAATTCCATTCGACTAGGGTATCATCATTCGACCATACCAGAAACCAGTCGGAGGACAGAAGATCTAAGGTCACTCAGGATGGCAAAGGTCAGGCATTCACTCCATAGTCTTAATGATCATTTATATGTCTTTACTATTGGCGTTACCAGTAACGTCTCACCTTAATGTACATTGAACCCCTTGTAACGTGGGCTGGCTGGGGTCCTGGCGCACTCTATATAAGCCTCCCCCCTTCCACTGGCACAAGGGTTCGCACCCCCTGTAACTTTCACGCATAATCCAGTCGACCAAGCCTCCGGGCACTGAGACGTAGGGCTGTTACTTCCTCCGAGAAGGGCCTGAACTTGTACATCTTGCGTGCACAACCTCACCGTACCTAGGATCCTGCCTCCTCCTACGTACCCCCTATTCTTACTATCAGACTTACTCCCACGACAGTTGGCGCCCACCGTGGGGCCGGTGTCTAAGCGACTTCCGGTGAGGTTCCAGTTTTTTCCGATCTCCATCAACATGGTTTCTGGCGGTGGTTTGGCTGAGGGTCGCGAGATCCGTCTCAGCGCGCTCGTTCTCATCGCTGACGACTCCGCCTGGCTCCAGGAGGCCCCCCTCGACGTCGAGACGCTCCCCGTCCGCGGGGCGATGCACTTTCGCGCATGTGTTCGCGGCGTCCTTCTGCGGCAGCCGTCGACCCAGTATCGGTCGGCTCCCGCAGCATCCTCGCCCCCCGCTGTTCACCGTTGCAAGCGGTCTGGTCGATCGCGGCTTCAGCTGTGGGTGAAGCATGAGGTGGCCCGCCAGTCGGCCACCCTACAAATCGTCGCGATTGAGCCCGACGAATCTCCCTACGGATTATTCGACCTGTCGACTGGTTCCTCCGAGACTCTGTCCGAGTGCGGGAGCAGTGACCCTGCGGCGGAAGTCCTGATGGTCGATACGCCGGACGGCCCGCCTGGTTTCCGTCGCGGTGGCGGCGGTGACGGCGATGGCGGCTCGTCGCATGGTCACGAAGAATATCGTCATGAAGCCCTCACTTCGGAGCAGAGGGACGAGCTGCATCATCGCAATATGGAGGCCCTCCACACCCCCATCATTGGGGAGACCTCCGAGGCTCGGGCCTTGGAAGCTGTGCGTCTAGCCACCTTGGCTGAGCGCGCGCGACTGGAAAATCTCCAACACTCACTCGACGAGCATGCCCATTGGCAGATCCCTGAATCCAGTCGACGGCAACGACAGTTGTTTCCTCCTGAGCCCCAGGTATACTGCACTCCGATCCAGAATCTTACAGCTGCAGCCCGTATAGCAGAGTTGATTCAGCCGTCCCAATCAGAGGCTGGAAGGGGTTTGATGCAGATCCGGGCATTGCTCTGGGCGGGGGAGCAAAACACAGAAGTGTCTCAGTCTCGTAACAGGATCCATAGCAGATCTGTGGTGGCTGATACGGTCCAGTTGGCTCACAGCCCAAGATCGCCTACGCGGCGTGAGGGACGTGGGCATCGCCAAGAGCAGTACTTGGATTGGAACCACGAGCAGTACGATCATCGGCTCAGCCGTGGTGACCGCCGTCGAGTGCCTACGCCCCCTCCGAGGGGCGGATCATATGCGCCCCGGCAGTATGATGACAGGCGCCCGTATAGCGATGAGTGGAGGATACCGGTCGACCCAAGGGAGCCGGGGTTTGATGCTAGGTCAATTTTGGTGCAAGGTCTGGTCGACAGGAACCGAGCACACAGAGAAGGGCAGGACAGAGATCGCCCGACTGGAAGCAGAGTGCATGTTTCTGGGCTTGAGTGTTTTAGCAGAGCCATCAGAGCTGCAGAGATCCCTCCCAACTTCAGGTTGGCGACTGGGGTAAGTAAGTTCACCGGCGAGTCGAAGCCTAACACTTGGCTGGAAGACTACCAAGTGGCAGTGCAGATTGGTGGTGGAAATGATGATGTGGCCATGAAGCACCTCCCCCTGATGCTTGAAGGTTCAGCTAGAGCTTGGCTGAATCAGTTAGCTCCTGGCAGTATCTTCAGCTGGGAAGAATTGGCCCGAGTGTTTGTCAGAACATTTGAGGGCACATGCAAACGGGCCGCAGGGCTGACAGAGTTGCAGCATTGTGTGCAGAAACCAAATGAAACTTTGAGGGATTACATCCAGAGGTGGACCACTTTGCATCACACAGTGGAAAATGTATCACAGCATCAAGCAGTTTGCACCTTCAAGGAGGGTGTGCGGTACAGAGAGCTTAACTTGAAATTCGGTCGGACAGGAGATATGACCCTGGCCAGAATGATGGAAATAGCCACTCGGTACGCTAATGGTGAGGAAGAAGACCGACTCCGCAGTGGCAAGAACAAACCAGTCGCCCAGGACACCGGAGGAGGAAATTCCAGTCGAAAGCAGAAACGCAAAGCCGAACCCACAGGTCCTGGTGAGGCCGCAGTTGTGACCCAAGGAAAGTTCAAAGGAAAGCCTAAGGGACCCTGGATCCCCAAGAAGGTGAAAGATCAGGCAGGAAATGATGTGTTGGATTTGCCGTGTCATATTCACACCAAGAAAGATGAAGAGGGGAACCTGATTTATCCCAAGCATACCACTCGACAATGTCGACTCCTTATCCAGCAGTTCCGCGAGGGCCAGCCCAGTGAGAAGGAGAAGGAGTCTGACAAGGATGAGGACAAAGAGGATGATGACGGTTTTCCCAATGTTAATTCCACCTTGGTGATTTTTGCTGACATTGAAAGCAGAAGTCGACTGAAAGTCATCAACAAAGAAGTAAACATGGTTGCTCCGGCAACGACGACATATTTGAAGTGGTCAAAGATTCCCATTACATTCGACCAGTCCGACCACCCACCGCATGTTGCCACCCCCGGGAGGCAAGCATTGGTGGTCGACCCAGTTGTTGGGGGCACCCGACTGACCAAAGTCCTGATGGATGGTGGCAGTGGCTTGAACATTTTGTATGCTGAGACCCTCCGAGGGATGGGCATTCCGATGTCCAAGCTCAGTGAGAGCAACATGCGATTCCATGGTGTCTTCCCAGGAAAGAAAGCCGATTCACTCGGCCAGATCACTCTTGACGTGGTTTTCGGTGATTCGAAGAATTACCGTAAAGAAAAGTTGACATTTGAAGTTGTGGATTTTCACAGTGCCTATCATGCTATTCTGGACAGAACGGCATATGCCCGTTTCATGGCTCGATCATGTTACGTGTACCTCAAGCTGAAGATGCCTGGCCCCAGGGGCATGATCACAGTCACTGGTAATCGGCAGCGAGCAGAAGAGTGCCTCCAAAAGGGCTCAAAGATAGCCGATGAACAGATGGCAGCAATAGAAATGGAAGAATACAAGAAGACTGCAGATCCGAGTGATTTGTTGCGGGCTAAGAAGCATGCTTCAGAGTCTGCATTTCAGTTGTCCGATGAAACAAAGCCTGTTCACATTCACCCGACCGATCCCAATGCTGCTCCGACTCATATCTCAACAACACTCGACAGCAAATAGGAAGAAGCGCTCATCCAGTTCCTCCGTGAGAACTGGGACATCTTTGCATGGAAGCCTTCTGACATGCCAGGTGTACCCAGGGGACTGGTTGAGCACCATTTGCGAGTCGACCCGAAAGCAAAACCTGTCAAGGAACACCTCCGCTGGTCCGCCGTGGAGAAGAGAAAAGCAATTGGCGAAGAGGTGGCTCGGCTTCTAGCAGCTGAGTTCGTCCGAGAGATATACCACTCCGAGTGGCTCGCCAATGTGGGTATGGTGCCCAAGAAAGATAAGTCACTTCATATGTGTATAGATTTCAAGCATATTAATCGGGCCTGCCCGAAAGATCATTTTCCTCTCCCCCGCATTGACCAGATCGTCGACTCGACTGCGGGGTGTGAGCGTCTGTCCTTTTTGGATGCATATTCCGGGTACCATCAGATCCGACTGTATGGACCCGATGAGATAAAGACAGCTTTTATGACCCCATTCGGGTGCTTCTGCTATGTTACCATGCCCTTTGGTCTTAAAAATGCTGGTGCCACGTTCATGCGCATGATTTAGAAGTGCCTGCTCACTCAGGTCAGTCGGAATGTGGAAGCATACATGGATGACATCGTGGTTAAGTCACGCAAGAGTTCTGACCAGCTGACTGACCTCGCTGAAACCTTTGCCAACCTGAGAAGATATGATATCAAGCTAAATCCTTTGAAGTGCCCATTCGGAGTACCCGGTGGAAAGTTACTCGGTTTCCTTATTTCCGAGCGAGGAATCAACGCAAACCTTGAAAAGGTCGGTGCAATCCTCCAAATGAAAAGCCCAGTGCGAGTGCATGATGTTCAAAAGCTTACTGGTAGTTTGGCTGCATTGAGTCAATTCATTTGTTAGCTCGGTGAGAAGGCATTACCTCTTTACCGACTGATGAAGATATCTGATAAGTTCGAGTGGACTCCTGAAGCTGAAGCAGCGTTTGTGGAGCTCAAAGCCCTGCTTTCCACCCAGCCGGTGCTTGCTGCTCCGATCAGCAAAGAGCCTCTACTGCTGTATATCTCAGCCACTGGACAAGTTGTCAGCACAGTGCTCACAGTCGAGCGGGAAGAAGAAGGCAACGCCTACAAAGTTTAGCATCCAGTGTATTATATTTCTGAAATCTTTACTCCATCCAAGCAGAGATATCCGCATTATCAGAAGCTTGTTTATGGAATTTACTTGACCACGAAGAAAGTTGCACACTACTTCTCAGACCACTCAGTTTCAGTCGTCAGCGATGCCCCGTTGTCAGAAATTCTGAACAATAGAGATGCAACTGGTCGAGTGGCAAAGTGGGCGATTGAACTCCTTCCGTTAGATATCAAGTTTGAGGCAAAGAAAGCAATTAAGTCTCAAGCAATTGCAGATTTCCTGGCCGAGTGGAATGAGCAGCAACAGCCGACTCGAACTCACTCGGAGCACTGGACCATGTTCTTTGACGGTTCCAAGATGCTGAATGGTTCTGGTGCTGGGGTAGTCCTGGTATCCCCGCGAGGTGACAAGCTCAGTTATGTTCTCCAGATTCACTTTGATTCCTCCAACAATGAAGGTGAATATGAAGCACTTCTGTACGGGTTGCGTATGGCCATTTCACTCGGCGTCCATCGCCTAATGGTTTATGGCGACTCAGACTTAGTGGTCAATCAAGTGATGAAGGAGTGGGACATCAGGAGTCCGGCTATGACTGGTTATTGCAATGCAGTGAGAAAATTGGAAAAGAAGTTTGAGGGGTTAGAGCTCCATCACATACCCCGAGTCAAGAATCAAGCAGCTGATGACCTGGCAAAGATAGGTTCCAAACGGGAGCCAATTCCCAGCAATGTGTTCTTGGAGCATCTCCATACCCCGTCAGTTCAAGAAGATCCCTTCATAGAAGAGCCCCCACAACCTAAGAGTTCTACTGATCCGACTGAGATCAAAGTCCCAGTCGTGGTCGACTTGATCATGGATGTTTTGGTCATCACCCCCGATTGGACGGTGCCGTATATTGCGTATCTGCTCAGGAAAGAGCTTCCGGAAGATGAAGATGAGGCCCGTCAAATTGTCCGTCGATCCAAAGCTTTTACCGTGATTAGTGGACGGCTTTACAGAGAAAGTGTTACTGGAGTCGCTCAGCGGTGTATCACACCAGAGGAAGGTCGAATGATCCTCAATGATATCCACTCGGGGACCTGTGGTCACCATGCGTCCTCTCGGACCATTGTGGCCAAAGCATACCGAGCGGGATTCTTCTGGCCGCGAGCAAATGAAATGGCAAAAGAAATAGTCGACAAGTGTGAGGGCTGTCAGTTCTACTCCAACATGTCCCACAAGCCTGCATCAGCCTTGAAGACCATTCTGCTCATTTGGCCATTTGCTGTTTGGGGATTGGATATGGTTGGGCCTCTGAGGACTGGCAGGAGTGGATTCACCCATTTGCTTGTAGCAGTCGACAAGTTCACTAAATGGATTGAAGCCAAACCCATCAAAAACCTCGATTCAAGTACTGCTGTCAGCTTCATCAGAGAGTTAACATTCAGATATGGAGTTCTGCACAGCATCATCACGGACAATGGTTCAAACTTCGATTCAGATGAGTTCAAGGCTTTCTGTGCTTCCCAAGGCACTCGGGTCGACTACGCTTCAGTCGCCCACCCGTAGTCGAATGGGCAAGCCGACAGGGCAAACGGTTTGATTCTCCAAGGGCTGAAACCCCGATTGATGCGTGACCTCAAGCATGCAGCAGGCGCTTGGGTAGACGAGCTACCATCAGTCCTTTGGGGATTGAGAACAACACCAAATCGGTCGACTGGTCGGACTCCCTTCTTCATGGTCTATGGGGCTGAAGCCGTGCTGCCGAGTGATTTGCTTCACAACGCGCCCCGAGTAGAACTTTTTTCAGAAGCTGAAGCAAAACAAGCTCGACAAGATGCTGTTGATCTTCTGGAAGAAGAAAGAGAGATGGCCTTGATCCGGTCAACCATTTATCAGCAAGACCTTCGTCGATTCCATGCCAGAAACATGAGAGGTCGAGCATTTCAGGAAGGAGACCTTGTGCTCCGAGTGGATCAGCAACGGCCTCACAAGCTTGCTCCCGCTTGGGAAGGTCCCTTCATCATCACCAAGGTGCTCCACAATGGAGCATATCACCTCTACAATGTGGAACAGAAGAAAGACGAGCCACGCGCTTGGAATGCGGAGCTGCTCCGCCATTTTCATACTTAAACATTCGGACTGATGAGATGTAATAAGAAGTACCTCTCAGTTTGTTTATCAAAGACACAGTTTTACAGTCTCCTAAATGATTGTTGTTACTTATACATGTGTTCAAAATCCCCCAGTGGGTGGCTTAGCTGCGAATCCGATTCGCCTAAGTTTCAAAAACAAACTCCGAGTGAAAGGCAACCTTTTCACTCGGAGGCTTAGCTACGAACCCGATTCGCCTAAGTTCAAAAACAAAATCCTACCGAGTGAAGAGCAACCCTCTCACTCGGGGGCTTAGCTGCAGTTCCATACTCACCTAAGTTTGAAAAAATCCTACCGAGTGAAGAGCAACCCTCTCACTCGGGGGCTTAGCTGTAGTTCCGTACTCGCCTAAGTTTGAAAAAATCCTACCGAATGAAGAGCAACCCTCTCACTCGGGGGCTTAGCTGCAGTTCCGTACTCGCCTAAGTTTGAAAAAATCCTATCGAGTGAAGAGCAACCCTCTCACTCGGGGGCTTAGCTGCAGTTCTGTACTGGCCTAAGTTTGAAAAAATCCTACAGAGTGAAGAGCAACCCTCTCACTCGGGGGCTTAGCTGCAGTTCCGTACTCGCCTAAGTTTGAAAAAATCCTACCGAGTGAAGAGCAACCCTCTCACTCGGAGGCTTAGCTGCAGTTCCGTACTCACCTAAGTTTGAAAAAATCCTACCGAGTGAAGAGCAACCCTCTCACTCGGGGGCTTAGCTGCAGTCTCGTACTCACCTAAGTTAAAACACGCTCCGAGTGAAGAGCGATCCTCTCGCCCGGGGACTTGGCCACACGCTCCGTCCTGATCCGCAAGGACGACGAGGTGCAGGTCGTCTGCGACCTCCTCCTCAGAGCTGCGCCACAAGTTCAATGTACGCTCCATCCCGATCCACAAGGACGACGAGGTGCAGGTCGTCTGCGACTTTCTCCTCGGAGCTGCATCACAAGTACAAATATCTGTTCCGAGCGAAAAGACAAGTTCCACTCGGAGTCAAGAGATTCAAAAGTGGTAAAGCCAAAGACACCGTATTCAAAGAAAAACCAAGTTCAGATAAATCTCACAAGATTCAGAACCATGGATAAAAGTGCTCGGACATCAGGCCCGAAGGAGTTTAACGGTTACAAAATCACTCGACATTCCGAGGCAAATTTAAGCAAGACATAAAGTTTGTTCACTCCGCAGGAGGAGGGCTGGCAGGCTTGACGAACTCATCCAGGTCAATTCCATCTGCAATACGAGTGGCTGCTTCGATGAAGGTCTCCATGAAGGACTGGAATTGAAGCTTCTTGGTGTTGGCAACCTTGAGTGTTGCTAGCTTTTCTTCCTTGGCCTCTTTGAAGTGGACACGAACCAGAGACAGAGCCACGTCAGCTACACAGCGAGCAGACGACTTCTTCCATTCCTGCACTCGACCAGGGATCTCGTTGAGTCGAGTCATTAGAGACTCGAGATCATTCTGGAATGTCACCCTTGGCTAGAGCGCAGTGTCGACCCGCGACATCGCCACTTTCAGTCGGGCGAGGTAGTCCATGGCACTGGCAAGACGAGATTCTAATCGGAGCACGTTCATGGTAGCTTCATCCTTAATTGGGGAGTTGATGGGGTCCAAGCTCATTTCAATCCGCCCAGTCTCCTCCTCGAAGTTCTGGCAGAATTCTGTACACACAGGTAAATGGTGAATCGACAGCTATATGACGAGTCGACAATAACAAATCAGTCGGAAGGAGAAAGTACCTTCGAGCATAAGGAACATTTTCTTGGCAAGCCCTCCCAGATAGTTCTCCAGCTCGTCCCTCTTCCGAGTGAGGTCTTCAACTTTGTCAGTTAGAACCCCCTTGTCCTTCTTCAGTTGCGTTGCTTCTTTGTTGGCTTCGTCAATGGCAGTCTTCAGTTTGGTGTTTTCTTCTTCTAACTTACCAACTGAAGCCAGCTTCTTGTCGGCAAGTTCATTTTTCTCCCGCGCCGTCTTCTGTACTGCTGCAAGGTCGAGGTCCTTCTGCTCCAGAGCCTGCTTCATTTTGTGTAAAGAAATAACATTCTTCAGACGAGCTTGGAGTTGTCTGTTTTCACTACGCACATCTGTTCGAGTGGAGTCACTCGGTTCAAAGGGCGAAAAGAAAAGATGGCAAGACAGACAGTCTGCAAGTTATTACCTCCCATGGCAGCTGCTTAATCCTTAGCCTTTTGCAAGTTCTCCCTGGCCAGCTCCAGGTCGAGATTGAGCTGGGCATGTTTCTTCTTCAATTCAGCAAACTGGGCCCCGAACTCACAAGATTTCTGCAATCCACGAATAAGATACGTCAGTCAACAGAAACAAAGATTGATTGCTTCCGAGCGATAAGATACAAAGTTCAAGTCATCATGGCAAAAAGAGTTCTAAGACCACTGCCGAATCAAACATTCGACAGTAGTCACGGGGACTACACCCAGTGGGTGCACTTGGCGTGCCCCCACTGGTTCGACTTTCCACTCGACATGGTCCGTCCGGTCAAAAAAAACCGGCAACATTTGTTCTCAGACCACCGCCGACTACCCACAGTCGACCGCGGTCTCGGGGACTACACCCAGTGGGTGCACTTGGCGTGCCCCCACTGGTCCGGATCCCACTCGGTACAGCCTGTCTAGACCGAGTGGAAGAACTGTAAAGAAACATTTGACAAAGACCCCCGCCGAATCAAACATTCGACGGCGGTCTCGGGGACTACACCCAGTGGGTGCACTCTGCGTGCCCCCACTGATTCAAGGATACACTCAATGCGACCTAGTCGACTCAAGTGGAAAAACTACTCAGCAAAAGTTGAAACACCCAGTGGGTGTACAGATACAAGATGCAAACTGGCAATAGATGCACAATAAAGGTTTCGAAACGCTCATCCACGGATATCTTACGGATAATAAAGCAGCAGTTTTCAAGTACCATTTCCTAACCGGACAAGCGATGAGCTAAAGATCAGTCGGAAATCAGCTAACCTGGACGTTGGTCTAGAGAGCTGAGCTGGCATCATAAGCAGCCTAACTGGCTTCACGCACCACCTTCATCTGCTCCATCATAAGACCTGCCTGGCGTATAGCCTCCTTGGCAGCATTCACTGGATCCTCTGGGACATGATGGGTGACGAAGAGCGGAGTTGGTGGAACAGTCGTAGCAGCCTGAAGATCTGAGGCATGGAGTTGCACGGACGAGGCAGGGGCTTGAGCAGTCGACGCCGAAGGACGTTCAGTCGACACGGGATCGGCAAATGTAACAGAAACCCGATTGAGGTCTTCGGACTGCTGGATCACTGGTTCTGGCACTGATGTCGTCTGAGGTACCTTGCTGGCTGGCGCCCTCCTACCCGAAGTTCTGCCCCTCCTTCCCATATGCTTCTGGGGCATTTCTTCATCGTCGTCTGGAAGTTCAATAATATTTTGCGGCACTGCGAAAGACTCAACCGCAAGAGTTCAGTCGACTGAAAAATCAATTGACAAAATGAAGACAAGATGTTAGAGTCATACCGGCTTTGGAAGTGGCTGCGTCTTCAGTTTCCTCATCATCATCCTCGTAAAGATTCATGGAAGTCCTAGAAGTAGCAGCACTGCAAGTTTCAGAACTCACTCGGTCAAGCAAGGGAATGATTCGACAATAAATATAAGAGTCCCTGAGCAAAGAGTGGAAACAAAACACTTACGCAGAGGTAACGGGAACGTCAACCTTGATCTTAGGCAAGGCCTTCCGGGGCTTTGAAGGCGCAACCTTGCGCTGCTTCGAGGCCTTCTCAGTCGACGCAGGGGAGGATGTCCGAGTGCGCTTCGAAGTCTGCACAGTTGATGCAGCCGCTCTGCCACGGACACTTGCTGGATCATGGGTCTGCTTGGAGCGTCTTTCAGAGCAAGGTGGAGAGTCGACTTCCTCACTGCTGCTTGAGTCCTCACCCTCCTCCTCTTCTTCTCCATCAGATTGCCAGTCGCCGCTTTCGCCTCCACTAGCCTCTTCCTCCGGATCCTGCCCTCCGTTGGGCATCGAGTACATCTCAGTATAAATCTACGAGGCAAAGAATTGAACAAGTATCAGTCGGTTCCAAAGGCAGTTTACAAATCAGAGTAAAAGTCACTCGGCACCAAAGGTTAGACCTTGTCTGGTTCGTTAGCAGCGTTGAGTGGTGGAATTCTCCTGGACCCCCTGGGGTTGTCTTTGTTTCTAGTGATGCCCTGCAACCACCGCACCACCGTCTCCTCGGCAACTTCCTCCGGGTGGATCCGAGTGGTATCATCAGTACCCGAGTACATCCACATAGGATGATCGCGGGCCTGGAGCGGCTGGATGCGGTGACTGAGAAACACCTCTAGCAAATCCATGCCAGTCACACCATCGCGGACAAGTTGGACTACTCGTTCAACCAACATAGTCACCTCCACCTTTTCTGCTGGAGTCACTTTCAAGGAAGAGGGCTTCTCAATTCTCTCCATGGTGAAGGGGGGAAGGCCAGTCGACTGACCAGGGGTTGGTTTATCCTTACAATAAAACCAGGTCGACTGCCACCCTCTGACTGAATCGGGAAGAGTCATAGGTGGAAAAGTGATTTTACCTCTCATCTGGATCCCTAGACCTCCGCACATCTGGATCACGTGCGTCCTCTCATCACTCGGATTAGCCTTTTTCACAGACTGAGAGCGGCAAGTAAAGATGTGCTTGAAGAGGCCCCAATGCGGTCGACAACCCAGGAAACTCTCACACATGGAAACAAACACAGCGAGGTATGTGATGGTGTTGGGGGAAAAGTGATGAAATTGGGCTCCAAAAAAGTTCAGAAAACCCCGGAAAAAAGGATGAGGAGGCAAGGAAAAACCACGGTCGACATGGGTCGTGAGGAGGACACACTCACCCTCCTGCGGCCACGGCTCGGTCTCATCACCTGGCAGCCTCCAGGATCCATGGGCAATCAAGCCCCCCTCGACCAGATCCTCCAGATCCTCTTGCTGAATCGTGGATCGAATCCAGTCGCCCTGGATCCAGCCGGGCGGCAGGCCAGATCTCGACGACGACCCCCCCCCCCCCCGACTCGTCTTCTTACCCTTCGCCTTCACCGTCGCCTTCTTCGCACGCTCCAGGGCCGCCGTCTTGTCCTTTTCCATCGCAGCAGGCTGTGCTCGGGCGGGGCGATGGCGTCGAGGGTGGAGGTGAATGCGGTGGTGAAGCTGAGGGAGAAGAAGGGGAATGGGGCGCACTGTACAAACACTACGGCCCCGACGCCTTATATGGGCCTGCTTCCGAGTGGCTGACTCGTGGGCCCAAGCAATCCTGTCAAATCCCGCAACAGTCGCGTGCTCGGTATGTGGCAAAAAAGGTGGCGTGAGAATCGAGGCGTCCCTGCCTAATCTGCTCCGTTTACTGCGGTTCTCTCCGTCCCGCGCGCTTCTCCAAATTTCGAATCCCGTGAGATCCAGGAGCGGCAGTGCGACCAATCGCGCTGAAGATTTTATACCATACTGACACTCGGAGCTTATCAGCAAAGTTCACTCGACAACCTCTGAATGGACCCAGGTGACTGGAAATGAAGTTGAAGTTTTTACATAGATCACCGGCCCGGTTAAAATGCCTCTGAAGCATATAAATCGGGTCGGAACTATCTTCAACCCCTTCTCCACTCGGACCCAGATCCATTCGGGAGCTAATGACGATGACATGTACCTAGGGTAGGGTAATAGGCCTGACCTAGACACCCTTCCCAAGGACACTGCTCTAAAGCCAAAGGCATTCAAAGGATAGCATCATCTACCGACTGAAATCACCTCAGGGTGCAACCCACTCGACCAACAATTCACTCGGATAACCCAATTCCATTCGACCAGGGTATCATCATTCGACCATACCAGAAACCACTCGGAGTACAGAAGATCTAAGGTCACTCAAGATGGCAACGGTCAGGCGTTCACTCCGTAGTCTTAATGATCATTTATATGTCTTTACTATTGGCGTTACCAGTAATGTCTCACCTTAATGTACATTGAACCCCTTGTAACGTGGGCTGGCTGGGGTCCTGGCGCACTCTATATAAGCCACCCCCATCCACTAGCACAAGGGTTCGCACCCCCTGTAACTTTCACACATAATCCAGTCGACCAAGCCTCTGGGCACCGAGACGTAGGGCTGTTACTTCCTCTGAGAAGGGCCTGAACTCGTACATCTTGCGTGCACAACCTCACCGTAGCTAGGATCCTGCCTCCTCCTACGTACCCCCTATTCTTACTGTCAGACTTACTCCCACGACACTGGCCCCACTGTAGATCGGCCTGCGCCGGGGGATTCTGATAACTTACCTTACGAGGTGGGTTGTCCAGCTTTTACCCGTGGGCTGCGGCGATTCCAGTGGCCCACTCACCGCACATGCAAGCCTGAGGTCGGAGAGAAATACGACAGCAAGACTCACCCGTCGGAGTTCCTGAGCATCTATACCATTGCAATGCAAACTGCCGAGGCTCGAGACGACAAGGTACTTGCCAACTACTTCCCGTTGGTACTCAAGCCCAACATCAGGTTGTGGTTGATGCACCTGCTAGAGGATTCCATCTCTTCTTGGTCGGATCTGTGTCACGAGTTTGTTGGCGCCTTTACTGGAGGCCACTGTCGGCGTCCTGGAACCGGGGGTGCCCAGACTTGCCTGCCTGCGGCCCGTGGCATGGCTCCATCGACGGCCTGGTACGGCCCAGCTTCAGCAACGACAACTCAAGACCCTCGCGAGGGGCCAGGCCTCGCGAGGCGGATGACACCAAGACCTCCATGAGGGGCGGCCTCCCCAGGCTGGCTCCCGAGAAGTGGAGATATCCATGCAAGCTGCACCTCGCGAGGTTCACCTGACGTGAGCCATGACTACCAGGACCAGGCGGGCGCCAGCGGGCGCAGTGTACCAGTTTCCTCTTTGGTGCAAAGGAGGCAAGCACAGGTGCAGAGTCCTGAGGAATCAAGCAAAGGTTTCCATATCGGTGCAACAAGACCAGGACTGCCAGGACGGCAGGATGGAGGTCATCGAGGAGTCCACTACAGCGTCACCACCAGAGGCTTTTGTAGGCGAAGACTACTTTTGTCAGGATAACTTGTACTAGTTGTCTCCCTTTGAATTTGGCCGTTGTGGGATCCCTTCCTGCCTACATTTGGGAAGAGGACCAAGGCCACTATAAATAGGACTTAGCCACCACCTTGGGAGGAGAGAGAGCAACTGGGGCTGGACCAGATCCATTCCACCCTCACCACCTCACCAGCTCATCGAGCTCAAGAACACCTCACCTCCTGAGGTCGTTCCACCTCTGTACTAGTTCATCCTCAGCCCTCCGAGGCAATCCACCACAAAGCTGGAGTATGGTATTACACCGCAAGGTGGCCCGAACCAGGATAAACTGCTGTGTCTCTTGTTCCTTGGGTTCGTTGAGCTAGGCTGTGGAATCGTTGAGCAGGCAGATTGGGGAGGACAGAGTTCTTCGCACGCACCCAGAGCTCGAACCTCTCAAGGGTCTGCGGAACCCCGAATCCGACATTTGGCGCGCCAGGTAGGGGTGCATCGGAGCCTTTCTCCCGTCGGTCGACCCGCCGCTGCTCCACCGCTTCCATGGCTGACGCCCATCGAGCCCGTGCTGAGCATCGGGCCACCCTCGCCGCTTGCGTCGCCCAGACGGCGCCCGCCAGCGGGCCTCCCCGCCGTTCTCCATCCCCTGCTGCTAACGCCACCACCGGCCCGGCGGGACATGAGCAGCAGGCTTCGTCGCTGCACCCCTCCGTCCGGCGTGACGGGTGCACGGCCACTTCGTCGCTGACCCCGGCAGGTTCGTCGTCTCACGCTCGTCGCGGGCCAGTGGACGCGCAATCTGCGTTGCTCATGGCGCGCGAGCTCTTGCGCTACCCCGAAACCCAACCATACCCCCCCCCCCCCCCCCGTCGACGACTTCTACGAGGACTGGCTCGAGCGCATCGCCGAGCTCGTCAGCGCCGCAGGAGGCTCGCCCGCGCCCTCTCTCTCGCTGCCTCGCCCACCACCTGCCGCGGGCGACGTAGCCCACGGGGCGCCTCCACCACCTCCCCATCAAGACGTCGCCCTCGCACCAAGGCGCGCGGCCCCATGGCGTGACCCACCGCGCCGGGCGCCCACGCGCGAAGAAGCAAGCTGTCAGGAGGTCCGTCGGCCGCAGGAAGATGCTCCTACACTCCCAGCGCCCCCACACCAAGACCGCGCGCCGCCTGTGGTGGTGGCGCGCGGGTGCCAAGATCAAGCTCCACTTCCGCGTCGGGCTCTTGTAACCACCGCGGGCTGCCGAGCCTTCACTCCCGAGCTATGCAGCGTCGTCTGGCCGGGGAAGTTCAAGCCTGACCTGCCTCCACGCTACGACGACACCCCCGACCCTGCTGAGTTCCTGCAACTCTACGAGCTGAGCATCGAGGCGGCCAACGGCGACGAGAAGGTCATGGTGAACTGGTTCCCCATGGCTCTCAAGGATGGCGCGCGCTCATGGCTCCTGAACCTGCCCGCAGGATCGATCACCTCCTGGGACGAGATGCGCAAGCGTTTCATCGCCAACTTCCAGGGAACCCGTGACCGCCCGCCTGCCATGGGCGACCTCAGACGCATCAAGCAGCAGCCAGGGGAAACCCTGCAGAAGTACATCCAGCGCTTCAACAGCGTCCGTCTCAAGAGCCCCAAGGTGTCGGACAAGGCCATCATCTCAGCATTCTCTGATGGCGTCCGCGATGTCAAGATGAAGGAGGAGCTCGCCATACACGAGGACCTGTGCATGACTCTGGAAATGTTCAACATGGCGACCAAGTGCGTGAGAGCTGAGGAGGGACGCCTCTCCCTCCTCGAGCTCCCAGCGGCCGACCCAGAAGACAAGAAGGCCAAGGATGTGAAACGCAAGGGGGTGGCCGTGCTTGCGGCTGAACCAGAGGTGAAGCGCGGCTGCGACCACCCAGAGTCATCCAAGGGCAGCCGTCTGTTCTGCGTCTTCCACAACGTACACAGTCGCAACACCAACGACTACCATGAGCTCAGGGCCATCCGCGACGGGCGCCTCGGTCGACGCCTCGAGCGCAACGATCAAGGCTACGGCCGCGGAGGAGGCCGAGGCGGAGGACGCTGGGATGACCGCGGGCCTCGCGAGGGCACCTGGAGAGACCAGCCTCGTGAGGACCACTGGCAGTGCCAGCCTCGCGAGGGCGCCTGGAGAGATCAGCCTCGTGAGGACCGTCCTTAGGGCAATGCCGGCCTCCCTCCACTGCCACCGCCACCAAGGAGGAACGACGACCACCACCAGGATGAGGGGGCTGGGGGCTTCCAGGAGCTTCGTGCCGTCGCTTGCATCCTGGGCGATGCTCAGGCCCCAGCCTCCCAACGCATCTTCAAGCAGTTCGCCCGTGAGGTGAACGCGGCTCTCCCCAGGCTCGAGGCCACACGCCCGCTCAGGTGGTCCAAGTACATCATCACCTTCAGCTCGGTAGACCAGCTCAAGTGCGTGGTAACCGCCGGCGCCCTCCCGATGCTCTGCTCTCCCATCATCAGCAACGTCCTCGTCACCAAGACCCTCATCGATGGTGGTGCGAGGCTCAATGTCCTTTCCATCGAAATGTTCGATCGCCTCCAAGTGCCCTATGATCAGCTGCAGCCCACCAAGCCCTTCTCAGGAGTGACCGACGGCTCCACCACCCCGATAGGGCAGATCCGCCTCCCTGTCACCTTCGGCCAGCGCGACAACTACCGCACCGAGCTCATCGACTTCGACGTCGCCCACATTCGTCTTCCGTACAATGCCATCCTTGGGTACCCAGCCCTAGCCAAGTTCATGGCGGTGACTCATCATGGCTACAATGTCCTCAAGATGCCAGGGAGCCACGACATCATTACGATCGCCTGCGAGGAAAAGGACGCGGTGTGCTCTCTCAAGCGCGCCTACCAGGCCGCGGCGGTTGAGGACCCAGACAACGAAAGCACCATCTACCCTCCTGAGGCTATCCCCAAGAAGAAGAAACAGTTGTTCCTCCGAGAGCCTCAGGAGAACGGCGTCTCCACCAGCACCACCTCAGGACCAGCACCCTCGGACGGGGCGCCACCCTCTCTCACATAGGAAGGCGCGCCCGACGCCCCTCTCAGGCTGGGCTCGGGGGCTCCCCTCTGGAGGGCCTCTGAACTAGCCAACGTCACGAGGGAGGCGCTAGGGCACCACATGGAGGCGTGCTTCAGCACGCGTTTCCGCCAAGAGGGCACAAGGCACGAGGTGCCCGGTGCTCAGGAGTTCGTCATCGAGGCAATCGAGGAGCTTCAAGAGGCAAGAGCCATGCACAGCGACCGCCGCCCGCCACCTGGCTCGGCTCCTTATCCTGGCGAGGACGGTGAGCTACGTGTCTGCATCACTTACCTCGGGCTAAACAGGGCTGCATCTCAGGAGTGCTTCTGGCCATCGCGTGTTGGTCGGTGCGAGGGCCCCCCTCACAGCTACATTCGCATGCCGTACGGCCTGCCGAACGCGGCTGTCACCTTCCAGCGCCACCTGTGGCGCGTCCTGGCGGCTCAGGAGACCAGGCGCCAGGCGGTCCTGGTGGAGATGGCGACGGTTCTCCGCGAGCCCCCTGAGCCTCCAGAGCCTCCCGAGGTTCAGGACCCAGGCGACTCGTGAGGAGCGACTTCTTCAGCTACTCCAACATCTCTTCAGCAACGATACCAGGTGACATTTTCCAGTTTATTCAGTTGGGGGCGCCCCTCGGGCAGCATTATCCCCAGATCGTGTGGGCATGTCCCTGTGACATGTATCCTTTTGCATCTTGATTCACTCCATTGGCGGCGCCCTTCGGGTTGCATCATCCCCAAGCCGCGTGGGTCCGTCCCTGTGGTATGTATCGCTTTGCATCTATCAGAACTAGCCTTATTCTTGCCATCGGTCGCTTTATGATTATCACCTGCTTGCTCGTTGAATTTCGCGGCCTCCCGCGTTGCCGACCTGCCTCCTACTCATCCCACAATGGGGGCTACACATGCTGGCATGGCGCTTGTGCTCGGGTCCGTCCCTGCAACGCTGACAAATCTGAGGGATCGAGCTCTGGCTCGTGGCCCGCCCCGCGCACGTCACCTCACCAGATCCTCAGTGCCTTCATCTTCTTGCGGAAATATTAGTGGTAGGACAGCAAACGCAACTATAAGTTATATCCTCTCCTTGGACTAACCCGCAGGAATCTCCAGAGCTTAACTACAGGCGGTCCCGCCGGCCGCCCCCTTTTTTTACGCGATTCGCTTGCGCGTTAAAGGGGGGGCTCCTGAGCACCGCGCCTCAGGAGCTCCTACTGACTCTCCAACCCTCACCCCCTGGCCTTGACCAAGGCATCGCGACCCGGCATACCAGCGGCGACTGAACCTCGCTCGAGGGTTGGGACCCGAGGATGCAGAGCATTCAGATAAGCGAGAAAAGGGGAGGCCGGCGCGAGCCCTACCTGATAGCACCACCGCCTAAGCACAAATCAGGCGCCGCGCGAAGGAATCACCTCAAGTTCATCAAGATAAGTTACCTATGTGAATCAGCGTGAACCCGTTGCCTGGAATTTTTAACTTTCGTAATCTCGCTCCGGCAATGGCACTTCTCTTTTCGGCCTTTAGGGAGCTGCTTGCACACCAAAGGGGACCTCTTGAGCATCGCGCCTCAGGAGCTCTAACCGGACCTCAGGCCACTCACCTCCTAGCCTTGACCACGGCATCGCGACCTGGCATACCAGCGACGGCTGAAGCCTACCTGGGGACTGGGACCTGCCGGCGTAGAGCGCAAAGCTACCACGAGAATGAAAAGGGGGATAATGCCGAAGCGAGAACACACAGCTATAACCTCATACCAGGAATAACAAACATTGAAGCAAAAGAATTACAATTCCCTTACATACCCCCACGGGGTTCGCCTTGGCTCCTCGCAGGGAACAAGAGAAGAAAAATCTCGAGAAACCCTGGCAGCGGCCATCGCCGTCGACGCCGTCATCAACAGTGGGCCACATGAGGCCGATGCCAACCCCATCCAGGTCATCATCGATGTCGAGCGGACGCTGCCGCCGCGCACCGGGCACGGCGGGAGCTTGGCGGCAAGTAGCTGTTGTTGCTCGACTCCGGAGACTCGCTAGGCTCGAGAGAGTCGCTGGACTCCCAGGAGCCATCGCTGCTACTGGAGGAGCTGTCGGCAGGCCCGGAGGCGGGCTCGGCGCCTGCAGCCGTGCCACGAGGGCCGCTTCCTTAGGGGCAGCACTCCAGGCGGCAGCCCTCCTCGTCGAAGACCTTGAAGAATAGTGTGGAGGCGCCGTCATACTCGAAGTGGATGGCGAGGGCTCCCTTCGCGCGGCAGGCGCGGGCGACCTCGCCCCATCCTCGGGTCATGAAGATCTTGCCTGGGGGGACGACCTCGACCTCCGCCCCCATGGCCGGACTGCAGCACCCGGCGCGCTGCAACCGCAGCTTAAGTGGCCCCCTCGGCAGCATCTTCTCGGCGAAGAACCACGGGAACTGGATCCACGAGCGCGGTGGCATCGCCGCCCACACCACGAACTCGCGCGAAGAACTTTTGGCGTGGGTTCGCGGGCCAGTCGCCCGTACGACCTCAGCCTGGCCACCCCAGCCGTGGCTCGCGCGGCGCGGGGTGTCGCCACCTCCTCTGGAGTCTTGAGCTCGGGCGTACAGAGGGAGCGGGAAGATCGGCGGAGGCCGCTCGAGCCAGGGTCGCGTCACCGCCAGCCTCGCGCCAACATCGCGGGGGCGGCTGAGCCTCTTCTTCGGTGGGAGTGGTCCCTGCTCCTCGCAAGGGGTTTTCCCTTTCTCTGCGGCGGAGAACCTCCTAATCGGCGCCATGAGCACCGCAGCAAGACGGTGAGGCAAGAAGGAAGAAGAAGGAGCGGGTGGCGAGAAGACGAAGACGAGCAAAGGGGGCTTCGCCCCTCTCCACATTTATAGCCAAGGGAAGGCCGATCACCGGCCTCCATGATCGCGCGTAATGATGATTTTTCTCTGCATGCAGCAGGGTCTCGTCAAGTCGAAGCAGTTCCCGAGGCAGCGTGGGGAAGCGGAGGCGCCCTTGTCCCATCAATCGCCACCCGGTAACCAAGGCCGCAGGCGGTTAGGGCCCGCGGCGCTACACACTTGCCCTTTGGCTTCGCCTCGAAGCCAAGTTCGAGCGCGCCGTGGGCCCGGGGCTACTGTCGGCGTCCTGGGACCGGGGGTGCCCAGACTTGCCTGCCTGCGGCCCATGGCGTGGCTCCATCGACGGCCTGGTGCGGCCCAGCTTCAGCAACGACAACTCAAGACCCTCGCGAGGGGCCAGGCCTCGCGAGGCGGACGACACCAAGACCTCCACGAGGGGCGGCCTCCCCAGGCTGGCTCCCGAGGAGCAGAGATATCCATGCAAGCTGCACCTCACGAGGTTCACCTGACGTGAGCCATGATGACCAGGACCAGGCGGGCGCCAGTGGGCGCAGTGTACCAGTTTCCTCTTTGGTGCAAAGGAGGCAAGCGCAGGCGCGGAGTCCCGAGGAATCAAGCAAATGTTTCCATATCAATGCAACAAGACCAGGACCGCCAGGACGGCAGGACGGAGGTCATCGAGGAGCCCACTGCAGCGTCACCACCAGAGGCTTTTGTAGGCGAAGACTACTTTTGTCATGATAACTTGTACTAGTTGTCTCCCTTCGAATTTGGCCGTTATGGGATCCCTTCCTGCCTACATTTGGGAAGAGGACCAAGGCCACTATAAATAGGACTTAGCCACCACCTTGGGAGGAGAGAGAGCAACCAGGGCTGGACCAGATCCATTCCACCCTCACCACCTCACCAGCTCATCGAGCTCAAGAACACCTCACCTCCCGAGGTCGTTCCACCTCTGTACTAGTTCATCCTTAGCCCTCCGAGGCAATCCACCACAAAGCTGGAGTAGGGTATTACACCGCAAGGTGGCCCGAACGAGGATAAACTGATGTGTCTCTTGTTCCTTGGGTTCGTCGAGCTAGGCTGTGGAATCGTTGAGCAGGCAGACTGGGGAGAGAGAGTTCTTCACACGCACCCCAGAGTTTGAACCTCTCAAGGGTCTGCGGAACCCTGAATCTGACAGCCACCAAGCTCCTGGCCAGGCGAGTGATTTGCATATCATCCCCCAGAAAGATGGCGAATGCTTGCGCAAATACATACAGAGGTTCAGCCGTGTGCAGTACAACATCTCAGACGTTCATCCTGTCGCTGTTATCAGCGCGTTCCATCAAAATGTGCGCAACCGCAAGATGGGTGAAGAGCTGGCAATGAACAAAATTAGAGATGTTGCCGAGCTTTATGTTTTGTCCGATAGATGTGCTCGGGATGAAGAAGGAAGGAAGTATCCTGGCGAAGATGCCGGTGCAAAAAGTGATTCTGCAGATGAAGATGTCGCCGCCCCGGCAAAGAAGGGCCGACGGCGCAACAGGAAGCGCAAGGGTAAAACTGTGCTTGCTGTCGAGGAATCCGGCAACCCCGGCACCACTAAGAAGGCTAAGGTTGACGACCTCGGCAAGGAGGTTGCAGGGTGTGCCGCCTGCCAGGCCTTGGTGGCTACCGACAAGCCAGAGGGCTCCGACAAGTAGTATTGCAAGATCCATCACACCAAGGTCCATGGCCTCCAAAACTGCCGGCAAGTTGAGCAGCTTGTAGAGAAGCAGAAAGCTGAGTATGAAAGGTGAGACAAGGAGAAGGGCCAGGATGGTGCTGAGGTGTCTGGCAAGAAGCATGGCGGCCGAGGGGGTCGCCGCGGCAAGGATAAGCAACCAGAGAGGCCCGCTCGGGGCCGCGGCAAGAAAGAGGGAGATGATGATCATGATGAGGACGACGAGTCCAGTGAGCACGAGTTCCAGAAAGCTATAGAGGCCATGTGCGTCAATGATGGCGCCTTGTTGCATGCCTCTCACCGCCAACTGAAATAGTGGGCGGGTGAGATCAATGCGGCAGAGCCATCGTTCGATGCCCAGAAGCCGTTGAAATGGTCCAACACGCCTATCATTTTTGACAGTGAGGATCACCCTGATCGCACAACGGCGGTCGGGTGTTTGCCATTATTGGTTTCGCCAATGATACGCAACCTGAAGGTGACAAAAGTGTTAGTTGACGGTGGGGCCGGTCTGAACTTGATCTCGCCCACTATGATCAAGAGGCTGCAAATTCCTGATGAAGATCTCGAAGAGACGGGCATGTTTCAAGGGATCAATCCAGGAAGGAGTCAGCCAAAGGGCAAGATTACGCTACCAGTTACGTTTGGTGGCGAGCTGAACTATAGGACGGAGAAGATCGTTTTTGATGTCACCAAGATCCCCTTGCCCTATAATGGGATCCTCGGCCGCCCAGCACTGGCCAAGTTCATGGCGGCATCACATTACGCTTACAATACATTGAAGATGCCCGGACCAATGAGCATCATCACCGTCCACTCCGACAAGAAAGACGCACTCATCTGCGCTGACCAACTCTACAGAGAGGCAGTTGCAGCAACTGCCGCCAAGGCACTTGCTCCTGCTGCTGAAGCTACGAGAGGGAAGAAGACTGGTAAGACCTCTCCCGGCAAGACCTCTCCTGGCAAGACCTCTTCCGGCAAGACCTCTTGCACCCACTCCGGCAAGCGCGCCTCTTCAGAGTGTTGCGCTCCCGTTGAGGACGTGCCAGAGAGCTCCACCGGCAAGAGCAAGAAATCCAAGGCAGCACCACCAGAAACTAAGAAGGTGCCCGTCAAGGAGGACGACACGGGCGGGGCTTTCACTATAAGCTCCACCCTCGACAGCAAATAGGAAGGCGCGCTCATCGCCTTCCTGCGGGCGAATGTCGATGTGTTTGCATGGCAAGCGTCTGACATCCCCGGCGTTCCCAGGGAGGTGATTGAGCCCCATCTTGTTGTCTGTCCTCATGTGCGGCCCGTCAAGCAGAAGGTCAGGAAGCAAGCTTTGGAGCGGCAAGAGTTCATCATTGAAGAGATTAGGAAGTTGGAAGCAGCAGGCTTGGTTAGAGGAGTGCTCCACCCAACATGGTTGGCCAATCTGGTGGTGGTGTGCAAGGCAAATGGGAAATGGAGGCTGTGCATTGATTATACAGATATCAATAAAGCCTGCCCAAAGGATCCTTTCCCTTTGCTGCGCATCGACTAGATCGTGGACTCCACTGCTAGGTGCAACCTGCTGTCGTTCCTTGAGGCCTACTCAGGATACCATCAAATCTTCATGACGAAGGAAGATGAAGAGAAAACCACGTTTATCACCCCATGTGGTACATATTGTTTTATACGAATGCCTTTTGGGTTGAAAACCACTGGTTCAACATTTGCAAGAGTAGTCCAAATTGGTTTTGAGCCTCAGCTACATAGAAATATGGAAGCTTATATGGATGACATAGTGGTTAAAACCAAGGACAGGGCAACGCTCATACAAGATCTAGAAGAAACATTTGCAAATTTGCACAAGATCAATCTCAAGCTCAACCCTGAGAAGTGTGTGTTTGGCGTCCCATCCGGCAAACTTCTCGGGTTCTTTGTTTCTCAGCGTGGGATCGAGGCGAACCCCGACAAGATCAAGGCGATTGAGCAGATTGAAGCACCAAGACGAGTCAAAGATGTACGTCGACTTGCTGGCTGTGTTGCTGCTTTGAGCAGGTTCATGTCCAAATCTGCTGAGCGTGCCCTGCCCTTTTTCAAGATCTTGAAAAAGGCAGGTCCAATGAAATGGACTCCGGAAGCGGAGGCACCGCTACAAGATTTGAAGAGGTACCTCTCCTCTACGCCAACACTAGTCGCGCCTAAGCCACAAGAACCGTTGTTGTTGTATCTAGCGGCAACGAATCAAGTGGTCAGTGCTGCGCTAGTGGCGTAGAGAGAAGTTGATGAGGAAGCAGAGGCAGTGGCAAGACTGTCGGATGACGAGCCGGGGCTCTCCTCGGTAGAACCTGATGCCGGCAAGGCAGGGCCCCCGGCGGAGTCTGATGCCGGCAAGGCGGGATCTGCGCAAGCAAATGGAGTGACAAAGAAGAAGAAGATGGTGTAGCACCCAGTTTATTTTGTCAGCTCCCTTTTGCAGGGGGCTAGATCAAGATACTCTGGTGTATAGAAGTTGCTCTTCGGCCTCCTTATGGCCTCAAGGAAGCTACGCCACTACTTTCAGGCACATGAGATCACCGTCATCACTCGCTTCCCGTTGCAACGGATCTTGCACAACCCAGATGCAACTGGAACGATTATGGAGTGGGCGTCGGAACTGTCAAGCTTTGGTCTCAGGTTTGAAAGCACTTCAATGATTCAGAGCAGAGCCTTAGCGGAGTTCATTGCAGAATGGACCTCAACGCCTGACGAGGAAATTCAAGAGACCACTCTCCCCGACAAGGAAACGAGCCATGACTGGATTATGTACTTTGATGGGGCTTTCTCGCTGCAAGGCGCCGGTGCCGATGTGCTGCTTATTGCACCCACCGGAGAGCACCTCAACTACGTGGTCCAGATGCACTTTCCCCGGGAGAGATCAACAAACAACACTGCGGAGTATGAGGGACTGCTTGCCGGTCTCAGGATCGCGGCAGACCTTGGAATTACAAAGCTCATCGTCAGAGGTGATTCGCAGCATGTCATCAAACAAGTCAACAAATATTATCAGAGCCCGCTGATGGAAGCATATGTAGATGAAGTGAGGAAGTTGGAGGAGCGTTTTGACGGTCTACAAGCAGAGCATGTTCCTCGAGCAGAGAACAGCATTGCTGACGACCTGTCAAAACGTGCTGCCCTCAAGTTACCTGTGGAACCAGGAACTTTTATGCTCCAACTAACTCAGCCATCCGTTGAACCATCGGCAGGACAGAATAAGCGAAGGAAGTTGAGCCCCGGCAAGTACTTTCCCGCCGAGCTCCTAGGAGCTACCGGCAAGGAAGTTGCCGGGGACGACGCCAAGCTTGCCGGGGGGCGACAGACTCCGGCAGGGCCTCAAGCCCTTGCCGTAGAGACATTCGCTCACGTGGCAGAAGACACGCCTTTAGTCCTTGCCGTCGAGCCCCAGGCTCCAGCATGGGCACAGCACACCGTTCAGTTCCTCCAAACAGGGGAACTCCCTGAGGAACAGGAAGAAGCGGAGAAAGTAGCCCGTCAGTCTAGCATGTACCGATTTGTGGACGATGTCCTGTACAGAAAAAGACCAAACGGCGTGAAATTGAAGTGAATTCCTCAGGAGGACAGACTAGAGCTATTGGTAGAGATACACGGAGGCATATGTGGCTCTCACATAGGGTCAAGAGCTCTTGCCGGCAAGGCATTCCGGCAAGGTTTCTTTTGGCCCACTGCCCTCCAGAATGCGACTGCACTAGTAACCAAGTGTGAAGCGTGCCAGTTCCATTCGAAGAAACTTCATCAGCCAGCCCAAGCTCTTCAGACGATCCCTCTTTCCTGGCCATTTTTGGTGTGGGGGCTTGACATATTGGGCCCCTTTCCCCGTGCTGTCGGGGGCTTTGAGTACTTGTACGTCGCAATCGACAAGTTCACAAAGTGGCCGGAAGTGGAAGCAGTGAGAAAGGTGACAACACAGTCAGCCATCAAGTTTTTCAAAGGATTAGTTTGCCGTTTTGGTGTGCCAAACAGAGTCATCACCGACAACGGCACACGGTTCACGAGTTGCACCTTCATGCAGTATATCCAAGACCTTGGCAGCAAAATTTGTTTTGCTTCTGTTGCCCATCCAAGAAGCAACGGCCAAGCGGAAAGGGCAAATGCTGAGGTGTTGCGGGGTCTCAAGACAAGAACTTTTGACAGGCTACACAAGTGCGGAAGGGGCTGGATTGATGAGTTGCTGGCGGTCCTTTGGTCAATCAGGACGACACCAAATCGAGCCACTGGCCAGACACCTTTTTCCCTCGTATACGGGGCGGAAGCAGTTCTCCCCACAGAACTCATATACGGGTCACCTCGAGTGCTCGCTTATGATGAGCTTGAGCAAGAGCAGTTGCAGCAAGATGATGCTACGCTCCTTGAGGAAGATCGTCTTCAGGCTGCTGTGCGAGCCGCGCGCTACCAGCAAGCCTTGCGCTGCTACCACAGCCGCAAGGTTCATGCTCGAAGCCTTGAGGAAGGCGACCTTGTTCTTCGGCGCGTTTAGTCCGCCAAGAATTCCAACAAGTTGACGCCAAAGTGGGAAGGCCCTTATCGGGTGATACGAGTCACCAGGCCCGGCGCAGTCCGCCTGGAGACCAAAGATTGCATTCCAGTGAGCAACTCTTGGAATATCGAACATCTTCGCAAGTTTTACCCATAAGGCGCGGGTGCCGGGACCCCCGGCAACCCCCTTTTGTACTAGCCTTGCCGGCAAGGCATATAATCCTATGTACAAAGCCAGGCGCAGACCCTGTGCGCAGTTGAATAAGTTTAAGTATGTACAGTTCTTGTTGATTTCCATGTTTATTTATATGCATGTCTGTCCAGGATATCGTACTACGTTCGTTTCCAGCAAGCACTGATGAACCGCCAAGGTTCCATGTTCCTATTTTCTCTTCTTTCTTTTTCTCAAAGGACAGAAGGTTCCCTCGCATACAAGTTTGCTGGGGGGATAGAGAGTGTGGGCGCGAGCAGGCGACGTTCGAAGTGGCATCTTGCGGGAAAGAGTACAACAGCAAAAAAAAGCTAAGTTGTGAAACCTTGAGTGATTTTCTGTTAAATGTAAAGTTGTTTCCCTCGAATGGTTTCATTTCTTGTATGGAAAACCTGCACGCGAAGGAACCTCGTCGCAATTGGTTGCGCCCTTGCTCTGTTTCGAGTCCGCTCAGCAGTTCAAGTGGCTGCACTAAGAGCGGCAAGGTGTCTTGCCGGCAGCGACACCCCCAGCAGGCTGCTAAGGATCCGTTCCTCAAAGCGCTCGCGGCAAGGGTGCACGCACCGGCAAGAACTTCCAAAAAAGCGTAGGGTGTATGCCATGCAAGGAGGAATCAAACAAGGAACATAGCATGCATTCAATCCAAAACACAGCAAGTTATATTACATCAATGGTTGCCACAGTTCTAATTTAAGATAAATTGTCTTGGGCACGAGTTCATAGTGGCAAGGAAAAGAGAAGCGGCTAGTCCCGGCGCTCGCCTTCCACCCTCTTGACTTGGTCAACCATGCTGACGACGGGCGCAACCAGCTCTTCAAGCGCCCTGCGGTCCGCATCTGCCGGCAAGCTGTCTTGGCTGAGGTCGAGGCCGGGGTTCCTGTATGCCACCTTGGTGAGCACCTTGAGAAGGACGCCCCGGCAAAGCTTGCGGGATTCGTTGGCCAGCTGGGTTGCTCGGCTAGAGTGGAGCAGCTTCAGGGCATCAAGAACAGCCTCCAAGAACATGGTCAGTCTGGCGCTCGTAGTCACCCTCTCCTCGTGGGAATTCCTGAAAGTTGGCAGGCCCATGGTGGATAGTTGTGCTGTGAGCCTCTCTACGATGTCGACAAGGCGTTCAGTCCAGATCTTCACGCCTTTCTCATAGTCATTATAAGTAGCAGCGGCGCTCTCAAGCAGTTGTTTCTCCTCCTGGAGTTCCTTAGCCAGGGTCTTCTCACGAGCCCTGCTGCTCTCAAGGGACTCCTTCAGCGTGGTCAACTTCAGATTCAGATCGGCAATGGAGTCTTTGACTTCGGAGAGCAGTTTGGTCTTGTCAGATATGGTGACCTGTAGCTCCGCCAAGGTGTGGACAGTTTTGTCTCTGCCACTCTTCAGCGTCGAGACCTCCTTGCGGTGCTTCTCCAACTCCGCCTCCAACTTCTCCACCTTCCTAGCCAGCTCGTTCTTGGTGGCCTCCACGGCTTCGGCGGCATCGACGGCTTCCTTCAACTTGCCGGCGTGATCAAGGACCTGGGTGTCGAGTGTGTCTTTGTGCTTCTGCTCCAGCTCCTGGGTCCGCTGCGCGACAAGCTTCTCAATTTCTTCATCATTTCCACGGAGCGTGGCGGTAAGCACCTCCTCACGAGCGGCAAGGTCCTCTTCTTGGGCATCGAGTAGGAGGCGGCGCTCTCTTAGATTGCCGTCGTCCTTGGCGGCCTGTGCGGCGGCCTCCTCCTGGGCCTTCTCAACATCGGACTGCTTCAGGAGAAGCTCGTTCCAACGCTCACTCAACTGCTCCTGGCTATTCTTCAGCTACTGCCGGTCCTCGGCGAACTAGATCTGCGTCTGCTCGACGCGCCTCTGGAAGACCGCCTCTGCCACGTCCACAACCGCCGTCCTGGAGTCCAGTTTCTCCTTGCGGGCACGGTGAACTGGAGCTTCTAAAAATTGTTGCTCATAGCTTGGAGGAGCTAGTCCTCCTTGGAACTGCTGCTGCTGGTGCTTGGCTCGTCGACAACCTGGAGCCCAGCAGCGGCAATGACTTCTTTGTCAAAAACCTCCCCCTCAGATGGTGCTCCGGTGCTTGCCGTCCCCGGGATGCTGACGAACAGGTCGTCGCCTATCTTCAGATACCTGCTTGAGGTGGGGGCTTCAGAAGCTGACGGTTGGTCTTCGACCACCGTCTCCCCGGCACCAGAGGACTCTGGAACCGATGTAGCACCAGGCGCTCCTACGGCAGGGATGCCGTCAGTATGGTCGCCGGTCTCCTTGCTGGCCCCCCTAGCAGACCCCTTGGAGGCCTCGTCGGCAGCAACATTGGCGGCCTTGGCGGCGGCATCCTTGGTGATCTCCTCAATGGTGGTGTTGATATCCATTCGATCCACCATGGAGGGATCTGAAAGCCAAGGAAAAGAAACAAGATGAAACCCAGATTGAAGCTCAAAGCCAACAAGAAAAAGAGAAAAGGATTGCACTAGAAAAGTGACAAGGGCCAAGAAGCAGGCGGTTTACCTGTGACGAGCGATGGAGGGGCGGTCCCCTCCCTGACAATGCTCGTTGCCGGGATGGAGCTGCTGGCGCCTGTGCTCACCGGCTCCTCCCACATGTGAATGGGATTGTCGGTGGGAGCCCTTGCTGGGGACCCGCCCCTGGGCGGTGTGGTTGACGGGGGCGGCATGTCGGGGGTGGCCCTCAGCAGCTCCTCCTGTCGCTGTTCCTCTCCTGCGGACCCGACAAGGTTAGCACTAAAGATACACACCCCGACACTCGCCAGCGGAAAGTGAGTAACAGGCTCACGCTGGGGGCTGGGTCGGGGGCTGCGTCATGGGCTGGGATCCGGGCTGATTGTGATCGTCTCCAGCGCGCTAGAAGTGCTTGTCGGGGGCTCATCGCCCATCGAGGTCTTGGCCTTCTTCGCCATCCTCTACGCCAACGTCTCCGTGTCTCTGCAGGGGCAGACCGAAACAAGATCAAACGAGATAATATAATCAAAACAAAGGCTAAGGGGGTGAAGAATGCAGCGAGGTGCTTACTCATCTACTCCTTCTTCTTCTGGCCTCTCCTCCCTCCTCGGGCTGAAGGAGGAGAGGTCGAAATCGGCCTCTGGTATGGTGCCCGTGCGAGGGGGAGGGGATGGAGTCCTGGGCCGCTTAGCCGTGGTGGAGGCAGCGGCTGCTTTGTCCTTTGCTGCCGCGGCCGAGCGTCTTGTATGGTGCACAGGTTGCGGCTGGGCCTCTTGCCGCTGCACGTCCGTGCCGGCCACTCCCTTGCCGGGGCCCTCTTCGTGCGAAGAGGCCTGCTGGACTGGCACGCTAGAGACGGCTTGTCGGAGGACGCATCTCTTCTTTCCCGGAGCTGGGGGCTCCTCATGCGGCTCCTCTTCAACTTCCTCTTCGGCCATCTCCTCGGCTGTCCCCTCGGCAGAGGAGCCCCCGGCAGCAGTGCTGCTGTGAGCCCCGGCAGGCTCCCCCCGCTCAGCAAGATCCTCCTCTGGCTGGCTTCGTCTTCCACAAAGCCAACGCTGCCGGCCTCCGCGACAAGGGCTGCTTCTTCCACTCTGCTGGCGATGTACGCCACCTCCTCGTCGGTGGTGGGGCGGATGAGCTGCGTCTCTTCCCGGACGGCCCTCTCCAACAAGTTGTCAAAGAACTCTTACACCCGCTCCGCGTCTGGCTCGGCCCAGGTATTATCAAGGCCATGGGCGTTGAACACCGGCATCATGGCAATGATTGAGGTCAGGGCAGAGTTGTTGCACAAGGGAATCACCCCCACCAGCAACCTGAACGGCTTGCCGGTCTTGTCGGCCTTGAGCTGGAACAGTTTTTGGCAAAGGGCCGCATGCTGCATCACCGTGAAGTTGCGATTCAGGCCGGGGCGCAGCCTCATGATGTCTGCCGCATTCCGGAACTCCCAAGCTGGCCTCCCCTTGTTATGCAGAGGGGCGATGCGGCGGTGGAGGAAGTCGGCCCCAACCATTTCGAGTGTGAGCCCGGCGGCTTTAAGGCGATAGATTCTGGTGGTTGTGACTGTGAGCTTCCCGTCTTGTGGATCAAGGTCGCCCCAGTTGCCGCCACGGACCAATTTCGTCTGCCGGGGCATACAGAACGGCTGCGGGTCCTTCTCCATGATCCAGCACCACCTGCCCCGCCATTCATCCCATTTTTCCTTATGGGTCCCGTCTGGGTATGTCTGCTTGGCCAATGCCCTTGGGATCTAGGTGACGCAGCCAGAAAGAGCCCCTCCTGGCTAGATGCGAGGGATGAAGTAGTGGCGGAAGAGCGCCGTATTGGGGACCACCCCTGCGAAGTTCTCGCAGAGGTGGGCAAAGATGGCCATACATGCCACGGCATTCGGCGTGAAATCCAAAAGATGGAAGCCGAAGGTGTACATGATATTGTTGAAGAAATCTGAAAATGGGGGGCAGAGCCCGCAATAGAGGTAATCAACGAAGAAAGGAAATTTATCTGGGCCAGACACGGCGCAAGAAGCAGGGATGACGCGGGTGGCGGGATGCCCCGTCATCTCTCTCCCCCACATGCACAGGTATCGATCCCTGAGCACGCGCGCGTCGAGCATTGGGGCGAAGACGACGTGCTCCTTCCGCATCTTCGCCAGCTCGCTCTCTGGCACCTCTTCTCCCTTGCTCGCCTTGGACGCTCCTTTGCCCTTGCTCGTTTTGGGCGCCATTGCAGCCAAGGGAGGGTGGGGGATCGAGAGAGATAACGGCGTGGCGGCAGACGAAGGAGGGGGGCTCTGGTCTGGGCTCGAGGAAGAAGAAGAAGACGGCGGTTCCAAGATTGGGAAAGGCAAAGGGGGTAAATGAGCAGCGCCCCTACGGATTCCTCTTTTTATGGGGAAGGCGCGGGGCTGCCTCTTTACTGTTCGATATGAAGGCGTTTTCGTAGGCGTGTTGCGACCGTTCCATGCACGACCCCCACGTCGCACACCCAATGCGGATCATGGGGAAGCATAACAGACGAGATGATTACGGCAATTAATCCCTGCCATGCATGCCCGCGCACTGTTTGGGCCTGGCCCAACGACGCTTCGCACTCGTGTATGGCCCAGGCCCGGGGGCTCCTGTCGGTGTACTAAAGTTTGGGCCCTTTAGTACCCCTTACTTGTGCATGGGCAGTTGTAGCCGCACCTGCGGCGAGGCTTGGCGGGGGCAGTTGGAGGCAAAATACAAGACAACCAAGGCGGCATCCGAGCCAGTAATCAGAGAGCAGAAGACAAGCTGAGCCCCCGACAAAGATTCTTGCCGGGGTGATTTGCGAGCCCAGGCAAGCCCCTTGCCGGGGTGGTTTGCGAAGCCTCAGCAAGATCACCACCCTTGAGGTTGAGAGCTCTAACAAATCGACAACATCAAGACCAAGACTCAAGGGCACATGCGTAGTAGCATGCAGATCTTCGTGAAGACCAGAAGGCAATGTTCCTAGCAAGGTTCTTGCCGGGGACGACTGCGAAGCCCCGGCAAGACTCTTGCCGGGGATGATTGCGAGGCCACGGCAAGGATCGCGCACGACAAGGCTCCGCCACCCTGCCACCGTCCCGGCACAGCAATTAGCCAGCCAACCAGGCGAGCACCTGCGTGGTGGCATGCAGATCTTCGTGAAGATCCTGCCACCGCTCCAGCGCAGCGGCTAGCCAGTCAGCTTGGCGCTGCATGCCATGTCACCTTGGATGCGTGTCAAGATGGAGTGAGGTGGCGACGGATGGGACGGGCTCTATTTCTGTCCCCGATAAAGTTAGAGGGCACGTAAGCAGCGCATTTAACGCACTTGTCCTAAGACGCCAGAGATAAGCACGTGCACTGTAGCACTTTACAACTCCTGTATGCCTGTACGCCACTGTGGTAGCCCCTTGGTATAAAAGGAGGCCCAAGGTGATACAGGGAGGGACTTTTGGACTTTCCGGCCCAGTTTGCATGCGTAGCAGCTAGCCGAAGCTCAAGAACACCGAATATACACTCAAAGCAGGACTAGGGTTTTACGCTTCTCAGCGGCCCGAACCTGGGTAAAAATCCCTCATGTTGATCCCTAGATCTGCTCTTCATGCACCCCTCCTCCCTGCCAAACCGTAGAAGGGATCCACTCGATCCCATAGGTGTCGTTTCCCCGACACTAATGATAAGAATGAATTGATTCCACAAAGGATTGTTACAGGTTATAGAATGGTTATTGATTTTAGGAAGTTGAATAAAGCTACTAGGAAAGATCATTATCCTCTACCTTTTATTGATCAAATGCTAGAAATACTATCAAAATATACACACTTTTGCTTTCTAGATGGTTATTCTGGTTTTTCGCAAATACCTGTGTTAAAAGAGGATCAAGAAAAAACTACTTTTACTTGCCCTTCCGGTACCTTTGCTTATACATGAATGCCTTTTGGTTTATGCAATGCTCCTGCTACCTTTCAAAGATGTATGACTTCTATATTCTCTGACTTTTGTCAAAAGATTGTTGAGGTTTACAGAACTTCTTTTGATGATTGCTTAAGCAACCTTGATCGAGTTTTGCAGAGATGTGAAGAAACTAATCTTGTCTTGAATTGGGAGAAGTGCCACTTTATGGTTAATGAAGGTATTATCTTGCGGCATAAAATTTCTGAAAGAGGTATTGAAGTTGATAAAGCTAAAGTTGATGCTATTGAAAAGATGTCGTGTCCTAAAGATATCAAAGGTATAAGAAGTTTCCTTGGTCATGCTGGTTTCTACAGGAGGTTTATTAAAGACTTCTCTAAAATTTCTAGGCCTCTCACTAATCTTTTGCAAAAAGATGTTCCATTTGTTTTTGATGATGATTGTGTAGAAGCATTTGAAATTCTTAAGAAAGCCTTGATTTCTGCTCCTATTGTTCAACCACCTGATTGGAATCTACCCTTTGAAATTATGTGTGATGCTAGTGATTATGTTGTAGGTGTTGTTCTAGGACAAAGAGTTGATAAGAAATTAAATGTTATCCATTATGATAGTAAAACTCTAGACAGTGCTAAAAGAAATTATGCTACTACTGAAAAATAATTTTTAGCAGTTGTTTTTGCTTGTGATAAGTTCAGATCTTATATTGTTGATTCCAAAGTTACTGTTCACACCGATCATGCTGCTATTAAATACCTTATGGAAAAGAAAGATGCTAAACCTGGACTTATTAGATGGGTTCTCTTGCTGCAAGAATTTGATTTGCATATTATTGATAGAAAGGGAGCTGAGAACCCCGTAGCAGACAACTTGTCTAGGTTAGAAAATATTCTTGATGACCCACTACCTATTGATGATACTTTTCCTAATGAACAATTAGCTGTCATAAATGCTTCTCGTAATGCTCCATGGTATGCAGATTATGCTAATTACATTGTTGCTAAATTTATTCCACCTAGTTTCGCATACCAGCAAAAGAAAAAGTTTTTTCTATGATTTAAGACAATACGTTTGGGATGACCCACACCTTTATAAAGGAGTAGATGGTATTATTAGATGTTGTGTACTTGAGCATGAACAGGAACAAATCTTACGCAAGTGTCACTCCGAGGCCTATGGAGGACACCATGCTGGAGATAGAATTGCACACAAGGTATTACAATCTGGTTTTTATTGGCCTACTCTTTTCAAGGATGCTTGTAAGTTTGTCTTGTCTTGTGATGAATGTCAAAGAATTGGTAATATTAGTAGACATCAGGAAATGCCTATGAATTATTCACTTGTTATTGAACCATTTGATGTTTGGGGCTTTGATTATATGGGACCTTTTCCTTCCTCCAATGGGTATACACATATTTTGGTTGCTGTTGATTATGTTACTAAGTGGGTAGAAGCTATTCCAACTAGTAGTGCTGATCATAACACCTCCATTAAAATGCTTAAAGAAGTTATTTTCCCAAGGTTTGGAGTCCCTAGATATTTAATGACTGATGGTGGTTCACACTTTATTCATGGTGCTTTCCGTAAATTGCTTGCTAAGTATGATGTTAACCATAGAATTGCATCTCCTTATCATCCTCAGTCTAGTGGTCAAGTAGAATTGAGTAACCTAGAAATAAAGTTGATCTTGCAAAAGACTGTTAATAGATCTAGAAAGAATTGGCCTAAGAAACTTGATGATGCATTATGGGCTTATAGAACTGCTTATAAAAACCCTATGGGTATGTCTCCATATAAAATGGTTTATGGAAAGCATGTCACTTACCTCTTGACCTAGAACATAAAGCTTATTGGGCAATTAAAGAGCTCAACTATGATTTCAAACTTGCCGGTGAAAAGAGGTTATTTGACATTAGCTCACTTCATGAATGGAGAACCCAAGCCTATGAGAATGCTAAGTTGTTTAAAGAAAAAGTTAAAAGATGGCATGACAAAAGGATACAAAAGCGTGAATTTAATGTCGGTGACCTTGTCTTGCTATACAACTCTCGTTTAAGATTTTTTGCAGGAAAGCTTCTCTCTAAATGGGAAGGTCCTTATATTATCGAGGAGGTTTATCATTCCGGTGCCATCAAAATCAACAATGCCAAAGGCACCAACCCGAAGGTGGTGAATGGGCAAAGAATCAAACATTATATCTCAGGTACTCCCATAAATGTTGAGACCAATATTATTAATACCATAACACCGGAGGAGTACATAAGGGAAACCTACCAGAATGTTTCAGACTCCAAAAAGGAATAGGTATGTGGTACGGTAAGTAAACCAACTCCAAAACTTTTTCAATGGCAATTTTTCTCCGTTTTGGAATATTTAAAAAATTAGGAAAATTAAAAGTAGTCCGAAAAGTGCATGAGGAGGCGACAAGCCCTGGGGGCGCGCCCTACCCCCTGGGCGCGCCTCCCTAGCTTGTGGCCACCTCGTGTGCCCTCCGGACTCCGTTTTCTTGTGGAACACTTCTTTTGGTCGGTAAAAAATCATTATATAATCTCCCGAATGTTTTGACCACCGTACCACGGCAATATCTCCTGTTTCGTTTTGAGCTGTTTTCTGCCGGAGTTTTCAAAGGCCAGGCATCATTTCTTCCTCCTCCTCCAACAATGTGGACGATGATGCTTGGTTGATGCAGATGGAACTTAGGAGGGCGGAGGCCGAGGAAGTCACGATGGAAGAATATCAAGGGGATTCGCTTGAGGTCCACCCTCCGGCTTCGGAGAGGGGCACTCTGGCTGGCATCTCTGCTATTCCCAATCCCCATCAAGCTGTAGGGATTACAAGCAACCATGAAGGCTAACAGATACAAGAAGGACTTCCTCCTAGGAGGCCCTTACACAGGTTACATCGGAACAACCTTCATAATTTGGTTCATAATTATGGAGTGGAGAATACTCCTCGCATACACATAACCTCCAATTGGGATATATCCCGTCCAAGTGAAAGTGGTGCAGGGAAAAGCTCATGGTGGCCAGAAAAAAAGCATCTTTTAGAGGAGATTCAGAAGAATGCAAGTATGCTTCAACGTGTACTCCGAGAATTGCAGGGTCTGAAGGGCAGCTTAATCAAGCTAACCGAAACTCCATCATCACCACCTCCGAAGAAAGAGACATAAATACATGGGTATGGGCACTCCCCTTGGCAACTGCCAAGCTTGGGGGAGGTGCCCCGGTATTGTAATACCATCACATCTTTATCTTTACCATTTTTTCTTAGTTCAATCCTTTTGATTATATCTCGGTTTAGTAGAATAAAGTTTTAGTATGATCTAGCTTTGAGTTTTGCTTTATGTTCCCTCTATGTAATCGAGTCCAAGAGTTATATAATAAAGATTAGTTTTGAGTTGAGGTCTTTGCTTTCTTGCTATGATCATGAGACAAAGAAATAAAGAATTAAAGAAATAAAAATATTGTATAATGATCTTATGGGAAGTGACGACTTCACATATAAGAAGTATGTCGCATGAAACTTGTTGTTAGTTGACAAACATAGTTTTGGTCACTGTTGCAATTAATAGGAAGTAATAAAGAAAGAGAGGTCTCACATATAAATATACTATCTTGGACATCTTTTGTGACTGTGAGCACTCATTATAATATTATATGCTAAAAGGTTAATGTTGGACAAGGAAGACAACATAATGGGTTATGTTTCTTTATATCTGAATAGAAGTTATATTGTCATGGATCCTCCAACATGTTGAGCTTGCTTCTCATCCCATGCTAGCCAAATCTTTTGCACTAAGTAGAGATACTACATGTGCATCCAAACATCCCTCAGCCTAGTTTTGCCATGAGAGTCCACCATACCTACCTATGGATTGAGTAAGATCCTTCAAGTAAGTTGTCATCGGTGCAAGCAATAAA
The DNA here is from genome assembly GCA_011799875.1 of Thinopyrum elongatum. Classification (NCBI taxonomy): domain Eukaryota; kingdom Viridiplantae; phylum Streptophyta; class Magnoliopsida; order Poales; family Poaceae; genus Thinopyrum; species Thinopyrum elongatum. The sequence goes on along the minus strand of CM022299.1, from coordinate 219,945,212 downwards.
AATTGCTCTCTAAATATGTATGATCTATTAATGTAAGGAAAATAAGCTTTATACGAACTTGTGATATAGAAGAAATAAAAGCGACAGACTGCATAATAAAGTTCTTTATCACAAGCGGCAATATAAAGTGATGTTCTTTCGCATTAAGATTTTGTGCACCCAACCATAAAGGCGCATGACAACCTCTGCTTCCCTCTGCGAAGGGCCTATCATTTAATTCTATCTTCTACCCTTATATATGAGTCATGGTGATCACCACCTATTCCTTTTTACACTTTTTCTTTTTGGCAAGCACTATATGTTGGGGGGAGATCCAGATATATATATCCACTCGGATGTAGATATTCATAAGCTATTATTTTTTACATTACCCTTGAGGTAAAAGGTTGGGAGGCGAAACCATAAGTCCCTATCTTTCTATGTGTCCGATTGAAACTTTGATCTCATAAGAATCGCGTGAGTGTTAGCAATTGGGAAAGACTAAGTGATAGTTGAGTATGTGAATTTGCTGAAAAGCTCTTATATTGACTCTTTCCTACATTATGATAAATCGCAATTTCTTCAATGACTAAGATCATAGTTTGTTAGTTTGCAATAAAGTTCTTGTTTCATACTTTACCTTGTGAATGAATTGTTACTTTGGCACAAGAAATTATATGACAATATTTGTTGTTGTTCTAAAGATGATCATGATGCCTTCATATTCGTATTTTATTTTATCGACACCTCTATCTCTAAACATGTGGACATGATTATCGATTTCAGTTTTCGCTTGAGGACAAGCGAGGTCTAAGCTTGGGGGAGTTGATGCGTCCATTTTGCATCATGCTTTTATATTGATATTTATTGCATTATGGGCTGTTATTACACATTATGGTACAATACTTATGCCTTTTCTCTCTTATTTTACAAGGTTTACATAAAAAGGGCGAATGCCGACAGCTGGAATTCTGGACTGGAAAGGCGTAAATCTAAGAGACCTATTCTGCACAACTCCAAAAGTCATGAAAATTTATGGAGAATTATTTTGGAATATATAAAAAATATTGGTCGAAGAAAATACCAGAGGGGACCCACCAGGAGGCCACAAGCCTGGGGGGCGGGCCCCTGTGGCTTGTGGGCCCCCAGGCAGGCCTCCGGTGCCCATCTTCTGCTATATAGAGGGTTTTGACCTGGAAAAAATTAGAAGGGAGCTTTCGGGATGAAGCTCCGCCGTCTCGAGGCGGAACTTGGGCAGAACCAATCTAGGGCTCCGGTGGAGCTGTTCTGCCGGGGAAACTTCCCTCCCGGAGGGGGAAATCGAAGCCATCGTCATCACCAACAATCCTCTCATCGATAGTGGGTCAATCTCCATCAACATCTTCACCAGCACCATCTCCTCTCAAACCCTAGTTCATGTCTTGTATCCGATCTTTGTCTCAAAACCTCAGATTCGTACCTGTGGGTTGCTAGTAGTGTTGATCACTCCTTGTTGTTGATGCTAGTTGGTTTATTCGGTGGAAGATCATATGTTCAGATCCTTAATGATATTTATTACTCCTCTGATTATGAACATGAATATGCTTTGTGAGTAGTTACATTTGTTCCCGAGGACATGGGAGAAGTCTTGTTATAAGTAATCATGTGAATTTGGTATTCATTCGATATTTTGATGAGATGTATGTTGTCTTTCCTCTAGTGGTGTTATGTGAATGTCGACTACATGACACTTCACCTTTGTTTGGGCCTAGGGGAAGGCATTGGTAAGTAATAAGTAGGTGATGGGTTGCTAGAGTGACAGAAGCTTAAACCCTAGTTTATGCATTGCTTCGTAAGGGACTGATTTGGATCCATATGTTTCATACTATGGTTAGATTTATCTTAATTCTTCTTTTGTAGTTGCGGATGCTTGCGAGAGTGGTTAATTATAAGTGTGAGGCTTGCCCAAGTAAGGACAGCACCCAAACACTGGTCCACCCACATATCAAATTATCAAAGTAACAAACGTGAATCATATGAGCATGATGAAAACTAACTTGACAATAATTCCCATGTGTCCTCGGGAGCGCTTTGCTTTATATAAGAGTTTGTCCAGGCTTGTCCTTTGCTACAAAAAGGATTGGGCCACCTTGCTGCACTTTAGTTACACTTGTTACTTGTTACCCGTTACGAATTATCTTATCACAAAACTATCCGTTACCGATAATTTCAGTGCTTGCAGAGAATACCTTGCTGAAAACCGCTTGTCATTTCCTTCTGCTCCTTGTTGGGTTCGATACTCTTACTTATCGAAAGGACTACTATAGATCCCCTATACTTGTGGGTCATCAGGGCGCCATCCAAAGGGGGGAGGGGTTGGACTCCTCCCCTAGAAGGATTTGGCCCCCCGCAAGGAAAAGGGGGGGCGCCTCCTCCACTTGAGCCTTCGTGGCCCAAGTTGGCTTCCACCTCTTGGCCTTTTAAGGCCCGTTGATATTTAAATTAAATATAAAATGTTCTATATACTTCTAGACCATTATATATATATATATATGTATATATATACATATATATTAACATATCCGAAAACATTTTCCACCAAATATAACATATCGGTAATATTCGGTATTACCCGATATTCACCGAAACCCTTCTGGTGACCCCAAAACGCTTCTGGATCCTCTCCTGTCCTACTAACACTCAGTAGAACGTGATTTCCTTAAGCTTTTGACCTCTTAGGTTCGGTAACTCACAGACATGAACGAAACCGTTCATTCAATGACCAACAACGGGACCGTGGACATCCGTATCAATCCCTATGAGCACACGAATTATATTCGAGTGAACTTTTGGTTATCATGTGATGTTCCCTTTGCTTCCTGATACTTTACAAAACCCGGGATGTATCGACCTCCTGAGTCATCACCATGATCACTACACTGAAATCCTCGTTCCCAGTTTTGTTCTTCTTTCTCGTTATTGTGTTCCGGCATCCCCGTGACATAGTCACTTGTGTCTGGCTGCTGTCACACCGAGAGGGCCTTAAGAATATCTCTCCATCGTTGGTGGAGCAAATTCCACTCTCGAGCTATCTGGCCACTTGTCAAACTTTCCAATGAACCTGTAAGTTGTTACGATCACCATGTTACAAGTGACGTGTGGGCAACCCCAAAGTCCACTGTATAGTAAGAAGTGACCACGATACTCTCATGGTCTAAGGAGAAATATCACACATTAACACTTCGTGTTATTACAATTGAATGCGGACAATATTAACTCAATTCATAACAAACAAGATTGGGTCGATTCACTATGATTGTTCTTCCAACGTCATAGTCCCAATGTTGTTTTAGGACTATCGTTACACTTCACGATATCCAAAAATCTATAAAACACGATCACCAACAACACTTGAGCTACTTTTAGAGGCGAGACTAGGAACCTTCTATTTACCATTTATCATTCCACATGTACATATAAGTTTTCCACTGAATCACATATTCCAGGATCATAGCAGTTATAGCATAGAATATAAACTATTAATTATGAATATGGAAATATAATAATACAAATATTATTGCCTCTAGGGCATATTTCCAACATAGGTGGGCAATGTTTCTGGTGTGGTCGCTGATGCTGAATGTCATTGTTTCCTCATACCAAGCGAGGGGCTCGATGGTCGCTTCCTCCATCGCATAGATCGTGCGGCATGTGAGCTTCTGATTTTGGTGTGTTGCAGGCATCGGAAAAATCATGTTTACTATGGTCTCGTGGGAGGGCTGGTGGGTCAAGGAAGTCCCAGCCCTCTCCCTCTTTGCGACAATATGTGCGTGTCTTCTCACGATGCGATATGAGCTGGGGAAGACTGCCCCTGTCTCTCCCTGCTTATTAAAAGCGAACTCGGTCAGTCCGAAGTGCATGTAGTCGGCGTAGGATGGGGGAGAAACTTTGAAAAGCTAATCCGAGCCACTGATGGCCAGATCAAAAGAGCCAAACATGAAGGTCTGTCCCGACGTAAATTTGTCGGTCCCCTCTGGATCTCCGCCCTGGGTTAGATCTCTGACCATCGCCGCTCGTGCCTGGCGCGCCAACTGATGGTATGAAATCCCATCAGATCCCTCGGTAAGGTTCTTGGCGAGGTCGGAAGTACCAGGACGAAGCCCGCATGCACAAGTTACCTAGGTTTAGGCCTCCGGAAAGTAATACCCTACTTCCTGCTTTTTCATGTTATTCATGGTGATGAGATGCCTCGTGCAAGGGACTACAATGGAGATGAAGATTGCTACCGAGAGTTGTTCTTCTCTAGATGAGATGCCCTAGGATTTCCCCTACCTCCCCTTATATAGACTGGGGAGGTTAGGGTTTTACAAGGGGAGATGTGATCTAGGCCATCGCCCTCCTTGTCTTAAGTACCAAGTCGTCACAATGTCGGTTCCACCCTTGTTACCCCCACCCCCGGGCTTTGGTCCATCCCTTCACTTGATCCAGCTTGGTTAGCCACCCACGGGTCTTAGCCTCGTCAGACAGATGGTGTGGCCACCCCCTGGCCGCGCCATCAGTCCATGTGGCTGCCTCGTTGATATGTCACCATCATATCTACTTTTCCAAACACTTTTGCTCTTGTTTTAGACTCTAATTTGCATGATTTGAATGAAACTAACCTGGACTGACTCTGTTTTCAATAGAACTATAGTGGTGTTGTTTTTCTGCAGAAATAAAGTTCTCAGAATTGGACGAAACTTTTTGGAGATTTTTTATGGAATATATAAAAAATACTGGAGCAAAGACCCACTAGAGGGGGGCCACCTACTGCCCAGGAGGCACCAGGGCAAGCCCACCCCTGTGAGCGATCCCTGGAGGCTCGTAGGGCCCACAAGGCTCCGCTGACCCTAATCTCAGCGCTATAAATTCCTATTTCTCGAGAAAAAATAGGAGAGGAAGTTTCATCGTGTTTTACGATACGAAGCTGCCGCCACCTCTTGTTCTTCATCGGGAGGACAGATCTAGAGTCCGTTCAGGGCTCCGGAGAGGGGGATCCATCGTCATTGTTGGATTCAGGGCTCCGCAGACCCAAGAAAGGTTCAAACTCTGGGGCGTGTGCGAAGAACTCAACCTATCTAGCCAACCAGCTCGTCGCCCTACGGCCTAGCTCGAGGAACAAGGAAGAAGATGAACACGGCAGTTTACCCAGGTTCGAGCCACCTTGCGGTGTAAGACCCTACTCCTGCTTTGTGGTGGATTTGCCTCACGAGGGGCTGAGGATGAACAAGTACAAGGGATGAACAACCTCGCGAGGTTTGCTCTGGTGAGGATGGAAAGGATCCGATCCCCTCTACGGTGGTGACTAACCTATATTTATAGTGACCTCAGTCCTCTTCCTCCAAAACGTAGGCGGGAAGGGATTCCACAATGGCCAATTTGAAAGGGGACAAGTAGTACATCTTATCCTGATGAAAGGTGGTCTTCGCCTGCAAAGCTTCTGGTCGTGACGCCGCGGTGGGCTCGGTGATGACATCCTTCCTGCCGTCATGGCGGTCTTGGTCTTCTTGCACTGGAATGGAATCCTTTGCCTGATTCCTCGGGAACCCACACCTGCTCTTGCCCCCTTAGCACCAAAGAGGAAACTGTCTTCTCTGCACCCGCTGGCGCCCGCCTGGCCTTGGTCGTCATGGCTTGCGTCACTGCAACCTCATGAGGTTGGGCACCTACATAGGAATCTCCGCTCCTCAGGAGACAGCCTGGGGAGGCCGCTCCCTCGGGAGGTCTTGCCATCGTCTCCCTCGCGAGGCTTGGCCCCTCGCGACGGTCTTGCCTTGGTAGTCTTGTAGATGGGCCGTGTCGGTGCAACAAACCCTGGGACTATTGCCCGGACCATGCACATGCCTGAGATCAAGATTACAACATCCAAGACCAGACCAAGCACAAGAGATTAGCTCTTTGAAGGATCAGAGTGTAGATCAAGAAGACCATGTCAAGCCAAAGGAGCAAGACACCACTAAGGGAAAACCTCCCTTGCCGGGTAGGCGAGCCTGACAAGGTCAAGGTTGCCCCGGAATCAAGCCTCAAGACCGTCCCAGCAGGCCTGCCGGGTCCTACGAAGGCAAAACATCCCGCCAAGACTCCACCGCACCACCTCACAGCAATGCAAGTCATCGATCGGTGCGGTGTCAAGCCCCAAAGTGACTAAGTGGCTGTTTTTTGCCACATGGCAGCCACTTCCTATAGAAATCACCTCCAAATGACACCCGTCCAGCGATGTGTCATGCAGACAGGAGAGAAGGTGGCCGAACAGCCCGGCAAGGCGTGCCGGGCAGGCCATGATCTGACACTAAGCGGCGCATTTAATGCGCTCCGCCCTGTCTGCAGAGTTAGGTATGATAGCATTGTTTGCTATCTAATCAGTACACAATGACTGATTTGCCACTGTGGTGACCTCTTGATCTATAAAAGGAGGCCCATGGCAACCATAGAAAGAATTCAGACCCTTGTACATTCATACGCGCGTAGCTGCTCTTGCCCTGAGGCAACCCTGCCAGGCTAGAACGCTGCGCTTCCACCACAATCCACCATCAATCCACCAAAGCAGGAGTAGGGTTTTACGCCTCGCGGTGGCCCGAACCTGGGTAAAATTGCCCGTGTGATCTCAGTCGTGCTGTGCCTGGGGATGTGGACGCTGCGGGGGATGTGGTCGACGCAAGCGGCGTCATCACCACCTCCCCTGTGGCCGAAACAAGAGCAGGAGGCACCGGAGATGGACAACACCAACAGCATCCCAATGGCCACGCTCTACGAGGTACGGGTAGAGAGATCATTCCATCTGCACCTCTCCGCCTGGCCGAAGGGCGCACCCATAGCGGTGGCACTTGCTCTGGGGCGAATCGCAATCCTCCGGCCGCCCCCGCTGCGGGTGTGACCGCAGGGCATGCACCACCCTCGGGGCAAGCTGACCCAGCCGATGCACCAAACGAAACCGCTGGTCCACAAGCGCCTCCACCTCATCACCACGCCATCTTGGCGCCTGGCTCACGACGACGAGAGCACGGCGCAACCACTACCGGCACCATCACGAGCCGGGCGACGTTATGATCTTCATCGACATCCATGCCAAGCACCGCTTCGGAGGCCATGGCGCGGGCCCAGTTGTTGTTGAGATTTCCGCCGGCAGCCAATCAGATGAATGAATTGAGAGCCACCATTCAGAGCCTGATTGGCATTGCCGAGGCAGGAGGATCGCAGCGAGCTGGCCCACCATGGCCTCCCCAGGCAACGACAACGGCCCATGCTGCTGGCCATGTGGAAGGGGCCACCCCTACGGTGCAGTCCCCTCCACGGCAGCCAGCGCGGGAGCCACGCGACCAAGAACCCGACGACATCTTGATGGCTTCGTTCGACCCTCGAGCGTGTCAAGGCCAACGGCGAGTCCTGGAGGACAGGCAAAGGGAAGGCACGCGTGTCACCATCGAGCGACGCCACGACGCCCACCGCCAGTCCGACAGGCGTGATGGCCCCGACGTCGACGAGCTTGCACTCGCCGAAGGCGGGTACCTGCCTTTCGAGGCTGGGTGCCCTGCCTTCACCCGTGAGTTGCGGCAAGTCCGTTGGCCATCCACTCGCATGTTCAAGCCAGAGATACCAGAGAAGTATGATGGCAGACTGAACCCAGCAGAGTTCTTGAGCATCTACACCATCGTTGTTCAAGCTGCCGGAGGAAGAGATGAGAAGGTGTTTGCCAACTACTTCCCTTTGGCACTCAAGCCAAATGTGAGGTCTTGGCTGATGCACCTGCCAGAGAACTCCATTTCGACCTGGGCTGACCTATGCCATGAGTTTGTTGGCGCCTTCACGGGCGGCCATCAAGAACCAGGGTAGCCCAGCGACTTGAAGCTCCTCCCGTAGAAAGAAGGAGAGACTCTATAGAAGTACATGTAGAGGTTCAGCTGAGTCCACAGAAATATTCCAGACATCCACCTGGCAGCTGTGGTAGCTGCGTTCCAGTCGAATGTCTGCAATCGTCGAATACGTTCCAAGATGAATGTTCGATTGCCCAAGACTGTAAAGGAGCTTTACACTCTAGTGGATAAGTGTGCTCGAGCAGAGGAGGGGAGGAGGCTCCCCGGAGAAGAGGATGGCATCGACATCGACTCAGAGGATGATGGCGAGGCCACCAGTCAGAAGAAGAAGAACAAGAAGCGCAATAAAAGGCGCAAGGATAAGGCAGTGATGACCATTGAGCGATTGGGCATGCCTAGTACCGGCAAGAAGGCCAAGACTGGGGTACCCGGCAAGGAAGTTGCTGCATGCACTGATTGCCGGGAAGCCGCGGCTGCCGAGAAGGCCAGGAAAGGTGATGGGCCGTACTGCAAGATCCATCGGACCAAGGGCCACGATCTCCAGGAGTGTCATCAGGTTGAGAAACTCATCAAGAAGTAGAGGGCTGAATATGAGAAGCGTGATAAGGAAAAAGGCCAGAATGGCGCTGGTGGGAAGGGCCGAGGCGGCGGAGCAAGCCGCCCCGGCAAGGCTCCTCAGAATCAAGGAAAATCTCCTAGAGGCCGTGAGAAAAAGGATTGCAATGATGAGAGTGATGGAGGAGATGAAGAGGAAACCAGCGATCAGGAATTCCAGAAAGGCACTGACGCCCTGTACATTGACGGGGGTGCATCTCTGCACTTCTCTCACCGCCAACTTAAACAGTGGGCGCGTGAAGTCAATGCCGTGGAGCCAGCGGAAGATTCTCGGAGGCCGCTTAAGTGGCCCTGCATGGCCATCATCTTCGATGGAGAGGACCACCCAGACCACACCACCGCGGTAGGGTGCTTGTCGTTGTTGGTCTCACCAACAATCCGCAACCTCAAAGTCACAAAGATGTTGGTTGACGGCGGGACCGGGTAGAATCTGATTTCTCCAAAGGTCATCAGCAAACTTTAGATAGCAGAGAAAGAGCTCAAGGTTACTAGTACGTTTCAAGGAATCAACCATGTAGGAGTCATCCTAAGGGGAAGATCACGTTGCCAGTGACATTCGGGGGAGAGTTGAATTACCGGACTGAAAAGATCGTATTTGATGTGGTCGACCTCCCCCTGCTTTACAATGGAATCCTTGGTCGCCTAGCTCTGGCCAAATTCACGGCGGCATCCCACTATGTCTACAACACCTTGAAGATGCCAGCGCCGGTAGGCGTCATTTCCATTCCATCAGACGAGAAGGACGCAATCATTTGCATGGACAAGATGTACTCGGAAGCAGTCACGGCACAGGCCACTGAAGCCGTTGTTCCCGCCATGGAAAGTAAAGGAAAGAAGAAAGCTAATGGGGACGCCAGCAAGGAATCCAGGAAGTGTACCTCTTCGGAGTACGCTGCGCCTGTTGATGACTTGCCAGAGAGTTCCAATAGCAAGAGATCCAAGGCTGCGGCACCCACTGTGAAAAAGGTCCTGGCAGGGCTGGCTGGCGCTGATGGTACTTTCACTATCAGTGCCACCCTCGATGACAAATAGGAAAGCGCGCTCGTTGCCTTCCTGCGGGCGAACATCGATGTGCTTGCCTGGCAACCATCTGATATCCCCGGTGTTCCCAGGGAGGTAATTGAGCACCACCTTGCTGTCTGCCCACATGCCCGACCCGTCAAGCAGAAGGTCTGAAAGCAAGCCTTGGAGCGGCGGCAGTTCATTGTCGAGGAGATCAAGAAACTTGAGGCAGCTGGTCTGGTCAGAGGAGTATTGCATCCAACATGGTTAGCGAATCCTGTGGTGGTACGCAAGGCCAACAGGAAATGGAGGCTGTGCATAGATTTTACGGATCTGAACAAGGCGTGCCCGAAGGACCCATTTCCCTTGCCGCGCATCGACCAGATTGTGGATTCCACCTCCGGGTGTGACCTGCTTTCCTTCCTGGATGCCTACTCTGGATATCATCAGATCTTTATGTCCAAGGAAGACGAAGAGAAGACCGCGTTCATCACCCCGTGTGGTACATACTGCTTCATACGGATGCCTTTTGGACTAAAGAGCGCCGAATCCACTTTTGCAAGGGCAGTCCAGATTGATTTTGAGTCACAGTTGGATAGAAACATTGAAGCTTACATGGATGATATTGTGGTCAAGACCAAGGACAGATCAACCCTCATTCAGGATTTAGAAGAGACGTTTGCTAATCTGCGCAAGATCAACTTGAAGCTGAACCCGGAGAAGTGTGTGTTTGTCCTTCCTTTCGGCAAGCTACTTGGCTTCTTTGTGTCCCACCGGGGGATAGAGGCCAACCCTGACAAGATCAAGGCTATCGAGCAGATTCAAGCACCCAAGACAGTTAAGGATGTGAGGCGTTTGACTGGATGTGTTGCCGCGCTTAGCAGATTCATTTCCAAGTCTGTCGTGCATGCCTTGCCATTCTTCAAAATCTTGAAGAAGGCAGGACCCATGGAGTGGACCCCAGAGGCAGATGCTGCACTACAAGATTTGAAGGCCTACCTTCCTCTGTGCGCACTTTGGTCACTCCCAAACCACAAGAGTCGTTACTGCTAGACTTGGCGGCAACTAATCAAGTGGTTAGCGCAGCACTGGTGGCGCAGCGGGAAGTAGATGAAGTGGCAGCCACAGCCAGTGTCCCCTCCGGAGAGGAAAGTGAGCACACCCCGGCAAGGTCAGATGCAGATCAAGACAGAGAAGAGCAAGGCAGCGGAGGTAGCCCCAAGGTTGCAGTAAGGAAGAAGGTGGTGTAGCGCCCAGTGTACTTTGTCAGCTCCCTGTTGCAGGGTGCTAGATCCAAGTACTCTGGCGTGCAAAAGTTGATTTTTGGCCTTGTCATGGCCTCAAGGAAACTGTGCCACTACTTCCAAGCCCACGAGATCACGGTTGTCACCCATTTCCCTTTGCAGCGGATACTCTAAAACCCTGAGGCTACTGGCAGGATAGTGGAGTGGGCCTTGTAGTTATCCAGCTTTGGTTTGAAGTTTGAGAGCACATCAACTATTCAGAGCAGAGCATTGCCAGAGTTTATTGCAGAATGGACGCCAACTCCTGATGAAGAAGTGTTGGAGACAGTTATTCCCGGCAAGGAAGCGGCCCAAGAATGGATCATGTATTTCGATGGTGCCTTCTCCCTACAAGGTGCAGGGCTCGCGTGCTTCTCATTGCTCCCACTGGAGAACACCTGTCTAGATGCATTTTCCCCGGGAGAAGGCTACCAACAATACTGCAGAGTACGAAGGGCTCCTTGCCGGGCTCAGGATTGCAAAAGAACTGGGGATCAAGAAGCTGGTCATCCACGGAGACTCGCAACTTGTGGTGAGACAAGTCAACAAGGATTACCAATGTCCATTGATGGGGGCATACGTTGAGGAAGTGAGAAAGTTGGAGGAGTTCTTTGACGGATTGCAAACAAAGCACGTACCTCATGCGGAAAACAGCATTGCTGATCATCTATCGAAGTGCGCTGCACAAAAGCTTCCTGTGGAACTTGGGACTTTTGTTCTCCATCTGACTCAGCCCTCCGTATCTCCGGCAACAATGGCCAGAAAGAGGAGGAAACTGGACTCCGGCAAGCCTCTCCCGATAGAACCTTCCAAGGCTCCCGGCAGAGAGCTTTTCGGGAACAACTCCCCTTCGGTCGCTGAGCTGCATCCTCCCGCCTGGCGACTGGTCCCCGCGGTCGAGGAATGCACTCCCACGAATGAGGAGGTGCCGGTAGTCCTCGTTGCCAAGCCTCAGGCTCCAACTTGGGCGCGGCACATAGTCCATTTCCTCCAAACTGGAGAACTTCCTGAAGAGCAAGAAGAAGCTGAAAGAGTAGCCTGGAGGGCCAGTATGTATCAGTTCAATTATGACACGATGTACAGAAGGAGGGCCAACGGTGAGAAATTGAAGTGCATTTGCCAGGAAGAAGGAAAGGAACTGCTGGCAGAGATACACAAGGGTATGTGTGGCTCACACATTGGATCGAGGGCTCTGGTTGGAAAAGCCTTCCGGCAAGGATTTTACTGGCCCACAGCCCTCCAAGATGCAGTTGAGTTGGTCACCAAATGTGAAGCCTGCTAGTTCCATTCCAAGAATATCCACCTGCCTGCCCAAGCTCTTCAGACAACCCCTTTGTCATGGTCATTTTTGATCTGGGGGCTCGACATCTTGGGCCCCTTCCACCGTGCTACCGGGGGCTTTGAATTCTTGTTCGTTGCAATCGACAAGTTTACAAAGTGGCCGGAAGTAGAGCCCGTGAGAAAGGTGACTGCTCAGTTAGCTATCAAGTTCTTCAAAGGATTGGTGTGCCGCTTCGGAGTCCCTGCTCGAATCATCACCGACAACGACACCCAATTCACGAGCCACGCCTTCATGCAATACTTTCATGCCCTCAGAAGCAAGATCTCATTCACCTCTATTGCTCATTCAAGGAGCAACGGGCAAGCTGAGAGGGCGAACGCTAAAGTGTTGCGAGGACTCAAGACGAGAACATTTGATAAGCTGCAGAAGTGTGGCAGGCGGTGGATCGACGAGCTGCCGGTGGTTCTTTGGTCCCTCAGAATGACACCAAATTGAGCTACCAGGCAGACTCCTTTCTCCCTAGTCTATGGGGCAGAAGCAGTTATCCCCACGAAACTCATTTACGGGTCACCTTGAATACTTGCCTACGATGAAGTAGTGCAGGAATAGCACCGGTGTGACGACGCTGTGCTACTTGAGGAGAACCGTCTCCGGGCTGCTATGCATGCTGCACGCTACCAGCAAGCCCTGCGTCGCTATCACAGCCGCAGGGTTCATGCCCGGAGTTTTGAGGAAGGCGACCTTGTCCTTAGGCACGTTCAGTCCGCCAAGGGTACAAACAAGTTGACGCCGAAGTGGGAAGGCCCTTACCGGGTAGTATGAGTCACCAGACCTAGCACAATCCGTCTGTAGACCGGAGATGGCATTCAGTTGCAAATCTCATGGAACATTGAGCATCTCCGCAAGTTCTACCCGTAAGGCGCGGCTGTCGGGCCCTGCCCGGCAGCCACCCTTTTGTACAAGCCTTGCCTCTGTTGCATGTAACCCCTTGTACAAAGCCAGGTGTAGACCCTGAGCAATAGAGAAATAAATGAAGCGCTGCGGGGCCCATGACAAATTGCATGCATGCATAAGCATATCATGAGCATAGCATGTTCATGTAGATAAGATCGCATGAGGAATCATTTTCATCTGCACCAAACTACAGGCTCCTACCGTGGATTCGGTCCCGAAGAGGAGAAGAGAAGACAAGCCTAAATTGTGATCCCCGGCAAACCCAAGCAGATAAGTTCTTTCTCTCTCTTATCCGTACGTGTTCTGTAAGTAAAAACTTGTGCATAAGAAAACCTCGCCACTTTCGAAACTTAGGTGCTCCCGTCCCTTGACTCGAACGTCGCTTCGGTCAGGGTGGTTGTAGTGGCCTTTGGCGAGAAGGTTTGGCGGGGGGCTGGTCCCTCTTTACGATTTGTGCCCGGCAGGACTAGCTCCGCGGCAGCAATCTGAGGGTACCGGCAGGATAGCCTGCCGGGGAAAACTTGTTTACTTGAGTGTATAGATGCATTCTACCTCTGCATGGACATGTTACATGCACAAGTGCCCGGCAAGGTTTATCCTTTTCGTTAATATGCCGATCAACAAGTACAGATCTTACAGAACACAAACATGGATAAAAGAGATTACATAATTTGAACTAAAGTTTGGCAAGTGCCTACATATTTTAGATTGAAAAAAGATAAGTGCCCCATAATCCCCCTTTCTCGTTCCTCCCTCCCCAGGTATTGCGGTGGGAAGAGAAGAGGGTAGGAGAAGTGCCTAAGCAGACGCCCGACCCGATCCTGTCAAAGGCTTGCCGGGCGCAGCCTGACAAGATTGAGAGTGGCGAGGCTGCGAAGGAGAGGGGTGGAAGGAGCAGCTCGGCGGTGCCCTGGTCACCACCTCCAGGACCTGCGAGAAGCCCTAGCGCGAGCACCGGCGGGGAGAACTGCTGAAGCTCAGCTGGAAGACTGCTGGAGGAGGCGAAGGCACCAAGAGAGCGGCCCCCTCCCCGGCAACCCGGAGGCCGGTGATGATGGTGTCGGGGAGGGAGGGGAAGAGTGGAAAGACGAGGTGGTAGGTCGCCAATACGAGACGAAGGCGTCAGTGCCATCGTACTCCGACCTGACGCCCTGCCACCCACCTTCTCCGTCTTCCCTAGTTCTTTCTTCATCACCACCGCTCAGGGAGGATGCCAGCCCCTCGGGCCATCACCTCCCCCGGAGAAGCAGCGGGCGACGGTGGTGTCCGAGACGCACGAGGGGTATCGCTCCCCTCCTCGGGGGGCAGGGAGATGCCGCCGTCTTCAACGTTCGCCCCGACTTCACCAAAGGGAGCAATGTTGGGATTACCACAAGCTCCGGGCGCCGCACCCCAGATGGGTACCGGGAACCCCAGGGGCTCCGGCGTCGGAGGACAGTCAGTCCGAGCAAAGGAGACAAACATTCCTCCATATTGGGAAAGCTTGATATCTCCTGCGCTATGAGCGGCTCGCCCATCGCATCTTTTCGGAGCCCGGACCAGACTCACTCCCCAAGCATCGACACGAGCATTCGACATCATCAACCCCAAGCTAAGGCCCGGGGCCTAGCCTCGGGCTCTCCTTTTCAGCATACCCCAGAAGAAAGCAGAAAATGGAGGAGGAGGGGTGTGTGGATGAATACTCCCACTCCTCCCCCACCCCTTCTTTTATAGGCGGGCTGGGGCTAGGAGCCGACCCCTCGGCGGGTAACCGCCGTCCTCCTCCACCAATCCGAGAAGACCGGGCCCCTGCCTTGACGCTCTCCCGCACCACGCGCCTTCGTTACCTACCCCACTCAATGCATGCGGCATACATGGCTAAGGATAAGGGCATGGTGGGAAGAGTGAATTGGCAGTTACTCACCCGTGCGTTAAAGTCATTCACGGGCCATTACAAAAGTGGCCCTACCACAATTGGCATTACGCGGCGCCCGGGAGAACCAGAAGCTGACCTGGACTCAGGTTAATGAAGAAGCAAAGAAGATCTCAAGGGACAAGCAACTACTACCCTCTCGCCTGTGCACTGGTTAGGGCCTACCCCGACGACGCCCGGCAGCGCGTTGGGGCCAGGCCCAGGGGCTCCTATCGGTGCAACAAACCCTAGGACTGTTGCCCGGACCGTGCATAGGCCTAAGATCAAGATTACAACATCCAAGACCAGACCAAGCACAAGAGATCAGCTCTTTGAAGGATTAGAGTGCAGATCAAGAAGACCAAGTCAAGCCAAAGGAGCAAGACACCACTAAGGGAAAACCTCCCTTGCCGGGCAGGCGAGCCTGGCAAGGTCAAGGTTGCCCCGAAAGCAAGCCTCAAGACCGTCCCAGCAGGCATGCCGGGTCCTATGAAGGCAAAACATCCCGCCAAGACTCCACCACACCACCTCACAGCAACGCAAGTCATCGATCAGTGCAGTGTCCAGCCCCAAAGTGACTAAGTGGCTGTTTTTTGCCACATGGCAGCCACTTCCTATAGAAATCACCTCCAAACAACACCCATCTAGCGACGTGTCATGCAGACAGGAGAGAAGATGGCCGAACAGCCTGGCAAGGCGTGCCGGGCAGGCCATGATGTGACACTAAGCGGCGCATTTAATGCGCTCTACCCTGTCTGCAGAGTTAGGTATGATAGCACTGTTTGCTATCTAATCAGTACACAATGACTGATTTGCCACTGTGGTGACCGCTTGATCTATAAAAGGAGGCCCATGGCAACCATAGAAAGGATTCGGACCCTTGTACACTCATACGCGTGTAGCTGCTCTCGCCTTGAGGCAACCCTGCCGAGCTAGAACGCTGCGCTTCCACCACAATCCACCATCAATCCACCAAAGCAGGAGTAGGGTTTTACGCCTCGCGGCTGCCCGAACCTGGGTAAAATTGCCCGTGTGATCTCTGCCGTGTTGCGCGACGTTCTCCGCTCTTTGTGCAATGCGCTCATCCCCCTGCCGAACCACAAGGGGCTCATGGCCCCATAGGTGGCCGTGGTTTCCCATGACATGCCATACCAGGCCGTTGATGAAGCCACGCCGTGGGCCGCAGGTAGGCAAGTCTGGGTACCCTGGTTCCCAGAACGCCGACAGTAGCCCCCGGGCCCAAGGCGCGCTCGGACTTGGCTTGAAGGCTAAGCCAAAGGGCAAGGGCAAAGCACCGCGGGCCCCAATTGCCTGTGGACCGAGCCGACACGTGGCGCTTGACGGGACATGGGCGCCTCCACTTCCCCACGTGCCTCGGCAACCGCGTGACTTGACAACTGCCTGATGCATGCAGATAGGCCATCATTGCTTGGAGCGTGGGAGGCCACCGATTAGCCTCCCTTCGCCTATAAATGGGAGAGGGGGGTGGAGCCCACAGCCCATCTTCATCTTCTTGCTGCCCGCTCCTTCTTCTTCTTCGTCCTGCCATCTTGCCAAAGCATCCATGGTGCCAGTGAGGAGGTTCTCGGCCACTGAGAAGGGAAAGGCTCCCAAGGAGGGACTAGGCTCGCCGCCGCCCAAGAGGGGCCGCGGCCGTCCCCGCAAGCACGCCGCGACGCCAGCGATTGCTCCCCGAGGGTGTGGGCGCACCCCCTCAAAGGCTGGCAGCGCCTCCGGCAGTCGTGGGGGCGCTCCCTCCCGCGGCGGGGGCTCCTGCGGCGGGGGTGGCCACGGCCAAGGAGGGAGGCATGCGGCAGCCATTCGGCCACCGCGCCCGTGATCCTATTCGGCCGATGCATCCTCGGAGTTCATGGTGTGGGCGGAGAGGCCTGCAGGTGTCTGGTTCCAGCTCCCGCTCTTCTTTGCGGGCGCGCTGCCGGCCGAGGGACCTGGCGGCCTCTGGCTGCAGGCCGATGGTTGCTGCAGCAGGGCCTCGTGGGTGGAGGTCGAGGTCACCCCCACCTGCAACGTGTTCCTAAACCACGGGTGGCAGTCGTTCGCTCGCGCACGCGGCCTGCAGGGAAGGTGTACCCTCCACTTCAAGCACGACGGCGCTGTGACCCTCTACATCAAGGTCTTCGGGGAGGACGGCAGGCGCCTGGGGTGCTGCCTAGAGAACGACAGCGACGACGATGACGTCCAACCCTCCGACGATGATGGCCGGAGGGTCGGTAGCATCTCTGGCAGTGAACTTGCCCTTGGCGACGGTCGCGATGCCTCCAACAGCAGCGGCTCCTCCTCTGGGGAGAGCATGAGCGACGGCGACTACGACGAGCCGCCACACCATCGAGCTTGAACCGGGGAGGGTGATGAGCTGCCTCGCCGCCTCGCCCCAGTGAAGTAGGAGGAGGACTCCGACTGAGCGCGGGCGTTGCTGGAGCCGGGTCTCGGGAGCCGCGGTGGTCACGCGGCCGCTTTTGCTTCTTTCTTTTTCCTGCATCAAAAAGTAGAAAGCCCTGCCAGGGCATGTAATGAACCATGGCGCTTGCGCCGTTATATTATTGTTTTTATATTGCGTCCTGACATCCGTGTTGCTGCTAATCGACGGGTTCTTGCTGATCGTGATTGGGATGACTTAGCTTAGTGTGCTTGCGGTAGATTTCCATGCCGCGGGAGCGTGCTTCCCTGGAGCTTGCACCTCCTACGCGTCCCTCGTTCCAGAGAGGTCCTACCAGGGGTTTCCTTCTTGAGGATTCGAAGGTCCTCAGACCTCGGGAGGCATCCGGTAGCTGCGGGGTTAGGGGACCTCTGGAGGTGCCGTGCCCCGTGTGAGCCCCCGAGCGACGGCCGCTGGTACGCCGTGTCGCGATGCCCGGAGGCACGGACTCAGGAGGGCATGCGTGCCTGTTGGCTTGTTTGAGGGCGTCGCACGAGGATTAAGATGCCAAAGGCCAGGGCACCAAGGCTTTGGCAAGGTGTGTTCGCGGGCGGGCCCAAGCGTACACACCGTGCCCAGCCCCCACGCGCGAGGAAGAGCGACGGGCAACTGTCACTCTCCCTAAAACGAGACTTGAAAGAGCGAACGCTGTGAGGAGAAAAAATTCCCAACCCTTTCAAATAAGGACGCGAGAACTTCAAATTTCATTCCAAGAAGTGGCAAATCAGCTACAGAAAGCAAGAAAAAAAGAACAACCGCGTCTGGCACCTACACTAGTCTTCTGGTCTTTCCGCCAGCGCGGGGCATGGGGCTTCCACTAGGACGTGGGTGGGAGCCCCCATGAGGCCCAGGGGCGGCACTTAGGAGACTCCGGGGCGTGTACAGCCCCACTCATTATTACGTGAGAGTGTCATGGGCAGAGACTTGAGAGGCGCATGGCGCTTGTTGGTCACGGATAGAAGATCCGCAGGTGCTGGATGTTCCAGGCATTCTGGATGGGGACCCCATCCTGTGTCTCCAGGTGCGTGGCGCCAGGCCTGGAGACACGGGCGATCCTGAACGGGCCCTCCCACATAGGCGAGAGCTTGTGAAGCCCCTCCCTGGAGAGCACCCGACTCAGGATGAGGTCACCCACCTCGAGGGTCCTGGAGCGGACGCTACCACAGTGATACCGCCGCAGCCCCTGCTGGTACCTCGCGGCACGGAGCAAGGCTTGGCGGCGGCCCTCCTCCCCGAGCATGAGGTCCATCCCCCGTGAGGCATCCTGGCATGCCTCGTCAAATGCCAAGACCCGCGGGGAGCGATGTTTGACCTCATGACGGAGGACAGCCTCAGCCCCGTAGACGAGGAAGAATGGGGTCTCGCCGGTGGGCTTAGTCGTGGTGGTGCGGATGGACCACAACACGGACTGAAGCTCATCGAGCCAACCCCTGCCGCAGGCCTCGAGTGTCTTCTTGAAGCTCCTCGCCTTGAGGCCCCTCAGGACCTCCGCGTTGGTGCGTTCGGCTTGGCCGTTGCTCCACGGGTGCACCACTGAAGCGTAGCATATCTGCGTTCCAAGGTTAGCACAATATGTTTTGAAGAGGTTACTCGTGAACTGAGAGCGATTATCAGTGATGATACAGTTGGGGACCCCAAAGCTGCTCACAAGGCCCTTGATGAACGTGACAGCCGAGCCCGCTGGGATGGTGTGCACGGGCTCCACCTCCGCCCACTTGGTGAACTTGTCGATAGCGACGTAGAGGTAGCGGTAGCCCCCGGCCGCTCGGGGAAACAGGCCCAGGATATCCAGGCCCAGACCGCGAACGGCCATGAGAGCGTAATGGTCTGGAGGCCCTGAGCGGGCTGGTGGATCTGCTTGGCATGGAATTGACAGGCCTCATAGGATCTCACCAGCTCAGTGGCATCGTTGAGCGCCGTGGGTCAGTAGAAACCGTTGCGGAACGCCTTGCCCACGAGGGTGCGTGACAAAGAGTGATGCCCACAATCCCCACCGTGGATGTCAGCCAACAGCTCACATCCCTGCTCCTTGGAGATGCATCGTAGCGAGACATCATTTGGGCACCTTCGGTAGAGCTCGCCATCCTGCAAGCAGTAAGTAGTGGCCTGACGGGCCACGAGTTCTGCGTCTTCCTCCTTCTCCGGCAAGGTGCCTTGGAGCAGGTACGCCTTGAACTCCTCGGTCCAACACCCCTCCTGAGGTTCAAGCGCCAGGAGTAGGCGGGCTCCGGAGGTCGGACCATAGGCTGGAGTGCCCGAGGAGGGGGCCATGGGCAGTTCCTCTCAGAGCAGCGCCGGGCCTGCAATGGAGGGGGCTACCGATGGCTTGAAGAGTCGTTCCTCGAAGACGCCAGGCTTCTGGGGCTCGCGTCGGGACGCTCTCTTGGCTATGTCATCTGCCTCCTTGTTCGTGCCATGCGGGACATGCTGCAACTCCAAACCCAAGAATCGTTTTTCAATCTTGCGTACCTCTTCCAGGTATGCCTCCATGTGCTCGTCCTTGCGCTTGTACTCCTTGTTGGAGAAGTTGACGAGGAGCTGACAATCACCCTTGATGGTGAGACGCTTGACCCCTAGGGCTGCGCGGCCCTGAGGCCGGCGATCAGGCCCTCGTATTCCATGATGTTGTTGGAGACCTTCTCACCATGCTGGAAGCAGAGCTGCACAACGTAGTAGAGCTTGTCCTGGGTAGGCGAGATGAGTACGGCTCGAGCCCGCGCCCCGGTGTGCGAACGCGCCGTCGAAGTACATGACCCAGCCATCGGGCGCCTCATCTCCGGGCGTGAGGGAGCAGTCTTTACCCACCCATCGGCCAGGGGTGTCAGTCCATTCCGCCACAAAGTCAGTGAGGGCCGTGCCCTTGATGACCCTGGTGGTGATGAACTCCAGCTGGAACGCCTGCAGCTCTATGTTCCACTCAGCAACCCTCCCCGCGGCATTGGAGCTGTGGAGCACCTTCTCCAGGGGGTACGCGGAGACGACCTTGATGGGATGGCCTTGGAAGTAGTGTCGTAGTTTCCTGGAGGCGACGAGGAGCGTGAGCAGGAGCTTCTGCGGCATGGGGTAGCGCGCGCACGCATCACGCGGCATCATGCTGACGAAGTACACGGGGTGCTCGACGAGGGAAGAGGTGTCGATGGCGTACGGCCCTGCCTGAGGTGTGTGGGCCTTAGGAGCCTCACTGTCTGGTGGGGTAGTCGAGGCCTCAGGAGCACCGTCCTGAGGTGGCGATGGTGCGGCTGTAGACGGGGCGCTGCACCACGCACCTACGCCCGCGCGCTCTCGCTACGAGTGTCGCGCTAGCCGAGTGGGGTGTGGCGGCCAGGTAAAGCACCAGGGGCTCAAGAGGTCGAGGTGCCAGCATCACTGGAGGGCTGGTGAGATACTTCTCAAGGTCTTGAAAGGCCGCCTCAGCCTCCGAAGTCCACTCGAACGGGCCCTTCTTCTTCATCAGCTTGAAAAACGGGAGGGCGCGCTCCCCGAGCTTGGAGATGAAGCGTCCCAACGAAGTCACACAGCCCGCGAGCTTCTGCATTTCCTTGAGGGTCTGCGGCGGGCTCATTCTTTCTATTGCCTTGATCTTCTCTGGGTTACCCTCGATCCCTCTGTGCGACACCAGGAAACACAACAGCTTGCCGGACGGGACGCCGAACACGCACTTCTCCGGATTGAGCCGCAGGTTTACCTTGCGCAGGTTGGTGAACGTTTCCTCCAGATCTTTGACAAGGGTTCTTGCTTTCCACGACTTGACCACTATGTCGTCGACGTACGCCTTGGCATTCCTCCCGAGCTACCAGCCCAGGGTGATGTGCATCAATCGTTGGAAGGTCGCGCCGACGTTGCGCAGCCCGAACGGCATGCAGGTGTAGCAATACACCCCGCACGGGGAAAGGAAGGCTGTTTTCTCGACGTCCTGCACCACCATATTGATCTGGTGGTAGCCCAAGAAAGCGTCCAGGAAGCACAGCAAGTTGCACTCGGTGGTGGAGTCAATGATTTGGTCGATGCGCAGAAGAGGGAAAGGGTCCTGAGGGCAAGCTTTGTTGAGGCTCGTGAAGTCGACGCACATGCGCTCCTTTCCCCCCTTTTTGGGAACGAAGACCGGGTTGGCCAACCAATCCGGGTGCCGTACTTCCCGGATGACGCCGGCTTCTTGCAGCTTGTGAACCTCCTGGATGATGAACGATTGCTTCTCCGGGGCTTGCCGCCGTGCCTTTTGCTTCACCGGACATGCGCCGGGACACACCATCAAATGGTGCTCAATCACGTCTCGCGGGACGCCAACCAGGTCCGTTGCCTCCCATGCAAATACATCTTTGTTCGCACGGAGGAAACCGACCAGTGCCACTTCTTGGTCCGGGGGGAGGCAGGTGCCTATGCTGAAGGTGCGGCCTGAGCCCTCGTCATTGACTGGCACTTGCTTCATCTCGGCCCGGTCCTGAGAGAACAGCTGCTTCTTCTTCGTAGGCGCGGCCTCCGGGATCTCCGGAGCGCCCTCCGCGCCTGGCCGCCATGGCCTTGAAAGCGAGCTTGAGGGACAGGAGTGCATCCTTGGCGTCTCCCACCATAGTAAGGATGTCGCTGCTCCCAGGCATCTTGATGACGTTGTAGCTGGGGTGCGTTGCCGCCATGAACTTGGCCAGGGCTGGATACCCAAGGATGGCGTTGTACGGGAGAACGATGCGGGCGACGTCGAAGTCGATAAGCTTGGTGCGGTAATTGCAGCACGTGCTGAAGGTGACGGGGAGGCGAATCTGCCCCAGGGGAACGATGGAGCCGTCGAGCACCCCTGAAAAGGGTCTGGTGGGGGCGAGCCGGTCGTAAGGAACCTGGAGCAGGTCGAAGGCTTCCACGAAGAGGATGTTGAGGCATGTGCCACCGTCGATGAGGGTTCTGGTAACCGTGACACTGCTGATGGTGGGCGTACACAGCAAGGGGAGCACGCCGGCGCCGACCGTAGTCTTGGGGTGATCCCTGGAGTCGAAGGTGATGTCGGTCTCAGGCGCCGCCCGGCCTGAAGGAGCCCCTGCCGTGGCTGGGTGACCCCCACCTGTCGGAAGAGCTGCTTGACGTGGCGGCTTGAGGCCAGCGCCTGCGACCCATCGAGAATGGCCGCAACGATGTGGGGTGCCAGTGCCACGAAGCGCGCGATGAACTGATTGCGCAGCTCCTCCCAGGAGGCCACCGAAGACTCCGGTAGGCTAAGCATCCAGGAGCGCGGCATGCCCATGAGAGCCATGGGGAGCCAGTTCGCCATGGCCTTGTCTTTGCCATTCGCCGCCTCGATCTCAGCTTGTAGAGGCGAAAGAACTCCGCGGGGTTCCCCGTGCCATCGTACCATGGAGGCAGCGTCGGCCTGAACTTCGGCGGCCGCCGCACCTGCCGCAGGGCGGGGCAAAAGGCCCGGTGGCCCACAACGTCTCCGAGTGGGCCCAGCGGCTCGGCGGGTGGGGCGGCGCCTGCCATGGGAACCACACAGCGCGGGCGGAGCGTAGCCGATGGAGAGGCAGAGCTTCGACACGCCCCCTACTTGGCGCGCCAAATGTCGGATTCAGGGCTCCGCAGACCCAAGAAAGGTTCGAACTCTGGGGCGTGTGTGAAGAACTCAACCTATCTAGCCAACCAGCTCGTCGCCCTACGGCCTAGCTCGAGGAACAAGGAAGAAGATGAACACGGCAATTTACCCAGGTTTGGGCCACCTTGCGGTGTAAGACCCTGCTCCTGCTTTGTGGTGGATTTGCCTAACGAGGGGCTGAGGATGAACAAGTACAAGGGATGAACAACCTCGCAAGGTCTACTCTAGTGAGGGTGGGAAGGATCCGCCCCTCTACGGTGGTGGCTAACCTATATTTATAGTGACCTCGGTCCTCTTCCCCCAAAACGTAGGCAGGAAGGGATTCCACAACGGCCAATTTGGAAGGGGACAAGTAGTACATCTTATCCTGATGAAAGGTGGTCTTCGCCTGCAAAGCTTCTGGTCATGATGCCGCTGTGGGCTCGGCGATGACATCCTTCCTGCCGTCCTGGCGGTCTTGGTCTTGTTGCACTGGAATGGAAACCTTTGCCTGATTCCACGTGAACACACACCTGCGCTTGCCCCCTTAGCACCAAAGAGGAAACTATCTTCTCTACGCCCACTGGCGCCTGCCTGGCCTTGGTCGTCATGGCTTGTGTCATCGCAACCTCATGAGGTTGGGCACCTGCATAGGAATCTCCACTCCTTAGGAGGCAGTCTAGGGAGGCCGCTCCCTCAGAAGGTCTTGGCGTCGTCTCCCTCGCAAGGCTTGGCCCCTCGCGAGGGTCTTGCCTTGGTAGTCTTGCAGATGGGCCGTACCAGGCCGTTGATGAAGCCACGCCGCGGGCCACAGGCAAGCAAGTCTGGGTACCCTGGTTCCTAGAACGTCAACAATCATCATCATCAACCATCCTCCATCACCAAGTTCATGATGCTCACCGCCGGTAGTGAGTAATTTCTTCGTAGGCTTGCTGGACGGTGATGGGTTGGATGAGATTTATCATGTAACTGAGTTAGTTTTGTTAGGGCTTGATCCCTAGTATCCACTATGTTCTGAGATTGATGTTGCTATGAGTTTGCTATGCTTAATGCTTGTTACTAGGGCCCGAGTGCCATGATTTTAGATCTGAACCTTTTATGCTCTCATGAATATATTTGTGTTCTAGATCCTATCTTGCAAGTTATATGCACATATTACGTGTTATGATCTGCATACCCCAAGGTGACAATAATCGGGATTCTTTCTGGTGATTATCGTAGTTTGAGGAGTTCATGTATTCACTATGTGTTAATGCTTTGTTCTGGTTCTCTATTAAAAGGAGGCCTTAATATCCCTTAGTTTCCTTATGGACCCCGCTGCCACGGGAAGGTAACACAAAAGATGTCATGCAAGTTCTTATCGCAAGCATGTATGACTATATACGGAATACATGCCTACATTACATTGATGAATTGGAGCTGGTTCTGGTTGCCCTAGGTTATAGCTGTTACATGATGAATGTTATCCAACATAATTATCCATCACCGATCCAATGCCTACGAGATATTCACATATTGATCTTTGCTAAGTTACCGTTGTTGTTGCTGCTGTTACAATCATTACAAAATTGCTACTGCTGCTGTAACTATTGTTACTACCGCTACAAAACTATCATATTACTGTGCTACTGATCACTCTGCTGTAGATATTTAGTTTCCAAGTATGGTTGAATTGAAAACTCAACTGCCAATACTTGCAAATATTCTTTGGCTCCCCTTGTGTCGAATCAATAAATTTGGGTTGAATACTCTACCTTCGAAAACTATTGAGATCCCCTATACTTGTGGGTTATCAAGAGCTTTTTCTGGCGCCATTGCCGGCGAGCATAGCTATCTTTGCTGAGTCACTTGGGATTTATATTGATCACTATGAAGAATGTGAAGGATGATAGAACCAAGATCGTTCCCTCTATGACTAGGGGAGGTAAGGAACTGTTATCTAGCTCTGCACTTGATTCACCTTCTGTTTTGAGTAAACTTGCGACACCACCACCTGCTATTAATTTTGATATGTCACAAGTAATTGATGATGCTACTTCTGCTATGAATGATTCTATTGATGATGCTAGTACTTTGCTTGATGATATTGTGCCACTAGGTGAATTTCTTGATGAACAACTTGCTAAAGCTAAAGAATTTGACAATGCTCAAACTAATGAAATTATTGAAACTGGAAATTATGATCCACCTTTTACACCTAGCTCTCCTAGATATGAAATGCCTGAGATACCTGAGGGTTATGTTATGGATGGGGAGATAACTAGCGAATTTCTCGCTTGTAATGATAGAGATGACCTTAAGAAATTACTATGTAAGCTGAAAGAAAAATCTCTGACTGCTAGAATGAAATATGATCCTAAGTTTGCTACTTCACCTATCTTTGTTATTGATAAGGATTATGAATTCTCTGTCAATCCTGAGTTAATTACTTTGGTTGAATCTGATCCTTTTCATGGTTATGAATCTAAAACTGTTGTGGCACACCTTACTAAGTTGAATGATATAGCCACCCTATTTGCTCATAAAGAAAAAATTTGCTACTACTATATCCTTAAGTTGGTTCATTTCTCGTTAAAGGGTGATGCTAAGATATGGTTTAATACTCTTGCTCCTAGTTGTGTGTGTAGGTCCCAGGATATGATATATTACTTCTCTGAAAAATATTTTCCTGCTCATAAGAAACAACCTGCCTTACAGGAAATATTTAACTTTGTGCAAACTGAAGAAGAGAATCTCCCTCAAGCTTGGGGGAGGCTTCTCCAATTGCTTAATGCTTTGCTTGATCATCCTCTTAAGAAAAATGAAATACTTGATATCTTTTATAATGGACTAACCGATGCTTCTAGGGCCTACCTAGATAGTTGTGCTGGTTGTGTTTTCAGGGAACGAACTATTGAACAAGCTGAAGAACTATTAGATAATATATTGAGGAATGATAATGATTGGACACTTCCTGAACCACCACTAAACCAACTTTGAAGAAGAGGGGTATTCTATTTATCAGTCCTGAGGATATGCAAGAGGCAAAGAAATCTATGAAAGAAAAAGATATTAAAGCTAAAGATGTTAAGAATTTACCACCTATTGAAGAAATACATGGACTTGACACCCCAACACAGGCAGTAGAGGTAAATTCTCTTATAAGTTTTGATGAAGGTGATATCCCTTATAATAAATCTGGTAGTCAATGCCTAGATGAATTCGACAACTACATCGTGAAGCAAGAACATTTTAATACGCATCTCATGAAACAATTGAAACGTAAAGCCTACATGATTAATCGCTTGAGTGACTTAATGTTTAGAATTGCTAATGATGTTAAAGGTGTAGGCAAATATGCTTCTATGGTCCAAACTCAGTTAGAACAAGTTGCTAAATCTCAAAATGATTTGCTCAATGAAATGAATAACAATGTGAACGATCATGATGTTAGAGTAATGACTAGAGGAGGTAGAATGACTCAGGAGTCGTTTTATCCTGAAGGTCACCCTAAACAAATTGAACAAGATTCTCAAAGAACTAATATAGATGCACCTAGTCCATCTAAAAACAGAAAGAAAAAGAAAAATGATAGGACTTTACATACTTCTAGTGAACCTGAGGTAGAAAAACCTTCTGAGAATAGTAATAATGTTTCTATTTTCGATGTTGAGACACAATCTGGTAATGAACATTCACCTAGTGATAATGATAATGATGAAGTTCATGTTGATGCTCAGCTAGACAATGATAAAGAACCTGATAATCATGTTGAAATAGAACCAGCTGTTGATCTTGATAACCCACCTCCTAAAAATAAACATTATGATAAGAGAGATTTCATTGCTACAAAACATGGTAAAGAAAGAGAACCATGGATTCAAAAACCCATGCCATTTCCTCCTAAACCATCTAAGAATAAGGATGAGGAAGAATTTGAGCACTTTGCTGAATTGCTTAGGCCAGTCTTTTTGCGTACTCATTTGACTGATATTTTGAAGATGGCCCCATATGCTAAATATATGAAAGATATTGTCACTAATAAAAGAAAAATACCTGAAGCTAAAATCTCCACCATGCTTGCAAATTATTCTTTTAAGGATGGAGTACCTAAGAAACTAGGAGACCTAGGAATACCAACTATACCATGCTCCATTAAAAGAAATTATGTCAAAACTACTTTATGGGATTTAGGAGCTGGTGTTAGTGTTATGCCTTTCTCTTTATATAAAAGACTTTATTTGAATAAACTCACACCTAGTGAAATATGATTGCAAATGGCTGACAAATCAACTGACATATCTATCGGTATTTGTGAGGATGTGTCTGTTGTAGTTGCAGATGTTACTATATTAATAGACTTTGTTATACTTGATATGCCCGAGGACGACAACATGTTGATCATCCTTGGTAGAGCCTTTTTGAATACTGCAGGGGTTGTTATTGATTGCGACAAAAGAGAGATCACTTTTCATATCAATGGTAATGAGCATACAATGCACTTTTTGAAGAAACAATTTCAAGTGAATGGTATTAATGTTATTGAAAAGACATCGACAATTACTATTGGAGGTTTTCAACTCCTTCTTCCTACTGCTAAAAATAAATATGAAACACTTATAATAGGGGAGATGCATATCCCCGTTGAGGTAACTTAGTGTTATACAAAGATTCTTCGGTTTCATGTTACTCGGAAATAGTTTGTTAATAAGACTTGATCAACCTTACTAATGGATTCTTTTTTAAGGGCATGTGGTTGATGAATTTAGTAAGAACAACTTTCTGTTCCTACTTTTTGTTCTCTGTTATTTTTAGTTAAATGTAATAAAATGCCATTATTATCCTATTTTCTGAATTACCTATGCAATAAAAAATAGCCCAAAAATAAAAGTACTCAGAATGATGTGAAATTTTAACATGAAATTTTATAGAATATTTAAGAACTTATGGCACTGAAAACACCCCAGGGGGATGCCCCAGGTGCCCACGAGGCACCAGGGCGCGCCCTGGTGGCTTATGGGCCCCATAGGGACCCCTCACTTATTCCTTCAGCCCACCTCGTCTCCTACCTCTAGGAAAATTTCCTGGTAGCTCTCTCTCTCGTGTGTTTGCTCCCTAGCCTGAGATTTTTGATCTCTTTGATCGGAGCTCCGTTTCTGAAACTGTTTTGGGGGATTATTACTTGGTATGTGACTCCTCCATTGCTCCAATTAGTTTTTGATCTAGTGGATTATATTTTGCATAATTAGTTGCTCTTGGTGCTACCGAAAATGGGCTTGCATGTTGAATTCTTTGAGTTCCAAGTAGTTTGAATGCTTGATATAGCCTCTAGACATTCATATGAGTAGTTGCTATCAATCTTGTGAAGTTTTATTGACATCATTCTATGGCCCAAAAATTTCAGAAATTTATTCGTAGAAAAAATGAACTTCTTTAGGAGGAGTTCTTCGAGGAGGACCTCAGAAGGGTTGTCGAGTGAGGGCTCGATACGACAGGCCTATGTTAAACCAAGGGCAAGCTCGGTACGGACTGTCGACACCAAATCATGTCGGTGGCCGTGTGATGAGTTTAGGATAGGCGCGAGTATTAAATAAGAATTTGATGAATATATTCATAATGCTGAGGTCGCTCCCCTCATCGCAGATAAGTGCACACAACACTACAACCTTACCATCTCATTCACTAAAAAGTTTGAGTTTCATCCCCGCACTTCTAGAGTTTTGTTTCACCTATATGACCGAGCTTATAATATGCCTCTAGAAGAATTTTGTGATGCATGGAAAATTCCATATTGGGGTTCGCTAGATGAACCACAAAAATCTGATTATGAGATGTTCCTTAATAGTCTTTGCAATGGCGAGGATAGAGGAGTCGCACAAGCTAGAATTAAAAGTATTCAATTTCCCTCTATTCGTTACTTTGCATTGATTAATGGCAAATGCATCGTGGGTAAACAAGACTATAGTACACTTTGCGCCCCTGACTTGATCATTATTCATACTGCTCTAACGGGCATCAAACGATATAATCTTGGGGCAATTGTTGCACAGAGACTGCAACGCAACGCGAGCAGTGGTCATTTTTATGGAGAAATTTATGACTCTCACGTAGCTACAAGGCTAGGAGTCTCGCCTAGGCCCAATGATCCTATATTACCTGATAAATATTTAGACTTTGAGGCAATGCGACGCCATGATTTTATTAAGGATGGAGCTCAGAACTATAACTACAACCTAATGTTTGATAAAAACCATATTGTACCTGTTGTTTTGCCTGCACCTGCTCTCTTTGATTTTCAAAATAAACAAAGATAATTCATCTACAAGAGTGAGGCACGCGAGTACAACGCAGCATTAGAAACCGCTCGTCTGGCTTAGGAGGCTGCACGGAGAGCCTCCACGAGCTACCACCTCGATTATTATCCAGACCAGCGATGGTGATTACCAAGCTAGGCAAAAGCATAAGCTTGGGCGAGTATGTATTTCTCATCGATATTACATTCACGTTCACACATTTCATTCCAGTTGTCGGTGTTCATCCTCTTTCATTGTATAATCCATTTTAGTTTTATTTTCCCGCTTTCTTCTTGTGTGTTTGAAAAACTTTGAGAAAATCCAAAAAATATTTCTCGCTTCTTTTCAGTTTTTCTTTCTAGTTTAATTAGTTGTAGTATTAAAAGAAAACCCAAAAAGATTTCTTGTTTCTTCTTATGCTTGTTGGGAGATCTCCCGTGTAAATAGTTTTTCTTGTTTTGTTTTTCCTTTATTAATTTTCCTTCTTCAAGAAAAACTAAAAACTCCAAAAATATTTCAGTGTGTTTCTCTGAAATTCTTTTCTTTTGTTGAGTCATCGTACGAAGAAGACCACGATGAAAATGTTGAGTGGCTCTCATATGCATTATTTTTGATCTAACAAAGATCCATATTAGTTTGTCTTATCCTTTGAATAGAATGTTTGCATATTCCAGCTTAGTCCACGGCACTCTTGCACTATTATTATTTTATATCATTCGGTAATGCAAGTGAAAGGCAATAATGATGATATTTGATGAAGTGACTGTGGCAAGGAAAAGCGGGTTTGAACTCAACTTGTTTTCATTTTTGTAAATATGTTTAACTCTGTATCCATGATTCAGTATGTCATGATTAAACATGTTTATGATGAAAATTAGAGATTATAGTTGCTCGTGCCATGCTTAAGTAGCTAGGAGTGGATAATGATTTATCTTGGGTGTCAACATGCATTAAAATGATTATGATGTAGTATGATGATATGGTATCCTCCTCTGAATGTTTCAAGTGGCTTGACTTGGCACATGTTCACGCATGTAGTTGATTTAAAACCAACATAGCCTCCATGATATTTATGTTCATGGTGTTCATATACTACTCATGCTAGTATTCAACGTTAATTATTTACAATGCATGATTATGACCATTTTTGCTCTCTAGTTGGTTGCTTCTCAACCTATCTACTAGCCTTCACCTATACTAAGCGGAAATACTGCTTATGCGCCCAAATCCTTAAATCAAAGTTGTTTCAACTTAGTGCACTATATCTACCTATATGCGGTATCACTTTGTCGTTCCAAGTAAATTCGCATGTGCCACCTCTAAATATTCAAATGAACATTTATTTTGTGTGCTCGTACCGCTCATGGAGCGACAGGGGCGGTCAGTATCTTCCATGTTAAGCGGGTTATTCTAATGATGAGTGTTTATTCACTTGTTCTTACACGAGAGGGGCTGGTAATCGGGATGCCCAGTCCCATGATTAGAACTGTAAAATAATAAAACAAACTCCCCCGGAAAGTTGTTGGTATGGAGGGCACCCAAGGATTCAGCCAGCCATGGCTTGTGTTTGTTGGTGGAGGGGGGTAAACTTTACATTTATGCTTGGGAACCGCCGCTAATTTATTTAGAATGGAAGATATTGAAAACTCTCGGTCGTGACGTTGACAGGAAAGGCGTGCCTCTCAAAATTATATTTATCTCTGATTTAAGCTTTGAGCTCTAGCACCTCTACAAACCCCTGCTTCCCTCTGCGAAGGGCC
This sequence comes from Thinopyrum elongatum, assembly GCA_011799875.1. NCBI lineage: Eukaryota > Viridiplantae > Streptophyta > Magnoliopsida > Poales > Poaceae > Thinopyrum > Thinopyrum elongatum. The sequence continues at coordinate 219,914,354 of CM022299.1, read as the reverse complement.
TATCCATTTACTTTTATGTTATTTTACTTTTATTGTTGAGTCATCACCTTCTCAAACAAGCACCAATCGTGTGAGCACTATTGTCATTCTTATGCATTGTGTATAGTTAATATTGTGTGCATCATGACTGGATCTTTTCTACCATGAATTACAATGTTTAGTTGATGCTTGAACTTTGGAGGTTCTCTACATTTATGTTTTGCGGCCTCAGAAAGGGCTAGCGAGATACCATGTTGTCATATTATATCATGATTGTTTTGACAAAGTGTTAGCATTTGACATATATTAATGTTGCTCGCTAGTTGATTATGCCATTGATATGAGTGAATATAATTTTTAAGAGTTATCATTTGCATGGTTAGTTATGATCTTTGCTGAAAACCTAGATATTATTTAAGCATATATATAGATACAAGAACCAAAGAGTTTGTAAAAGTTTTTTTATCACTTTCAGTTTGTCAACTGAATTGCTTGAGGACAAGCAATGAGTTAAGCTTGGGGGAGTTGATACGTCTCCGTCGTATCTACTTTTCCAAACACTTTTGTTCTTGTTTTGGACTCTAATTTGCATGATTTGAATGAAACTAACCCGGACTGGTGCTGTTTTCAGTAGAACTACCATGGTGTTGTTTTTGTGCAGAAATAAAAGTTCTCAAAATTGGACAAAACTTTTTGGAGATTTTTTATTGAATATATAAAAAATACTGGAGCAAGGACCCACTAGAGGGGGCCCACCAGCTGCCCACGAGGCACCAGGGCGTGCCCACCCCCCTAGGCATGCCCTGGTGGCCCGTGGGGCCCATGAGGCTCCGCTGACCCTAACCTCAGCACTATAAATTCCTCTTTCCTGAGAAAAAATAGGAGAGGAAGTTTCATCATGTTTTACGATACGAAGCCACCGCCACCTCTTGTTCTTCATTGGGAGGCCATATTTGTGGTCCGTTTGGGGCTCCGGAGAGGGGGGTTGATACATCTCCAATGTATCTATAATTTTTTATTGTTCCATGCTATTATATTATCTGTTTTGGATGTTTTATATGCATTATTATGCTATTTTATATTATTTTTGGGACTAACTTATTAACCTAGAGACCAGTGTCAGTTTCTGTTTTTTCCTTGTTTTTGAGTTTCGCAGAAAAGGAATACCAAACGGAGTCCAAACGGAATGAAACTTCACGATGGTTTTTCTTGGACCAAAAGACACCCAGGGGACTTGGAGTCCAAGCCAGAAGAGCCACGAGGCGGCGGCAAGGGTGGAGGGCGCGCCCTAGGGGGCGCCCCCCTACCTTGTGGGCCCCTCGTGACCTTCCTGACCTAGCTCTTCGTCCTATATATTCACATATATTCCAAAACCCTCAGGGGAGTCCACGAAAATACTTTTCCGCCGCCGCAACCTTCTGTTCCCGTGAGATCCCATCTTGGGGCCTTTTCCGGCATCCTACCGGAGGGGGATTCGATCATGGAGAGCATCTACATCAACCCTATTACCCTTCCGATGAAGGGTGAGTAGTTTACCACAGACCTACGGGTCCATAGCTAGTAGCTAGATGGCTTCTTCTTCTCTCTCTTTGATTCTCAATACCATGTTCTCCTTGATGTTCTTGGAGATCTATCCGATGTAATCTTCTTTTGCGGTGTGTTTGTCGAGATCCGATGAATTGTGGATTTATGATCAGCTTATCTATTAATATTATTTGAATCTTCTCTGAATTCTTATATGCATGATTTGATATCTTTGTATTTCTCTTCGAATTATCGGTTTGGTTTGGCCAACTAGATTGGTTTTTCTTGCAATGGGAGAGGTGCTTAGCTTTGGGTTCAATCTTGCGTGATTTCACCCAATGACAAAGTAGGGGTAGCAAGCACGTATTGAATTGTTGCCATCGAGGATAAAAAGATGGGGTTTTCATCATATTGCTTGAGTTTATTCCTCTACATCATGCCATCTTACTTAAGGCGTTACTCCGTTCTTTATGAACTTAATACTCTAGATGCATGCTGGATAGTGGTCGATGTGTGGAGTAATAGTAGTACATGCAGGCAGGAGTTGGTCTACTTGACACGGACGTGATGCCTATATGCATAATCATTGCCTTGGATATCGTCATAACTTGCACTTTTCTATCAATTGCTCGACAGTAATTTGTTCACCCACCATATTATTTGCCTTCAAGAGAGAAGCCTCTAGTGAAACCTATGGCCCACGGGTCTACTTTCCATCATATTTGTTTCCGATCTACTATTTTGCAATCTTTTTTTTTCAGATCTATAAACCAAGAAAAACCCAAAAATATTTTATCTTTTATCTATCTCTATCAGATCTCACCTTTCCAGGTGACCGTGAAGGGATTGACAACCCCTTTATCACGTTGGGTGCAAGTGTTTGATTGTTTGTGTAGGTGCATCTATTGGGGACTTGCGCGTTTCTCCTACTGGATTGATACCTTGGTTCTTAACTGAGGGAAATACTTATCTCTACTATGTTGCATCACCCTTTCCTCTTCAAGGGAAAAACCAACGCAAGCTCAAGAAGTAGCAGGGATCCGTCATCATAATCATCATCAACCATCCTCCATCACCAATTTCATGATGCTCACCGCCGGGAGTGAGTAATTCCTTCATAGGCTTGCTGGACAGTGATGGGTTGGATGAGATTTATCATGTAATGGAGTTAGTTTTGATAGGGCTTGATCCCTAGTATCCACTTTGTTTTGAGATTGATGTTGCTATGACGTTGCTATGCTTAATGCTTGTCACTAGGGCCCAAGTGCCATGATTTCAGAGCTGAACCATTTATTTTTTCATGAATATATTTGTGTTCTAGATCCTATCTTGCAAGTTATACACACTGATACGTCTCCAACGTATCTATAATTTTTTATTGTTCCATGCTATTATATTATCTGTTTTGGATGTTTTATATGCATTAATATGCTATTTTATATTATTTTTGGGACTAACCTATTAACCTAGTGCCCAGTGCCAGTTGCTGTTTTTTCCTTTTTTTGCCTTTTACAGAAAATCAATACCAAACGGAGTCCGAACAGAATAAAACTTTACGATGATTTTTCTTGGACCAGAAGAAACCCACGAGACTTGGAGAGGAGGCCAGAAGACCTACGAGGCGGCCACAAGCCATAGGGGCGTGCCCCCAGGGCTTGTGGGCCCCCCTAGAGACCTTCCAACCCTAATGACACCACTATATATTCTCAAATATTCCCCCTATACCAGGGGGCACACCAAAAATACTTTTCCACCGCCGCAAGCTTCCGTTCCCGTGAGATCCCATCTTGGGGCCTTTTCCGGCACTCCATCGGAGGGGGATTCGATCACGGAGGGCCTCTACACCAACCTTGCTGCCCTTCCGATGATGTGTGGGTAGTTTACCATAGACCTACGAGTCCATAGCTAGTAGCTAGATGGCTTCTTCTCTTTCTTTGTTCTTCAATACAATGTTCTCCTCGATGTTCTTGGAGATCTATTCGATGTAATCTTCTTTTGCGATGCGTTTGTTGAGATTAGATGAATAGTGGATTTATGATCAGATTATCTATGAATATTATTTGACTCTTCTCTGAACTCATTTATGCATGATTGAGATAGCTTTGTATTTCTCTCCGATCTATCGATTTGATTTGGCCAACTAGATTGGTTTTTCTTGCAATGGGAGAGGTGCTTTGTGATGGGTTCAATCTTGCGGTGTCCTCACCCAGTGACAGAAGTGATAGTGAGGCACATATTGTATTGTTGCCATTAAGGATAAAAAGATTGGGTTTATATCATATTGCTTGAGTTTATCCCTCTACATCATGTCATCTTGCTCTCTGTTCTTATGAACGTAATACTCTAGATGCAGGCAGGAGTCGATCGATGTGTGGAGTAATAGTAGTAGATGCAGAATCATTTCGGTCTACTTGTCACGGACGTGATGCCTATATTCATGATCATTGCCTTAGATGTCTTCATATTTATGCGCTTTTCTATTAGTTTCTCAACAATAATTTGTTTACCCACCATATGTTTTCTTCAAGAGAGAAGCCTCTAGTGAAACCTATGGCCCCCGGGTCTATTTTCCATCATGTATTTTCAGATCTATAAAACCAAAAACCCAAAAATGCCTTGCTGCAATTTATTTATATTTACTTTATTTTACTCTTTTACTTATCTTTTATATCTATCTCTATTAGATCTCACTCTTGTACGTGACCGTGAAGGGATTGACAACCCCTTTTTCACGTTGTGTGCAAGTGTTTGTTAGTTTGTGCAGGTGCATATATTGGAGACTTGCTTGCGCCTCCTACTGGATTGATACCTTGGTTCTTAACTGAGGGAAATACTTATTTCTACTTTGCTGCATCGCCCTTTCCTCTTCAAGGGAAAAATCAATGCAAGCTCAATAAGTAGTAGGAAGAATTTCTAGCCCGTTGCCAGGGAGGTTCTACATCAAGCCTACCAAGTACCCTTCATAAAATCTCCTCTCTTGCACTTACATTATTTGCCATTTGCCTCTCCTTTTCCTCTCCCACACATCTAAAACATTTTCAGAAAAACATAAAAATATTTGCCTTTTTATTCGCCTTCTTTCATTCGTCTTTTCATTTGCTTTTTGTTTGCTTGTTTGCTAGATTGCTTGCTTTGCCATCATGTGTGAATCTGGGGAGGTTTTCATTGAAAAGAGTAGTAATAATCTTGAGGAAAAATTTGAATCTCTTGTTCTTAATCATGATCCTCCTAAAACCGACACTCCCACCAATCTTAAAACAAAAATCTTTCATGTTGGTGATGGTAATATTATTGGAAAGAATGTTATTCAAGATTTTTTGACTGCACGGGAGTTATGCCTATAAGTAGGGGAACCATCCTTGATAATATAATTGCTATGCGGATGCTATTTCTATGCTTGTGCTTAAATTGGAAAGAGAATTCTTACACATCCATCCTTCTTTACAAAAGGTGTTTTATGAACTCCCCAGTATACTTGATCCTAGGGCTAAGAAAATTGCTACCATTATCCTTATGCTTGAATTTGATCACATAGTCCGGGAAGCTAGGGAAATCTTTGCCCACTATAATGTGAATTTTGAGCATCCCATAATAGAAGAGATTCTTTATGATAAAGAAACCTTACGGGGTTTGGAATCTAAGGACTATGTTGCTTTTGGTAATAATTTAAGAAAAAGAGTCCCTTATCCTGAAATTATCTGTCGGTGCAATAAACCCTGGGTCCGTTGCCCGGATTGTGCACAGGCCTAAGGACAAGATTGCAGCACCCAAGATCAGACCAAGCACAAGGGATCAGTTCTTTGAATGATCAAAGTGCAGATCAAGAAGACCAAGACGAGCCAGAGAAGCAAGATATCACTAAGGGAAGAACCTCCCTTGCCGGACAGACGAGCCTGGCAAGGTTGGGGCTACCCCGGAAGCAAGCTTCCAGATTGTCCTGGCAGGCCTGCCGGGGCTTGCGGAGGCAAACTACTCCACCGCACCACCTCACAGCGACGCAAGTCATCGATTAGTGCGTTGTCAAGCCCCTAAGTGACTAAGTGGCTGCTTCCTGCCACATGGCAGCCACTTCCTACGAAAAATACCTCCAAATGACACCCGCCTGAGACGTGTCAAGCAAGCAGGCGTGAAGCTGGCAAATTGCCGGGCACACTGTGATGTGACATTGAGTGGCGCATATAATGTGTTGTCCGCCTGCAGAGTTAGGTATGATAGCACTGTTTGCTATCTATCAGTGTGTAAAAGACTGATTTGCCACTGTGGTGACCCCCTTTATCTATAAAAGGAGGCCCATGGCAACCGTGGAGAGGATTCGGACCCTCGCACATTCATACGCACGTAGCTACTCTCGCCCCGAGGCAACCCTGCCGGGCAAGAGCGCTGCGTTCTCCACCATTATCAACCATCAATCCACCAAAGCAGGAGTAGGGTTTTACAAACTGCCCGTGTGATCTCTGTCGTGCTGTGTTGCACTTCTCCGCTCTTTGTGCAACGTGCCCATTCCCCCCACCGAACCAAAAGGGGATCATGGCCCCATAGGTGGCCGTGGTTTCCCACGACATCTTTGGCGCGCCAGGTAGGGGGAATCACTTGCGGGAACCCGAGAGCATAAGCAGCGCATCATCTTCATCGACATTTTCGTCATCAACGGCTCCATTGACTATGGCGCCCAAGAAGAAGCCCGGTGCCACAGCTCACCCGTCCACCTCGAAGGCCCCGCCGCCCGCGACCACCGACGCCACGGGGAATGCGGGGACGCATGAGGATGTGGATGCTGCGGGGGACGTGGTCGGCGCAGGCGGCGTTGTCACCACCTCCCCGCGGCCGAAGCAGGAGCGGGAGGCACCGGAGAAGGACGCCACCAGCAATATCCCGGCGACCATGCTCGGTGAGGTACGGGTAGAGAGATAATTCCTTCTGTCCCTCCCTGTCTAGACGAGGGGCATAGCCATGGCGGTGATGTTCGCCCTGAGGTGAATCGCAATCCTCCGGCCGCCCCCGCCGCGGGCGCGGTCGCAGGACATGCACCACCCCCAGAGCAAACTGACCCAGCCAATGCTCCGAACGGGGTCATTGGTGCACACGCGCCACCACCTCGTCACCACGCCATTCAAGCGACTGGCTCCCGAAGGTGGGAGCTCGGCGCAGCCAATGCCGGCACCGTTAGGAGCCGGGGGACGCTGCGTTCTACATCATCCTCACCTATGCCAAGTACCACTTCGGAGGCCATGGCTCGGGCCCAGCTGCTACTGAGATTTCCGCCGACAGTTGATCAGATGGATGAGTAGAGAGCCACCATTCAGAGTCTGATTGGCTTTGCCGAGGCTGGAGGCTCACAGCGAGCTGGCCCGCCACAGCCTCCCCAGACGACGACGGTAGCCCACGCTGCTGGCTGTGCGAAAGGGGCCACCCCCACGGTGCAATCCCCACCGCGGCAACTAGTACGAGGGCTGTGCAACCAAGAGCTTGATGGTGTCTCGATGGCTTCATCTGATCCTCAAGCACGTCAAGGCCAATGGCGAGTCCCAGAGGACAGGCAGAGGGAAGGCGCGTGCATCACCATCGAGCGATGCCACGACAACCACCGCCGGTCCGATGGGTGTGATGGCCCCGACGTCGACGAGCCCGCGCACGGCGAAGGCAGGTACCTGCCCTTCGAGGCTGGGTGCAGTGCCTCACCCGTGAGCTGCGGCAAGTCCGTTGGCCGTCAGCTCACATGTTCAAGCCAGAGATACCAGAGAAGTATGATGGGAGACTGAACCCGGCAGAGTTCTTGAGCATCTACACCATCGCTGTTCAAGCTGCCGGGGGAAGAGATGAGAAGGTTTTTGCCAACTACTTCCCTTTGGCGCTCAAGCCAAACGTGAGGTCTTGGCTGATGCACCTGCCGGAGAACTCCATCTCGACCTGGGCTGACCTGTGCCATGAGTTCGTTGGCGCCTTCACGGGTGGCCACCAAGAACCAGGGCGGCCCAGCGATTTGCAGCTTCTCCCGCAGAAGGAAGGAGAGACTCTGCGAAAGTACATGCAGAGGTTTAGCCGAGTCCACAAAAATATTCCAGATATCCACCCGGCAGTTGTGATAGCTGCGTTCCAGTCCAACGTGTGCAACCGTCGGATACGTTCCAAGATGAATGTTCGGTTGCCGAAGACTACGAAGGAGCTTTACACCTTGGTGGACAAGTGTGCTCGGGTGGAGGAGGGGAGGAAACTCCCTAGAGAGGAAGATGGCGTCGACATCGACTCAGAGGATGACGACGAGGCCACCAGCCAAAAGAAGAAGAACAAGAAGCGCAACAAGAGGCGCAAGGATAAGGCAGTAATGACCGTTGAGGGATCGGGCATGCCTAGTACCGGCAAGAAGGCCAAGGCTGAATCCCCCGGCAAGGAAGTTGCAGCGTGCACTAATTGCCGGGAGGCTGCGGCTGCCGAGAAGGCTGGGAAAGGTGATGGGCCGTACTGCAAGATTCATCGGACCAAGGGCCACGATCTCCAGGAGTGCCATCAAGTTGAACAGCTCGACAAGAAGCAGAGGGCTGAGTATGAGAAGTGTGACAAGGAAAAAGGTCAGAATGGCACTGGCGGGAAGGGTCAAGGCGGTGAAGCAAGTCGCCCCGGCAAGGCTCCTCGGCATCAAGGAAAACCCGCCAGAGGTCGTGAGAAGGAGGATTGCAATGATGAAAGTGATGGAGGGGATGAAGAGGAAACCAACGAGCAGGAATTCCATAGGGCCACTGACGCCCTGTGCATTGACGGGGGTGCATCTCTGCACTCCTCTCACCGCCAGCTTAAACAGTGGGCGCGTGAGGTCAATGCTGTGGAGCCAACGGCAGACTCTCGGAAGCCGCTCAAGTGGTCACGCACGCCCATCATCTTTGACGAAGAGGACCACCCTGACAGCACCACCGCGGTAGGGTGTTTGCCGTTGTTGGTCTCACCAACAATCCGCAACCTCAAAGTCATGAAGATGTTGGTTGACAGCGGGGCCTGGTTGAATCTGATTTCCCCAAAGGTCATCAGCAGACTTTAGATAGCAGAGGAAGAGCTCAAGGTCATGGGCACGTTTCAAGGAATCAACCCTGGTAGGAGTCATCCTAAGGGAAAGATCACGTTGCCAGTGACATTCAGAGGAGAGTTGAACTACCGAACTGAGAAGGTTGTGTTTGATGTGGTCGACCTCCCCCTGCCGTACAACGGAATCCTTGGGCACCCAGCTCTGGCCAAATTCATGGCGGCATCCCACTATGCCTACAACACCTTGAAGATGCCATGGCCGGTGAGCGTAATTTATGTTCCGGCAGACAAGAAGGACACAATTATTTGCGTGGATAAGATGTACCGGGACGCAGTTGTGGCAGAGGCCGCTGAAGCCGCAGTTCCTGCCAAGGAAAGCAAAGGAAAGAAAAAGGCTAGCAGGGACGCCAGCAAGGAATCCGGGAAGCGTACCTCTTCGGAGTATGCTGCGCCTGTTGATGACTTGCCGGAGAGTTCCAACAGCAAGAGATCCAAGGCTGCTGCACCCCATGTGAAAAAGGTCCCGGCAGGGCTGGCTGGCGCTCATGGTACTTTTACTATCAGCGCCACCCTCGATGACAAATAGGAAAGCACGCTCATTACCTTCCTGCGGGCGAATATCGATGTGTTTGCCTGGCAACCATCTGATATCCCCGGTGTTCCCAGGGAGGTAATCGAGCACCACCTTGCTGTCTGCCCACATGCCCGACCCGTCAAACAGAAGGTCCGAAAGCAAGCCTTGGAGCGGCATCAGTTCATTGCCGAGGAGATCAAGAAACTTGAGGCAGCTGGTTTGGTCAGAGGAGTACTACATCCAACGTGGTTAGCAAACCCAATGGTCATACGCAAGGCTAACAGAAAATGGAGACTTTGCATAGATTTCACGGATCTTAACAAGGCCTGCCCAAAGGACCCATTTCCCTTGCCGCGCATCGACCAGATTGTGGATTCCACTTCCAGGTGTGATTTGCTCTCCTTTCTGGATGCATACTCTGGATATCATCAAATCTTTATGTCCAAGGAAGACAAAGAGAAGAACTCATTCATCACCCCATGTGGCACATACTGCTTCGTGTGAACGCCTTTCAGGTTGAAGAGTGCCGGGTCCACTTTTGCAAGAGCAGTCCAGATTGGTTTTGAATCACAGTTGCACAGGAACATTGAAGCTTATATGGATGATATTGTGGTCAAGACCAAGGACAGATCGACCCTCATCCAGGACTTAGAAGAGACATTTGCTAATCTGCGCAAGATCAACTTGAAGCTGAACCCGGAGAAGTGTGTGTTTGGCGTTCCCTCCGGCAAGCTACTTGGTTTCTTTGTGTCCCATCGCGGGATAGAGGCCAACCCTAATAAGATCAAGGCTATCGAGCAGATTCAGGCACCCAAGACTGTTAAGGATGTGAGGCGTTTGACAGGGTGCGTTGCCGCGCTTAGCAGATTCATCTCGAAGTCTGCCGAGCGTGCCTTGCCGTTCTTCAAAATTTTGAAGAAGGCAGGACCCATGAAGAGGACTCGGGAAGCTGACGCAGCACTGCAAGATTTGAAGACCAACTTGTCTTCTGTGCCCACTTTGGTTGCTCCCAAACCACAAGAGCCGTTGCTGCTATACCTGGCGGCAACTAATCAAGTGGTTAGTGCAGCACTAGTGGCGCAGCGGGAAGTAGAGGAAGCAGTAGCATCAGCCAGTGTTCCTTCCGGGGGAGAGAATGAGCACAGCCCGGCAAGGCCAGACGTAGATCAAGATAGAGAAGAGCACGGCAGCGGAGTCAACCCCAATGACGCGGCAAGGAAGAAAGTGGTGCAGCGCCCAGTATACTTCATCAGGTCTCTATTACAGGGGGCTAGATCCATGTATTCTGGCGTGCAAAAATTGATTTTTGGCCTAGTCATGGCCTCAAGGAAACTGCGCCACTACTTCCAAGCCCATGAGATCACGGTTGTCACCCGCTTCCATTTGCAAAGGATACTCTGAAACCCTGAGGCTACCGGCAGAATAGTGGAGTTGGCATTGGAGTTATCCAGCTTTGGCTTAAATTTTGAAAGCACATCAACAATTCAGAGCAGAGCACTGGCAGAGTTTATTGCAGAATGGACGCCAACCCCTAATGAAAAGGTACTGGAGACAGTTATTCCCTGCAAGAAAGCACCCCAAGAATGGATCATGTATTTCGATGGTGCCTTCTCCCTACAAGGTGCAGGGGTTGGCGTCCTTCTCATTGCTCCCACTGGGGAGCACCTGAAGTATGTCGTCCAGATGCATTTTCCCTGGGAGGAGGCGACCAACAATACTACAAAGTATGAAGGGCTCCTTGCCGGGCTCAGGATTGCAACAGAGTTAGGAATCCAGAAACTGATCATTCGAGGAGATTCACAACTTGTGGTACGACAAGTCAACAAGGATTACCAAAGTCCATTGATGGAGGCATACGTCGAGGAAGTGAGAAGACTGGAGAAGCGCTTTGACGGATTGCAAACAGAGCATGTGCCCCGTGCGGAAAACAGCATTGCTGATCATCTGTCGAAGTGCGCTGCGCAGAAGCTTCCTGTGGACATGTTACATGCAACAAAACTGAGGGTACCGGCAGGATAGCCTACTGGGGGAAACTTGTTTACTTAAAAGTATAGAGGCATCCCACCTCTACATGGACATGTTACATGCACGAGTCCCCGACAAGGTTTATCTTTTTCATTAATATGCTGATCAAACAAGTACAGACCTTACAGGACACAAACAAGGATTAAAGAGATTGCATAATTTGAACTAAAATTTGGCAAGTGCCTACAAATTTAAGATTAAAAAAAGATAAAATGCCTGCGATGCCTTCACTTTTTTCTCTCCTTCTTCGAAACTACAGGGAGAGACGAAGAAGGCAAAGGGAAGGCCTGGCTAGGATTCGGCGCCTCCCCAGATCAGGATGGCGCCGATCCCAGGCTTGGAGCAAAAAACCGGAGGGCAAGTGCGGATGGTGGCGCTGCCGAAAGCCCAGACGGAGATGATGGTGCTGCCGGCAAACATGACTCGTCGGAGCGGTCGTTCCCATTCTTGACGCGTCGTGGGTTGCCGCCACCTTCCATACCGCTGTCGCCTGAAGCTCGCACCACGCCAGCCGACGCGGACGCCATATGCTCCGGGTAACTCCACAGAGAGCATGGTCGTCTCTGACGGCATGGAGATAAGAAGCCACCGCCCGTTAAGGAAGCATGCATGAGGACAAGGGGCTCTCCCATGCGCCAGACGGGCAGTGCACTGGGAGGTAGGGTCCGCCTTCACAGATGGCGAACCGCCTCCGCAACCTCCCTCCAACGCCGCAGGAGGAGGGGGAATAGGCCACGATCGACTACCACACCCCGTGCCCATTACGGGCCTCCGCGTGGTGTCGTTTGCGTTGCCCCTCACAAAAATTGAAGCCACGGGCGGCCCGGCGACAAGCACACCAGAGTCGCCACCTTCGGTGCTACCGCCGCGCCGCCCGAGCGCCCTCCTGAGGCTCGTGTGAAGGTGAGAAAGGGATCCTACCCCGGCGAAGGCGTGACCATACCCTTCTCTCACTCCCCAAGCAGGAGCTCGAGCATTTGGCATCGCCAACCCCAAGCTAGGGCTCGGGGCCTAGCCCCGGGCTCTCCCTTTAAGCATACCCAGCAGAAAGCAGAGGATGGAGGGGGAGGGATATGAGGATGAATGCCCCCGCTCCTCCCCCGCCCCTCCTTTTATAGGCGGGTCAGGGCAGAGAGCCGATCCCCCGGCGGGTAACCACCGTCCTCCTCCGCCAATCCAAGAAGGCCGGGCCCCTGCCTTGATGCTCTCCCGCGCCACGCACCTCCATTACCTACCCCACTCAATGCATGCATCATACGTGGCTAAGGATAAGGGCGTGGTGGGAAGAGTGAATTGGCAGTTACTCACCCGTGCGTTAAAGCATTCACGGGCCATTACAAGGGTGGCCCCACTGTAATTGGTGTTACACAACGCGCGGGAGAACCAGAAACTGACCTGGGCTTAGGTTAATGAAGAAGCAAAGAAAATCTCAAAGGGCGAAGCCACCCCTACGCTCCTGCCTGTGCACTGGTTAGGGCCTACCCCAACGATGCCCGGCAGCGCGTTCGGGCCAGGCCCGGGGGCTCCTGTCGGTGCAACAAACCCTGGGTCCATTGCCCAGACTATACACAGGCCTAAGGACAAGATTGCGGCACCCATGATCAGACCAATCACAAGGGATCAGTACTTTGAAGGCTCAAAGTGCAGATCAAGAAGACCAAGACGAGCCAGAGAAGCAAGATATCACTAAGGGAAAAACCTCCCTTGTCGGACAGGCGAGCCTGGCAAGGTTGGGGCTACCCCGGAAGCAAGCTTCCAGATCGTCCCGGCAGGCCTGCTGGGGCTTGCGGAGGCAAACTACTCCACCGCACCACCTCACAGCGACGCAAGTCATCGATCAGTGCGGTGTCAAGCCCCTAAGTGACTAAGTGGCTACTTCCTGCCACATGGCAGCCACTTCCTGAGGAAAATACCTCCAAATGACACCCGTCCTAAGACGTGTCAAGCAAGTAGGCACGAAGCTAGCAAAACAGCCCGGCAAGGCTTGTCAGGCGCACTGTGATGTGACATTGAGAGGTGCATTTAATGCGCTCTATCCGCCTGCAGAGTTAGGTATGATAGCACTATTTGCTATCTAATCAGTGTGTAAAAGATTGATTTGCCACTGTGGTGACTCCTTTATCTATAAAAGGAGGCCCATGGCAATCATGGAGAGGATTTGTACCCTCGCACATTCATACGCGCGTAGCCACTCTTGCCTCGAGGCAACCCTGCCGGGCAAGAGCGCTGCATTCTCCACCATCAATCCACCAAAGCAGGAGTAAGGTTTTACGCCTCACGGCGGCCCAAACTTGGGTAAAAACTGCCCGTGTGATCTCTGTCGTGTTGTGTTGCGCCTCTTTGTGCAACGTGCACATTCCCCCCCGCCGAACCAAAAGGGGCTCATGGCCCCATAGGTGGCCGTTGTTTCCCACGACATTATCCAAGCCTTATATATTGATGCTTATGATATATTTGATTGAGTCACTAAGGGAATTGATGAGGAATTTTATAAAGAATGGATTGAAGAAATATTTAAGGAACCTATTAAAAGTGAGATAAATGTTTCCTATGAGGATGTTTATGGGGATGACCCAGAATATGAAATTATGAATGTCAAGGTTACTAATCGGAGTCCCTTCCATGCCTTAAGCTCTGCAGCTAGAAGGGAAGAACATAAAAAGAGGGACTTACTAAGAAAGGTTTTGGAAGATTTGATTAAAAAGGAATTAAATACCAAAGATGACAATACCTAGATCTATGCATTATGCCTAGCTAGGGGCATTAAACACTAGCACTTTTTGGGAGGCAACCCAATTTTTATTTTGTGTTTTTTGTTTTCATTCCTGTTTTCCAATAAATACACATTATTACCTTTGTAGTAATTGTGTTTTAGTGTTTTAATTAGTGTTTGATCCAAGTAAGACCTTCGGGATGGTCTATGGCGATAGTTGATTTGATCTAGCTGAAAGACAGAAACTTTTGCCCTCATTGCCAGAAATTTAAAAACTCACAGAAATGTTCTTTTGATCTGAATTTTTTTATAAAAGATTCATACACAAATTTCCTAGGTTTTCCTAAGTTTTCAGAATTTTTGGAGTTACAGAAGTATACGAAATTTCCAGATTACTACAGATTGTTCTGTTTTTGACAAATTCTGTTTTCTATGTGTTGTTTGCTTATTTTGATGAATCTATGGGTAGTATCGGGGGTATGAACCATGGAGAAGTTGGAATATAGTAGATATAACACCAATATAAATTTATAATGAGTTCACAACAGTACCTAAAGTGGTGATTTATTTTATTATACTAACAGATCTTACGAGTTTTCTGTTGAGTTTTGTGTTGTGAAGTTTTTAAGTTTTGGGTAAAGTTTTGATGGACCACGGAATAAGGAGTGGCAAGAGCCTAAGATTGGGGATTCCCAAGGCACCCCAAGGTAATATTCAAGTACAACCAAGCATCTAAGCTTGGGGATGCCCCGGAAGGCATCCCCTCGTTTATCTTCAATCCATCGGTAAATTTACTTGAGGCTATATTTTTATTCACCACATGATATGTGTTTTGCTTGCAGCGTCTTGTATGATATGAGTCTTTGATTTTTAGTTTGCCACAATCATCCTTGCTGTACACACCTTTTGTGAGGGACACACATTAATCATGAATTTATTATAATACTCTATGTGCTTCACTTATATCTTTTGAGTTAAGCAGTTGCTCTAGTGCTTCACTTACATATTTTTAGAGCACGGCGGTGGTTTCATTTTATAGAAATTGATGAACTATCATTCTTCACTTATATTATTTTGGGAGCCTTAAAAATAGTATGGTAATTTTCTTAGGTTATGAATTTGGTCCTAATATGATGGGCATCCAAGAGGGATATAATAAACACTTCCGTATAAGAGCATTGAATATATGAGAAGTTTGATTCCTTGTATTTGTTTTGAGATATAAAGATGGTGATATTAGAGTCATGCTAGTGATTAATTGTTGTCGGATTCGGGGTTCCACAGACCCTTGAGAGGTTCGAACTCTGGGGTGCGTGCGAAGAACTGTCCCTCCCCAGTCTGCCTGCTCAACGATCCCACGGCCTAGCTCGACGAACCCAAGGGACAAGAGACACAGCAGTTTATCCTGGTTCGGGCCACCTTGCGGTGTAATACCCTACTCCAGCTTTATGGTGGATTGCCCCAGAGGGCTGAGGATGAACTAGTACAGAGGTGGAACGACCTCAGGAGGTGAGGTGTTCTTGAGCTCAATGAGCTGGTGAGGTGGTCAGGGTGGAATGGATCCGATCCTCCTCTATGGTGGAGGCTAAGTCCTATTTATAGTGGCCTTGGTCCTCTTCCCAAAGAAAGGCGGGAAGGGATCCCACAACAGCCAAATTCAACGGGAGACAACTAGTACAAGTTATCCTGACAAAAGTAGTCTTCGCCTGCAAAAGCCTCTAGCGGTGACGCTGCAGTGGGCTCCGCGATGACCTCCGTCCTGCCATCTTGGCGGTCCTGGTCTTGTTGCACCGATATGGAAACCTTTCCTTGATTCCTCGGGACTCCGTGCCTGCGCTTGCCTCCTTGGCACCAAAGGGGAAACTGGTACACTACGCCCGCTGGCGCCCGCCTGGTCTTGGTCGTCATGGCTCACGTCAGGCGAACCTCGCAAGGTGCGGCTTGCATTGATATCTCCGCTCCTCGGGAGCCAGCCTGGGGAGGCCGCCCCTCGTGGAGGTCTTGGTGTCGTCCGCCTCGTGAGGGTCTTGAGTTGTTGTTGCTGAAGCTGGGCCGTACTAGGCCGTCGATGGAGCCACGCCGTGGGCCGCAGGCAGGCAAGTCTGGGCACCCCCGGTCCCAGGACGCCGACAGTAGCCCCCGGGCCCAAGGGGCGCTCGAACTTGGCTTGAAGGCGAAGCCAAAGGGCAAGTGCGGAGCACCGCGGGCCCTAACCGCCTGCGGCCTCGGTCGCTGCATGGCCATTGATGGGACGTGGGCGCCTCCGCTTCCCCACGCTGCCTCGGTAACTGCTCGACTTGACGAGACCCTGCTGCATGCAGAGAAAAATCATCATTACGCGCGATCATGGAGGCCGGCGGTCGGCCTCCCCTTGGCTATAAATGAGGAGAGGGGCGAAGCCCCCTTGCTTGTCTCCGTCTTCTCGCCACCCGCTCCTTCTTCTTCCTTCTTGCCTCGTCGTCTTGCCGTGGTGCTCCTGGCGTCGACAAGGAAGTTCTCTGCTGCCGAGAAGGGGAAGGCCCCTAAGGAGGGGCCCGGCTCGCCGCCGCCCAAGAGGGGACGAGGTCGCCCCCGCAAGCATGCGGCGACCCCTGTGGTGGCTCCTCGTGGACGTGGACGCGCCTCGAGTGGCCGTGGCGGCGCCTCTTCTCGTGGCGAGAGCCGTTAGGGGTGAGGCAGCCCCTGTGATGGAGGGAGGCGCGCCGTGGTCGCCCGGCCTCCTCGGCTGTGCCTCCACTCGACAGAAGTGCTCCCAGAGTTTGTCGTGTGGTTGGAGGGGCCGACCGGCACCTGGCTCTCACTCCCCCGCTTCTTCGCGGGCGAGCTGCCAGTCACTGGCCTTGACGGCCTCTGGCTGCAAGCTGACGGCTACTGCAGCAAGGCTACATGAGTCGGGGTCGAAGTTTCCGCTGCCGGGAACGTGGCCCTGACCCGCGGCTGGCAGATGTTCGCCCGCGCGCGTGGCCTGAGCAGGAGGTGCACCCTCCTCATCAGGTACGACGGCGTCGCGACCCTCTACATGAGGGTGTTTGGGGAAGATGGCCACCGCGCAGGGTACTGCCCCAAAGATGATGGCGGTGATGATGAGCTTGGCCTTGACGACGGCCGTGGTGATGCCGAGGGTGGGCTTGCCCTTGGCGACTACCGCGGCGGCTCTTCCTCCGGCGAGAGCACAAGCAGCGGTGGTTACAACCAGCCGCCACGTCGCCGGGCTCACGTCGAGGGAGGTGGCGGGTCTTCTCGCCGCCACGCCCTGGTGAAGCGGGAGGAGGGCTCAGGCTGAGCCCGGAGAACCTCCGGAGCCGAGCCTCAGGAGCTGCTGCAGTCGCGCGGCCACTTCTGTTTAACCTTTCCTTTCTTCTGCATTTTGAAAAAAGTAGAGAGCCCTGCTAGGGCGTGTAATGAACCATGGCACTTATGCCGCTATGCCATGTTTATTGTTCTTGTGTTGTGCTATGGTGTTCATGCCCCGAGTAGGTGTGGTAGGATAACTTAGCTTGGTACACCCGCGGTAGCTTCCCTCCTCCTGAGGGCATGTCCTTCAGCACCTGGTGAGGCCCCCTTGCTGCCGACCTAGGAGCCGCTGGCCTCGGGAGGCATCATAAAACTGCAGGGTTTGTTAGAAAACTTGTCGGGTGCCTTGTTCTTCCTTGCGTGAGCCCTTAGGCATGACTAGTCGTGGCTTAGCTCACCGCGTCACGGTACCCGGGGGGCACAGACTTAAGAGGGTGCACAAATCACGAGCTCAATCAAGGGCGCCTCGTGAAGATCAAGGAAGCCGAAGCTCTGGGGCAACAAGGCTTTGGCGAGGTGTGTTCGCGACGTGGGCTAGCCCAATGCACGCACACACCTGTCCAGCCCCCGTGGGAGGCGCACGAGGGAGAGCGACGGGCAACTGCCGTTCTCCCCAACCTAGAAAAAAAAAAGCAAGCGAGGCAAGAAGAGAAAACCCAACTAGGCAATCGAGAAACGCTAGAGCTCCAAATTCCATTAAAAGGTTGCAAACCAGCTGCAGAAAGCAAGCAAATGAACAGCCGCGTCCGGCACCTAGTCCAGTCTTCTCACCAGCGCGGAGCTAAGTGCTGCCACTAGGACGTGGGAGGGAGCCCCCGAGGCCGGAGGGCGGCACTCTGGAGACTCCGGGGCGTGTACAGCCCCACTCATTATTATGTGAGAGTGTCACGAGCGGAGACCTTCACAGGCACTGGGCCTTGCTTCATGGGTAGAACTTCCGGAGCTGCTGGATGTTCCAGGCGTTCTGGATGGGGATCCCATCCTGCGTCTCCAAGCGCACGGCGCCAGGCCTGGAGACGCGGGCAATCCTAAACGGGCCCTCCCACATGGGAGAGAGCTTTTGCAGCCCCTCCCTGGAGAGCACCCGCCTTAGGACAAGATCGCCCACCTCGAGCGTCCTGGAGCGAACGCTGCGACAGTGGTACCGCCGCAGCGCCTGCTAGTACCTTGCCGCCCGGAGCGAGGCTTGACGGCGGCGTTCGTCCCCCAGCACGAGTTCCATCCCCCGCAAGGCGTCCTGGCGTGCCTCTTCAAACGCCAGGACCCGCGCGGAGTGATGCTTGACTTCATGTGGGAGAACTGCTTCGGCTTCATAGACGAGGAAGAATGGAGTCTCGCCCGTTGGCTTGGTGGCGGTGGTGCGGATGGACCACAGCACGTACTGGAGCTCATCGATCTAGCGCCTACCGCAGGCCTTGAGCTTTTTCTTGAAGGTTCTTGTTTTGAGGCCTCTCAGGACCTCCGCGTTGGCGCACTCAGCTTGGCCGTTGCTCCTGGGGTGTGCCACTGAGGCGTAGCATATCTGCGTTCCAAGGTTAGCACAATATGTTTTGAAGAGATTGCTAGTGAACTGCGAGCCGTAGTCGGTGATGATACGATTAGGGAACCCGAAGCGGCTCACGAGGCTCTTGATGAACTTGACTACCGAACCGGCTGGGATGGTGCGGACAGCTTCCACTTCCACCCACTTGGTGAACTTGTCGATGGCAACGTAGAGGTAGCGTTAGCCCCCAGGCGCCCGTGGGAATGGTCCCAAGATGTCCAGCCCCCAGACCACGAACGGCCACGTGAGCGGAATGGTTTGGAGGCCGTGAGCAGGCTAGTGGGTCTGCTTGGCATGAAACTGGCAGGCTTCATAGGACTTGACCAACTCTGTGGTGTCGTTGAGCGCCGTTGGCCAGTAGAACCCGCTGCGGAATGCCTTCCCCACGAGGGTGCGTGATGAAGAGTGGTGCCCGCAGTCCCTGCCATGTATATCCGTCAGCAGGTCGCGCCCCTGCTCCCTGGAAATGCATCGTAGAGAGATGTCGTTTGGACGCCTCCGATAAAGCTCACCATCCCGAATGCAGTATGTTGTAGCTTGGCGTGCCACCCACTCTGCGTCTTCCTCCTTCTCCGGCAGGGTTCCCTGGGGCAGGTATGCTCTGAACTCTTCAGTCCAGCATCCCTCCTGAGGCTCGAGCGCGAGGAGCAGACGCGCCCCTGAGGTCAGGCCACAGGCTGGGGCTCTCGAGGTTGGTGCTGGGGGGAGCTCCTCCTGAGGCGGCGTTGCCTCTGCAGCGGGTGGGGCTGCCGAAGGCTTGAAGAGCCAGTCCTCGAAGACGCCGGGATCCTGAGGTAGGCGCCAGGACACCCTCTTGGCGATGTCGTCGGCTTCCTTGTTTGTGCCGCGCGGCACGTGCTGCAGTTCCAAGCCCAAGAATTGTTTCTCAATTTTGCGTACCTCCGCAAGGTATGCCTCCATGTGCTCGTCCTTCGGCTCGTATACTTTGTTGGAGAAGTTGACGAGGAGCTGGGAGTCGCCCTTGATGGTGAGGCGCTTCACTCCCAAGGCTGCCGTAGCCTTGAGACCGGCGATTAAGCCTTCGTACTCCGCAATGTTATTGGAGACCTTCTCGCCCTGCTAGAAGCAGAGCTGCACGGCGTAGTAGAGCTTGTCCTGGGTGGGCGAGATGAGCACGGCTCCAGCCCCCGCGCCCTGACGCGCGAAGGCGCCGTCAAAGTACATGACCCATCCGTCTGGCGCCTCGCTTCCTGGTGAAAGTGGGCGGTCCTCGCCTACTTCAGGGCTAGGAACGTCAGCCCATTCCACCACGAAGTCGGCGAGCGCGGCACCCTTGATGACTCTAGTGGTGTTGAACTCCAACTGGAATGCCTGCAACTCGATGTTCCATTCTACGACTCTCCCCGCAGCATTGGGGCTCCGGAGCACCCTCTCCAGTGGGTAAGCTGAGACGACCTTGATGGGGTGACCTTGGAAGTAGTGGCGCATCTTGCGGGAGGCGACAAGGAGTGCGAGCAGGAGCTTCTACGGCATGGGATAGCGCGCCCGTGCGTCACGCAATACCGTGCTGACAAAGTACACCGGGTGCTCAATGAGGGCCAGAGCGCTGGTGATGTCTTGTACCTCCCGAGGCTGGGGGTCCTCGGGAGCTTGGCTGTCTGCAAGGGCAGCCAGGCCCCCAGGAGCGCCGTCCTGAGGCGCCTGGTCATCTGCTGGTGCCGCCGGGGCCTCAGGAGCACTGTCCCGAAGCTGCGTCGTCTCATCCTGGCGTGTGGCGCTGCCCGGCGAGTCCCCGGCCTGGTGCTCTTCCCGGACCGCCACTAGTGCTGTGCTGGCAGAGTGTGGCGTGGCGGCCAGGTAAAGCACCAAGGGCTCGAGAGGTCGCGGCGCCACCATCACTGGTGGGCTGGTGAGGTATCTCTTGAGGTCTTGAAATGCTGCGTCAGCCTCCGGAGTCCATTCGGATGGCCCTTTCTTCTTCATTAGCTTGAAGAATGGGAGGGCGCACTCCGCAAGCTTGGAGATGAAGCGCCCTAGCGAGGTCACGCAGCCCGCCAGCTTTTGCATTTCCTTGAGAGTCTGCGGCGGGCTCATCCTTTCTATCGCCTTGACCTTCTCGGGGTTCGCCTCGATTCCCCTGTGTGACACCAAAAAGCCCAACAGCTTACCGGACGGGACACCAAACACACATTTCTCCGGGTTGTGCCGCAGGTCCACCTTGCGTAGACTGGTGAACGTCTCTTCCAGGTCCTCAATGAGGGTCCTTGCCTCCCGAGACTTCACCACTATGTCATCGATGTATGCCTCGGCGTTCCTCCCAAGCTGCTGGCCCAGAGCAATGTGCATCAGCCACTGGAAGGTCGCTCCGGCGTTACGCAGCCTGAAGGGCATGCAGGTGTAGCAATACACCCCGCACGGGGTCAAGAAGGCCGTCTTCTCAACATCTTGCACCGCCATCTTGATTTGGTGATATCCTGAGAATGCGTCCAGGAAGCACAGCAGGTCACACTCGGCGGTAGAGTCGACGATCTGGTCGATGCGCGGGAGCGGGAAGGGGTCTTGAGGGCAAGCCTTGTTGAAGTTGGTGAAGTCGACGCACATGCGTTCCTTCCCGCCTTTCTTGGGTACAATGACCGGGTTAGCCAGCCATTTCTGGGTACCGCACTTCCCGAATGACACTAGCATGTTGCAGCTTGTGGGTCTCTTGGACGATGAACGCCTGCTTCTCCGTGGACTGCCGCCGTGCCCTCTGCTTCACCGGGCGCATGTTGGGGCACATCCTCAGGTGATGCTCGATTACCTCCCTCGGGACACCGACCAGATCTTTGGGCTCCCATGCAAACACCTCCTTGTTTGCGCGCAAGAAGCCAACCAACGCCTTTTCTTGGTCTGGGGCGAGGTTGGCTCCTATGGTGAAGGTGGCTCCTGACGCCCCATCCTTTTCAACCGGCACCTACTTTGTCTCGGCCCGATCTTGGGAGAACAGCTGCTTCTTCTTCATTGGCGCAGCCCCCGGGGCCTCAGGGGCTCCTCCACCTGCTGGGTGTGCTGATGCCGCGGCCCTGAAGGTGAGCTTGAGGGCAGTCAGGCCTCCTTGGTGTTTCCGGCCACAGTGAGGACGCCGCTGCTCCCCGGCATCTTCATGAGGTTGTAGGCAGGATGAGTCGCTGCCATAAACTTGGCCAAGGACGGGTACCTGAGGATGGCATTGTACGGGAGGCTGATGTGGGTGATGTCAAAGTCGATAAGCTCGGAGCGGTAGTTGTCGCGGGTGCCGAAGGTGACGGGGAGGCGGATCTGCCCCAGGGGGCTGGTGGAACCGTCGACGACCCCGGAGAAGGGCTTGGTCGGGCGGAGCCGGCCATGTGGCACATGGAGCAAGCCGAAAGCTTCCACAGAGAGCACGTTGAGGCCAGCTCCACCGTCGATGAGGGTCTTGGTAACCGCCATGTTGCAGATGGTGGGGGTGTAGAGCATCGGGAGCGTGTCTGCGCCCGCGGTGGTTGCTGGGTGGTCTCTCGAGCCGAAGGTGAGGTCGGCCTTGGGCGCCGCCCATCCCGGGGGAGCTCCCTGCTGCACGTGTGCGGCACCTACTTGGCGGAAGAACTGCTTGATGTGACGGTCCGAGGGCGGTGCCTGCGAACCTCCGAGGAGGGCTGCGACGGCGAGGGGCGCCGGCGCCGCGAAGCGCGCGATGAAGAGACCGCGCAGCTCCTCCCAGAAGGCCACAGAAGATTCCGGCAGGTTGAGCATCCAGGCGCGCGGCACGCTAGTGAGGGCCATGGGAAACCAGTTGGCCATGACCTTGTCATCGCCACCGGCCACCAAAACAGCCTCCTCATATGCCTGGAGAAATGCGACTGGGTCTGCCACACCGTCGTAGCGAGGTGGCATCTCTGGCTTGAACTTGGGTGGCCACTGTACATGTCGTAAGGAGGGGGTGAAGGACCGGAGGCCCATGGTGCCTCCGTGCGCGCCCATCAATCCGGCCAGTGGAGCAGCGCCCGCCATGAGAGCTGAATGGAGGAGCAAAGCAGACGAAGAGACGAAGCTTCGACGCACCTCTACCTGGCGCGCCAAATGTCGGATTCGAGGTTCCGCAGACCCTTGAGAGGTTCGAACTCTGGGGTCCGTATGAAGAACTCTCCCTCCCCAGTCTGCCTGCTCAACAATCCCACGGCCTAGCTCAATGAACCCAAGGGACAAGAGACACAATAGTTTATCCTAGTTCGGGCCACCTTGCGGTGTAATACCCTACTCCAGCTTTGTGGTGGATTGCCTCAGAGGGCTAAGGATGAACTAGTACAGAGGTGGAACGACCTCAGGAGGTGAGGTGTTCTTGAGCTCGATGAGCTGGTGAGGTGGTCAGAGTGGAATGGATCTGATCCTCCTCTATGGTGGTGGCTAAGTCCTATTTATAGTGGCCTTGGTCCTCTTCCCAAAGAAAGGTGGGAAGGGATCCCACAATGGCCAAATTCGAAGGGAGACAACTAGTACAAGTTATCCTGACAAAAGTAGTCTTCGCCTGCAAAAGCCTCTAGCGGTGACGCTGCAGTGGGCTCCGCGATGACCTCTGTCCTGCCGTACTGGCGGTTCTGGTCTTGTTGCACTGATATGGAAATCTTTGCTTGATTCCTCGGGACTCCGCGCCTGCGCTTGCCTCCTTGGCACCAAAGGGGAAACTGGTACACTGCGCCCACTGGCGCCCGCCTGGTCTTGGTCATCATGGCTCATGTCAGGCGAACCTCGTGAGGTGTGGCTTGCATTGATATCTCCGCTCCTCAGGAGCCAGCCTGGGGAGGCCGCCCCTCGTGGAGTCTTGGTGTCGTCCGCCTCGCGAGGCTTGGCCCCTCGCGAGGGTCTTGAGTTGTTGTTGCTGAAGCTGGGCCATACCAGGCCATCGATGGAGCCACGCCATGGGTCGCAGGCAGGCAAGTCTGGGCACCCCCGGTCCTAGGACGCCGATAATTGTGGATTGGTAGAAATACTTGTGTTAAGGTTTGTGATTCCCGAAGCATGCACGTATGGTGAACCGTTATGTGATGAAATCGGAGCATGATTTATTTTTTGACTGTCTTCCTTATGAGTGGCGGTCGGGGACAAGCGATGGTCATTTCCTACCAATGTATCCCCCTAGGAGAATGCGTAATAGTACTTTGCTTTGATGGCTAATAAATTTTTGCAATAAGTATGTGAGTTCTTTATGACTAACATTCAGTCCACGGATTATACGCACTCTCACCCTTCCACCATTGCTAGCCTCTCTAGTACCGTGCAACTTTCGTCGGTGCATTAAACCCACCATATACCCTTCCTCAAAACAGCCACCATACCTACCTATTATGGCATTTCCATAGCCATTCCGAGATATATTGCCATGCAACTTCCACCGTTCCGTTTATTATGACACATACCATCATTGTCATATTGCTTTGCATGATCATGTAGTTGGCATAGTATTTGTGGCTTGGCCACCGTTCACATTTTTATACATGTCACTCTAGATCATTGCACATCCCGGTACACCGCCGGAGGCATTCATATAGAGTCATATTTTGTTCTATAATCGAGTTGTAATTCTTGAGTTGTAAGTAAATAAAAGTGTGATGATCATCATTATTAGAGCATTGTCCCATGTGAGGAAAGGATGATGGAGGCTATGATTCCCTCACAAGTCGGGATGAGACTCCGGACTTAAAAAATAAAAAAAAGAGGCCAAAGAACCCAAAATAAAAAAAGGCCAAAGAGCCCAAACAAAAAAAATGAGAGAAAAATGAGAGAAGGGACAATGTTACTATCCTTTTTTCACACTTGTGCTTCCAAGTAGCACCACGTTCTTCATGATAGAGAGTCTCCTATTTTATCACTTTCATATACTAGTGGGAATTTTTCATTATAGAACCTGGCTTGTATATTCCAGTGATGGGCTTACTCAAATTACCCTAGGTCTTCGTGAGCAAGCATGTTGGATGCACACCCACTTTGTTTTCTTTTTGAGCTTTCATACACTTACAGCTCTAGTGCATCCGTTGCATGGCAATCCCTACTCACTTGCATCAATATCAATTGATGGGCATCTCCATAGCCCATTAATTTTCCTAGTTGATGTGAGACTTTCTCCTTTTTGTCTTCTCCTCACAACCTCCACCATATTCTATCCCACCTACAGTGCTATATCCGTGGCTCACGCTCATGTATTGCGTGAAAGTTGAAAAAGCTTGAGAACATTAATTGTATGAAAAAATTGCTTGGCTTGTCATCGGGGTTGCGCATGATGAAATATTTTGTGTGATGAAGATAGAGCATAGCCAGACTATATGATTTTGTAGGGATAACATTCTTTAGCCATGTTATTTTGAGAAGACATGATTACTTTATTAGTATGCTTGAAATATTATTGTTTTTATGTCAATACTAAACTTTTGCTTTGAATCTTATGGATCTGAACATTCATGCCACAATAAAGAAAATTGCATTGATAAATATGTTAGGTAGCATTTCACATCAAAAAATTTGTTTTATCATTTAACTACTCGAGGACGAGCAGGAATTAAGCTTGCGGATGCTTAATACGTCTCCAACGTATCTCTAATTTTTATTGTTCCATGCTATTTTATTATCTGTTTTGGATGTTTTATATGCATTAATATGCTATTTTATATTATTTTTGGGACTAACCTATTAACCTAGTGCCAGTGCCAGTTGTTGTTTTTTCCTTGTTTTTGGGACTAACCTATTAACCTAGTGCCCAGTGCCAGCTTGTGGGCCCCTCGGAGACCTTCCAACCCTAACTCCACCACTATATATTCACAAATATTCCCCCGATACCAGGGGGCACGCCAAAAAAAAATCGCCGCCGCAAGCTTCTGTGCCCGTGAGATCCCATCTTGCGGCCTTTTTCAGCACTCCCCCGGAGGGGGATTCGATCACGGAGGGCCTCTACACCAACCTTGCTGACCTTTTGATAATGTTTGAGTAGTTTACTACAGACCTATGAGTCCATAGCAAGTATCTAGATGGATTCTTCTCTCTCTTTGATCTTCAATACAATGTTCTCCTCGATGTTCTTGGAGATCGATTCGATGTAATCTTCTTTTGCGATGCGATTGTTGAGATCCGATGAATTGTGGATTTATGATCAGATTATCTATGAATATTATTTGAGTCTTCTCTGAACTCTTTTATGCATGATTGAGATAGCTTTGTATTTCTCTCCGATCTATTGATTTGCTTTGGCCAACTAGATTGGCTTTTCTTGCAATGGGAGAGGTGCTTTGTGATGGGTTCAATCTTGCGGTGTCCTCACCCAGTGACAGAAGGGGTAGCGAGGCACGTATTGTATTGTTGCCATTAAGGATAAAAAGATGTGGTTTATATCACATTGCTTGAGTTTATCCCTCTACATCATGTCATCTTGCTTAAGGTGTTACTCTGTTCTTATGAAATTAATACTCTAGATGCAGGAAGGAGTCGGTCGATGTGTGGAGTAATAGTAGTAGATGCAGAATCGTTTCGGTCTACTTGTCACGGACATGATGCCTATATTCATGATCATTGCCTTAGATGTCTTCATAATTATGCGCTTTTCTATCAATTGCTCAACAATAATTTTTTTACCCACCATATGTTTTCTTGAAGAGAGAAGCCTCTAGTGAAACCTATGGCCCCCGGGTCTATTTTCCATCATATATTTTTAGATCTATAAAACCAAAAACCCAAAAATACCGTGCTGCAATTTATTTATATTTACTTTATTTTACTCTTTTACTTATCTTTTATATCTATCTCTATTAGATCTCACTCTTGTTCGTGACTGTGAAGGGATTGACAACCCCTTTTTCGCGTTGTGTGCAAGTGTTTGTTAGTTTGTGCAAGTGCATATATTGGAGACTTGCTTGTGCCTCCTACTGGATTGATACCTTGGTTCTTAACTGAGGGAAATACTTATCTCTACTTTGCTGCATCACCCTTTCCTCTTCAAGGGAAAAATCAACGCAAGCTCTAGAAGTAGCACGCACCTCTTACGTGTTATGATCCACATACCCCAAGGTGACAATAATTGGGATTCTTTCTGGTGATTACCATAGTTTGAGGAGTTCATGTATTCACTATGGGTTAATGCTTTGTTTCGGTTCTCTATTAAAAGGAGGCCTTAATATCCCTTTGTTTCCTTATGGACCCCGCTGCTACGAGAGGGTAGGACAAAAGATGCCATGCAAGTTCATATCGTAGGCACGTATGATTATATAAGGAATGCATGCCTACATTACATTGATGAATTGGAGCTGGTTCTGGTCACCCTTGGTTATAACTGTTACATGATAAATGTTATCCAACATAATTATCCATCACCGATCCAATGCCTACGAGATTTTCACACATTGATCTTTGCTAAGTTACCGTTGTTGTTGTTGTTGTTGTTGTTGTTGTTACAGTCATTAGAAAATTGCTACTATCACTATTACTGTTACTATTGCTATTGTTACTACCGCTACCAAACTATCAATATTACTGTGCTACCAATCACTCTGCTGCAGATATTTAGTTTCCAGGTGTGGTTGAATTAACAACTCAACTGCCAATACTTGCAAATAACCTTTGGCTCCCCTTGGGTCGAATCAATAAATTTGGGTTGAATACTCTACCCTCGAAAACTGTTGCGATCCCCTATACTTGTGGTTATCACTCATGGGTCACCTCGACCTCTCCCGAAGCTTCTAGGGTCTCTTATTGTCCAAACATTTGACAAAAAGTTTCATCGTGTTTGGACTTCCGTAGGTATGGTTTTTCTGCGAAACCAAAAACATGCAAAAAAATAGGAACTGGCACTAGGCACTAGATTAATAGGTTAGTTCAGAAATATAATATAAAATAACATATAAAGTATATAAAAGTGACAAAATAATAATATTTAACAATAAAAAAATTATAGATATGTTTGAGACGTATCAGGCTCTCACTCACACCCCTCAATCCCCTTTTGGTGGCTAATAGCACTAAGTTTTTCTTGCCTTTCATCATGGAGTCACTCTTATTTGGCATGTGGCGCTCACTCTCTTTTTTGTGGCTCTCTCACTCGCTAGTCTCTCCAAGATGATGTGAAGCTTGTTTGTAGGCCATTACTTGGCTTGGCAACATGGGATGAAGAACATACTCCTTGCCCTTCATTTTGAATCTATAGTGATTGATTCGTCCGTTGTGGATAACTCTGCGGTCAAATTGCCAAGGACACCAAGAGGAGGTGGCACACAGACATAGGAATAATGTCACAATCTAAGGTGTCCTCGTAAGCGCCAATATTGAAGGAAACTTGAACGGAATGATCCACTTGTATGGTGTCGGAGTCGCTTAGCCATTGGACCATGTAAGGGCGGGGGTGCTTCTTCTTAATCAATCATAGCTTGGAGCAATTTTCTTCACTTGCTAAGTTGTGGAAACTTTTGCCTTCTATGATGACCTTGGCGGTTCTTACTTGGATGTCCATCTTTGTGTGGAAGATCTGGCAATGCTGATCTTCATCTTGTTGTTATTGAAGTGTCATGGTCTTTGAAACAACAAGAGCGGGGCTCGAATCATTGTCGCAAAACACTTGAGAATCTTCATCTTCATTCACTTGGTGGTGCATGGACATGTGCTCCAAAGCTTTCATTTCATCTTCACTCATGTAGTCATAGATGTTGTCATCATTGGCAATCATTGTCCATCTTGTGGGGCACTCAAATGTCTTGTGGCCACGGCCTTTGCGAGTGAAACACTATATGGAGCTTGTCTTGGCTGTAGCATCTGTTGGAGGTGTTTTAGTTGATGAAGCTCTTGGCTTGTAGTTGCTTGTAGGAGGACGACTCGAAGCAGTCATTGGTTGATTGGAGCTTGTAGTAGTGCCACTGGTGGGTGTCGCTTGAGTAGTAGGCATCAGAGTTGGGGTAGCTTGAGTGTTTGAGCTATATCATCTTGATGAGTACTTGGAGTACTTGTCATCTTGCACTTGTCGCTCCGCTTTGGTTGCTTAGTGGACGAGCTCGAGGAGGTTGGAGTAAGGTTGGAAATCGATGATTTTGTTGATAGGATGGTTGACACCATTCAAGAAACATGCCATCGTTTGCTCTTCGTCTTCCTTAACGTTAACTCTTATCATGGATATCTTCATTTCTTGGTAGTAGTCCTCAACCAACTTTGTGCCTTGATTTATAAGTTGGAGCTTCTTAAAGAGGTCGTGATTGTAATGTGCAGGCACGAATCTAGCCCTCATGACTTCCTTCATTTCATGCCAAGTAGTGATAGGTGGTTCGCCCTGTTCCCTTATTTATTCAACAACTTTTTCCCACCAAATGAGGATGTAGTCTTGGAATTCAAGCGAGGCCATGGTGATATTCTTTTCCTCTTCATAGTTGTGGATAATATCTTTAGACTTTCAAGGCCCATGAAAGATAGTCTTCAGTAACCATGCTTCCAAAGAACTTAGGCATGATGAAATTTAGCTTGCTGTAGTGTTGCTTGTTATCTCTATTGTGGTGGTGGTGGTGTTGTTCTTGAAGTGGAGGAGGAACGTCGTCTTGCTCCTCATGATGATCTTGTTGTTGAGGGTGATACATGCCCTTTGCCTCAACTCTTTCCATCCTTCGTGTAGAGCCCGTTCTTCTCCACACACTCTTCTATTGCGCTCATGCAAGGCGTGAGTGGCTTCTCGTAGGACTCGTTGTGCTTCATTTGCTTGCTCCTCATGTTGTTGTTGTTCTTGCCATAGGGAATCATCATCTTTCACTTCTTGGCGTTGGCATTGTCATTCTTCGTCTAGTTCAAGTGCAACTTGCTCTTCACACCAACGTCGTTCGCGCTCATGAAAGTGGTCTTGTAATCCATTGCCATGGGAATGGATTTTGAGGAGCTTGGTGATCTTGACATTCATATCGAAGATGAGTATGAGGTCATAGAAGACTTGCATCGAAAGAGGTGCCCGAACAGTGGTTTCTTGAGTGTCTCCGTCTTGATGAGTATGAAGATGAATACTTGCGAGTGACAATCATTGCGTGAACCTCATCCATTTTAGTGGCCAACTTGGCATCAAGATAGTCCCGATACCTTGCTTCGGATTAACGCAAGTCGGTAGCGAATTGGTCGATGTGGTCACTCAAGGCTTCATTGGCTTAATGCATAGCTTGTTGTAGAGCGAAATGGTGTGTCTTGGTGACGAAGTTGTCGTCATCTTCGTTATCGTTGAAGAGTGGTTTTGATGTGCTTGGCCTATCCATCACAAGACTTGAGCAAGCGTGAGTGGTAAAATGAGATGAATAATACAAGTTACCTTTCCCAAAGTTGAAGATGGATCCAATGAATGTGGAAGTAGTAGAATTGATACAAGTTCTTGTCAATCTCACACCTACACAAGTAATGGTTTTCCAGGATCTTGGTTAGGATGGGTGGCACAAAATTTAAGCAAGTGTTAGTCAAGATATTGATAGTGTTGAAGAAGTTCACATATTGCAAGTAAGACAAATAGATCAATAGCTATAGTGGCATAAGGAACATAAACATGGATAGATAAGTGGGGTTGTGCAACCAAGGAATGAGCACAAAGACGGTTCCTTTCCCCCGTCCCCCCTCCTCTTCCTCGCGTCACTCTCCCGACGGCGACTCGGGGGCATCCTAGGGTTCCTCCACACTACCGCCTTCCCCTCCCCGGCACTGCAGGAGGCGGTCGTCGGGGCCCCCGCGCGGTTGCCAGTGAGGGTGGTGACGCGGCCTTTGGCCGCTCCCTTTCGGAGGTGAGGGCCCGGATCTGAGGTGGCGGCCTTGCTGGTGTGGACTGCGCTCCTTCGGTGGCGGGGGGCGTTCATCGGTGAGGGTGGCCGGATCCCCTCGGCTACGCGGGCAGCGAGGTCCCGGTGGGCGCTGGTCGTGGCGTGGGGACAGGCCCCGGGCTCCCCTTGTCAGATCTGAGGTGTTTCGGTCTGAGCGCGGCGCACATGTTGTTAATGCCGGTGGATGTTTCGGTGGTGGCAGCAGGGAGACTGTCCGGGGGAAACTCCTGCCTGTCGGTGGCGGTCATGGCATCGATGGCGTCCTGGATGCCATTCCCTCTTGGTGGCGGCGCCGAGGTACATCTTCCCCTGCCTCTCCCCTTCCCCTGCGCCCGGGTGAAAACCCTGGCCCCTTTGGCTCGGCAACGGCGCCGCCATGGTGTCGTTGATACGTCTCCAACGTATCTATATTTTTTATTGTTCCATGCTATTATATTATCTATTTTGGATGTTTTATATGCATTAATATGCTATTTTATATTATTTTTGGGACTAACTTATTAACCTAGTGCCTAGTGCCAGTTTCTGTTTTTTCCTTGTTTTTGACTTTTACAGAAAAGGAATACCAAACGGAGTCCAAACGGAATAAAACTTTACGGTGATTTTTCTTGGACGAGAAGAAACCCACGAGACTTGGAGAGGAGGCCAAAAGCCCTACGAGGAGGCCACAAGCTGTAGGGGCGCTCCCCAGGGCTTGTGGGCCCCTCGGAGACCTTCCAACCCTAATTCCACCACTATATTTTCTCAAATATTCCCCCTATACAAGAGGGCACACCAAAAAAACATTTCCGCTGCCGCAAGCTTATGTTCCCGTGAAATCCCATCTTGGGGCATTTTTTTGCACTCCGCCGGAAGGGGATTCAATCATGGAGGACCTCTACACCAACCTTGCTGCCCTTCTGATGATGTGTGAGTAGTTTAACACAGACCTACGGGTCCATAGCTAGTAGCTAGATGGCTTCTCCTCTCTCTTTGATCTTCAATACAATGTTCGCCTCGACGTTCTTGGAGATCTATTCAATGTAATCTTCTTTTGCGGTACGTTTGTTGAGATCCGATGAATTGTGGATTTATGATCAGATTATCTATGAATATTATTTGTGTCTTCTCTGAACTCTTTTATGCATGATTAAGATAGCTTTGTATTTCTCTTTGATCTATCGATTTGGATTGGCCAACTAGATTGGTTTTTCTTGCAATGGGAGAGGTGCTTTGTGATGGGTTCAATCTTGCAGTGTCCCCACCCAGTGATAGAAGGGGTAGCGAGGCACGTATTGTATTGTTGCCATTAAGGATAAAAAGATGGGGTTTATATCATATTGCTTGAGTTTATCCCTCCACATCATGTCATCTTGCTTAAAGTGTTGCACTGTTCTTATGAATTTAATACTCTACATGCAGGCAGGAGTCGGTCGATGTGTGGAGTAATAGTAGTAGATGCAGAATCATTTCGGTCTACTTGTCACAGACGTGATGCCTATATTAATGATCATTGCCTTAGATGTCTTCATAACTATGCGCTTTTCTATCAATTGCTCAACAGTAATTTGTTTACCCACCGTATGCTTTCTTCAAGAGAGAAGCCTCTAGTGAAACCTATGGCCCCCGGGTCTATTTTCCATCATATATTTTCAGATTTATAAACCAAAAAACCCAAAAATACCTTGCTGCAATTTATTTATATTTATTTTACTCTTTTACTTATCTTTTATACCTATCTCTATTAAATCTCACTCTTGTTCATGACCGTGAGGGGATTGACAACCCCTTTTTCACGTGGTGTGCAAGTGTTTGTTAGTTTGTGCACGTGCATATATTGGGACTTGCTTGTGCCTCCTACTGGATTGATACCTTGGTTCTTAACTGAGGGAAATTCTTATCTCTACTTTGCTGCATCACCCTTTCCTTTTCAAGGGAAAAATCAACGCAAGCTCAAGAAATAGCAGGAAGAATTTCTGGCGCCGTTGCCGGGGAGGTTCTACATCAAGCCTACCAAGTACCTATCATAAACCCTCATCTCTTGCACTTACATTATTTGCCATTCGCCTCTCGTTTTTCCTCTCCCCCACTTCAAAAACATTTTCAAAAAAACACAAAAATATTTGCCTTTTTATTCGCCTTCTTTTGTTCGTCTTTTAGTTTGCTTGTACATTAGATTGCTTGCTTGCCTTCATGGCTCAACCCAAGAGCCATGAGTTTTACTATAGAAAGTTGGAAGAAATTGAAAACAATACAAAAAAATTCATGTCCTTACAATTTGAGCATAATAGTTTCTTTAGGAATGAACTTAAAGAACAAAGCTATGATGCAATATATTAATAAAGAGCTTGATGATGTTACTAAAGAAATATATGGTCTTAAATCTCAATTTGCTCATATTTAAAATTTAGTAGGCCAAATTTCCGATAAGCAAACCACTTTTGGTAAATAAGATGGCTGCTAAAGCGGAGTCTTTAAATAGTGATGAAGATCTTAAAGTGATTGGTGTGACTCCTATTGAATTTTTGTTTGCTAATATAAAACTTGATAAAGATGGGACTGGAGATGAATCAACTTTACCTAGAAGGCGTCCCAATAATTTGGAGGGTGAAGATCTTAATAAAAAAATTGATAAAAGTGGGATTGGCGAGGTCAAAACTTTAAGTAGTGATGAACCCACTCTTTTGGATTTCAAGGATTTTAATTATGATAATTGCACTTTAATAGATTGTATTTCCTTGTTGCAATCCATGCTTAATTCATCTCATGCTTATAATCAAAATAAAGCTTTTACTAAACATATCGTTGATGCTATGATGAAATATTTTGAAGGAAAAACTTGAGTTGGAAGTTTCAATCCCTAGAAAGCTTTATGATGAGTGGGAACCTACTATTAAAATTAAAATTAAAGATTATGAGTGCAATGCTTTGTGTGATTTGGGTGCTAGCATTTCCACTATTCCAAAAACTTTATGTGATGTGCTAGGTTTCCATAAATTTGACGATTGTTCTTTGAATTTGCATCTAGAATTAAGAAACCTATGGGACGGATTAATGATGTCTTATTGTTGCAAATAGGAATTATGTGCCCGTAGATTTTACTGTGCTTGATATAGATTGCAATCCTACATGCCCTATTATTCTTGGTAGACCTTTCCTTAGAACGCTTGGTGCAATTATTGATATGAAAGAAGGAAACATTAGATTTCAATTTCTGTTAAGGAAGGGCATGGAACACTTTCCTAGAAAGAAAATTAAGTTGCCATATGAATATATTATGAGGGCCACCTATGGATTGCATACCAAAGATGACAATACCTAGATCTATGTGTTATGTCTAGCTAGGGGCGTTAAACAATAGCGCTTGTTGGGAGGCAACCCAATTTTTTATTTTGTGTTTTTTGTTTTTGCTCCTGTTTTTCAATAAATACACATTATTAACTCTGTAGTAATTGTGTTTTGATGTTTTCATTAGTGTTTGAGCCAAGTAGGGCCTTAGGGATGGTCTATGGTGATAGTTGATTTGATCTTGATGAAAAACAGAAACTTTTGCGCTCATTGCCAGAAATTTAAAAAATCACAGAAACGTGCTTCTGATCTGAAGTTTTTACAAAATATTTATATACAAATTGACTAGGTTTTCCTAATTTTTCAGAATTTTTGGAGTTACAAAAGTATACGAAATTTCCAGATTACTACAGACTTTTCTGTTTTTGACAGATTCTGTTTTCTATGTGTTGTTTGCTTATTTTGATGAACCTATGGGTAGTATCAGGGGGTATGAACCATGGAGAAGTTGGAATACAGTAGATATAACACCAATATAAATTTATAATGAGTTCACAACAGTACCTAAAGTGGTGATTTATTTTATTATACTAACGGATCTTACGAGTTTTCTGTTGAGTTTTGTGTTGTGAAGTTTTCATGTTTTGGGTAAAGTTTTGATGGACCACGGAATAAGGAGTGGCAAGAGCCTAAGCTTGGATATTCCCAAGGCACCCCAAGGTAATATTCAAGTACAACCAAGCATCTAAGCTTGGGGATGCCCCGGATGGCATCCCCTCTTTTGTCTTCATTCCATCGGTAAATTTACTTGAGGCTATATTTTTATTCACCACATGGTATGTGTTTTGCTTGGAGCGTCTTCTATGATATGTGTATTTGCTTTTTAGTTTGCCACAATCATCCTTGCGGTAAACACCTTTTGAAAGGGACACACGTTAATCATGAATTTATTAGAATACTCTATATGCTTCACTTATATCTTTTGAGCTAGGTAGTTGCTCTAGTGCTTCGCTTATATCCTTTTTTTAGCACGACGGTGGTTTTATTTTATAGAAATTGATGAACTATCATGCTTCACTTATATTATTTTGATAGTCTTTAAACAGCATGGTAATTTTCTTAGGTTATGAATTTATTCCTAATATGATGGGCATCCAAGAGGGATATAATAAAAACTTTCATATAAGAGCATTGAATAATATGAGAAGTTTGATTACTTGCATTTGTTTTGAGATATAAAGATGGTAATATTAGAGTCATGCTAGTGAGTAATTTTGGATTGGTATAAATACTTGTGTTAAAGTTTCTGATTCCTGAAGCATGCACGTATGGTGAACCGTTATGTGATGAAGTCAGAGCATGATTTATTTTTTGATTGTCTTCCTTATGAGCGGCGGTCGGGGACGAGCGATGGACTTTTCCTACCAATATATCCCCCTAGGAGCATGCATATTTGTACTTTGCTTTGATGGCTAATAATTTTTTGCAATAAGTATGTGAGTTCTTTATGATTAATGTTGAGTCCATGGATTATACGCACTCTCACCCTTCCACCATTGCTAGCCTCTCTAGTACCGCACAACTTTCGCCGGTGCATTAAACCCACCATATACCCTTCCTCAAAACAGCCACCATACCTACCTATTATGGCATTTCCATAGCCATTCCGAGATATATTGCAATGCAACTTTCACCGTTCTGTTTATTATGACACATACCATCATTGTCATATTGCTTTGCATGATCGTGTAATTGGCATAATATTTGTGGCTTGGCCACCGTTCATATTTTTTATACATGTCACTCTTAATCATTATACATCCTGGTACACCACCGGAGGCATTCATATAGTCATATTTTGTTCTAGTATCGTGTTGTAATTCTTGAGCTGTAAGTAAATAAAAGTGTGATGATCATCATTATTAGCGCATTGTCCCATGTGAGGAAAGGATGATGGAGGCTATGATTCCCTCACAAGTGGGATGAGACTCCGGACTTAAAAAAAATAAAAAAGAGGCCAAAGAGCCCAAAATAAAAAAAGAGAGGCCAAAGAGCCCAAACAAAAAAATAATAGAAAAGAGAGAAGGGACAATGTTACAATCCTTTTTCCACACTTGTGCTTCAAAGTAGCACCATGTTCTTCATTATAGAGAGTCTCCTATTTTATCTTCTTATACTAGTGGGAATTTTTCATTATAGAACTTGGCTTGTATATTCCAATGATGGGCTTCCTCAAATTGCCCTAGGTCTTCGTGAGCAAGCAAGTTGGATGCGCACCCACTTAGTTTCTTTTTGAGCTTTCATACACTTATATCTCTAGTGCATCCATTGCATGACAATCCCTACTCACTTGCCTCAATATCAATTGATGGGCATCTCCATAGCCCATTAATTTGCTTAGTTGATGTGGGACTTTCTCCTTTTTTGTCTTCTCCTCACAACATACACCATATTCTATTCCACCTATAGTGCTATATCCATGGCTCATGCTCATGTACTGTGTGAAAGTTGAAAAAGCTTGAGAACATTAAATGTATGAAACAATTGCTTGGCTTGTCATCGGGGTTGCGCATGATGAAATATTTTGTGTGATGAAGATAGAGCATAGCCAGACTATATGATTTTGTAGGGATAACTTTCTTTGGCCATGTTATTTTGAGAAGACATGATTGCTTTATTAGTATGCTTGAAGTATTATTGTTTTTATGTCAATATAAAACTTTTTGTTTTGAATCTTATGGATCTGAACATTCATGCCACAATAAAGAAAATTGCATTGATAAATATGTTCGGTAGCATTTCACAACAAAAATTCTGTTTTTATCATTTACCTACTCGAGGACGAGCAGGAATTAAGCTTGGGGATGCTTGATACGTCTCCAACGTATCTATAATTTGTGATTGTTCCATGCTATTATATTATCTGTTTTGGATGTTTTATTTGCATTAATATGCTATTTTATATTATTTTTGGGACTAACTCATTAACCTAGTGCCCAGTGCAAGTTTATTTTTTTCCTTGTTTTTGACTTTTACAGAAAAGGAAGACCAAACAGAGTCCAAACGGAATAAAACTTTATGGTGATTTTTCTTGGACTAGAAGAAACCCACGAGAATTGGAGAGGAGGCCACAAGCCGTAGGGGTGCGCCCCAGGGGGGGCACGCCCCCAGGGCTTGTGGGCCCCTCGGAGACCTTCCAACCCTAATTCCACCACTATATATTCTCAAATATTCCCCCTATACTATAGGGCACACCAAAAATACTTTTCCTCCATCGCAAGCTTCTTTTCCCGTGAGATCCCATCTTGGGGCCTTTACCGGCACTTTGCCGGAGGGGGATTCGATCACGGATGACCTCTACACCAATCTTGCTGCCCTTCTGATGATGTGTGAGTAGTTTACCACAGACCTACGGGTCCATAGCTAGTAGCTAGATGGCTTCTTCTCTCTCTTTGATCTTCAATACAATGTTCTCCTCGATGTTCTTGGAGATCTATTCGATGTAATTTTCTTTTGCGGTGCATTTGTTGAGATCTGATGAATTGTGGATTTATGATCAGATTATCTATGAATATTATTTGAGTCTGCTTTTTACTATTTTATGCATGATTGAGATAGCTTTGTATTTCTCTCCGATCTATCGATTTGGTTTGGCCAACTAGATTGGTTTTTCTTGCAATGGGAGAGGTGCTTTGTGATGGGTTCAATCTTGCGGTGTCCTCACCCAGTGACAGAAGGGGTAGCGAGGCACGTATTGTATTGTTGCCATTAAGGATAAAAAGATGGGGTTTATATCATATGGCACAGAGGTGAACTTGTCGATGGCAACGTAGAGGTAGCGGTAGCCCCCAGGCGCCCGTGGGAATGGTCCCAAGATGTCCAGCCCCCAGACCACGAACGGCCATGTGAGCGGAATGGTTTGGAGGCCCTGAGCAGGCTGGTGGGTATGCTTGGCATGAAACTGGCAGGCTTCGCAGGACTTGACCAACTCTGTGTTGTCGTTGAGCGCCGTTGGCCAGTAGAACCCGCTGCGGAATGCCTTCCCCACGAGGGTGCGTGATGAAGAGTGGTGCCCGCAGTCCCTGCCATGTATATCAGTCAGCAGGTCACGCCCCTGCTCCCTGGAAATGCATCATAGAGAGATGTCGTTTGGACGCCTCCGATAAAGCTCACCATCCCGAATGCAGTATGCTGTAGCTTGGCGTGCCACCCACTCTGCGCCTTCCTCCTTCTCCGGCAGGGTTCCCTGGAGCAGGTATGCTCTGAACTCTTCAGTCCAGCATCCCTCCTGAGGCTCGAGCGCGAGGAGCAGACGCGCCCCTGAGGTCAGGCCACAGGCTGGGGCTCCCGAGGTTGGTGCTGGGGGGAGCTCCTCCTGAGGCGGCGTTGCCTCTGCAGCGGGTGGGGCTGTCGAAGGCTTGAAGAGCCAGTCCTCAAAGACGCCGGGCTCCTGAGGCAGGCGCCGGGACGCCCTCTTGGCGATGTCGTCGGCTTCCTTGTTTGTGCCGCGCGGCACGTGCTGCAGTTCCAAGCCCAAGAATTGTTTCTCAATTTTGCGTACCTCCGCAAGGTATGCCTCCATGTGCTCGTCCTTCGGCTCGTATACTTTGTTGGAGAAGTTGACGAGGAGCTGGGAGTCGCCCTTGATGGTGAGGCGCTTCACTCCCAAGGCTGCCGCAGCCTTGAGACCGGCGATTAAGCCTTCGTACTCCGCAATGTTATTGGAGACCTTCTCGCCCTGCTAGAAGCAGAGCTGCACGGCGTAGTAGAGCTTGTCCTGGGTGGGCGAGATGAGCACGGCTCCAGCCCCCGTGCCCTGACGCGCGAAGGCGCCGTCAAAGTACATGACCCATCCGTCTGGCGCCTCGCTTCCTGGTGAAAGTGGGCGGTCCTCGCCTACTTCAGGGCTAGGAACGTCAGCCCATTCCACCACAAAGTCGGCGAGCGCGGCACCCTTGATGACTCTGGTGGTGTTGAACTCCAACTGGAATGCCTGCAACTCGATGTTCCATTCTGCGACTCTCCCTGCAGCATTGGGGCTCCGGAGCACCCTCTCCAGTGGGTAAGCTGAGACGACCTTGATGGGGTGACCTTGGAAGTAGTGGCGCAGCTTGCGGGAGGCGACAAGGAGTGCGAGGAGGAGCTTCTACGGCATGGGATAGCGCGCCCGTGCGTCACGCAATACCGTGCTGACGAAGTACACCGGGTGCTCGATGAGGGCCAGAGCGCTGGTGATGTCTTGTACCTCCCGAGGCTGGGGGTCCTCGGGAGCTTGGCTGACTGCAAGGGCAGCCAGGCCCCCAGGAGCGCCGTCCTGAGGTGCCTGGTCATCTGCTGGTGCCGCCGGGGCCTCAGGAGCACCGTCCTGAAGCTGCGTTGTCTCGTCCTGGCGTGTGGCGCTGCCCGGCGAGTCCCCAGCCTGGTGCTCTTCCCGGACCGCCACTAGTGCTGCGCTGGCAGAGTGTGGCGTGGCGGCAAGGTAAAGCACCAAGGGCTCGAGAGGTCGCGGCGCCACCATCACTGGTGGGCTGGTGAGGTATCTCTTGAGGTCTTGAAATGCTACGTCAGCCTTCGGAGTCCATTCGAATGGCCCTTTCTTCTTCATTAGCTTGAAGAACGGGAGGGCACACTCCCCAAGCTTGGAGATGAAGCGCCCTAGCTAGGTCACGCAGCCCGCCAGCTTTTGCATTTCCTTGAGAGTCTGCGGCGGGCTCATCCTTTCTATCGCCTTGACCTTCTCGGGGTTCGCCTCGATTCCCCTGTGTGACACCAAAAAGCCCAACAGCTTGCCGGAGGGGACACCAAACACACATTTCTCCGGGTTGAGCCGCAGGTCCACATTGCGCAGACTGGTGAACGTCTCTTCCAGGTCCTCAATGAGTGTCCTTGCCTCCCGAGACTTCATCACTATGTCATCGACGTATGCCTCGGCGTTCCTCCCAAGCTGCTGGCCCAGAGCAATGTGCATCAGCCACTGGAAGGTCGCTCCGGCGTTACGCAGCCCGAAGGGCATGCAGGTGTAGCAATACACCCCGCACGGGGTCAAGAAGGCCGTCTTCTCAACATCTTGCACCGCCATCTTGATTTGGTGATATCCTGAGAATGCGTCCAGGAAGCACAGCAGGTCACACTCGACGGTAGAGTCGATGATCTGGTCGATGCGCGGGAGCGGGAAGGGGTCTTGAGGGCAAGCCTTGTTGAGGTTGGTGAAGTCGACGCACATGCGTTCCTTCCCGCCTTTCTTGGGGACAATGACCGGGTTAGCCAGCCATTCTGGGTACCGCACCTCCCGAATGACACTAGCATGTTGCAGCTTGCGGGTCTCTTGGACGATGAACGCCTGCTTCTCTGTGGACTGCCGCCGTGCCCTCTGCTTCACCGGGCGCACGTTGGGGCACATCCTCAGGTGATGCTCGATTACCTCCCTCGGGACTCCGACCAGATCTTTGGGCTCCCATGCAAACACCTCCTTGTTTGCGCGCAAGAAGCCAACCAATGCCTTTTCTTGGTCTGGGGCGAGGTTGGCTCCTATGGTGAAGGTGGCTCCTGACACCCCATCCTTGTCAACCGGCACCTACTTTGTCTCAGCCCGATCTTGGGAGAACAACTGCTTCTTCTTTGTTGGCGCAGCCCCCGGGGCCTCAGGGGCTCCTCCACCTGCTGGGTGTGCTGATGCCGCGGCCCTGAAGGCGAGCTTGAGGGCAGTCAGGGCCTCCTTGGTGTTTCCGGCCACAGTGAGGACGCCGCTGCTCCCCGGCATCTTCATGAGGTTGTAGGCAGGATGAGTCGCTGCCATAAACTTGGCCAAGGCCGGGTACCTCAGGATGGTGTTGTACGGGAGGCTGATGCGGGTGATGTCGAAGTCGATAAGCTCGGTGTGGTAGTTGTCGCGGGTGCCGAAGGTGACTGGGAGGCGGATCTGCCCCAGGGGGCTGGTGGAACCGTCGACGACCCCGAAGAAGGGCTTGGTGGGGCGGAGCCGGCCATGTGGCACATGGAGCAAGCCGAAAGCTTCCACAGAGAGCACGTTGAGGCCAGCCCCGCCGTCGATGAGGGTCTTGGTAACTGCCATGTTGCAGATGGTGGGGGTGTAGAGCATCGGGAGCGTGTCTGCGCCCGTGGTGGTTGCTGGGTGGTCTCTCGAGTCGAAGGTGAGGTCGGCCTTGGGCGCCGCCCATCCCGGGGGAGCTCCCTGCTGCACGTGTGCGGCACCTACTTGGCGGAAGAACTGCTTGATGTGACGGTCCGAGGGCGGCGCCTGCGAACCGCCGAGGAGGGCTGCGACGGCGAGGGGCGCCGGCGCCGCGAAGCGCGCGATGAAGAGACCGCGCAGCTCCTCCCAGAAGGCCACAGAAGATTCCGGCAGGTTGAGCATCCAGGCGCGCGGCACGCCAGTGAGGGCCATGGGAAACCAGTTGGCCATGACCTTGTCGTCGCCACCGGCCACCAAAACAACCTCCTCATATGCCTGGAGAAATGCCACTGGGTCTGCCACACCGTCGTAGCGAGGTGGCATCTCTGGCTTGAACTTGGGTGGCCACTGTACATGTCGTAAGGCGGGGGTGAAGGCCCGGAGGCCCATGGCGCCTCCGTGCGCGCCCATCAATCTGGCCAGTGGAGCAGTGCCTGCCATGAGAGCTGAATGGAGGAGTGAAGCAGACGAAGAGACGAAGCTTCGACGCACCTCTACCTGGCGCGCCAAATGTCAGATTCGGGGTTCCGCAGACCCTTGAGAGGTTCGAACTCTGGGGTGCGTATGAAGAACTCTCCCTCCCTAGTCTGCCTGCTCAACAATCCCACGGCCTAGCTCGATGAACCCAAGGGACAAGAGACACAGCAGTTTATCCTGGTTCGGGCCACCTTGCGGTGTAATACCCTACTCCAGCTTTGTGGTGGATTGCCTCAGAGGGCTAAGGATGAACTAGTACAGAGGTGGAACGACCTCAGGAGGTGAGGTGTTCTTGAGCTCGATGAGCTGGTGAGGTGGTCAGGGTGGAATGGATCCGATCCTCCTCTATGGTGGTGGCTAAGTCCTATTTATAGTGGACTTGGTCCTCTTCCCAAAGAAAGGTGGGAAGGGATCCCACAATGGCCAAATTTGAAGGGAGACAACTAGTACAAGTTATCCTGACAAAAGTAGTCTTCGCCTGCAAAAGCCTCTAGCGGTGATGCTGCAGTGGGCTCCGCGATGACCTCTGTCCTGCCGTACTGGCGGTCCTGGTCTTGTTGCACTGATATGGAAACCTTTGCTTGATTCCTCGGGACTCCGCGCCTGCGCTTGCCTCCTTGGCACCAAAGGGGAAACTGGTACACTGCGCCCGCTGGCGCCCGCCTGGTCTTGGTCGTCATGGCTCACGTCAGGCGAACCTCATGAGGTGCGGCTTGCATTGATATCTCCGCTCCTCGGGAGCCAGCCTGGGGAGGCCGCCCCTCGTGGAGGTCTTGGTGTCGTCCACCTCGTGAGGCTTGGCCCCTCGCGAGGGTCTTGAGTTGTTGTTGCTGAAGCTGGGCCGTACCAGGCCGTCGATGGAGCCACGCCATGGGTCCCAGGACGCCGACAATTGTGGATTGGTAGAAATACTTGTATTAAGGTTTGTGATTCCCGAAGCATGCACGTATGGTGAACCGTTATGTGATGAAGTCGGAGCATGATTTATTTTTTGATTGTCTTCCTTATGAGTGGTGGTCGGGGACGAGCGATGGTCATTTCCTACCAATGTATCCCCCTAGGAGAATGCGTATTAGTACTTTGCTTTGATGGCTAATAAATTTTTGCAATAAGTATGTGAGTTCTTTATGACTAACGTTGAGTCCACGGATTATACGCACTCTCACCCTTCCACCATTGCTAGCCTCTCTAGTACCGCGCAACTTTCATCGGTGCATTAAACCCACCATATACCCTTCCTCAAAACAGCCACCATACCTACCTATTATGGCATTTCCATAGCCATTCCGAGATATATTGCCATGCAACTTCCACCGTTCCGTTTATTATGACACATACCATCATTGTCATATTGCTTTGCATGATCATGTAGTTGGCATAGTATTTGTGGCTTGGCCACCGTTCACATTTTTATACATGTCACTCTAGATCATTGCACATCCCGGTACACCGCCGGAGGCATTCATATAGAGTCATATTTTGTTCTATAATCGAGTTGTAATTCTTGAGTTGTAAGTAAATAAAGGTGTGATGATCATCATTATTAGAGCATTGTCCCATGTGAGGAAAGGATGATGGAGGCTATGATTCCCTCACAAGTCGGGATGAGACCCCGGACTTAAAAAATAAAAAAAGAGGCCAAAGAACCCAAAATAAAAAAAGGCCAAAGAGCCCAAACAAAAAAATGAGAGAAAAAAGAGAGAAGGGACAATGTTACTATCCTTTTTTCACACTTGTGCTTCCAAGTAGCACCACGTTCTTCATGATAGAGAGTCTCCTATTTTATCACTTTCATATACTAGTGGGAATTTTTCATTATAGAACCTGGCTTGTATATTCCAGTGATGGGCTTCCTCAAATTACCCTAGGTCTTCGTGAGCAAGCATGTTGGATGCACACCCACTTAGTTTTCTTTTTGAGCTTTCATACACTTACAGCTCTAGTGCATCCGTTGCATGGCAATCCCTACTCACTTGCATCAATATCAATTGATGGGCATCTCCATAGCCCATTAATTTGCTTAGTTGATGTGAGACTTTCTCCTTTTTGTCTTCTCCTCACAACCTCCACCATATTCTATTCCACCTACAGTGCTATATCCGTGGCTCACGCTCATGTATTGCGTGAAAGTTGAAAAAGCTTGAGAACATTAAATGTATGAAACAATTGCTTGGCTTGTCATCGGGGTTGCGCATGATGAAATATTTTGTGTGATGAAGATAGAGCATAGCCAGACTATATGATTTTGTAGGGATAACTTTCTTTAGCCATGTTATTTTGAGAAGACATGATTACTTTATTAGTATGCTTGAAATATTATTGTTTTTATGTCAATACTAAACTTTTGCTTTGAATCTTATGGATCTGAACATTCATGCCACAATAAAGAAAATTGCATTGATAAATATGTTAGGTAGCATTTCACATCAAAAATTTTGTTTTATCATTTAACTACTCGAGGACGAGCAGGAATTAAGCTTGGGGATGCTTGATACGTCTCCAACATATCTATAATTTTTATTGTTCCATGCTATTTTATTATCTGTTTTGGATGTTTTATATGCATTAATATGCTATTTTATATTATTTTTAGGACTAACCTATTAACCTAGTGCCAGTGCCAGTTGTTGTTTTTTCCTTGTTTTTGGGACTAACCTATTAACCTAGTGCCCAGTGCCAGCTTGTGGGCCCCTCGGAGA
The DNA here is from genome assembly GCA_011799875.1 of Thinopyrum elongatum. Taxonomy (NCBI): domain Eukaryota; kingdom Viridiplantae; phylum Streptophyta; class Magnoliopsida; order Poales; family Poaceae; genus Thinopyrum; species Thinopyrum elongatum. The sequence goes on along the minus strand of CM022299.1, from coordinate 219,870,294 downwards.
CCTTCCAACCCTAACTCCACCACTATATATTCTCAAATATTCCCCCGATACCAGGGGGCACGCCAAAAAAAAATTCGCCGCCGCAAGCTTCTGTTCCCGTGAGATCCCATCTTGGGGCCTTTTTCAGCACTCCGCCGGAGGGGGATTCGATCATGGAGGGCCTCTACACCAACCTTGCTGACCTTTTGATAATGTTTGAGTAGTTTACTATAGACCTACGAGTCCATAGCAAGTATCTAGATGGATTCTTCTCTCTCTTTGATCTTCAATACAATGTTCTCCTCGATGTTCTTGGAGATCGATTCGATGTAATCTTCTTTTGCGGTGCGATTGTTGAGATCCGATGAATTGTGGATTTATGATCAGATTATCTATGAATATTATTTGAGTCTTCTCCGAACTCTTTTATGCATGATTGAGATAGCTTTGTATTTCTCTCCGATCTATTGATTTGCTTTGGCAAACTAGATTGGCTTTTCTTGCAATGGGAGAGGTGCTTTGTGATGGGTTCAATCTTGCGGTGTCCTCACTCAGTGACAGAAGGGGTAGCAAGGCACGTATTGTATTGTTGCCATTAAGGATAAAAAGATGGGGTTTATATCATATTGCTAGAGTTTATCACTCTACATCATGTCATCTTGCTTCAAGCATTGCTCTGTTCTTATGAACTTAATACTCTAGATGTAGGCAGGTGTCAGTCGATTTGTGGAGTAATAGAAGTAGATGCAGAATCATTTTGTTCTACTTGTCACGGGCGTGATGCCTATATTCATGATCATTGGCTTAGATGTCTTCATAACTATGCGCTTTTCTATCAATTGCTCAATAGTAATTTGTTTACCCACCATATGCTTTCTTCAAGAGAGAATCCTCTAGTGAAATGTATGGCCCCCGGGTCTATTTTCCATCATATATTTTTAGATCTATAAACCAAAAAAATACCTTGCTGCAATTTATTTATATTTATTTTATTTTACTCTTTTACTTATCTTTTATACCTATCTCTATTAGATCTCACCCTTGTTCGTGACCGTGAAGGGATTGACAACCCCTTTTTCGCATTGTGTGCAAGTGTTTGTTAGTTTGTGCAGGTGCATATATTCGAGACTTACTTGTGCCTCCTACTGGATTGATACCTTGGTTCTTAACTGAGGGAAATACTTATCTCTAGTTTGCTGCATCACCCTTTCCTCTTCAAGGGAAAAATCAACGCAAGCTCAAGAAGTAGCAGTCGTCACCTTCTTGAAGGCGCCGCCTTGGGCATGGGGATGGTGGGTGTGCGTGCCGAGCTCGGTCGGTTCCTGTGGCAGCCATCCTATCTTCTACGTCATTGCTCTGGGCAAGTCTGTTGTTTCTTCCAGGCATGAGCTCCTTCCCTAATTGCTCTATGGGTCCGGCGGTGCAGCACCCTCGAGCCTGTGCGTGAGGGGATAGTGTTCCCCTCTTCGGTGAATGTGATGTGTTGGCTGTGAGGGTAGATGATCCTGGAGAGCGCTGGCTTGATCCGATGGCGGCGGTGCTACCCTTTCGGTCGTGTCTCCGGTGGCGACTTCGTCCTTCTGCAGCTTCCTGATGTGCTTCGTTCTTGGGCGTTGGTGATTCCTCTGCTTCGGATGCACTGACGGGCGAGACCTTGTTGTTGTAGCTTTTGCTCCTGGCTCCATAGTCGATTGCTTACCTTCTTCACCTTGTACCTGCCATTTGGGGTTGCATCCCATGTTTCTTCTTCCTTTCGGTTTGTTTGTACTGTTGAATGTATCCTGGCCAGTTGATGGCTTTGTTAACTCAAAGCCGGGTTAGGTCCAAGCCCTTCTCGGGCTTGGCCGAGCCTTTTCTCTAAAAGGAATGAGCACAAAATGTGTTTCCACGAAAAAATCTCGTCTTGCACAACACAAGATAGACACTAGCACGATTGCTCAAATGGGAGAGATATGTACTTGTGCACCAACCATAAGAGAAAACGTGTCATCTTTCTATCCCAAGTATGTTATGAATGTATGATCCAAGATTAAGCTCACACAATGATGAGCCAAGATGATTAATGATATGAAGATGAGATGCAATGTGGCTTGATGCTATTAATATTGCTTAGAAGCTCTTTTCTTTCTTCTGCTTTTGCTTAAAAGCTTTTTTTCTCTCTCTTTTTTGATGTATGATGTGTTTGCCACTTATGCAAGGTGCTCGATCCAAGTTATCAATGATGTATGCATGGGATTAACTTTTGACACAAGAGGTGGTAACAAGATATTTTCACGCAATTGTAGCTATGCGGGGTATGTATCACTAAAGTGCACAAGTAACATGGACCGGCAATTCTCAAATGCTTAGCCTCGGTGGGCAAGTAACACGAAAGGCTTGGGGTTATCAGTGCAATGGCAATGAGATATAAAATGATGTTGTCAAAGTTATCGTCCTTGCTTACGGTCGTGGTGTCAAAGGATGAAGTGATCATTGTTGATGTTGAACCGTCCCTAATTTGTCAAAACACCTTAGGAAACAGAAACTGCAACTCAAAATCTCAAGAGAAATGGGTCAAAGTGGGTTGGTAGCGAAAGGTGGGGTGTATGTGATCATAGAGGTGGTATTGCGGAGAGTTGTGGTGGTGGGAATAGGCTAGGACTGCGGAATAAGTGGTGGAGGTCATCATACTCTTTTTTGTCAAGTTCTTATTTTCATAAGGTGGAGTCGGGTGATGCCCGGATCGACCAGGAGGTTGTCCGGATCGTCCGAGTGGTCCAACTCCTGGGCCATTGGCTCGGGATGAAAATAAAAATTTGGGGAAGAAAATTTATGGGGTGGATTTCCTGGTGAGGAAGGTTGATACGTCTCCAACGTATCTATAATTTTTTATTGTTCCATGCTATTATATTATCTGTTTTGGATGTTTTATATGCATTAATATGCTATTTTATATTATTTTTGGGACTAACTTATTGACCTAGAGCCCAGTGCCAGTTTCTATTTTTCCTTGTTTTTGAGTTTTACAGAAAAGGAATATCAAACGGAGTCCAACCGGAATAAAACTTTACGATGATTTTTCTTGGACCAGAAGACACACGTAGGACTTGGAGAGGAAGTCAGAAGAGTCCCGAGGGCTCCACAAGCCGTCAGGGCACGGCCTAGGGGGGCGCACTCCCTGGCTTGTGGGCCCCATGGGAGTCCTTCAACCCTAATCTTTGGCCTATAAATTCCCAAATATTCCCAAACGACCAGAAGCGTCCACCAAAATACTATTCCACCGCCGTAACCTTCTGTACCCATGAGATCCCATCTTGGGGCCTTTTCCGGCATCCTGCCGGAGGGGGATTCGATCATGGAGGGCTTCTACATCAACTCTATTGCCCTTCTGATGAAGCATGAGTAGTTTACCTCAGACCTACGGGTCCATAGCTAGTAGCTAGATGGCTTCTTCTCTCTCTTTGATCCTCAATACCATGTTCTCCTCGATGTTCTTGGAGATCTATCTGATGTAATACTTTTTTGTGGTGTGTTTGTCGAGATCCGATGAATTGTGGATTTTATTATCAGATTATCTATGAATATTATTTGAATCTTCTCTGAATTCTTATATGCATGATTTGATATCTTTGTATTTCTCTTCGAATTATCGGTTTGGTTTGGACAACTAGATTGGTTCTTCTTGCAATGGGAGAGGTGCTTAGTTTTGAGTTCAATCTTGTGGTGTCCTCACCCAGTGACAAAGTAGGGGTAGCAAGGCACATATTGTATTATTGCCATCAAGGGTAAAAAGATGGGGTTTTCATCATAATGCTTGAGTTTATCCCTCTACATCATGTCATCTTACTTAAGGCGTTACTCTGTTCTTTATGAACTTAATACTCTAGATGCATGCTGGATAGCGGTCGATGCGTGGAGTAATAGTAGTAGATGCAGAATCGTTTCGGTGTACTTGGCACGGACATGATGCCTATATGCATAATCATTGCCTTGGATATCATCATAACTTTGCGCTTTTCTATCAATTGCTCGACAGTAATTTGTTCATCCACCGTATTATTTGCCTTCAAGAGAGAAGCCTCTAGTGAAACCTATGGCCCCCGGGTCTATTTTCCATCATATATTTTTAGATCTATAAACCAAAAAACCCAAAAATACCTTGCTGCAATTTATTTACTTTTATTTTGTTTTACGTTTTAGTAATCTTTTATATCTATCTCTATCAGATCTCACCTTTGCAAGTGACCGTGAAGGGATTGACAACCCCTTTATCGTGTTCGGTGCAAGTGTTTGATTGTTTGTGCAGGTGCATAGATTGGGGACTTGCTTGTATCTCCTACTGGATTTGATACTTTGGTTCTTAACTGAGGGAAATACTTATCTCTACTTTGCTGCATCACCCTTTCCTCTTCAAGGGAAAAACCAACGCAAGCTCAAGAAGTAGCAAAGGTGGGGATGGTGGGGAAGGCTAGATCCACTTGTCAAAAGAAAAATCATGGATCTGAATCAACAAAATCTCACAAAAAACAACTAAATGAAAATTTCTTGGTATGGCTATTTTTGTTGGGGATTTTTGAATTGGGACAAAAACAAACAGAAATAGGCTAGAAAGTGAGGGGTGGGCTCCAAGATGTGAATCAACCATGCTCTGATCCAAGATGATGTAGAATGGAACCCTAATTTCAAGATCTTATCACACTTGGAGGTGGGAGAAGGATGGAATCAAGAACAAACACAAGAGGTGGAAGAACACTCAATGGCAAGAACTAGTCAAACATCCACTAAATCCACAAATCTCATACAAGTTCAAGGGATCCAAATGCAACAAAAGGAAATAGCAAAAGGTAGTTCTCCCCAATCTCCATCCCCTTCTGATTTTATCGACAATGTGATCTTGGGTCGCTAAAATGAAAATCTAGGTCCTTGGCTTGGCCAACACTTGTCTTGATAGAGTCCACAGGACCACCAATCATCTTTTCTTGTTGCCTACTTTGGGAATTCAATATGAAATATAATTGATGAACATTAGTCCCTTGAGATATGTTGACATTACTTACCAATATCCACATATGGGGTTAGGATGCATTTTCACCTTCGTATCGACCACGCCGAGAGGTTGCAAAGCAAGTTGATATGACTGCACTTGTTTGGCTCTAAAATCTTCTATCCCTTGTTGATGCGCGATAATGAGCACACTTGATATCTCCATTGTCTTGTTTACCAATTTGACATCTTTGTCAGATCGTAATTGCACCATGTCTTCCTGCTTGGAGATGAGACAGACGAAATTGAATGCATTCGGGCGGCAACTTCAACAAGCTTTAAGGACATATACTGATGCATTGCTTTTCTGGATGCATTTTATAATATTTGTATTAGGTTTTGAACTATACTCATTTTCACAATTAAATAAATGGTGCAATGGAATAATCATGACACACATTACAACTACTAATTAATATTTATGAAATAATCATGATGCGCATTACAACTTATTATTATTTAGTAAACTGGGGCTATTACAAGTTTTTATGTCTGCTTCATGCTAGCGGCGTTAACCAGAGTATCGTTGTTCGCCTATCACTTGCTCATCATTATTCTAGTTGATATCTCTGGTCTCTCGAATCAGATGCAAACATGAAAGAAAATTCTTATGTGTGTACAAACACCTCACTGCAAACGCCAAATGCCATTTTATCATGAATGAAATTAGGGTGTATTTAGTCTTATTTGGTGACTAGTACTCCCTCTGTCTTCTATTTTGAGACAGTGGGAGTACATTATTGGTGAAAAAACTAGTTGTAAATAATTTACGGTTCTTCCAAGTAGGGCTAAGTTGTGGTTTTATCTTACCTAACTCGGTTAATATGGTTTTGTGTAAACATTAACCACATCAACTCCATCCGAAAAACTATATTATTTACCAAATTTGCCATTTCTAGCCACCTCACACTTTTTTTTAAACAGTAGTTAATTGGCAATGTACTATTTTTTCTTATTTGCGTGTGTGTTTCTAGGGCATGCTTCTACGTTTATTTTTCTAATGGCCTAATGTTTTTTCTCGTTTGTGTGTGTGTTTCTTGGGCGTGCTTATATGCTTATTTTTTTAGTGCTCTAACAAGTTTACAGTGTAGTGATATTTGGGTATGAAATGTTCATGAATCTGCAAGAATGGTACTTTAAAACATGGCGCAATCCATGGATTCCAAAAGGACCATATTTCAGACCTGTCACCCCAAAAGACAATTGCAGTCTAAACCATGTGTTGGATTTTCTGGACGACCGTGGTGCTTGGAACTCACAACTTTTGTCAGAGTTCTTCTAGGAGATGGACGTGGCTGAGATTTTGAAAATGTGTACCTCCCCTAGCGAGCGTTAGGATTTTATAGTGTGACAGTCCGAGCGGAACTGGTAGCTTTCTGTTCGGGACGCTTTATGGTTGCTCATGAGGAGGCTTTTGGCAATGGTGCATCAAGCTCGAACCCTGATAGAAATAGGACATTCTAGAACTTGATTTGGTAGACAAGTGTTTCGTACAAGATGAAGATAAACACTTGGAAGTCATGTATTGGGGTGTTAGCGTCGGCTAAAGTAAAATAAGAACATCACTTATAAACTGGTTCGATATGCCCTGTGTGCGGGGTAGACAAGGAATCATCCTTCCATGCCCTGGTCACATGCAATCACGCCATATTACTTTGCAATGGTGTGAGAGAGTGTTGGCCATCCTAGCCAATGAGAAGTTGATGGACACTGGAGTTGGCTGGTTGTTATATGTGATTGACGACTGTCCAGAGTCAACAAGAACTATGATCATCATGCTAGTTTGGCGGATATGGCAACCAACGAATGATATTGTCCACGGGAAGGAGATCCCACTATTAGCACCTCGGTCAAATTCTTACGGAGCTACTGGCAATATATCGACAACGTTCGCACGTTCTCAACAGAGGAGATCATAAAAGAGAAGATGACACTGGAAGTGGATTCGATGCAACCGAGGTTGAAGAATACCTCACCACCCATTGTCGGCCAACACCACCCGTCAGATAGGTGGCACTGTCCGTAGATGGCGCTTTCTCTGACATGGATGGCACGACGGCTACAAGCATGATTCTACGTGGCCACGATGGGTCAGTCGTGTTCACATCATATAGATTTATGTTCAAAGAATACCTCACCACCCATTGTCGGGCCAACACACCCCGTCAGACAAGTGGCACTATCCATAGATGGTGCTTTCTCTGACATGGATGGCATGACGGCTGCAAGCATGATTCTACGTGGCCACGATGGATCAGTCATGTTCACATCATATAGATTTATGTTCAACTACTTTGAAGGTGGAAATTCACACGATAACGCAAGGTATGACACTTGCTATACAATATATAGAGCTTACGGTCATTGTGCAATCTAACTCGTCCATGGCCCTGTCATCTTCTCTAGTGATTCAGCGTACAATCATTTAGGGCGTGTTTGGTTGCCTGGGTCACATTTGGCTGCATCGCATCTAGTATGCTGGCTGACCGTGGCCTGGCTGGGCTAATGCAATGGTACAGTGAGATGTGTGTTTGGTTGCTTGTGTGTGGTGGGACTGGCCAGGCTGAATATGTGTTTGGTATGTTGTATGAGGTGCCACATGATGAATGAGATATTGTTTGGTAAATTGGTCATACTGCTTGCAGCAAACAAGAGAAGCATGTCTGTTCCAGATAAAATTAACAAGCAATCTTTGTTTACAAATACAACAACAAACACAGGCTACATCAGCCATGGCACTAGTCGTTAGAATGTAGCTAACAACTAAATTCAGTCAAAATTTCTTCAGAACAATTCAGAACTTCTTCAAAAAAATCGCTGCCGCCACCGACCATTCCCTTCTCTTGCTATCGAGTGGTACTACTCCATACAGAACAAATAAATTCACAACAAACTGAATGGATCATTGTTTACGAGGATGTTGACACGGGATCTCAGGCTGGAGATCAACACAGTAAAAATGAAGTATGGGCACAACCGGATCTGGTTGCTGTTGCCATTCTTTGATCTTGCAACCATCGTCACCATGAGATCCAGATCACATGGCTTTTACCACCGACCAGCGCCCCCCACTGCCGCTGATGTGGACATCAATACCATTGTTACACCCACAGCCCCTACTGCTATACATACTGGACCAATTACTAGAGCTCGCGCACGCCAATTAAATTACCAGGTACTTTTGTTTCTTGGTAACGATTCTAATGTTCATGAGAATATGATGGTGCCTAAATTGGATACATTTGTTTTGGTTACAAATTAAGGGCCTATCTTGGACAAGAAGGATGAATATTGGAGCAAGATCAAGCATGGAGATGATGGCATGTGCAAGGGGAACAAGAATGGAGTTCTAAGTGATGATTTCAGGACTTTGAGGCCACCATAATGAGTGCATGAATGCTTGGACGAAATATACAAGAAACCACTTCATAAATTCCATCCAGAGGCTATTATAGGTGTTGCGTAACCTTATTATTGGGCCAGGCCCATGTAATTTCGTAAGACTTCAGTATAGGTTGTTTTTAGAGTCCGTATGTGTGGGGAAACAGAGTTGGGGTTGGTTTCGGACCCCTCCTCCAAGGGGTCACAAAATTCCCCCCTCTTCCTCCATATATACAACCCTTAGGGCGTCGTTTAGACTTTGGGTTTTGTTTAGATTAAAGTTCGCCATAGCTGCAACTTCGCGTACTTCATTTGTGTACAACGACCATACCAAGACGTCACAGCCCCACCGTGATCAATAAATCTTTCCTCTTATATTCGCAATATCCAGATTGCAATCTTAGTTTCTTGCTTTTTCTTTGTTTGCTTGCAGGAAATAGACCCTCGTGGTCAGGTTGATCATGCTCCAGCGTGGTCAATTGTGACGCCCCCGACTCAATCGTGCACTAATCATACACGCAAACATGCACGATCAAGCACAGGGACTCACGGGAAGATATCACAACACAACTCTAGCACAAATAAACGAAGATCCACAATATTACAGACCAGGGATCACGAGGATCCAAATACATAAGTCAGTCATATAAATAATATCTGAGTACAGACATAGTTAGACAAGTTTTGCCTTAAGAAGGCTAGCACAAACAACGACTCTAGATCGAAAGGCGTAGGCCTCCTGCCTGGGAGCCTCCAATCCTACTCCTGGTCGGCTGGCTCGATTCAGTAGTACGTGCCATCTGGACCCTCCTGGTAGTAAGCTCCTGTGGTGGCATCTAGCTCCGGGGCTCCATCGTCTGATGTATCATCAAAGTGGGGTATGGGGAAAAGAAGTAACAAAGCAACCGTGAGTACTCATCTGAAGTACTCAGCAAGCAAGGATCTACACTACATATGCAACATTATCAAGAAGAGGCTGTATGTGTAGACTGGGCTGCAGAAGTGCCAGAATAGACAGAAGGCCTAGTCCTATCGAAGACTAGCATCTTCAAACATCTTCACGCGCCACCATCTTGCAGCAATAGAAGAGAGTGGAATAGCATTTTATTAAGCAAACATGTTGAAGTAAAGCCTAGAAATCCTTTCTCGACTCCCTGCGAGAAAGCGATCCCGAAGCTTCAATTAAGTAACAAGTATCCAGTTCAAGTAGTAGATCGGGATACACAAACTGAGCGTCCTTTACCGTAGGACCGGCTATCGATAGATTATTCTTCCCTGCAGGGGTGCACTACTGTTACCCAGCACGCTCAATCACCTCTGGCCGGACACACTTGCTGGGTAATGCCCATCCTCGGGAGATCAACACGAAGCAGCGCCCTACCTAGGCTCAGCAGAGAGGTCAGCACGCCGGACTAGCCTATGCACCCAGAGGTCTTGGGCCATCGCCCTAGGCACCCTGCGCGTTGCGTGGCTGGCCAGGGTGCAGGCGTGACACTGAACTCGTCAGTGAAGTATCCAACCCATTCCCGGCGATCAGCCCGCACGGTGAAACGTGACATCTGAAGAGCTTTCGGGAGAAACGTACATCGCAGAGGGCCCCATAACCATTATCCCGTGTGGTGGTAGTGCGTAAAGGGCACGACGACCCACTCAGATCAAACACCCAAATCCGATAGGCTCATTTAGTAACACGCGGAGAAAATCAGAGTTTCTGAAGCTCCGCCACAATATCACACCCGAGTGCCCTTCCGGCACACCCGACATCATAGATCCCCTGCGGGTACCCATCAGGGCTGACCCGCCTGTAACAAAGGTCAAAGTAACCGTGTGGTCATAACATCAAGGGGGAAACCCCGAGGAATCACCCTCGATGGATTCCACTCGACGAAATCATCAGGGTGAACGTATGAGGCATCACCCTCAAGGTTCACACTGAGGGGTTGCACGACAGAGTCGTATCGGAAGTGGAGAAGGAGGAATCACCCTCGATGACCACGACCGAATAGCTACACTGCAGAGTATTCATCAAGAGTGCGTTACGAGGTATCACCCTTGGCACTCGATAGTAACTAAGCAGAGTCGAACAACTAAGGGGGGTGAGGTGATGTGTCGGTCTCTGGTCGATGAGCACATTGATCGAGTAGTCGATGATCAAGCAGGGGCAACAAGGGTAAGGTGGTGGGGGTTACTGATGGTTCACTACCAACCTATACTAAACAGTTTAACATAGGCAGGTAAGGTAACAATAAACAGGTTACAAAAGCAGGCTATGCATCAGAATAGGAGCAAACATTTAACAGTAGCAAAATCTAATGCAAGCAGGAGAAATGGAATGGGCGATATCTGGATGCTCAAGGGGGGGACTTGCCTGGTTGCTCTGGCAAGAAAGAGGGGTCGTCAACGGGCTGCTCGTCTGTAGCGTAGTCGTACCCAGCTGCAATGGAGTCGGTCTCGGCGTCTATCGAGAGAGAAGGAGGGGGAGAGAAACAATAAATTCACGGCAAAAATTGCAAACAATACGTATGACATGCCTAAATGCTATGCAAAGGTGTTCTACTGCCTAACTAAATGATTTAGTTAATTTAGGAATTTATCCGGATTTATTTAATTAAAGTTGGGCACTATTCATTTATTGAAATCGGTCTAAAAGTTCCATGTTCATCTAGCTAGGGGCATCTGACAGGAATACAGAGGGCGTATTCAGATTCGTATCGAAATTCTGAGCAACTTTCATATATAAATTATTTTCATCGGAGTTACGGATTATTTTATATGATTTTTCAAAGTTTAAACAATATTTTGAAATTAATTATTTATTTAAATTCGAATTATCCAGAATAGTAAATGATGACATCAGCATGACATCACCATGATGTCAGCAGGTCAAACCTAGCTGACCAGAGTCAAACCTGACAGGTGGGTCCAGTGGGACCCACATGTCAGTGACTCAGTTAAATAGACAAAGTTAAAATTAACTAAATAACCTAATTCGCTAGTGGGCCCGCACGGTCAGTGAGTGGTTAAGTTAATTAATTAATTAACTAACATTTTATTTACTTATTTTTAAAACATTTAGCGGTGGGGCCAGCGTGTCAGTGACACGGGTTGCCCAGTCAGCAGCGCTGACTGGCCAACGGACCCCACGGGGCCCAGTGGCAGTGGCACTGGGGGCGGACCCCAGCTGGCCACATCGGCGCCGGCCGCCGAAGACGCGCCGGCGAGCGCCGGACGCGGCAGAGAACTCCGGCGAGCCCGGAAATGCGCTACGATGGGTCGTTTTGCGCGCGGTCACTTGCGTTCGAACGAGAAGAGCGCCCCGCGTCGAACGGTGGTAGTTTCGTGACCTGGGACCGCCGAAATCGGCGCTGGCGACGAGCCGTGGCGGAGACCAAAACGGGAGCTAGTCGGGTTTGGCTTTTGAGCGCGTGAGCGGCCGTTCTAACTAGCCAGGCGAGGTATACGGCGCACTAGGTGCACGCCAGAGCAGTCATGCGAGCTCGCAGCGGCTCGGGAGCATGACAATGGCAGCAACGGTGGTGGACAGAGCACGGCGTCGGAGGCGGCTAGCTGCGGGACTCGCGCGAGGCCAGAGAGAGAGAGGAGGAGGCGGGGCTCACATTGAACCTGCAGATGTGCTAGCGTGGGCTCAGGGAAGAATTGGGGCGGCAGATCGACGTCGGCGACCACTGGGCAGAGGCGGCGGAGATGGCAGCGATGGCGATGGAGGAGGGCCTCCCGGCTTGTTCTTTCCGGCGTAGCCAATGTAGTCGACGTCGGGGAGGCCACTGGACACATCGGAGCGACGAGGAGGGCTCGGTGGACGCGTGATCTAGGGAGGCGCAGCCATGGCGGCGGCAGGTGAGGTGAGGGGAACGAGGAAGAGAGCGAACGGGGCGGCTAGGGTTCACCAGAGGGGTCGAGGGGAGTCACTCTTATCCACCACGGCGAGCGCGGTGACGCGCTGTTGAGCGAGGGAGAGGGGGGCCATGCCGCGGTGACAGCGCGCGCGCGGTGAATAGGGGAGGAAGGAGGGGACAGGCGCGGGCTGGGCCGGCGCTGTGCACTCGAGGCCCAGGCACAGTGGGCCTTTTCTTTTTCTTCTTTTATTTTCTCTATTTTTCTTTTATTTCTACTTTTGCAATAATGTGTGGCCTCACACACAGTTTTGTAATATAGGTTACTTGTTCCAATATATACAGTGCATTAGTTAGTACTGCTAAAAATTGGTTTGGAGGAAAATGGAGTTCACACAAATTTTGTATTAAATAAAATGTATTAAACCTAGCTGTTTTGGTACTGTTAGAGTCACTTAATTAATCTATTAAATGTTGGTTACAATTTTAGCATTGTCTCTAGAATATTTGTTATCTAATGAACATTTTAGTTTCTGTTTTTGAAAAACTTTTATTTTCACTTTAATTTAATTGAAGTTTGAACTAGGAGTTGAAATGCAATATGATGCAAATGATGATTATGCACTGTTAATCTAGCTGACTTGTCATTATCAAAAGTGATTACTGTGCCTAATGACATGGGGTGTTACATCAATAACCTCTCGAAGTTGGTTTAGCAATTGCTAAGGCGCGACGTCGTCGCACGTTCGTAGTCGGATCGTCAAAGTCTACTCCTCCGAAAATGATAATCACTATTTCATTGAAAGATGGGACACCTTTGCCTCTATCAAGTGGTGTCAGATTTCCAGGTTGCTCGGTATGATTTTACCAGTTTTGCGTAGTCTAGATTGCATGTGTTCTTCATACCTACAGTCCATGAAAAAGACAAAAAAATAGGGTTAGTCATCATATCCGAACCAATCTGAGCCTTTACATAATCTTTTCAGTGTTTTTGCTTTGTTGAATTTGCTGTTGCATCGTCGTGTCGAGTTGCTGGTCTTAGCATTTAGTCCCTTAGAGTTTCGAGTTCTGTTCACCGGTTGTTATGCCGCCGCCGCACCATCATTATCACCACTGCCATATACCACCATCGTCACCACCGCTGCCATATACCACCATCGTTGTTAGCGCTGCCATATACCACATATCCGCCGCCATCACGCTAATCTGAGTCCACCTCCATCACAAATTCGCCACCAGTCCGTGTTCCACCAGATTCATCTCCCCCACCAGTCCTAGTCTGAGTCCAGTATTTGTTTCTTTATTTTTGATTTCCAGATCACGCCATACTCTGAGTCGTGACCAAGTCGGACTCCGCAAATTTCGTGCCACCCGCAGAAGAAAAATAGTTCCAGTTTCAAAAAAAATCTGGCTAGGCAGTTTTTAGGCCATTTGTAGACTTTTTCGGAAAAAAATTGTTGCGGAGCAAAAAGAAGAGGAAAAAAGAAGTGCAAAAAAAGTGAAAAAGGGGGGAAAGAGATTCAGAGTGTGCTCCTCCCTTGTTTACGTGCAGTGTCATGATTTTGTTAGGGTGGAGGTCATTATGCGAGAGAATGCCCATCTAAGCGTGTGATGATTGCTACTGACGATGGTGGGTATGAGTCCGCTAGTGACTATGATGAGGAGACTTTCGCTCTTATTACAAGTTAAGATCACAGTGGAGATGATTCTGAACAAGAGATGCAATACATGGCTGTTGAAGACGCTGACAGATATGAAAGTTTAGTTGCTCAACGTGTTTTGAGTGTGCAGGTCACACAAGCTGAGCAAAATCAGAGGCACAATTTGTTCCATACAAAGGGAGTTGTGAAGGAACATTCTGTTCGTGTCATCATAGATGAAGGGAGCTGCAACAACTTGGCTAGCATGGAGATGGTGGAGAAGCTATCTCTCACCACAAGACCACATCCACATCCTTACTACATCCAATGGTTCAACAACAGCGGCAAGGTTAAGTTAACACGTATTGTTCGTGTGCATTTTAGTATCGCTACATATGCTGATTAAGTTGATTGTGATGTCGTACCCATGCAAGCATGTTCCTTATTACTTGGTAGACCATGGCAATTTGATAAAAAAATCTGTACACCATGCTAGAAACAATCAATATACTCTTGTTCATAAGGATAAACACATTACTTTGCTTCCTATATCTCCTGATTCCATTATGAAAGATGATATTCATAGAGCTAGTAAAGCAAAATAAGAGTGGAAATCATATTATGGGAAAAGAATTTGAGCAAAAAATGAAGCCTAATAATAAACCATCTAGTGTTGCTTCTGAAATTAAGTTGAAAAGTGGATGTTTACTTGCCACCAAATCTGATATTGATGATCTAGATTTCAGCAAATCTTTTTTCTATGCTTTTGTGTGGAAAGAGGCATTATTTTTATTTGAGGATGTGCCTCCCTCTTTGCCTCCTGCTGTCACTAACACTAGTGCAAAGACGTCCTATACAAATGATTTTTAACCCCTTTTCGTGGCGGAGTTTTAAACAGTAGCCTGGCCAGTGTGGGCGATAGGGGGTCCTTCCCACACGACCCAGAAACTGTTGGGGATAGGTCCTCCGGTCACACACGCGTGGCAAAATGAGCTCGTGTGTGATCGGGCGAGGCGACAAATACAATTATGTAGGCCCAATCATTTATGTTCATATGTACATCCCACACAGTGAATCCCGGAAAAACATTTCCGTTCGTATGTATATCACACATGATTTTTATGTGGAAACGTTTATGCAAGGTGGCCTAACACAAACAGTTCTTTGGCCGAAGTCGTGTGTGATTCTTCATTGATCCAACACGCCTACTTTCTAGAAACTGTGTGGGTTGTTTGAGTTCATCGCCCACGGTGTTGTCTGAGAAACCGTCTGCAATAGAAAACCCCAATAAGCAGGCTAATGGGCCTATTATTGATAATCAATTTAGTAATCAAATTGACATTTCTTATAAAACACACCGTGTATTTCATATCTGTATTACGGCAACCAAGATTTCATAATTGAATTACATCAGATAGCTTCAGCACTCAGTTACACCATATAGGCATATAGCTAGCTACGCCATTACACAATAGCACCAAGTTTCACATGCAACATCGAAAGCATTTGGAAAGTAGCATCATGCATGGTAAATAGACAGATGAATCTCATCTGGGAAACTGCTGAAGCGGAAGGCGAATATTGAGCCTTCAGTGATGTTGAATGTCCTTGCAACTTTAGGCCAGTGGCTATGGATAATTGCCCACCCAACCTTCGTCCTCTTGAGGAAGACTTCAATATTGTACCGTGGGTGTTGAATGAATACCTTCCTCACCTCTTAACTATGTAGGTGGTTTGAGAGGTAATCATCAGTGAACTGCTTTGGAAAGTACTAAAAACAAAGATATGCATAAATAGCTGTTCTAAAATTTGAAATGGCACAAGGGGAAAAACAAGGTAAAAGAGTTAGTACCATCCAATAGTTGACTGATGTCTTCTTCATTGTGCAAACAAAGATCTTGTTGTTATTCGTCGCAAGTTTCTTTATCCTAACAATCTTTCTGAGTTTCTTGACTTGATTTATATTCATGGACATCTCATTTCCCCATATGCAAAATGGGTCGAATAGTGGGTATAAACCACTGACAGTAGGACCTACATGTACAAGACCAAATTATTAAAAAAAACTAAATATTAGAATGATTCCTGCAACTGCACAATAATGTGCTATTAGACAAAGGACCATGCATGTGCAAACCTCGATGGTAAACCTCATTGCCTCCCATTATTTCTCTGCAACACATATAAGGCAGATCTTGATCAGGTTATCTGAGAGTTGGCATACTATCAGTAGAATATGTTAATGAAAAATAGACAAATTGCAGATCCAATAGATTAACTCAACCTAGACCAACCTCATGCCATAGGCGATGAGGCAAATCACAGAGCAACCAAGCCGCTACACACCAACGCCGAAGACCTCTACAACACTACAAAGACCCAAGGATAACACAAACCTTGCTAAAAAACTTAGAAATCGAGCAATTGTATATGTTTCTCATGTATTTAGTACAACCAAACTCGATTTATTTCTCACATGCATAACAATACAAAATTGTACCCACGACAAATGAACCAAACAGTTAACTGAGCACCACATTGCACAAAAAACATACACTATAAGATAAGATGGTTAACCAAACCAATAATGCTTGATAACTACTAGGAAATGAAGCAATTGTTGGACCAAACTATTAACTGAACATTACATTTCAGAAGATCAGATTGCATATTAACATTACACAGGACAATTCACTAGAAGGCACCTGCGGTGGCGTCTAGAAAATACCACGAACTGTATTTTAAAGTAGCCAACCATGTGGCGGTGTCGACGGTGGCCTCGAAGGCGAGGTGCTCATCCAAGATCTGGCGGTCGGCACGCATGGCAGCCATCGCGACCTCATCCACTCGTGCGGCCGCGATTTGCTTCTCCGCTGCCAGATGCTCCTGAGCTCCTCGCTATACTACGTGCAAAATGGCTGTGGGTGGCGCTTATTTGGAGGACGGGCAGTGATCTGGGTGAAAGATGTCGCGTCGTTGGTCAGGGCATGTGGGATGGAGAAGGGAGAGGAGCATGGGGATGGGGTGTGGATTACCTGACTATATCGATGAGGCCGCGCAGCAAGAAGAAGGGTCGCCGATGAGGAGGCAGCACTACAAGTTAGCAGTGAAGGTTTGAACTTGGAAAGGAAGAAGGAACAGTGGAAATGTGGCTTTTGGTCGGGGGAGGGGCGGGGAGCTAGATATTTCCATGGTTGCTGAATTTTTTTGCTTGGTGCCGTGAGAAACTGGTGCGCAAGTGTGGTTGAAGCGCGGGCGGTGGGCTGTAGATGACGAAGCTTCCGATGTAATCCATACAAGAGGGTGCACCAAGATATTTTATATTGCATCACACACGATTCTTGCTAGTAAACTGTTTGTGGTGTACCTATTTTTTTTTTATTTGAAAGACAAACTGGTGTTATGGAGGGAAAGGACAGTGTTTGAATTGCCAGAACATTTATCTGAAGTGAACATGCAACTATATGAGTGGCGTGTTAAAATTTGGAAATATTCAGGGTTCGTTTGGCCTTTTTAATACATTAATTGAGTTTCTGGGCATTTAATGTGCATAATTCAAATTTGAACTACAAGCACATGCTCCAGTGCACCGATATGAGTTAAAAATCATATATGTGTCCTTGGGTGAATGTTTAGTTCCCATGCAAGAAATGGGAATGAACTTCAAACACCTCGGTATCATGGCTCGGCTAGAAACATTGAGATAATTGGTTTTTAAATTCCTGTAAATCCAAAAAATCACCTGAAAATCATGAAACTTGGCTTGGTATCATGAAATGGCACCAACATGATGTGGTAAAAAAAATGTCCGGTTTGGGACAAGTTTTGCTGTAAGCTTCTTACAAAAATGG
Source organism: Thinopyrum elongatum (assembly GCA_011799875.1). Taxonomy (NCBI): domain Eukaryota; kingdom Viridiplantae; phylum Streptophyta; class Magnoliopsida; order Poales; family Poaceae; genus Thinopyrum; species Thinopyrum elongatum. The sequence goes on along the minus strand of CM022299.1, from coordinate 219,852,567 downwards.
AGCTTATCTCAAGAAGCCTCGTGGGTCCGAGAGGGGACGTGTCACCTCTGTGTGCGAAACGACATAGACCGCCTCTTCCCGCCTTGATTTTTTTACAGAGGCAACATAGACCAATAGGAGTATCTTGCTAATTTTAGTAATTAATATGGGTTTGTTTTGCCTTTTTAATACATTAATTGAGTTTCTAGGCATCTAATGTGCATAATTCAAATTTGAACTACAAGCACATGCTCCAGTGCACCGAAATGAGTTGAAAAATCATATATTTGTCCTTGGGTGAATGTTTAGGTCCCATGCAAGAAATGGGTATGAATTTCAAACACCTCGGCATCGTGGCTCGACTGGAAACATTGTGATAATTGGTTTTTAAATTCCTATAAATCCAAAAAATTGCCTGAAAATCATGAAATTTGGCGTGGTATCATGAAATGGCACCAACATGTTGTGGTAAAAAAATTGTCTGATTTGGGACAAGTTTTGGTGTAAGCTTCTTACAAAAATGGAGCTTCTCTCAAGAAGCCTCATGGGTCCAAGAGGGGACGTGTCACCTCTATGTGCGAAACGACACAGGCCGCCTCTTCCCGCCTTGATTTTTTATAGAGGCAACATACACCAATGGGAGTATCATGCTAATTTTAGGAATTAATCCGTGTTCATCTGGCCTTTTTATACATTATCTGAGTTTTATAGGCATTTAATGTGCATAATTCAAATTTGAACTACATGCACATGCTCAAGTGCACCAAAGCTGGTTGAAAAATCATATGTGTGTCCTTGAGTGAATGTTTAGGTCCCATGCAAGAAATGGGAATGAATTTCAAACATCTGGGCATCGTGGCTAGGCCGGAAACATAGAGAACCTTGGTTTTTAAATTCCTGTAAATTCAAAACTCGCCTTAAAATCATGAAACTCAGCATGTTGCCTTCACATGGAACCAACATGCTGTGGTAAAAAATTTGTCCGATTTGCAAAGGCGCACACATTAACAACCAACAAAGTCATTTTGGAACAAGAGCTGTCATGTTACAATTGGAAACACATGTATTATTGAAACTGTGGGCGTTCTACTAACCATTTACATGCCGCCACACGTCCCTTTTTTTATTGGCTACGAGGCGTCGTGCGAGGTAGCTATTTGAGTACAAGAGGCGTGCGAGCAGACCCCTATGCGTGCTTATCGGGAGGCGAGCCGTTTGACCTCCATCCACCACCCACCTCTCTCCCAACTTCTCCATTAATGACGCCCGAGCCCCTGTTTTATGGTGTTGCTATGTCTCACTCTAATGAGATTTAAGAGAGAAAGAACAAAATCTGAAAAGAAAAATTTCCACGAATCTTGATGTAAGATCTGACGGACATATATAGCATCGACTGAGACTTATAGCAAGACTGACATAAATATAATGACGATGATAGTGGATGATAATTGTCTTACATACTACTATTTAGTAAGATAATTAAAAATGCCACATGCGGCAAAGCCCAAAATACACAAGGGCAAAAGAAGAAGGAAGACGCAGACAACGATCTGGCTCGTTGATCTCTACTTTCTTGATGCGTTGCTGCAGGGCGCGGAGAGTAGTTCTCACAGCAAGCGGCGATGATCTCTTTCATGTCCTCAATACGCTGCTTGGCAGCATCCATGGATTCCTCCACCAGCCTTTTGCGCTCGATGCGGAGCATGGCATTCTCGTCCATAAGTTTCTTGACGATGTCGCCCGTCCTCTTCAACAAGGCAGTGGTCTCCTCCAGCTGCTTCGCACTTTCGGCGATCTTAACCCTCAGCAGGTCACACTCGGAGCGGAGCTTCGCCTTGTCCTACCTTAGTCCCCGGATGACGTCGATAGCATTTTCCAACGAGACATTCATCTCGTCCTGTAGCTTCATCCAGCTGGAGATCCGATCCATCAGGTTATCGAGCATAGCGCGCATGCGCCTGCGAGAGTCCTCGCCTTCCAACAAGACATTTTCCCAGGCCGCCGCGGTGCGGGAGGACCTCTCTGCTGCATCTGCGGCGCGGCGGGACATCTCTGCTGCTTCCGCGGCGCGGTCGAACTAGTCTGTTACTATGGCGGCGCGGCGGGACCTATGTGCTGCTACGGCGGCGCGGCGGGACATGTCGGCTGCTTTCGCGGCGAGGAAGGACATCTCTCGTGCTTTTGCTTCCATGCTCACCTCTCCCTGGTAGTAATTTCTCGACCCAGATCTCATGTGGGCCATGGTTGACAGAAGGGAACGACGATGAAAGACTTGTTTGTTTTTGTTGATGAGGGATTGAGGAGGGATGTGCAGTCATCTTGGAGTAGGTAGTATTTATAACCGAGTAATACGCTGCTAAGTGGGAAACCGTTTAGGTTTTGATCAGTGTGAATAGGTTTGTGATTAAATATAGCGTGGTAGTAATTTGAAATGTGACGGGAAGCAAGCTCGAAATTTATTGACGGTTCTAGTTTCAAAGTGCGGCATGATTCCCGGATGGCATAACATGGGCACGGGTTCTTGGATGCATACACGGCATTTGCACCATAGGGTGCACTGCAATAGGCGATGTGTAACACCCCAAATGTATTCCTTCCCATTTGGTAACATATGCAACCTTGGTCATGATCAATTCCTTTGGGTTTCTCCATGTTGGCTTCATTTGTTTTATTTTCATGTTTACTTGTTGCATTGCCATGCCATCATTTCATTTTGCATTTGTCATCTCATGTTGCATCATGATCATTGCCTTATTATTTTGTGCATTGCCATGTCTTACATATTGTGGTGTTCATTTGAGCATTCCCCAAAGCCTTTGCATCATCACTTCCCCCCTTCATTCCACTTCTTCCCCTTTTCTTTTAATTGCTAGCAACATTATTTTGCCCCAAATAATGTTCAACTTTTCCCCAAAATTCATACACCATATCCTAAACCTCTCTGCCAAAATTCATCTTATTTGGAGTTGTTTTGGTTAGGTTCAAAAATGCATCAAGTTTGCATTAAATACAAACTTGATTTATTTTTCTATCTCTAAAAATGCCCAAAGCAATTTATTCAAATAGTGCATACATCCAGAAGTCTACGGGTACTTGTTTTTCTTTTTTGCCCCTCTCCATTATCCCTGGCCTTTACCTTTTCTACAGCTATGAATTTAAATTTACAGAGTTAAGGAGAAAAGGGAGAGCCCTCCCAGCGCAGCCCACCTGGGCCTTCCCTACTACAGCAATAGCCCAGCTAGCCCACACGTACAGGGGCAACTTCAACCTCCTGTACGGCAGAGCATCCAGCAGGGACACGTCGGCACCTCCTCTTATTTGACGGCCGGAGTAGTCCCTAGGCCTCTATAAGACCACCCCGGTGCCCTAGACCTCCTCCTCCCTCCATTCCACCCTTCTCTTCCTCCTGCGGCCGCCAAGGTAAGCCACCCACGCACCCACCGTTGCCATGCCCGAGCCGAGCTCAAGCTCGAGCCCGGCTTGACCTGGGCCTCCTTCGTCCTCCTCTCGCTGCGGGAGTCGCCGTGACAACCTCCGCCACCAGTACCTGCAGCTCACGGTCCGGGAGCTCCTTCCCCGACATCCTCTCCATCGTCTTCTTCCTCGGGCCAAACCGTCGCCGCCGGCCTTCTTCTTCCTCTGGAGCGACCCCTCGCACGACTTCCCTGAGCCGGATCACCAAGTCCAGCGCCCCATCGCCGTCGACGTCTTCTTCCCCTGCTTCCTCTTCTTCACGGAGCCGAGCACCGCCTCGATCAGCGCATCCTCCCGTCGTGTCCGATCTCCATCGACCTCGTATGACTCCACCAGCACCCCCACGGTGAAGCTCCGATCCTCCCCATCTCTCTCTCTCTGGTTCAATTCCGTCACCGTAGTCATCTTCCCAAGCCTGCCTATTTTATATCCGCCATGGGAGAGTTTCTGGAACTCGCCTCGCATGCCCCTGCACACTCCTACACGCACTCAACCCTCTCTGTTCGCACTCACACACAATACCAATGCGCAGTAGCCGCAGAGCACCACCCACGCGGCTCCGGTCGTCTTCTTCACCATGTCCGGGATGAGTTGCAGCTCGTGCCCGAACGCCTGCACGCCCCACCGATCGAGGTCGTGGCCAAGCGCCCCGACCTGCAAGACCGGCCCTGTCCCTTTGTTATTTGCTCCGCTTGGGTTCAGATCCGATGTATACATCTTCAGCGAGTCCACCTGCATCACCAACACCCTCGCGATCGTCCTTGTTGCAACCACGCATGCACCTGCATGCATCCACGCACACGTCATCTCCAGTCCAGCAACGGCTTCCATGGCCGAGAGCATCGAGCTCAGGCGCATCCCCACCTAGTGAGCCTAACCACGTGCGCATTCCATAGCTGCTACCTTCTTAGGTTTCCGCAAGCCCGCTGCTATCCGGTAGCTTCAATCCCCGCTGTGTTGCTCACTTTCGTCGCCGGCGAGCCATGGTTCTAAAGGCTCGGCCTTCTGTAGTTCGCTCAAGTAAACTATCTTCCTCACCTTTACACAAATACTTCACAGCTCAGCTGGTCAGCTCCAGCGCTCCACATCCAGGGGATCCTAGGTTCAAATCCTAGTCGCCCTCCAATTTTTGCTCTGTTATTTTTTTCTCTCTGCACACACACTCACACTTGGGCCCGATTCCATTCTGGGCCGCTGCACTCTAATGCTTCTGGCATGTGTATATTTTTTTCCTGTCCCATGTGATTTAGCCTTTATTCTTTTTCTGCATATTCACATCAATGCCATCATTTCGAATTGTAAATAACTAAATATCCATGCATCCAAATGAAACATGTCATATATGCATCTTGCTCAGATTTTCATGTACTTTCACAATATGCAATTTCCATCCATGTTAAAAACGTTTAAAAACTATTATTGGCATTAATTTGCATAGATATCATGTTAAAATGGTTTATTTCATAACTAAATAAACGTAGCTCCAAATTAAGTAAACTATAAATGTAAATGGGGTAAAAAATGCATAGATTAACATGGTGGCATTACTTTGCATGTTTAACAACTCTAAAATTGTGTATAGGGCAGAACAGTAGCAAATTCAAAATATGCACATGGGGATTTTCCGGAATTGTTGTTTGTCGTTTCCGGCCTCATTTAAACTTGCCTAAATAGTTAGATTAATTATGCTTCATCTCTTCATGTTAATCAATATTTAATATTGATGAGTAGCATAAATGAGAGCGAACTAAATACTTGAATGTGGTGTTTTGTTAATATGCAACTCATTGCATATTGAGCTCCACTTAATTTGTAGTATTATTTGTTGCACTTTGCCATGCCATGCCCATTTAAACCGGGCATACATCATACTTTGTTGTGCATCATGCCATGTTTATGCTTGTTGGTTTACCATGTTGTTTGCTTCTTTCCGGTTGTGCTTCTTCTCGACAGTTTCGGTTACGTTGCGATTGTGAGGATTTGTTCAACTACGCCCGTTCGTCTACTTCATGGACTCGATCTTCTTCCTAGCGGGATTTCAAGCAAGATGATCAAAACCTTGGATACCACTACTATCTTTGCTTGCTAGTTGTCTCGATGCTATCGCTATGTCACGCTACCTACCACTTGTTTATCAAGCCTCCCAAATTGCCATGAAACAACCTCTAACCTTTTCCACCATCCCAGCAAACCATTGTTTGGCTATGTTACCGCTTTGCTCAGCCCCTCTTATAGCGTTGCTAGTTGCAAGTGCAGTTGCAGATTGTTCCATGTTTGGGACATGGATATCTTGGGATATCACAATATCTCTTATTTAAATAATGCATCTATATATTTGGTAATGGGTGGAAGGCTTGACCTTTTGCTTGGTGTTTTGTTCCACTCTTGCCGCCATAGTTTCCGTCATACCGATGTTATGTTCCATGATTTTGCGTTCCTAACACGGTCGGGGTTTATGGGCCCCCGTTGATAGTTCACTTTGAATAAAACTCTTCCAGCAAGGCCCAACTTTGGTTTACCATTTTCCTAATAACAACTAAAACTTGCATAGGGACTTCCCGGGCCCCGAGGATAATTAATTCAAAAACCGGGCCAGTGCTCCTCATGATTGTTGGTCCAAACCTGTCAACCGCCGGTGACCGCCAGGGGCAACTCTGGATTTGGCCTACTGGAAGTTTGGACAATCCGATCGTGGCCTAAGACGAGATACGCGCGGCTACTATCAGGGTGTCGGCACGTCGGGAGGTCTTGCTGGATTTGTTTTACCATTGTCAAAATGTCTTGTGAACCGGGATTCCGAGCTTGATCGGGTTGTCCCGGAATGGAGGATTTTCCTCCGCAAATCGTGAGAGTTTGTGATGGACTAAGTTGGGGCACCCCTGCAGGGTTTAATCTTTCCGGAAGATGTGCCCGCAGTCATGTGGCAGATGGGAAATTTATAATATCCGGTTGTAGAGAACTTGACACCAGATCCGAAATAAAATACACTAACCGCGTGTGTGACCGTGACTGTCTCTTTTCGAGCAAGTTCGGAAAGAGAACACGGTGGGGTTATGTTTGATTCATAAGTAGTTAAGGATCACTTTTTGATCATTGCTAGTTTGTGACCGTTATGCGTAGTTACTCTTCTTACTCTTGTACTCGTAAGTTAGCCACCATACAATGCTTAGTGCTGCTGCAACCTCACCACTTATCCATTCCATACCCATTAAGCTTTGCTAGTCTTGATACCCATGGTAATGGGATTGCTGAGTCCTCGTGGCTTACAGATTACTACAACAACAGGTGCAGGTATAGGTAATGCAATGATCTGACATGAGAGCGATGCTTGCTTGGTTTGGAGTTCTTCTTCTGCTTTTTCTTCTTCGGTCGAGGGATAGGTTCCTGGTCAGTAGCCTGGGCTAGCAGGGTGGATGTCGTTCTTGTTTTCCATTTGTTTTCATCCATAGTCGGATGCCGCTCTTCTGTATGATGTTTGATGTATTCATGTGGTGTTTCTATGCCTTTGTATGTATCCCCAACTGTGTTGTATATGGTACGATGTAATGATGTTCAGCTTGCAAAGCGTCTTCAATATGCGGCTCTATCCTTGGTGGGACCTTCGAGTTCCTCTCGGATAGGATCGCATATTGGGTGTGACAAGTTGGTATCAGAGCCTCGACCGAACATAGGAGCCCCCTTGTTTGATTGTAGTTTGGCCATTGTCGAGTCTAGTATAAAAACTATTTCCGGAGTCTAGTTATATCGAAGAGTAGGAATTCTTTTTACTCCTTATCCCCTTCGTCGCTCTGGTGAGGAATTGTGACATAGGTGTTTCAGTCTACTACTCTTCTCCTTCAAATTTTCTTTAGGATCACGCATTTAATTTTCGTTTGTTGTGGTGTCAGCTCTTTTTCATCCGGCGCACTTCTCTTCGAGTCAATTCGATCATCTTCGTCTTTTGCAAGATCAATCCTCAGTTCTTTCTCAACGACATTGTTTCCCCGTCCAAAGTTTTTTTTCCTTTCCCACCCGCCCACCCTTTTTCTTCTCGATGCCGGAGTCCTTAATCGAGTATCCATCCTACTTGTGCGAACCTTAGCATCCTTTCCTCAATTATTTCAACTGGTGAATTATCGTCTAGTTCGACATTCTTCATCTCTTTTTCTTCTCCGGTGGATCCAATTCAATTTTTTCGGTGTTGATTATATTCTTTTCCTTGTCTCAAATGTTTCCCCTTGCTCGTTCGCCTCTCACCATTTAATCATTTCGGAGTGACGAAGACATCTCAGAAGATTCGTGTTTGCGTTCAAATTAATTCGAGGTTGTCACCTCATTCAAGTTTTTCAAACATTCTGGTGCATCATTTCTCATTCAAATAATCCTTTCCAATGGTGTTTTCTTTTCAGTGGGCCCTAACCCACAGGTCTTTTCCCAGGATCTTACCTGACTCTTCTAATTTATCCGGAGTTATTACCGAATTCTTTTCAAAGTGTGACATAAGTATGAATTTCCATCAGTCGTATGCCTTCTCCAAGATCGCTTTCAAATTCTTTTCATGTTTGGTTCAACCTTTCCTCTTTTCATTCTTCCGGAGTATCTCAACAATTTTGGTGGTGTTTCTCGTCGTCATTCTCAACATTTGAAGACCGAAGAAGAGTTTTACTCTAAATCTTGTCCATTCTCTCGAAGATCCGTGGTGCTAGCTTGATGCTATCCTCTTAATTTGTTCCGATCGTCAAGAATTCTTTTCATACCCATTCCAAGCAGTCCAGGAGTATTTTATTTTGGATTCTACGGAGGCCATCCTTTTCAGAAGAATTATTCATTTTCAGTTTTCTGCTCTCGCCCTCTAATTCTTATCGGTGGATCGTTCAAGTATTCTCTACTCAGCTCATGTTCTCTTCATTGTCTTATATCTAAATTCCCTCAAGCGGCGTTCATGTTCTAATTCTTTCCGGCGATCCCTTCTCTTTTCTTCGTTCATTTTCAAATCCTACCGGTGGTTCGTTAAAGATTTCTTTTCCTTTGTTATCATATCAATTCATCCGCTCTTTCCAATCCTACCGGTGGTTCATGAAGACCTTCCCAAGTTCGCGCTATATCTCTCTTTAATCATTTTCGACGCGAATAAGTAGTATGCAAATCCATTGCTTCTCATCAATTTAATTGATGGAGGATAAGCATAACATAATTCTTATTCTTATTTCATCAAGTTGATTAATCCCTTCCTTCGGAGTTTGTTCATGATAAATAAATTCTAGTCCCAAGTGTTTTCATCTTTTCTTTTTCGGAGTTCAAAGTTTTCTCGACTATCTCGTCAGAACCTCTATCTAAATCTCTGCAAGGCTTTAATCTTATTCTTTTCATCCTTCATTTCTATCTCATCATCCTTGTGTTACCGGAGTTCTTCATGGTGGTTCATCATGATTTAATTGGTTCTCGAAGTTTCATCAAATCCTTGTTAGAAGAGTCAAGTATTCTTCTTCTTGCATTTCGAAGTGCAATTCATTCTCTATTATCTTTTAAGGTGGAGTGTTCAATCTTTTCATTCCTCTCAGGCAATCGACCATTTCGCAGTGGCAGAATTTCACCTCAAGTTTTGAGATGTTTTCCATAAGTCCACAACAAGCTTATTCTTTTGTTGTTGATTTTCTCAACAACTCCGTTCAACCCTTCTTCATAAGGATGCTTTTCAAATTCATTTGTGCTGGAAGATGTTGTTTTATCCTCCGCTCTTTTCATTCCACTCTTTCAATTGTTCCGGAGGCATTGTGTTGGGGATATAACCCCGTGATATGACCCGCCCAAGAGGGGCCGGGTCATACTGTAGGCGACTTATAATTGAAGGCCCAGTAAGGCTTACAAGCGGGCTGTTAAAGGCCCATGACCCGGAGGCGACCCAGGACCTGAAGGTGTGAGCCGCCTAATGATAGCTTGCTTAACAAGGCGAGGTAATTCAGAGATAGGGTCGGTTACATTGTGTAATATGACTCGGACTCCTGTAAGCCGCCGGACCTCGACCTGTTTATATAAAGGCGAGACCCGGCGGCGGGTTAATTCAAGAAACAATCAATTGAGAACTAGGTCAAGTGTATTCACTCCCTTGTAATCAAAACCCAAGCAATACAACTAGAAGCAGAACATAGGCTTTTACCTCGTTGTGAGGGGCCGAACCTAGGTAAACTCTTTGTGTCTTTTGTCCCGTTCAACCCCTTCAAGCTAACCAACGTTGCGATGGCTCCACACCTAAGTCCTTTCACAAGGGCATCTGCCGTGATAAAACCACGACAGTTGGCGCCCACCGTGGGGCCTGAGCATGGTGGTTTCGAGTTCTTGAAGGGTAGCTTCTCAGGGATCAAGGGATACGTCGTGGGCCGGATGACCAAGAGTCACCGTGGCAAGATCTACATCAACGACGCTGCCTGGGGTCCCGAGGCCGACTCAATCGAGTACGGGTACCGGGTCCCCTTTGGCGGAATTCATGTCTTCATTGGCAAGATCGGCGAGTCAGAGCCTGAGCCGGGCACCTGCACCAACATCATTGAGACGGCTTGGCACGCGCTCCCCGGCAAGGTCCAACCCGCCCGAAAGCACGCTTTCGTTGGCTTTGTTCACGGGGCGGGTCTTGAGGAAGGTTCTATGTATGGTGGAGAGACAGCCATCTATTCAGGTGATGAATCCTCAACCGGCGAAACCGAATCAATCTATCAACTGCAAGACGGCGGGATTGGGGGCTATTCTGATGGCGACAGTATTCCGGAGCCCTATGAGCTGCCGAGCAGGGCTGCAATTTTCATGGCTGGCACACAACCAGTGTTACAATCTTCAACTGCTACGGCCATGACGTCCGGCTAAACTGCTACTGCGACGGCTGGAGCGAGCGGCTCTGCACGTCCGCCGACTCAAGTCCTGTCCGAACTCTTGGATGCTTTGGCGACTCTATTAGCCGCAGAGGTGACTCCGGTGAATCAGGTACAGCATAAAGCGGATGTTGCAAAGCTACGGGACAAGGTGACCAAGGACCGAGAGGATCTTGAGGCAGAAAATGTCAGGATGACCATGGAGCAAGCCGCCTTGGAGGCTGAGACACAGCAGATAAGGGCAGAGGCCTTTCGTTTGAGTCTGGACCAAAACGCGTCAAACGTTGTCCTACAAAGGAGACACCAGAGCCATTTACCTCCGCAGTTTGAGGGAAGGAATCTTTTTAATACACCCGGAGCAGGACCAAGTAACCCGCCCGGTGTGACCCGGGCTGCTAAGGTGCCTGTGACCGGGGCGGCGGCTCAACCTCATGTAACAGATCCGCCTCGTATGGATTTGACCCTGCCTCAGTGAGTACCAACACCTCCGGGTCATTACTCCAACCCGCTGGATAACATGATTGCCGCGGCTTCACGGTTGGCGGCTCTTCCAGTTGAAGGCGAGTCTCTGGCTGCGATAGAGACCCGGAATGCTGTGGAACTTCTTCAGACGGCTGTAGCTCAGCAGGCGGCTTACTCATATAGCCACGAGCGAATCCACTCAACTCCACACCATAGCTGAAGTTATAGCCGGCGCATTGAGTCGCCGGCGGTTTCCAGCAGTGAGCGGCGCCGTAACCCGCCCCGTGATGATAACAATGTTCAGGCCCTGATGGATCAGGCTAGAGCACGTCGAGAGGCAGAACTGGCGGCTCAATTAGCAGCTCATCAGCAGCTTCAGTTAAACCCTTCGGCGTATGTGGAGGCTGGGATGACTTCCAGGACTGTTGGTGTACCGTGTCTAGTGCCGGCTCTACATAATGAGCGTCTGCCTAAGGATTTCAAGGGCCCTTGTAAGGTGCCTAATTACACCGCAGATCTCCCACCTGAGGCTTGGATTGAGAGCTATGAGATGGCTATGGAGATGTTGGATGTTAGTGATGCAGCATGCGCCAAATACTTCACCATGATGTTGGATGGGCCAGCTCGAACTTAGTTGAAAGGGCTGCCTGCCAATTCCATCAATTCATGGGCTGAGTAGAAAGTGTGTTTTATTCAGAATTTTAAAGATACATGCAAGCAGCCACTGTCGATTATTGATCTGGACGCTTGTGTCCAGCGGGAGAATGAGTCAGCCCACCATTGGGTTCGCCGGGTTTCAGCTATTATCCATTCATCGGATAGCAACAATGTCGGATCTGCTGTGCTGATTCTAGAGAAGAATTGCCACTTCATACCTCTCAAGCAGAAATTGGGGCGGCTTAAACGTCATTGCAATGATATGGGGGAGCTCATGGCGGCTCTTATCAAGTATGCTGACTCTGATCCTACTCAGGAGCCGGGGTCCGATGATGAAAAATCTAGCAAAGCAAAGAAGAATGGTAACAGTAAAGGTCAGCAGCAGAATATGGCAGGACATAATCAGGGCAACAACGATAAGCGCAAGCAAGCCGATGGCGGGTTAGATTTTGTAGCTAATACCAATGCACAGCATAATAATCAGCGTCGTAAGGGAAAACCACCTTAGTTTGGAGGACCACGGTTTAACCTTGAGGCGATGTTGAATGAACCTTGCCCAAAGCACAGTCTTCCGGATAAGCCTTCGAGTCATTTGTGGAAGGATTGTTTTATAATGAAGGAATATAAGAACTCTGGCTTTCATTAGAATCATAATAACAATAATGGCCCGCAAGGCGGGTCAGGATCCGGCTCACACAGGCCCGGCTTTGGGGCGGCGACTCAAGTTCTGGATATCAAGGACAGGGTAATCAGGGCGGTTATAATCAGCAGCCCAGTCAGGGTAACCAGCAACAACAGTCAGGATATTAGAGTAATCCCAAGCAGCTTAACAGCGGCCAATATCATGTTTTCACCACAAGCCTTTGCAAGCTAGATCAGAAGGTTCATAAACGTGCAGTCAATGCAGTTGAGCCGGTGGTGCCTCGATATTTGTAGTAGTCAGAGCAGCCAATTGTATGGAGTCGTGAGGATCACCCACCCCGAGTTGACAATCCGGGTCAGCTGGCATTGGTGGTAGCCCCTCAAGTTGGGGGTTATAAATTCACTAAGGTGCTCATGGATGGAGGCAGCAGCATCAATATCCTTTATTATGATACCTTTCGCCGTATGAATTTGACTGACAAAGATCTTAAGCCATCCTCTACAGTCTTTCACAGAGTGGTACCTGGTAATTTGGCATATCCAGTTGGTAAGATTGCCTTAGAAGTGGCTTTTGGCGATGACTATGATTATAGGGCGGAGACGTTGTGGTTTGAGGTGGTTAAAATTAAAAGCCCTTATCATGCTCTGTTTGGACGGCCGGCTTATGCCAAGTTTATGGCACGGCCGTGTTATGTATATTTGCAGCTTAAGATGCCAGGACGTAAGGGTACCATTATAGTCCATGGCAATAGAAAGATCGCTTTAGAATGTGAAGAAGGTGATGCTGCCTATGCTGAGTCTGCCTGTGCCATAGAGGAACTTAAGTTCTATAAGGATAATGTTGACCCGGCGGACATGACCCCTTTAAAGAAGCCAACCACAGAGCAAGACCCTTTGCTGAAGTTTAAGTCGGCGGATGATACCAAACAAGTTGACTTTGTCCCTGGTGACTCATCTCAGCAGTTCACTATCAGTGCTAATATGGATCCAAAATAGGAAAGCGCGCTCATCGAGTTCATCTGTGAGAATCGGGACATCTTTGCATGGAAGCCTTCAGATATGCCGGGTGTACCGAGAGAACTCACTGAGCACACTCTCAATATTGATCCTAAGTTTAAGCTGGTCAAGCAATTCCTTCGCCGTTTCAATGAAGAGCGACGTAAGGCTATTGGAGAAGAGGTGGCCCGGCTCTTAGCGGCCGGGTTCATCGTTGAAGTTTTTCACCCTGAGTGGTTGGCTAACCCGGTGCTGGTACTTAAGAAAAATGGCACTTGGCGCATGTGTGTGGATTATACAGACCTCAATAAAGCTTGTCCGGCTGATCCTTTTGCTCTTCCCCGTATCGATCAGATCATAGATGCCACGGCGGGTTGTGAGCGTTTGTGTTTCCTCGACGCCTATTCTGGTTACCATCAGATTAAGATGGCAGTTAAAGACCAAGAGAAGATGGCTTTTATCACACCTTTTGGAGCTTTCTGCTATGTGTCTATGCCTTTTGGGCTCAAGAGTGCCCAGGCGACTTATCAACGTTGTGTCCAGAACTATTTCCATAGTCAGATTGGACGCAATGTTCACGCTTATGTGGATGATATTGTTGTGAAGTCCAGGAAAAACGAGACTCTATTGGATGATCTAAAAGAGACCTTTGATAATCTCCGGGTTTACAAAATGATGCTTAACCCGGCCAAATGTGTTTTTGGTGTGACTGCAGGCAAGCTTTTGGGTTTTCTAGTCTCTGAGAGAGGTATTGAAGCTAACCCAGAGAAGATTAAGCCTATTACTTCGTTGGCTAAGCCGACGTGTGTCAATGATGTCCAGCGCCTGGTGAGTCGTGTTGCAGCATTAAGCCGGTTCATAAGCCGCCTGGGAGAGAAGGCAATTCCTCTGTACCAGATGATGAAGAAAACAGATCATTTTGTCTGGAGTGATGCTGCTAATAAGGCGTTTGAGGCGCTCAAAAAGAAATTAGCTGAGCCGCCTGTCCTTGCAGCTCCTGTTGAGAAGGAGTCTTTGCTTTTATACGTGGCGGCTAATAGTAAAGTTGTTAGCGTGGCGATTGTTGTGGAACGCAAAGAAGCAGGTAAGGAATACCCAGTCCAGTGGCCGGCTTATTATGTTAGTGAGGTGTTAATTGTGTCCAAGCAGCGACACCCACATTGGCAGAAGTTGGTCTATGGGGTGTTCATGGCGAGTCGTAAGCTGAAGCACTATTTCTTGGGTCATCCTATTACTGTGGTTAGTTCTGCTCCCTTGGGAGATATTATTCAAAACAGAGAGGCCACTGGCCGGGTTGCCAAGTGGGCGATAGAGCTTGGACCTCATGGCTTGAAATATATGCCAAGAACAGCAATCAAGTCTCAGGCTCTTGTGGACTTCATCAATGACTGGACAGAGTTGCAGACGCCTGAGGAGAAGCCTGATAACACATATTGGACTATTCATTTTGTTGGGTCTAGGCAATTGGAAGGCTCGGGGGCTGGAGTTATTTTGACTTCCCCACGAGGTGACAAATTTTGTTATGTTTTAAGGTTAATGTTCCCTTGCACTAACAATGCAGCTGAATATGAAGCTTTGCTTCATGGCCTTCGTATGGCCAAGGAGATGAATTTAAGCCGGGTTAGGTGTTTCGGCGACTCAGACTTGGTGGCTCAGCAAGTCTCAGGCACTTGGGACTCCAAAGACCCACTCATGGCGGCTTATCGTCGGGCGGTTGACAATATTGCTGGTCACTTCAAAGGTTATCAGGTGGAGCATCTTGATAGGAGGAAGAATGAGGCGGCTAATGCATTGAGCCAGCTCGGGTCTCAACGTAAGCCGGTACCCCCAACGTATTTCTTGACGTGTTGAATAATCCTTCAGTCAAGTTACCATCCGAAGAGGATCTTGCTATTCCTGACCCAGAGGCGCAATTGGTGGCGGCTCATTCGGCGATATATCAGCAAGATCTGCATCGCTATCATAGCCGCAGAGTCAAGACCCGAACCTTTCAAGAAGGCAATTTGGTACTCCGTTTAATCCAAGATCAAACAGATATGCATAAACTATCCCCACCTTGGGAAGGACCTTTTGTGGTCAGCAAGAACCTGAACAACGGGTCATACTACCTCATTGATATACGAGAACACAAGGACTCACTTAAGTCAGAGGAGGAGACCCGCCGGCCTTGGAACATTGCTCATCTTCGGCCTTATTACACTTGAGCCACCGGCTCTTGTCGTTGTACATACTTTTATCAATGTATATATTATGATCAATATAATAAAGCCGGCATCCCTGATAATTCAGGGCCTCTGTCGTTTCATTTCTAAGAATCTGAGTCTTTATTATTTGTTCATAAGGTCACTTGGGGGCTTCCAACCCACCGGGTTTAGCTTTCATACCCTCTTGACCAGGCGTGAACGCCGAATCCCGAGTTATCCTGTCTATATGCACGATGCTACTCTGCCAGGTAATCCTGAATGACTCATCGTACTTTTAACAGTCAATCTTTTTCAAGACCCTGAACTCGTTAAGGTTAAAACGGTGGTTTGTCATGTGAGGGCCGGCTTACGGTGAGCAAGGATTAACTCAGTGGCTGTGCGGCCCATGAAAGCACTTGGGTTTTAAGGCTTGGCGTCCTATGAAAGCACTCGAATTTTTTCTGGATTTTTGTTTCTTCTGACCATTTTGGATTTGTATATTTAAAAAAAATATTTTTTTTCCGCTCAAGTGCGTTTTTTATAATTCAGGCCATGCAGCCCTGAACATATGACTCATATTTGAGCATTTTTGGGTTTGGTAACCCGCCCTGATAGTGGACTTTAAGTCGCTAGGATATTTTTGCCTTGAGCAATCAAAATCATGATATTTCATGACTTCGGGTTAATACCCGCTCTAGATTATAATTTTCAAGGCATCACCCTGGTGTCAATCTACAGTATGTCTTTAAATAAGTATATGAATATTTGGGGTCTGGTAACCCGCCCTGTCTTTAGACTTTAAGTCGCCAGAATGTTTCGGCTTAGTTGGCCTTTAATTTTTCTATAAATATTTTCAAAGACTATTATATTGGGGTTTGTTACCCGCCTTGGCTTAAACCGCCAGGGTATATGCTGCTTAACTTGTGTGCAGGAAATATGAAAATATTGATCTGACCCACATCGATGATGATATTATGAGAAAGCACAGCGGCGGGTCATAAATATCAAATTGGCGGTTTAAAAGTTAAAAGCTAACATGCACGATGGCATGACAGATCATTGTTTTCAAGTCTAGCCTATTACAAGGCCGCCATGGACATGCATAATTGGAGCAAAGTGTTTTTTCAGCACAAGATGTTTATGCCCTAATTGGAGAGCCGCCTGGCATCAGTTGTCTCCATCGCGGCGGGTTGATGACTCCGGGTCATCCCGCTCCGGCTCTTCTTCTTCGCCCATCTGGATGTCAGGTGGCGTCCAGTCGATGCCGGTTAAGGCTTCGAATATAGCTTCATCATTGATAATTGGGGACGGATCAACATCAGGGGCAAAAGTATGCTTACGCGTTGGAGGAGTGAGATCCACGATGTCATAAGCCGGCGCCTTGACTTTAGCATTTTCCATGTTGTACGCCGGCTGATACCTAGATAAATCAGTCTCCTCGGCCAGTTTGCAGGCCAAGGGATGCATCTCCTTCACGCACTTTGCAAAGTCTGTCTGATCGAAAGGAGACCCATCCTGTTTAAGGCCTGGACAGCCAGTGGCCATTTCTTCTGGGTCTAGTTCTGCTTGCCATGCTTTGGCTCGGCTGAGAGCGATAATGGCACCAGCACGGGCGGCTGATCATTTTATTTCTTCTAGCTTTTGGGGCATTATCGACAATTTGGCTAGCACTTCCCTGATAAGTGTGAGCGGTTGTTTGCCATTGGAGATAGCCACGAGAGTCCGTTGAGTGCCAGTATATAATTGTTCAACCAAGGAATATACGGCTTTCAGCTTCACGCACATATCCTGGCCAAGATTGGAGCTCCTGGGACCTGTTGAGCAGATATACAGATGAGTTGTCTGGCGAGTCAAAATAAATAGATTCTGAAAGACTAAACAATTAAGCATCGCTTACCAAAGATAGCAGATGTCATTTGCGAAATTCTTTGCTTTAAGCCGGATAGTTCTGCAGTGGTGTTTTTCAATGAAGACTCAGCGGCTTCTGCCCTTTGCAATAAAGAAGTTTTCTCTTCTTCCAGGGCGGCTCTTTCGGTGGTAAAATTGGCCTTGAGCTTCTCATTCTCTTCCAAGCTAAGGGTCAACTTGGTCTCAGCCTTCTGTGTTTCAGATTCTTGGTGTTTGAGTAATTTCCTTAACTCGCCAAGTTCTGAATCCTTAATGCTTCAAGCCTCCTGTAAATGAGCATTGAAGACCAGGAATATTATTCAGCATGGAGATAAGGAGTATTTTCAAGTCCCACGCAAATTGCAAGCAATATACTTGGCACTTGGGGGCTAATGTGTGATGAAGTTCTTCTTACAATTTTTTTCCAGTGTATAAGACACTCATCTTCATAAGATGACCCGGCCCTTGAGGGTTATGCATGGCGGTTCTCAAAACAGACTTACTAAAAATAGACCCAGATCATCTTTTCAAAGATAAGCCGGCTCTTGGGGGCTACAATGTTGAGCTTCAAAAGACTATATGGAAGACCCGGTTCATATTTGCATGATAAGCCAGCCTTGGAGGGTTCTACGAAGTCATGCTCTGAGCATCTAAATTACATGATGCACAACAGTCTTAAAGCATATTCAATGATTTTTTCATACGATTAAGACTTGGGGGCTGGATAAGCATATATACATATGCGTAGAGTCAAAGGAGGAGGTGATGTCATACCTCATACTTTTGTCACATCATGTTGACCAAATTGGCTTCTAGGTCACAGCTTGTGTGAAGCTGGTTCAAATAGCCAGAGTATAATTCACCAGCGTTCAATTTCACGCAGCTCTCAAGATCAAGAGTAGGCTTATCTTTGTTGGATAAGTGTGTTTCCTGTTTGGTGGAATGTTTGGCCAATACGGTAGAGACGCCGGGCGGCTGATAAGCTGATCCAGTGACGGTCACCTCTTCAAGATGGTCATCAACAGGAGTCTTGTCTAAGTGTTTGATAGGAGAAAGCGGCTTAGGACTTGGCGGGTCTTCATTAGTCACCGGGTCATCATTAAGATCTGCAGCTGAGTCAGGATTGACAAAGTCAGTTTGAGGAGGCAGGTCATTCTGCCGGCTTTCAGGATCTTCAGTTTCCTGGTTTTGAGCTTCACCAGTCTTTGGCGCCTGTTTCTCCTGTTCAGAAGCTTCGACAATTTTGGAAGGGCAAGTTTTTTGCTTCTTGCCCGTCTTTGCCTTAGCCCTATAAAGAGGATTATTCAGTCTGATAAGTATGAAAGGGTAAGATAATTTATTCAACAAGTAATAATACTCACGCCGGGTTAACCACAAATGTGGGGAGCTGTGAGTCATTCGAGTCGCCAGAAGAATGAGAAGTATCCTGTTATGCCGAGTCAGACGAATTAAGAGGTTGCCGAACAAGACCGGCTCGTGAAAGAGAAGAAGTAGGGCTATGAGGCACCTCATGACGACGTTTGCGAACCGGCGTGTTGGGCAAGCCGGTCATAAGCTCTTCTTGACCGCTGTTTTGAGTATGGCATCTGGATTCATGCTGCTGTTTCTTCAAAAGAAATTTTGGATCTAAGTGAGCAAGAGGATGGGAAAACCATACTTTTCTGACAACCCGCCGTGTTTTCTCTCTTGGTAAAATTTCTGAGTCGGAGGAGACAGGGATTACCTCAGCGCCGTCAGCTTGGCTTGTCTCCGTTTCCTCCTGAGGAGAATCAGCATCAATAAGTTGCATAAAGAGAATACCAAGTGAATCAAGTTCTACCTCTGAGTCGTCCAGTGCAAGTTGTTCTTGTGCTGTGGGCTTCTTAGGACGACCCGAGCCGCGACCAGTTGTCTTGGTCCTCTTTGTTGGAGCAATAGTGGATTGTATCTTCCTCTTCCAAAAAGGAGAGTCGGCCTGGATATGCATAAATGATAAGATTGAAACCAGGTAGTTTGACAAGTAAGCAATGAATGTGTAAAGGATACTTACAACTGGCTGCGGGTTAAGAGTATAATAAGGGGCAAGGCCCGTCTTGCAGCAGTTTGCCAATGACTCACCAAGAAGCGATTTGATAGCCTCATTGATTTCCCTTTCGGTCAGCTCGGTGGAATTGTAACGCAATGGATCTGTGGTGTTTCAAGTATATTCGCACATTAAGCCAGAGCGGCGGCTTAAAGGCAGAATTCTCCATGAAACCCAGCAGCGAACAAGATCGATTCTGGTTAAGCCGTTTGCAATGAAGGCCCGGATCTTTGAAAAGGTGGAAGAATAAATACCACGTTCTATAGCAGTCATCCGGCCTGGCAGTGGGCCGCTGGTAGGAAGACGATGTGGACGGTAACCCGGTAGGGGGTTTTCTCCTTCTGGAGAGGTATCTTTGCAGTAGAACCAGGTGAAGTTCCAATCCTTGGGATGACTCGGCAGGGTGGCGGCTGGGAAGGTCACATCTCTCCGCCTTTGAATTGAAACGCCTCCGAGCTCAAGACTAAGCCCGTCAGGCATCTCAGTTTGGCGGTTGATATAGAAATGATCTCTGAACAGATCTATCAAGGGCTCTTCGCCAAGGTATACTTCACAGAACACTTGGAAATTGCATATATTGGAGACAGAAGTGGGACCAATATCTTGAGGACGAAGGTTGTAAAAGTGCAGCACATCTTGAAAGAATTTTGAGCCGGGCGGGGAAAAGCCACGGAGCAAATGATTTGTAAAGACTATGACCTCACCCTCTTGAGGTTCAGGAGGGCATTCAGGACCTGGAACCCGCCAATGAATGACTTCTTTGGCGGCTAAAACACCCATGCTCACATATTCATTAAGGGTCTCTTCGGTGACTTTGGAAGGGATCCAATCGCAAGTGGTGGGTGTCTTAGTCATGGTGAGCCAGAAGTAACAAGGCTGTGGACAGGAAATAAATATGATAAATTAAATATTGCAGTACAAGAGCTGTTTGCAAATTGTTAAGACGGCCAGAGGCTGGCGGGTCTCAAGAGTTTTATGTGAGCCGCCATATGTCGTACGGCGAATCAGCAATCTATAAAGATGGAAGTGCTAAAAATTATGCTAAGTGTTGCATAAACAAGTTTCCCAGATTGCAGCTATATTCATGGATCTATGAAAGTTCAGAAAAGAGAAGTTATTCTTAAACCTAAAACATGATGGACGAACTGTTGTATTGAGGGTTGAATCTCAGAAGGAAGGGACGCATCTACGATTCAGGACAAATATTAAAGGCTACTGTTGCAAGTTTTCAGTATCATTCTTGGATTGAACTAAGTAAACGTGGTAGTTGAGCTATGATGGACATGGAGGAGTACGATGAACTCCGATGAACCCTATGAGCAAGGTCGATCTAATGTGAATCTAGGTCAAAGGAAAAACTTTACCTAGATGCTTGAATGAAGAGCGGGGGTGCGCCGCCGTTATCTGATCCGGTCAGGTTGATGCAGCGGCCTGTGTCGACGTCCCTGGCGAAGGACGGCGGCGACGGAGCTCTGGTCGCGGTGGTGGTGCGAGGAAGAAGAAGAGGAGCAGGCGGGGGTAAAAGGTAGAAAATGAACCCCCTGGTGCCTATTTATAAGGAAAAGGTGAAACAGTTAACGGCAAGCGCAGAAATCGAGGAGACATCATCATTATCTTGACAGCAGAAGCGCCTCGATTCTTGGGATAGCTGATTAATGCAAAGATCCATTGTGATGTCATAAGGTTTTTTCTGGAATCAACGGTGTGACGTCATCTCTCTGTTATGGTGGGTCATATGAGTTTATCAGGTTAAGAGTTGAAAAAGTCTAAAGGAATCGCCCACTGAAGAATGGAGATTGACATGAACAGGTTCAAATCAATCTGGGGCCTAATGTTGGGGATATAACCCCGTGATATGACCCGCCCAGGAGGGGCCAGGTCATACTGTAGGCGACTTATAATTGAAGGCCCAGTAAGGCTTACAAGCGGGCTATTGAAGGCCCATGACCTGGAGGCGACCCAGGACCTGAAGGTGTGAGCCGCCTAATGATAGCTTGCTTAACAAGGTGAGGTAACTTAGAGATAGGGTCAGTTACGTTGTGTAATATGACCCGGACTCCTGTAAGCCGCCGGACCTCGACCTGTGTATATAAAGGCGAGACCCGGCGGCGGGTTAACACAAGAAACAATCAATCGAGAACTAGGTCAAGCATATTCGCTCCCTTGTAATTGAAACCCAAGCAATACATCTAGAAGCAGGACGTAGGCTTTTACCTCATTGTGAGGGGCCGAACCTGGGTAAACTCTTTGTGTCTTTTGTCCCGTTCAACCCCTTCAAGCTAACCTACGTTGCGATGGCTCCACACCTAAGTCCTTTCACAAGGGCATCTGCCGTGATGAAACCACGACACATTGTGTTGTTGCTCTCGTCAAGTATCATTCCATCTTGTCAAGTCCATATTCCTTCCATGTTCAACCGGAGTGCTGTCAAAATTTTCTCCTTCTTATTCATTATCTATCTCGTTATACCGGTGTGGTTTTATATTCTTTTGATTCGTTAAGCTCTTGTTTCATGTCTTTGTACCTACAAGGTTCTCGTAATATTCCTTGTTCCTATTTTCTAGCGGAGTGTCCTCAACATCGTTCATCTCCGTTGTATTCTTTCCTTGGAATTGTTTAACCTTCTAAGGTTCCTTGGTTTCACTCGTTTGTCCTAGAAGCAACTTTGTTTTACCTCTTCCTTCCGTTGTCTTTCCTAGATCTCGGGACGAGATCCTCTTGTAGTGGAGGAGAGTTGTAACACGCCAAATGAATTCCTTCCCATTTGGTAACATATGCAACCTTGGTCATGATCAATTCCTTTGGGTTTCTCCATGTTGGCTTCATTTTTTTTATTTTCATGTTTACTTGTTGCATTGCCATGCCATCATTTCATTTTGCATTTGTCATCTCATGTTGCATCATGATCACTGCCTTATTATTTTGTGCATTGCCATGTCTTACATATTGTGGTGTTCATTTGAGCATTCCCCAAAGCCTTTACATCATCACTTCCCCCCTTCACTCCACTTCTTCCCCTTTTCTTTTAATTGCTAGCAACATTATTTTGCCCCAAATAATGTTCAACTTTTCCCCAAAATTCATACACCATATCCTAAACCTCTCTGCCAAAATTCATCTTATTTGGAGTTGTTTTGGTTAGGTCCAAAAATGCACCAAGTTTGCATTAAATACAAACTTGATTTATTTTTCTATCTCTAAAAATGCCCAAAGCAATTTATTCAAATAGTGCATACATCCAGAAGTCTAGGGGTATTTGTTTTTCTTCTTCGCCCCTCTCCATTATCCCTGGCCTTTTCCTTTTCTACAGCTGTGAATTTAAATTTACAGAGTTAAGGAGAAAAGGGAGAGCCCTCCCAGCGCAGCCCACCTGGGCCTTCCCTACTCCAGCAACAGCCCAGCCAGCCCACACGTACAGGGGCATCTTCAACCTCCTGTACGGCAGAGCATCCAGTAGGGACACGTCGGCATCTCCTCTGATTTGATGGCCGGAGTCGTCCCTAGGCCTTTATAAGACCACCCCGGTGCCCTAGACCTCCTCCTCCCTCCATTCCACCCTTCTCTTCCTCCTGCCACCGCCAAGGTAAGCCACCCACGCACATGCCGTCGCCATGGCCGAGCCGAGCTCAAGCTCGAGCCCAGCTTGACCCGGGCCTCCTTCGTCCTCCTCTCACTGCGGGAGCCGCTGTGACGACCTCCGCCACCAGTACCTGTAACTCACGGGCCGGGAGCTCCTTCCCCGACGTCCTCTTCGTCGTCTTCTTCCTCGGGCCAAACCATCACCGCCGGCCTTCTTCTTCCTCTGGAGTGACCCCTCGCACGACCTCCCCGAGCCGGATCGCCAAGTCCAGCGCCCCGTCACCGTCGAGGTCTTCTTCCCCTGCTTCCTCTTCTTCACGGAGCCGAGCACCGCCTCGATCAGCGCATCCTCCCGCCGTGTCCGATCTCCGTCGACCTCGTACGACTCCACCAGCACCCCCACGGTGAAGCTCCGATCCTCCCCATCTCTCTCTCTCCGGTTCAATTCTGTCACCGTAGTCGTCTTCCCAAGCCTGCCTATTTTATATCCGCCATGGGAGAGTTTCTGGAACTCGCCTCGCATGCCCCTGCACACTCCCGCACGCACTCGACCCTCTCTGTTCGCGCTCACACACAATACCAACGCGCAGTAGCCGCAGAGCACCACCCACGCGGCTCCGGTCGTCATGTCTGGGACGAGTTGTAGCTCGTGCCCAAACGCCTGCACGCCCCACCGATCGAGGTCGTGGCCGAGCGCCCCGACCTGCAAGACCGGCCCTGTCTCTTTGTTATTTGTTCCACTTGGGTTTAGATCCGATGTATACATCTTCAGCGAGTCCACCTGCATCACCAACACCCTCGCGACCATCCTTGCTGCAACCACGCATGCACCTGCATGCATCCACGCACACGTCGTCTCCAGTCCAGCAAGGGCTGCCATGGCCGAGAGCATCGAGCTCAGGCGCATCCCCACCTTGTGAGCCCAAGCACGTGCGCGTTCCATAGCTGCTACCTTCTTAGGTTTCCGCAAGCCTGCTGCTGTCCGGTAGCTTCAATCCCCGCTGTGTTGCTCGCTTTCGTCGCCGGCGAGCCATGGTTCTAAAGGCTCAGCCTTCTATATTTCTCTCAAGTAAAGTCTTCCTCACCTTTACACAAATACTCCCTCCGTCCCAAAATTCTTGTCTTAGATTTGTCTAGATACGAGCCGTATCTAGACAAATCTAAGACAAGAATTTTGGGACGGAGGGAGTACTTCACAGCTCAGCTGGTCAGCTCCAGCGCTCCACATCCAAGGGGTCCTAGGTTCAAATCCTAGTCGCCCTCCAATTTTTGCTCTGTCATTTTTTTCTTCTCTCTGCACACACACTCACACTTGGGCCCGATTCCATTCTGGGCCGCTGCACTCTAATGCTTCTGGCCCGTGTATGTTTTTTTTTTTTCCTGTCCCATGTGATTTAGCATTTATTCTTTTTATGCATATTCACCTCAATGCCATCATTTCGAATTGTTAATAACTAAATATCCATGCATCCAAATGAAACATGTCACATATGCATCTTGCTCAGATTTTCATGTACTTCCACAATATGCAACTTTCATCCATGTTAAAAATGTTTAAAAATTATTGTTGGCATTAATTTGCATAGATGTCATGTTAAAATGGTTTATTTCATAACTAGATAACCGTAGCTCCGAATTAAATTAACTATATATGTAAATGGGGTAGAAAAATGCATAGATTAACATGGTGGCATTCCTTTGCATGTTTAACAACTCTAAAATTGTGTATAGGGCAGAACAGTAGCAAATTCGAAATATGCACATGGGGATTTTCCGGAATTGTTGTTTGTCGTTTCCGGCCTCATTTAAACTTGCCTAAATAGTTAGATTAATTATGCTTTATCTCTTGCCATGTTAATCAACATTTAATATTGATGAGTAGCATAAACGAGAGCGAACTAAATACTTGAATGTGGTGTTTCATCAATATGCAACTCGTTGCATATTGAGCTCCACTTAATTTGTAGTATTATTTGTTGCACTTTGCCATGCCATGCCCATTTAAACCGGACATGCATCATACTTGGTTGCGCATCATGTCATGTTTATGCTTGTTGGTTTACCATGTTGTTTGCTTCTTTCCGGTTATTCTTCTTCTCGATAGTTTCGGTTACGTTGCGATTGTGAGTATTCGTTCAACTACGCCCGTTCATCTACTTCATGGACTCGATCTTCTTCCTAGCGGGATTTCAGTCAAGATGATCAAAACCTTGGATACCACTACTATCTTTGCTTGCTAGTTGTCTCGATGCTATCGCTATGTCGTGCTACCTACCACTTGTTTATCAAGCCTCCCAAATTGCCATGAAACAGCCTCTAACCTTTTCCACCATCCCAGCAAACCGTTGTTTGGCAATGTTACCGCTTTGCTCAGCCCCTCTTATAGCGTTGCTAGTTGCAGGTGCAGTTGCAGGTTGTTCCATGTTTGGGACATGGATATCTTGGGATATCACAATATCTCTTATTTAAATAATGCATCTATATATTTGGTAATGGGTGGAAAGCTTGGCCTTTTGCTTGGTGTTTTGTTCCACTCTTGCTGCCCTAGTTTCCGTCATACCAATGTTATGTTCCATGATTTTGCATTCCTAACACGGTCGGGGTTTATGGGCCCCCCTTGACAGTTCGCTTTGAATAAAACTCTTCCAGCAAGGCCCAACTTTGGTTTTACCATTTGCCTAATAACAACTAAAACTTGCATAGGGACTTCCCGGGCCTCGAGGATAATTAATTCACAAACCAGGCCAGTGCTCCTCATGAGTGTTGGTCCAAACCTCTCAACGGCCGGTGACCGCCAGGGCAACTCTGGATTTGGCCTACCGGAAGTTTGGACAATCCGATCGTGGCCTGAGACGAGATACGCGCGGCTACTATCAGGGTGTCGGCACGTCGGGAGGTCTTGCTGGATTTGTTTTACCATTGTCGAAATGTCTTGTGAACCGGGATTCCGAGCTTGATCGGGTTGTCCCGGAATGGAGGACTTTCCTCCGTGGATCATGAGAGTTTTTGATGGACTAAGTTGGGACACCCCTACAGGGTTTAATCTTTCCGGAAGCCGTGCCCGCGGTTATGTGGCAGATGGGAAATTTATAATATCCGATTGTAGAGAACTTGACACCAGATCCGAAATAAAATACACCAACCGCGTGTGTGATCGTGACTGTCTCTTTTCGAGCAAGTTCGGGAAGAGAACACGATGGGGTTATGTTTGATTCGTAAGTAGTTAGGGGTCACTTTTTGATCATTGCTAGTTTGCTACCGTTATGCGTAGTTACTCTTCTTACTCTTGTACTCGTAAGTTAGCCACCATACAATGCTTAGTGCTGCTGTAACCTCACCACTTATCCATTCCATACCCATTAAGCTTTGCTAGTCTTGATACCCATGGTAATGGGATTGTTGAGTCCTCGTGGCTCACAGATTACTACAACAACAGGTGCAGGTACAGGTCATGCGATGATCTGACATGAGAGCGATGCTTGCTTGTTTTGAAGTTCTTCTTCTGCTTCTTCTTCTGCGATCGAGGGATAGGTTCCTGGTCGGTAGCCTGGGCTAGCAGGGTGGATGTCGTTCTTGTTTTCTGTTTGTTTTCATCCGTAGTCGGATGCCGCTCTTCTGTATGACGTTTGATGTATTCATGTTGTGTTTGTATGCCTTTGTATGTATCCCCAACTGTGTTGTATATGGTACGATGTAATGATATCTACCTTACAAAGCGTCTTCAATATGCGGCTCTATCCTTGGTGGGACCTTCGAATTCCTCTCGGATAGGATCGCATATTGGGCATGACACGATGTCAGCACACGACTTGTTCCATCAACCGTGCGCGCTCGTTATTACCATCACGCATGCTTCTTTTAATTAGAATATGTGCCCATCTAGCACACACACCTTATCTGTCTGACCGTTTCTGTTTGTTGTGGCTAATCGCAAATAGTTCATCCGTGTGAAGTTTATGCCGTCAATTGCACATACCTTGATCTGGCTGACCGTTTCTGTTGTGTTGCCTAATCGAAAACAGTTCATCCGAGTGAACTATATGACGTATAATACACACACACCTTGATCTGTCTGGCCGTTTCTGTTGTGTTGACTAATCACAAACAGTTCATCCAAGTGAATTGTATGTTGTATATCGCACACACCTTCATCTGTCTGACCATTTCTGTTGTTATGCTCATCGCAAACAGTTCCTTCGAGTGAACTATATGCCACGCATCGCACACGCAACTATAATTCGAATTGTGTTTGATGTCTCCGCCATCGCAAATGTTTTGCATATTTTTGACGGTTTTTTTACATCACCATTTGTGATTAATGCATCGCACACAGTGTCGTCGAAGGGTCTCTGATTGTAGTGTCATGTTAGCAGCATCCTACAGTAGTGTAACATTTTGCAGGAGTTCACTAACGTCTTTCCACAAGATGTGTCATTGGGATTACCACCTATTCGAGAGATTGAGCATCAGATTGACTTAATTCCCGGTGCTTCGCTGCCAAACCATGCGCCATACCGTACTAATTCAGAGGAGACGAAGGAGATTATGCGTCAAGTACAGGAGCTGCTCGACTAAGGTTATATACGCGAATCTCTTAGTCCTTGTGTTGTTCCTATTATACTAGTGCCAAAAAAGGATGGTACATCACGTATGTGTGTTGATTGTAGAGGCATTAATAATATTACTATTCGTTGTCGTCACTCTATTCCTAGGCTAGATGGTATGCTTGATGAATTGAGTGGCTCTACAATTTTCTCCAAAGTTGATTTGCGCAGTGGATACCATCAAATTTGTATGAAATTGGGAGATGAATGGAAAACATCATTTAAAACTAAGTTTGGATTATATGAGTGGTTAGTCATGCCTTTTGGGTTAATTAATGCATCTAGTACTTTCATGAGATTAATAAATCAGGTTTTACATGCTTTCATTAGATGATTTGTGGTAGTTTACTTTGATGATATGCTGATTTATAGTAGATCTTTGAAGGAACATTTACGTGCTGTTATTATTGCTCTACGTGATGCATGTTTGTTTGGTAACCTTGGGAAGTGCACCTTTTGTACTGATCGAGTATATTTTCTTGGATATGTTATTACTCCCCAGGGAATTGAAGTTGATAAAGCCAAGATTGAAGCTATTGAGAGTTGGCCGCAGCCCAAAACGGTCACACAAGTGAGGAGTTTCCTTGGCCTCGCTGGTTTCTATAGGCATTTTGTGAGAGATTTCAGCACCATTGCTGCACCTCTCGATGAGCTTACAAAGAAGGATGTGCCTTTTGTTTGGGGTACTGCACAGGAAGAAGCTTTCACGGTATTGAAAGATAAGTTGACACATGCTCCTTTACTCCAACTTCCTGATTCTAATAAGACTTTTGAGCTTGAATGTGATGCTACTGGAATTGGATTAGGAGGTGTGTTACTACAAGATGGCAAACCTGTTGCATATTTCTCTGAAAAATTGAGTGGGCCTAGTCTGAACTATTCTACTTATGATAAAGAATTGTATGCTCTTGTTCGGACTTTAGAAACATGGCAACATTATTTATGGCCCAAAGAATTTGTTATACATTATGATCATGAATCTTTGAAACATATTAAAAGTCAAGCCAAACTGAACCGTAGACATGCTAAATGGGTTGAATTCATTGAGACTTTCCCTTATGTCACTAAACAAAAGAAGGATAAAGAAAATGTTATTGCGGATGCATTGTCTCGTCGTTATACTATGCTTTCACAACTTGACTTTAAAATATTTGGTTTGGAGACCATCAAAGATCAATATGTGCATGATGCTGAATTTAAAGATGTATTGCAGAATTGTAAAGAAGGCAGAACATGGAACAAGTTCGTCGTTAATGATGGATTTGTGTTTCGTGCTAACAAGCTATGCATTCCAGCTAGCTTCGTTTGTCTTTTGTTGTTGCAGGAGGCGCATGGAGGAGGATTAATGGGACACTTTGGCATGAAGAAGATGGAGGACGTACTTGCTACACATTTCTTTTGGCCAAAGATGAGACGGGATATTGAGCATTTTGTTGCTCGCTGCACTACATGTCAAAAAGCTAAGTCACGACTTAATCCTCATGATTTATATATGCCTTTGCTTGTACCTAGTGTTCTATGGGAGGATATATCTATAGATTTTGTTTTAGGATTACCTTGAACAAAGAAGGGGATGGATAGCATATTTGTTGTCGTGGATAGATTTTCGAAAATGGCACACTTCATACCATGTCATAAAAGCGATGATGCTCCTAAAGTTGCTGATTTGTTCTTTCGTGAAATTATTCGCTTGCATGGTGTGCCAAATACTAGTGTTTCAGATCATGATACTAAATTTCTTAGCCACTTTTGGAGACGTTTATGGGCTAAGTTGGGGACAAAACTGGTTTTTAGTACTACATGTCACCCCCAAACTGATGGACAAAGTAGTCAATAGAACACTGTCTACTATGCTTAGGTCTGTTTTGAAGAATAAGAAAATATGGGAAGAATGCTTGCCTCATATTGAGTTTGCTTATAATCGTTCGCTGCATTCTACTACTAAGATGTGCCCTTTTAAAATTGTATATGGTTTCTTACCTCATGCACCTATTGATTTGTTGCCTCTTCCATCTCGAAGAAGGTTAATTTTGATGCTAAACAACGTGTTGAATTGATCTTAAAAATGCATGAGTTAACTAAGGAAAACATTGAGCGTATGAATGCTAAATATAAACTTGCTGGAGATAAAGGTAGAAAATATGTTGTCTTTGCACATGGAGATCTTGCTTGGTTACATTTGCGTAAGGATAGGTTTCCTGATTTGCGCAAATGAAAGCTAATACCACGTGTTGATGGTCCTTTTAAGGTGTTAAAGAAAATAAATGATAATGCATATAAACTTGAGCTGCCTGCAGATTTTAGGGTTAGTTTCACTTTCAACATTGCATATTTGAAGCCTTATTTGGGTGACGAAGATGAGCTTCCGTCGAGGACGACTTCATTTAAAGAAGGGGAGGATGATGAGGACATCAATACCATTGTTACACCCACAGCCCCTGCTGCTATACATATTGGACCAATTACTAGAGCTCGCGCACACCAATTAAATTACCAGGTACTTTCGTTTCTTGGTAACGATTCTAATGTTCATGAGAATATGATGGTGCCTAAATTGGATACATTTGTTTTGCTTACAAATGAAGGGTCTAGCTTGGACAAAAAGGATGAACATTGGAGCAAGATCAATCATGGAGATGATGGCATGCGCAAGGGGAACAAGAACGGAGTTTCAAGTGATGATTTCATGACTTTGAAGCCATCATAATGAGTGCATGAAGGCTTGGACAAAATATACAAGAAGCCACTTCATAAATTTCGTCCAGAGGCTATTATAGGTGCTGCGTCACCTTATTATTGGGTCAGGCCCATGTAATTTTGAAAGACTTCAGTATAGGTTGTTTTTAGAGTCTGTATGTGTGGGGAAACAAAGTTAGGGTTGGTTTCGGACCCCTCCTCCAAGGGGTCACGAAATTTCCCCCCTCTTCCTCCATATATACAGCCCTTAGGGCGTCGTTTAGACTTTGGGTTTTGCTTAGATTAAAGTTCGCCATAGCTGCAACTTCGTGTACTTCGTTTGTGTTTAACGACCAGACCAAGACGTCACAGAACCCCGCCTTGATCAATAAAGCTTTCCTCTTATATTCGCAATATCCAGATTGCAATCTCAGTTTCTTGCTTATTCTTTGTTTGCTTGTAGGAAATAGACCCTCGGGGTCAGGTTGGTCATGCTCCGGCGTGGTCAATAACCTCTCGGAGTTGGTTTAGCAATTGCTAAGGCACGACGTCGTCGCACGTTCGTAGTCGGATCGTCAAAGTCTACTCCTTCGAAAACAATAATCACTATCTCATCGAAAGACGGGACACCTTTGCCTCTATCAGCCGCGGGATCGAGACGCGACGACCGCATCCACTTGCCGGCGCTTGACGTCGAGCGCGCCCAACTCGGCCTCAACCGCGTCGGGTCCGGCGACCCGTGCAAGGGTTCATGGATCCCTCGCCAGATCGAGCTCTGCTCCTCCCCTGTCTTATCTCCTGTTGACGGCAGCCAGCAAAAAGGGACGGCAGCGGAGAGGAGACAGCGGCGAGGGTGAGGAGCCAGCGACGGCAGTGAGGGTGAGGAGGCAGCGACGGCGACGAGGAGGCAGTGACGGCGAATCTGAGGACGGGCGGGGGTGGGAGGAGAAGGGCTGGGCGAACGAGGCGAAAGAAAATGGGGAGTTATGGCGAGGGGGATCGCGACCCCCCGCGTGAAGCTGCATGCGTGATGCAGGGGTGGGTGCAGGCGTTTTGCACGACTCGTGCATGCATCCAAGGAACGGCCGAATCCGGCGTAGCTCTCAGCCTGGCTGAGAGGATACTTTTTGCATCAGTTAGGCCAGGCCCAGATGGCCATACAATTTAACAAACAAGCTGAAAATTGCATCTGGGATGCTACGCAGGTGCAGCGCTGCCAACCAAACAGGGGAGCAACTAGTTAACGAGCGCTCCTTCGGGAGCCTCGCAACGATCAGCGCCACTTGGCGCGCTCTCAGCCATTCGCCACGTGTCGCGCTCTGGGCGCTCCCTCCGGATTTTGTTTTTTAAATTTTTCCGCACACGTTTTTGGCTTTTTAAACGGTTTTTTTTGTTTTTTTCGACGTTTTGGTTTTCCACCGGTCTTCCTTAGCTTTTCGACAAAAAAAATTGAAAAAAAAAATTTTTGCCCGAAAAAACACGCTTTTTTTCCTTTCGCGAGAGTCACGGTTTTGCTTCCGCGAGAGACACAGTTTTGCTTTCGTGAGAGTCACGGCCGTGCCTCTCGGAAACGAAAAAAAAAACATTTTCTGTTTTTTTTCCTTTCGCGAGAGTCACGGTTTTGCTTCCGCGAGAGGCACGGGTGTGCTTTCGCGAGAGTCACGGCCATGCCTCTCGGAAACGGAAAAAAAACGCGTTTTCTGTTTTTTTTTCCTTTCGCGAGAGTCACGGTTTTGCTTCCGCGAGAGGCATGGTTGTGCTTTAGCGAGAGTCACGGCCGTGCATCTCGGAAACGAAAAAAAGCGCATTTTCCGTTTTTTTTCTTTCGCGAGAGTCACGGTTTTGCTTCCGCGAGAGGCACGGTTGTGCTTTCGCGAGAGTCACGGCCGTGCCTCTCGGAAACCAAAAAAAAAATGCGTTTTCTGTTCTTTTCCTTTCGCGAGAGTCACGGTTTTGCTTCCACGAGAGGCATGGTTGTGCTTTCGCGAGAGTCACGGCCATGCCTCCTCGGAAACGGAAAAAAAACGCGTTTTCTCTTTTTTTTTCTTCCGCGAGTCACGGTTTTGTTTCCGCGAGAGGCACGGTTGTGATTTCGTGAGAGGCACGGGCGTGCCTCTTTCGAAATGAGAAAAAACCCATGCTCCCAATTCGGTTTTTTCGTCTGGTTTTTTTCGTCCGGTTTTTTTCGTGAAAAAAGTTCGTCAAAACCTATCAACATTGGATCTAGTTTTGAAGATCTCGACGCGAGGAATCCAACGGTGAAAGCGGTTCGAAATTTGGACGCACGATTTGAGAGATAAAATGTTTTGAATAAATGGATCTACGAAAAAGAAAAAACTCACAGGTTGCGACAAGTGACGCGCTGCAGGGAACGCTCCTCGACTAGTGATTTCGACCAAACAGGCCTCTAGTACTATAAATTAAAGGGTTACGAGCTGGCAGGGAGCGCTTGCTATACAACATACAAAGCGTCCGGCCATTGTGCAATCCAACTTGTCCACGTCCCTATCTATCTTCTCCAATGATTCTTTGAAACATTCAGCGTACGGTCATCTAGTGCTAGAAATTAAAGGGTTAAGGGCTGGTAGGTAGTTTAGAGCTAGTTTGGTTCGCTTCCACACTTGAGAACGCCTGGCCTGGAGCTTGCCTGGTTGCTGCCTGGTCATTGTATGGATGAAGCCCTGAAAAAATTGAAGCAAGCCTGGCCTGGACTACCCAGGCAAATAATTAGCCTGCCAGGCGTCTCATTTTGGTCGCCTGGGCGGGTGGCGGTACTGGGAGCTCCTGTTCGGCGCCTTAAGCGCCCGAACAGGTAGCTGGCGCCCACGCGCCGCACCTAATGGGTCGGCCCACCACGTGCAGTAGAATGAAAAATGTGTCGTGAGAAAACACGGAAAAAAGGGAAGGTGCTGGGACTCGAACTCGCACCTTGCCGCTACAACAAAGGCACTGCTTTGCTAATCACTATAGTCGGAGAGCTGCAGCGACTACATGGAACGCGAAATCTTTAAGAACCAATGTATCCACGCTATTTATTAGATTTTATTCAAAAACGATCTGGAAAAGTTGATTTTTTATGATGAAAAACAGTTCAACGAATTTTGAAACAAGTTTACGAATTTTAAAAAACAGTTCATTGATGTTTAAAAAAAGTTCGGTGAATTTCAAAAAAGTTCATCCATCTTTTTCGAAAACATTCATCGGTTTGAAAAAGTTCATCGATTCTGTGAAAAGTTCATCGAATCTCAAAAAAGTTCATCGAATTTGAAAAAAGTTCATCGAATCTGAAACAAAGTTCATCAAATCTGAAAAAAATTCATCGAATTTGAAAAAATCATCAAATTTGAAAAAAAAATCATCGATTCTAAAAAAAGTTCATCAAATCTGAAAAAATTTCATCGAATTTAAAAAAAAGTTCATCAAATCTGAAGAAAAGTTCATTGAAATTGAAAAGCGTTCATCGAATTTGGAAAAAAGTTCATCGATTTTAAAAAATGTCCATCAAAATTGTAAAAAAAGTTCATACAATTTCAAAATAGTCCATAGAATATGAAAATAGTTCATTGAATCTGAAAAAATTCATCAAAATCGAAAGAATAGTTCATCGGTTTGAAGAAAAAGTTCATTGAATTTTAAAACTTTGTGCATTTTGGAAAAAGATAAAAAAAAGAAAAGAAACACAAAAAGAAGGGAAAATCGAAAATACAAACAAGAAAGAGATAAAGAAAAATGAAATCTCGATTCACAGCGAACTTGAACCAGAATAAAAAGCAATGAAAAGAGGATATTAGCAACCAGTGTGAAAGTGCCCGAGTGGTTGGAGCTGATCTCTGCGATTCTTGAGGTCGCGAGTTTGAATTGCCGTCGCTGCACCATTTTTTGCTTTTAGCAGGAAAACAAGAAATATGGGCCGGCCCATCTAGACGCGCGAGAAACATGTTGTAGGCGCCGGTTTGCGAAAAACAGAAGAAACCGGCGCCTGTA
This sequence comes from Thinopyrum elongatum, assembly GCA_011799875.1. Classification (NCBI taxonomy): domain Eukaryota; kingdom Viridiplantae; phylum Streptophyta; class Magnoliopsida; order Poales; family Poaceae; genus Thinopyrum; species Thinopyrum elongatum. Next base: position 219,818,540 of record CM022299.1, on the reverse strand, counting down.
GCACTAAGGGCTCCTTTGATTCAAAGAAATTTTATAGGATTTCTGAAGGATTGAAATCCTTAGGATAATACAAACAAAGTCTTTCCTCCTCCACAAGAGAAGTCTCCTTCCTCCTCCCATCGGCGCCGCCGCGGATCCGCCCCGCCTCCGATGGCCTTTGGCCTATGGAGGTGCGGAGGATCTCGGCCCCCCGCCGGCGGGAGGGACCCCGTTCTCGTATTTGCTAGGTTGAACATCTTGGTTGGGGCTATGTGGCGGCGGCGATGCCCCTCGGTAGCAATAATGTCTCCCACGTCCTATCCCCGTCCCGATAGCGCGAATAGCGTTATCGGAGGATGTGTGGAGGTGTGTCTTCGTCGGATTTCATGGGATTCGGTCGGTGCTGGTCTTCGGTGGATCTATTTGGATCCAGTTTTTGTTCGTCTTCGTTCGTGTGGTTCCAGGTTTGATCTTTCCAATCTACAACTCTCTTCATCGGCGATGGTTGCTGCTCTGGTGTGCTAGTCCTTTGGGGCCGTAGCACGACGACTTCCCGACTGTCTACTACAACAAGATTTGCCCGACTCCGGTGATGAAGGGGCAATGACGGCGGCGCGCCTTCGGCTTGCTCCAGTGCTTGTAGTCGTCGCTAGGTGGTTCATAAACCTAGTTGTAATTTTTATTACCTCTTGTGTTCTCTGTACTGCCATGATTAATGAATAGATTGAAAATTTCTCTCGCAAAAAAAATAAATCCTTAGGATTTTTTCCTATGTTGATCCTTTGATTCATAGGATTGAATCCCATAGAAATTTTTCCTATGAAATTTTTTGTACTACATTTCATAAGAAATCTAACATCCACTCTAACCTCTTTTTATAATTCCTTCATTTTTCATATGCCATCAAACACTCCTTGCTAATCCTATAGGATTCAAGTAGGCATGCCACTCCAATCCTATACTTTTTCTATTCCTACGTTTTCAAAATCCTATGAATTTTATACTATATTTCATAGAAAATCTAACATCCACTCTAACCTCTTTTTATAATTCCTTCGTTTTTCATATGCCATCAAACACTCCTTGCTAATCCTATAGGATTCAAGTGGGCATGCCACTCCAATCCTATACTTTTTCTATTTCTACGTTTTTAAAATCCTACGAATCAAAGAGGCCCTTAGGAATTGCCGGCGGTACTAGCCTGGAGCTAATCCAGTTATTTAGGCCACTCAAAAAAAAATCCAGTTATTTATACGTAGGATCTGGGCCGTTTTTCGGTATTTTATATATTTTTTAATCCCTAGTGAACTCCCAGGCTTCACGCTCCAAACAGCAATGCGGCCAGGCTACAAAAATCAAAATCTCAGGCGCAGGCCAGGCAGCATTTTCTCCCAGGCACGTGGCCCAGGGTAGCAACCAAACTGATCCTTATTCCACAGAAACTTCTTCGTAGTCAGAATACAGTTGCAAATGCTTCAACAAGATATTCTTCGTAGTCAGAACAGAGTTACAAATACTTCGGCAAGATATAGTCATACTGGCTTCACAGATGGCCTCCATGTATTGAGGAAATCTTGCCTCTAGATTGTAATTCTGCACCTTTTGAATAAAACTCTCATTTACCCCGCAAAAAAATGATGTCACTAGTGTAGTTACCCTATTTATAAAATGCTTCAATCGCAGAAGAGGGCCAAATAATGTGCTCGTAGATGAGAAGCAGCCGAGTTAATTTTATACAAGACTATGTTACAGTGGGGGACGGTGACCACTCGGACCAATCACCACGGCTATGATTTCTAGTACACTAACACACAATACCCAATCACTACAACGCTTGTTGCAGTTAGCGCCCAGTTAGCCTGACCATCCACGCACCACCCAAGTACAGACCAAGCAGTGGACCCGCCAAAAGCATCTGAGTCAAGGGATCAGTCGAGGGCGTAAGCACAGCCGCAGCAACCACCGCACCAACAACAACATACCTCCAGATTGAGAGCATTTGTTCGCTGGAAACCAGTCCAACTTGCCCCAACAACAGCTGGATCACAGGGACCTGGAAAAGAGTAGCATGGAAATTCATTATATTTCTCCTATATATTACAACAACAACAACAAAGCCTTTAGTCCCAAACAAGTTGGGGTAGGCTAGAGGTGAAACCCATAAGATCTTGCGACCAACTCATGGTTCTGGCACATGGATAGCAAACTATGATAGTACTATTTGCTGTGCAGGTCTATGATAGTACTATTTGCTGTGCAGGTCTATGATAGTACTATTTGCTTATCAAAGGAAGGAAAGGCAAACCACCAGCTCATTTTGATAATTAGATAACGATTTACTCAGACATGCACAAGTGCCAATTCCAGTTATCAAGATTCAGCTACTGACTGGAGCAAACATGATTAATTTGAAAAAACCACGACAAGTACTTTAGAACGGAGGGAGTAACAATATACTTTCTAGTTGTTCAGGAAGTGGTCCACATGATCACTCATGACAAGAAGGTCCAAAACACAAATGACAAACTAGATCCGGTGGAGAACTTTCTTGACAGGTATAACTTTGTCTGCACATACAGACTTAATCCTTTCTTCTTTTTTGCGGGGAACATACAGACTTAATCCAACACAACCTATTTGTGGTTACGAAATCCAGTGTCTTCATAAATGACACCTACCATTTTAAAGCCCTTGCAACAACCTAGCAAGCCTACAATGAAGTGGATTCTCAGCAATGTCTGCCACATGACCATCCGTGTACATAAACTTAGACAGAACATTACATGATCCAATGTTTAATTTTGGTACAATTGTAAGCAAAGGAACACTTTCCAACACCCAACTTAATATCATGTTCTAAGCATAGAGGCCATGTTTACCTGAAAAGATAACCCTGTGCTGAACAGAAGCACAAGTACGAACTCAAAGTACTGGTCTATTGACCATATCGATTCCACCGCTCCTTCGGCATAATTCACGAAGAAGTTCAATGCTGCTGGAGCAAGAACAGTGTAGGAGAATAAAATGCCAAGGTAGAACAGAACTGAAGAACCCAAAACAATGGGCCCTAGGAATTTCCGCTCGTCCTTGGTTAAACCAGGGAGAACAAATGCTATGATCTCATACAAAATTATAGGACTTCCGATTAGGAGGCCGCAATAACCAGAGACCTGAAGAATATAAAAAATAATAATAATAAAAGCATTACTTAATTTGCTTTGACATATAACCATGGAAGAAGGGTGCATGCTGATTAAAATCTGATACACAAGGAGTAACATACATATTACTGTTTTTCATATAGACTAATAACCAATATGAAATCCAGCGGTCTTTGGAGCAGTTTATAGACTGGTATGTGTAGTAGTTTGTGCCTTGCATAGTTAGCCACCTTTTTCAAGGATAGAAGAGTGCACATTTATTCCATTGCTGCAGTCACATGTACAACCCTACGTACTAACATTTGAGTTACTCACATGTTCTTATGTACGTTTGCATCACTAGCTAGCAATATCATGCAGTAGTTTCTAGAATTAAATTTGTGAGAGTGTAGTATCAATCACTAAACCATAGCAAGTAATAAATTGATTTGAAAAAAAATATACCAGTGTATTTTACTGATGTGAAAATATTACACATTTTTAAAATTTACATCCCTTTCCTTCTCACAAACCTTGCTACTAGTGCCTACCACACTCAGCATCAAGAAACTTCTGTGCAAATAGCTCCGTCAATCCGAGATATTTATCAAATGCTTTTGTGCAGGCACATAGGACAATCTGGTTTGTTGTATCTTCGCATTCTGATTGTAGAATATGTGAAAATGTGCCCCCAGAAGTGAAATTCAACTTTAGCTTCCCAACCATGCGAGTGAAGATTTTCATATTCTATGCAAGAGACTGTTGGTGATAGTGTGCTAGTATGTTGATAATTTCATCACTAGACGTAGTGTGGCTATAAAAGTCAATGATGATGTCGCCATTACTTCCAGACAAAAAGGACTATATCAGGGCGACCCTTTGTGTCCAATGCTATTCAACATTGTTGCAGAAATGTTGGCTATTTTGATCAAACGTACCAAACAGGACGACCAAATTGCAGGGATAGTGCCACACCTTGTGGATGGGGGCCTCTCAATTCTGCAATATGCCGATGACACGATTCTTTAATGGAACTTGACCTCGAAAAGGCTACAAACCTGGAACTTTCGCTTTCAGCTTTTGAGCATATGTCAGGTCTGAAAATCAATTTCCATAAAAACAAATTATTCCGTTCTGAAGAAGCCAATGAGACTGCTACACAATACGTTGACCCGTTCGGTTGTGCACAAGGCCAATTCCCTATTAGATACTTGGGAATTCCGATTCATTATTGACGCCTCACTGAAACATGTCGAAGAGCGCTTAGAGAAATGGCCAAGCAGTTGGAAAGGCAAGTTGCTCTCTGGTGGAGGACGGCTTGTCTTGATCAATTTTGTTGTCACAAACACGGTTCTCTATATGCTCTCATTTTTCCAACTCTCAGAAAGGGGTCCTGGGGAGGTTGGATTACTATAGATCCAGATTCTTTTAGCAGGGGGATAGTCAAAAGACAAAATATAGGCTAACTGAATGGAGTGTGGTTTGTTGACAAAAAGATCAGGGAGGACTAGGTATACAGGACCTCCAGGTCAAAAAAATGCCTTACTAAATGGTTGTACAAGCTTCTTACCAAGGATGGTGTCTGGCCAACCATCTTTCATAATAAGTACTTAGGCCCAAAGGTTGTGTCTCGGGCATGCTGGAAGCTTATGGGTTTGCATTTTTGGGCAGGACTGATGGCGGCAAAAGAACATCTTTTTCGCTTTGGTACCTTCGCAATAAATGACAGCTCAGAGATTTGATTCTGGGAGGACAAGTGGCTAGGAAACGCCACGCTTCGAGAACAATATCTAGCTTTGTACCGCATTGCTCGTGATAAGAATGATACTCTTGCACAAGTTCCGAGCTCCTCCCCTCTGGATGTATCCTTTGGGAAGGATTTGATCGGCCCCCGCCTCGTGTCATGGCAACATCTACTATCTTAGTTGGATGTGATAATCCTGACACAAGGCCGGGATGAGTTTCGCTGGAATCTTACAAAACATGGGTCCTCTATGGTCGACTCTATGTACCGTGTGCTTTCACACTCATAGCACACTCGAAGATTCCAGTGGACAATAATAAACAAATCTGGAGTACAAGATACCACTAAAAGTTAAGATTTTCACGTGGTACCTTTGCAGAGGTGTTGTGCTGGCTAAGGACAACCTCGCTCATCACAACTCGCAAGGAAGCAAGAAGTGTAGTTTTTCTGCTCTTGCGAGACAATCAAAAACCTCTTCTTTCACTGCAAGTTCGTGCATTCTACATGGTCAGTGATCCAAATAGCACCAAATTTGTATCTGTCAACAACGGTCACTGACTCGACGGCATACCCAAAATGTTTTGTACACTAATAAGGTTGGGAGCGTTTGCCTTACTATGATCGCTTTGGCTATGTAGAAATGATATGGTTTTAATGATAAAAACTCTTCTCCCGTGCAGGTTATCTCCCATTGTATGCGCTACACCGAATGGAGTATCGAAAGGGGGGGCACTGGCTTTGTAGGTGGTCTATGCTACATCGAATGGAGTACCGACCACTATTCATGGAGGTTTGTACACAGTTGGAGCAAGTGCCCAGGGAGGTTTTTACCCCAACATATGTGGCAGCATAGTCCCCGGATAGGCCTCCACCACCCCCGACATAGGCATATGTAAGTGCATCCAGTGCCCCTTTGTGGTTTTGGAGTATTGACGACAAAAGTGGTTAAGGGCCTAATGTGTTTGTGAGTATACATAGATGAAAGTCCCTGAAGATTTGGTTTAACCAATGATAGTGACTGCTAAAAATGTGAAGGATACATTAAAGGTTTCAGTGCGCCCTTTAGAAGAATTAGCCGAGGAACTGAAGAGTGAAGACTTAGCTCTTTACTAGTTCTTTTGATTCCTTTCTGAGTCATAGGGCAAACCATACGGTCAAGGGGGTCCAGGTGTTACGAAGACAATACTTACAAAGTGTGCTCAATCACAACCTATTTCTTCAATTGAAGATTTCGGAAATATTTTTGAGTGCAGGATGTTTTCTTCGGTGTCCGAGATGATATTCTTTGGCACATCTTAGTCAAAGTCCTCACTGAGGAATTAGGAAACCAGCTGTTTGGTTCTCTTATCTTGAGAAATTTGAGAGTTCAAATTTCCGACTGTTGTGCCAGCTGGCGATAACATGTCTGTGGGTGCGTTCTGTCCAACAATCACATCGGCCCACGAGTTGCAGCCTCGGTTATAAATAGCCCCCATCCTCCACCATAAGTTGGTTGGCTGCTCCGTGTGAAATTTAGACAAGTGTTGTCTGAGCAACCCATCCTCCCTAAGCCTTTGAGTGAATCCTAAGGAAAAACCAATGCCTAATAGCCAAAGTGATTGAGCATCACTGAAGAACCTGTTCGAATTCGTTGAAGACTTGTTACTCTTGAAGACTGTGATCTTCCAGACGGATAGGTGTCGGTTCTGAAATCCAAGTGATTGTGGAATGCCGAAGAACAAGTATGTGAAAGTCCAGGAGATCTATCTTGAAGATCTACCATGAGTGATTGGGCGAAATGATCTTAGCTCAAAGAGAATAGGGTGAAGACATTGGTCTTCTAAGTTAAATCTCAGCCTTCCAACCAGACATTGGTCTTCTTGTATTTGTCATAGCAACTCGAACTGGGGCAACAAATCCTTGTCTTCACCGAGCTACTGGTTCTATATTATTCATCTCTATTTACTTTATAGTTGGGGTAGGACCAATTGTAGAGAAGCTTGTCCAGCATCTTCTGAGATGGTTTGGGCATATTCAGCACAGGCCTCCAGAAGCTCCAGTGCATAGCGGACAGCTAAAGCGTGTTGATAATGTCATCAAAGGTCAAGGTAGACCAAACTTGATATATTAGGAGTCCGTAAAGAGAGATCTGAATCACTGGAATATCACCAAAGAACTAGCCATGGACAGAGGTGCTCAAGTGAAAGCTAGCTATCCATGTGTCAGAACCATGAGTTGGTTGCGAGATCTTATGTGTTTCAGCTCTAGCCTACCCCAACTTGTTTGGGGCTAAAGGCTTTGTTGTTGTTGGTGTTGTTGTTGTTGTTGTTGTTGTTGTTGTTGTTTACTTTAAATAATTTGTATCTTCTGAAGAACTTAATCCTCCCTCTTCTGGAAGTCTTTCACTAAATACTTATCTGTTCCGCTCCATTTACTTACGCACTGTTTAATATTCAGTGTTTTGGTACTGAAGTGTATCTGTCTTTACATTAGACTTGTTTACATGTTCTGTTACGTTGTTGTGCATGCTATCTACTCTGATGACTTTGTTCTAGTTCTAATTGATTGCGTACTCTAGTTTTCTTCAGTCAGTTATATTTCAGTTCTGTTTAGTTCATTGTTCTTCGAAAAAAAATAGTTTTTTCAAACAGTTTCTTAAAAATCTCCTATTCACCCACCCCCATCTAGTCGATTAGACGTTCTTACAACATAGTTTTGATCTCATGTGACTTTACTTTTGTCTTTATGTCTTTTTTTACTTTGTGAGACTCTTAGCATTGGTTGTGTGCATCCTAGTCATGCAAAGGCCGGGTGTCACACATTATGCTTTGTATCCGGTGGATGCTACATTTTAATTTAATAAAAGCAACTTTAAAGGAAAAAAGACAGTAAGACCTATTTGGTTTGCTCAGTTCATATCGTTGCATTGTAGCAGATGTTTATGCACCTGGCAGAGTCCCCAAGCTGTACACTATGTAGGACCATGAATAACTTCACAATGCAATATTACTAGAACATTAAAATAAGAAATGTGACTTGGCCTTAAAGGTTCACCTTCAAAGCCAAGAATATTATTAATGATCTAAAAAAACTACAAGAATCATATCAACAAAATACTAAGTGCAGAGCAGTTCACCTTCAATGTTGTAAAGAAAAATTCTCCAGGGGAGAGCTGCAAAAATCTGACACCCTGAACACTAACAGGCGCTTCAAGAATCTTAATTATATCTTTGGAGAAAGCAAAACAACCAATTATTGAAGCTCCAACAGCCAATACTGATATAAATATCCTCGCACGAAGTTCCTCTAGATGATCAAATATACTCATTTCCTTATCATCTGGAAGTAGCTCTTTGCTTGGATAAAGAAAATTATATAGATTACTCTGATCTTCTTCCTGTGTGACACCTTCAAAAGAACCATTTTCGACTGCACAAGATACATTTGAGCTGTCAACATATTCCAGAAATAAACTCCACCAAAGCATAATAATTAATAAGATAAGATGTAGTTATGACCAGTTAAAAAAAGGCACATTATGAGATGGATTTTGCTATAGTACTTGTCTATCAAGATTGGCTTTGGTAATGCTAGAACAATAGAAGTGCATCATATTCTTTTATCCAACTGAAAAGGGTTAACACTAGTGAACTAATAGTTCCTCAAAGTCAAACAAACAATAATTCTAGTGTACAACTTTATTTCAGCTGGTGCCTATCCTCTTCCATATATACTACTCCCTCCGTCCCAAAATGTAAGACCATTTTTGACACTGTCGCTTTTAATTAAAGTACGGGTGATAATTTCCATTATTTAAGCGCTGCATTTACCAAAGGCTTTGTTGCTGTTGCATTTACCAAAGGTTGACACGGTAGTGACAAGAAGGTAAAAATTGAAACATATCATAAATGCCATATTCTTGACATTTAACAATCAATTTCTCTTTGAGTCAAAATTTTCAAAACTACCACAGTACAATACCTCTGATCCGAACTCAGTAAAACAAGAAATCGAACGGCGTACTGCACTTTGGTCAGAGGCATGAATGGCTCGATTGTAGCGTCGGACGGAAATCGGACAAAAGCTTTTTTCAATAAAGGGTGAATTTTATTGGCTAAATCGGACAAAAGCTATGTACGTATAGCATCATTCGAGAACTTTCTCAGAAAATTTAGTAGACATTCAAGTGCAGATCCTCTGAAACCCTCCAATTGCCCAATCAATCGTTCCACTAATACTGCTGACTTGCGAGTTCAACTAAACTAATGGACTACATACCGAGGTTCCAATATGGACTAAATATAAGTCAGGTTCCAATATACATACGGAGCAAAATGAGTGAATCTACACTCTAAAATATGTCTATATACATCCGTGTGTAGTCTATATTAAAATCTCTACAAAGACTTATATTTAGGAACGGAGAGAGTAGTAAAGCTCAGATGCCTCTGAGATCTCAACACAACAATGTACCAAGAAAGCACGAGAAGAGGCTAGAGACGTACCACGTCCTGGAAGTGGATCTTGGAGGGTGGCGCCGAGGCTGCTCGATGGAGACTCTTCTCTTTGAGACGCTGGCAAATTCGTGTCCTGGCTGCTGCTCCCCTCAACGGCGGAACAGCGAAGGCGCCGGCGGCGGCAGTGGAGGGGCTCGGGCATGCATGAGGAGAGATGGGGAAGAGAGATGTGGTGGCGACGGAGGAGGATGCTGCCGAGTTGCGGTGGCGGGTGGGAGAGCAGCGCTCCTGCGCTTCCCATCGTCTCTCGCGGGAGCTCGATAGGTGATAAACCGATAATTTTCTGCTCGCTTCCGCGAGTTCCGTGTGGGTGTTGCTTCCGTCGCTTCTTCTTCTCCTCCCTGGCTCCTGGGATGTGCTTGTGCTGTTACCGGCCACACGAGTCCTGGCCATAAAAGGTCCGGCTACACTTTTATCGGGTTGTGCCGTACGCGAAATCACTAATATATTTTTTTATCATTTATGCCACTGATTGTGTTTCACTACTCAGTTTTGCCATTAGAAATTATAACTGCTCAAAAATGCCATCGTTTCATGAGATGTTTTCTCAAAAATGCCATTAGATATCTAAAAATGCCATCATTCCATTAGATGTTTGCTCAGAAATGCCATTAGACATCGTTATTCTCAAGTCAAACTTGTTGACCATGTTATATGACAAAAATACCCCTATACCCACATGTCAGCTCTCTCTATCTAACAATGATAAATGTGAACCCCACTTGTTAGGAGTAAGCAAGCGAATAATTTTAGAGAAAATAAGAACGCTGTTTGGATCAAGTGGGACCCATATTTTTATTGTAGTGAGATAGAGGGAGAGCTGACATGTTGGTCTATAGGTATTTTGGTCATTATAACATGGCAAACGAGATTTGAGCTGACAATCATGGCGTCAAGTGGCATTTTTGAGCATGCGCCTAACGAAGCGATGGCATTTTTGAGCAGTTGAAATTCCTAGTGGCAAAACTGAGTAGTGAAACACAACCAGTGGCATAAATGATAAAAAAAACCCTTTTTTTGCGAAACATTCATAATTCTATTATTCATCTGCCAACATATCTTATCTTTACCTAATAATAATAAAGCACGGATTGCTTCTTCCTCCCTAATTTTCGTCCGTCATTATAATGATTTTGGTCCCTCCGTCGTTACCATATCAGTCATACTAGCAAAAAGGCCCGTGCGTTGCAACTAGAGAAAAAAAATTCTTCCATGTTTAGTTCGTGGGTATGTGAGTTGCCAAGGAAGGACACTCACGTATGTGACGTAATCAAGATTCGTCTAAACCAAAAACTTAGTTATCCATTTGCTAAAGTATCATACATGCATGATACATGCATTTATCTACATAAGGAGATCCTTAGTTGAATGCCCATGCGTTGCTATGGAGAAAAAATCACTGATCGCGACTTAACTCTCCTGTCACCCAAGTAATATAAATCTACTTTAGTCACAACCAACGCGGGACAAAAAATGTCTGATTAAAAAAACTATAGATCAAAGGCATTTTGGGCGCTAGTTTGGGAAGAGGGTATGTATTGTTCTTGATCACTTAAATTTGTTCGTAGCCTCATCAATATTTTTCAAAAACATCATACATCAATATCACGGTTAGCAATCTCAACCGTGGTATTGTCTGAATCTTAGTGTAAAAATTCAGAACATGCATCATTCTTGCTGCTCCTCAGCTTCAGTAAACTGAGCATTGTTGTCATGGTTAGAAATTAAATCGGCTGAAATTAACATTGCAGTGTACAACAGACCAGACAACATATCATCAAAATATCGAACACATATCAAATTCACATGATTACTTGCAACATGATTTCTCCCGTGACCTGAAGAACAAAAGTAACTACTCACAAATGATAATCATGCTCAAGATCAGAGGGGTATTAAATAGCATAATGGATCTAAACATATAATCTTCCACCAAATAAACCATATAGTAATCAACTACAAGATGTAATCAAAACTACTAGTCACCTACAAGCACCAATCTATAGTTCCGGCACAAAGATTGAACACAAGAGATGAACTAGGGTTTGAGAGGAGATGGTGCTGTTGAAGATGTTGATGGAGATTGCCCTCCCCAAGATGGGAGAGTTGTTGGTGATGATGATGACGATGATTTCCCCCTCCGGGAGGGAAGTTCCCCCGGCGGAATTGCTCCACCGGAGGGCAAAAGTGCTCCTGCCCAAGTTCCATCTCGAGACGGTGGCGCTTCGTCCCGAAAGTCCTCTCCTTATTTTTTTCTAGGTCAAAATGACTTATATACCAGAAGATGGGCACCGGAGGTGGGCTGGGCTGAGCACAACCCACCAGGGCGCGCCTGGGGGGCCTGGCGCGCCCTGGTGTCTTGTGCTCACCAGGTGGCCCCCCTCCGATAGTTATTTGCTCCAGTATTTTTTATCTATTCCATAAAAAATCCTCGTGAAGTTTCAGCTCATTTGGAGTTGTGCAGAATAGGTAGCCTAATGTAGCTTTCTCAGGTCCAGATTTCCAGCTGCCGAAATTCTCCCTCTTTGTGTGTACCTTGCATATTATGAGAGAAAAGGCATTAGAATTACTCCAAAAAGCATTATTATGCATAAAAACATTATAAATAACAGTAGGTAAACATGATGCAAAATGGACGTATCAGTGGTGGTTAGTGCATATAGGCCAGTGGCCAACTCAGATCAAATACCCAAATCCATTAATGTCTTGGGAGCGCACGGTAACAAGCAGAGACTCACGATCATGTGACCCCGTCGTCCTGTCTCGTGGACTTACGGCAAGGGCCCGGAATGCTCGGCTGTGCCACGTAGGAATCTCGTGGGTACCCTCCAGGTCAACCCGACTACACATCAACTCGCGGGTACCCCTCAGGGCCGACCCGACTTCAACATGGTTCTATGGTAAAGTCAAAGTAACCGTGTGTCTGAAACATCAATGGGGAATCCAAGGAATCACCCTCGATGGATTCCATTTGATGTAACCGTCAAGGTGAACTAAGGAGGAATCACCCTCGATGGATTCCATTTGATGTAGCCGTCAAGGTGAACTAAGGAGGAATCACCCTTGATGGTTCACACTTGATGGGTTGCACGACAGAGTCGTTATCGGGAGTGGTGAAGGAGGAATCACCCTCGAAGAGCACGACCGGTTAACTATACTAAGAGATCTCATCAGAAGTGCTATACGAGGTACCACCCTCGACACTCGATAGTAACCCTGAAGTGTCGTACAATAAGGGGGTGTGATGTGCTATGTCGGGCCCTGGACGTCAATCCCGTTGATCGAGTCATCGATCATAAAGCAGGGGCAACAAGGACAAGGTGAGGGATCACTGGTGGATCACTAACCAACCTATACTAAGCAGTTTAGGATAATCAGGTAAGGTAACAATTACAAGTTACAAAAATAGGCTATGCATCAGACTAGGATCATACAAAAGCAGTAGCAGTTCTAATGCAAGCATAAGAGAGAAGGGAATGAGCGATATCGGAATGATCAAGGTTGTTTGCTCGCCTGGAAGCTCTGCTGAAAAGATCTGGTCGTCAAGGGCATAGTCGTAGTCGGCAACAGCGACGGTCTCGGTGTCTACCGGAGAGAAGAGGGGGAAGAAACAATAAATACAAAGCAATCAAGTGCATCACTAAGCATGACATGGTGATATGCAGTACTAGGAGTGTTCTATCGCGGTACTACACATTGCAGATGGAGAGGGAAACATCCGGAGGGGTTTTCCCGGCGTTTGGCGTTTTTGGGACAGATGAAAAGAGGGGGACGGTTCCATGTTCAACATGCTAGGGGCATGTTACAGAGGGATGGATTGCATATTCGGATTCGTGTGATTTTTTCTGAACAATTTCCATATATAAATTATTTTTCATCCGAGTTATGGATTATTTTATATGTTTTTTCAAAGTTTTAAACAAATTTTGAAATTTCTGTAATTAAATTAATTCAAAATTACTAAAGGGGGTATTTGCTATGGGTACACAGAAGTGTACCCAGGGGTTGCTATTGTGGCTGACCAGTGGGGTTAGTCAAAGCTCAGTCATCAGTCCACCGTTTGACTATTGACTGGTCAATCTTAAAGGTGGGACCCCACTGTCATAGAGAGAGTCTATTTAATAGAATTTAATCTTTCTAATTATCTGAATTAAATGGTGGGGCCAGGCTGTCAGTGAGTCACTAGTTAACATTTTTCGTTTAATGTTAAACTAAATGCTACAGTGCTCGGGACCCACATGTCACAGTCTTAGCTTTAACTAAACATCGTTTAGGAGGAGGGGTTAGCACGCGTGCGCGCGCAGGGGCGGGCCGGCGGCCACGGCGCCCCGCCAGCAGTCAGCGGCGGCAGCAGGCGGGCACGCTGGGGGGCAGTAGGGCGGCAGCCGGCGAGCAGAGCAGCGGCGGACGCGGCTGCTAGCACACGGACGCGCGCTTGGCCGCGGCCGGATGCGAGGTTGCAGGAGGCGTATACGCGATGGGGGCACCACAGTGAGCGGGCGAACGGCGCGAGCGGACGGCGCGGGTACGGCCGGCCGAAGGCCGGTGCGTGGCGCAGCGGGGCTGTGGCGCTGGGCAGAAGCAGGACAGCGGCACAGGACGGGCGCGCGGGGAGGGGGCAGTGCGGGGGAGGTGGCCGGCGCATGGAGGCGGGCCACACGGGCGCGGTGGCGAGCGCGTGAGCACGAGGTGGGGTGCAGCAGGTGTGCGCAGGCCAAAGCGAGCATGGGGCCAGGGCGTGAGCGCGCTCAGACAGAGGGCGGCGACCGCGAGCTCGGCCGCGGTCGAGGCGAGCGCGGGGCAGCCGGTACAGAGGTGAAAAATGAGGGGGAGAGGGGGAAGCAGCCCGGGTGCTCACTGGGGAGGTCGGGGCGACTCGGAGTAGCCGGAGCTAGTCGAGGCGGCGTGAATTCGGCGTCGAGCGGTGGCGGTGGTGGCCGAGGCGGAGGAAATCGGCGGGCGTCGAAGGGATGACTCGAGGGCGTCCGAGCTCGTCCGGGTCCTCGTAGTCGAAGAGGAAGACGACATCGGTCCTTCTGGGCGCCTCGGCTGGTCATGGGGAGGCCAGCGAGAACGTGCTTTGCGCCGGCGACGGCGACTTCGCTCGGGAAGAGATATCTGAGAGGGAGAGAGACGAGCGAGGGCACGTGAGTGGCTAGGGTTGCTCAGGGGAGAGAGGAGGCTCGGGGCAACTCTTAACCTAGCGCCAGGACCGCGGAATGCACGCCACGTGCGGCATCTCATGCGTGGGCGGCCATGGCGCCTCTGCCTCCTGCGTTGGCGGGAGGTGGAAGGAAAGGCCGGCTGGTCTAGGCCAGGTTCCACTATTGCCACAGCCTGGCCACGTGCACAGTGTCCGGGGGGGCTTTTCTTTTGTTTTTATTTCTTTTCTGTTATTTTTTTGTTGCCTTTATTTTTAATAGCAAACTAGTTTCATAAAATATGAAACTTGGTCCATAACTAATGTTGCTAAATTAGACACTGTCACAAAAAGGTTTGGGAGTTATTTAAATTGGTTTGGAATTTAAAAGAAAAGGAAAAGCATTTAAAATGTTTTTTTGGCACTGTTTTAATTAGGTTAAGGACATTTAAATATTTTATTAAATGTTGGATTCACATGACAATTAGTTAGTGAGTTTTTGCAACCCAGCGAACATTTTTGTTTTACTGTTTGAAGAATTAATTTATTTGACTTTGTTTTAAATTTGAAATTGGCTTTGATTTTTATCAAGTGCCAATTTGGCTTTAGTTAAACTTGATGACATGGCACTATTAGTGTGAGGTCACTGTAGCATGACTCTGGGGGTGTTACAAATCTCCTCCACTACAAGAAATCTCCTACCGAGATTTAAGAGGTGGAGTAAGGGGAAAAGTTCTGGTTACGAAATTCTAACGGATCTTCTCGTTCTTGGCTGCTCTTCTCAAAGAAGTTGATCCCTTTCGTTGATGTCTTCATTTCTCTGCAACAATGCATCATGATGAAGTTGTCATTCTTCTTTCAGGATCTTTACCGTACTTACGAAAGGTTCAGAGGGGGAAACTCTATAAGGACGGATTTTTTTTAACAAGATTGAGCATCAGACGGTTAACTCAGGGGAAGAAGCATAAATTACCTCTCGAGTTGATTACTTGAAACACCTCGAGAGCATTATAAGAGGGTACGAAAGCTTCAAATGCATAAGCAATCGTTCCATGCAATTGAAGGGGGTTCAGAGCAACGGAATAAGTATTGCGGCTGAAACCAGAATAGATCAACTCTAGGAAGGTGGCTCATGATTTACATACGAAGCCAAGCATGAGGAATAACTCTAGTAGCATGGGTGTACATGAGAGTCAGGTTTCGATCCTATGGAACTATGGGTTATGGGCCCACCATGTGGGTTTAAAAGTAGGAGGGGCGATGACATCTTGCACGGTCATGATAGCAAGGTAGGTTAGAGGATAGCCTGTCAGTTATGTTGGCAACAACGTTGGCACCAAGGGTGAGGGACGAAGAGAACCATTTTCCTGCTCGTTGAAACGAGGCAAACCAATAGGCAAAGTTCTCGTCCATTGGTGGTTACCCGATTGTTATCAACAATAGTAACAGGGTTATACTTGACAGGGTTGTACACCGAGGTGTTTACATAAGCAGGGAAATATTACTGCTTATTTCATATAGATCACAAGAAAGGTTAAACAAAACAATGGAAAGGAAAATGTGATTATCAGATTAAATAGAACAATGGAAAGGAAAATGTGTATACACGAGTATTAGGTGTATCTCCTTCTCAAGAGCAAGCAGAGCGGGATAATCCCGACAGGACTGTAAGTAGATAACCATTTCGGTAAAGGGGCGAGGAAATTCATGACATTACCCATACAACGGTGTTTGGATAATTGTCAAGAAAAATTTGCACTATGCTTCCAATGTTCTTGTTGATGTTTGGTGTACCACAGTCATGCTTCGGGGTAGCATCGACATGGTCATCAGGTAAAGGTCGGACTTTGGATGCACAAAGGATCCATCAGAAACAACATAAGTCATACAATTTCAGCAAGGAAAGATGAGGATGTGGCCGATGGGCTCAACAACAATTCATCGAGATTTCCATAAACATGTATTTCCACAATTAAGTGAACAAGGTGATAATATTGGACATACCAGAGTATATAATGAAGTATGTTCGAGGAGAACATCCACAAGTAAACATTGATCGAAATGTGCACCTGGAAAGATGGACTAAGTAGCACGATCGATGTTAGAATGGTGATTCAATAACCAATAGACTAAGAATCAAGCTATCGACCATTAACTTCAAGCAATAGGGTTGCTAGAAGTTATGAAGTCACACATCAGAGTTCACTTGTCTGTATCCTGGTTAGAAACAACACGAGGACCAAGAAAAGAATCAAGGTGGTGAGAAGTATCACTATACCAAGAATCCGTAAGAGGTGGCACAAATCTCACGACATTCTTGACATGAAAGATGGAAATACTCCAAGGTAAAGAAGATTAAAACATGAACACATTTGTGTTGAGGGAAGGCAAGGATGTTGATGATGATAACACAATTCATCGTGGGGCAAGGATGGTATTTCTCATCATGAATTCAATTGATATCCTGGAAGAGCTCATAATGGTGATGATGATGATGACACATTTGTCGAGAGGTTTCATGAAGATGTAATCGATCAATGATGACATCAAGCAAAAGGAATGGTGAAGTGAAAAGTCATCAAAGCCACAGATAAGATTGTAAGCTCAGAATCAAAATTGCCTTTAAAGACAACTAACATGAGGTTGGAAGCTCGATGTAAGTTTAATGTATTGTTGGAATGGTGTTCCGGGGATGAAGGACATAGTTAGCATGGTCAAGCCTTAGCATGACAATGATGATATAGGCAATTGACTGGGAATGACATGATCGAGTACAAACTCGTAAGTAATGAAGATTACTAAGAGTTGTTGAATCGCAGTGCAGACTCGATTCACTTATTGGCGTCCTTTAGTGTCTAACAACTCAGAACCCAGGGGAAAATTGGAATCGGTGAGAAATAATAGTTGATGAACTCATAAGAAGTTATGTAGTTCTGTGATATCCTCGAGATACCAGAAGGTAAAACTGGAAGGTAGACCAGAATAGAGGTTAGGCTAGTGTATTGATATGTGGAAGACAAGCACTTTAACCTGTCTGAGAAATGGAATCAAAGAAGAATAACATGGTCGGGATGACGGTTGCAAAGGACCAAACCTCAGATACAAGATGAATTTATAACAAGGGGATAATTATTATTATGAGAAGCTTCCATGATATGATCTACATCGTGTCCAAGGGCATGAACACAAAGTTCAAGGTCGACTCTCACTTCTTCAATGCATAACCTTTCATTCACTTCTCATTTTTGAAGAAGTTGTAGTGTTGAAGTTTTATCCGACGTAACACCAGTAGAGTATGACCCATAGAAGTTTTCGGGTTCACACAAATTAGGGAAGGCATTGGTTCAACCCATCGGGGCATCTTAGGAACATATACCACAAACTTCAAGAGTAAATAACACAAGCTCGAAAGCAGAGCATGGTTGACAAAGCAAAGGATACAATTTACCAAAGGCATTATGTATCCGAGGAAATAACTCACAAGGTGATTAAATATGAAGGACATTGTCGGATAATAATCCAACAATGGATATGGTGATCCACAACAGATCTGATGTGAGTATCGGTACTCAGTGAGAGGAAGAAAAGAATGCAAGGGCATTGGTTTATAGAACATCTGAATAATCTGATGCTTAATTACAAAGGAATTTGAATTCAAAATCGGGGGACCAGAAGCAGGGGCTCTGATCAAAAGATATGTAAGTTGGATAGAACTAGAACGACAATCAATTAAGGTTTGATTTGCCAAACACCAGCTCATGTCCGGAGTGACGTCCGAGCCGAAGGGAAGAATTCTAATTGTGACTGATGATTGCGAGCATTCACAAACATATTGAATCAAATGCTCAAAATGATGATGACAAAGGATGCTAATGAATATGGCTAGACATATGGGAGTAACCATAATGCAGGCAGGCAAGACTTTCCAAAGCAATAGGTTACAGAGGATTCTCGAAAGATCGGATAGTATTTCAAAGTATATATAAAACATATGAACAACTGGGGACGAACGGATATTCGGTAAGTGCGAGGAATTATCCGTAGGGGTATTCATGCGGCAAAGAACTACAAGGCAATGGCACAAGGGATTCTTAATACGTCAAAGAATAATTCGATGTATCTTGTAATAACAAGAGAAACTGGGAATGAAAGTATGAACGACAAGTGTAAGTAGCTATCCATAAGGATATATCTGTGGTAGGGGATTGCATTGGCGATGGACACATGGGTCTCAGGAAAACATCGAAGAGTATCTTCAGAATCTTCTGGTGAATCAAGCCATCGTCTCGAATGAGGGGCTCCCCAGGAGGAAGTAGTTACGAGAACCTAGAGTTAGAGTTAGTAAAATCATTTAACCCGAATAGAAGAGAGATCAGAGTCCCAGAGTAAAGACGAGGAATAAAAGATCCTAATACCACCCATTCGTGATGTGGGCCCGTAAGCCACACAACAATATTAGTAAAAGTTTTCAAAGACTAGACTCAACTTCGGCCAAGGAGTCGGAAAGGGGGCTACCTACAGGCAGTCGACTCTGATACCAACTTGTGACGCCCCTGATTCAATCATATACTAATCATACACGCAAATGTGTACGATCAAGATCAGGGACTCACGGGAAGATATCACAACACAACTCTAGACATAAATTAAAATAATAGAAGCTTTATATTACAGGCCAGGGGCCTCGAGGGCTTGAATACATCAGCTCAAGTACAAATGAGTCAGTGGAAGCAACAATATCTGAGTACAGACATAAGTTAAACAAGTTTGCCTTAAAGAAGGCTAGCACAAAAGCAACAACAATCGAAAAGGCAAGGCCTCCTGCCTGGATGCCTCCTAACTACTCCTCGTCCTCAGCAGTCTCCACGTAGTAGTAGGCACCCTCGGGGTAGTAGTAGCAGTCGTCGGGGTTGGCATCTGGCTTCTGGACTCCGTCATCTGATCACAACAATCACGTATGGGGGAAAAGAAGTAGCAAAGCAACCGTGAGTACTCATCCAAAATACTCGCAAGACTGACGTCAGATCTATTCTAAGTATGCATCAGTATCAAATGGAAGGGGTGTATTGATACGTCTCCAACATATCTATAATTTTTGATTGTTCCATGCTATTATATTATCTGTTTTGGATGTTTTATATGCATTAATATGCTATTTTATATTATTTTTGGGACTAACCTATTAACCTAGAGCCCAGTGCCAGTTCCTGTTTTTCCCTATTTTTTAGTTTCGCAGAAAAGGAATACCAAACGGAGTCCAAACGGAATAAAACGTTCGCGACGATCTTTCTTGGACCAAAAGGAAACCAGAGGACTTGGAGTGCAAGTCAGAGAAGCCACGAGGCGGCCACAAGGACGGAGGGCGCGCCCAGGGGGGTAGGGCACGCCCGCCACCCTTGTGGGCCCCTCGTGCATCTCCTGACCTAATTCTTTCGCCTATATATACTCTTATATGCCCAAACCACCAGAGGCATTCACGAAAAGACTTTTCCACCGCCGCAACCTTCTGTACCCGTGAGAACCCATCTAGGGGCCTTTTCCGGCATCCTGTCGGAGGGGGATTCGATCCCGGAGGGCTTCTACATCAACACCATTGCCCTTCCGATGAAGCGTGAGTAGTTTACCTCAGACCTACGGGTCCATAGCTAGTAGCTAGATGGCTTCTTCTCTCTCTTTGATTCTCAATACCACGTTCTCCTCGATGTTCTTGGAGATCTATTTGATGTAATACTTTTTTGCGGTGTGTTTGTCGAGATCCGATGAATTGTGGATTTATGATCGGCTTATCTATGAATATTATTTGAATCTTCTCTGAATTCTTTTATGCATGATTTGATATCTCTGCAAGTCTCTTCGAACTATCGATTTGGTTTGGCCAACTAGATTGGTTTTTCTTGCAATGGGAGAAGTGCTTAGCTTTGGGTTCAATCTTGCGGTGTCCTTTCCCAGTGACAGTAGGGGCAGCAAGGCACGTATTGTATTGTTGCCATCAAGGAAAAAAAGATGAGGTTTTCATCATATTGCTTGAGTTAATTCCTCTACATCATGTCATCTTTCTTAATGCGTTACTCCGTTCTTCATGAACTTAATACTCTAGATGCAGGCAGGAGTCGGTCGATGTGTGGAGTAATAGTAGTAGATGCAGAATCGTTTTGGTCTACTTGACACGGACGTGATACCTATATTCATGATCATTGCCTTAGATATCATCATAACTTTGCGCTTTTCTATCAATTGCTCGGCAGTAATTTGTTCACCCACCGTATTATTTTCTATCTTGAGAGAAGCCTCTAGTGAAACCTATGGCCCCCGGGTCTATTTTCCGTCATACAATCTTCTACTTTCCAATCTATGAGTTTCTGGTCTACTATTTTGCAATCTTTTACTTTCCAATCTATAAAACAAAAATACCAAAAATATTTGCTTTACCGTTTATCTATCTTTATTAGATCTCACTTTTGTGAGTAACCATGAAGGGATTGACAACCCCTTATCGCGTTGCGTGCAAGTTTGGTGTTTGTTTGTGCAGGTATTCGGTGACTTGCGTGTTGTCTCCTACTGGATTAATACCTTGGTTCTCAAAACTGAGGGAAATACTTACTCTACTTTGCTGTATCACCCTTTCCTCTTCAAGGGAAAAACCAACGCAAGCTCAAGAAGTAGCAAGAAGAATTTTTGGCGCCGTTGCTGAGGAGATCTACACCAAGTCAAGACATACCAAGTACCCATCATAAACTCTCATCTCTCGCATTACATTATTTGCCATTCGCCTCTCATTTTCCTCTCCCCCACTTCTAAAACGATTTTCGAAAAGTTTGCCTTTTTTTTCTCCTCTCTCTTTGCCTTTTCTTTGCCCCTCTTCCGTTCGTCTTCTTCGTTTGCTTTTTGTGTGCCTGCGTGTTTGATTGCTTGCTTTGTCACGATGACTCAAGAGAATACCAAACTGTGTGATTTTTTCAACACCAATAATAATGATTTTATTAGTACTCCGATTGCTCCCGCTACTAATGTGGAATCTTGTGAAATTAATGCCGCTTTGCTGAATCTTGTTATGAAAGATCAATTTTCTGGCCTTCCTATTGAAGATGTCGCATCCCATCTAAACAATTTCATTGATTTGTGTGATATGCAAAAGAAGAAAGATGTGGATAATGATATTGTTAAATTAAAGCTATTTCCGTTCTCACTACGAGACCGTGCTAAAGCTTGGTTTTCATCTTTGCCTAAAAATAGTATTGATTCATGGAATAAGTGTAAAGATGCTTTTATTTCCATGTATTTTCCTCCCGCTAAGATATTATGAATTTTAAACAACTTGATCATGAGCATGTTGCACAATCTTGGGAGAGAATGAAATTGATGATACGAAATTGCCCTACTCATGGTTTGAATTTGTGGATGATTATACAATTTTTTTATGCCGGATTGACTTTTGCTTCTAGAAATTTTCTAGATTCGGCCGCGGGAGGCACTTTTATGGAAATTACCCTAGGAGAAGCTACTAAACTTCTAGATAATATTATGGTTAATTATTCTCAATGGCATACCGAAAGATCTTCCACTAGTAAAAAGGTGCATGCAATTGAAGAGATTAATGTTTTGAGTGGAAAGACGGATGAACTTATGAAATTGTTTGCTAGCAAGAGTGTTTCTTTGGATCCCAATGATATGCCTTTATCCATTTTGATTGAAAACAATAATGAATCTATGGATGTGAATTTTGTTGGTAGGAACAATTTTGGTAATAACGCGTATAGAGGCAATTTTAATCCTAGGCCGTTTCCTAGAAATTCCTCTAATAATTATGGAAATTCCTACAATAATTCTTATGGAAATTATAATAATATGCCCTCTGAATTTGAGAATAGTGTTAAAAAATTTATGAGTTCGCAAAAGAATTTCAATGCTTTGATTGAATTTTTTTGCTTAAGATTGATGATTTGGCTAGGAACGTGGATAGAATTTCTCTTGATGTTGATTCTTTGAAACATAGATCTATCCCACCCAAGCATGATATAAATGAGTCTCTCAAGGCTATGAGAATTTCCATTGATGAGTGCAAAGAAAGAACCGCTAAGATGTGTGCTAAAAAAGATTGGTTTGTAAAAACATGTTCTTCTAGTTTCCGTGAAAATAATGATGAAGATCTTAAAGTGATTGATGTGACTCCTATTGAATCTTTGTTTTCCAATCTAAATCTTGATAAATATGGGACTGGAGATGAGTCAACTTTAGTTAGAAGGCGTCCCAATGATTCGTAGTTTTTAGATCTTGATGCAAAAATTGATAAAAGTGGGATTGAAGAGGTCAAAACTTTAAGTAGCAATGAACCCACTCTTTTGGATTTCAAGGAATTTAATTATGATAATTTTTATTTAATAGATTGTATTTCCTTGTTGCAATCCATGTTGAATTCTCCTCATGCTTATAAACAAAACAAAGCTTTTACTAAACATATCGTTGATGCTATGATGCAATCTTTTGAAGAAAAGCTTGAATTGGAAGTTTCTATCCCTAGAAAACTTTATGATGAGTGGGAACCTACTATTAAGATTAAGATTAAAGATTATTAATGCCATGCTTTGTGTGATTTGGGTGCTAGTGTTTCCACGATTCCAAAAACTTTGTGTGATGTATTAGGTTTCCGTGAATTTGATGATTGTTCTTTAAATTTGCATCTTGCGGATTCCACTATTAAGAAACCTATGGGAAGGATTAATGATGTTCTTATTGTTGTAAATAGGAATTATGTGCCCATAGATTTCATTGTTCTTGATATAGATTGCAATCCTACATGTCCTATTATTCTTGGTAGACCTTTCCTTAGAACGATTGGTGCAATTATTGATATGAAAGAAGGAAATATTAGATTTCAATTTCTGTTGAGGAAGGGCATGGAACACTTTCCAAGAAAGAAAATTAAATTGCCTTATAAATCTATTATGAGAGCCACTTATGGATTGCATACCAAAGATGACAATACTTAGATCTATTCTTGTTTTTATGCCTAGCTAAGGGCGTTAAACAATAACGCTTGTTGGGAGGCAACCCAATTTTATTTTTGTTTTTGCTTTTTAGGTTCTGTTTTGCAACAAAAAAATTCATCTATCCTCTGGTTAGATGTGGTTTTATGTTTTAATTAGTGTTTGTTCCAAGTAATACCTTTGGGATAGCTTACGGTGATAGTTGATTTGATCTTGCTGAAAAATAGAAACTTTTGCGCCCAGGAAAATAATTTTTATAATTCACATAAGAGTGCTTTTGAGTTTATTCTTTTTTCAGAAGATTAATAAACAAATTTCTTAGGTCGTCCTAATTTTTCAGAATTTTTGGAGTTACAGAAGTATTCGAGATTTCCAGATTGCTACAGACTGTTCTGTTTTTGACAGATTCTGTTTTCTATGTATTGTTTGCTTATTTTGATGAATCTATGGGTAATATCGGGGGGTATGAACCATTGAAAAGTTGGAATACAGTAGATATTACACCAATATTAATAAAGAATGAGTTCACAACAGTACCAAAAGTGGTGATTTATTTTCTTATACTAACGGAGCTTATGAGATTTTCTGTTGAGTTTTGTGTTGTGAAGTTTTCAAGTTTTGGGTAAGGATTTGATGGACTATGGAATAAGGACTGACAAGAGCCTAAGCTTGGGGATGCCCAAGGCACTCCAAGGTAATATTCAAGGACAACCAAGAGCCTAAGCTTGGGGATGCCTATCGGTAACTTTACTTGAGGCTATATTTTAATTCACCACATGATATGTGTTTTGCTTGGAGCGTCTTGTATGATTTGAGTCTTTGCTTTTTAGTTTGCCACAATCATCCTTTCTGTACACACCTTTTGAGAGAGACACGCATGAATCGTGATTTATTAGAATACTCTTTGTGCTTCACTTATATCTTTTGAGCTAGGCAATTTTGCTCTAGTGGTTCACTTACATCTTTTTAGAGCAGGGCGGTGGCTTTATTTTATAGAAATTGATGAACTCTCATGCTTCACTTATATTATTTTGGGAGTCTTTAAAACAGCATGGTAATTTGCTTTGGTTATAAATTTATTCCTAATATGATAGGCATCCAAGAGGGATATAATAAAAACTTTCATATAAAGTGCATTGAATACTATGAGAAGTTTGATTCCTTATGATTGTTTTGAGATATGAAGATGGTGATATTAGAGTCATGCTAGTGAGTAGTTGTGAATTTGAGAAATACTTGTGTTAAGGTTTGTGAGTCCCGTAGCATGCACGTATGGTGAACCGTTATGTAACGAAGTTGGAGCATGAGATATTTTTTTATTGTCATCTTTGTGTGGAAGTCGGGATCGCGCGATGGTTAACTCCTACCAACCCTTCCCCTAGGAGCATGCGTCTAGTACTTTGTTTCGATGACTAATAGATTTTTGCAATAAGTATGTGAGTTCTTTATGACTAATGTTGAGTCCATGGATTATACGCACTCTTACCCTTCCACCTTTGCTAGCTTCTCTAGTGCCGCGCAATTTTCGCCGGTACCATAAACCCACCATATACCTTCCTCAGAACAGCCACCATACCTACCTATTATGGCATTTCCACAGCCATTCCGAGATATATTGCCATGCAACTTTCCACCATTCCGTTTATTATGACACGCATCATCATTGTCATATTGCTTTGCATGATCATGTAGTTGACATCGTATTTGTGGCAAAGCCACCGTTCATAATTCTTTCATACATGTCACTCTTGATTCATTGCACATCCCGGTACACCGCCGGAGGTATTCATATAGAGTCATATTTTGTTCTAGTATCGAGTTGTAACTTTTGAGTTGTAAGTAAATAGAAGTATGATGATTTTCATTATTAGAGCATTGTCCCATGTGAGGAAAAAAAAGGAGAAAAGAAAGAAAGAAAAAAAGAAAAAAAAGAGAAAAGAAAAAAAAGAAAGAAAAAAAAGAAAAAAAAGAGAGAAAAAGAGAGAAGTGGCAATGTTACTATCCTTTTTCCATACTTGTGCTTCAAAGTAGCACCATGATCTTCATGATAGAGAGTCTCCTATGTTGTCACTTTCATATACTAGTGGAAATTTTTCATTATAGAAGTTGGCTTGTATATTCCAACGATGGGCTTCCTCAAATTGCCCTAGGTCTTCATGAGCAAGCAAGTTGGATGCACACCCACTTAGTTTTCTTTTTGAGCTTTCATAAACTTATAGCTCTAGTGCATCCGTTGCATGGCAATCCCTACTCACTCGCATTGATATCTATTGATGGGCATCTCCATAGCCCGTTGATACGCCTAGTTGATGTGAGACTATCTCCCTCTTTTTGTCTTCTCCACAACCACCTTCTATTCCACCTATAGTGCTATGTCCATGGCTCATGCTCATGTATTGCGTGAAAGTTGAAAAAGTTTGAGAATACTAAAGTATGAAACAATTGCTTGGCCAAAACCGGGGTTGTGCATGATTTGAGTATTTTGTGTGATGAAGATGGAGCATAGCCAGACTATATAATTTTGTAGGGATAAGCTTTCTTTGGCGATGTTATTTTGAGAAGACATAATTATCTTGTTAGTATGCTTGTAGTATTATTGTTTTTATGTCAATATTAAACTTTTGTTTTGAATCATATGGATCTGAACATTCATGCCACAATAAAGAAATTACATGGATAAATATGTTAGGTAGCATTCCACATCAAAAATTCTGTTTTTATCATTTACCTACTCGAGGACGAGCAGGAATTAAGCTTGGGGATGCTTGATACATATCCAACATATCTATAATTTTTTATTGTTCCATGCTATTATATTATCTATTTTGGATGTTTTATATGCATTAATATGCTATTTTATATTATTTTTGGGACTAACCTATTAACCTAGAGCCCAGTGCCAGTTCCTGTTTTTGAGTTTCGCAGAAAAGGAATACCAAACGGAGTCCAAACGGAATAAAATGTTCGCGATGATCTTTCTTGGACCAGAAGGAAACCAGAGGACTTGGAGTGCAAGTCAGAGAAGCCACGAGGCGGCCACAAGGACGGAGGGCGCGCCCAGGGGGTAGGGCGTGCCCCCACCCTTGTGGGCCCCTCGTGCGTCTCCTGACCTAATTCTTTCGCCTATATATACTCTTATATGCCCAAACCACCAGAGGCATTCACGAAAAGACTTTTCCACCGCCGCAACCTTCTGTACCCGTGAGATCCCATCTAGGGGCCTTTTCAGGCGTCCTGTCGGAGGGGGATTCGATCCCGGAGGGCTTCTACATCAACACCATTGCCCTTCCGATGAAGCGTGAGTAGTTTACCTCAGACCTACGGGTCCATAGCTAGTAGCTAGATGGCTTCTTCTCTCTCTTTGATTCTCAATACCACGTTCTCCTCGATGTTCTTGGAGATCTATTCGATGTAATAGTTTTTTGTGGTGTGTTTGCCGAGATCTAATGAATTGTGGATTTATGATCAGCTTATCTATGAATATTATTTGAATCTTCTCTGAATTCTTTTATGCATGATTTGATATCTCTGCAAGTCTCTTCGAACTATCGATTTGGTTTGGCCAACTAGATTGGTTTTTCTTGTAATGGGAGGAGTGCTTAGCTTTGGGTTCAATCTTGCGGTGTCCTTTCCCAGTGACAGTTGGGGCAGCAAGGCACGTATTGTATTGTTGCCATCGAGGATAAAAAGATGGGGTTTTCATCATATTGCTTGAGTTAATTCCTCTACATCATGTCATCTTTCTTAATGCGTTACTCTGTTCTTCATGAACTTAATACTCTAGATGCAGGCAGGAGTCGGTCGATGTGTGGAGTAATAGTAGTAGATGCAGAATCGTTTCAGTCTACTTGACACGGACGTGATGCCTATATTCATGATCACTGCCTTAGATATCGTCATAACCTTGTGCTTTTCTATCAATTGCTCGGCAGTAATTTGTTCACCCACCGTATTATTTTCTATCTTGAGAGAAGCCTCTAGTGAAACCTATGGCCCCCGGGTCTATTTTCCGTCATACAATCTTCTACTTTCCAATCTACGATTTTCCGATCAACTATTTTGCAATCTTTTACTTTCCAATCTATAAAACAAAAATACCAAAAAAAATTGCTTTACCGTTTATCTATCTTTATCAGATCTCACTTTTGCGAGTAACCGTGAAGGGATTGACAACCCCTTATCGCGTTGGGTGCAAGTTTGGTGTTTTTTTGTGCAGGTATTCGGTGACTTGCGTGTTGTCTCCTACTGGATTGATACCTTGGTTCTCAAAACTGAGGGAAATACTTACTCTACTTTGCTGTATCACCTTTAATCTTCAAGGGAAAAACCAACACAAGCTCAAGAAGTAGCATGTATCGGTGGACTAAACTGCAGAATGCCAGAATAGAGGGAAAGCCTAGCCTACCAAAGACTAGCATCTTGCAGCATTTAGAATAGTAGAGAATAGCATAGTATAATTAACAAGTATGTTGTAGTATTAACGCCCAGAGATCCTTTCTTGACTCCCTACGAGAAAGCAATCCCGGAGCTATCATATCCATTTCACATCTTAGTATCCAGTTCTAGTTGTATAGATCGGGATACAACTCTAAATCGTACTGTTACCGTGGACACGACTATTCGAATAAATAAACTTCCCTGCAGGGGTGCACCACATTACCCAACACGCTCGATCACTCTGGCCGGACACACTTTCCTGGCTCATGCCCGGCCTCGGAAGATCAACACGTCGCAGCCCCCACCTAGGCTCAACAGAGAGGCCAGCATGCCGGTCTACATCCTAATCGCGCAGGGGTCTTGGGCCCATCGCCCTTTGCACTCCTGCATGTTGCGAACGCGGCCGGTGAGCAGACCTAGCCCCCTTATACAAGCGCATGCGTTCTAGTCCAACCCGGCGCGCGCCACTCAGTCACTGACGTCTGAAGAGCTTCGGTTGATACTACGACGCCAGTTGCCCATATCTTGTCCCGCGTGGTGGTTAGTGCATATAGGTGTAGCGCCCAAGATGAGATTCTATCCCAATCACGTGATGAATTCATGATTGGGACACAATCGCATTTCGAGCGCATAGCAAGGTGGATATCATTACAACATACCATATACTGAATAGATGAGAATACAAGATAAAGGCGTACACTCGCCACAAGCTACAACATGAATACAACAGTTCATCAATAGATAGCAATCATCATACAGAAGAGCAGGATCCGACTATGGATGAAATCAAATGAAAAGAAGAACGACATCCACCCTGCTAATCCCAGGCTCCCGACCCGGAACCTATCCCTTGATCGGACAAGAAGAAGCAGAAGAACTCCAAAACAAGCAAGCATCGCTCTCTCGTCAAAGCATCGCTTTACCTATACCTGCAACTGTTGTTGTAGTAATCTGTGAGCCACGAGGACTCAACAATCCCATTACCATGCGTATCAAGACTAGTGAAGCTTAATGGGTATGGAATGGATAAGTGGTGAGATTGCACCAAGCACTAAGCATTGTATGGTGGCTAACTTACGAGTACAAGAGTAAGAAGAGTAACTACGCATAACGGTCGAAAACTAATAATGATCAAGAAGTGATCCTAAACTACTTACGAGTCAAACATAACCCCATCGTGTTCTCTTCTCGAACTCACTCGAAAAGAGACGGTCATGGTTATGCACGTGGTTGGTGTATTTTATTTCGGATCTGGTGTCAAGTTCTCTACAACCGGATATTAAAAATTCCCATATGCCACATAATCGCGGGCACGGATTTCGAAAGATTAAACCCTGCAGGGGTGTCCCAACTTAGCAAATGATAAGCTCATGATCCGAGGAGACAATCCTCCATCTTGGAACACCTCGATCAAGCTCGGGATCCCGGTGCACAAGACATTTCAACAATGGTAAAACAAAACCAGCAAGACCTCCCGACGTGCCGACACCCTGATAGGAGCCGTGCGTATCTCGTTCTCAGGCCACGATCGGATAAGCGACGCGTACAGGTGCCAAAATAACCCAGGTTGCCCCGGGGCGGCCCCGCACAGTGCTCTAGTTTGGACCAACACTCATGAGGAGCACTGGCCCGGGTTGTTGATTAATAATCCTCGGGGTCCGGAAAGTCCCGATGCAAGTTTTAGTTGTTATTAGGCAAATGGTAAAACCAAAGTTGGCCCTTGCTGGAAGAGTTTTATTCAAAGTGAGCTGTCAAGGGGGGCCCATAAACCCCGACCGTGTTAGGAACGCAAAATCAAGGAACATAACATCGGTATGATGGAAACTAGGGCGGCAAGAGTGGAACAAAACACCAGGCAAAAGGCCGAGCCTTCCGCCCTTTACCAAGTATGTAGATGCATTAATTAAGTAAGAGATATTGTGATATCCCATGATATCCATGTCCCAACATGGAACAACCTGCAACTGCACCTGCAACTAGCAACGCTATAAGAGGGGCTGAGCAAAGCGGTAACATAGCCAAATAACGGTTTGCTGGGAGGGTGAAAAGGTTAGAGGTTGTTTCATTGCAATTGGGAGGCTTGATAAACAAGTGGTAGGTAGCGCGACATAGCAATAGCATCGAGGCAACTAGCAAAGCAAAGATAGTAGTGGTATCCAGGGTAACGGGCATCTTGCCGGAAATCCCGCTAGGAAGAAGACCGAATCCATGAAGTAGACGAACCAACGTAGTCGAACGAATCCTCACAATCGCAACATTACCGAGACTATCGAGAAGAAGCACAACCGGAAAGAAGCAAACAACATGGTAAACAACCATAACATAAACATGTCATGATGCGCAATCAAGTATGATGCATGTCCATTTTAATGAGTCATGGCATGGCAAAGTGCAACAAACAATACTACAAGTTAAGTGGAGCTCAATATGCAACGAGTTGCATATTGACGAAACACCACATTCAATTATTTAGTTCGCTCCCATTTATGTACCCAACAATATTAAATGTTGTTAACATGGCAAGAGGTGAGGCATAATAAAACTACCTATCTAGGCAAGTTTAAATGAGGCCGAAGCAACAAACAACAATTCCGGAAAATCCTCATATGCAATTTTTGAATTTGGTACTGTTCGGCCCTAAACCATATTTTAGAGTTGTGAAACATGCAAAGTAATTGCGCCATGTCAACCTATGCATTTTTCTAGACAAGTTTCATATAAAGTTTATTTAATTCGGAGCTACGGTTATTTAGTTATGAAGTAAACCATTTTAGCATGTCATTAATGCAAAACAAATGCAAACAGTATTTTAAACATTTTCAACATGGATGGAAGTTGCACATTATGAAACTAGATGAAATTCTAAGCAGTTTACGTATATAAATTATTTACATATGATGCATGGTTCATGAGTTATTAAATGCATGAAGAATAGGGGTTTTTCTATAAAAACTGCAGTTCCTGGAATAATAGACAAATTCGTAGACGCTGAAAAAAATGATGAAGGAAATATGCCCTAGAGGCAATAATAAAGTTGTTATTTATATTTCCTTATATCATGATAAATGTTTATTATTCATGCTAGAATTGTATTAACCGGAAACTTAATACATGTGTGAATACATAGACAAAACAAAGTGTCCCTAGTATGCCTCTACTTGACTAGCTCGTTTATCAAAGATGGTTAAGTTTCCTGACCATAGACATGTGTTGTCATTTGATGAACGGGATCACATCATTAGGAGAATGATGTGATGGACAAGACCCATCCGTTAGCTTAGCATAATGATCGTTAAGTTTATTGCTATAGCTTTCTTCATGACTTATACATATTCCTCTGACTATGAGATTATGCAACTCCCGAATACCGGAGGAACACTTTGTGTGCTATCAAACATCACAACGTAACTGGGTGATTATAAAGATGCTCTACAGGTGTCTCCGATGGTGTTTGTTGAGTTGGCATAGATCAAGATTAGGATTTGTCACTCCGATTGTCGGAGAGATATATCTGGGCCCTCTCGGTAATGCACATCATATGAAGCCTTGCAAGCAATGTGACTAATGAGTTAGTTACGGGATGATGCATTACGGAACGAGTAAAGAGACTTGCCGGTAACGAGATTGAACTAGGTATGATGATACCGACGATCGAACCTCGGGCAAGTAACATACCGATGACAAAGGGAACAACATACGTTGTTATGCGGTTTGACCGATAAAGATCTTCGTAGAATATGTAGGAGCCAATATGAGCATCCAGGTTCCGCTATTGGTTATTGACCGGAGAAGTGTCTCGGTCATGTCTACATTGTTCTCAAACCCGTAGGGTCCGCACGCTTAACGTTCGATGACGATTTGTATTATGAGTTATGTGATTTGATGACCGAAGTTTGTTCGGAGTCCCAGATGAGATCACGGACATGACGAGGAGTCTCGAAATGGTCGAGAGGTAAAGATTCATATATTGGAAGGCTATATTCGGACATCGGAAAGGTTCCGAGTGATTTGGGTATTTTTCGGAGTACCGGGGAGTTACGGGAATTCACTGGGAGAAGTAATGGGCCTTATTAAGCCATACGGGAAATAGGAGGCAACAGTCAGGAGGTGGCGCGCCCCCCCCCCCCAATCCCAGTCCGAATTGGACAAGGGGTTTGGGGCGTGGCCCCCCTCTCCCTTCCTTTCCCCTTCTCCTTTAGGTGGAAACCTACTAGGACTTGGGGTCGTAGTAGGATTCCCCTCCTCCTGGCGCGCCCTACAGGGCCGGCCGGCCCTCCCCTCCTCCCTCCTTTATATAAGTGGGGAGGGGGGCACCCTAGAACACACAAGTTGATTGTTTTTAGCCATGTGCGGTGCCCCCCTCAACAGATTTCCACCTCGGTCATATTTTCGGAGAGCTTAGGCGAAGCCCTGCCAGGATCACTTCATCATCACCGTCACCACGCCGTCGTGCTGACGAAACTCTCCTTCGGCCTCAACTAGATCAAGAGTTCGAGGGACGTCACCGAGCTGAACGTGTGCAGATCGCGGAGGTGCCGTACGTTCGGTACTTGGATCGGTTGGATCGCGAAGACGTTCGACTACATCAACCGCGTTACTAAACGCTTCCGCTTTCGGTCTACGAGGGTACGTGGACACACTCTCCCCGCTCGTTGCTATGCTTCTCCTAGATAGATCTTGCGTGATCATAGGAAATTTTTGAAATACTACGTTCCCCAACAAATGAACAGGCCGAATCTGGATCTGGGCGAGGGTTTGCAGGCGGGCGCTCACCAGCATGGCCACTGGGCCGGGCGAGCTGTGCCTTGAGGCGCTGCGGCAGGAGAGGCCCACGCGGGCGAGGTGCGCGGTCAACGGGGGCGAGCGGCTGTGCTGCTACTGCTCGATGCAGAGATGATGCAGCGGCTATAGCAGCCGCGAGGTTAAGAGCGGCAGCAGGCGGTGGAGACGAGCGGATCCGGGCGCGGGACATCGTTCTCCGGCGAGGAACTTGGCGGCAGGGACGGACTAATCCAGGCGGCGGGCGACCGGATCGAAGAAGAGGATGGCCAAGGATGGAGTTGGGGCAGAGCTCCTGCTTGTCGTCGGAGACGCGGCCTGGCAGAGGTGGTGGGGGCGCGGTCTTGGTCGCCGGCGAGGCGGGCGGACGGCACACGGTCGGGGTGAAGTGGTCCTGGATGAGGAGGAGGCTGCGGCCTCGGATGCTCGCAGCCAGCTGGAGGCCGGAGGCGACGCTGGTTGGGGATGAGGGGCCGGCGGCTTGACTCCGGTGACGCGGGGCTGATGAAGAGCTTGGGAAAGAGGGTGCCATGTGAGGGGCTCGGTCAGGCTCGCCATGGGCTTCTGCGGGAGAGAGATCGAGAGGTAACAAAGAGATGTGAGGCATCGGAAGAAAAGGAAGGAAGAGAAAGGGTAGGGCCACGGGGTCCTGGCCTGGTCGGACGCCGGCGTCGGTGACGAGGTGGAGGTGAGGTCGAGGCAGGGGCGAGGTCGAGCTAGGGGATGAGCCCCTGCCGCTCGGGGAGGCGCGAAGCAGAGGAGACTCGAGGAAGGGCGCGGTCCTGCTGGAGGTCGCCGATGGCTCGACGGGGATGGCCGAAGGTGAGCTACGTGAGGTTGGGGCAGAGGAGGAAGGGGCACGGTCAGAGGAGCTCCTCTCCTTTGGGCTTGAGTGAAGCAAGGAGAAAGAGGCCTCAGGCGGGAGAAGAGCTCGGGCGCGGAGCTGCGTGGATGGATTGGATCTGGGTGTCCCATCCATGGCGGCTGGTGGTTGGCGCGGGGGGAATGAGAGGATCCCGAGGTGGGAGATGCTGGCAGCAGCGTGATGGGACAAGGGGGCTAGATTTTAGGGTTGCTGCCCAGGAGGTTGGTCTATATATAGTAGGAGGTCCAAAAGAGGGCTAGATCAGACCCTCTGATTTAAATCGGGCGGTCGAGAAAATTAGGTTAGGTAGACCAAACAAAGAACCGGAGATATTTTAGGGATGTTTGGAGATGATCCGAACCCATCGGTGATCACTGAGCGGGTCGGGTTCGGTTAAGTTTTCGTACAAGTCGCCAGGAGGGGAAAATGGGCTGTGACGAGAGGTTAGGCGGCCAGACAAGAGGGAAGCGAAAATCCGGTTAATCTGAGAAAGGTCAACAAGGACAAGGGAGAAGCGACAACTATGAGCAGATGCTAGTTTTAGGAAAACATGCGGATGCAATGCACATGATGCGATGATGAATGCAACAAACTTGCATCCGCATGATGCGATGATGAATGCAACAAATAAATGAAACACACGGCAACCACGAAATAATTGGAAGGCTTCTGGAGTGTCGGTCTCGGGTCGTCACAACACTCCCCCACTTACAAGAGATCTCGTCCCGAGATCTAAGGATGACAACGGAGTGAAGAGGTAAAACTAAGTTGCTTCTTTGACAAACGAGTGAAACCACGAGCCTTGAGAGGTTGAACAAATTGAAAGAAAGAATACAATGGAGGTGAACGAGATTGCAAACAGTCCGTTGGACAAGAGGAATAAGGAATATGATGAGAACCAAGAGCTTAGGGGACAAGATAGACTTGAACCCACTTTGGTTGAAGAGAAGCAAGGAAAGAAGAATTCGGCAGCACTCCGACTGCAAAGAGGGGCAAGACTTGATAAGATAAAAGGAACTTGGATAGAGGGCACCACACTCCTGTTGAATGGAAAAGCAAGGAAAAGAACATGATCTTGAGAAAACAAGATGATTGGTCGAAGAGAGCAACATCACAATGCCTCCGGAACGAACGAATAGAAGCTATATCGTCGGAATAAGAGAACGGAGAAGGAAATGACAACTTCTACCACAATTGAATTTGGAAAGCATCCTTGCAAGAAGGTTAGAACGGAGTTGTTGGAAAACCAACAACGAAAAGATGTGATTCACGTGGGCTTATGTAAACATCTCAAAACTTGAGGTGAATTTCTGCCACTAACGGAAACAATTGATTTGATTGAGAGCACCGAAGAGATGAAAAACTTCTTCCACCAAATTGATGAAGAGATAACTTGGATCATTGATAAGCACCACAATAGCAACCATCCTTAGGATACGATTTAGGTGAAATCTAACCAAGATAATTCCAACAAAGAGATTGATGGGTTGCAAATATCTTCTGAACGAGGAGAAAACAATGGTCTTGAAATATCTCATTCCTGACAACTTTTGAATCACGAAGGGAAATTGTCAAGAATGATATAACGCCACCTCAAAAGATAAGGTAGAAAGAATTGCACTTTGGAATGCAAGATGAAGAATGCTTGAACTCCTCCAACAAGAATCTTGAAGAACACTTCAAGAATGAATTAAATCCTTGATGTACCACCATGAAGAACCTCTTGGAAGATCTCCGAAAAAGAAATGATTATGGAGAAGAATTGGAGGTTGAAGAGAACCAGAATTGGAGCCTTGCAATGATTTAGACAGAACCTCATGACGATATAATTGAGAGAGCTTGGATCTCTGGAAAAAGTAAGAAGCACTTGGGATTTAGAATTTATTCATCATGAACAAACTCTGGGAGAAGGAATTAATCACTTGGATGAGACAAGAATAAGAATTATGTCATGCTTACCCTTCATCAACTTAAATTGATGACAAGCAACGGATAGGCATGCTACTTATTCCCATTGAAAAGGATTGAAGAGATATATAGCGCAAACTTGGGAAATTCTTCAACGAACCACCGGTATGATTTCGAAAGAACGAATGAATTTATATGGTAACAAAGGAAAATGGGTCTTGAACGAACCATCGTAAGAAAAGAAAACGATTGAAGAAAAGTGAACGAATCACCCGGAAGAATTTAGAAAACGAACG
Organism: Thinopyrum elongatum; assembly: GCA_011799875.1. Lineage (NCBI taxonomy): Eukaryota > Viridiplantae > Streptophyta > Magnoliopsida > Poales > Poaceae > Thinopyrum > Thinopyrum elongatum. The sequence goes on along the minus strand of CM022299.1, from coordinate 219,782,772 downwards.
AAGATACTTGAGGGAATTCAGATACGAGAGAACGAAGAGATCATGAACTGATTAGAGGATATTTGAACGATGCACCGGTAGACTTGGGGAATGAGGGCTGAATGTTGAGAATGAATAAATCATCTGAAATGATGGCCTTTAGATCAAGAAACGAAAACAACTCCTGAAATGCTCCGGATGGGTATGAAAAGAATTTTTGATGATCGGAACAATTTGAGAGGATGGCATCAAGCTTGAACTACGAATCTTCGAGAGAACGGACAAGATTTGGAGAAAACTCTTCTTCGGTCTTCAAAAGCTGAGAATGACGATGAGAAACACCACCAAAATTGTTAAGACACTTCGAAACAATGAAGAACATAAATGTGGAGCCAAGGATGAAAATAATCTGAAAGCGATCTTGGAGAAGGCATATGACTGATGAAATTCATTCTTACGTCAAACTTGGAAATGAATTTGAGATTAACTCTGGAAAGATTAGAAGAGTCAGGTAAGATCCTGGGAAAAGACCTGTGGGTTATGGGCCCACTCAAAAGAAAAACACCATTGAATAACTTTTAATGAGAGATTGCACCGGTTGAATTAAATGGCTTGAATGAGATAACAACCTCGAAATAGCTTGAACGGATCTAGAATGGATACGAATCTTCTGAGATATCTTTTACACTCCGGAGAAGAATAGAGAGAGGTGAATAAACAAGAGAGACTTGGATAAGAAATTCCAACATGGAAAAACCATGTGAAACAAAAGGAAGAGATATGATCAACACCGAAGCTTGAATTAAGTCCATCGGAGAAGAAAAGAGAACGAAGGATGATGAACTTATAACTCCTGAGCATCTTCACGAGGAATCGCCGGATGAAACTTGGAAGAAAAGGTTGACGAAACTTCACATAAATAAAAGGATACTCGATTAAGAAATCTGAGTCCTTGAAGAAAAGTGTGGGATGGTGGGAAAAGAAGAAGACAATTTGGGACGGGTGAAACGAACAACGTTGAGAAAACTGAGAAGTGATCTTGCAAATGGGGAAAATGATTGGATCATCTTGACGAGAAGCGCACCAGTTGGAAAAGAATTGACATGACAATCTCGATTATCACGAAGGATTAGTATTCACATAGAAATATGAGAACACCGCTTAGGAAAGGTATGGAATCAACATTTGACTTCGAAGCAACTCGAATACCACAACTCAAAACAAAACAAAGGATTTGGCATGCAGAATAAGCCGAAAACAAACATATGATAGAGATTTTGCCCAAAGTTTTTGCGATGAGGCCCCACAGGCACGACGTACAACGGACATCATGAATGACAAACGAGACATCCCCGAATCAGCATAGCCAAGGATTCTTTAAGACATCTCGCGACCACTGTAATCGACCGTGAAAAACGAACCACTAGACGTTGGACCCCAATCTCAACTCATACATCTGTCGAAAAGAAATCCTGGGTAACTACTTGAATTCCCACCTAAAAACTCCCGAAACTTTCTGGTTATGCAATCTGGTGTTGGGGATACAGGGAGGCACAAATATCTCACACAACTAACAAATCCTACGCTCCAACTGTGTCCATCCATCAACACATAACCAAGAAAACATCGAAAATCATGTACCTCAGACCTTCGAAAACATCCGATATACTAGCTGTGGCAATACATCTGATTGCTCTCCCCAGTACTGGGTGGCGCCAAACTACTCTCAGCACCAAGAGTATAGAAGCGTTTTTTATGTAGGCGTCCTCTAGTATTCCGGAACTGAAACGATAAGCACTGTGACGAAAACACCTTGGAGCTCAACTCCCTGGGACACTGCCACAACCCCTAAATGACAGGAGGCACCAAGACAGAATTCCCGTCACAATGATATCGGACCGATTCCACAATACCCGCGTGATCCTAAAAAAAATTTGAGTGAAAAAAGGAGAGTAGTGGAATCAAAACACCTACGTCACGAGTCCTCACCAGAGCGACGAAGGGGATAAGGAGTAAAAAGAATTCCTACTCTCCGATATATAACTAGACTCAAAATAGTTTTTTTAGACTCGACAACGGCAGCGGTTCGATCAATCAAGGGGGCTCCTAAGGTCGGTAAGGCTCTGATACCAACTTGTAGCGCCCAAGATGCGATTCTATCCCAATCACGTGATGAATTCATGATTGGGGCACAATCACATTTCGAGCGCATAGCAAGGTGGATATCATTACAACATACCATGTACTGAATAGATGAGAATACAAGATAAAGGCTTACACTCGCCACAAGCTACAACATGAATACAACAGTTCATCAATACATAGCAATCATCATACAGAAGAGCAGGATCCGACTATGGATGAAATCAAACGAAAAGAAGAACGACATCCACCCTACTAATCCCAGGCTCCCGACCCGGAACCTATCCCTTGATCGGAGAAGAAGAAGCAGAAGAACTCCAAAACAAGCAAGCATCACTCTCTCGTCAAAGCATCGCTTTACCTGTACCTGCAACTGTTGTTGTAGTAATCTGTGAGCCACGAGGACTCAGCAATCCCATTACCATGGGTATCAAGACTAGCAAAGCTTAATGGGCATGGAATGGATAAGTGGTGAGGTTGCAGCAAGCACTAAGCATTGTATGGTGGCTAACTTACGACTACAAGAGTAAGAAGAGTAACTACGCATAACGGTCGAAAACTAATAATGATCAAGAAGTGATCCTAAACTACTTACGAGTCAAACATAACCCCACCGTGTTCTCTTCTCGAACTCACTCGAAAAGAGACGGTCATGGTTACGTACGCGGTTGGTGTATTTTATTTTGGATCTGGTGTCAAGTTCTCTACAATCGGATATTAAAAATTCCCATATGCCACATAACCGCGGGCATGGCTTTCGAAATATTAAACCCTGCAAGGGTGTTCCAACTTAGCCCATGATAAGCTCACGATCCGCGGAGACAATCCTCCATCTCGGAACACCTCGATCAAGCTCGGGATCCCGGTGCACAAGACATTTCGACAATGGTAAAACAAAACTAGCAAGACCTCCCGACGTGCCGACACCCTGATAGGAGCCGTGCGTATCTCGTTCTTAGGCCACGATCGGATAAGCGACACGTACAGGTGCCAAAATAACCCAGTTTGTCCCGGGGCAGCCCCGCATAGTGCTCTAGTTTGGACCAACACTCATGAGGAGCACTGGCCCGGGTTGTTGATTAATAATCCTCGGGGTCCGGAAAGTCCCTATGCAAGTTTTAATTGTTATTAGGCAAATGGTAAAACCAAAGTTGGGCCTTGCTGGAAGAGTTTTATTCAAAGCGAACTGTCAAGGGGGGCCCATAAACCCCGACCGTGTTGGGAATGCAAAATCAAGGAACATAACACCGGTATGACGGAAACTAGGGCGGCAAGAGTGGAACAAAACACCAGGTAAAAGGCCGAGCCTTCCACCCTTTACCAAGTATATAGATGCATTAATTAAATAAGAGATATTGTGATATCCCATGATATCCATGTCCCAACAAGGAACAACCTGCAATTGCACCTGCAACTAGTAACGCTATAAGAGGGGCTGAGCAAAGCGGTAACATAGCCAAACAACGATTTGCTGGGAGGGTGAAAAGGTTAGAGGCTGTTTCATGGCAATTGGGAGGCTTGATAAACAAGTGGTAGGTAGCTCGACATAGCGATAGTATTGAGGCAACTTGCAAAGCAAAGATAGTAGTGGTATCCAGGGTAACGATCATCTTGCCTGAAATCCCGCTAGGAAGAAGACCGAATCCATGAAGTAGACGAACCAACGTAGTCGAACGAATCCTCACAATCGCAACATTACCGGGACTATCGAGAAGAAGTACAATCGGAAAGAAGCAAACAACATGGTAAACAACCATAACATAAACATGTCATGATGCGCAATCAAGTATGATGCATGTCCATTTTAATGAGTCATGGCATCGCAAAGTGCAACAAACAATACTACACGTTAAGTGGAGCTCAATATGCAACGAGTTGCATATTGACGAAACACCACATTCAATTATTTAGTTCGCTCCCGTTTATGTACCCAACAATATTAAATGTTGTTAACATGGCAAGAGGTGAGGCATAATAAAACTACCTATCTAGGCAAGTTTAAATGAGGCCAGAGCAACAAACAACAATTCCGGAAAATCCTCATATGCAATTTTTGAATTTAGTACTGTTCTGCCCTAAACCATATTTTAGAGTTCTTAAACATGCAAAGTAATTGGACCATGTCAACCTATGCATTTTTCTAGACAAGTTTCATATAAAGTTTATTTAATTCGGAGCTACGGTTATTTAGTTATGAAATAAACCATTTTAGCATGTCATTAATGCAAAACAAATGCAAACAGTATTTTAAACATTTTCAACATGGATGAAAGTTGCACATTGTGAAACTAGATGAAATTCTAAGCATTTTACATATATAAATTATTTACATATGATGCACGGTTCATGAGTTATTAAATGCATGAAGAACATGGTTTTTTCTGTAAAAACTGTAGTTCCTGGAATAATAGACAAATTCGCAGACGCTGAAAAAAAATGAACGGGCCGAATCTTGATCTAGGCGGGGGTTTGCAGGCGGGCACTCACCAGTGTGGCCACTGGGCCGGGCGAGCTGGGCCTTGAGGCGCTGCGGCTGGAGAGGCCCACACGAGCGAGGTGCGCGGTCAACGGGGGCGAGCGGCTGCGCTACTGCTGCTCGATGCAGAGACGATGCAGCGGCTGTAGCAGGTGCGAGGTTAAGAGGGGCAGCAGGCGGTGGAGACGAGCGGATCCGGGCGCGGGACGTCGTTCTCCGGCGAGGAACTTGGCGGCGGGGACGGACTAATCCGGGTGGCGGGCGGCCGGATCGAAGAAGAGGATGGCCAAGGATGGAGTCGGGGCAAAGCTCCTGCTTGTCATCGGAGATGCGGCCTGCCAGAGGTGGTGGGGACGCGGTCTTGGTCGCCGGCGAGGCAGGCGGACGGCACACGGTCGGGGTGAGGTGGTCCTGGACGAGGAGGAGGCTGCGGCCTCGGACGCTCGCAGGTGGCTGGAGGCTGGAGGCGACGCTGGTTGGGGATGAGGGGCCAACGGCTTGACTCCGGTGACGCGGGGCTGATGATGAGCTCGGGAACGAGGGCGCCATGTGAGGGGCTCGGTCAGGCTCGCCATGGGCTCCTGCGGGAGAGAGATCGTGAGGTAACAGAGAGATGTGAGGCACCGGAAGAAAAGGAAGGAAGAGAAAGGGCAGGGGCGCGGGGTCCTGGCCTGGTCGGACGCCGGCATCGGCGACGAGGTGGAGGTTAGGTCGAGGTAGGGGCGAGGTCGAGCTCGAGGATGAGCCCCTGCCGCTCGGGGAGGCACGAAGCAGAGGAGGCTCGAGGAAGGGCACAGTCCTGCTGGAGGTCGCCGACGGCTCGACGGGGATGGCCGAAGGTGAGCTGCGTGAGGTTGGGGCAGAGGAGGAAGGGGCACGGTCAGAGGAGCTCCTCTCCTTTGGGCTTGAGCGAAGCAAGGAGGAAGAGGCCTCGGGCGGGTGAAGAGCTCGGGCGCGGGGCTGCGTGGATGGATTGGATCTGGGTGTCCCATCCATGGCGGCTGGTGGTTGGCGCGGGGGGAATGAGAGGATCCTGAGGTGGGAGATGCTGGTGGCGGCGTGATGGGACAAGGGGGCTAGATTTTAGGGTTGCTGCCCAGGAGGTTGGTCTATATATAGTAGGAGGTCCAAAAGAGGACTAGATCGGACCCTCCGATTTAAATCGGGAGGTCGAGAAAAATAGGTTAGGTAGACCAAACAAAGAACCGGAGATATTTTAGGGATGTTTGGAGATGGTCCGGACCCATCGGTGATCACTGAGCGGGTCGGGTTCGGTTAAGTTTTCGTACAAGTCGCGAGGAGGGGAAAATGGGCTGTGCCGAGAGGTTAGGCGGCCAGAGAAGAGGGAAGCGAAAATCCGGTTAATCTGAGAAAGGTCAACAAGGACAAGGGAGAAGCGACAACTACGAGCGGATGCAAGTTTTAGGAAAACATGCAGATGCAATGTGCATGATGCGATGATGAATGCAACAAACTTGCATCCGCATGATGCGATGATGAATGCAACAAACAAATGAAACACACGGCAACCATGAAATAACTGGAAGGCTTCTGGTGTGTCGGTCTCGGGTCGTCACAATAGGCCAGTGGCTAACTCATATCAAATACCCAAATCCATTAGTGTCTTGGGAGCACGCGGTAACGAGTAGAGACTCACGATCATGTGACCCCGTCGTCCCGTCTCGTGGACTGACGGCAAGGGCCCAGAATGCCCGGCCGTGCCATGTAGGAATCTCGCGAGTACCCTCCAGGTTAACCCGACTACACATCAACTTGCGGGTACCCCTCAGGGCTGACCCGACTTCAACATGGTTCTATGGTAAAGTCAAAGTAACTGTGTGTCTGAAACATCAAACGGGAATCCGAGGAATCACCCTCGATGGATTCCATTTGATGTAACCGTCAAGGTGAACTAAGGAGGAATCACCCACGATGGTTCACACTTGATGGGTTGCACGACAGAGTCGTTATCGGGAGTGGTGAAGGAGAAATCAGCCTCGAAGACCATGACCGATTAACTATACTACAGAGATCTCATCAGAAGTGCTATACGAGGTATCGCCCTCGTTACTCGATAGTAACCCTGAAGTGTCGTACAACTAAGGGGGTGTGATGTGCTGTGTCGGGCCCTAGACGTCGATCCCGTTGATCGTGTCATCGGTCATAAAGCAGGGGCAACAAGGAGAAGGTGATGGGTCATTGATGGATCACTAACCAACCTATACTAAGCAGTTTAGGATAAGCAGGTAAGGTTACAATTGCAGGTTACAAAAATAGGCTATGCATCAGAATAGGATTGATACGTCTCCGTCGTATCTATAATTTTTGATTATTCCATGCCATTATTATACAACTTTTACATACTTTTGGCAACATTTTATATAATTTATTGGACTAACATATTGATCCAGTGCCGAGTGCTAGTTCCTGTTTGTTGCATGTTTTTTGTTTCGCAGAATATCCATATCAAACGAAGTCCAAACGCGAGAAAAATTTACGGAGAATTATTTTGGAATATTTGTGATTTTTGGGAGTTGGAATCAATGCAAACACAAGCCCACAGCCACCACGATACACCTGGGCGCGCCAGGCAGCCCAGGCGCGTGGTGGTGTATCGTGCCCTCCTCGTAAGTCGGTTGGAGCTCTACTTCAGGTGCAAGGAAGCTTATATCCGAAAAAAATCGTGTTAAAATCTCAGCGCAATCGGAGTTACGGGTCTCCGGGAATATAAGAAATGGTTTTCGGCCAGAAAAGAGGAACGCGAAACAGAAGAGAACAGAGAGACATATTCAATCTCGGAGGGGCTCTCGCCCCTCCGCCGCCATGGAGGCCATGGACCAGAGGGGGAACTCTCCTCCCATCTAGGGGGGAGGCCAAGAAAGAAGAAGAAGGAGGGGGGCTCTCTCCCCCTCTCTCCCGGTGGCGCCGTAGCACCGCCGGGGCAATCATCGTGTGACGGCGATCTACTCCAACAACTCCGTCATCTTCATCAACTTCTTCATCACCTTCCCCCATCTATATTCAGCCACCCACTCTCTCGCAACCCGTTGTACCCTCTACTTGAACATGGTGCTTTATGCTTCATATTACTATCCAATGATATGTTGCCATCCTATGATGCTTGAGTAGATTTTTGTTGTCCTACCGGTAATTGGTGAATTGTTGTGGTTGGTTTATGTTGCTTGTGGTTATGTTGCTGTCCTTTGGTGCCCATCATATGAGTGCGCGTGTGGATCACACCATAGGGTTAGTTGTATGTTGATAGGACTATGCATTGGAGGGCAAGGGTGACAGAAGCTTCTTCCTAAACATAGAAATTGATACGTACGAGATTGAAGGGGGACCAATATATATCTTAATGCTATGGTTGGGTTTTACCTTAATGAACGTTAGTAGTTGCGGATGCTTGCTAATAGTTCCAATCATAAGTGCATAGAGTTCCAAGTAAGGGATCACATGCTAGCAGTGGCCTCCACCACATAAAAACTTGCTATCGGTCTAGTAACATAGTCAATTGCTAAGTGACAATTCCGCAAATCCTACCACCACTAATCCACACTCGTTTTACTAATTTAATTGTTTCTTTATTTAAACATCACGTAACTTTTATTTTCACGTTCTTTATTATCTTGCAAACCTATCCACACCTATAAAGTACTTCTAGTTTTATTCTTGTTCTAGGTAAAGCAAACGTTAAGTGTGTGTAGAGTTGTATCGGTGGTCGATAGAACTTGAGGGAATATTTGTTCTGCCTTTAGCTCCTCATTGGGTTCAACACTCTTATTTATCGAAAAAGGCTACAAACGATCCCCTATACTTGTGGGTTATCAAGGATCATACAAAAGCAGTAGCAGTTCTAATGCAAGCGTAAGAGAGAAGGGAATGGGCGATATCGGAATGATCAAGGGGGTTTGCTTGCGTGGAAGCTCTGTTGAAAAGATCTGGTCGTCAAGGGCGTAGTCATAGTCGGCGGCAGCGTCGGTCTCGGTGTCTACCGGAGAGAAGAGGGGGGAAGAAACAATAAATACAAAGCAATCAAGTGCATCACTAAGCATGACATAGCGATATGCAGTACTAGGAGTGTTCTAACGCGGTACTACACGTTGCAGATGGAGAGGGAAACATCCAGAAGGGTTTTCCTGATGTTTGGCATTTTTTGGACAGATGAAAAGAGGGGGGCGGTTCCATGTTCAGCATGCTAGGGGAATGTGACATAGGAACGGATTGCATATTCGGATTCGTGGGATTTTTCTGAACAATTTTCATATATAAATTATTTTCATCCGAGTTACAGATTATTTTATATGATTTTCAAAGTTTTAAATAAATTCTAAAATTTATGTAATTAAATTAATTCAAAATTACTAAAGGGGGTATATTCTATGGGTACACAGAAGTGTACCCAGGGGGTTGCTACTGTGGTTGACCAGTGGGGCAGTCAAAGCCCAGTCACCAGTCAACTGTTTGACTGTTGACTGGTCAATCTGACAGGTGAGACCCCACTGTCACAGAGAGAGTCTATTTAACAGGATATAATCTTTCTATTTATCTAAATTAAATGGTGGGGCCAGGCTGTCAATGAGTCACTAGTTAACAGTTTTTGTTTAATGTTAAACTAAATGCTACAGTGCTCGGGACCAACATGTCACAACCTTAGCTTTAACTAAACGTCATTTAGGAGGGGGGGGGGGTGAACACGTATGCACGCGCAGGGGCGGACCGGCGGCCACGGCGCCCCACCGACAGTCAGCGGCGGCAGCAGGCGGGCACGCTGGGGGGCAGCAGGGCGACAGCCGGCGAGCAGGGCAACGGCGAGCACGACTACTAGCACGCGGAGGCGCGCTTGGCCGCGGCCGGAGGCGAGGATGCAGGAGGTGTGTATGCGGCGGGGGCACGACAGTGAGCGGGCAAACGACGCGGGGCGCAGCGGGGCTGCGGCGTGGGGCAGAAGCGGAGAGCGGCACAGGACAGGCGCGCGCGGGAGGGGGCATCGCGGGGGAGGTGGCCGACGCGCGGAGGTGGGTCACACGGTCGTGACGGTGAGCGCGTGAGCACGAGGTGGGCGCAGCAGGCGTGCGCAGGCCGCAGCGAGCGTGGGGCTAGGGCGTGAACACGCTCGGACAAAGGGCGGCGACCACGAGCTCGGCCGCGGTCAAGGCGAGCGCGGGACGGCCGGTACAGTGGTGAAAAACGAGGGGGGGGGGGAAGGGGGAAGCGGACCGGGTGCTCACTGGGGAGGTCGGGGGCGACTCGGGGTAGCCGGAGCTAGTCGAGGTGGTTTGAATTCGGCGTCGAGCGATGGCGATGGTGGCCGAGGCGGAGGAAATCAGTGGGCGTCGAAGGGACGGCTCGAGGGTGTCCGAGCTCATCCGGGTCCTCGTAGTCGAAGAGGAGGATGGCAGCGGTCCTCCTGGGCGCCTCGGCTAGTCGTGGGGAGGCCGACGGCCACGTGCTTCGCGCCGGCGCGACGGCGTCTTCGCTCGGGAAGAGAGATCCAAGAGGGAGAGAGACGAGCGAGGGGCACGAGAGTGGCTAGGGTTGCTCAGGGGAGAGAGGAGGCTCGGGGCAGCTCTTAACCTAGCGCCAGGACCGCGGGATGCACGCCACGTGCAGCATCTTGTGCGTCGGCGGCCATGGCGCCGAGAAAATTGTCTATTTGCCACTTTCAATATCAGGCTTCGCAAAAATGCCACTGTCAATATTGACTTCGTAAAAATGCCACCCAACTCGTGTGTACTTTGATTAGCATGCCATTCTGCCCTTTTACATATTTCTAATGATCCTTTTCCCATTTACAAACACTAGAAAAGACTAAACTGCCCCTGATGTTATCTACACGTACTCTACTTGGCATCCGATCAGCTACTTGAAACAGACGAGCGTGCAGCCATCATCCCTGACCTGCTCCCTGCTTCGTAAAAATACCGTGCTTGCTGCATCCATGTCTTGTGTCAATCTCTGGACGCCTCCCCTATCTCCTTGATGCCGCGTGAAACTTATCTTCTTGACGCCGCCGATTTCGTCGACGCCACGTGCCGCTCCACAACGCAGTGGCGACATGGAACCCAATCTTTCCGGACGGTACTAGACAAATTTCTAATGATAGCACAAGAAGGTATACATACTGGCTATACATACACTATGATTAGATACATGTAACTGCCAAATTGCAATGCAAGATTCAAGTAAAGGACTAGAGCAAACGTCACTTACAGGTTGCTTGCATCTCCATCTTCAGACTTGCATCTCCATCTTCAGAACATGTGCACGCATCCATCTCCTCCAGCCGGTGCTTCCATCACGCCATTGGAGCTGCTGCTCAACGCCGCCCTCGCATGTCTTAGCTCTCGGGACGAGCTGCGCCAACGCACGAAGGGGAGGGCGAGCTGCGCTGGCGTGGGCCAGCACCGGCGGCGAGCTGTGGTGGCTCGCGCAGGCACCCATGAGGCTGCGCCGGCACGTGCAGACATGCACGAGCACCGGCGGCGAGCTGCACTGTCTCGCGCAGGCATCAGCAAGATGAGGGTGAGCTGCGCCGGCGCGAGTAGGCGTGGGCGAGTACCTGCGGTGACCTGCGGATGCTCACACCGGCGTGGTCAAGGCGAGCTGCGGTGGCGCGCGTAGGTGTGGGCGAGCAACGGCGGCAACCTGTGGTTGCTCACACGGGCGTGCTCAAGCTACATCGGCGAGCTGCGGTGGCGCGGGCAAGCATCAGCGACATGATGACAAGGACGAGCTAGCTAGCCTCGAGAAATGCCCATCCAACCAGCCCACAAACGCATCGGATAAGGTTGAAAGATCCAAGGGCACTTTGGTCCTTTCAGGTGCCAGAAAATGGAAAACAAAAGGAAAAGCAATGGGAAAAGGAAAAATGACATGTTAATCAAAATACACACGAGCTGGGTGGCATTTATACGAAGTCAATCTTGATAGTGGCATTTTTGCGAAGCCTGATATTGAAAGTGGCAAATAGCCAATTTTCTCCCGTGGCGCCTCTGCCTCCTGCGTTGGCGGGAGGTGGAAGGAAAGGCCGGCCGGTCTAGGCCAGGCTCCACTGTTGCCATGGCTGGGCCACGTGCATAGTGTCCGGGTGGGGCTTTTCTTTTGTTTTTTTCTTTTCTGTTATTTTTTGGTTGCCTTTATTTTTAATAGCAAACTAATTTCATAAAATATGAAACTTGGTCCATAACTAATGTTGCTAAATTAGACACTATCACAAAAAGGTTTGGGAGTTATTTAAATAAGTTTGGAATTTAAAAGAAAAAGAAAATCATTTAAAATGTTGTTTTGGCACTGTTTTAATTAGGTTAAGGACATTGAAATATTTTATTAAATGTTGGATTCACATGACAATTAGTTAGTGACTTTTTGCAACCCAGCGAACATTTTTGTTTTACTGTTTGAAGAATTAATTTATTTGACTTTGTTTGAAATTTGAAATTGGCTTTGAGTTTTATCAAGTGGCAATTTGGCTTAGTTAAACTTGATGACATGGCACCATTAGTGTGAGGTCACTGTAGCATGACTCTGGGGGTGTTATAAAGGGATTCCTATGAATATTGAAGGATACGAAAGATAGAGGAAACTGGTGTTAGGAAAAAAGAAGAGAAGGCAGGGTGTGTACGTAAGATTGATGAAGTTCTAGAAGGAGGGTCAGATTAAGATTTCAGAAGCTGGAGCTAGGATAAAAGAAAGAAAGAAAGCAATGCATGCGCTAGGATTTGAAGCAAGTAGATAAAATATGGTGCTAAATATTAGGATTACTAGAAGGGATAAAAAACAGAAGAACAACGTCTGTAGGTCTCTGTCCGTGGGCAACTAGGCACAGCGAGTCGGCGATGAATCAAAAGAGGGGAAGGAGAAAAGATTTCTATGGGAATCAAGTAGAAGTAGAAGATCAGAAGGGGAATCGGCTGGAGAGATAGAACAAGAGGAAGTTGAAACAAGAGAGAAGAAAGAAAGAGGGGGAAACTGTGAGATCTGAGAGGAAGAACGATGGAGATGGCTGGTAGAGATTGATCTGTAGGTGGGGAAGAGTTGAAAGATGAATTAATTGCTAGATTTGGGATGAACAAAGAACGGCAGGACGCCAAACTCCGGTAGATCGCCAGTCGCCACTGAGGCAGTCTCCAGAAGTCTTGTCTGGGCTGGTCTCCGGTTTTGCTACATCACCTTGTGCGAAATCACTAATCGAGGAGTACTCATCTCAAAGATCACTCCCACCTGCCTAAGTGTCGCAACATGGGAGTTTTCCTTTTTCTGTAGATTCATTTATTCAAAATGTTTTATCTCTTAAACCGTGCATCCAAATCTTGAACCGCTTTCACCCTTGAATTCCTTGCGCCGAGATCTTTAAAAATAAATCCCATGTTGATAGGTTTTGACAAAAAAAATCACAAAAAAATCGGACGAAAAAAATTCAGACAAAAAAACCAAACTGGGACCACGTTTTTTCCTTTCTGGAAGCCGTTTCCGAGAGGCACGCCCGTGCTCTCGTGGAAGCAAGTCCGTGCCTCTTGCAGAAGCAAAACCATGCCTCTCGCGGAAGAAAAAAAAGAGAAAACACATTTTTTTCATTTTCGAGAGACACGGCCGCGCCTCTCGCGGAAGCAAAACTGTGGCTCTCACAAAAGGAACAAAAAGAGAAAACGTGATTTTTCCCGTTTCCGAGAGGCACGGCCATGCCTCTCACAGAAACAAAACAGTGCCTCTCGCGGAAGCAAAACCGTGCCTCTCGTAGAAGAAAAAGAAGAGAAAACACATTTTTTTTTTGTTTTTGAGAGGCACAACCATATCTCTCGCGGAAGCAAAACCGTGCCTCTCACGGAAGAAAAAAAAAGTGAAAATGCATTTTTTCCATTTCCGAGAGGCACGGCCGTGCCTCTCGTAGAAGCAAAACCATGCCTCTCGTGGAAGCAAAACTGTGCCTCTTGAGGGAGCAAAAAAAATGTGTTTGTTCGTGCAAAAAAATTTTGAAACTTTTTTTGTCAAAAAGCTAAGAAAGACCGGTGGAAAACCGGAAAGTTGAAAAAAAAACCATCTAAAAAGCAGAAAACGCTTGCAGAAAAATAAAATAAAAATCAGAGGACACCCAGGGCGCGACACGTGGCGGCCCACAAGTATAGGGGATCGCAACAGTTTCGTGGGTAGATATTCAACCCAAATTTATTGACTCGACACAAGGGGACACTACTGCAGGATGGTCCAAATGCGACACTACAATCAGAGACCAGTTGACGAAACTGTATGCGATGCATTAATCACAAACTGTGATGTAATAAAACCGTTAAAAAAGATGCAAAATGTTTGCGGTGGCGGAGAAAACAAACGCGTTTCAGATTATCGTTGCGTGTGCGATGCGTGGCATACAGTTCACTCGAATGAACTGTTTGCAATGAGCTTAACAACAGAAACGGGCAGCCAGATGAAGGTGTGTGCGATATATGGCATACAGTTCACCCGGATGAACTGTTTGTGATTAGGCAACACAACAGAAACAGTCGGGTAGATCAAGGTGTGTGTGAGATTGACGGCATATAGTTCACTCGGATGAACTGTTTGCGATTAGGCAACACAACAGAAACGGCCAGCCAGATTAAGGTGTCTATGATTGACGACATACACTTCACACGGATGAACTATTTGCAATTAGCCAAAACAAACAGAAACAGTTAGACAGATCAATGTGTGTGCACTACACGGGCACACATTCTAATTCAAAGAAGCGGGTGCGATGGTAATAACGAGCGCGCACGGTTGATGGAACAAGTCGTGTGCTGACATCGCCTATTGCGGTGCACCCTATGGTGCAAACGCCACGTACGCGGCCGAGAACGCGTGCCCACGTTAGGCCATCCGGGAATCGTGCCGCACTTCGAAACTAGAACCGTCAATAAATTTTGAGTTTGCGTCCCGTCACATTCCAAATTACTACCACGCTATATTTAACTGCAAACCTATTCACACTGATCAAAACCTAAACGGTTTCCCACTTAGGAGCGTATTAGTACTCGGTTATAAATACTACCTACTCTGAGATGACTGCACATTCCTCCTCAACTCCTCATCCACAAAAACAAACAAATCTTTCATCGTCGTTCCCTTGCGTCTGCCATGGCCAGCATGAGTTCTGGGTCGAGAAATTACTACCAGGGAGAGGCGAGCATGGAAGCGGAATCACGAGAGATGTCCCGCCTCACCGCAAAAGTAGCCGACATGTCATGTCGTGCCGCCATAGCATCACAGAGGTCCCGCCGCGCCGCCGAAGCAGCACAGAGGTCCCGCCGCGCTGTCGATGCAGCAGACTGGTCCGGCCGCGCTGCGGAAGTAGCAGAGATGTCCCGCCGTGCCGCGACTGCTGTAGAGAGGTCCTCCCGCACCGCGGCGGCCTGGGAAAAGGTCTCACGGACATGCGAGGACTCTCACAGGCGCATGCTCGCTATGCTCAATAACTTGATCGATCGGATCTCCGGCTGGATGAAGCTACAGGACGAGATGAATACCTCGTTTGAAAATGCTACCGGCGTCATCCGGAGACTAGGGGAGGACAAGGCAAAGCTCCGCACCGAGCGCGACCTGTTGAGGGCGAATATCGCCGGAAGGGCGAAGCAGCACAAGGAGACCACTGCCTTGTTGAAGAGGACGGGCGTCATCATCAAGAAACTTATGGACGAGAATGCCATGCTCCGCATCGAGCGTGAAAGGCTGGTGGAGGAATCCGTGGATGCTGCCAAGCAGCGTATTGAGGACATGAAAGAGATCATCGTCGCTCGCCGCGAGAACTAGTCTCCGCGGCCTGCAACAACGCATCAAGAAAGTAGAGATCAACGAGCCAGATCGTTATCTGCGTCTTCCTTCTTCTTTTGCCCTTGTGTATTTCGGACGTTGCCGCATGTGGCATTTTTAATTATGTTCCTAAATATGTAAGACAATTATTATCCACTGTCATCATCCTTATATTCATATCAGTCTTGCTATAAGTCATAGTCAATGCTATATATGTCCGTCAGATCTTACATTAAGATCCGTGCAGATTTTTCTTTTCAAATTTTCTTTTTTCTCTCTTAAATCTCAGTCGAGTGAGACATAGCCACGCCATAAAACAGGGGCTCGGGCGTCATTAATGGAGAAGTTGGGAGAGAGATGGGTGGCGGATGGAGGTCAAAGGGCTCGCCTCCCGATAAGCACGCCTAGGGGTCTGATCGCACGCCTCCCATACTCAAACACGGCGCCTCCTAGCCAATAAAAAAAGGGGACGCGTGGCGACACGTAAATGGAAAGTAGAACGCCCACGGTTTCAATAATACTTGTGTTTCTGATTGTAACGTGACAACACTTGTTCCAAAATGACTTTGGTGGTTATTAATGTGTGCGCCTTCGGAAATCGGACAATAAATTTACCACAACATGTTGGTACCATGTGAAGACAACATGGTGAGTTTCATGATTTTCAGGCGAGTTTTGGATTCACAGGAATTTAAAAACCAAGTTTCTCTATGTTTCTGGCCGAGCCACGGCGCCCAAATGTTTGAAATTCATTCCCATTTCTTGCATGGGACCTAAACATTCACCCAAGGACACATATATGATTTTTAACACATCTTGGCGCACTGGAGCATGTGCATGTAGCTCAAATTTGAATTATGCACATTAAATGCCTAGAAAAATCAAATAATGTATAAAAAGGCAAAACGAACCCTGAATAATTCCAAAATTCACCACGGAACCCCTGTTGGTCTATGTTGCCTTTGTAAAAAAAATCAAGGCGGGAAGAGGGGCGGTCTATGTCGTTTTGCACACAGAGTTGTGACACGTCCCCTCTCGGAACCACGAGGCTTCTTGAGAGAAGCTTCGTTTTGTAAGAAGCTTGCATCAAAACTTGTCCCAAATCGGACGAAATTTTCACCATAGCTTGTTGGTGCCATGTCATGAGACCATGCCAAGTTTCATGATTTTTGGGCGAGTTTTGGATTTATAGGAATTTAAAAACCAAGTTTCTCAATGATTCTGGCCGAGCCACGACGCCCAGATGTCTGAAATCCATTCCCATTTGTTGCATGGGACCTAAACTTTCACTCGATGACACACATATGATTTTTCAACTAGCTTTGGTGCATTGGAGAATGTGCATGTAGCACAAATTTGAATTATGCACATTAAATGCCTAGAAAACTCAAATAATGTATAAAAAGGCAAAACAAACCCTGAATAATTCCTAAATTTAGCACTGAACTTCTGTTGGTCCATGTTGCCTTTGTAAAAAAATCAAGGCAGGTAGAGGGGCGGTCTATGTTGTTTCACAGACAGAGGTGACACGTCCCTCTCGGAACCACGAGGCTTCTTGAGAGAAGCTCCATTTTGTAAGAAGCTTATATCAAAACTTGTCCCAAATCGGACAATTTTTTTACCACAACTTGTTGGTGCCATGTCATGAGACCATGCCAAGTTTCATGATTCTCGGGCGAGTTTTGGATTTACAGGAATTTAAAAACCAAGTTTCTCAATGTTTCCAGCCGAGCCATGATGCCTAGGTGTTTGAAATTCATTCCCATTTCTTTCATGGGACCTAAACATTCACCCAAGGACACACATATGATTTTTCAACTAGCTTTGGTGCACTGGAGCATGTGCTTGTAGTTCAAATTTGAATTATGCGCATTAAATGCCTAGAAACTCAATTAATGTATTAAAAAGGCCAAACGAACCCTGAATAATTCCTGAAATTAGCACGATACTCCTATTGATCTATGTTGCCTCTGTAAAAAAAATCAAGGCGAGAAGAGGCGGTCTATGTCATTTTGCACACAGAGGTGTCACCTCCCCTCTCGGAACCATGAGGCTTCTTGAGAGAAGCTCTATTTTGTAAGAAGCTTACACCAAAACTTGTCCCAAATCGGTCTATTTTTACCACAGCATGTTGGTGCCATTTCATGATAACGTGCCAAGTTTTGTGATTTTCAGGTGATTTTTGGATTTACAGGAATTTAAAAACCAAGTATCTCAATGTTTCCAGCCGAGCCACGATGCCGAGGTGTTTGAAATTCATTCCCATTTCTTGCATGGGACCTAAACATTCAACCCAAGGACACATATATGATTTTTCAACTCATTTCGGTGCACTGGAGCATGTGCTTGTAGTTCAAATTTGAATTATGCACATTAAATGCCTAGAAACTCAATTAATGTATTAAAAAGGCCAAACGAACCCTGAATAATTCCAAATTTTAACACGACACTCATATAGTTGCATGTTCACTGCAGATAAATGTTCTGGCAATTCAAACACCGTCCTTTCCCTCCGTAACACCATTTTGTCTTTCAAATCAAAATGAAAAAATCAGGTACACCACAAATAGTTTACTAGCAAGAATCGTGTGTGATGCGACATAAAATATCTTGGCGCACCCTCTTGTATGGCTTACTGATGTCTACTACACAACTTGTTCTTGTAGACTCGTGTTGGGCCTCCAAGCGTAGAGTTTTGTAGGACAGTAGCAAATTTCCCTCAAGTGGATGACCTAAGGTTTATCATTCCGTGGGAGGCATAGGATGAAGATGGTCTCTCTCAAACAACCCTGCAACCAAATAACAAAAAGTCTCTTGTGTCCCCATTCCCCAACACACCAAATACAATGTTAAATTGTATAGGTGCACTAGTTCGGCAAAGAGATGGTGATACAAGTGTAGTAATGATAGTAGATATTGATTTTTGTAATAGGAACAATAAAAAACAGCAAGGTAGCAAGTAAAAAAAGTGAGCACAAACGGTATTGCAATGCTTGAAAATGAGGCCTAGGGTTCATACTTTCACTAGTGCAATCTCTCAACAATGCTAATATAATTGGATCATATAACAATCCCTCAACGTGCGACGAAGAATCACTCCAAAGTTCTTATCTAGCGGAGAACATAATAAGAAATTGTTTGTAGGGTACGAAACCACCTCAAAGTTATCCTTTCCGATCGATCTATAGAGCTATCCCTATAAGTGTCACAAACAACCCAAGAGTTCGTACTGAAATAACACCATATGATACACATCAACCAACTCTAATGTCACCTAGATACTCCAATGTCACCACGAGCATCCGTGAGTTGATTATACGATATGCATCAAACAATTTCAAATTCATAATACTCAATCCAAAACAAGGAACCTCAAAGAGTCCCCCAAGATTTCTATCGAAAAAACAAGGACGAAAACATGCATCAACCCCTATGCATAGATTACCCCAATGTCACCTTGGGAATCCATGAGTTGAGTGCCAAAACATATATCAAGTGAATCAATATGATACCCCGTTGTCACCACGGGTATTCATAGCAAGACACACATCAAGTGCTCTCAAACACCATATGATCCAACTATATTAACAAAGCTCACGATACATCAAGATCGTGCCAACTCAAGAACACGAGAGAGGGAGATTAAACACATAGCTACTAGTACAAACCCTCAGCCCCGAGGGTGGACTACTCCCTCCTCATCATGGTGGCCGCCAGGATGATGAAGATGGCTTCCGATGATGATTTCCCCCTCTGGCAGGGTGCCGAAACAGGGATCCAGATTGGTTTTTTGTGGCTACAAAGGCTTGCGGCGACGGAACTTCTGATCTAGGGTTATTTCTGGGGGTTTATGTATTTATAGGATTTTTTGGCGTCGGTCTCACGTCCAGATGGGCTTGGAGGGGCCCACTACCCACCAGGGTGAGCCAGCCCCACCTGGCGCACCCTGGTGCCTAGTGAGGCCCTCGTGGCTCTTCTGGCCCTCCCACGAAGCTTCTAGTGCCTCTTTTCTTCCAAAAAAATCATCAAAAAGTTTCGCTGCATTTGGAGAACTTTGATTTCTGCACAAAAAACAACACCATGGTAGTTCTATTGAAAACAACGTCAGTCCAGGTTAGTTCCATTTAAATCATATAAAATTGCACCCAAACCATATAAAATTGTTGTAAACATGGCATGAATACTTCATAAATTTTAGATACGTTGGAGATGTATCACTTATGCCAGAAGCTTCATCGTCTACAGTCCACCGCCCGCGTTTCAACCACACTTCGCGCCTGTTTCTCGCGGCACAGAGCGAAACAATTTGGCAACCGTAGAAATATCTAGCTCCCCTCCGACCAGAAGCCACATTTCCACTGTTCCTCCTTCCTTTCCAAGTTCAAACCTTCACTGCTAACTTGCAACGTCGCCTCCTCGCCGACGACCCTTCTTCTTGCTGCGCGGCCTTGTTGATATAGTCCGATAATCCACACCCCATCCCCATCCTCCTCCTCCTTCTCCATCCCACATGCCCTGGCTGACAGCGTGACACCTTCCACCCAAATCAGCGCCCCCTACTCCAAATAAGCGCCGCCCACAACCATTTTGCACGCAGTATAGCTAGGAGCTCAAGGAGCATCTGGCAGCGGAAAAGCAAATCGCGGCCGCAAGCGCGGATGAGGTTGCGATGGCTGCCATTCGTGCCGACCCCCAGATCTTGGAGGAGCACCTTGCCGTCGAGGCCACCATCGACACCGCCATGCGGTTGGCTACTTTAAAATACAGTTCATAGTATTTTCTCGATGCCACCGCCGATGCCTTCTAGTGAATTATCCTCTGTAATGTTAATATGCAATCTGATCTTCTAAAATGTAATGTTCAGTTAACAGTTTGGTCCAACAACTGCTTCATTTCCTAGTAGTTATCAAGCATTATTGGTTTGGTTAATTGTCTTATCTTCTAGTATATGGTTTTTTGTGTAATGTGGTTCTTAGTTAACTATTTGGTTCATTTGTTCCGCTGTCTAGTTAACTGTTTGGTTCAATTTTGCAATCTGATGTTCATTTGTCATGGGTACAATTTGTATTGTTAGGCATGTGAGAAATAAATCGAGTTTGGCTGTACTAAATACACGAGAAACATATACAATTGCTCTATTTCCAAGTTGTTTAGCAAGGTCTGTGTTATCCTTGGATCTTCGTAGTGTTGTAGAGGTCTTCGGCGTTGGTGTGTAGCGGCTTGGTTGCTCTGTGATTCGCCTCATCGCCAATGGCATGAGGTTGGTCTAGGTCAAGTTAATTTGTTGAATCTGCAATTTGTCTATTTTTCATTAACATATTCTACAGATAGTATGCCAACTCTTAGATAACCTTATCAAGATCTGCCTTATATGTGTTGTAGAGAAACAATGGGAGGCAATGAGGTTTACCATCGAGGTTTGCACATGCATGGTCCTTTGGCTAATAGCACATTATTGTGCAGTTCCAAGAATCATTCTAATATTTAGTTTTTAACAATTTGGTCTTGCACATGTAGGTCCTACTGTCAGAGGTTTAGACCCACTGTTCGACCCATTTTGCATATGGGGAAATGAGATGTCCATGAATATCAGTCAAGTCAAGAAACTCAGAAAGATTGTGAGGATAAAGAAACTTGCCACGAATAACAGCAAGATCTTTGTTTGCACAATGAAGAAGACATCAGTCAACTATAGATTGGTACTAACTCTTTTACCTTGTTTTCCCCCCTTGTGCCATTTCAAAATTTAGAACAGTTATTTATGCATATCTTTGTTTTCAGTCCTTTCCAAAGCAGTTCACCGATGATTAGCTCTCAAACCACTTGCATGGTCAAGAGGCGAGGAAGGTATCCATTCAACACCCATGGTACAATATCGAAGTCTTCCTCAAGAGCACGAAGGTTGGGCGGGCAATTATCCATAGCCACTGGCCTAAACTTGCAAGGACATTCAACATCACCGAAGGCTCAATATTTGCATTCCGCTTCTGCAGTTTCCCAGATGAGATTCATCTGTCTATTTACCGTGTATGATGCTACTTTCCAAAGGTTTTCGATGTTGCATGTGAAAGTTGGTGTTGTTGTGTAATGGCGTAGCTAGCTATATGCCTATATGGTGTAACTGAGTGCTGAAGCCATCGGATGTAATTCAATTATGAAATCCTGGTTGCCGTAATACAGATATGAAATATATGGTGTGTTTTATAAAAAATATCAATTTGATTACTAAATGGATTATCAGTAATAGGCCAATTAGCCTGCTTATTGGGGGTTTTCTATTGCAGACGGTTTCTCAGACAATACAGTGGGGGATGAACTCAGACAACCCACACGGTTTCTAGAAATTAGGCGTGTTGGATCAATGAAGAATCACACACGACTTCGGTGAGAGAATTGTTTGCGTTAGGCCACCTTGCACAAACGTCTGCAAATAAAAAATCGTGTGTGATATACATATGAACGGAAACGTTTTGTGGGATTCACTATGTGGGATGTACATACGAACGGAAACGATTGGGCCAGCACAATTGTCTCCGATGCCTCACCCGATTGCACATGAGCTCATTTTTCACAGCATGTGTGACCAGAGGACCTATCCCCGACGGTTTCTGGGTCGTGTGGGAAGGACCCCCCTATCGCCCACACTAGCAAGGTGACGGTTTAAAACTCCGTCGTGGAAAGGGGGTTAAAATCGTTTGTATAGCATGTCTATGCACCAGTGCGAGTGATGACCCACAAGTATAGGGGACCAATCATAGTCCTTTCGATAAGTAAGAGTGTCAAACCCAACAAGGAGCAGAAGGAAATGACAAGTGGTTTTCAACAAGGTATTTTCTGCAAGCACTGAAATAGTCGGTAACGAGTAGTTTGATGGCAAGATAATTTGTAATGATCAAGTAACGGTAATGGTAAATAAAGTGCAGCAAGGTAGCCCAATCCTTTTGTGGCAAAGGACAGGTCAAAACGGTTTCTAATGATAAGCAAAGCATTATTGAGGGTACACAGGAATTTCATTATGTTGATTTGATTCGTGTTCGCTACTTTGATAATTTGATATGTGGGTGGACCGGTGCTTAGGTGCTGTTCTTACTTGAACAAACCTCCTACTTATGATTAACCCCCTCGCAAGCATCCGCAACCACGAGAAAAGTATTAAGATAAAATCTAACCATAGCATGAAACTTTTGGATCCAAATCAGTCTCTTACGAAATAGCGCATAAACTAGGGTTTAAGATTCTGTCACTCTAGCAACCCATCATCTAATAACTACTCCACAATGCATTCCCTTAGGCCCAAATATGGTGAAGTGCCATGTAGTCGATGTTCACATGACACCACTAAGGGAATCACAACATACATATCATCAAAATATCGAACACATATCAAGTTCACATGATTACTTGCAACATGACTTCTCCCGTGACCTCAAGAACAAAAGTAACTACTCACAAATAATAATCATGCTCAAGATCAGAGGGGTAATAAATAGCATAATGGATCTGAACATATAATCTTCCACCAAATAAACCATATAGTAATCAACTACAAGATGTAATCAACACTACTAGCCACCCACAAGTACCAATCTAAGGTTTCGGTACAAAGATTGAACACAAGAGATGAACTAGGGTTTGAGAGGAAATGGTGCTGTTGAAGATGTTGATGGAGACATCCCTCCCAAAGATGGGAGAGTTGTTGGTGATGATGATGGCGATGCTTTCCCCCTCGGGGAGGGAAGTTCCCCCGGCGAAATCGCTCCGCCGGAGGGCAAAAGTGCTCCTGCCCAAGTTCTGCCTCGAGACGGCGACGCTTCGTCCCGAAAGTCCCCTCCTGATTTTTTCTAGGACAAAATGACCTATATACCAGAAGATGGGTGCTACTTCTTGAGCTTGCATTGGTTTTTCCCTTGAAGAGGAAAGGGTGATGCAGCAAAGTAGAGATAAGTATTTCCCTCAGTTAGAGAACCAAGGTATCAATCCAGTAGGAGACAACGCACACATCACCTAGCACCTGCACAAACAATCAAACAACTTGCACCCAATGTGATAAAGGGGTTGTCAATCCCTTCACGGTTACTTGCAAAAGTGAGATCTGATAGAGATAGGTAAAACTAAACAAAAGATAGAGTAAATATTTTTGGGTTTTTTGGTTTATAGATCTGAAAATAAAAGATTGCAAAATAGTAGATCGGATAGTAATATGATGGAAAATAGACCCGGGGCCATAGGTTTCACTAGAGGCTTCTCTCAAGATAGCAAATAATATGGTGGGTGAACAAATTTTTGTCGAGCAATTGATAGAAAAGCGCAAAGTTATGACGATATCCAAGGCAATGATTATGAAATATAGGCATCATGTCCGTGTCAAGTAGGCCGAAACGATTCTGCATCTACTACTATTACTCCACACATCGACCGACTCCTGCCTGCATCTAGAGTATTAATTTCATGAAGAACAGAGTAACGCATTAAGTAAGATGACATGATATAGAGGAATAAACTCAAATAATGTGATGTAAGCCCCATCTTTTTATCCTCGATGGCAACAATACAATACATGCCTTGCTCCCCTACTGTCACTAGGAAAGGACACCGCAAGATTGAACCCAAAGCTAAGCACTTCTCCCATTGCAAGAAAAACCAATCTAGTTGGCCAAACCAAACCGTAATTCGAAGAGAATTGCAAAGATATCAAATCATGCATATAAGAATTCAGAGAAGATTCAAATAATATTCATAGATAAGCTGATCATAAATCCACAATTCATCGGATCTCGACAAACACACCGCAAAAGAATATTACATCGGATAGATCTCCAAGAACAACGAGGAGAACATGGTATTGAGAATCAAAGAGAGAGAAGAAGCCATCTAGCTACTAGCAATGGACCTGTAGGTCTGAGGTAAACTGCTCACGCTTCATCAGAAGGGCAATAGAGTTGATGTAGAAGCCCTCCGTGATCGAATCCCCCTCCGGCAGGGTGCCGGAAAAGGTCCCTAGATGGGATCTCACGGGTACAGAAGGTTGCGGGGGTGGAAAAGTCTTTTCGTGGATGCTTCTGGTGGTTTGGGAACATATGTGAATATATAGGCAAAAGAATTAGGTCAGGGGAGTCACGGGGGGCCCACAAGGCAGGGGGCGCGCCCTCCACCCTTGTGGCCGCCTCGTGGCTCCTCCGACTTCATCTCCAAGTCTCCTGGGTGTCTTCTGGTCCAAGAAAAATCACCGCAAAGGTTTTATTCCGTTTGGACTCCGTTTGGTATTCCTTTCCCACGAAGCTAAAAAACAAGGAAAAAACAGAAACTGGCATTGGGCTCTAGGTTAATAGGTTAGTCCCAAAAATAATATAAAATAGCATATTAATGCACATAAAACATCCAAAACATATAATATAATAGCATGGAACAATAAAAAATTATAGATACGTTGGAGACGTATCAAGCATCCCCAAGCTTAATTCCTGCTCGTCCTCGAGTAGGTAAATGATAAAAACAGAATTTTTGGTGTGGAATGCTACCTAACATATTTATCCATGTAATTTTCTTTATTGTGGCATGAATGTTCAGATCCATAAGATTCAAAACAAAAGTTTAATATTGACAGAAAAACAATAATACTTCAAGCATACTAACAAGGCAATTATGTCTTCTCAAAATAAAATGGCCAAAGAAAGCTTATCCCTACAAAATCATATAGTGTGGCTATGCTCCATCTTCATCACACAAAATATTCAAATCATGCATAACCCGGATGACAAGCCAAGCAATTGTTTCGTACTTTTAGTGTTCTCAAACTTTTTCAACTTTCACACAATACATGAGCGTGAGCCATGGACATAGCACTATAGGTGGAATAGAATATGGTGGTTGTGGAGAAGACAAAAAAGAAGGAGATAGTCTCACATCAACTAGGCGTATTAAC
This sequence comes from Thinopyrum elongatum, assembly GCA_011799875.1. Taxonomy (NCBI): domain Eukaryota; kingdom Viridiplantae; phylum Streptophyta; class Magnoliopsida; order Poales; family Poaceae; genus Thinopyrum; species Thinopyrum elongatum. The sequence goes on along the minus strand of CM022299.1, from coordinate 219,757,468 downwards.
GGGCTATGGAGATGCCCATCAATAGATATCAATGTGAGTGAGTAGGGATTGCCATGCAACGGATGCACTAGAGCTATAAGTGTATGAAAGTTCAAAATAAAACTAAGTGGGTGTGCATCCAACTTGCTTACTCATGAAGACCTAGGGCAATTTGTGGAAGCCCATCGTTGGAATATACAAGCCAAGTTCCGTAATGAAAATTTCCCACTAGTATATGAAAGTGACAAAATAGGAGACTCTCTATCATGAAGATCATGGTGCTACTTTGAAGCACAAGTGTGGAAAAGGATAGTAGCATTGCCCCTTCTCTCTTTTTCTCTCATTTTTTTTCCTTTTTTCCTTTTTCTCTTTTTTTTCTTGGCCTCTTTTTTTTTATTTCCTCACATGGGACAATGCTCTAATGAAGATCATCACACTTTTATTTACTTACAGCTCAGGAATTACAACTCGATACTTAGAACAAAATATGACTCTATATGAATGCCTCCGGCGGTGTACCGGGATGTGCAATGAATCAAGAGTGACATGTATGAAAGAATTATGAAAGGTGGCTTTGCCACAAATACGATGTCAACTACATGATCATGCAAAGCAATATGACAATGATGAAGCGTGTCATAATAGGACAGAACGGTGGAAAGTTGCATGGTAATATATCTTGGAATGGCTATGGAAATGCCATAATAGGTAGGTATGGTGTCTGTTTTGAGGAAGGTATATGGTGGGTGTATGGTACCGGCGAAAGTTGCGCGTCACTAGAGAGGCTAGCAATGGTGGAAGGGTGAGAGTGCGTATAACCCATGGACTCAACATTAGTCATAAAGAACTCACATACTTATTGCAAAAATCTATTCGTCATCGAAACAAAGTACTACACACATGCTCCTAGGGGGATAGACTGGTAGGAAAAGACCATCGCTCGTCCCCGACCGCCACTCATAAGGAAGACAATCAAAAAATATCTCATGCTCCAACTTCGTTACATAACGGTTCACCATACGTGCATGCTACGGGACTCACAAACCTTAACGCAAGTATTTCTCCAATTCACAATTACTCACTAGCATGACTCTAATACCACCATCTTTATATCTCAAAACAATCATAAGGAATCAAACTTCTCATAGTATTCAATGCACTTTATATGAAAGTTTTTATTATATCCCTCTTGGATGTCTATCATATTAGGACTAAATTCATAACCAAAGCAAATTACCATGCTGTTTAGAGACTCTCAAAATAATATAAGTGAAGCATGAGATTTCAATAATTTCTATAAAATAAAACCACCGCCGTGCTCTAAAAACATATAAGTGAAGCACTAGAGCAAAATTGCCTAGCTCAAAAGATATAAGTGAAGCACATAGAGTATTCTAATAAATCACGATTCATGCGTGTCCCTCTCAAAATACATGTACAGCAAGGATGATCGTGGCAAACTAAAAAGCAAAGACTCAAATCATACAAGACGCTCCAAGCAAAACACATATCATGTGGTGAATAAAAATATAGCCTCAAGTAAAGTTACCGATAGACGAAAGAGGGGATGCCTTCTGGGGCATCCCCAAGCTTAGGCTCTTGGTTGTCCTTGAATATTACCTTGGGGTGCCTTGGACATCCCCAAGCTTAGGCTCTTGCCACTCCTTATTCCATAGTCCATCAAATCCTTACCCAAAACTTGAAAACTTCACAACACAAAACTCAACAGAAAATCTCATAAGCTCCGTTAGTATAAGAAAATAAATAACCACTTTTAGTACTGTTGTGAACTCATTCTTTATTTATATTGGTGTATACTGTATTCCAACTTCTCCATGGTTCATACCCCCCGATACTACCCATAGATTCATCAAAATAAGCAAACAACACAAAGAAAACAGAATCTGTCAAAAACAGAACAGTCTGCGTGATCCGAATTGTTCTAATAAATATGTAACTCCAAAAATTCTTAAAAATTAGTAAAACATAGGAAATTTATATATAAATCTCGTGTAAAAAATTCAGCGTTTTTCAACTCTCCAGTGAATTATTAAAATTCTGTGTCTGGATACAAAAGTTTCTATTTTTCAGCAAGATCAAATCAAGTATCACCGTAAGCCATCCCAAAGGTCTTACTTGGCACAAACACTAACTAAAGCACCAAAACACATCTAACCAGAGGCTATATGAATTATTCAAAGCAAAAACAGGAACAAAAAGCAAAAACAAAAATAAAATTGGGTTGCCTCCCAACAAGCGCTATTGTTTAACGCCCTTAGCTAGGCATAAAAACACAAATAGATCTAGGTATTGTCATCTTTGGTATGCAATCCATAAGTAGCTCTCATAATAGATTCATATGGCAATTTAATTTTCTTTCTTGGAAAGTGTTCCATGCCCTTCCTTAACGGAAATTGAAATCTAATGTTTACTTCTTTCATATCAATAATTGCACCAATCGTTCTAAGGAAAGGTCTACCAAGAATAATAGGACATGTAGGATTGCAATCTATATCAAGAACAATGAAATCTACGGGCACATAATTCCTATTTGCAACAATAAGAACATCATTAATCCTTCCCATAGGTTTCTTAATAGTGGAATCTGCAAGATGCAAATTTAAGGAACAATCATCAAATTCACGGAAACCTAACACATCACATAAAGTTTTTGGAATCGTGGAAACACTAGCACCCAAATCACACAAAGCATGGCACTCATAATCTTTAATCTTAATCTTAATAGTAGGTTCCCACTCATCATAATGTTTTCTAGAGATAGAAACTTCCAATCCAAGCTTTTCTTCAAAAGATTGCATCATAGCATCAACGATATGTTTAGTAAAAGCTTTGTTTTGATTATAAGCATGAGAAGAATTCAACATGGATTGCAACAAGGAAATACAATCTATTAAAACAATTATCATAATTAAATTCCTTGAAATCCAAAAGAGTGGGTTCGTTGCTACTTAAAGTTTTGACCTCTCCAATCCCACTTTTATCAATTTTTGCATCAAGATCTAAAAACTTCTAATCATTGGGACGCCTTTTAACTAAAGTTGACTCATCTCCAGTCCCATCTTTATCAAGATTTATATTGGAAAATGAAGATTAAATAGGAGTCACATCAATCACTTTAAGATCTTCATCATTATTTTCACAGAAACTAGAAGAACACGTTTTTACAAACCAATCTCGTTTAGCACGCATCTTAGCGGTTCTTTCTTTGCACTCATCAATGGAAATTCTCATAGTTTTGAGAGACTCATTAATATCATGCTTGGGTGGAATAGATCTAATTTTCAAAGAATCAACATCAAGAGAAATTCTATCCATGTTCCTAGCCAAATCATCAATCTTAAGCAATTTTTCTTCATTCAAACCATTGAAACTCTTTTGCGAAATCATAAATTCTTTAACACTATTCTCAAAATCAGAGGACATCTTATTATAATTTTCATAAGAATTGTTGTAGGAATTACTATAATTATTAGAGGAATTACTAGGAAACGGCCTAGGATTAAAATTGCCTCTATACGCGTTATTACCAAAATTGTCCCTACCAACAAAATTCACATCCATAGATTCATTATTATTCTTAATCAAAGTAGACAAAGGCATATCATTAGGATCAATAGAAGCACTCTTGCTAGCAAATAATTTCATAAGTTCATCCATTTTTCCACTCAAAACATTAATCTCTTCAATTGCATGCACTTTTTTACTTGTGGAAGATCTTTCGGTATGCCATTGAGAATAATTAACCATAATATTATCTAGAAGTTTAGTAGCTTCTCCTAGAGTAATTTCCATAAAAGTACCTCCCGCGGCCGAATCTAAAAGATTTCTAGAAGCAAAATTCAATCCGGCATAATTTTTTTGTATAATCATCCACAAATTCAAACCATGAGTAGGGCAATTTCGTATCATCAATTTCATCCTCTCCCAAGATTGTGCAACATGTTCATGATCAAGTTGCTTAAAATTCATAATATCGTTCCTAAGGGAGATGATCTTAGCGGGAGGAAAATACTTGGAAATAAAAGCATCTTTACACTTATTCCATGAATCAATACTATTTTTAGGCAAAGATGAAAACCAAGTTTTAGCACGATCTCGAAGTGAGAACGGAAATAGCTTCAATTTAACAATATCATTATCCACATCTTTTTTCTTTTGCATATCGCACAACTCAACGAAATTATTTAGATGAGATGCGGCATCTTCACTAGGAAGGCCAGAAAATTGATCTTTCATAACAAGATTCAGCAAAGCGGCATTAATTTCATAAGATTCCGCACTAGTGGCGGGAGCAATTGGAGTACTAATAAAATCATTGTTATTAGTGTTGGAAATATCACACAATTTGGTATTCTCTTGAGCCATCATGACAAAGCAAGCAATCCAACACACGAGCACACAATAAGCAAACAAAAAAGACGAACGGAAGAAGGGCGAACAAAAAGGCAAATCGAAGGGTGAATAAAAAAGGCGAAACTTTTCGAAAATCGTTTTAGAAGTGGGGGAGAGGAAAATGAGAGGCAAATGGCGATTAATGTAATGCAAGAGATGAGAGTTTTATGATGGGTACTTGGTATGTCTTGACTTGGCGTAGATGTCCCCGGCATTGGCGCCAGAAATTCTTCCTGCTACTTCTTGAGCTTGCGTTGGTTTTTCCCTTGAAGAGGAAAGGGTGATGCAGCAAAGTAGAGATAAGTATTTCCCTCAGTTAGAGAACCAAGGTATCAATCCAGTAGGAGACAACGCACAAATCACCTAGCACCTGCGCAAACAATCAAACAACTTGCACCCAACGCGATAAATGGGTTGTCAATCCCTTCACGGTGATAAAGTAAATATTTTTGGGTTTTTTTGGTTTATAGATCTGAAAATAAAAGATTGCAAAATAGTAGATCGGAAAGTAATATGATGGAAAATAGACCCGGGGGCCATAGGTTTCACTAGAGGCTTCTCTCAAGATAGCAAATAATACGGTGGGTGAACAAATTACTGTGAGCAATTGATAAAAAAGTGCAAAGTTATGACGATATCCAAGGCAATGATTATGAAATATAGGCATCACATCCATGTCAAGTAGACCAAAACGATTTTGCATCTACTACTATTACTCCACACATCGACCGACTCCTGCCTGGATCTAGAGTATTAAGTTCATGAAGAACAGAGTAATGCATTAAGTAAGATGACATGATGTAGAGGAATAAACTCAAGCAATATGATGTAAACCCTATCTTTTTATCCTCGATGGCAACAATACAATACGTGCCTTGCTGCCCCTATTGTCACTGGGAAAGGACATCGCAAGATTGAACCCAAAGCTAAGCACTTCTCCCATTGCAAGAAAAACCAATCTAGTTGGCCAAACCAAACCGATAATTCGAAGAGAATTACAAAGATATCAAATCATGCATATAAGAATTCAGAGAAGATTCAAATAATATTCATAGATAAGCTGATTATAAATCAACAATTCATCGAATCTCGACAAACACACCGCAAAAGAATATTACATCGGATAGATCTCCAAGAACAACGAGGAGAACATGGTATTGAGAATCAAAGAGAGAGAAGAAGCCATCTAGCTACTAGCTATGGACCCGTAGGTCTGAGGTAAACTACTCACGCTTCATCGGAAGGGCAATAGAGTTGATGTAGAAGCCCTCCGTGATCGAATCCCCCTCCGGCAGGGTGCCGAAAAAGGTCCCTAGATGGGATCTCATGGGTACAGAAGGTTGCGGCGGTGGAAAAGTCTTTTCGTGGATGCTTCTGGTGGTTTGGGAACATATGTGAATATATAGGCGAAAGAATTAGGTCAGGGGAGTCACGGGGGGCCCACAAGGCAGGGGGCGCGCCCTACCCCCCTGAGCACGCCCTCCACCCTTGTGGCCGCCTCGTGGCTCCTCCGACTTCATCTCCAAGTCTCCTGGGTGTCTTCTGGTCCAAGAAAAATCATCGCGAAGGTTTTATTCCGTTTGGTATTCCTTTCCCACGAAGCTAAAAAACAAGGAAAAAACAGAAACTGGCACTGGGCTCTAGGTTAATAGGTTAGTCCCAAAAATAATATAAAATAGCATATTAATGCATATAAAACATCCAAAACAGATAATATAATAGCATGGAATAATAAAAAATTATAGATACGTTGGAGACGTATCAATGGGCACCAGAGGTGGGCCGAGGAGGGCACAATCCACCAGGGCGCGCCTGGGGGGCTTGGCGCGCCCAGGTGGGTTGTGCCCACCTGGTGGGCCTCCTCCGGTAGTTATTTGCTCCAGTATTTTTCATATATTGCAAAATAATTCTCCGTAAATTTTCAGCTCATTTGGAGATGTGCAGAATAGGTAACTCTGATGTAGCTTTTTCAGGTCCAGAATTCCAGCTGCCGGTATTCTCCCTCTTTGTGTAAACCTTGCATATTATGAGAGAAAAGTCATTAGAATTACTCCCAAAAGCATTATTATGCATAAAAACATTATAAATAACAGTAGGAAAACATGATGCAAAATGGACGTATCAACTCCCCCAAGCTTAGACCTCGCTTGTCCTCAAGCGAAAAACCAAAATCGAAAAACATGCCCACATGCTTAGAGAGAGAGGTGTCGATAAAAAAAATACGGACATAGAAGCATCATGCATATTATTATAACAGCAAGGAACTTTAACATAAAGCTATATCAAATAACTTTCATCATATAACTTCTCATGAACAAGTAACAATTCATCACAACACTGAAGTATAAAGCATAAACCTTATTGAAAACCAACAAACTATGTTCTCAGTCAACTTTGCAACTACAATTCATCATATTTTCAGGAAGGGTCACGTATCGGAGCCTTTAGGCCAGTCCACATACTCAACCATCATTTAATCTTCTATGATTGCTAACGCTCATAGCATACCCATGAACAAAAAGTTTCAACCGGACACATAGAAAGATAGGGGCTTATAGTTTCACCTCCCAACGTATTCACCTCAAGGGTGATGTCAACAATAATAACTCATGCCCACTCATATCCAACTGGATATATGTGCCTAAATCTTTCCTCACCACATGATGCTTGCAAAAAGAAAAAAGAAAAAGGAATAGGGGAGAATACTTTGACTCTTACATAAAAGTAAATGCATAAAAGTAAAAGATAGGCCCTTCGCAGAGGGAAGCAGAGGTTGTCATGCGCTTATTTGTTTGTATGCCAAATACCTTAATGCAAAGGATCATCATGTTATATTGCCCCTTATGATAGCAACCTTTATTATGCAGTCCGTCACATTTATTACTTTGCCATCACAAGTTCGTACAACGCTCAATTTTCTCTTACACTAAATGATCCAACACATTTAGAAGCAATTTTTATTGCCTTATTGCACCGATGACAACTTACTTGAAGGATCTTACTCAATCCATAGGTAGGTATGGTGGACTCTCAAAATAAGATTTTGAGTTAAGGGTTTTTGGATGCACAAGTAGTATCTCTACTTAGTGCGGATTTTTTGGCTAGAAAAGATATTGAGCAAGCACCACATGTTGAAGGATCTATGACAATATAACTTCTATGTGAATATGAACAAACATAAATCATTACGTTGTCTTCCTTATCCAACTTCAACTATTTTGACACAAAATATTTAATGGGGGCTCACAATCATAAAAGATGTCCAAGATAGTGTATTTGCATTTGAATCTAATCTTCCCTTATTAATTCTTTCATGAGTTGCATCATTGACCAATGCTATGTTTGTCAATCTCCAATAAATTTTACCACTTATACTTTTCCTTATGTGATGTCATTACTTACCATAAGATTAGCATATGATCTTTTTCATATATTTTCCTTTATTTTTGTCGGAACAAAAGAGTAAAGAAACAAAACTCAAACTACTCTTTATTATATATCTCGCACTCGATTACATCGATAGATCACTAAGCAAGCACTCGAAAAGAAAGGATCGAACTAAACTTTTATTAAACTAAATCATAGGAAAACTAAAGATCAAACTAAAATAGATAAAAGCAGAGATAGTGGTGGTGATACGATACCGGGACACCTCCCCCAAGCTTGGCACAAGCCAAGGGGAGTGCCCATACCATGAACTCAAGTTTCTTTTGTTGGGGAAGATGATGAAGGTGGTGGTGAAGTAGTAGCGGGCTTATCCTCCGGATTCCATGGCAGCGGCTCACCATCATAAGAAGTGCGAGTCTCACGAGTCCTGCAACTGGTAGCTAAACACATAACTTTAAATCTTGCCTCATATTCAAAGACTTGATTTTGGAGATCATAGATTTGGCTTTGCAGAAAATTGATTTGCTCGTTGAAGGTGAAGACGATGTCCTTCATGGATTTGCCATCCACCTTGAGATCACGGGTGTAATCCGCGATCATGAGGTGATTGGCATTGAGTCCATGTTCCACCATCCCCTTGCACTTGAAGACCTCCTGCTCCATAGCTTCGAGCCTGGTGTCCATGGTTCCCGTCCCCTTGGGACCCTAGACATCCCGGATGTGGAGCACCCCCTCACGCATCTCAATGGCTTGAGGGTGCTACATCACCTCCCGCAAATACAGGTTGATGATGTTCTCAAAGAACTTGTCCTTGGAGGAGCTTGAAGCAGCCATGGCGATCTAGATCTGTCAGAAAATAGCAAGAAAGAAGAACAGAAGATTTCTCCGCGATACGGTGGTCAATATGTTCGGGGGTATATAAATTTTTTTATCTTGGAAAACAAGCAAACGGGAGGAAAACAAAGTCGGGAAGGTTCCCGAGGTGGGCACAACCCACCTGGGCGTGCCAGGGGGCCCAGGCGCGCCATGGTGTCTTGTGCCCCCCTCGGGTGCCTTCCTGGTTGTTTCTTATTTTCCTAATTTTTGTAATATTTCAAAACTGACAGAAAATATTTTTGCGGATTTTTTCGGAGTCCGTTTACTTACCGTATCATGTACCTCCTCTTTTTTAGTATTCTGGAGTGTTCCGGAAGGTCTCTTTTATGTGTTCCTCTGGTGTCATGGTTTGAATAACATTGGTTTCAACATTAATAGGCATACCTGAGATATAGTGTTTAATTCTTTGCCCATTGACCACCTTCAGGTTAGTAACTTTGGCATTATTTATTTTAATAGCTCCAGAGCGGTAAACCTCCTCGATGATATATGGTCCTTCCCATTTAGAGAGAAGTTTTCCTGCAAAGAATCTGAAACAAAAGTTGTACAAAAGAATATATTCTCCAACTTTGAATTCCCGCTTTTGGATTCTTTTGTCATGCCATCTTTTAAGTTGTTCTTTAAATAACTTGACATTTTCAGAGGCTTGGGTTCTCCATTCATCTAGTGGGCTAATATCAAATAACCTCTTTTCACCGGCAAGTTTGAAATCATAGTTGAGTTCTTTAATTGCCCAATATGCTTTATGTTCTAACTCAAGAGGCAAATGACAAGCTTTTCCATAAACTATTTTATAGGGAGACATACCCATAGGATTTTTATATGCTATTCTGTAGGCCCAAAGGGCATCATCCAATTTCTTAGACCAATTCTTTTGGGACCTATTAACAGTTTTTTGTAATATTAGTTTTATTTCTCTATTGCTAAGTTCAACTTGACCACTAGATTGAGGATGATAGGGTGATGCAATTCTATGGTTAACATCATATTTAGCAAGCATTTTACGGAAAGCACCATGAATAAAGTGTGAACCACCATCAGTCATTAAATATCTAGGGACTCCAAACCTCGGGAAAATAACTTCTTTAAGCATTTTAATGGAAGTGTTATGATTAGCACTACTAGTTGGAATAAGTTCTATCCACTTAGTAACATAATCAACAACAGCCAAAATATGTGTATACCCATTAGAGGAAGGAAAAGGTCCCATATAATAAAAACCCCAAACATCAAATGGTTCAATAGCTAGTGAATAATTCATAGTCATTTCTTGACGCTTACCGATATTACCAATTCTTTGACATTCATCACAAGATAAAACAAACTTACGGGCATCCTTGAAGAGAGTAGGCCAATAAAAACCAGATTGCAATACCTTATGAGCAGTTCTATCTCCCGCATGATGCCCTCCATAAGCTTCGGAGTGACATTTCCGTAAGATTTGTTCATGTTCATGCTCAGGTACACAATGTCTAATAATACCATCTACTCCTTCTTTATAAAGATGTGGGTCATCCCAAAAGTAATGTCTTAAATCATGGAAGATTTTTTTCTTTTGTTGGTATGTGAAACTAGGTGATATGTATTTAGCAACAATATAATTAGCATAGTCAACATACCAAGGAGTATTATGAGAAACATTTATTGTAGCTAGTTGTTCATCAGGAAAGCTATCATCAATAGGTAGTGGGTCATCAAGGATATTCTCTAACCTAGATAAGTTATCAGCTACGGGGTTCTCAGCTCCTTTTCTATCGGTTATATGTAAATCAAATTCTTGTAGCAAGAGAACCCACCTAATGAGTCTAGGTTTAGCATCTTTCTTTTCCATGAGATATTTAATAGCAGCATGATCGAAGTGAACAATAACTTTAGAATCAACAATGTAAGATCTGAATTTGTCACAAGTAAATACAACTGCTAAAAATTCTTTTTCAGTAGTAGCATAATTTCTTTGGGCACTGTCTAGAGTCTTGCTAGCATAATGAATAACATTTAATTTGTTATCAACTCTTTGTCCTAGAACAACACCAACAGCATAATCACTAGCATCACACATGATGTCAAAAGGCAAGTTCCAATCAGGTGGTTGAATAATAGGTGCAGAAGTTAAGGCTTTCTTAAGTGTTCCAAAGGCTACTACACAATCATCATAAAAAACAAATGGAACATCCTTTTGTAAAAGATTTGTAAGAGTCCTAGAAATTTTAGAGAAGTCTTTAATAAACCTCCTATAGAAACCAACATGACCAAGGAAACTACGAATACCTTTAATATCTTTAGGACATGGCACTTTCTCAATTGCGTCAACTTTAGCTTGGTCCACCTAAATGCCTCATTCAGAAATTTTATGCCCCAAGACAATACCTTCATTAACCATAAAGTGGCACTTCTCCCAATTCAAGACAAGGTTAGTTTGCTCACATCTCTGCAAAACTCGATCAAGGTTGCTCAAGCAATCATTAAAAGAAGTTCCATAAACAGAAAAATCATCCATGAAAACCTCAACAATCTTTTCACAAAAATCTGAGAATATAGTAGTCATACATCTTTGAAAAGTAGTAGGTGCATTGCATAAACCAAAAGGCATACGTCTATAAGCATAAGTTCCAAATGGGCAAGTAAAAGTGGTTTTCTCTTGATTAGGTTGTGAAACAGGTATTTGAGAAAAACCAGAATATCCATCAAGAAAACAAAAGAGTGTGTGCTTAGATAATCTTTCCAACATTTGATCAATAAAAGGCAAAGTGTAATGATCCTTTCTAGTTTCTTTGTTCAATTTTCTAAAATCAATTACCATTCTATAGCTAGTAACAATTCTTTGTGGAATGAGTTCATTTTTATCATTAGGAACAACAGTAATACCTCCCTTCTTAGGGACACAATGAACGGGGCTTACCCATCTACTATCAGCTATGGGATAGATTATACCTGCTTCCAGAAGCTTTAATATTTCAGTTCTTACCACTTCTTTCATCTTAGGATTCAAACGTCGTTGATGATCAACAACGGGTTTAGCATCAGGTTCCATATTAATCTTGTGCTGACAGAGAGTGGGACTAATGCCCTTAAGATCATCAAGAGTATATCCAATAGCAACACGGTGCTTCTTCAGAATTTTTAATAATCTTTCTTCTTCATGCTCTGAAAGGTTAGCACTAATAATAACAGGATATATCTTTTTCTCATCAAGATAAGCATACTTCAAAGTGTCAGGAAATTGTTTCAATTCAAACACAGGATCACCTTTAGGTGGAGGAGGACCTCCTAGAGTTTCAAAAGGCAAATTGTGTTTGAGCAGGGGTCGTTGTTCAAAGATTTTTTTATCTATTTCATTCCTTTCATGCATATGCATATCATTTTCATGGTCTAGCAAATATTGTTCTAGTGGATCAGTAGGAGGCATAGCAATAGAAGCAAGACCAATTATTTCATCTTTACCAGGTAATTCTTTCTTATGAGGTTGTCTATTAAACTTGGAAAAATTAAATTCATGAGACTCATCACCAAAGCTAACACTGACAGTTTGTTTATGACAATCTATAGTGGCATTGACAGTGTTCAAGAAAGGTCTACCAAAGATAATGGGATAGAAGTCATCTTGTGGGGAACCAAGAACTAGAAAATCAGTAGGATATTTTATTTTCCCACACAAGACTTCAACATCTCTAACAATCCGAGGTGGTGTGATGGTGTCTCTATTAGCAAGTATTGTAGTGACATCTATGTCTTCTATTTCAGCGGGTGCTATGTCATTCATAACTTCTTGATATAGGGTAAAAGGAATAGCACTCACGCTAGCACATAAATCACATAAACCATGATAACAATGATCTCCTATTTTAACTGATACAACAGGCATGCCAACAACAGGTCTATGTTTATCTTTTTCAACGGGTTTGGCAATTCTAGCAGCTTCATCACAGAAGTAAATAACATGCCCGTCAATATTTTCTACCAGGAGATCTTTAACCATAGCAACACTAGGTTCTACTTTAATTTTTTCAGCAGGTTTAGGTGCTCTAATATTACTTTTGAGAACCACAGTTGAAACCTTAGCATGTTCCTTTATGCTAACAGGGAAAGGTGGTTTTTCAATATAAGCAGTAGGCACAACTGGATCAACATTGTAAATAATAGTTTCATCTTTATCTGTGTCGGGTTCTTTAATTTCTTCTTTAATAGGGGGATGATATTTAAACCACTTATCTTTGGGGAGATCAACATGAGTAGCAAATGATTCACAAAAAGAGGCTACTATCTCAGAGTCATGTCCATATTTAGTGCTAAACTTGTGAAAAGCATCGGTATTCATAAAAGATTTAACACAATCAAATTCAAGCTTAATACCTGACTCTTTACCTTTATCGAGTTCCCAATATTCAGAGTTGCATTTAATTCTTTCTAAAAGATCCCACCTGAATTCAATAGTCTTATTCATAATAGAACCAGCACAAGAAGTATCGAGCATGGATTGATCATCAGGAGAAAGCTGAGCATAAACATTCTGAATGATAATTTCTCTAGAGAGCTCATGATTGGGGCATGAATATAACATTGACTTCAGCCTACCCCAAGCTAGAGCGATACTTTCTCCTTCACAAGGCCAAAAAATATATATATAATTCCGATCACGATGAACTAGATGCATAGGATAAATTTTTGGGTGAAATTCCAATTTCAATCGATTCCAATTCCAAGATCCAATATCATCGCATAGCCTATACCATGTCAATGCTTTTCCCTTCAAAGATAAAGGGAAAACCTTCTTCTTAGCTTCATCTCCAGATAAACCTGCAAGCTTAAATAATCAACAAATTTCATCCACATATATCAAGTGCATATCAGGATGCTCGGTTCCATCTCCTGCATAAGGATTAGCTAGCAGTTGTTCTATCATACCCGAAGGAATTTCATAACCAATATTTTCAGTAGGTGCATTAGGTTGAGGGGTAGCTAATTGTGGTTCCGGTAGAGGTGAAGATACCCCAAACAAACCCCTCAAAGGATGATTCTCCATAGTAGCAAGTGACAATAAATTTCAGCACGTAGTAATAATTTTTCCTTACCAATTTCCACTTACCAAGAGTGCTTCACTCCCCGGCAACAGCACCAGAAAAGAGCCTTGATGAACCACAAGTATATTGGATCAATCGTAGTCCTTTCGATAAGTAAGAGTGTCGAACCCAACGAGGAGCAGAAGGAAATGACAAGTGGTTTTCAGCAAGGTATTTTCTGCAAGCACTGAAATAGTCGGTAACAAGTAGTTTGATAGCAAGATAATTTGTAATGAGCAAGTAATGGTAACGGTAAATAAAGTGCAGCAAGGTAGGCCAATCCTTTTGTGGCAAAGGACAGGCCAAAACGGTCTCTTATGATAAGCAAAGTGCTCTTGAGGGTACACGGGAATTTCATCATATCACTTTCATCATGTTGATTTGATTCGTGTTCGCTACTTTGATAATTTGATATGTGGGTGGACCGGTGCTTAGGTGCTGTTCTTACTTGAACAAACCTCCTACTTATGATTAACCCCCTCGCAAGCATCCGCAACTACGAGAAAAGTATTAAGATAAAATCTAACCATAGCATTAAACTTTTGGATCCAAATCAGTCCGTTACGAAATAGCGCATAAACTAGGGTTTAAGCTTCTATCACTCTAGCAACCCATCATCTAATAACTACTCCACAATGCATTCCCTTAGGCCCAAATATGGTGAAGTGCCATATAGTCGACGTTCACATGACACCACAAAGGGAATCACAACATACATATCATAAAAATATCGAACACATATCAAGTTCACGTGATTACTTGCAACATGACTTCTCCCGTGACCTCAAGAACAAAAGTAACTACTCACAAATAATAATCATGCTCAAGATCAGATGGGTATTAAATAGCATAATGGATTTGAACATATAATCTTCCACCAAATAAACCATATAGTAATCAACTACAAGATGTAATCAACACTACTAGTCACCCACAAGTACCAATCTAAGGTTTTGGTACAAAGATTGAAGACAAGAGATGAACTAGGGTTTGAGAGGAGATGTTGTTGTTGAAGATGTTGATGGATATAGCCCTCCCAAAGATGGGAGAGTTGTTGGTGATGACGATGGCAATGATTTCCCCCTCCGGGAGGGAAGTTCCCCCGGCGGAATCGCTCCCCTGGAGGGCAAAAGTGCTCCTGCCCAAGTTCCGCCTCGAGACGGCAGCGCTTCGTCCCGAAAGTCCCGTCCTGATTTTTTCTAGGTCAAAATGACCTATATACCAGAAGATGGGCACCAGAGGTGGGCCGAGGAGGGTACAACCCACCAGGGCGCGCCTGGGGGGCCTGGCGCGCCCAGGTGGGTTGTGCCCACCTGGTGGGCCTCCTTTGGTAGTTATTTGCTCCAGTATTTTTCATATATTGCAAAAATAATTCTCTGTAAATTTTCAGGTCATTTGGAGATGTGCAGAATAGGTAACTCTGACGTAGCATTTTCAGGTCCAGAATTCCAGCTGCCGGTATTCTCCCTCTTTGTGTGAACCTTGCGTATTATGAGAGAAAAGGCATTAGAATTACTCCCAAAAGCATTATTATGCATAAAAACATTATAAATAATAGTAGGAAAACATGATGCAAAATGGATGTATCAGGGAGCCAAAGAATACTTGTAAGTATTAGAAGTTGAGTTGTCAATTCAACTACACCTGGAGACTAAATATCTGCAGTAGAGTGATCAGTAGCACAGTAACATGATAGTTTATTAGCAACAGTAACAACAACAATAGTAGCGGTAATGGTAACAGTAGTAGTTTTGTAGCAATTGTAACAGTTGCAGCAACAGTAGTAACTTAGCAAGGAACAATATGTGAAAATTTCATAGGCATTGGATCGGTGATAATGTTGGATAATATTCATCATGTAACAGTCATAACCTAGAGCGATACAGAACTAGCTCCAATTCATTAATGTAATGTAGGCATGTATTCCGTATATAGTCATACGTGCTTATGGAAAAGAACTTGCATGCCATCTTTTGTCCTACCCTCCCGTGGCAGCGGGGTCCATAAGGAAACTAAGGGATATTAAGGCCTCCTTTTAATAGAGAACCGGAACAAAGCATCAACACATAGTGAATACATGAACTCCTCAAATTACGGTAATTACTGGAAAGAATCCCAATTATTGTCACCTTGCGGTATGCAAATCATTACACGTAATAGGTGCGTATAACTTGCATGGTAGGATCAAGAACACAAATATATTGGTGAAAACATAAACGATTCAGATATGAAATCATGGCACTCGGGCCGTAGTGACCAGCATTAAGCATAGCAAAGTCATAGCAACATCAATCTCAGAATATAGTGGATACTAGGGATCAAGCCCTAACAAAACTACCTCGATTACATGATAAATCTCATCCAACCCATCATCGTCCAGGAAGCCTAGGAAGAGATTACTCACTCCCGGCGGTGAGCATCATAAAATTGCTGATGGAGGATGATTGATGATGACGATGGCGGCGAATCCCCCTCTCCGGAGCCCAGAACGGACTCCAGATCTGCCCTCCCGATGAAGAACAGTAGGTGGCGGTGGATCTGTATCATGAAACGCAATGAAACTTTCTCTCCTATTTGTTTCTCAGAAATCTGAATTTATAGCATCGAAATTAGGGTTAGTGGAGCCTCGTGTGGCCCACTACCCACTAGGGCGCGCTAGAGGGGGTGGCGCACCCTGGTGCCTAGTGGGCAGTAGCCCCCCTCCGGTGGGTGTTTGCTCCAATATTTTTCTTTTATTCCAAAATAAATCTCCAAAACGTTTCATCCAATTCCGAGAACTTTTATTTCTGCACAAAAACAACACCATGGTAGTTCTGTTGAAAACAACATCAGTCTGGGTTAGTTTCATTCAAATCATGCAAATTAGAGTACAAAATAAGAGCAAAAGTGTTTGGAAAAGTAGATACGACAGAGACGTATCAACTCCCCCAAGCTTAACTCATTGCTTGTCCTCAAGCGATTCAGTTGACAAACTGAAATTGACAAAGAAAAACTTTTATGAACTCTTTTGTTCTTGTGTCCATATATATGCTTAAATAATACCCAGGTTTTCAGCAAAGATCATGACTAACCATGCAAATGATAACTCTTAGAGATTATATTCACTCATATCAATGGCATAATCAACTAGCGAGCAATAATAAAATATTTCAAATGTCAACACTTTGTCAAAACAATCATGATATAATATGAAAACATGGTATCTCGCTAGCCCTTTCTGAGATCGCAAAACATAAATGCAGAGCACCTCCAAAGTTCAAGTAGTGACTAAACATTGTAATTCATGGTAGAATAGATCCAGTCATGATGTGCACAATATTAACTATACACAATGCATGAGGATGACAATAGTGCTCTCGGGACTGGTGCTTGTTTGAGAAGGTGATGACTCAATAATAAAAGTAAATAACATAAAAGTAAATAGATGGGCGCTTCACAAAGGGAAGCAGAGGTTTGCAGAGGTGCCAGAGCTCAAAGCTTAAATCAAAGATAAATATAATTTTGAGAGGTATACCTTTCTTGTCAATGTTACGACCAAGAGTTTTCAATATCTTCCATGCTAAACACATTAGCGGTGGTTCCCAAGCGGTAAAAGTAAAGTTTACTCCCCCTCCACCAACGAACACAAGCCATGGCTAGCCGAATCCTTGGGTGCCCTCCATACCAACAACTTCCCGAGGGAGTTTTGTTTAATTATTTGCAATTTTAATCATGGGACTGGGCATCCCGGTTACCGGCCCCCCTGGTGCAAGGACGAGTGAATAAACACTCATCATGAGAATAACCCACTTAGCATGGAATATACTGACCACCCCCTGTCGCTCCATGAGCGGTACGGACACACAAAACATATGTTCATTTGAATTTTAGAGTTGGCACATGCAAATTTACTTGGAACGGCAGAGTAATATTGCATATAGGTAGATATAGTGGACTCATCTGAAAAAACTTTGGTTTAAGGATTTGGATGCACAAGCAGCATTCCCGCTTAGTACAAGTGAAGGCTAGCAAATAGGTTGGGAAGCGACTAGCTAGAGAGCGAAAACGTTCATAAACATGCGTTGTGAATAATTAACATTGAATACTAGCATGAGTAGGATATAAACACCATGAACATAAATATCATGGAGGCTATGTTGGTTTTGAATCAACTACATGTGTGAACATGTGCCAAGTCAAGCCACTCGAAACATTCAGAGGAGGATACCATATCATCATACTACATCACAACCATTTTAATGCATGTTGACATCTAAGATAAATCATTATCCACTCCTAGCTACTTAAGCATGGCATGAGCAACTATAATATCTAATTTTCATCATAAACATGTTTAATCATAATATGCTAAATCATGTATACTGAGTTAAACATATTTACAAAAAACAAAAACAAGTTGAGTTCATACCTGCCTTTCCTTGCCTCAGTCACTTCATCATGTATCATCATTATTGCCTTTCGCTTGCACGATCGAATAATATGAAAATAATAATGTGCAAGAGTGCTGTGGACTAAGATGGAATATGCAAACATTTTATTCAAAGGAGAAGACAAAATAATATGGCCTCTTTTGTTAGATCAACAATAATGCATATGAGAGCCACTCAACATTTTCATCGTGGTCTTCTCCTTAGTATGACTCAACAAAAGAAAAGAACTTCAGAGAAACACAATGAAATATTTTTGGAGTTTTTAGTTTTTCTTGAAGGAAACAAATTAATAAAGGAAAAATAAAAACGAGAAAAACTATTTACATGGGAAAGCTCCCAACAAGCAAAAGAAGAATGAGAGATCTTTTTGGGTTTTCTTTTAATACTATAACTAATTTAAACTAGAAAGAAACCCAAAAAGCAGTGAGAAATAATTTTGGATTTTCTCAAAGTTTTTCAAACACATAAGAAGAAAGCGAGAAAATAAATATAACATGGATAATACAATGAAAGAGGATGATCACCGACAACTGGAATGAAGTGTATGAGAATGAATGTAATGTCGGTGTGAAATACGTACTCCCCCAAGCTTAGTATTTCACCTAGCTTGGTGGTCACCATCTGTAGTAGCCATCTGGTCCCATATGAAAGTGCCGAGGCGGAGGCACCTGAGCGTCCCAGTCCCGGGCCTCCTCCTCTGCCGCTGCCAACGCATTCCGGTAAGCAACAATGTCCGCTGGTAGGACGGTGTATCTGTTCCTGGCATAAGAATCAAACAAAGCAGGTGCAGGCAACAGAATAATATAACGGGTATTCTCATTGAATACCAAGTTATAGCGAATATGGTGAGGAGGCTCAGGGGCATCAATAAAGTGGTGATCTTCCATCGACTGGTGATCTAAGTAAATTCTAGGTAACAAGTAATCATGAGGGCGGATCTGAACATCAAAACGTCTCGCTAGGCAAGTAGAATAAATGCCACCGTGAATTTTGCCCTTATTTCTATTAGTGTGCAAACAGTGTGCAATGATAGCCCCGAGGTTATAGGTGTGGTCATTATGAAGTGCATGGTGTAAAATGACAAGGTCAAGGGCACTGAGTATACTTCCTTGCTCTCCAGCAGTCAAACATTTTGTTATGAATAAGGCAAAGTAATGCACAGAAGGAAATTGCAAACTAGTGGTTGTGGCTTTTGACACGCCCCTTTCCTCTCCCACAGTTAAGGTGCAGAGGAAACCATCAAACTCCGCCGGTCTAGGCTCTCTTAATTCCCCATCAGAAGGAATCAAACATATATCACAAAATTCAGTAAGTGGTATCTGGTGATGCTCAGCATATAGACCAAAGTGCACCTCAGGGGGTTCGAGCCTATTCAAGAAATGAAAGTTTTGCACAAAAGAAATTGTGAGGATGTGGTGTTGGTCACACTCATCTACGAGGAAGTCGGTAAGTCCAGCATTTGCAATGAATTTTGTGAAATCTTGGTAGAATCCGGCTTCATTCATGAAGGCAATATGCGGCCATTCGCACGGCTGGACCTCCATCCTACGCAGGGTGTTTATGTCATTTTCCGAGGATTCACCAAGGACTCCCTTTGCATTCCGCTTCGAGGAACTCCTCCAGAAGATATTCATTTTCTCTACGAACAAATTTCTTAAATTTTTAGGCCACAAAATGATGTCAACAAAACTTCACAAGATTGATAACAACTACTCATATGGATGTCTAGAGGCTATATCAAGCATTCAAACTACTTGGAACTCAAAGAATCTATCATGCAAGCTCATTTTCAGTAGCACCAAGAGTAGCTAATTACTCAAAATATAAACCACTAAAGCAAAAACTAATTGGAGCAATGGAGGAGTCACATACCAAGTAGCAATCCCCCAAAAACAGTTTCGAAACGGAGCTTCGAGCAAAGAGATCGAAAATCTCAGGTTTGGGAGCAGGAACATGAGAGAGAGAGGTACATGGATTTTTTTTCTGGAGGTGAGTGACGATGTGAGATGAGAGGGTAAGTGAGGGGTCCTCGTGAGGCACACTACCCACCAGGGCGCGCCCTGGTGCCTAGTGGGCACCTGGGGCACCCCCCTGTGGTGTTTTCAGTGTGAGAAATTCTCAAATATTCAGAAAAAAACCGTGTTAAAATTTCATGTCATTCTGAGCACTTCTATTTTTGGACCTTTTTTTTATTACACGGATAATTCAGAAATCAGGGTAAACATGGCATTTCAATGCATTTAACTAAAAATAACAGAAAACAAAAGGTAAGAACAGAAGGTTTTGCTTACTAAATTCATCGCTCACATGTCTCTCAAAAAGAATCCATTAATAAAGTCGATCAAGTCTTATAACAAACTATTTTTGATTAACATGAAACTGAAGAATCTTCGTATAACACTAGTTTACCTCAACGGAGATGTGCATATCCCCCACAATAATTATTTCATATTTCTTTTTGGCAGTAGGAAGAGGAAGTTGAAAACTTTAAATAGTAATTGCCAAAGTTTTTTCAATAACATTATAACCATTCACTTGAAATTGTTTCTTCGAAAAGTGCACCGTATGCTCACTACCATTGATATGAAAAGTGACCTTGCTTTTGTTGCAATCAATAACAGCCCCTGCAGTATTCAGAAAAGGTCTACCAAGGATAATCGACATGTTGTCGTCCTCGGGCATATCAAGTATAACAAAGTCTGTTAAGATAGTAACACTTGCAACTACAACGAGCACATCTTCACAAATATCGGTAGGTATGGCAGTTGATTTGTCAGCCATTTGCAATGATATCTCAGTGGGTGTGAGTTATTCAAATCAAGTCTTTTATAGAAAGAGAAATGCATAACACTAACACCGGCTCCCAAATCACATAAAGCAGTTTTGACATAATTTCTTTTAATGGAGCATGGTATAGTTGGTATTCTTGGATCTCCTAGTTTCTTAGGTACTCCATCCTTAAAAGAATAATTAGCAAGCATGGTGGATATTTTAGGTTCAGGTATTTTTCTTTTATTAGTGACAATATCTTTCATATATTTAGCATATGGGGCCATCTTCAAAATATCAGTCAAAGGAGTATGCAAAAAGACTGGCCTAAGCATTTCAACAAAGCGTTCAAATTCTTCCTCATCCTTATTCTTAGATGGTTTAGGTGTAAAGGGCATGGGTTTTTGAACCCATGGTTCTTTTTCTTTACCATGTTTTCTAGAAACAAAATCTCTTTTATCATAACGTTTATTTTTAGTGGGTGGGTTATCAAGATCAACAGCTGGTTCTATTTCAACATCATTGTCAGGTTCTTTATCATTGTCTGGTTGAGCATCTACATGAACATCATCATTGTCATTTTCATTATCACTAGGTGAATGTTCATTACCAGATTGTGTTTCAGCATCAGAAATAGAGACATCATTATTATCTTCAGAAGGTTTTTCTACCTCAGATTCACTAGAAGTATGCAAAGTCCTATCATTTTTTTCTTTTTCTTTTTGGATGGCCTAGGTGCATCAACATTAATTCTTTGAGAGTCTTGTTGAATTCTTTTGGGGTGACCTTCAGGATAAAGTGGCTCCTGAGTCATTCTACCTCCTCTAGTCATTAGTCTAATAGCATGGTCATTCATATTATTGTTCATTTCATTAAGCAATTCACCTTGAGATTTAGCAACTTATTCTAACTGAGTTTGGACCATAGAAGCATGTTTACTAACACCTTTGACATCATTAACAATTCTAGACAACAAGTCACTTAAGCGATCAATCATGTAGGCATTTCATTTCAATTGTTTCATAACATTTGCATTGAAATGATCTTGCTTAATAATATAGTTATCAAATTCATATAAGCATTGACTAGGAGATTTATTATAAGGAATATCACCTTCATCAAACTTTATAAGAGAATTTACCTCTACCACCTGTGGTGGTGTGTCAAGACCATGTATTTCTTTGATAGGTGGTAAATTCTTAAAATCTTCAGCTTTAATACCTTTTTCCTTCATACATTTCTTTGCCTCTTGCATATCTTCAGAAATGAGAAATAAAATACCCCTCTTCTTCACAGTGGGTTTAGCCGGTGGTTCCGGAAGAGTCCAATCATTATCATTCTTTAATATATTATTCAATAGTTCTTCAGCTTGCTCAATAGTTCGTTCCCTGAAAACACATCCAACACAACTATCTAGGTAGTCCCTAGAAGCATCGGTTAGTCCATTATAGAAGATATCAAGTATTTCATTTTTCTTAAGAAGATGATTAGGCAAAGCATTAAGTAATTGGATAAGCCCCCCCAAGTTTGTGGGAGACTCTCTTCTTCAATTTGCACAAAGTTAAATATTTCCTGTAAGGCAACTTTTTTCTTATGAGCAGGAAAATATTTTTCAGAGAAGTAATAAATCATATCCTGGGGACTATGCACACAACCAAGAGCAAGATTATTATACCATATCTTAGCATCACCCTTTAACGAGAAAGGAAATAACTTAAGAATATAGTAATAGCGAATTTTTTCCTCATGAGCAAATAGCGTGGCTATATCATTTAATTTAGTAAGATGTGCCACAACAGTTTCAGTTTCATAGCCATGGAAAGGATCAGATTCAACCAAAGTAATTAACTTTGGGTTGACAGAGATTTCATAATCCTTATCAGTAATAAAGATAGGTGACGTAGCAAACTTAGGATCACTTTTCATTGTAGCATTCAAATATTTTTCTTTCAACTTGCATAGTAATTTCTTAAGATCATCTCTATCCTTACAAGTAAGAAAAATCCTTAGCAACCTCTCCTTCCATAACATAACCCTCAGGTATCTTAGCAATTCATATCTAGGAGAGCTAGGTCGAATAGGTGTTTCATAATTTCTAGTTTCAATAACTTCATCAGATTCAGTAATTTCAATGGTTTCAGCATTCTCAATTTCCTTAGCTCTAGCAAGTTGTTCATCAAGAAATTCACCTAGTGGCACAATCTTATCAAGCAAAGTACTAGCATCATTCATAGCGAATGTAGCATCATCAATTATTTGTGACATATCACAATTAATAGCAGGTGGTGGTGTTGCAAGCTTACTCAAAATAGAAGGTGAATCAAGTGTAGAGCTAGATAACATTTCCTTACCTCCCCTCGTCTTAGAGGGAATGATCTTGGTTCTATCATCCTTAAGATTCTTCATAGTGATCAACAGATATAAATCCCAAGTGACTCAACAAATATAGCTATGCTACCCGGCAACGGTGCCAGAAAAAGGTCTTGATAACCCACAAGTATAGGGGATCGCAATAGTTTTAAAGGGTAGAGTATTCAACCCAAGTTTAGTGATTCGACACAAGGGGGGCCAAAGAATACTTGTAATTATTAGAAGTTGAGTTGTCAATTCAACCACACCTGGAGACTAAATATCTACAGTAGAGTGATCAGTAGCATAGTAATATGACAGTTAGGTAGCAATAGTAACAATAGCAATAGTAGCGGTAACGATAACAATATTAGTTTTGTAGCAATTGTAACAGTAGCAACAACAGTAGTAACTTAGCAAGGAACAATATGTGAAAACCTCGTAGGCATTGGATCGGTGATAATCTTGGATAATATTCATCATGTAAAAGTCATAACCTAGGGCGACACAGAAGTAGCTCCAATCCATCAATGTAATGTAGGCATGTATTTCGTATATAGCCATACGTGCTTATGGAAAATAACTTGCATGACATCTTTTGTCCCACCCTCCCGTGGTAGCGGGGTCCATAAGGAAACTAAGGGATATTAAGGCCTTCTTTTAATAGATAACTATAACAAAGCATTAACACATAGTGAATACATGAACTCCTCAAATTTCGGTAATCACTGGAAAGAATCCCAATTATTGTCACCTTGGGGTATGCGGATCATAACACGTAATAGGTGCGTATAACTTGCATGGTAGGATCAAGAACACAAATATATTGGTGAAAACATAAACGGTTTAGATCTGAAATCATGGCACTCGGGCCCTAGTGACAAGCATTAAGCATAGCAAAGTCATAGCAACATCAATCTCAGAACATAGTGGATACTAGGGATCAAGCCCTAACAAAACTAACTCGATTACATGATAAATCTCATCCAACCCATCACCGTCCAGCAAGCCTATGAAGAGATTACTCACTCCCGGTGGTGAGCACCATGAAATTGGTGATGGAGGATGATTGATGATGATGATGGCGGTGAATCCCCCTCTCCGGAGCCCAGAACGGACTCCAGATCTACCCTCCCGATGAAGAACGGGAGGTGGCGGTGGCTCCGTATCGTGTAACGGGATGAAACTTTCTCTCCTATTTTTTCTTGGGAAATCTGAATTTATAGTGTCGAAATTAGGGTCAGCGGAGCCTCGTGGGGTCCACTACCCACCAGGGCGCGCCAGAGGGGGCTGGCGAGCCCTGGTGCCTAGTGGGCAGTTAGGCCCCTTCCAGTGGGTCTTTTCTCGAGTATTTTTCTTTTATTCCAAAATAAATCTCCAAAAAGTTTCGTCCAATTCCGAGAACTTTTATTTCTGCACAAAAACAACACCATGGTAGTTCTGCTAGAAACAACGTCAGTCCTGGTTAGTTTCATTCAAATCATGCAAATTAGAGTCCAAAACAAGAGCAAAAGTGTTTGGAAAAGTAGATACGATGGAGAAGTATCACCCACCGCAGGTGATCACTGCAAGGCTTCCAAAGGAGCGCTCGTCAACTAGTTGCTCTCGCCGTACCGGCTTGAAGGTTGCGCCTCATGGATTGGTCTGGCATGCACCTTCAAAGGGCTAGCCCTAGTTAATTGTCATGTTTTTGTTTACAAATGTCAAAAGACCTAAAATAGCCAAAGCAGAGAGCAACTAATTGAGAAGCGCTCCTTCGAAACGCTGCGAGCGAACGGTTAGGGAGCACTCCGCGCATAACAAGTGTCGCTCATAGAGCGCTCCCGCGTGTGAAAACCAACCGATGTGGTTGCTTCCTAGTTTTTCCTTTCCGGTTTCTGGTTTCATACGTTTTATAGTTTACCCCTCGTAGTACTTGCATTTTCCATTTTTCCCATTCCGCGCGATAACAGATAGAAAAACCCAGCAAGCGGGTCATTGGTTCCCTTTTCCCGTTACTTTCCCCTTTTTCCCTTATATTTATGACCTACAAGTATAGGGGATCAATCTTAGTCCTTTCGATAAGTAAGAGTGTCGAACCCAACGAGGAGCAGAAGGAAATGACAAGCGGTTTTCAGCAAGGTATTTTCTGCAAGCACTGAAATTATCGGTAACGAGTAGTTTGGTAGCAAGATAATTTCTAACAAGTGACAAGTAGCAATAGTAACTAAGGTGCATCAAGGTAGCCCAATCCTTTTGGTAGCAAAGAACATGCCAGAACAGTCTCTTATAATAAGTAAAGCGTTATCGAGGACACACGGGAATTTCATCTAGTCACTTTCATCATGTTTGTTTGATTCACATTCACTACTTTGATAATTTGATATGTGGGTGGACCGGTTTGTGGGTGCTATTCTTACTTGAACAAGCCTCCCACTTATGATTTACCCCTCTCGCAAGCATCTGCAACTACGAAAGAAGAATTAAGATAAATCTAACCATAGCATTAAACATATGGATCCAAATCAGCCCCTTATGGAATAGCGCATAAACTAGGGTTTAAGCTTCTGTCACTCTAGCAACCCATCATCTAATAACTACTCCACAATGCATTCCCTTAGGCCCAAAGACAGTGAAGTGTCATGTAGTCTATGTTCACATAACACCACTAAGGGAAACAACAACATACATATCATCAAAATATCGAACAAATACCAAATTCACATGATTACTTATAACAAGACTTCTCCCATGTCCTCAAGAACAAAAGTACTACTCACACATCATATTCATGTCCAAGATCAGAGGGGTATTGAATAGCATAATGGATCTGAACATATAATCTTCCGCCAAATAAACCAACTAGCATCAACTACAAGATGTAATCAACACTACTAGTAACCCACATGTACCAATCTGAGGTTTTGATACAAAGATTGAATACAAAAGACTAACTAGGGTTTGAGATGAGATGGTGTTGGTGAAGAGATTGGTCCTCCCACGATGAAAGGGTTGTTGGTGATGACGATGGCTTCGATTTCTCCCTCCTGGAGGGAAGTATCCCCGGCGGAATCGCTCCGCCAGAGAGCAAAAGTGCTCCTGCCCAAGTTTCACCTCGAAACAATGGCGCTCCGTCCCGAAAGTCCTCTCCTTATTTTTTCTAGGGCAAATGGGCTTATATACTAGAAGATGGGGGCCGGAGGCTGGCCAGGGGCCCTACAAGCCACCAGGGCCCGCCCAGGGGGGTGGGTGCCTGGTGCCTCGTGGGAACCTGGGTGGCCCCCTCTGGTACTTATTTTCTCCAATATTTTTATTTATTCCAAAATAAATCTCCATGAAATTTCAGCTCATTTGGAGATGTGTAGAATAGGTATCACTGACATAGCTTTTTCAGGTCGAGAATTCCAGCTGCCGGCAATCTCCCTCCTCATGTAAATCTTGCATATTAAGAGAGAAAATGCATTAGAATTGCTCCACAAAGTGTTATATTGATAAAAAAACACTATAAATAATAGTAGGAAAACATGATGCAAAATGGACGTATCAACTCCCCCAAGCTTAGACATCGCTTGTCCTCAAGCGATAGCCGATATCGATAATCATGTCCACATGTTTAGAGAGAGAGAGAGGTGTCGATAAAAACAAAATACGGACATAGTAGCATCATGATCATTATTATAACAACAATAAACATTATCATAGATCTTCTCATGAGCAAATAACAATTCATCACAACATCAAAGTATAAGGCATAAACTTTCTTGAGAACTAACAAACTATGTTCTCAGTCAACAATGCAATTGCAATTCATCATCTTTTCAGGAAGGGTCTCATGTCGGAGATTTTGTTTAGCAAGTCCACATACTTGATATGTCTCCAACGTATCTATAATATTTTATTGTTTCATGCTGTTATATTATCAATCTTGTATGTTTTATATTCATTTACTAGCAACTTTATATCATTTTTGGGACTAACCTATTGACATAGTGCCCAGTGAAAGTTGTTGTTTTTTGCTTGTTTTTTTCTTTGCAGAATATCAATACCAAATGAATTCCAAATGCAAGGGAACTTTTTGGAGATTTTTTTTCTGCCCAGAAGACATCCAGGGAGCCAAAGGAACACATGGGAGGAGGCCCGTGGGGCCCACTAGGCACCAGGGCACGCCAGGGGCCCCAGGCGTGCCCTGGTGGGTAGTGGAGCCCACGGGAAGCTTCTCCACCGACCACCTCTATAAATACTCTAAAATCCCTAAAATCCTAGTGGAGTCGACGAAATACAGTTTTAGCCGCCGCAAGTTCCAGAACCACGAGATCCAATCTAGAGGCCTTTTCCGGCAATCTGCTAGAGGGGGTAACGATCACGGAGGGGTTCTTCATCATCCTTGTTGCCCCTCCGATGATGCGTGAGTAGTTTACCACAGATCTATGGGTCCGTAGCTAGTAGCTAGATGGCTTCTTCTTTCTTTTTGATCTTCAATACAATGTTCTTCTTGATGTTCTTGGAGATCTATTTGATGTAACTCTTTTTTGCGGTGTGTTTGTTGGGATCCGATGAATTGTGGGTTTATGATCAGTTCTATCCATGAATATTATTTGAGTCTTTGCTGAACTCTTATATCCATGATTGTTATAGCCTCGTATTTCTTCTCCGAAATTTTGGTTTGGTTTGGACAACTAGATTGATTTTTCTTGCCATGGGAAGAGGTGCTTTGTGATGGGTTCGATCTTGCGGTGCTCAATCTCAGTGACAGAAAGAGACATGACACGCATGTTGATATGTCTCCAATGTATCTATAATTTTTGCTTGTTCCATGCTGTTATATTATCATTCTTGGATGTTATATAATCATTATATAGCAACTTTATATCATTTTTGGGACTAACCTATTGACATAGTGCCTAGTGCCAGTTGCTGTTTTTTGCTTGTTTTTTACTTCGCAGAATATCAGTACCAAACGGAGTCCAAACGCATCGAAACTTTTTGGATATTTTTTTGGACCAGAAGACACCCAGTGGGCCAAGAAAGCACCAGAGGGGAGGCCCGTGGGGAGCACAACCCACCAGGGCGCGCCCAGGAGCCCAGACGCGCCCAGGGGAGTTGTGCCCCCCACGAAGACCTCCTGCACCGCCTCTTCGCCCTATAAATTCCCAAATATTCCAGAAACCCTAGGGGAGTCGATGAAACACAATTCTAGCTGCCGCAAGTTCTAGAACCACGAGATCCAATCTAGACACCATCACGGAGGGGTTCATCATCCTCATTGGCGCCTCTCCGATGATGCATGAGTAGTCCACCATAGACCTAAGGGTCCGTAGGCAGTAGCTAGATGGCTTCTTCTCTCTTTTTGATTCTCAATACAATGGTCTCTTGGAGATCTATTTGATGTAACTCTTTTTGCGGTGTGTTTGTTGGGATCCGATGAACTTTGAGTTTATGATCAGATCTATATCAATGAATATTATTTGAGTTTTCTTTGATCTCTTATATGCATGATTATGTATAGCCTCATATTTCTTCTTCGAATCTTTGGTTTAGTTAGGCCAACTAGATCGATTTTTCTTGCCATGGGAAGAGGTGCTTTGTGATGGGTTCGATCTTGTGGTGTTCTTTCCCAGTGACAGAAGGGGCAGCAAGACACGCATGTATCGTTGCTATTAAGGATAACAAGATGGGGATATTCCTACATGAACAGATCTCGTCTACATCATGTCATCGTTCTTATTGCATTACTCCATTTCTCCATGAACTTAATACACTAGATGCATGCTGGATAGCGGTCGATGTGTCGAGTAATAGTAGTAGATGCAGGTAGGAGTCGGTCTAGTAATCTTGGACGTTATGCCTATATATTGATCATTGCCTTGGATATCGTCATAATTATTCGATCTTCTATCAATTGCCCAACAGTAATTTGTTTACCCATCGTATGCTATTTCTCGAGAGAAGCCACTAGTGAAATCTACGGCCCCCGGGTCTATTCTTCATCATATTTGCTTTGAGATCTATTTTTATTCGCTTTTATTTTCAGATCTATTATTCCAAAAACCCAAAAATACCTTGCTGCACTTTTTTATTACTTATTTTATTTCGCATTTTATCGAGAGCTATTTATCCAATCTACCACAAATTTATCTATCTTTTTACTGTGGAGGGATTGACAACCCCTCTTACGCGTCGGGTTGCAAGTATTTGTTCTTTGTGTGTAGGTACCATTTACATAGTTTTGCTTGGTTCTCCTACTGGATTGATACCTTGGTTTCACAACCGTGGGAAATACCTACCATAGTTGTACTGCATCATCCCTTCCTCTTTGGGGAAATACCGACGCAGTTTCAAGCGACATCAAAAGGAATTTCCGGCGCCGTTGCCGGGGAGACATCATCAACATCTATCAGGTTCCTAATCACAAATCTCATCTCCTTGCAATTTACATTATTTGCCATTTACCTCTCGTTTTCATCTCCCCCACTTCTAAAACGTTTTTGCGAAAAGCACAAAAATATTTGCCTTTTTATTTGGCTTCTTTTTTGTTTGCCTTTTTCTCGTTTGATCATTTATTTGCTTGAGTTGCCATGTGCCCTCTATTTGCTTGCATCTTCGCTTGCTAAAAATTTATTGATATGGATCCTCGTCCACTTGCTAATCTTTTCAAAAGATCCAATTATGATGAACCAATTGCTAGTGAATTGAGTTCACTAGATTATCTTTATGAAGTTTTGCTTGAAATTCATGAATCCGAAGATTGTGATGAAGTGCTAAACGAAGAAATTTACAAAGTGGTTCATGATAGCTCCTTGAATGAAAAGCATGATTGCAATGATGTTATTATAAATTCTATTAATGTCAATTGTGCTAATAATATGCAAAACTCCAAGCTTGGGGATGCAAATTTTGCTATGTCCACTACTTTTTGCAATGATCATGATTGGGGTGATTCTTCTTATGATCTTGAAAATTTATTTAAGCCTCATGATGAATATGATATTGATAATAGTGTTTGCAATAGTATTGAAAGTGGGTTTGGAAGAGTGTCAACTCTAGGTAATAATGATCCTACTACTTTGGAGAATGATCAATCTTATGAAATTTTTGATAAAAGTGGGCTTGAGAGGTCATGACTTTATTTGATGATAATCCCACTATTTTGGAAGAGTGTCAACTTTGCATGTGTGTGGATCATGTAGAGAATATGATATGTGATAGCTATATTGTTGAATTTGAATATGATTCCACATGTAATTATTATGAGAGAGGAAAATATGGTTGTAGAAATTTTCATTTTACTAAATTACCTCTCGTTATGTTGAGATTGCTATTGTTTCTTTCTTCTTCCTTGCATAAGCTAGTTTTTGCTTGTCTTGATAAATAATTTCCCTATAAAATGGCTATGCATAGGAAGTATGTTAGACTTAAACTTGTTTTTTTCACATGCTATATGATGCTCTATTTGTGCTTCAATTTTTTTTTCTTTCATGTGAGCATCATTAAAATTATCAATGCCTAGCTAAGAGGCATAAAACAATAGTGCTTGTTGGGAGGCAACCCAATGAATAAAATTTATTTTTGCCTTTTTCTTTCTGTTCTTGAGTGTTTGCACAATTATGCTTCTGTTATGATTGTGTTTTTGTGTTTTAATTAGTATTTGTGCCAAGTAAAGCCTTTGGGATAGCTTTGGTGTTAGTTGATTCGATCTTGTTGGAAAACAGAAACTTTTGCTTACAGTAGCAGAATTTTGGAAAATCACAAAAGCGACGAAAAATTCTGATTTTTTACACAAGATTTATATACAAATTCCCTCTGTTTCATAAATTTTCAGAATTTTTGGAGTTAAATAAGTATGAGAACAATTCGCATCTTTACAGACTATTCTGTTTTTGACAGATTCTGTTTTCTTTGCATTGTGTGCTTGTTTTGATAAATCTATGGATTGTAACGGGGTATATAAGCCATGGCAAAGTTAGAATACAGTAGATATAATGCAATAACAAAATTTGAATGGGTTTGCAACAGTACTTAAAGTAAAGATTGGTTTTCTTATACTAACGAATCTCACGAAGATTTTGTTAAGTTTTGTGTGATTGAAGATTTCAAGTTTTGGGTGAGATTGTGACGCCCCCGGCTCAATCGTGCACTAATCATACATGCAAATGCACACGATCGAGCCTAAGGACTCACTTGAAGATATCACAACACAACTCTAAAACATAAAAAAAGGCATACATGCATTATATTACAAGCCAAGGCCTCGAGGGCTCGAATACATAAGCTTGATGCCAAACAAGCATCAACGGAAGCATTAGATATCTGAGTACAGACATAAGTTAACAAAGAAACCTTAAGAAAGGCGGGGCAAAATAAAAGCTACGATCGAAAGGTGCAGGCCTCCTGCCTAGGACCCTCCGATCCTACTCCTGGTCGTCAGCCAACTCGTAGGAGTAACCACTCTCGAGGTGGTAGTAGCGATCGTCGGCGGGGGCAGCTGCCTCAGGGGCTCCGTCATCTGGTCACGACAAACTGATATGGGGAGAAAAAGAAAGCAAAGCAACCATGAGTACTCCGAAGTACTCAGCAAGCAAGGATCTACACTACATATGCAACATTATCAAAGGAAGGCTGTATATGTGGACTGGGCTGCAGAAATGCCAGAATAGAGAGGAAAGCCTAGTCCTATCGAAGACTAGCATCTTCAGCGGTCTTGCAGCAATAGAAGAGACTAGGTCAGCACAATATAATGTAGTAGTGGTTGTGTCAAGTAACAGTCTCGCCCAGAGATCCTTCCTCGACTCCCTGCGAGAAAGCGATCCCGGAGCCATCAAATCCAGTTATCATCATGGTATCCAGTTCTAGTTGTATCGATCGGGATACAACTCCGAGTGTCCTTTACCATAGGACCGACTATCGATAGATGTTTTCTTCCCTCCAGGGGTGCACCAACTTACCCACCACACTCTCTTAACTCCGGCCGGACACACTTTTCTGGGTCATGCCCGGCCTCGGCCAAATGACACATCGCAGCCCTACCTAGAGCTCAGCAGAGAGGTCCCCGTCGGTCTACATCCTAAGCGCAAGGGGGTCTTGGGCCATCGCCCCTCGCCCTCCGGGTCATTGCGCACATGGCTCAGATCCAAGCACCACCTTTGTCATGGATGGGGCCAATCACTCCATGACGCACTGCTGAACTAGACATCTGACAGAGCTTTCGGCTGATGCTACGATGCAGAGTGCCCATAACTGTTCCCACATGATGGTTAGTGCTATCAGGCCAGAGGCCTGCTCGGATCAAATATCCAAATCATTAGTGGATTAGGGGCTTGCGGTAACGAGAAGAGACTCATGATCAATGTGACCCCGCCGCCCCGTCTCGAGGACTTGCTGCAAGGGCTAAGAATGCCCGGCCGTGCCTCGTAAATATCTCACAGGTAACTTCCCATCATTTGCGGGTACCCCTCAGGGTCGACCGCCATTCCAAGTATCAGTTGTAAAGTCCAAGTATCCATGTGTTCTTAACATCTGAGGAATCCGAAGTATCACCCTCATTGGATTCCTACTTGATGTATCCGTCAAGGTGAACTCGCAGGAATCACCCTCGATGGGTTCACACTTGAGATGTTGCACGACAGCGTCATTAACGGGAGTGGTGAAGGAGGAATCACCCTCGAGGACCACAACCGATGAACTAACCTACAAGGTTAACATCAGAAGTGCTGACGAGGTTTCACCCTTGGCACTCGATAGTAACCCAGTAGTGTCGTACAACTAAGGGGGTGATGTGCGGTGCTGGGGCCTGTCTTCGATCCCGTTGATCAGGTCTTCTGATAATCCAGCGGGGCAGTTGGGTCAAAGTGGGGTTTCTGATGGGTCACTAACCAGCCTATACTAAGCAGTTTGGATATCAGGCAGGTATCAACAGTAGTTACAAAAACAGGCTATGCAACAGAATAGGAGCAATCAATTACAGTAGCAAAATCTAATGCAAGCATGAGAAAATAGAATGGGCGATATCGGGATGATCAAAAGTGGGGGCTTGCCTGGTTGCTCGGCGGCAAAGGCAGGGTCGTCAGGGGTCATCGACCTCTGCAGCCGCGTCGGTCGCGGGGTCTATCAGAATAGAAGAGGGGGAAGAAACAGTAAATACAAAGCACACAGATGCATGACATGATAATAAGCGGTGCTAGGTGTGTTCTAACGCAGTGCTACATGATACCGGTGAAGGGGGAAATCATCCGAGAATGCTTTCCCGAAGTCTGGCCTTTTCGGACAAACAAACCGGAGGGGGACGATTGCAGGTTTGCTATGCTAGGGACGCGTGACAGACGAACGGACTACGTATTCGGGTTCGTCTCGTCTTTCTGAGCAACTTTCATGTACAAAGTATTTTCATCCGAACTACGGATATTTTTCTATGATTTTTCAAAGATTTAACAATACCCGGAAAATCCCTGAAATTTTGCCAAGTTTGAGAATTCGTCAGTTTTTTTTAAACATCACTTAGCTATTTTCAAAAGGCTACAACTATTGTTCTGTACATCCTATGATTTTGTGCCTTATATCAATTTTGAGTATTCTCTGTGATCTACAAGATAGTATCACTTTCATCCATATTAGAGCTCATTTGCTTGATCATCAACAGCTCTAAAGTAGCTATCACAATAACTCTGTTTTCAGCCTTTTCTGTTAACAGAACATAGACTTTTATCATTTTTATAGGAATTAATCCAGGCAACTTTTGGATTTGGTCCAATGGAAAGAATTGAACCCTGTCAAGTGTACTACATGCCCATATAATTTTTATCTATGTTCGAGCTTGTTTTGCTGCTGTTTA
Organism: Thinopyrum elongatum; assembly: GCA_011799875.1. Taxonomy (NCBI): domain Eukaryota; kingdom Viridiplantae; phylum Streptophyta; class Magnoliopsida; order Poales; family Poaceae; genus Thinopyrum; species Thinopyrum elongatum. Next base: position 219,723,404 of record CM022299.1, on the reverse strand, counting down.
AGTGCTGTCTAGAGGGCTAGTCAGTATAAAAGCAGTAAAGCTAGCCACTGCTACAATAACTGAATGTTACTGTAGCAGAGCAGCAGCAGAATGCAGCAGCAAAGTAGTAGCAGCGGCGTGGCACAGGCACGGCGAGGCCGGCCGAAGGCGGGCGAGGCCGGAGCCACACATACACACTGCACGCACCACACACACACAGAGCACGCGCGCACACAGCACACGCGCACACACACACAGCCGCACTTGGCCATGGCTATGGCCTGCAGCGGCAGCAGTAGAAGTAGCGGAGCAGCGGCGGAGGTTAGCATCAGCAGCGGGCAGCAGCAGTAGCATAGCAGCAGCAACGCAGCAGCAACAACAACTAGCAGCAGCAACGTGAGAGCAGCAGAGCAGCTACGGATAGAGAGCAGTGGCAGCAAGCACGCACGTACGCGTACGCGTATGCGGGAGCTCGGACGAGCTCGGGACGGCGGCTACGGCAACGAATCGAGGGGGCAAGCAGGGGGGAATGGGGAAGGAGCTCACCGTGAAGCTTGTAGACATGGTTTGGGAGCGCGGGGTGGCCGGAGTGCGACAAACCCGTCGACGAAAGGCGATGGCCGTGGTGGGAAAAGGGCTCGATGCCGAGCGTACGACGCGGCCTAGCTTGAATCAACGATTGTAGGCGAAGGAGACGATGATGGCGGAGCTCCCAGACATCTTGGCGCGACAAGGGGAGGCCGGTGGCCGCGGGATCGACGAGGTGGCGGCGACCACAAGCTTCGGTGACGAACAAATGAATGGGGCGAACGGGAGAGAGAGAATGGTCAGGCTAGGGTTTGTCCCTGGGGTTGAGGACAGCCTTATCCTCTCCTAGACGGGCTTTGTAGCGCCAGATGTCGAGCATCGGCGTCCCAGGCGCCGTGGATGGCCGACAGCGCCATGGCTCTGTCTCCTCTGTATAGAAGGAGGGAAGGCCTGTGGTGGCTGGGTCTTGTACTGTTCCAACAGGCCAAAGTGCACAGTAGTGTGTTAGTATTTTTCCCTTTTCTTTTCCGCCAAACATTTCAGCCACTGTTTTGCATTTAAATTAAATACCAAATGAATTTTTATATGCATGAAACTGGTCACATAAATTGAGCACAATATTTTGGAGAGGCCCACAAAGTTTCAAGTCAATTTGGAAATACATAAACATTTGTTTATTTTGAAATGGTTTTTTTTGTTGCTGTTGGACCACTTTATATTTTACTAGGGATTAATTGGTGAATCAAATGATGTTGATTTCAACATGATACTGGTCGGTGGAATTTTTTAGATAATATGAACATTTTAGTTTCTAGATTTGAACAATTTTTATTTTCACTTTAAGTTTGAATAAATTCATTTGAATTGGAATTTGAAATGGATGACAATTAATGATGATCAGGCACTGTTGAATAGGATGACTTGGCATTATCAAAAGGCAATCACTGTAGCCATTACATAGGGATGTTACAGAGATCGCGATGGATGAAGGAATAAGGAGTGAAAAGAGCCTAAGATTGGGGATGCCCCATGGCACCCCAAGTTAATATTCAAGGATAACCAAGCAACTAAGCTTGGGGATGCCCCGGAAGGCATCCCCTCTTTCTTCTAACGACCATCAGTATTTTACTTGGAGCTATATTTTTATTCGTCACATATCATGAGTTTTGCTTGGAGCGTCTTGTATTATATGAGTCTTTGCTTGTTTTGCTTTTTTGTCACAAGTATCCTTACTGGACACACCTATTTGAGAGAGCCAAAATTATGCTATGATTTTTTAGAATTGCTCTATATGCTTCACTTAAATTTTTTGAGCTATGGAATTGCTCTAGTGCTTCACTTATATCTTTTTGAGCACGATGTGCTTTAATATTTTTTGAAGAAATGCTCTCATGCTTCACTTAGATTTATTTGAGAGTTAGTAAATTTTTGAATAAATTCTCTCATACTTCACTTATATTATTTTGAGAGATGAAATTTTTTATGCTCATGTTCTTCACTTAAATTTGATGGAGCTATTTAAATGCAATTGCAATATATGAAACTAGTCCCAAAGTGATAGATATTCAAGAGGGATATAATAAAAACTTTCATGAAGATCATTGGACAAAATAAACTTGATTCCTTGTAATAGTTTTGAGATATGATGATAGTGATATGTGAGTCATGTTGGTGAGTAATTATGCTTTAGTAAGAATATTGGTGTTAAGGTTTGTGATTACCTATGTGAGCACGAAAGTCAATAGTTATGCAATGAAATTACATCCTACTTATGGTGCATTATTTGGTGTTAGTTATGCTTAATGCTCGCTTATGTGAATTTTCGTTTCTTGGTTGGTTGCTTCTCAATCTTTTTGCTAGCCTCCACTTGTACTAAGTAGAAATACTACTAGTGCATCCAAAATCTTTAAACCCAGTTTTGCCATATGAGTCCACCATACCTGCCTATATGCGGCATTTCCATGCCGTTCTAAGCAAATTTGTATGTGCCATCTCTAATTTTCAAAATGAATTTCCTTTTTGTGTGCCCATACCGCTCATGAAGCGGCAGGGGGTGGCCAATATTTTTCATGCTAGATGTGTTATTCTCAAGATGAGTGTTTATTCACTTGTCATTGCATGAGAGTGTGGCGGTAATAGGGATGCCCAGTCCCGAAATGAAAAAGAAATTTACTTTATGTTGTCAAATAATAAATTCCTTGGAAAGTGTTGGTATGGAAGGCACCCATGGATACGGCTAGCCATGGATTGTGAAAGAATGGTGGAAAAGGAATAAACTTTATTTTATGTTTGGGAACCGCCTATGATATCTTGCATGGAAAGTGTTGGGAATTACTCGGTCGTTTTCATTGACGGGAAAAGTATGCCACTCAAAAAATTTTATCTCTCAATTTAAGATTTGAGCTCTGGCACCTCTACAAATCCCTACTTCCCTCTGCGAAGGGCTTATCTATTTACTTTATGCAATTTTTATTTTTATTTGAGTCTCCATCTTCTCCTATAAAGCACCAACTAGGAAGCACTATGATCATACTTGAGCATTGGTTGTAGCTAATATGCGAGTGTGTTTCATGAATGGATCAATGATTGAGCATGATGGGCTAGGGATAACTTTCTTTAGTGTTGATATTTTGAAAGTCATGGTTGCTTGTTGATATGCTTGAGTGTTGAAATCTTCATGTAAAAACTAGACTATTGCTTTGAACCATATAAAAGTCCAAATGTCCATGCTACAAAGGAAAAGAATATGTGATGAGCATGTCAGGCAGCATTCCACATCAAAAATTCTGTTTTTATCATTTACCTACTCGAGGACGAGTAGGAATTAAGCTTGGGGATGCTGATACGTCTTCAATGTATCTATAATTTTTTGCTTGTTCCATGCTATTATATTATCATTCTTGGATGTTTTATAATCATTTTATAGTAACTTTATATCATTTTTGGGGACTAACCTATTGACATAGTGCCAAGTGCCAGTTGCTGTTTTTTACTTCGCAGAATATCAGTATCAAACAGAGTCCAAATGCAACAAAACTTTTTGGAGATTTTTTCTGGACCAGAAGACACCCAGTGGGCCAAGAAAACACCAGAGGGGAGGCCCGTAGGGAGCACAACCCACCAGGGCCCGGCCAAGAGCCCAGGCGTGCCCAGGGGGTTGTGCCCCCCCACAGAGACCTTCTGCACCGCCTGTTCGCCCTATAAATTCCCAAATATTCCAGAAACCGTAGGGGAGTCGACGAAATACAATTCCAGCTGCCGCAAGTTCCAGAACCATGAGATCCAATTTAGACACCATCACGAAGGGGTTCATCATCCTCATTGGTGCCTCTTCGATGATGCGTGATTAGTCCACCATAGACCTAATGGTCCGTAGGCAGTAGCTAGATGGCTTCTTCTCTCTTTTTGATTCTCAATACAATGGTCTCTTGGAGATCTATTTGATGTAACTCTTTTTACGGTGTGTTTGTTGGGATCCGATGAACTTTGAGTTTATGATCAGATCTATATCCATGAATATTATTTGAGTTTTCTTTGATCTCTTATATGCATGATTATTTATAGCCTCGTATTTCTTCTTCGAATCTTTGGTTTAGTTAGGCCAACTAGATCGATTTTTATTGCCATGGGAAGAGGTGGTTTGTGATGGGTTCGATTTTGCGGTGTTCTTTCCAGTGACAGAATGGGCAGCAAGACACATATGTATCGTTGCTATTAAGGATAACAAGATGGGGGCTATTCCTACATGAATAGATCTCATCTACATCATGTCATCGTTCTTATTGCATTACTCTGTTTCTACATGAACTTAATACACTAGATGCATGCTGGATAGCGGACGATGTGTGGAGTAATAGTAGTAGATGCAGGCAGGAGTCGGTCTACTAATCTTGGACGTGATGCCTATATATTGATCATTGCCTTGATATCGTCATAATTATTCGATCTTCTATCAATTGGCCAACAATAATTTGTTTACCCATCGTATGCTATTTCTCGAGAGAAGCCACTAGTGAAATCTACGGCCCCTGGGTTTATTGTTTATCATATTTGCTTTGAGATCTATTTTTATTCGCTTTTATTTTCAGATCTATTATTCCAAAAACCCAAAAATACCTTGCTGCACTTTTTTATTATTTATTTTATTTCGTGTTTTGTCGAGAGCTATTTATCCAATCTACCACAAATTTATCTATCTTTTTACCGTGGAGGGATTGACAACCCCTCTTACGTGTTGGGTTGCAAGTATTTGTTCTTTGTGTGCAGGTACCGTTTACATAGTGTTGCTTGGTTCTCCTACTGGATTGATACCTTGGTTTCACAACTGAGGGAAATACCTACCGTAGCTATACTGCATCATTCCTTCCTCTTTGGGGAAATACCGACGCAGTTTCAAGCGACATCACATGTATTGTTGCTATTAAGGATAAAAAGATGGGGTCTGTTCCTACATGAATATATCTTTGCTGCATCATGCCATCATTCTTATTGCATTACTCCGTTTTTCCATGAACTTAATACACTAGATGCATGCTGGATAGCAGTCGATGCGTGGAGTAATAGTAGTAGATGCAGGCAGGAGTCGATCTACTAATCTTGGACATGATGCCTATATACATGATCATTGCCTTGGATATCGTCATGATTAATTATTCACTTTTCTATCAATTTCCCAATAGTAATTTGTTTACCCACCGTATGATATTTTCTTGGGAGAAGCCTCTAGTGAAAACTACGGCCCCCATGTCTGTTTTCCTATCATATTAAACCAAAAATACCTTGCTGCGATTTTTCTTTATTTATTTTATTTTGTGTTTTAGTTAGATCCATTTACCAAAACCTATACAATTTAATCTATCTCATTACCGAGGAGGGATTGACAACCCCTCTTACGCGTTGGGTTGCAAGTTTTTGTTGTTTGTGTGCAGGTGCTGTTTACATAGTGTTGCTTGGTTCTCCTACTAGATTGATAACCTTGGTTTCATAACTGAGGGAAATACTTACCTTTGCTGTGTTGCATCATCCTCTCCTCTTCGGGGAAATACCAACGCAGATACAAGCAATCAATACTCAACCATCATTTAGTCTTCTATGATTGCTAACACTCACACCATATATATGGAGCAAAAAGTTTCAGCCAGACACATAGGATGATAGGGGCTTATAGTTTTGCCTCCCAACTTATTCACCTCAAGGGTAATGTCAACAATAATAACTCATGACCACTCATGTCCAACTGGATATATATGCCTAGATCTTTCCCCACCACATGATGCTTGCAACAGAGAAAAATAAAAATGAATAGAGGAGAACACTATTGACTCTTGCATAAAAAGTAAATACATAAAAGTAAAAGATAGGCCCTTCGTAGAGGGAAGCAGAGGTTATCATGCGCTTTTTATTTTTGGATGCGCAAGCTCGTAATGCAAAGGAACATCACGTTATATTTCCCCTTGTGATAGCAACTTTTATTATGCTGTCCGTCGCTTTTATTTATTTACCATCACAAGTTCATACTACACTTATTTTCCCTTACAATAAAAGATCAAACATATTTAGAACCAATTTTTATTGCCTTATGCACCAATGACAACTTACTTGAAGGATCTTATTCAATCCATATGTAGGTATAGTGGACTCTCATAACATGAAACTGAGTTTAAGGGTTTTTTGGATGCACAAGTAGTATCTCTACTTGGTGCGGATTCTTGGCTAGCAAAGATATTGAGCAAGCACAACATGTTGAAGGATCTATGTTGGTGTACACAAACAGGGGTGTTTGTTTCCCCGTGACCCGTGCACAGACCGGCAGAGCCATTAGGCGAACCACCTCTTCGCCAAAGCAAATCAAGGAGAGCATTAAGAAACACAAGACATCAGGACATCACCTTGGGAAGGCCTCCCTTGCTGGGCAGGAGAGCCTTGCCAGGTCGAGACTGCCCTGAGGAGAAGTCCAGGTTTGCCTCAGCAGGCCTGCCGGGGCTGCCAAGGCCAAGCCCCGCCAAGCTCTTTCAATGAGGAATCCCCACCAAGACACCACCGCTCCACCTCATCGCACCCAAGTCACTCATCCATGCGGTGTCAAGGTGTTAAGCAACCAGGTGTATCCTCTCGAGCACGTGGCAGCATAAAGGAGAAGAGTTTAACTTTATTGACACCCGTCTAGGAGGCGTGTCAAGCTGATAAGAAGAGGCAGATCAACGGCGTGACAGGCTTGCCGGGATTCGCCCTCGACACGACACTGGGTTTAAAGATTTTGGTTGCACAAGTATTATTTCTACTTAGTACAAGTGGAGGCTAGCAAAAAGATTGAGAAGCAACCAACCAAGAAATGAAAATTCACATAAACGAGCATTAAGCATAACTAACACCGAATAATGCACCACAAGTAGGATGTAACTTCATTGCATAACTATTGACCTTCATGCTTTCATAGGGAATCACAAACCTTAACACCAATATTCTTACTAAAGCATAATTACTCACCAACATGACTCACATATTATTATCTCCATATCGCAAAACTATTGCAGGGAATCAAACTTATCGTATCCAATGATCTACATGAAAGTTTTTATTATATCCTTCTTGGATATTCATCATATTAGGACCAATTTCATAGCTTGTGCAAATTGTCATCACTAGTATCAACTCTCAAAATAATATAAGTGAAGCACAAGAGTAAATAACAAACTACTCCAAAAAGATATAAGTGAAAATCAAACGAGTAGTCATGTAAATGGGTAGCTATTTGACGACTCTCTTTTATTTAAAAACTTTAAGATCTAAGTATCTTATTAAAACAGCAAGCAAAACAAAATAAAATGAAATTCCAAGAATAGCACAACACATGTGAAGAAGCAAAAACTTAGGCTCAACCGATACTAACCGATAATTGTTGATGAAGAAAGGCGGGATGCCTACCGGGGCATCCCCAAGCTTAGATGCTTGAGACTTCTTGAAATATTATCTTGGGATGCCTTGGGCATCCCCAATCTTGAGCTTTTGTGTCTCCTTAATTCCTTTTATATCACGGTTTTCCTAAATCTTAAAAACTTCATCCACACAAAACTCAACAAGAACTCGTGAGATAAGTTAGTATAAATCAATGCAAAACCTTATCATTCTCTACTGTAGCAAATAACTGAAATTATAATTTAAAATTTCTTACTAAATGCCTATGCATATTTAATACTCCTATCCTCAAATAGAATCATTAAACAAGCAAACATATGCAAACATAACAGCAATCTGTCTAAACAGGACAGTCTGTAAAGAGTGCAATATTATTCATACTTCCCTAACTCCAAATTTTTTGAAAATTTTCCACACTGTATAAAATTTATCATAGCTATTTGCGCAAAAAAATCCAACATTTTATCACATTCTTACTTTTCTCAATAATTCACGCACTAGCGTGCAACTTTCTGTTTTCAAACAGCAACATATAGACTTGCAAAATAAGCATGGCAAAGGCTATACTTGACATTTTTATTGAAATAAAACATATAAAACATTATTCCAAATAACATAAAGCAAATACTAATAAAATAAAATGATGCCCCAAGCAAAACACATATCATGTGACGAATGAAAATGTAGTTCCAAGTGAGGTTACCGACAATGTTGGAGACGAAAGAGGGGATGCCTTCCGGGGCATCCCCAAGCTTAGTTGCTTGGATATTCCTTGAATATTACCTTGGGGGTGCCTTGGGCATCCCCAAGCTTAGGGTCTTTTCACTCCTTATTCTCCTCATATCGATATCTCACCCAAAACTTGAAAACTTCAATCACACAAAACTTAACGGAACTTCGTGAGATGGGTTAGTATGATAAATACAAATCATTCACTTTGGTATTGCCAAGATAAGATTCATAATTGTTCTCACACAATGCCTACTGTAATCTACAATTTCCACAATTTATATTAAGCAATATAAGCCATAGAAACCATAAAACAAGCAAACAGTTGAAAACAGAATCTGTCAAAAACAGAACAGTACGTAAAGATCTGAATTTTAGTCATACTTATGCAACTCCAAAAATTCTGAAAATTTAGGACAACGTAGGAAATTTGTATGTAAATCATCTGTAAAAAATTCAGATCAAGTCAACTATCATCCACACTCCAGTGATTTTTAAAAATTCTGTTACTGGGCATAAAAGTTTCTATTTTTGCACAGAATCAAGTCAACTATCATCCACACTATCCCAAAGGCTTTACTTGGTAGTTTATTAAAACAAAAGCTATAAAACATGATTACTACAGTAGAATAATCATGTGAACACACAAAAACAGTAGGTAAAAGTGTTGGGTTGTCTCCCAACAAGTGCTTTTCTTTAATTCCTTTCTAGCTAGGCATGATGATTTCAATGATGCTCACATAAAAGATAAGAATTGAAATATAAAGAGAGCATCATGAATCACATGGAAAGCACATTTAAGTTTAACCCACTTCATATGCATAATGATTTTGTGAGCAAACAATTTATGGGAACAAGAATCAACTAGCATAGGAAGGCAAAACAAGTGCAACTTCAAAACTTTCAACATAAAGAGAGGAAACTTGATATTAGTGAGAAGCCTACAAGCATATGTTCCTCTCTCATAATAATTTTTAGTAGCATCATGAATGAATTCAACAATATAGCTATCACATAAAGCATTCTTTTCATGATCCACATGCATAAATTTTTTATTACTCTCCACATAAGCAAAATTATTCTCATGAATAGTAGTGGGAGCAAATTCAACAAAATAACTATCATGAGATACTTGATTGGCATAATCATATTGAGCGTTAAAATCATGATGACAAGTTTCATTGTTATCATTATTCTTTATATCATACATGTCATCACCATAATCATCATAGATAGGAACTTTGTTGTCATAATCAATTGAGACCTCTTCCAAAATAGTGGATTCATCATTAAATAAAGTCATGACCTCTCCAAATCCACTTTCATAATTATAATCATCATAAATAGGAGGCATGCTTTCATCATAAGAAATTTGCTCATCAAAACTTGGGAGACTAAAAATATCATATTCATCAAATATAGCATCCCCAAGCTTATGGCTTTGCATATCATTAGCATCATGTATATTCAAAGAATTCATACTAACAACATTGCAATCATGCTCATCATTCATGGATTTTGTGCCAAACATTTTATTGAGTTCCTCTTCTATCAATTGAGCACAATTTTCCTTTCCTTCATTTTCAAGAAAGACATGATATAGACGAATAATATGAGGCCACCTCAATTCCATTTTTTGTAGTTTTCTTTTTATAAACCAAACTGGTGATAAAATAGAAAACAAAAAGATTCAATTGCAAGATCTAAAGATATACCTTCAAGCACTCACCTCCCAGGCAATGGCGCCAAAAAAGAGCTTGATGTCTACTACACAACTTGTTCTTGTAGACTCGTGTTGGGCCTCCAAGCGCAGAGTTTTGTAGGACAGTAGCAATTTTCCCTCAAGTGGATGACCTAAGGTTTATCAATCCGTGGGAGGCGTAGGATGAAGATGGTCTCTCTCAAACAACCCTGCAACCAAATAAAAAAAGTCTTTTGTGTCCCCAACACACCAAATACAATGGTAATTTGTATAGGTGCACTAGTTCAGCGAAGAGATGTTAATAAAAGCGTAGTAGTGATAGTAGATATTGATTTTTGCAATAGGAATAATAAAAAAACAGCAAGGTAGCAATTGATAAAACGGAGCACAAATGGTATTGCAATGCTTGAAAATGAGGCCTAGGGTCCGTACTTTCACTAGTGCAATCTCTCAACAATGCTAATATAATTGGATCATATAACCATCCCTCTACGTGCGATGAAGAATCACTCCAAAGTTCTTATCTAGCGGAGAACATAAGAAGAAATTGTTTGTAGGGTACAAAACCACCTCAAAGCTATTCTTTCCGATCAATCTATCCTAGAGTTCATACTAAAATAACACCAAGCTATTCTTTCGGATCAATCTAACCAAGAGTTCGTACTAAAATAACACCATATGATACACATCAACCAACTCTAATGTCACCTAGATACTCCAATGTCACCGCGAGTATCCATGAGTTGATTATACGATATGCATCAAACAATTTCAGATTCATAATACTCAATCCAACACAAAGAACCTCAAAGAGTGCCCCAAGATTTCTACCGGAGAAACAAAGACGAGAACATGCATGAACCCCTATGCATAGATTACCCCAATGTCACCTCGAGAATCCGCGAGTTGACTACTCCCTCCTCATCATGGTGGCCACCGGGATGATGAAGATGGCCACCGGTGATGATTTCCTCCCTCCGGCAGGGTGCCGGAACGGGGTCTAGATTGGTTTTTCGTGGCTATAGAGGCTTGCGGTGGCGGAACTCCAACGTATCTATAATTTATGAAGTATTCATGCCATGTTTACAACAATTTTATATGGTTTTGGTATGATTTGATTAGAACTAACCTGGACTGACGCTGTTTTCAGCAGAACTACCATGGTGTCATTTTTTGTGCAGAAATAAAAGTTCTCGAAATGGGCTGAAAATTTATGATGATTTTTTTGGACCAAAAGAGACCCCCGAAGCACCGGAGCTGGACCAGAAGAGTCCCGGGGAGTCCACAAGCCAGGGGGCGTGCCCTACCCCCTGGGCGCGCCTTGAGGGCTTGTGGGCCCCTCGGGCACCTCCTTGACGTGAGACCGATGCCAAAAATTCTTATAAATGCCCAAACCTCCGAAAAGAACCCTAGATCGGGAGTTCCGCCGCCGCAAGCCTCTGTAGCCACGAAAAATCAATCTAGGCCCTCTCCGGCACCTTGCCGGAGGGGGCCATCATCATCGGAGGCCATGGAGGAGGAAGCCGGAGGGGGCCATCATCACCATGGAGGCCAAGGACCAGAGGGAGAACCTCTCCCCATCTAGGGGGGAGGCCATGGAGGAGGAAGCACAAGGGGGAGACTCTCTCCCCCTCTCTCTCGGTGGCGCCGGAGTGCCACCGGGGGAACCATCGCCACGGTGATCGTCTTCATCAACATCACCTTCTTCATCACCGTCCTCATCTCTTTTAAGCGGTCCACTCTCCCGCACCCCGCTATAATCCCCTACTTGAACATGGTGCTTTATGCCACATATTATGATCCAATGATTTGTTGCCATCCTATGATGTTTTGAGTAGATTTCTTTTGTCTTTTGCGTTGATTGATGATCTAGATTGGTTTGAGTTGTATGTTTTATTTTGGTGCTGTCCTATGGTGCCTTCCGTGCCACGCACACGTGAAGGATTCCCGCTGTAGGGTGTTGCAATACATTCATGATTCGCTTATAGTGGGTTGCTAGAGTGACAGAAGCTTAAACCCGAGTAAGGGGGTTGTTGAGTATGGGATAAAGGGGACTTGATACTTTAATGCTATGGTTGGGTTTTACCTTAATGATCTTTAGTAGTTGCGTATGCTTGCTAGAGTTCCAATCATAAGTGCATATGATCCAAGTAGAGAAAGTATGTTAGCTTACACCTCTCCCTCATATAAAATTGCAATAATGATTACCGATCTTGTTAACAATTGCCTAGGATAATTCCGCACACCGATCCATCATTATTCCACACTCGCTATTTATAATATATATTAATGTATTCTAACTTTATGTTAACAGCACCTATTTTTTTATATTTTAGCTCTCTGATATCTTGCAAAGCTATCCTCTTCATACCCACAACGTAGTTTTATTTCTCGTTTCTAGATGGAAGCAAACGTTCGGTGTACGTAGAGTTTTATCAGTGGCAGATAGGACTTGAGAGAATATTGATCTTACCTTTAGCTCCTTGTGGGTTCGACACTCCATACTTATCACTTCCACCTTTGGAAATTGCTACGATGATTCCTTGCACTTGGGGATTATCAAGCTCTTTTCTGACGCCGTTGCCGGGGACCAATAGTGTGGGGTTAATATTTTCGTGTATGCTTGTTTGCTTTCTTCACTAAGTAGATTTTGTTTTACCTTTTGTTTTTGTTTTCTTTAGTTGTGGGTGAAACAATATTTTTTTTAAAAGAATGCAAAATACAAAAAAATTACTTGCCTCTTATGCCTAATTTTTTTTCAAAAAGAGAAGTGATTGGAAGGTTATGCATTGGAGAAGTGAGGGTCGACCTTGAACACTTGTGTTCATGCTCATGGAAACAATGTAGAATTTTTCATGGAAGTTTCTCAAAAATAAATATCCCTTTGTATATATCCATTGTATTATAAAAATAATGTGCCAAGATTTGTCTTTAGGATGATTAGATTGCTTGTTTGCTATGTGTGGTGCAAAAATAGAAACTTTGGCTGTAGTGCGTGATTTTACATTTTTTACTGGAATGTCAAAAGTTTCTGAATTTTTTACACAGTACTTCTATGATTTTTTCCCTATTTTTCAGAATTTTTGGAGTTACAGAAGTATACGAAATTTCCAGATTCCTACATACTGTCCTGTTTTTGACAAATTCTGTTTTCTATGTGTTGTTCACTTATTTTGATGAATCTATGGGTAGTATCGGGGGTATGAACCAAGGTGAAGTTGGAATACAGTATATATAATGCTAATATGAAATTGGAATGAGTTTACAACAGTACCTAAAGGTAGTGATTTGCTTTATTATACTAATGGATCTCACAAGGTTTTTTGTTAAGTTTTGTGTGGATGAAGTGTTCGAAGATCGAGGAGTTATCGATCTGAGAAGAATAAGGAGAGGCAAGAGTTCAAGATTGGGGATGCCCAAGGCACCCCAAGTAAATATTTCAAGGATACTCAAGCATCTAATCTTGGGGATGCCCGGTTGGCATCCCATCTTTCTTCTTCAACAATTATCGGTATACCTCGGTTTTTGTTTTGTTCACATGATATGCATCTTTTATGTTTATTTGTATTTTCTTTTCCTTTATGCACCATGCTAGTATGAGATACTCCATCATTGATTTATAGAATGCTTCATGTGCTTCACTTAAATCTTTTGAGTATGGCTTTATAGAATGCTCTTTGTGCTTCACTTAAATCTTTTGAGTATGGCTTTATAGAATGCTTCGTGTGCTTCACTTTTATATTTTGAGCTTGGATATTGGTCAACCTATATTAATTGTATAATGCTCTATGAACTTCACTTATATCTTTTAGAGTCTGAATAAAATTATCATCGGAATTGGGCTTGGAAGAGTATCATTAAAATTTCATGCCTAGCTAAAAAGGCATTAAAGAAAAGCGCTTGTTGGGAGACAATCCAATACTTACCCCTACTGTTTTTGTGTGTTCACATGATTAAGCTAATGCAGTAATCATGTTTTATAGCTTTTTTTTAATAAAGTGCCAAGTAAAGCCTATAGGATAGTGTGGTTGATAGTTGATTTGCTTCTGTGCAAAAACAGAAACTTTTGTATCCAGTAACAGAATTGTAAAAAATCACTGGAAAGTGGAAAAATTCTGAATTTTTTACAAAGTATTTATATACAATTTTTTTACGTTGAAATAATATTTCAGAATTTTTGGAGTAATATAAATATGAGAATAATTCAGATCTTTACTGACTGTTCTGTTTTTGACAGATTCTGTTTTCGATGCATAGTTTGCTTGTTTTCTAGTTTCTATGGCTTATATTGCTCAATATAAATTGTAGAAATGATATGGTACAGTAGGAATTGTGTGAGAACAGTTATGGATATTATCTTGACAGTACCAAAGTGAATGATTTGTCTTTATCATACTAACCCTTCTCACGAAGTTCCGTTAAGTTTTGTGTGATTGAAGTTTTCAAGTTTTGAGTGAGATGTCGATATGAGGAGAATAAGGAGTGGAAAAACCCTAAGCTTGGGGATGCCCAAGGCACCCCAAGGTAATATTCAAGGAATACTCAAGCTCCTAAGCTTGGGGATGCCCCGGAAGGCATCCCCTCTTTCGTCTTCAAAACTATCGGTATACCTTACTTGGAGCTATATTTTTATTCATCACATGATATGTGTTTTGCTTGGAGCGTATTTTCATTTTACTAGCTGTTTGAATAAAATCATTGGATCTGAAATCTTGAATGAGAGAGAGTCCTAACATGGCTATTTAACTACTCATCGATCTTCACTTATATCTTTTGGAGTAGTTTTGTCATTTACTCCCGTGCTTCACTTAGATCCTATGAGTAAATGGTTGAATGAATTGAATATCATAAATCAGAAATTATATATGTTTCATATGCTTATCCCATGGGGAGTAATTACTTCACATATAAAAAGTATAGGTGGTAAAATTTATTGAAAGTTAGCAAACTCAACATTGGTCACTTGAACAATTCATGAAAGAATATTGAAGGAAGAGAGATTTCACATATAAATATACTATCTTGGACATCTTCTATGATTGTGAGCCCCATTAATTATTTTCAAACTTGAGCAAATTAGTTGAAGTTGGACAAGGAAGACAACTTGAGAGAATATTCATCTTACCTTTAGCTCCTTGTGGGTTCGACACTCCATACTTATCACTTCCACCTTTGGAAATTGCTACGATGATTCCTTGCACTTGGGGATTATCACTAGTCACTTATCGATGCCGTGTCAAGCCCCCCAGGTGATTAAGTGGCACTCACTAAGCACGTGGCAGCTTGTTGGAAGACAGATCACACCCATTTGACAACCGTCCAGAGGCATGTCAAGATGATAAGCAAGAGATGGCTAAGCGGCAATATAAGCTTGCCGGGGATGCACCCCTGCAAGCCACCTAAGGTAGCATTTATGGCATTTTGTCCTAAGTGCCAGAGTTAGGTATGATAGCACTGTTTGCTATCTAATCACGAGATAATGTCTATTTTGCCACTTTGGTTACCCCTTGGGCTATAAAAGGAAGTCCAAGGCAACCTAGAGAGGGATTCGGACCCTTACGCACTTGTACTCGCATAGTAGCTCTCTCCGAGGCCGCCTTGCCAGGCTTGAGCACTGCGTGTTCTTCGTGTTCGTCCATCCAATCCACCAAAATAGGAGTAGGGTTTTACGCTTCTTAGGGGCCCGAACCTGGGTAAAAACCAACAGAGTCACATCGCTGTGCTGCATCATGGCCTCCGCTCTTTGTGCAACTGACCCCCCTGCCGAACCACAAAGGGGCCTGTGGCCCCATAGGTGACCGTGTCCACGCACGACATCTTTGGCGTGCCAGGTAGGGGTGGTGGTTGCTTGCGCGAACCCAAAGTTGTGAACAGCGCGTCGATCTTCATCATCGCCTTCTTTGTCATGGACGAAGAGGAGGAGCAATGCAGCTCCCTAGCCTCCTCCTTCCGAGACTCCATCGCATGTTTCCGCCACTGCAATGGAGGCGGCGAGGGCGAGGGACGTCGGTGCTATGGTCAGCACGGCTAGCACAGATAACATGGCCGCCGTGCCATCCGCGGTCAGAAGGTAGGGCGGGCCGAGCGATGGCGCCGCCCTTCTCGCAATCCTCGGTCAAGCACACTTGATCCCAAGAGGTGTCACTCGGTCTGACAGGCCAGAGAATGGTGCGTACTTGGCCTCCCTTTCCCTCCTTCCTCGCCAATGATCAGGATGCGTAGCGGCGATGCCGCCGGCGTCGATAAGTTCGCAAGAAGCTCGGTCCTGCATTTGTCCCACCAAGGGTAAATCCTAAGCTGAATGCTAGAGCGAATCCGTTGTTTGGCACCCCCGGCAAGCAAACCACGGCAAGGCCGCGTATGCCAACGTGTCCATCATGCTGGTCGCTAAGGGGTCTGTCGGCGTTCTGGGAACCAGGTGTGGCGCCCCCGACTCAATCGTACACTACTCATACACGCAAACGTGTACGATAAAGCACAGGGACTCACGGGAAGATATCACAACACAACTCTAACACAATTTAAACGGAGGTCCACAATATTACAGACCAGGGATCCGAAGATCCGAATACATAAGTCAGTCATACAAATATTATCTGAGTACAGACATAGTTAGACAAGTTTTGCCTTAAGAAGGCTAACACAAACAGTGACACTAGATCGAAAGGCGTTGGCCTCCTGCCTGGGAGCCTCCGATCCTACTCCTGGTCATCTGGCTCGATCCAGTAGTAAGTACCCTCTGGACACTCCTGGTAGTAAGCTCCGGTGGTGGCATCTGGCTCCTGGACTCCATCGTCTGTTTGTATCATCAAGGTAGGGGTATATGGGGAAAAGAGAAAGTAAAGCAACCGTGAGTACTCATCCGAAGTACTCAGCAAGCAAGGATCTATACTACATATGCAACATTATCAATGGAGAAAGGCTGTATATGTGGACTGGGCTGCAGAAATGCCAGAATAGAGAGAAGGCCTAGTCCTATCGAAGACTAGCATCTTCAAACATCTTCACAAGGCCAACATCTTGCAGCAGTAGAAGAGAGTAGAATAGCATTTTATTTAGCAAACATGTTGAAGTACAGCTTAAAGATCCTTCCTCGACTCCCAAGCGAGAAAGCGATCCCGAAGCTTCAATTAAGTAACAAGTATCCAGTTTAAGTAGTAGATCGGGATACACAAACTGAGCGTCCTTTACCGTAGGACCGGCTATCGATAGAAGATTCATCCCTGCAGGGGTGCACTACTGTTACCCAACACGCTCGATCAACTTTGGCCGGACACACTTGCTGGGTAATGCCCGTCCTCGGAAGATCAACACAAAGCAGCGCTCTACCTAGGCTCGGTAGAGAGGTCAGCACGCCGGACTAACCTATGCACCCAGAGGTCTCGGGCCATCGCCCTGGGCACCCTGCGTGTTGCGAGACTGGCCGGGGTGCAGGCGCGACACTGAACTCGTCAGTGAAGTATCCAGCCCAATCCCGACAATCAGCCCGCACGGTGAATCGTGACGTTAGACGAGCTTTCGGAGAAACGTACTTCGCAGAGGGTCCCATAACCATTATCCCGCGTGGTGGTAGTGCGTATAGGGCACGTCGACCCACTCAGATCACACACCCAAATCCAATAGGCTCAATTAGTATCAAGCGGAGACAATCAGAGTCTCTGATTCTCCGCCACAATGTCACACTCGAGTGCCCTTCCGGCACACCCGAAAATCATAGATCCCCAGCGGGTACCCACCAGGGTGGACCCGCCTGTAACAGAGGTCAAGTAATCATGTGGTCATAACATCAAGGGGGAAACCCGAGGAATCACCCTCGGCGGATTCCACTCGACGAAATCATCAGGGTGAACGTATGAGGTATCACCCTCGAGGTTCACACTGAGGGTTGCACGACAGAGTCGTATCGGAAGTGGAGAAGGAGGAATCACCCTCGATGACCATGACCGAACAGCTACACTGCAGAGTATTCATCCGGAGTGCGTTACGAGGTATCACCCTCGGCACTCGAAAGTTACTACGCAGAGTCGTACAACTAAGGGGGTGTGAAGTGAGGTGTCGGTCTCTGGTCGACGATCACGTTGATCGAGTCGTCGATGATCAAGCAGGGGCAACAAAGGAAAGGTGGTGGGGTCACTGATGGTTCATTCCAACCTAAACTAAACAGTTTATCATAGGCAGGTAAGGTAGCAATGAACAGGTTACAACAGCAGGCTATGCATCAGAATAGGAGCATACATTAACAGTAGCAAAATCTAATGCAAGCAGGAGAATAGAATGGGCGATATCTGGAATGCTCAAGGGAGGGGCTTGCCTGGTTGCTCTGGCAAGAGGGGAAGGTCGTCAACGGGTTGCTCGTCGGTAGAGTAGTCGTATCCAGGTGCAGCGCCGTCGGTCTCAGCGTCTATCGAGAGAGAGAAGGAGGGGGAGAGAAACAATAAATTCACGACAATAATGCAAACAACATGTATGACATGCCTAAATGATATGCCGGGGTGTTCTACTGCCTAATTAAATGATTTAGTTAATTTAGGAATTTATTTAGATTTATTTAATTAAAGTTGGGCACTATTCATTTACTGAAAACGGTCTAAAAGTTCAATGTTCTTATAGCTGCGGGCGTCTGACGGGAATACGGAGGACGTATTCGGGTTCGTATCGTCGTTCTGAGCAAGTTTCATGTATAAAATATTTCCATCGGAGTTACGGTTTATTTAATATGATTTTCTAAAGTTTTTATTAATTTCTGGAATTTAATTAATTATTTAAATTAACATTATCCGAAACAGTGTTGCGATGACATCAGCATGACATCATGCTGATGTCAGCAAGGTTAATTAAGTTAATTACTAATTACTGTTTAATTACCACTAATTAGTTAATTAGATTAACCTAATCAGGATTAATTAACTAATTAATTAATTATTTTAATTATTATTATTTTAATTTCTATTTTTTTTATAAAAACGTTTTTGGGCGTGGGCCCCATCTGTCATTGGGCCAGGGGGGAACTGGCCCACTGGCCAGTGGCACAGGGGTGGCGGGGCCCCACCCGTCAGTGGCATGAGGCCACTGACAGGGGCGCGGCGCGCGTGCGCGGCGCGCGCGCGTGTGCGTGCGGCGGCAGGGGCGCGGCAGCGCGGGCGTGTGCGGGCCGGCGGGCAGCAGGAGCGGGGGTGGGCGCGGCGATGGCGAGCGGCAGCGCGGCGCGGGGCGCGTGCAGGGGCAGGCGCGGGCAGCGGGGCGGAGCGCGGCGAGCGGGCGCGAGGGAACGGCCACAGGCGCGCGAACGCGAGCGGCGGGCGGGCGAGCGCGCGTGCGGCATAGCGAGGCGATGGACGCGGTGAGCGCGGGAGCGGGCGACGCGGGCATGGCCAGGGCGCGGCAGCAACGCGGCGGTGTCCGAGGGGAAGGGAGGAGGCCGGAGCCTCACCGCGGTTCGTAGGGACGGGGCAGCGGGGGTCGGGGTGGTCGACGGGGACGACGGCGGAGAGGAAACAGGCCGGTGGGGAGGAGGAGGTAGGCCGGCGAGGTGGCGCGGGCTCTGGGCGGCGGCGCGGTCCAGCGGCGTCGAGGGCAAGCGCGCGGTCGGCGCGGTCGGGGGCGAGCGCGCGCAGGCGCGGGGCGCGAGGCTCGGCGAGCGCGGGGCTGGCCCCTATCCGGTTCTGGATCGGGTGGGGGGGGGGAGTGAGCGAGGGGGTGGGGATCTGTCGGTGGGGGGGTGGGGATTAGGGTTTGGCCTCCTGGGGGAGGCCATATAGGGGAGAGGTGGGCCGGTGGCCCAGTTGGGCCGTGGGGGGGGGGGAGGGGAGGGGGGGGTTTCCTTTTTCTTCTTTTTCTGTTTCGTTTTTCTTTTATCTTTTTCTTTATTCTCTTTTCTCAGTTTAGTAAATAGTCAGGCCTCCTAATGGTTTTTGTAAAACATAACAATTCCTCCAACAAATACTAGGTATTACCTAGCACAACCAAAAATTAGTTTGGAGACAATTGGAGCTCCCAAAATTTTATAATATTTAATATGCATTAATCCTCACTGTTTTAATTATGTTAGAGCCACCTAATTATTTTATTATTTATTGGTTACAATTTTAGACTAGCCTCTGCAATATTTGTTATTTATCGAACATTTTAGTTTTTATGTTGGACAACTTTTATATTTCACTTTCATTTAAATTTGAATTTGACTTAGGAGTTGAAATGCAATATGATGCTAATGATGATTATGCAGTGTTAACCATGCTAACATGTCATTATCAAAAGTGATTATTGTTGCTAATCACCGGGGGTGTTACAATTCTCCTCATCTATTAAGAATTCTCGTCCCGAGAATTAAGAGGAAGACTGAAAGAAAGAGGGGTATTCTTCACGAAGACGATCCTCGCGTTCCCAAGTGGCCTCATCTTCAGAATGATTTGACCACTGAACCTTGAGGAATTTGATTGACTTTTGACGAGTCCGACGTTTAGTTTCATCAAGAACACAGATGGGATATTCTGGATAAGACAGATCTTCCCGTAATTCAAGCACTTCGTGATCCACAGCTCGAATAGGATCCTTGAAGCAGCGACGGAGTTGGGATACATGAAAGACATCATGTACTTGTGAAAGATTTGGCGGCAACTGCAATTGATATGCCACTTCTCCTCGACGGGCAAGAATACGGAACGGGCCAATGTAGCGGGGAGCTAACTTGCCTTTGATTCCGAACCTATGAGTGCCTTTCAACGGAGTGACGCGGAGGTAAGCTTGCTCGCCAGGTTGATAGACCATTTCCTGGTGCTTTCGGTCATAGTTGCTCTTCTGACGAGACTGAGCAGCTTTCAAATGTTCATGGACAATGCGGACTTGATCTTCTGCTTGCTGAATAATGTCCGGACCGACGAGTGAGCGTTCCCCAGTTTCTGACCAATTCAGAGGGGTTCGACACTTACGACCGTATAGAACTTCAAACGGTGCCATCTTCAGACTAGCCTGATAGCTATTGTTGTAAGAGAATTCGGCATACGGGAGAGATTCCTCCCATTTCTTACCGAAGGAGATGACGCAAGCTCGAAGCATATCTTCGAGCACTTGATTAACTCGTTCAACTTGACCCTGTGACTGAGGGTGAAAAGCGGTACTGAACGACAGATGTGTTCCCATAGCTTCTTGGAAACTATTCCAGAATCTGGAGGTGAAGAGGCTGCCACGATCAGAACTGATCTCCAATGGAACACCGTGGAGTGACACAATTCGGGAAACATACAAGTCTGCTAACTGGCTAGCAGTGATTGTCTCCTTAACTGGCAGAAAGTGAGCAACCTTAGAGAATCGATCAATGACGACAAAAATAGCATCATGACCCTTCTGGGATTTGGGAAAACCAGTAATGAAATCCATTTGGACCTTGTCCCATTTCCATTCAGGAATTGCAAGGGGTTGCAGAGTTCCAGCGGGCCTTTGATGTTGAGCTTTAACGCGGCGGCAAACGTCACACTCAGAAACATAACGAGCAATGTCTCGCTTCATATTAGGCCACCAGTATCTCTGACAAATGTCACGGTACATCTTTGTGCTACCAGGATGAATTGACAGAGGGGTGACATGAGCTTCCATCATAACATGTTCTCTCTCATCTTTGAACTTAGGTACGAAGAGACGGTGTTGGAAAAATAGGATCCCATCATTATCAAGATGGAACTCCGACGGTTTTCCTTTTTCAAGGTACCGCTTGATCCTTTCAACTTCAGAGTCATACCGTTGCATAGTTTTGATGCTGTGTTCTAAATCTGGTTCGACAACGAGGGTATTGAGATAACCCTGTGGAACAATATGGAGGTTCAATTTACGAAACTCTTCATAAAGAAGAGGTTGTGATTCCTGAACCATATGGTTGCTGCAATAAGCCTGGCGGCTCAAAGCATCGGCCATTACATTTGCCTTGCCAGGGGTGTATGAGATATTCATATCATAATCGGCTATTGTCTCGAGCCATCTTTATTGATGAAGGTTCAGATCTGGTTGAGTATATAAATACTTCAAACTTTGATGATCCGTATATATCTCGCAACGGTTACCGAGAAGGTAATGTCGCCATAGCTTCAGGGCATAAATAACCGCAGAAAGTTCGAGATCGTGCACGGGGTAATTTTCTTCGTGAGGACGCAATTGTCGGGAGGCATAAGCAATCACCTTGCGTTCTTGCATTAGGACACAGCCTAATCCTTGACGGGAGGCATCGCAGTATATCATGAAATCCTTTTGGGAATCCGGGGGTGCTAATACTGGGGCAGATGTCAATTTATCTTTTAGTGTCTGAAAGCTTTCTTGACATTTTTCTGTCCACTTAAATTTAACACCTTTGTGAAGCAGATTTGTCAATGGTTTTGCAATCTTGGAAAAGTTCTCAACGAATCGACGGCAATAACTTGCAAGTCCGAGAAAACTTCTAACTTGCTTGACATTCTTCAGGGGAGTCCAGTCAAGAATAGCCTGAACTCGTTCGGGGTTAACAGCAATTCCATCCTTGGAAATCACATGTCCAAGGTAAGTTACTTCAGAAAGCCAAAATTCGCATTTGGAATACTTGGCATACAACTGGTGTTCTCGAAGCCTTTCTAGTACCAAACGGAGGTGTTCAGCATGTTCTTCTTTATTCTTAGAATAAACCAGAATATCATCCAAATAAACCACGACGAATTTGTCGAGGTAATCCATGAATATATAATTCATCAGACGGGAGAAAGTTGCTGGAGCATTCGTTAGGCCAAATGACATGACGGTGTATTCATTGGAGCCATAACGAGTGACGAATGCAATCTTGGGAATATCCTCTTCACGGACACGGATCTAGTGATAACCCAACCTCAGGTCGAGTTTAGAGAACACCGATGATCGATCAACTTGCTGGATCCTACTCTCCGTGTGCACTCTGATGCAGAATCCGGTCTCGAGCTGTAAGAAGAGGTCCACGTGCCGGTGTATGACCTCCAACAGCAGGCCAATGAATACCAGCATACATCTGAGTCCTGCGTAGGTAAAGGATGTGCTCAGGATGTATCCCTGCGCGAACAGCGGGTAGCAACTGCGTCATAGCATCGTAGAGACGTGCTCGAGTGGCAACCAACTCGACGGCAAGAGCCCGAACATTGCGATCCAGAGCCTGAGTGCACTGAATCAGAACGCGTGGGTCATAGCGACGTGGCTCGTACGGGGACCAGATAGCTGTGTAGTATCCAGTAGCATCTCCAGCAGGGGCATACGAAATGTATCGGAACTCAGAGTCATCCAAGATATCGCTGAACTGTCCTCGGAGACGTGCGATAGCAGAGTAGGCGGCATCATGGACTGCCATCTCAATTGTCATGCCGATACCGTGGAAAAGGTGTAGCTCGGTGTCTGAGTCATTTTGCTGATCATAGATACGAACATCAGCATGGTACTGCTCCTGATTGAACTCGCGGTAATCCTCGTAGACCATGTACTCGGGGTACCAGCGGTAGCCAAGTCTGATCAGGAGGGCGATCAGAACAGCTGGAAACCCAGGGGCATCACGAGCCCAAGTCCGAAGCACAAGCTGTGTCGTAGGATGTGGTGGAAACAAACGGTCCATCTGAAACAGAGGAAATTCAGATTTGTCAAATGACAATGAGAAGTTTAACTCAACTCGGAGAGAAAGGTTAAACAAAACAATGGAAAGGAAAATGATTATCAGACTAATCAGATCAATGACAGGGAAATCGCACAGATATCCAGCTCTCCGGGTAGACAGGATTTACGAGATCCTAAGTGTCGGCGTTAGTAAAATTTATTTAACCCGAGTAGAAGAGAGATCAGAGTCCCAGAGTATAGACGAGGAATAAAAGATCCTAATACCACCCAGTTGGCGACGTGGGCCCGGAAGCCACACAGCCAAGTTAGTAAATTAGTTTTTCGATGTCTAGACTCAACTTCGGCCAAGGAATTTGGAGGGGGCTTCCTACAGGCAGTCGGCTCTGATACCAACTTGTGGCGCCCCCGACTCAATCGTACACTACTCATACACGCAAACGTGTACGATCAAGCACAGGGACTCACGGGAAGATATCACAACACAACTCTAACACAATTTAAACGGAGGTCCACAATATTACAGACCAGGGATCCGAAGATCCAAATACATAAGTCAGTCATACAAATATTATCTGAGTACAGACATAGTTAGACAAGTTTTGCCTTAAGAAGGCTAACACAAACAGTGACACTAGATCGAAAGGCGTTGGCCTCCTGCCTGGGAGCCTCCGATCCTACTCCTGGTCATCTGGCTCGATCCAGTAGTAAGTACCCTCTGGACACTCCTGGTAGTAAGCTCCGGTGGTGGCATCTGGCTCCTGGACTCCATCGTCTGTTTGTATCATCAAGGTGGGGGTATATGGGGAAAAGAGAAAGTAAAGCAACCGTGAGTACTCATCCGAAGTACTCAGCAAGCAAGGATCTATACTACATATGCAACATTATCAATGGAGAAAGGCTGTATATGTGGACTGGGCTGCAGAAATGCCAGAATAGAGAGAAGGCCTAGTCCTATCGAAGACTAGCATCTTCAAACATCTTCACAAGGCCAACATCTTGCAGCAGTAGAAGAGAGTAGAATAGCATTTTATTTAGCAAACATGTTGAAGTACAGCTTAAAGATCCTTCCTCGACTCCCAAGCGAGAAAGCGATCCCGAAGCTTCAATTAAGTAACAAGTATCCAGTTTAAGTAGTAGATCGGGATACACAAACTGAGCGTCCTTTACCGTAGGACCGGCTATCGATAGAAGATTCATCCCTGCAGGGGTGCACTACTGTTACCCAACACGCTCGATCAACTCTGGCCGGACACACTTGCTGGGTAATGCCCGTCCTCGGAAGATCAACACAAAGCAGCGCTCTACCTAGGCTCGGTAGAGAGGTCAGCACGCCGGACTAACCTATGCACCCAGAGGTCTCGGGCCATCGCCCTGGGCACCCTGCGTGTTGCGAGACTGGCCGGGGTGCAGGCGCGACACTGAACTCGTCAGTGAAGTATCCAGCCCAATCCCGACAATCAGCCCGCACAGTGAATCGTGACGTCAGACGAGCTTTCGGAGAAACGTACTTCGCAGAGGGTCCCATAACCATTATCCCGCGTGGTGGTAGTGCGTATAGGGCACGTCGACCCACTCAGATCACACACCCAAATCCAATAGGCTCAATTAGTATCAAGCGGAGACAATCAGAGTCTTTGATGCTCCGCCACAGTGTCACACTCGAGTGCCCTTCCGGCACACCCGAAAATCATAGATCCCCAGCGGGTACCCACCAGGGTGGACCCGCCTGTAAGAGAGGTCAAGTAATCGTGTGGTCATAACATCAAGGGGGAAACCCGAGGAATCACCCTCGGCGGATTCCACTCGACGAAATCATCAGGGTGAACGTATGAGGTATCACCCTCGAGGTTCACACTGAGGGTTGCACGACAGAGTCGTATCGGAAGTGGAGAAGGAGGAATCACCCTCGATGACCACGACCGAACAGCTACACTGTAGAGTATTCATCCGGAGTGCATTACGAGGTATCACCCTCGGCACTCGATAGTTACTACGCAGAGTCGTACAACTAAGGGGGTGTGAAGTGAGGTGTCGGTCTCTGGTCGACGATCACGTTGATCGAGTCGTCGATGATCAAGCAGGGGCAACAAAGGAAAGGTGGTGGGGTCACTGATGGTTCATTCCAACCTAAACTAAACAGTTTATCATAGGCAGGTAAGGTAGCAATGAACAGGTTACAACAGCAGGCTATGCATCAGAATAGGAGCATACATTAACAGTAGCAAAATCTAATGCAAGCAGGAGAATAGAATGGGCGATATCTGGAATGCTCAAGGGAGGGGCTTGCCTGGTTGCTCTGGCAAGAGGGGAAGGTCGTCAACGGGCTGCTCGTTGGTAGAGTAGTCGTATCCAGGTGCAGCGCCGTCGGTCTCAGCGTCTATCGAGAGAGAGAAGGAGGGGGAGAGAAACAATAAATTCAGGGCAATAATGCAAATAACATGTATGACATGCCTAAATGATATGCTGGGGTGTTCTACTACCTAATTAAATGATTTAGTTAATTTAGTAATTTATTTAGATTTATTTAATTAAAGTTGGGCACTATTTATTTACTGAAAACGGTCTAAAAGTTCAATGTTCTTATAGCTGCGGGCGTCTGACGGGAATACGGAGGACGTATTCGGGTTCGTATCGTCGTTCTGAGCAAGTTTCATGTATAAAATATTTCCATCGGAGTTACGGTTTATTTAATATGATTTTTTAAAGTTTTTATTAATTTCTGGAATTTAATTAATTATTTAAATTAACATTATCCGAAACAGTGTTGCGATGACATCAGCATGACATCATGCTGATGTCAGCAAGGTTAATTAAGTTAATTACTAATTACTGTTTAATTAACACTAATTAGTTAATTAGATTAACCTAATCAGGATTAATTAACTAATTAATTAACTAATTAATTAATTATTTTAATTATTTTTATTTTTATTTCTATTTTTTTTATAAAAACGTTTTTGGGCGTGGGCCCCATCTGTCATTGGGCCAGGGGGGAACTGGCCCACTGGCCAGTGGCACAGGGGCGGCGGGGCCCCACCCGTCAGTGGCACGAGGACACTGACGCGGGCGCGGCGCGCGTGCGCGGCGCGTGCGCGTGTGCGTGCGGCGGCAGGGGCGCGGCGAGGGCGCGGCAGCGCGGGCGCGTGCGGGCCGGCGGGCAGCAGGAGCGGGGGTGGGCGCGGCTATGGCGAGCGGCAGCGCGGCGCGGGGCGCGTGCAGGGGCAGGCGCGGGCAGCGGGGCGGAGCGCGGCGAGCGGGCGCGAGGGAACAGCCACAGGCGCGCGAACGCGAGCGGCGGGCGGGCGAGCGCGCGTGCGGCAGAGCGAGGCGATGGACGCGGTGAGCGCGGGAGCGGGCGACGCGGGCGTGTCCAGGGCGCGGCAGCAGCGCGGCGGTGTCCGAGGGGAAGGGAGGAGGCCGGAGCCTCACCGCGGTTCGTAGGGACGGGGCAGCGGGGGTCGGGGTGGTCGACGGGGACGACGGCGGAGAGGAAGCAGGCCGGTGGGGAGGAGGAGGCAGGCCGGCGAGGTGGCGCGGTCTCCGGGCGGCGGCGCGGTCCAGCGGCGTCGAGGGCGAGCGCGCGATCGGCGCGGTCGGGGGCGAGCGCGCCCAGGCGCGGGGCGCGGTGCTCTGCGAGATCGCTGCGCTGGGCTCCTTATCCTGTTCCGTTTCTGTATCTGGTGTGGTTCTGAGTTAGCTAGTTTTTTGTGGGTATTTCTGTTTGGGTTGTTTGATTTTTACCTTTGTTATTCTGTTTTTGTGCCTCTGGGGGAGGCCATATAGGGGAGAGGTGGGCCGGTGGCCCAGTTGGGCCGTGGGGGGGGGGGAGGGGGGGTTTCCTTTTTCTTCTTTTTCTTTTTCTGTTTCGTTTTTCTTTTTTCTTTTATCTTTTGTCTTTATTCTCTTTTCTCAGTTTAGTAAATAGTCAGGCCTCCTAATGGTTTTTGTAAAACATACTAATTGCTCCAACAAATACTAGGTATTACCTAGCACTACCAAAAATTAGTTTGGAGACAATTGGAGCTCCCACAAATTTTATAATATTTAATATGCATTAATCCTCACTGTTTTAATTATGTTAGAGCCACCTAATTATTTTATTATTTATTGGTTACAATTTTAGACTAGCCTATGCAATATTTGTTATTTATCGAACATTTTAGTTTTTATGTTGGACAACTTTTATATTTCACTTTCATTTAAATTTGAATTTGACTTAGGAGTTGAAATGCAATATGATGCTAATGATGATAATGCAGTGTTAACCATGCTAACATGTCATTATCAAAAGTGATTACTGTTGCTAATCACCGGGGGTGTTACACCAGGGTACCCACACTTGCCTGCCTGCGGCCCATGGCGTGGCTCCATCGACGGCCTGGTACGACCCATCTACAACACCTTCAAGACAAGACCCTCGCGAGGGGCCAAGCCTCGCGAGGTTGGCGACATCAAGACCTCCGGAGGGAGCGGCCTCCCTAGGGTGGCTCCTGAGGAGCGGAGATTTCTATGCAGGCACCCGCCTCATGAGGTTGAGGTGATGCAAGCCATGACGACCAAGGCCAGGCGGGCGCCAGCGGGCGCAGAGGAGCAGGTTTCCTCTTTGGTGCTAAGGAGGCAAGCGCAGGCGCAGGGTCCCGAGGAATCAGCCAAAGGTTTCCATTCCCGTGCAATGAGACCAAGACCGCCAGGATGGCAGGACGGATGTCATCGCCGAGCCCACCGTAGCGCCATGACCAGAGGCTTTGCAGGCGAAGACCACCTTTTGTCAGGATAAGATGTACTACTTGTCCCCTTTCAAATTGGCCACTGTGGGATCCCTTCTCGCCTTCGTTTTGGGGGAAGAGGATCGAGGCCACTATAAATATGAGCTAGCCACCACCGTAGGAAGGGATCCGATCTAGAGACACCTCACCAGCACACCCACACTAGAGCAGACCTCGTGAGGTTGTTCTTCCCTTGTACTAGTTCATCCTCAGCCCCTCGTGAGGCAAATCCACCACAAAGCAGGAGTAGGGTCTAACACTGCAAGGTGGCCCGAACTTGGGTAAACTGCCATGTCCTTCTCCTTCCTTGTTCATTGAGCTAGGCTGTAGGGTAACGCGTTTGGTTGGCTGGATAGGTTGAGTTCTTCGCACATGCCCCAGAGTTCGAACCTTCCTTTGGGTCCGCGGAGCCCTGAATCCGACATTTGGCGCGCCAGGTAGGGGCATGTCGAAGCTTCTCTCCCACCGTTCGCTCCGCCGTTGTTCCGCTGTCCCTATGGACGACGCTCGCCGTGTTTGTGCTGAGCGCCGGGCCTCTCGTGTCACCTAGACGGCACCCGCGGGCAACAGCGTCACTCGCCGCTCTGCCTCCCCGGTGGCTAACGCCGCCACCGACCCTGCTGCCCGCGAGCAGCAGGACTCGTCGCTGCCACCGTCCATGCAGCGTGACGGCCGCACGGCGACTCCATCACCGACTCCAGCCATGGCGTCGTCTTCTCATGGTCATCGTGGGCCGGCGAACGCGCAGTTTGCGCTGCTCATGGCGTGCAAGCTTCAGTGCTATCGTCCGGCCAACGACCTCTACGATGACTGGCTCGCCTGCATCGCCAAACTCGTCAACGCCGCTGGCAAGGCCCCTGCACCATTTCGTTTGCTTCACCCTCCGCTGTCCCTGGCGGGCGATGTGGCTCACGGCGCAACTCCTCCCACTCCTCTGCACGGCTTGGGCCCAGAGCCGAGGCGCGAAGCTCCCCTGCGTGACCCGTCGCGCAGAGCGCCGACGCGCGATGAAGAAAGCTACCAGGTGGTGCAGCGGCCCCAAGGAGAAGCGCGTGCGCTTCCAGCACTGCCACGTCAAGACCGCGTACCACCAGAGGCGGCGGTGCGTGGGCATCGAGATCAGG
This sequence comes from Thinopyrum elongatum, assembly GCA_011799875.1. Taxonomy (NCBI): domain Eukaryota; kingdom Viridiplantae; phylum Streptophyta; class Magnoliopsida; order Poales; family Poaceae; genus Thinopyrum; species Thinopyrum elongatum. The sequence goes on along the minus strand of CM022299.1, from coordinate 219,694,074 downwards.
CTCCTCCCCCACGGATGGCCCTTGTGAATGTGGCAGGGTGCCGAGCTTTCACCCCGGAGCTGCGCCGCGTCGTCTGGCCCGGCAAGTTCAAGCCGGATCTGCCTCCGCGCTACGACGGTAGCCCTGACCCCGCCAAGTTCCTCCAGCTCTATGAGCTGAGCATCGAGGCGGCGAACGGCAATGAGAAGGTCATGGCAAACTGGTTCCCCATGGCCCTCAAGGACGGCACGCGCTCCTGGCTCCTGAACCTTCCGGTGGGGTCGATCTCCTCCTGGGACGAGCTCCGCGAGCGCTTTATCGCTAACTTCCAGGGCACTCGCGACCGCGCTCCCGGGGCAGGTGACCTGCGATGCATCAAGCAGCAGCCAGGAGAAACCTTGGACAAGTACATACAACGCTTTACCAACGTTCGCCTCAAGATCCAGAAGGTGTCGGACGAGGCCATCATTACGGCATTCTCTGAGGGCGTCCGGGATGTCAAGATGAAGGAAGAGCTCGCCATGTGATACGTCTCCAACGTATCTATAATTTTTTATTGTTCCATGCTATTATATTATCTGTTTTGGATGTTTTATATGCATTAATATGCTACTTTATATTATTTTTGGGACTAACCTATTAACCTAGAGCCTAGTGCCAGTTCCTGTTTTTCCCCTGTTTTTGAGTTTCGCAGAAAAGGAATACCAAACGGAGTCCAAACGAAATAAAACTTTCGTGATGATCTTTCTTGGACCAAAAGGAAACCAGGAGACTTGGAGATGAAGTCGGAGGAGCCGCGAGGTGGCCCCAAGGACGGAGGGTGCGCCCAGGGGGGTAGGGCGCGCCCCCACCCTTGTGGGCCCCTCGTGCACCCCCTAACCTAATTCTTTCGCCTATATATACTCTTATATGCCCAAACCACCAGAGGCATCCACGAAAATACTTTTCCACCGCCGCAACCTTCTGTACCCATGAGATCCCATCTAGGGGCCTTTTCCGGCGTCCTGCCGGAGGGGGATTCGATCATGGAGGGCTTCTACATCAACACCATTGCCCTTCCGATGAAGCACGAGTAGTTTACCTCAGACCTATGGGTCCATAGCTAGTAGCTAGATGGCCTTTTCTCTCTCTTTGATTCTCAATACCAAGCTCTCCTCTATGTTCTTGGAGATTTATTCGATGTAATACTTTTTTGCGGTGTGTTTGCCGAGATCCAATGAATTGTGGATTTATGATCAGCTTATCTATGAATATTATTTGAATCTTCTCTGAATTCTTTTATGCATGATTTGATATCTTTGTAATTGTCTTCGAACTATCGGTTTGGTTTGGCCAACTAGATTGGTTTTTCTTGCAATGAGAGAAGTGCTTAGCTTTGGGTTCAATCTTGCGGTGTCCTTTCCCAGTGACAGTAGGGGCAGCAAGGCACGTATTGTATTGTTGCCATCGAGGATAAAAAGATGGGGTTTTCATCATATTTCTTGAGTTAATTCCTCTACATCATGTCATCTTGCTTAATGCGTTACTTCGTTCTTTATGAACTTAATACTCTAGATGCATGCTGGATAGCGGTCAATGTGTGGAGTAATAGTAGTAGATGCAGAATCGTTTCGGTCTACTTGACTTGGACGTGATGCCTATATTCATGATCTTACCTTAGATATAGTCATAACTTTGCGCTTTTCTATCAATTGCTCGGCAGTAATTTGTTCACCCACCGTAATATTTTCTATCTTGAGAGAAGCCTCTAATGAAACCTATGGCCCCCGGGTCTATTTTCCATCATACAATCTTCTACTTTCCAATCTACGAGCTTCCGATCTACTATTTTGCAATCTTTTACTTTCCTATCTATAAACCAAAAATACCAAAAATATTTACTTTACCTTTTATTTATCTCTATTAGATCTCACTTTGCAAATAACCGTGAAGGGATTGACAACCCCTTTATCGTGTTGGGTGCAAGTTTGTTGATTGTTTGTGCAGGTATTCGGTGACTTGTTCGTTGTCTCCTACTGGATTGATACCATGGTTCTCAAACTGAGGGAAATACTTATCTCTACTTTGCTGCATCACCCTTTCCTCTCCAAGGGAAAAACCAACGCAAGCTCAAGAAGTAGCAGGAAGAATTTCTGGCGCCGTTGCCGGGGAGATCTACGCCAAGTCAAGCCATACCAAGTACCCATCATAAACTCTCATCTCTTGCATTACATTATTCTCCATTCGCCTCTCGTTTTCCTCTCCCCCACTTCTAAAATGATTCTTCGAAAATATTCGCCTTTTTCTTCGCCCCTCTCTTTGCCTTTTCTTCGCCCCTCTTCCGTTCGTCCTCTTCATTTGCCCTTCGGTTTGTTCGTTTGCTAGACTTGTTGCTGGCACCATGTCTGAAACTGGGGAGGTTATCATTGAAAATCTTGAGGAAAAGCTTGAATCTTGTTCGTTGGATCATGAAACTGAAACTTCTCCTAATTACAAAACAAAAATCTTTCGTGTGGGGGACGGTAATATTATCGGAAAAAGTGTTATTCAAGAATTCTTTGATTGTACGAGATCTATGCCCATTAATAAAATATCTATTCTTCTCGATACAAACTATTATGCGGATGCCATTGTTATGCTCGTGGAAAAATTAGAAAGGAAATTTGTGCATATTCATCCGGCTTTGCAAAAGGTGTTTTATGAACTTCCCAATATTAATCATCCTATAGCTAAAAAGATTGCCACCATTATCCTTATGCGTGAATTTGATTTTATAATACAAGAAGCTAGGGATATTTTTGCTTTCTATAAAAAGGATGTTGAATACCCTCCAATTGAAGATATCCTCCATGATAAAGAAACTATGCGTAGTTTGGAATCTAGGGACTATCGATCTTATAGTGAAAATCTTAGGAGAAGAGTTCCTTATTCAGAAATCTCTCAATCTTTATACCTTGAGGTTTTTGAGTAATTTGATTGGATTACAAGGGGAATTTATGTAGGCTTTGATAGGGATTGGTTGAATAAAATGTTGAAGGAACCTGTTAGAAACGAGTTACGTGTTTTATATGATGATATATATGGTGACGATCCTGATTATGGGTTTATGAATGTTAAAATTACCAACCAAAGTCCTTTTCATGATTTAAGTTCTTCTACTAGGAGGGAAATAAAGGAAAGGATAGATTTGTTAAGACGAGTTTTGGAGGATTTGATGAGAAAAGAATTGCATACCAAAGATGACAATACCTAGATCTATTCGTGTTTTTATGCCTAGCTAAGGGCGTTAAACAATAGCGTTTGTTGGGAGGCAACCCAATTTTATTTTTGTTCTTTGCTTTTTGGTTCTGTTTTGCAATAAATAATTCATCTAGCCTCTGGTTAGATGTGGTTTTATCTTTTAATTAGTGTTTGTACCAAGTAAGACCTTTGGGATGGCTTACGGTGATAGTTGATTTGATCCTGTTGAAAAACAGAAACTTTTGCGCCCAGTCACAGAACTGTTTAGATTCACTGGAGTGTTTAAATCGCCTGAATTTTTTACACAAGATTAATATACTAATTGCCTCTGTTGTACTTATTGTTCAGAATTTTTGGAGTTACAGAAGTATTAGAACAATTCAGATCTTGGCAGAGTGTTCTGTTTTTGACAGATTCTGTTTTTATGTGTTGTTTGCTTATTTTGATGAATCTATGGGTAGTATCGGGGGTATGAACCATGGAAAAGTTTGAATACAGTAGATATTACACCAATATAAATAAAGAATGAGTTCACAACAGTACCCAAGTGGTGATTTATTTTCTTATACTAACGGAGCTTATGAGATTTTCTGTTAAGTTTTGTGTTGTGAAGTTTTCAAGTTTTGGGTAAGGATTTGATGGACTATGGAATAAGGAGTGGCAAGAGCCTAAGCTTGGGGATGCCCAAGGCACCCCAAGGTAATATTCAAGGACAACCAAGAGCCTAAGCTTGGGGATGCCCCGGAAGGCATCCCCTCTTTCGTCTTCGTCTATCGGTAAATTTACTTGAGGCTATATTTTTATTCACCACATGATATGTGTTTTGCTTGGAGCGTCTTGTATGATTTGAGTCTTTGCTTTTTAGTTTGACACAATCATCCTTTATGTACACACCTTTTGAGAGAGACACACATTAATCGTGATTTATTAGAATACTCTTTGTGCTTCACTTATATCTTTTGAGCTAGGCAATTTTGCTCTAGTGCTTCACTTATATCTTTTTAGAGCACGGCGGTGGTTTTATTTTATAGAAATTGATGAAATCTCATGCTTCACTTATATTATTTTGAGAGTCTTTAAACAGCATGGTAATTTGCTTTGGTTATAAATTTAGTCCTAATATGATAGGCATCCAAGAGGGATATAATAAAAACTTTCATGTAAAGTGCACTGAATATTATGAGAAGTTTGATTCCTTATGATTGTTTTGAGATATAAGATGGTGATATTAAAGTCATGCTAGTGAGTAATTGTGAATTTGAGAGATGCTTGTGTTAAAGTTTGTGATTCCCGTAGCATGCATGTATGGTGAACCGTTATGTGATGAAGTCGGAGCATGATTTATTTACTGATTGTCTTCCTTATGAGTGGCGGTCAGGGACGAGCGATGGTCTTTTCCTACCAATCTATCCCCCTAGGAGCATGCGCGTAGTGCTTCATTTCGATAACTAATAGATTTTTGCAATAAGTATGTGAGTTCTTTATGACTAATGTTGAGTCCATGGATTACACGCACTCTCACTCTTCCACCATTGCTAGCCTCTCTTGTACCGCGCAACTTTCGCCGGTACCATACACCCACCATATACCTTCCTCAAAACAGCCACCATACCTACCTATTATGGCATTTCCATAGCCATTCTGAGATATATTGCCATGCAACTTTCCACTGTTCCGTTTACTATGACACGTTTCATCATTGTCATATTGCTTTGCATGATCATGTAGTTGACATCGTATTTGTGGCAAAGCCACCGTTCATAATTCCTTCATACATGTCACTCTTGATTCATTGCACATCCCGGTACACTGCCGGAGGCATTCATATAGAGTCATATTTTGTTCTAAGTATTGAGTTGTAAGTAAATAAAAGTGTGATGATCTTCATAATTAGAGCATTGTCCCATGTGAGAAGAAGGATGATGGAGGCTATGATTCCCCCACAAGTCGGGATGAGACTCCGGACGAAAAATAAGAATAAAAAAAAGAGGCCAAAAAAATGAGAGAAGTCCCAAATAAAAAAAAGAGAAAAAAAGAGAAAAAAAGAAAAGAAAAATGAGAGAAAAGAGGGAAAGGGCAATGTTACTATCCTTTTACCACACTTGTGCTTCAAAGTAGCACCATGATCTTCATGATAGAGAGTCTCCTATGTTGTCACTTTCATATACTAGTGGGAATTTTCATTATAGAACTTGGCTTGTATATTCCAAGGATGGCCTTCCTCAAAATTGCCCTAGGTCTTCGTGAGCAAGCAAGTTGGATGCACACCCACTTAGTTTCTTTTCTTGAGCTTTCATAAACTTATAGCTCTAGTGCATCCGTTGCATGGCAATCCCTACTCACTCACATTGATATCTATTGATGGGCATCTCCATAGCCCGTTGATATGCCTAGTCGATGTGAGACTATCTCCCTCCTTTTGTCTTCTCCACAACCACCTTCTATTCCACCTATAGTGCTATGTCCATGGCTCACGCTCATGTATTGCATGAAAGTTGAAAAAGTTTGAGAACATCAAAAGTATGAAAAAATTGCTTGGCTTGTCATCGGGGTTGTGCATGATTTAAATATTGGGATAATTAATTTGGTGCCCTTAGTTGTGTCCCACTCGGCAGGTTTACCCCTAGTTTCCGAAAACACTTGTTCCTGCCCAAACCACTTTGCTCCTCTTATGCTTTTGCCCTTTGACCGTTTGACCATCACTTTGAAAACTTCATAAAAAATTCATACTAACTCAGAAAAATTCAAATAAGATATCAAAATGTTCAGAAAAGCATCACCTATATGTGCATGTCATTTGCATTCATGAAAAAAGTGTTGGCCAGTCCCCATCTCAGTTTTAGCTCATATGATCTTAGCATGAACAGTAAAATCTAAAAAAAACAAAAAATTCTAAAAAAATTTGGTGACAAACTTTGACCAATATTTTGAGTGCTTGCCAAGTTTCATAAGGGAATGACATTCGTGGAAGTCATGGCAAAAAAACCAAAATCAATGCTCCAAAATTTTGTTTTTTTACCATGACTTCCACGAATGCCATTACCTTATGAAACTTGGCAAGCACTCAACACATTGGTCACAGTTTGCCACAGAATTTTTTTTAGAATTTTTAGATTTTTTTAGATTTTACTGTTCATGCTAAGATCATATGAGCTAAAACTAAGATGGGGACTGGCCAACACTTTTTTCATGAATCCAAATGACATGCACATATAGGTGATGCTTTTCTAAACATTTTGATATCTTATTTGAATTTTTCTGAGTTAGTATGCATTTTTTATGAAGTTTTCAAAGTGATGGTCAAACGGTCAAAGGGTAAAATCATAAGAGGAGCAAAGTGGTTTGGGCAGGAACAAGTGTTTTCGGAAACTAGGGGTAAACCTGCCAAGTGTGATCCAACTAGGGGCATAAAATCAATTATCCCTTAAATATTTTGTGTGATGAAGATGGAGCATAGCCAGACTATATGATTTTGTAGGGATAAGCTTTCTTTGGCCATGTTATTTTGAGAAGACATAATTATCTTATTAGTATGCTTGAAGTATTATTGTTTTTATGTCAATATTAAACTTTTGTTTTGAATCATACGGATCTGAACATTCATGCCACAATAAAGAAATTACATGGATAAATATGTTAGGTAGCATTCCACATCAAAAATTCTGTTTTTATCATTTACCTACTCGAGGACGAGCAGGAATTAAGCTTGGGGATGCTTGATATGTCTCCAATGTATCTATAATTTTTTATTGTTCCATGCTATTATATTATCTATTTTAGATGTTTTATATGCATTAATATGCTATTTTATATTATTTTTGGGACTAACCTATTAACCTAGAGCCCAGTGCCAGTTCCAGTTTTTTTCCCTGTTTTTGAGTTTCGCAGAAAAGGAATGCCAAACGGAATCCAAACAGAATATAAATTTCGCGATGATCTTTCTTGGACCAAAAGGATACCAGGAGACTTGGAGATGAAGTCGGAGGAGCCGCGAGGCGGCCACAAGGACGGAGGGCGCGCCCAGGGGGTAGGGCATGCCCCCACCCTTGTGGGCCCCTCGTGCACCCCCTGACCTAATTCTTTCGCCTATATATACTCTTATATGCCCAAACCACCAGAGGCATCCACGAAAATACTTTTCCACCGCCGCAACCTTCTGTACCCGTGAGATCCCATCTAGGGGCCTTTTCCGGTGTCCTGCCGGAGGGGGATTCGATCACGGAAGGCTTCTACATCAACACCATTGCCCTTCCGATGAAGCGTGAGTAGTTTACCTCAGACCTATGGGTCCATAGCTAGTAGCTAGATGGCCTTTTCTCTCTCTTTTATTCTCAATACCAAGTTCTCCTCGATGTTCTTGGAGATTTATTCGATGTAATACTTTTTTGCGGTGTGTTTGCCGAGATCCGATGAATTGTGGATTTATGATCAGCTTATCTATGAATATTATTTGAATCTTCTCTGAATTCTTTTATGCATGATTTGATATCTTTGTAATTGTCTTCGAACTATCGGTTTGGTTTGGCCAACTAGATTGGTTTTTCTTGCAATGGGAGAAGTGCTTAGCTTTGGGTTCAATCTTGCGATGTCCTTTCCCAGTGACAGTAGGGGCAGCAAGGCATGTATTGTATTGTTGCCATCAAGGATAAAAAGATGGGGTTTTCATCATATTGCTTGAGTTAATTCCTCTACATCATGTCATCTTGCTTAATGCATTACTCCGTTCTTTATGAACTTAATACTCTAGATGCATGTTGGATAGCGGTCGATGTGTGGAGTAATAGTAGTAGATGCAGAATCATTTCGGTCACCAAAAATATTTACTTTACCTTTTATTTATCTCTATCAGATCTCACTTTGCAAATAACCATGAAGGGATTGACAACCCCTTTATCGCGTTGGGTGCAAGTTTGTTGATTGTTTGTGCAGGTATTCGGTGACTTGTTCATTGTCTCCTACTGGATTGATACCTTGGTTCTCAAACTGAGGGAAATACTTATCTCTACTTTGCTGCATCACCCTTTCCTCTTCAATGGAAAAATCAATGCAAGCTCAAGAAGTAGCAGCATGCACGAGGATTTGTGCTTGGCTCTGGAGATGTTTAACATGGCCACCAAGTGCGCGAGGGAAGAGGAAGGTCGCCTCTCCCTCCTGGAGCTTTCAGAGGTCGATCCTGAAGACAAGAAGGCCAAGGCTAAGGACGTGAAGCGCAAAGGCCCATTTGTGCTCGCGGCTGAACCTGAGATGAAGCGCGGCTACGACCACCTCGAGTCCTACAAGGGCAGCCGTCCGTTCTGCGTCTTCCATAATGTCCACAACCACAACACCAATGGCTGCCAGGAGCTCAGGGCAATCTGCGATGGGCGTTTCGGTCACCGTACCGAGCGCAACGACCGTGGCTACGGCCGCGGAGGAGGCCACGGTGGTGGCCGCTGGGACAACCGCGACCCCCGCCAGGACTGGCGCGATCAGCCTCGTGAGGACCGCTGGCAGGGCCAGCCTCGCGACGTGTAACACCCCCTGTCATTAGCTACAGTAATCACTTTTGATAATAACTTGTCATCAAGCATAACAGTGCATAATCATCGTTAGCATCATATTGCATTTCAACTCCTAAGTCAAATTCAAATTTAAATGAAAGTGAAATATAAAAGTTGTCCAACATAAAAACTAAAATGTTCAGTAAATAGCAAATATTGCAGAGACCATTCTAAAATTGTAACCAACATTTAGTAAATTGGGTAAGTAACTCAAACAACCTCAAACAGTGGCTGAAAATAATATTTAGCAACCTTTTAATTTGTTTAAAACAATTATGAAATGATATTTTACCCAAACTAGTTTTAGGTGTTAGGGAATAAAGCACTGGTATTTATGGACTAGGTCACACTTTTTACAAAAAGCATTTGGGGCCTAAACAATTAACAGAACAGAAAAGAAAAATAAACAGAAAAGAGAGAAAAAAGAAAAAGGCCTAAAGCGTCTACTGTGCACTCGGCCTACCGCTACAGCCGCGGCCCAGCCCACCCCGCGCCTCCTCCCACCTCTCACTGCTCACCGCCGCCCCGCTGTCGAACGCGCACACGCGCGCACCCCAGGCCCCCCCTCTCCCTCGCTCGACAGCGCGCGCCGCGCCCTCTCGTCGTGGATAAGAGACCGCCCCGACCCCTCTGGCGAGCCCTAGCCGCCCCGTTCGCCCTCCTCCTCGTTCTCCTTACCCATCCCGGCGCCGCCATGATCGGCCACCGCTGAAGCTCGCGACCACTGTGCCCCGTTCGCCTCCCCGTCGTGTCCACGAGCTCCGCCGCAACGCGACCGTCCTCCTCGACCACGAGCCCGAGCCCCGGGAGCTCTGCATCGCCGGCCTGCTTCACCTTCTTCCCCTACGGCCGCCGTCGAACACCGCCTCGATTCGCCGCCGTCGCCCTTCCCCGAGCCGTCCTCGGGCCTTCTTTGCAATGCCGGTGAGCTCCTGCGCCGGATGCGCCCTCCCCTGCCTCTTCTAATCGCCTGTAACTCCCGCTCCGCGTTCGGCCGAACCCTCCGCCGCCTGGCCTCGTCGCTGGCATGGCCACGGCGACCATTTGGTCCCGTGCGTGCCTCCGTTGTATCTGCCGCGTCGCGTAGGCCTCGCCTAGCTGCTCCACTTGCTCGCATTCGCACCGCAGCCCCGCTCCCGTCGACGGCCGAACTCCGGCGTCCGCCTCGCTGCTCGCCGCGGTCGCTACACGCCGTCTCCGGCCGCGCCTCCACCACCACTCGACGCGGCATGGAGTTGCCGTTCCAAATCACCAAACCGCACGCCCAACGGTGCACCCTAGCCAAATCCCGAGCTCGCCGGAGCTCGGCGCCGCGTTCGGGCTCGCCGGAGCGCTCTCCGGCGGCCAGTCCGACGTGGCACCGGTGGGTCCCGCCGTGTGCCACTGACTGTGGGGCCCCGCGGGCCCCTTTGACCCCGTTGACCGGGGTCAACGCTGACGTGGCCGCCCGGTCTCACTGACATGTGGGGCCCGGTCGTTTAAACGAATTTAAAATAAATAGAAAATCTGTTAATTAGTTTAAACACTAATCAGTCACTGACTGCTGGGCCCCACCTGTTAATTAACTCAAATAATTAAATTAACCTCTCTGATTAAGCCACAGTGTATGACATGTGGGTCCCACCTGTCAGGTTTGACTCTGGTCAGCCAGAGTTGACCTGCTGACGTCACCCTGACCTCATGCTGATGTCATCATTCACTATTCTAGATAATTCGAATTTAAATTAATAAATAAATTCAGAAAATGTTTTAAACTTTAGAAAATCATATTAAATAAATCGTAACTCCGATGAAAATAATTTATATATGAAACTTGCTCAGGATTTCGATACGAACCCGAATACGTCCTCCGTATTCCTGTCAGATGCCCACAGCTATAAGAACATTGAACTTTTAGACCGATTTCAGTAAATGAATAGTGTCCAACTTTAATTAAATAAATCCAAATAAATTCCTAAATTAACTAAATCATTTAGTTAGGCAGTAGAACACCCCGACATATCATTTAGGCATGTCATACATGTTGTTTGCATTATTGCCGTGAATTTATTGTTTCTCTCCCCCTCTTTCTCTCTCTCGATAGACGCCGAGACCGACGGCGCTGCACCTGGATACGACTACTCTACTGACGAGCAGCCCGTTGACGACCTTCCCCTCTTGCCAGAGCAACCAGGCAAGCCCCCCCCCCCTTGAGCATTCCAGATATCGCCCACTCTATTCTCCTGCTTGCATTAGATTTTGCTACTGTTAATGTATGCTCCTATTCTGATGCATAGCCTGCTGTTGTAACCTGTTCATTGCTACCTTACCTGCCTATGATAAACTATTTAGTTTAGGTTGGAATGAACCATCAGTGACCCCACCACCCTACCTTTGTTGCCCCTGCTTGATCATCGATGACCCGATCAACATGATCATCGACCAGAGACCGACACCTCACTTCACACCCCCTTAGTTGTACGACTCTGCGTAGTAACTATCGAGTGCCGAGGGTGATACCTCGTAACGCACTCCGGATGAATACTCTGCAGTGTAGCTGTTCGGTCGTGGTCATCGAGGGTGATTCCTCCTTCTCCACTTCCGATACGACTCTGTCGTGCAACCCTCAGTGTGAACCTCGAGGGTGATACCTCATACGTTCACCCTGATGATTTCGTCGAGTGGAATCCGCCGAGGGTGATTCCTCGGGTTTCCCCCTTGATGTTATGACCACACGATTACTTGACCTCTGTTACAGGCGGGTCCACCCTGGTGGGTACCCGCTGGGGATCTATGATTTTCGGGTGTGCCGGAAGGGCACTCGAGTGTGATATTGTGGCGGAGCATCAGAGACTCTGATTGTCTCCGCTTGATACTAATTAAGCCTATTGGATTTGGGTGTGTGATCTGAGTGGGTCGACGTGCCCTATACGCACTACCACCATGCGGGATAATGGTTATGGGACCCTCTGCGAAGTACGTTTCTCCGAAAGCTCGTCTGACGTCACGATTCACCGTGCGGGCTGATTGTCGGGATTGGGCTGGATACTTCACTAACGAGTTCAGTGTCGCGCCTGCACCCCGGCCAGTCTCGCAACGCGCAGGGTGCCCAGGGCGATGGCCCGAGACCTCTGGGTGCATAGGTTAGTCCGGCGTGCTGACCTCTCTACCGAGCCTAGGTAGAGCGCTGCTTTGTGTTGATCTTCCGAGGACGGGCATTACCCAACAAGTGTGTCCGGCCAGAATTGATCGAGCGTGTTGGGTAACAGTAGTGCACCCCTGCAGGGATGAATCTTCTATCGATAGCCGGTCCTACGGTAAAGGACGCTCAATTTGTGTATCCCGATCTACTACTTAAACTGGATACTTGTTACTTAATTGAAGCTTCGGGATCGCTTTCTCGCTTGGGAGTCGAGGAAGGATCTTTAAGCTGTACTTCAACATGTTTGCTAAATAAAATGCTATTCTACTCTCTTCTACTGCTGCAAGATGATGGCCTTGTGAAGATGTTTGAAGATGCTAGTCTTCGATAGGACTAGGCCTTCTCTCTATTCTGGCATTTCTGCAGCCCAGTCCACTTATACAGCCTTTCTCCATTGATAATGTTGCATATGTAGTATAGATCCTTGCTTGCTGAGTACTTCAGATGAGTACTCATGGTTGCTTTAGTTTCTCTTTTCCCCATATACCCCCACCTTGATGATACAAACACACGATGGAGTCCAGGAGCCAGATGCCACCACCGGAGCTTATTACCAGGAGGGTCCAGAGGGTACTTACTACTGGATCGAGCCAGATGACCAGGAGTAGGATCGAAGGCTCCCAGGCAGGAGGCCAACGCCTTTCGATCTAGTGTCGCTGTTTGTGCTAGCCTTCTTAAGCCAAAACTTGTCTAACTATGTCTGTACTCAGATGATATTTGTATGACTGACTTATGCATTTGGATCTTCGGATCCCTGGTCTGTAATATTGTGGACCTCAGTTTAAATTGTGTTAGAGTTGTGTTGTGATATCTTCCCGTGAGTCCCTGTGCTTGATCGTACATGTTTGCGTGTATGATTTGTGTACGATTGAGTCAGGGGCGCCACAAGTTGGTATCAGATCCAGGTTTCGATCCTGGGACCTGTGGGTTATGGGCCCACCACGCTTCCACTGCGCTATGACCCGCGCATTCTGATTCAGTGCACTCAGGCTCTGGATCGCACTGTTCGGGCTCTTGCCGTCGAGTTGGTTGCCACTTGGGCACGTCTCTACGATGCTATGACACAGTTGCTACCCGATGTTCGCGCTGGGATACATCCTGAGCACATCCTTTACCCGCGCAGGACTCAGATGTATGCTGGTATTGATTGGCCTGTTGTTGGAGGTCATACACCTGCACGTGGACCTCTTCTTACAGCTCGAGACCGGATTCTGCATCAGAGTGCACATGGAGCGCAGGATCCTTCCGCGACGAACATTCGTCGTCAGCACTTGCAGTAACCCCGTTTCGGTGGTTTTCTCCGATGTTGATGTAGCCTTTGATATGTCTCGTTGTGTACTTCCTTACCGCATGCCTGCGCGCCGCCTAGTATGTCTAGCTTTTGAAATTGCGCCGTTATGCTGTCCGCATGTACCCGACTCTGTGTATGGATCTATATGTCTTAATCGACTACTATTATGTATCTGATACACTGCTTAAAGAATTGTCGTGTTACATCATGTTTGTCACTAAACGCTCGCAATTGCTTTTACTAAACTACCCCCTGTTGATACGTAGCAGGATGGTTAGACCAGGTGGTCGTGGTCGTGCCCCTGAACGCCCACCACCGCCAGACTATATGGCGGCTATGATGCAACAGTTTGAGCTCAACCGCCAGTTCATGGTTGGAATCATGGCTCAGTTTCCGCATCAGAACAACCAGAACCAGAACCCAGCTTCAATAACTTTGACAAAGTTTACGCGACTCAACCCAACTCAGTTTCCCAACTCTGACAAGCCACTGGATGCAGATGACTGGCTCCGTGACATCACTCATGAGATGGAGTCAGCTAATGTCGCCCCTGCTAACTACGTCAACTTCGCGGCCTTTTTCTTAAAGGGCCCTGCTGCTCAATGGTGGGACACACACAAGCGTACTCTGCCAGTTGGAACAGTCATCACCTGGTATGAGTTCCAGGCTGCTTTCCGTACACGTTACATCCCTCAGGCAATTATGGAACGCATGAAGACCCAGTTCCGTAACCTCACTCAGGGCAATAAGACTGTCGAAGCTTATCAGCGGGAATTTCTAGACCTCTCCCGCTAAGCTGAAGAAGACATCGCTACAGATGCACGCAGACAAGAGAAGTTCCGTAATGGACTACACCCCGACCTCAAGCTTTCACTAGCTGCTCAAGACTTCAATGACTTTTCAACTCTGACGAACAAGGCTATTCTTGTTGAGACCGCTCAGATGGAATACAAGGACTCGCAGAAGCGCTATCGTGATGCTGGCTCATCTTCGGGCTCAGCATCGAAGCGTCGAGTTTGGATTCCCAACAATGTGTTCCGTTCCAATACCTCTGCGCCAAAGAACAACTATGCTTCACCACGTCTGCCTCCTCCACCACCGAGGCAGCCAAAAACTCAAGCTATTCAAAACAATGCTCCTCTTCGTCCTGAAGATGGTCTGTGCTTCAAGTGCCGCAAACCAGGTCACCAGGCTAAAGACTGCCGCCAGAATCAGAATCAGTTAGCCTTTCCTCGTACTGGCCGTGGCAATGGTCGTGGCAACAACCAGACCCGCAACTATAATACTGGGTCTGCTGCACATGGTCATGGACACGCCTACAACATTGACATTGAAGAAGTCCAGGATCAACCTGCTACTGTGATGGGTACCCTTCTTGTTAACTCAGTACCTGCTTCTGTTTTATTTGATTCAGGAGCATCACATTCATTCATCTCTGGAAAATTTGCATTTATGCATGGCATTCGATATGAGAAAATGCATACTCCGTTAGTCATTAAAACTCGCAGAGGTCACTGTCATGCTGACGTAATAGCACCTGACGTTACCGTCGAAATTAAAGGATTGGAATTCCTTGCATCGCCCATCGTCCTGAAGTCTTCCACCATAGACCTTATACTTGGAATGGATTGGTTGAAAGCTCACATTGCTTTGATCAATTGTGCCACTAAAGTCGTCCAACTTCTTCACCCCACCGATGAGATAGTGAACTATACCGCCCGCATTACTCGGGATGCTGAAGCTCAGATATATGCTCTGAATGCTTTGAACGCCTCACCTCTGGAAGGAATCAAGAACGTTCCTGTCGTTCGAGATTTTCCAGACGTTTTTCCAGAAGAACTTCCAGGAATACCCCCGGCTAGAGCTGTCGAGTTTGTCATCGACTTGAAGCCTGGCACCGTCCCTATTGCCAAGCGACCTTATAAGATGCCTCCGCATCACCTACTCGAGCTTAAGGAAGAAATCGACAAGTCGCTTAAAAGTGGTTTCATCCGCCCCAGTTCCTCTGCTTGGGGAGCACCTTCACTCTTCGTTAAGAAGAAGGATGGAACAAACCGTTTGGTTTAGGATTATCGGCCCATTAATCAAGCCACAATCCAGAATAAATACCCACTGCCCCGGATCAATGATCTTTATGATCAACTCGCTGGATCATCGGTGTTCTCTAAACTCGACCTGAGGTTGGGTTATCACCAGATCCGTGTCTGTGAAGAGGATATTCCCAAGACTACATTCGTCACTTGTTATGGCTCCTATGAATACACCGTCATGTCATTTGGCCTAACGAATGCTCCAGCAACTTTCTCCCGTCTGATGAATTATATATTCATGGATTACCTCGACAAATTCGTCGTGGTTTATTTAGATGATATTCTGGTTTATTCTAAGAATAAAGAAGAACATGCTGAACACCTCTGTTTGGTACTAGAAAGGCTCCGAGAACACCAGTTGTATGCCAAGTATTCCAAATGTGAATTTTGGCTTTCTGAAGTAACTTACCTTGGACATGTGATTTCTAAGGATGGAATTGCTGTTAACCGCGAACGAGTTCAGGCTATTCTTGACTGGACTCCCCCGAAGAATGTCAAGCAAGTCAGAAGTTTTCTCGGACTTGCTAGTTATTGCCGTCGATTCGTTGAGAACTTTTCCAAGATTGCAAAACCATTGACAAATCTGCTTCACAAAGGTGTTAAATTTGAGTGGACAGAAAAATGTCAAGAAAGCTTTCAGACACTAAAAGATAAATTGACATCTGCCCCAGTATTAGCACCCCCGGATTCCCAAAAGGATTTTGTCGGTGTACTAGAATAGGGGTACCCTAGTACCCCGTACTTGTGCACGGGCAGTAGTAGCATCCCGCGGCCAGGCTTGCGGGAGGACAGCCAGAGAGAAGCTCAAGATTATTAAGCCATTCAAGAACAAAGTATACAAAGCAAGAGTTAAGGCCCCGGCAAGAGGAGCTCGCCGGGAGGGACAGCTGAGGCCCAGGCTGGGCATTGCTGAAGCAGAGTACTTGCCCCGGCAAGTCATTGGCTGCGGCAAGGTATTGGCTGCGGCAAGGTATTAGCTGCGGCAAGATAGCGGCTGCGGCAAGGTACTTGCCCCGGCAAGTTACCTTGCACGGCAAACTATGGGCTGCGCCAAGCTGTCAGGTGCGGCAAGGTCTTGCCGCGGCAAGCGTTACTGTACCACTGTGCTGCTCCGGTGCCTCTGCCAGCGTGGCGCTCTGGGTCCTTCCAAGCGTGCGTGGCAGGGCACTGTGTAGACGGCGGTGCACTGTAGATAGCGGTGCAGCAGCAGGTGGGATAGGCTTTTCCCACGTCCACGACGTCCGGGTACATGTATCTGGACAGCAAAGGCATGGGCATTTAATGCCCTTGTCCCCTGCTGTCAGTGGTAGGTAGGACATGTCATCCTGGTAATAGTGGCCTTACTGTAGCAACTTTCCACCTCTACCTTTACTGTTTGCCACCTGTTGGAGACCCCTTTGTGCGTATAAAAGGAGGCCCATGGGCAACGTGAAAGGGGAGGAACTGGAAGAGGGAGAGCTCCAGTATTGTACGCAGCTACTCAGTACTGTAGCGCTCCTGGAGCTAGAACAATCATACAGATAATAACCAAAAAGCAGGAGTAGGGTTTTACGCATCCGTGTGGCCCGAACCTGGGTAAATCTCTCTCGTGCACTGTCGTGTTCTTCGCTAGATTTGCTCTTCGTGCGACCGTCTCTCCCTACCGAACGTAAAGGGGTCCTTCTCTGGGTCCCATAGGTGATCGCGGATTCGTCCCCGACATCTTTGGCGCGCCAGGTAGGGGGAAGGAGGTTGTGTGAACCTAATCTAGCGATCTGCGCGCTAGTTTTTGGGCCATTCTCCGTCTTATGGCTCCAAAAAAGAAGACTTCAGCCATCGGTGCGTCCACATCCAACCCGCCTGCTCCCGTGCAGGAGGGTGCCGACGTGATTGCGGCTGCTGGGGGGACTGGAGAGCGAGAGCTCCTATTACCTCCACCTGTCCAAAACCGGGCCAGCAACGCCAATCTTGGCGCTGCTGGGTCTGGGAACGCAGCGCTGCTCGCTGCTGCTGGCCCTGCAAGCTCCAGAAATGGTGCTGCGCGTTCTGGAACGCCTGCGCCGGTTCAGACGCCGCGGCCTTCGCAAGAAGCCCGTGACAGGCAGCGTCCTGACGCCCCAGGTGCCAGGCGCTCCCTGGATAATGAACTTGCGCATCAATCTCGAGATGCGCGGGGTCACCATACGCAACAACACGTTGGCGGGGTCAAGGCGTGGTCGCCTGGGCGTGGAGATGCTCCTTCTAACACCGTTAGGAGTAAGAGCATCCCACAGTCCTCACGCCACTCGATACCTCCCTCACCAGCAGAAGCGTTGGCGCGTGCGCAGCTGCTCCTGAACTTCCCTCCACCAAAAGATAAGCTTGACGAGTGGAGGGCAACCATTCAGAGCCTTCTCAGCTTCGCTGATGCCGACCCAGTGCGCGCGGCTGACAAGAGAACTGGTGACGATGCTATCACCAACAAGAACGGCGAGGGGGCAACAACCGTACACTCCCCACCTAGACGGCCTCGATCGCCGACACGTCGAAACGACGCCCGTGGCGATGATTCCACGGCGTCGTCTGACCCGCGAGCTCGTCGCGACCAGCGCCTCGTTCTTCAGGAACGCAGAGGAGAAGACGCTCGTACCACTATCGAGCGAAGGAGAGAAGCGCATCGTCAGTCCGACAGACGCGCAGGGCCCGCTGTTGACATGCATGCGCCAGGGGATCCTGGCGACTTGCCGTACGCGGTAAGTTGTCCAGCGTTCACCCGTGAGCTGCGGCAGGTCCAGTGGCCCAATCGCAAGGCTTTCAAGCCTGACGTGCCGGAGAAGTATGATGGCAAGACACACCCGTCGGAGTTCCTCAGCATTTACACCATTGCGGTGCAAGCTGCCGGGGGACGAGACGACAAGATTCTTGCTAACTACTTCCCACTCGTGTTAAAGCGCAACGTCGTCTCATGGCTCATGCACTTGCCGGAGAACTCCATTTCTTCATGGGCGGACCTGTGCCATCAGTTTGTTGGTGCCTTTACTGGCGGTCATCAACCTCATGGCCAGGAGAGTGATCTTCATCTCATCCCCCAGAAGGAAGGAGAGCCCCTGCGCAAATACATTCAAAGGTTCAGCCGCGTACAGTACAACATCCCAGATGTTCACCCCGCTGCGGTTATTAGCGCGTTCCATCAGAACGTGCGTAACCGCAAGATGCGGGAGGAAATGGCGATGACCAAGGTCAGAGACATTGGCCAGCTATATGCTCTCGCCGACAAGTGTGCGCGCGCTGAAGAGGGAAGGAAACTTCCCGGTGAAGGTGTTGGCGCAGGGGGGAGCTCTGACAACGAAGGTACCGCCCCGGCAAAGAAGGGCCGGCGGCGGAACAACAGGAAGAAAAAGGGCAAAGCTGTGCTTGCCGTTGAGCAGTCCAGCGGCAACGGCAGCGCCGACAAGGCCAAAGTCGAGGGCTCCGGCAAGGAGATTGCCGCGTGCGCCAACTGTCAGGCCTTGGCGGCTGCCGACAAGCAGGACGGCTCCGACAAGCAATATTGCAAGATCCACCGCACCAAGGGACACGATCTCCAGAACTGTCGACGAGTCGAGCAGCTTGTCGAACAGCAGAAAGCTGAGTATGAGAGGCGCGACAAGGAGAAGGCCCCAGAAGGTGCTGGCGGGTCCGGCAAGAAGCGCACTGCCCAAGGAGGGCGTCGCGGCAAGGCCAAGCAGCAGCAGAGAGACTGGCCTCCTCGTGGCCGCGACAAAGATGATGATGATGATGATCTAGATGATGAAGAATCTAGTGAGCACGAATTTCAGAAAGCCGCAGAAGTCTTGTGTGTTGACGGTGGTGCTTCGTTGCATTCTTCTCACCGCCAACTTAAACAGTGGGCGCGAGAGATCAATGCGGCGGAACCATCTGTTGACGCCAGAAAGCTTCTGAAGTGGTCCGACACGCCTATCGTCTTTGACATTGAGGACCACCCTGACCGCACAACGGCGGTCGGGTGCTTGCCGATGTTGGTTTCACCAACGATCCGCAACCTCAAGGTCACGAAGATGTTAGTTGACGGTGGGGCCGGCTTGAATCTGATTTCGCCCGCTGTGCTCCGGAAACTTCAAATCTCTGACGGCGAGCTTGAGGAAACTGGTACTTTCCAAGGAGTCAATCCAGGAAGGAGTAAGCCGAAAGGGAAGATCACGCTGCCAGTGACATTTGGCGGCGAGCTGAACTACCGGACCGAGAAGGTCACCTTCGATGTTGCCGATATTCCATTACCTTATAATGGGATACTTGGCCGTCCAGCGCTCGCCAAGTTCATGGCAGCTCCCGCAACTGCCGCCAAGGCACTTGCCGCTGAAGCTCTCGGGCGGGAGAACAAGAGGAAGTCCGGCAAGAGCTCCTGTGCCCACTCCGGCAAGCGCACCTCTTCGGAGTGCTGCGCTACCGTCGAGGACGCACCAGAGAGCTCCACCGGCAAGTGTAAGAAGAACAAAGCCGCTCCGCCGGCGACAAAGAAGGTGCCCGCCAAGGAGGATGGCACTGGTGGTTCCTTCACCATCAGTGCCACACTTGACAACAAATAGGAAAACGCGCTCGTTGCTTTCCTGCGGGCGAATGTCGACGTATTTGCATGGCAACCGTCCGACATCCCCGGTGTTCCCAGGAAAGTAATTGAGCACCACCTTGCTGTTTGTCCCCACGCGAGGCCCGTCAAACAGAAAGCCAGAAAGCAAGCTGTGGAGCGGCAAGAGTTTATTGCGGAAGAAATCAAGAAGTTGGAAGCAGCAGGCCTCGTTAGAGGAGTGCTCCATCCTACGTGGTTGGCCAATCCGGTTGTCGTGCGCAAAGCGAATGGAAAATGGAGGCTTTGTATTGATTTCACTGATGTCAATAAAGCTTGTCCCAAAGACCCATTTCCTTTGCCCCGCATAGACCAGATTGTTGACTCCACGGCAGGATGTGATTTGCTTTCATTTCTTGACGCATATTCAGGGTATCATCAAATCTTCATGGCTGAGGAAGATGAGGAAAAGACCGCATTTATCACACCCTGTGGCACATACTGTTTCGTACGTATGCCGTTTGGTTTGAAAAATGCTGGTTCGACATTTGCAAGAGCCGTCCAGATTGCTTTTGAGCCTTAGCTGCACAGAAATGTGGAAGCCTATATGGATGATATAGTGGTCAAAAGCAAAGACAGGGCTACTTTGGTTCAAGATCTAGAAGAAACTTTTGTAAATCTGCGCAAGATCAACCTGAAGCTCAACCCCGAGAAGTGCGTGTTTGGAGTTCCCTCCGGCAAGCTTCTCGGGTTCTTTGTGTCTCAACGTGGAATTGAAGCCAATCCTGACAAGATCAAAGCCATTGAGCAAATTGAAGCACCGAAGCGCGTCAAGGATGTTCGACGACTTGCCGGCTGTGTTGCTGCCCTCAGTAGGTTTATCTCCAAGTCAGCTGAGCGCGCCCTGCCATTTTTCAAGATCTTAAAAAAGGCAGGTCCATTGAAATGGACTCCGGAGGCGGAGGCGGCGCTGCAAGACTTGAAGAGATACCTCTCCTCTCCTCCAATACTTGTCGCGCCTAAACCACAAGAGAAGTTGTTGCTGTATCTAGCGGCAACCAATCAAGTGGTTAGTGCTGCGCTGGTAGCGGAGAGAGAGGTGGATGAGGAGGCAGTAACTGCGGCAAGAACGACCAGGGACAAGCTGGGGGCAACAAGTTTTGCTGCCAACAAGGATTCGTCTGCGCAGTCAGGTGAAGTGATACAAAAGAAGAAAATGGTGCAGCGCCCGGTCTACTTTGTGAGCTCTCTTCTGCAGGGAGCTAGGTCAAGGTATTCTGGTGTGCAGAAGCTGCTTTTCGGCCTTCTCATGGCCTCGAGAAAGCTGCGCCATTATTTTCAAGCACATGAAGTTACCGTCATCACTCGCTTCCCGCTGAAAAGGATTTTGCAAAATCCAGAAGCGACGGGCAGGATTGTCGAGTGGGCGTTGGAGTTGTCGAGCTTTGGCCTCAAGTTTGAGAGTACATCAACCATACAGAGCCGAGTTTTGGCAGAGTTTGTCGCAGAATGGACACCAACGCCAGACGAAGAAATCCCAGAGATGACTCTCCCCGGCAAGGAGACAAGCAAAGAGTGGCTTATGTACTTTGATGGTGCCTTTTCGCTGCAAGGCGCCGGTGCTGGCGTACTGCTTGTCGCACCCACCGGAGAGCACCTCAAGTACGTGGTCCAAATGCACTTTCCCAAGGAACAAGCGACGAACAATACTGCAGAATATGAGGGGTTGCTTGCCGGTCTCAGGATCGCGGCAGACCTTGGGATCAAGAAGCTTATTGTCAGGGGAGATTCGCAGCTTGTCGTCAGGCAAGTGAATAAGAACTACCAATGCCCATTGATGGAAGCTTATGTAGATGAGGTGAGGAAGTTGGAAGAACGCTTTGACGGCCTACAAATGGAGCACGTCCCACGTGCTGAGAATGACATTGCCGATGGTTTGTCAAAGCGCGCCGCACTCAAATTGCCTGTGGAGCCAGGCACTTTTGTGCTCCAACTAACTCAGCCATCCGTGACGCCATCAGTAGGGCAAGGCAGGAAGAGGAAGTTGGCTTCTGGCGACTACTTCCCGGCAGAGCTCCCCGAAGCCGCCGGCAAGAAGGCTGCCAAAGCCAGCGCCAAAGATTCAGAGGGGCAACTTGCTCCGACAAGGCCTCGCGCTCTTGTCGTTGAAGCGGGTGCTCCTAGGCTAGAGGCAAAGGGGCAACTTGCTCCGACAAGACTTCAGGTCCTTGTCGTTGAAGCAGGCGCTCCTGATCGAAGCGCTGAGGAGCAAGATGCTCCGACGAGGCCTTGGGCTTCCGTCGTTGAAGCAACTGCTCCCGACAAGCTTGTTGAAGGACAGCACGCTCCAGCAGGGCCCCAGGTTCTTGTCGTTGAGGCGGCTGTTCCCGCCAAGCTCGTCGGGGAGCGGCAGGCTCTGGTAGAGCGACGAGCTCTTCCCGTAGGGCCTGATGTTCCCGCAGCAGAAGAAATGCCTTTAGTCCTCGTTGTCGAGCCACAGGCTCCAGCGTGGGCGCAGCAGATCGTCCGTTTCCTTCAGACAGGAGAACTTCCCGAAGAGCAGGAAGAAGCGGAGAAAGTAGCCCGACGGTCCAATATGTATCGATTTGTCGATGACGTGCTGTGCAGAAAAAGACCAAACGGTGTGAAATTAAAGTGTATTCCCCGGGAAGAAGGACAGGAGCTGTTGGCGGAGATTCATGGAGGCATATGTGGTCACCACATAGGGTCAAGAGCCCTTGTTGGAAAGGCTTTCCGGCAAGGTTTCTTTTGGCCCACCGCCCTCCAGGATGCAACTGCACTAGTAACCAAGTGTGAAGCGTGCCAGTTTCATTCCAAGCAGATTCATCAGCCAGCTCAAGCTCTCCAGACAATCCCTCTCTCCTGGCCATTTTCGGCCTGGGGGCTCGACATCCTCGGCCCCTTTCCCCATGCCACCGGGGGCTTCGAGTAGTTGTATGTGGCCATCGACAAGTTTACGAAGTGGCCAGAAGTGGAAGCAGTGAGGAAGGTGACAGCACAATCAGCCATCAAGTTTTTCAAGGGAATTGTTTGTCGCTTTGGTGTTCCTAACAGGATCATCACCGACAACGGTACCCAGTTCACGAGCCACGCCTTCATGCAGTATGTCGAAGACCTTGGCGCCAAGGTCTGTTTCGCTTCTGTTGCTCACCCCCGAAGCAACGGTCAAGCTGAAAGGGCAAATGCTGAAGTGCTGCGTGGGCTCAAGACGAGAACTTTCGACAGGCTGCGCAAGTGCGGCAAAAACTGGATCGAGGAGCTGCCAGTGGTTCTTTGGTCGATCAGGACGACGCCAAATCGAGCTACTGGCCAGACGCCTTTTGCTCTAGTTTATGGAGCAGAGGCAGTTCTCCCCACGGAACTCGTATACGGGTCACCTCGAGTGCTCGCTTATGATGAGCTTGAGCAAGAGCAACTGCGGCAAGATGACGCTGTGCTCCTCGAGGAGGATCGTCTTCAGGCTGCTGTGAGAGCTGCTCGCTACCAGCAAGCTTTGCGTCGCTACCATAGCCGCAAAGTTAATGCCAGAAGTCTCGAGGAAGGCGACCTTGTTCTTCGGCGCGTTCAGTCGGCCAAGAATTCAAAAAAGTTGACGCCGAAGTGGGAAGGCCCTTATCGGGTGAAACGGGTCACCAGGCCCGGCGCTGTCTGCCTGGAGACCGGGGATGGCATTCCAGTGATCAATTCCTGGAACATTGAGCATCTCCATAAGTTTTTTCCATAAGGCGCGGTTGCCGGGCCCTTCCCCGGCAACCACCTTTTGTACAAGTCTTGCCGCTGTTGCATGTAATCCTTTGTACAAAGCCAGGCGCAGACCCTGTGCATACATAAAGCTTTTGTATTTCGCAGTTTTTGACGATTTCATGTTTACTTTTATTTTGCATGATTATCTGACATACTGTGCAGTACAGCCTCCCCGGTAAGCATTAATGAGCCGCCAAGCTCCTATATCTTTATTTTCTCTTCTTTCTTTTTCTCAAAAAGACAGAAGCTTCCCTCGCGCACAAGTTTGCCGGGGGGGATGGGATAATGATATGGACCAGGCGTCGTTCAAAGAAACTTTGCCTTGCCGGGTAGAAGGCAGCGGCAAGCAGTGACAAGACCTTGCCGCAGAGAGATCAGCGACAAAGCTAAGTGCCAAAGTTTGAATAACCAAATTCTTTTTTTTATTCTCAAGGTTATTTTCCTTGAACGATACTACTCTTTGTATGGAAAATCTGTGCGCGACGGAACCTAAGCATAATCGGTCGCGCCCTTACCTTGTTTCGAGTCCGCTCAACAACCTAAGTGGCCGCACTGAGCGCGACAAGGTTGCTTGCCGGCAGCAGCACCGCCAGCAGGCTGCTGGAGTCCCGTACCCAGCGCTCGCAGCGATGGTGCGCGCACCGGCAAGTTTCCTATAAGCGTAGGGCAAGTACACATAAAGAAAGAAACTGCTCAAGGGAGATGACATGCATTAACTTCAAAATATTGCATGTTATATTACAAGATAAGTTGCCGCGGCTTAAACAGATTGTTCTTTAACATGTCTAGCGGCGGCAAGGAGGGAGAAGAATGGGCTCTCTAATTGCGGTGCTCGCCTTCGACTCTTTGGATTTGGTCCACCCTCTCCACGATGGGCGCGACAAGGGCCTCTAGTGGTGCGGGGTCGTATCCCTTCGGCAAGCTTTTGAAGATGTTGCTGAAGTTGACGCCCGGGTTTCTGTATGCTATCTTCACCAGCAACCTCCGGAGAACTCCCCGGCAAAGCCTGCGTGACTCGTCGGCCAGTTGAGCCTTGTGATTGACTTGGAGCTGTTGGAGTGCTTCTACTACTCCGTCGAAGAACTCGGCTAGCTTGACGCTAGTTTGCGTGTTCTTGTCGGTGGAGTACCCGAAGTCCGGCACCTTCAGGGCAGTCAGCTCCTTGTCGATGTCCTCGGCTGCGCTGGCAAGCCTGTCTGTGAAGATCCCCACGTTATCCCTGAACTTCTTGTGGGTTGCAATAGCGTCTTGAAGCAGACCCTTCTCCTTCTGGAGCTCTGCCATTAGAAGCCCTTCGCGCTTTCTGGTGGTGTCGAGCGTCTCCTTCAGCGTGGTCAGTTTCAGCTTTAGGTCTGCTCTGGAGTCATTGGCGGCAGCAAGCAGATTGTTCTTCTTGGCTATGGTAACTTGCATCTCCGCCAAAGTGTGGGTCACCTTTGCCCTCTCACTTTCGAGCGTTGAGAGCTTGTCACCGTTTGCCTTGAGGGCGGCCTCTAGTCTTGCCACTTTCTCCTCCGTTTCCTTCCTATTCACTTCTGCAGCAGCAACAGCGTTGGTGGCCTCCACCAACTTGCTGGCGTACTCTTGGGCCAAGGCTTCGATTTCCTTCAGGTGTTTTTGTGCCTGCCCCTGGGTCCGCTCTGCGACAAGTCTTGCCACCTCCTCATCTTTCTGTCGGAGGGTTTCGGCAAGTTTCCTCTTGCGCTCGGCAAGTTCTTCTTCGTGGGCATCAAGGTCCACCTTCCGCTGGTTCAGATCACCGGCCCGAGCAGACAACTCCTTGGCGGTCTCCTCCTGTTTTTGTTCAATGTCTTGCTTCATCAGGAGGAGGGCCTGCCGTTCTTCGGCCAGCTGTGCCCGCTTGGCCTCTAACGCATTAAGAGATCGCGCGCGGACATCCGCCAAGATCTCCGCGCGCCTCAACATGTCAGCTTCGGCCTTCTCGATGAGCGCCTCCCTGGAAGCTAGCTTCTCCCGTTGGGCGCGATGAAGATTCAGCAGCTTTTGGAGCAGTTGCTCCTCTTCAGACGTGCTGCTGCTGCTGGCGCCTGGCGCATCCACAAGCTGGAGCCCGGCAGCGGCAAGGATCTCCTCGTCCACAACATCCTCCTCGGTTGACGCTCTGGAGCCCACCGTCCAGGGGAGGCTGACGTAGACGTTCTCGCCGACCCGGATGTATTTGCTTGGCGGAGGCGAGTTGGGTCCTGCCGCCTCGTCAGTGGTTGAGGGACCCGTGGTCGGAGTAGCGCCTGGCGCTCCTGTGGCCTCAGGGCCGTCAGTACGACCACCGGCTCCCTCGCCGGCCTCCTCAGCAGCCTTCTGGGCGGCCTCAGCTTCAGCAGCCTTGGCGGCTTCATCGGTGGGCGCCTTGGCGGTATTATCCTCGGTGGCCTTGCCGGCCTCTTCGGCAGCCCTGGCAGCCTCTTCGTCGGCAAGCTTGTCGGCTGCCAGCTTGTCGGCCTTGGCAGCGGCGGCCTTGGCGGCCTCGTCGTCGACGGCCCCTGCGGTGTTCTCCTCGGCAGAAGAGTCAATGTTCATTGGCTCCACCGAGGAGGGCTCTGCCAACCCGAGAAGTAAAGCAAAAAGAGCTTCAGGAAGAAATTCAAGAAGCCAAAAGAAAGAAAGCAGAAAGAGTTTTGCGGCAAGTGGGTTTACCCGTGTTGAGCTCAGGAGCGGTGGGCTCCCCTCCCCCGTCAACGTTTGTCATTGGGGTGGGGTCGCCAGCGCTGGTGCTTGGCGCTTCGGCGCTTGCCGGCTCCTCTTCGTGGCTCAGCTCGCTAGTGGGAGCCCTTACCGGAGATCTTCTCCTTGGCGGAGTGGTCGAGGGGGGTGGTACTTCTGGAGCACCTTCAGATGGCTCCACTTGCTGCTCCTCTCCTACACGCCCAAAGATGTCAGTAACAAAATGCTTGTTCCTCAGCGACCGCCAGCGAAAGGTAGTTGAAATACTTACGCTGGGGGCTGCGCTGGGGGCTGCAACGAGGGCTGGGCTCCGAGTTGGCCGGGACGGTCTCAGACGCTCTCCCGGTGGTTGCCGTGGGCTCATCTTCGACGACCACCACGGTCTTGCTCGTCGAGACCTTAGCTCTCTTCCTTGTCCTCTCCGCCAAAGTTTCCTCCCTGCGGAAGCAAGGCCGGAGCGCGACAAGTGAGGACAGAAACAAAACCTTACAAAGATTGAGGGTCGCGGCAAGGGAACTTACTCTTCCTCGTCGTCTTCTTCGCTGAGGGCGGAAAAATCAAAGTCCGCCTCCGTGTGAGGAGGGGGAGGAGGGGGAGCTGGGCTCCTTGGCCGCTTGGCGGGGGTAGTAGCAGCGGTCTTTGATGACCCTGCTCCAGTTGCCGGGGCCGCGTGAGACACTCCCGCAGCACCAGCCCTTGCCGCGGTTGAGCGCGTCGAACGGCGCTCCGGCGGTTGTTGAACTTCTTGCCGCTCAGCCACTTTGCCAAGCCTGCGAAGGCGTTTCCTCCTCAGAGGGGCTGGGGACTCTGACTACGGTGGGCTTTCGGTGCCCTCCTCGGAAAAGGAGCCCTCATCCTCCAAGCTGCCTGACTCGTCGGCAGGCTGGCTTGGCCCGACATCCTTGCCGGGTGCGGCGAGCTCGCCCTTCCCGGCAAGCATCCCCTGCTCGGCAAGGCTCTCCTTTTGTGCCTCGTCGAGCTCCGCCAAAGTATAACCAAAATCGCCAGCTTCCCTGGCGAGCCTGTCCTCCTCCACTCTTCGAGCAATGAATTCTATTTCTTGCTCAGTGGTGTTGCGGACGAGCCACTCTTCCACCCGGACCTGCTTTTCGACCGTGGAGTCAAAGAATCGCCGCACGTCTTCTTCGAGCGGCACGTCCCAAGTTGCTTCAACGCTGTGCGCATTGCAGAGCGGCATCATAGCGATGATTGCACTCAATGCGGAGTTGTTGCAAAGAGGCACGATGTGCTTCGGCAGCGTGAACGCCTTGTCGCGCTTTTCTGGATCTGTCTCTTGCTTGAACAGTTCTCGCATGAAAAAGTCGTGCTGCAGAACTGTGAAGTTGTTGATCAGTCCAGGGCGCAGCCGCATGATATCGGCTGGGTTCTTCCAATCAGAGGCCGGCCTTCCTCTCTGCTGCAGAGGAGCAATGCGGCGGCGGAGGAAGTCTGCGCCAACCATCCCTATGGTGAGCCCGGCCTCCCTGAGCCGTATGATCCTGGCAGCGGCAATCTCTAGCTTTTTGTCCTCGGGATCCAGATCGCTCCAGTCTGTGCCACGCGCCGCTGGGGTCTTGCGAAGCTCACAGTATGGTGGCGGATCGTCGTCAATGATCCAACACCATTCAGACCGGATTTCTCCCCATCTTGGGCGGAGATCCCCCTTCAGATAATGCTCCTTGGCGCCCAATCTTGAAACGAACGAGACGCCAACAGTGAGAGGCTCCCCCTTTTCAGCACGGGGAGTGAAGTAATGGCTGAACAGCGCGGTGTTGGGTGCGACGCCGACGAAGTTCTCGCACAGATGCGCAAATATTGCCATGGTGGATACGGCATTCGGTGTGAGATCCAGCAGACGGAGGTTGAAGGTGTACATGACGTTGCTGAAGAAATCCGAATACGGTGGGCAGAGCCCGCACCAAAAGTAGCAAGCGAAGAAGGGGTACTTGCTCACTTCGCTCTCGTCGGTGGCTGGGCGGACGCGGGTGGCCGGATGCGCCTTGGTCCTCGCGGCCCACATGCCTTGGAACTTGGCCTTCAGATCCGCCCCCGTGAGCGTCGGAGCGAAGAGCGCGTACTTCTGCCTCTTCATCTGCGCCTGGGTCTCCGTCCTTGAGGACTTCCCCGTCTTCCCCTTTTCTCCTTTGGGAGGCATGGCGAAGGCGGAGCTGAGGACCGAGGGAGATGCGGACGCGCGCGGTGGCGGAGGATTGGGAAACCGCCTTTGTTTTAGAGCGGAGGAAGAAGAAGGCGGAGATTTGAAGATCGAGAATGGTGAGAGGGGTGTGCGAGTGCTTCTGCAGGTCCCTCCTTTTATGGGGAAAGATGCGGAACCATCCGCCCCTTCGTCATTCGAGATAACTGCGCACGCTTCCCACGCTCCGCATTCAACGCGCGACGCATGGGAGAGCGTGCAATTAAACAGCATAGAGACGTTTCGGCTTATCCCAGCCACGCGTGCCCGTGCACTGTTTGGGCCTGGCCCAACAACGCCCGGCACCGTGTGTGGCCCAGGCCCGGGGGCTCCTCTCGGTGTACTAGAATAGGGGTACCCTAGTACCCCGTACTTGTGCACGGGCAGTAGTAGCATCCCGCGGCCAGGCTTGCGGGAGGACAGCCAGAGAGAAGCTCAAGATTATTAAGCCATTCAAGAACAAAGTATACAAAGCAAGAGTTAAGGCCCCGGCAAGAGGAGCTCGCCGGGAGGGACAGCTGAGGCCCAGGCTGGGCATTGCTGAAGCAGAGTACTTGCCGCGGCAAGGTACTTGCCCCGGCAAGTCATTGGCTGCGGCAAGGTATTGGCTGCGGCAAGGTATTGGCTGCGGCAAGATAGCGGCTGCGGCAAGGTACTTGCCCCGGCAAGTTACCTTGCACGGCAAACTATGGGCTGCGCCAAGCTGTTAGGTGCGGCAAGGTCTTGCCGCGGCAAGCGTTACTGTACCACTGTGCTGCTCCGGTGCCTCTGCCAGCGTGGCGCTCTGGGTCCTTCCAAGCGTGCGTGGCAGGGCACTGTGTAGACGGCGGTGCACTGTAGATAGCGGTGCAGCAGCAGGTGGGATAGGCTTTTCCCACGTCCACGACGTCCGGGTACATGTATCTGGACAGCAAAGGCATGGGCATTTAATGCCCTTGTCCCCTGCCGTCAGTGGTAGGTAGGACATGTCATCCTGGTAATAGTGGCCTTACTGTAGCAACTTTCCACCTCTACCTTTACTGTTTGCCACCTGTTGGAGACCCCTTTGTGCGTATAAAAGGAGGCCCATGGGCAACGTGAAAGGGGAGGAACTGGAAGAGGGAGAGCTCCAGTATTGTACGCAGCTACTCGGTACTGTAGCGCTCCTGGAGCTAGAACAATCATACAGATAATAACCAAAAAGCACGAGTAGGGTTTTACGCATCCGTGCGGCCTGAACCTGGGTAAATCTCTCTCGTGCACTGTCGTGTTCTTCGCTAGATTTGCTCTTCGCGCGACCGTCTCTCCCTGCCGAACGTAAAGGGGTCCTTCTCTGGGTCCCATAGGTGATCGCGGATTCGTCCCCGACAGATTTTGTGATATACTGCGATGCCTCTCGTCAAGGATTAGGCTGTGTCCTAATGCAAGAACGCAAGGTGATTGCTTATGCCTCCCGACAATTGCGTCCTCACGAAGAAAATTACCCAGTGCACGATCTCGAACTTTCTGCGGTTATTTATGCCCTAAAGCTATGGCGACATTACCTTCTCGGTAACCGTTGCGAGATATATACGGATCATCAAAGTTTGAAGTATTTATATACTCAACCAGATCTGAACCTTCGTCAACAAAGATGGCTCGAGACAATTGCCGATTATGATATGAATATCTCATACACCCCTGGCAAGGCAAATGTAATGGCCGATGCTTTGAGCCGCAAGGCTTATTGCAGCAACCATATGGTTCAGGAATCACAACCTCTTCTTTATGAAGAGTTTCGTAAATTGAACCTCCATATTGTTCCACAGGGTTATCTCAATACCCTCGTTGTCGAACCAGATTTAGAACACAGCATCAAGACTATGCAACGGTATGACTCTGAAGTTGAAAGGATCAAGCGGTACCTTGAAAAAGGAAAACCGTCGGAGTTCCATCTTGATAATGATGGGATCCTATTTTTCCAACACCGTCTCTTCGTACCTAAGTTCAAAGATGAGAGAGAACACGTTATGATGGAAGCTCATGACACTCCTCTGTCAATTCATCCTGGTAGCACAAAGATGTACCGTGACATTTGTCAGAGATACTGGTGGCCTAATATGAAGCGAGATATTACTCGTTATGTTTCTGAGTGTGACGTTTGCCGCCGCGTTAAAGCTCAACATCAAAGGCCCGCAGGAACTCTGCAACCCCTTGCAATTCCTGAATGGAAATGGGACAAGGTCCAAATGGATTTCATTACTGGTTTTCCCAAATCCCAGAAGGGTAATGATGCTATATTTGTCGTCATTGACCGATTCTCTAAGGTTGCTCACTTTCTGCCAGTTAAGGAGACAATCACTGCTAGCCAGTTAGCAGACTTGTATGTTTCCCGAATTGTGTCACTCCACGGTGTTCCGTTGGAGATCAGTTCTGATCATGGCAGCCTCTTCACCTCCAGATTCTGGAATAGTTTCCAAGAAGCTACGGGAACACATCTGTCTTTCAGCACCGCTTTTCACCCTCAGTCACAGGGTCAAGTTGAACGAGTTAATCAAGTGCTCGAAGATATGCTTCGAGCTTGCGTCATCTCCTTCGGTAAGAAATGGGAGGAATCTCTCCCGTATGCCGAATTCTCTTACACCAATAGCTATCAGGCTAGTCTGAAGATGGCACCGTTTGAAGTTCTATACGGTCGTAAGTGTCGAACCCCTCTGAATTGGTCAGAAACTGGGGAACGCTCACTCGTCGGACCGGACATTATTCAGCAAGCAGAAGACCAAGTCCGCATTGTCCGTGAACATTTGAAAACTGCTCAGTCTCGTCAGAAAAGCAACTATGACCGAAAGCACCAGGAAATAGTCTATCAACCTGGCGAGCAAGCTTACCTCCGCGTCACTCCGTTGAAAGGCACTCATAGGTTCGGAATCAAAGGCAAGTTAGCTCCTCGCTACATTGGCCCGTCCCGTATTCTTGCCCATCGAGGAGAAGTGGCATATCAATTGCAGTTGCCGCCCAATCTTTCTCAAGTACATGATGTTTTTCATGTATCCCAACTCCGTCGCTACTTCAAGGATCCTATTCGAGCTATGGGTCATGAAGTGCTTGAATTACGGGAAGATCTGTCCTATCCAGAATATCCCATCCGTGTTCTTGATGAAGCTGAACGTCGGACTCGTCAAAAGTCAATCAAATTCCTCAAGGTTCAGTGGTCAAATCATTCTGAAGATGAGGCCACTTGGGAACGCGAGGATCGTCTTCGCGAAGAATACCCCACTTTCTTTCAGTCTTCCTCTTAATTCTCGGGACGAGAATTCTTAATAGATGAGGAGAATTGTAACACCCCCTGTCATTAGCTACAGTAATCACTTTTGATAATGACTTGTCAGCAAGCTTAACAGTGCATAATCATCATTAGCATCATATTGCATTTCAACTCCTAAGTCAAATTCAAATTTAAATGAAAGTGAAATATAAAAGTTGTCCAACATAAAAACTAAAATGTTCAGTAAATAGCAAATATTGCAGAGACCATTCTAAAATTGTAACCAACATTTAGTAAATTGGGTAAGTAACTCAAACAACCTCAAACAGTGGCTGAAAAATAATATTTAGCAACCTTTTAATTTGTTTAAAACAATTATGAAATGATATTTTGCCCGAACTAGTTTTAGGTGTTAGGGAATAAAGCACTGGTATTTATGGACTAGGTCACACTTTTTACAAAAACCATTTGGGGCCTAAACAATTAACAGAACAGAAAAGAAAAAGAAACAGAAAAGAGAAAAAAAAGAAAAAGGCCTAAAGCGTCTACTGTGCACTCGGCCTACCGCTATAGCCGCGGCCCAGCCCACCCCGCGCCTCCTCCCACCTCTCACTGCTCACCGCCGCCCCGCTGTCGAACGCGCACACGCGCGCACCCCAGGCCCCCCCTCTCCCTCGGTCGACAGTGCACGCCGCGCCCTCTCGTCGTGGATAAGAGACCGCCCCGACCCCTCTGGCGAGCCCTAGCCGCCCCGTTCGCCCTCCTCCTCGTTCTCCTCACCCATCCCGGCGCCGCCATGATCGGCCACCGCTGAAGCTCGCGACCACCGTGCCCCGTTCGCCTCCCTGTCGTGTCCACGAGCTCCGCCGCAACGCGCCCGTCCTCCTCGACCACGAGCCCGAGCCCCGGGAGCTCTGCATCGCCGGCCTGCTTCACCTTCTTCCCCTACGGCCGCCGTCGAACACCGCCTCGATTCACCGCCGTCGCCCTTCCCCGAGCCGTCCTCGGGCCTTCTCTGCAACGCCGATGAGCTCCTGCGCCGGATGCGCCCTCCCCTACCTCTTCTAATTGCCTGTAACTCCCGCTCCGCGTTCGGCCGAACCCTCCGCCGCCTGGCCTCGTCGCCGGCATGGGCACGGCGACCATTTGGTCCCGTGCGTGCCTCCGTTGTATCTGCCGCATCGCGTAGGCCTCACCTAGCTACTCCGCTGGCTCGCATTCGCACCACAGCCCCGCTCCCGTCGACGGCCGAACTCTGGCGTCCGCCTCGCTGCTCGCCGCGGTCGCTACACGCCGTCTCCGGCCACGCCTCCACCACCACTCGACGCGGCGTGGAGTTGCCGTTCCAAATCACCAAACCGCGCGCCCAACGGTGCACCTTAGCCAAATCCCGAGCTCGCCGGAGCTCGGCGCCGCGTTCGGGCTCGCCGGAGCGCTCTCCGGCGGCCGGTCCGACGTGGCATCGGTGGGTCCCGCCCTGTGCCACTGACTGTGGGGCCTCGCGGGCCCCTTTGACCCCTTTGACCGGGGTCAACGCTGACGTGGCCGCCCGGTCTCACTGACATGTGGGGCCCGGTCGTTTAAACGAATTTAAAATAAATAGAAAATCTGTTAATTAGTTTAAACACTAATCAGTCACTGACTGCTGGGCCCCACCTGTTAATTAACTCAAATAATTAAATTAACCTCTCTGATTAAGCCACAGTGTATGACATGTGGGTCCCACCTGTCAGGTTTGACTCTGGTCAGCCAGAGTTGACCTGCTGACGTCACCCTGACCTCATGCTGATGTCATCATTCACTATTCTGGATAATTCGAATTTAAATTAATAAATAAATTCAGAAAATGTTTTAAACTTTAGAAAATCATATTAAATAACTCGTAACTCCGATGAAAATAATTTATATATGAAACTTGCTCAGGATTTCGATACGAACCCGAATACGTCCTCCGTATTCCCGTCAGACACCCGCAGCTATAAGAACATTGAACTTTTAGACCGATTTCAGTAAATGAATAGTGTCCAACTTTAAATAAATAAATCCAAATAAATTCCTAAATTAACTAAATCATTTAGTTAGGCAGTAGAACACCCCGGCATATCATTTAGGCATGTCATACATGTTGTTTGCATTATTGCCGTGAATTTATTGTTTCTCTCCCCCTCTTTCTCTCTCTCGATAGACGCCGAGACCGACGGCGCTGCACCTGGATACGACTACTCTACCGACGAGCAGCCCGTTGACGACCTTCCCCTCTTGCCAGAGCAACCAGGCAAGCCCCCCCCCTTGAGCATTCCAGATATCGCCCACTCTATTCTCCTGCTTGCATTAGATTTTGCTACTGTTAATGTATGCTCCTATTCTGATGCATAGCCTGCTGTTGTAACCTGTTCATTGCTACCTTACCTGCCTATGATAAACTGTTTAGTTTAGGTTGGAATGAACCATCAGTGACCCCACCACCTTACCTTTGTTGCCCCTGCTTGATCATCGACGACCCGATCAACGTGATCATCGACCAGAGACCGACACCTCACTTCACACCCCCTTAGTTGTACGACTCTGCGTAGTAACTATCGAGTGCCGAGGGTGATACCTTGTAACGCACTCCCGATGAATACTCTGCAGTGTAGCTGTTCGGTCGTGGTCATCGAGGGTGATTCCTCCTTCTCCACTTCCGATACGACTCTGTCGTGCAACCCTCAGTGTGAACCTCGAGGGTGATACCTCATACGTTCACCCTGATGATTTCGTCGAGTGGAATCCGCCGAGGGTGATTCCTCGGGTTTCCCCCTTGATGTTATGACCACACGATTACTTGACCTCTGTTACAGGCGGGTCCACCCTGGTGGGTACCCGCTGGGGATCTATGATTTTCGGGTGTGCCGGAAGGGCACTCGAGTGTGACATTGTGGCGGAGCATCAGAGACTCTGATTGTCTCCGCTTGATACTAATTGAGCCTATTGGATTTGGGTGTGTGATCTGAGTGGGTCGATGTGCCCTATACGCACTACCACCACGCGGGATAATGGTTATGGGACCCTCTGCGAAGTACGTTTCTCCGAAAGCTCGTCTGACGTCACGATTCACCGTGCGGGCTGATTGTCGGGATTGGGCTGGATACTTCACTGACGAGTTCAGTGTCGCGCCTGCACCCCGGCCAGTCTCGCAACGCGCAGGGTGCCCAGGGCGATGGCCCGAGACCTCTGGGTGCATAGGTTAGTCCGGCGTGCTGACCTCTTTGCCGAGCCTAGGTAGAGCGCTGCTTTGTGTTGATCTTCCGAGGACGGGCATTACCCAGCAAGTGTGTCCAGCCAGAGTTGATCGAGCGTGTTGGGTAACAGTAGTGCACCCCTGCAGGGATGAATCTTCTATCGATAGCCGGTCCTACGGTAAAGGACGCTCAGTTTGTGTATCCCGATCTACTACTTAAACTGGATACTTGTTACTTAATTGAAGCTTCGGGATCGCTTTCTCGCTTGGGAGTCGAGGAAGGATCTTTAAGCTGTACTTCAACATGTTTGCTAAATAAAATGCTATTCTACTCTCTTCTACTGCTGCAAGATGATGGCCTTGTGAAGATGTTTGAAGATGCTAGTCTTCGATAGGACTAGGCATTCTCTCTATTCTGGCATTTCTGCAGCCCAGTCCACTTATACAGCCTTTCTCCATTGATAATGTTGCATATGTAGTATAGATCCTTGCTTGCTGAGTACTTCGGATGAGTACTCACGGTTGCTTTACTTTCTCTTTTCCCCATATACCCCCACCTTGATGATACAAACAGACGATGGAGTCCAGGAGCCAGATGCCAACACCGGAGCTTATTACCAGGAGGGTCCAGAGGGTACTTACTACTGGATCGAGCCAGATGACCAGGAGTAGGATCGGAGGCTCCCAGGTAGGAGGCCAACGCCTTTCGATCTAGTGTCGCTGTTTGTGCTAGCCTTCTTAAGGCAAAACTTGTCTAACTATGTCTGTACTCAGATGATATTTGTATGACTGACTTATGCATTTGGATCTTCGGATCCCTGGTCTGTAATATTGTGGACCTCCATTTAAATTTTGTTAGAGTTGTGTTGTGATATCTTCCCGTGAGTCCCTGTGCTTGATCGTACATGTTTGCATGTATGATTAGTGTACGATTGAGTCGGGGGCGCCACACGACGGCCCCTGGAGAGACCAGCCTCGTGGGGACCGTCCTCAGGGCAACGCCGGCCTTCCTCCGCTGCCACCACCGCCAAGGAGGAATGACGACCACCGCCAAGACGATGGGGCTGGGGGCTTGCAAGAGCCCCGAGCCATTGCTTGCATCCTGGGTGGTGTGCAGGCCCCCGCTTCTCATTGCATCTTCAAGCAGCTCACTCGTGAGGTGAACGTGGCCCTTCCCAAGCTAGAGGCGTCGCGTCCCCTCAGATGGTCCAAGTACATCGTCACCTTCGACTCTACAGACCAGCTCAAGTGCTCAGCTGCCGCTGGCGCGCTCCCAATGCTCTGCTCACCAACCATCAGCAACGCCCTCGTCACCAAGACACTCATCGATGGCGGCGCGGGGCTCAACGTTCTCTCCATCGAGATGTTCGTGACGCTCCAAGTGCCGTACGACCAGCTCCTCCCCACCAAGCCTTTCTCAGGGGTGACCGATGGCTCCACCATCCCCATAGGGCAGATCCGCCTCCCTGTCACCTTTGGCCAGCGAGACAACTACCACACCGAGCTCATCGACTTCGATGTCGCCCACATTCGCCTCCCGTATAATGCCATCCTCGGGTCTCCGGCCCTCACCAAGTTCATGGCGGCAATGCACCACGGCTACAATGTCCTCAAGATGCCTGGAAGTGGCGGTATCATCACGGTCGCTTACGACAAGAAGGCAGCGGTGTGCTCCCTTCTGAGGCGGTCGAGAACTCTAACGACGAGGGTGCAGTTTGCCCTCCTGAGGCCATCCCCAAGAAGAAGAAGCAGCTCCTCCCCAAGGGCTGCCAGGAGGCTGGCGCGTTCGACGATCGTGCCTTAGGCCCCGCGCCCACTGCTGGGGCGCCCTTCCCTCTCGCATAGGAAGGCGCACCTGGCGCCCCTCTCAGGACAGGCTTGGGGGCTCTCCTCTGGAGGGCCTCTAACCTGACCAGCGTCACGAGGAAGGTGTTCGGGCACCATGTGGAGGCGTGCTACAACGCGCGCTTCCATGAGCAGGGCGCAGGGCACGAGGCGCCAGGCGCTCAGGAGTTCATCACCAAGGCAAGCAAAGAGCTTCAGGTGGCGCGAGCCATGCGCGGCGAGCGCCGTTCCGCACCACTCAGTGCAGCTGCCGCCCTTGACGTGGGTGACGAGCTGGGCGTCTGCGTGAACATCCCAGGCCTCAACAGGGCCGCTTCTCAGGAGCTCTTCTGGCCGTCTCGCGTCGGCCGGAGTGGGGGCTGCCCCCGCAGCTATGTCCGCATGCCGTTCGGCCTGCTAAACATGGCTGCCTCGCACCAGCGCTACATGTAGGGCATCCTGGCGGCTCACGAGGCCCAGCGCCAGGCGGTCCTGACTGAGGAGGTGCCGGACCCTCGCGAGCTTCCCGAGCCTCCAGAGCCTCCTGGGACTCAGGAGCCGGCCGACTCGTGAGGAACGACCTCTGCAGCACGCATCTTCAGCTACTCCAACACTTCTGCAACGACGGTGCCAGGTGACTTTTTGGTTTGTTCAGTTGAGGCGCCCCTCGGGCTGCATCATCCTCGAGCTATTAGGGCCAGCCCCTGCAGCTGCACCATTTTGATTCATGTACTCCGGACCAGTTATGCATGTTCGAGTTATCATGGTCATTTACATTACTCCCACCGTCTCGTTATGTATGGAGTCGCCCCTCGTGGCCTCTGCGCGTTGCTAACCCACCTCTTGCTCATCCCGCAACGGGGGCTACTGGCACGTCGCCTGTGCGAGGGTCCGTCCCTGCAGCACTGATAAACCTAAGAGACCGAGCTCTGGCTCGCGGCCGGCCCCGTGCACGTCACCTCACCGGGTCCTTAGTGCCTTCGTCTTCTTGCGGAAAGATCACCGACAGAATAGCAAGCACGGCTGTGTGCTTTGTTTTTCTTTTTCGGCTAACTCGCAGGAACCTCCGGAGCCGGGACCACGAGCGGCCTCACCAGCACCTTGGGGCACAACCCCTCCTAGGCATCTCCTCAGAGCCGGCCACTCTTTTCTTGTGCAAATTTCTTGCACATTAAAGGGGGGCCCTTGAGTATCGCGCCTCAGGGGCTCCAACTGGCTCTCGAGCCCTCACCCCCTGGCCTTGACCACGGCAGCGTGACCTAGCATACCAGCGGTAGCTGAGCCTCGCTCGAGGGCCGGGACCCGAGGACGTAGAGCGCCCAGGTAAGCGGAGGAGATGAAGATGTTAGGAGCCCTGCAGAGGGGGCGTCATCAGAAGAATGGCATGGCCCAACGTTCCACGATAAGTCCATCCACGCAACAAAAGAATCACCGCAAGCTTGCCAAGATAAGTCACCTCACACGCAC
This sequence comes from Thinopyrum elongatum, assembly GCA_011799875.1. Classification (NCBI taxonomy): domain Eukaryota; kingdom Viridiplantae; phylum Streptophyta; class Magnoliopsida; order Poales; family Poaceae; genus Thinopyrum; species Thinopyrum elongatum. The sequence goes on along the minus strand of CM022299.1, from coordinate 219,655,880 downwards.
GGGCGTGAACCTTATGATCAGCGCTTCGTCTCTAGCGATCTCGCTCGGGCAAGAATGCTTCCCTTTTAGTCCTTCGAGAGCTGCTTGCGCGCCAAAGGGGACCCCCTGAGCATCGCGCCTCAGGGGCTCTTACCGGACCTTGGGCCGCTCACCTCCTGGCCTTGACCACGGCATCGTGACCTGGCATACCAGCGACGGCCGAAGCTTGCCTGGGGACTGGGTCCTGCCGGCGTAGAGCACTAAGCTACCTCGAGAATGAAAGGGGGAACAATGCCAAAGCAAGAGACGCAAACACGACACTGATAAAGAATGATAACATTAAAGCGCGGGCGTCACAGTTTTTTACACACCCCCACGGGGCCCGTCATGATTTTCGCGCAGGAATGAAGCAAAGGAGAAACACCTAGGAACCACGGCCCCGGCAGCGTCACCAACGATGTCGGGACAACGCTACTCCTCACTACAAAAAAAACCACTTCCGTGATGATACGTGTTTGTCACAGTAGGTCACGTTTTTTGTCATGCATGTACATCCATGACGATTTTATGACAGAATCAAGATAGTCATACCTGTGTTGTCGTAGAAGTGTTCCATGACAATACCAAAATTATCATCACGGAAGTGTCCACTTCCATGACGATAAATGGCGCGTCTTGGAAGTGCTTTCGTCAAGGGTAACCGACACATGGCATCCACCGTAACGGGTTGCCGTTAAGCTATCGGGTTCCGGTTTGGATCCGATAACCCGTTAACAGCCCGGACCAATGGGGATTTTCCACGTGTAAAATCATCATTGGCTGGAGGAAACACGTGTCGGCTCCTCGGTGGGCCAGATGTCGCCCGTCCAATGGAGGAGAAGTGCCTATGAAACATCGACACGTGGCAGGGCCCAACAGAGGCCCATATAGGTTAAAAAGGCTAGCCCAGTCAAAGGCCCATAGTATTTACTCAGGTACTAGTGGGCCAGCCCACTAACGGCCTGTTTAAACATGGCCCATTTACGGCCCGAACCCAGATCTGGCCCGTTAATTGTTCGCCGAATATTTGGGCCCAATTACGGCCCAGTGACATTTCGGCCTGTTAGAGGCCCGATGTAGACATGGGCCCATTTCAGCCCGGTGTCTCGGCCTGGGAATGGCCCGTGCTGCCCATGGGCCATATATGGTCCGACGTGACTTTGGGCCTGTTAAAGGCCTGTCGTATAATTCGGCCCATTGATGCCTCTACTAAGCTTTCGGCCTCTTAAAGGCCCATGATATCAGTGGGCCAACTAAGGCCCGAGATATGTTTCGACCTGGTAATGGCCCATCATATAACTGGGCCAATAATGGCCCGGTCTACATTTCAGCCTGCTGAAGGCCCGTCGATGTCTAGTGAAAATTGAGGCCCAACATGCATTTCAACATGCTAAAGGCCCGTGGTTTCTTCTGGGCCATAACAGGCCAGCAGAATATTCAGCCTGTTAATGGCCCAAAGCTACATGGGCCCAACTAAGCACTGGGTCCACTAAAGGCCCAACTAAACTTTGGGCCGAATATAGGCCCGTGTAAGTTGTGGGCCTGGCGCAAAGTGTGAAGGCCCCAATGGCCTTTCAGGCCCAAGAAAGTTGCAGGCCGGCCCAATTGTGGCCCGCTAAAATGCAGGCCCGTTAGAGGCGAATGTTTCGGCCCGGTCGACTACATCAGATTTTCGCCCTTTTTTTTTCAGATAGCGAATTATGGCATATACGTTAACTAGTAGGAATTAATAACAAACCTACTCTATACAATAAAGAAATTATGGCATAGTAACTTAGAATAAACTTACACTATACAATAAAGAATTTATGGTATATTACATCCAGTGGGCATCGAAGTTCGCCACCAGTGATCATAAAGCGCAACGAAGAAGCAGATTACAAAAACTGGGTGCCATTGTAGCGTAACAAAATAATACTGAACCAAGACCACTTCCAAGACAGTTCAAGAAAGGTTAGCCTTGCACGGGAATTGCTGCGCAAGCTGCTGAGCAATGCTGTGAGACCGGCCTAGCATGTCGGTCATAGCTTCCAGGTGTAGCTGTTTAGCAATGAGGTTCTCATTGGTGTTCTCAGCAATCTTTCTTAGAGATAGGACTTCAAGTCGAAGTTGAGTTGCAGAATGCTTTTCTGCTAGAACTTGGGAATGAAGAAGTCGAACTGATTCAAACAGCGAATTCTGTGAGCTTGTCTGACTGCTAGTCTCAAGTAACTTGAACACTACATCAAGACAAGACTTTGGGGTTGTCTCGCTATCTTCAAGATGTTTTGCCTTCTTTGCTGCAATATATGTTGGGTTTGTCTCGCAGCCTTCAGCAGACTTGTGCATGCCATCAGGCATATCACCCTGAATCAAGCAGAGAGATGACAGGTTTTGCACGTGTATAAACAAAGATGATAACTGTGCTGTGATACGTCTCCAACGTATCTATAATTTTTTATTGTTCCATGCTATTATATTATCTGTTTTGGATGTTTTATATGCATTATTATGCTATTTTATATTATTTTTGGGACTAACTTATTAACCTAGAGCCCAGTGCCAGTTTCTATTTTTTCCTTGTTTTTGAGCTTCGCAGAAAAGGAATACCAAACGGAGTCCAAACGGAATAAAACCTTCGCGATGATTTTTCTTGGACCAGAAGACACCCAGGATTGGAGTGCAAGTCAGAAGAGCCACGAGGAGGCCACAAGGGTGGAGGGCGCGCCCCCTACCTTGTGGGCCCCTTGGTGACCCCCTGACCTAGATCTTCCTCCTATATATTCACATATATTCCCAAACAACCAGAGGCATCCATGAAAACACTTTTCTACCGCCGCAACCTTCTGTTCCCATGAGATCCCATCTTGGGGCCTTTTCCGGCATCCTGCCGGAGGGGGATTCGATCACGGAGGGCTTCTATATCAACTCTATTGCCCTTCCAATGAAGCGTGAGTAGTTTACCACAGACCTATGGGTCCATAGCTAGTAGCTAGATGGCTTCTTCTCTCTCTTTGATTCTCAATACCATGTTCTCCTCGATGTTCTTGGAGATCTATTCGATGTAATCTTCTTTTGCGGTGTGTTTGTCGAGATCCGATGAATTGTGGATTTACGATCAGCTTATCTATGAATATTATTTGAATCTTCTCTGAATTCTTTTATGCATGATTTGATATCTTTGTAATTCTCTTCGAACTATCGGTTTAGTTTGGCCAACTAGATTGGGTTTTCTTGCAATGGGAGAAGTGCTTAGCTTTGGGTTCAATCTTGCGGTGTCCTCACCCAGTGATAGTAGGGGTAGCGAGGCACGTATTGTATTGTTGCCATCGAGGATAAAAAGATGGGGTTTACATCATATTGCTTGAGTTTATTCCTCTACATCATGTCATCTTACTTAAAGCGTTACTCTGTTCATCATGAACTTAATACTCTAGATGCAGGCAGGAGTCGGTCGATGTGTGGAGTAATAGTAGTAGATGCAGGCAGGAGTCGGTCTACTTGACACGGACGTGATGCCTATATTTCATAATCATTGCCTTAGATATCGTCATAACTTTGCGCTTTTCTATCAATTGCTCGACAGTAATTTCCCACCGTATTATTTGCTATCTTGAGAGAAGCCTCTAGTGAAACCTATGGCCTCCGGGTCTATTTTCCATCATATAAGTTTTCGATCTACTATTTTGCAATCTTTTACTTTCCGATCTATAAACCAAAAACCCCAAAAATATTTACTTTATCTTTTGTTTAGTTTTATCTATCTTTATCAGATCTCACTTTTGCAAGTGACCGTGAAGGGATTGACAACCCCTTTATCGCGTTGGGTGCAAGTGTTTGATTGTTTGTGCAGGTATTGGTGATTTGTGCGTTGTCTCCTACTGGATTGATACCTTGGTTCTCTAACCAAGGGAAATACTTATCTCTACTTTGCTGCATCACCCTTTCCTCTTCAAGGGAAAAACCAACGCAAGCTCAAGAAGTAGCATGCTGTCAATTCCATCCAATTTCAAATTAGAAAATAAAGAGTAAGTTCAAAATATCAATAGCATAATTTGGCATTGTTCATAATGCGGGGAGCTTCACCACACTACTGGATTACCATGTCAACAAAACAAGCATAGATGAAGGGCAAAGACAATCATTGTATCTATTTTGGTTAATGTGCATGGCATGTTGTTCATATCATCAGCCACATCAGTAAGATAAAACAGGAGATGACAAGGTGCAAACATGGGCTGCTTCACCACACACTGGATTATAGATCCAAAAAAACAAGCATACATATAGGGAGTATTGAGTAATGTGCATGGTATGAATTAGGAATTTGGTTTTACAAGTAAAACTTGGAACTTACAGTTGTTGCGAACATGCATTTTGATAGAAACAACAAACTAAATAGCAGTTAACGATAGGGAGTATTAGCAAATTAAACATCAGTTGAGGATAAAGGCTTTAGTAGGACTGACTAACATTAACAGTTAACACCAGCTTTATAATGCCCTTCTCCATGTCAAGGGAAGGATAGCTCAAGAATTTCAGCACATAATCTTCTTCATAAGCATTGCCTGTACTCTATATTTTGTAGAGAGTAATTATAGATATGATAATATTGGAAGGGATAGAGGATAATGAAGATACGATGCAGATTGATGCTACATAATCAACTACCAATCCCGGGAAGTACAAGCGTTATAGGACAAAATGTACTAACAAGAGAAATGGGCTACACTTCTGCACTGGCATTGTCTGTGTATTCAACTTTTTGGTAAGATTAAATATAGATCTAATATTTTTTAGTAAATGGTGGGTGAGGGAGATAAGATGCAGAATGCTACACAATGAACCAATCCCTCTTCCAGTAATATAAGAGTGTTTTGAACACTGGTGTACTGTACAAAACGCTCTTATATTATGGGACGGAGGGAGTAGCTGTTAATGTAAGTACAGTGATAGACGACGTTTAGTCCTTACAAGAGGACTGCAGAGCTAAACCTCTTCAAAAGCATTGGGTTGATTCTAAATTTATGTAAGAGTCGATACGGATCTTATAATGTCCACCAAATGGAGGATAACGAGGCTAACATGTGCAGTGATGCTACATAATCAACCAGCTATGAAAATAAGTATGGTCATACAGGGCAAGAGGTACTCACAAGAGCAATGCAGTGTGCAGTATAGTTACAAGATTCTTTGGTCCCTTGAGAATGAATGTTCTTCTGCAAACAGTTTTCATACAAGTGAGACGTTAAGGCACATGCAGAAATGTAGTTCAAATTGTGATGTGATATCATAGACAGTACCTTACGCTGCAGACGAGACCAATGTGTAACAAGATTATTCCAGTCACTGTCTGATAAATGTAGCACCGGAGACTTTACAGAAATTTCGTTTAGAGGCTTGCCATCGAAGTGTGCTTGCCTCAGGTTGGAACGATACTTCATCAACGAGTGCTTGAAAAGCGCAACCAACCCTTGCTCGTCTTGACTATCCAGTTTGGTCCTCGCCTATTTAAAAGAATGAAATCTTGTGTGTTCTGTTAGCAGAAACATATGCAGTAATTACCATGAATAACATTAGTACATTACTTACGCGTAAGTTGCGGAGGAAGATTGGAAATTGTTCTTTGTCTGTGGTATAATCTTTCCATGAAGAAAATATGCGCACAAAGTTCCTGACAACAATATAAGCTTTGTCTTGTAAACTGGGAAGAAGTGGAATAGGAGTCCTATTTGCTGCAATTGGGGCTCTCTCTCGTTCGAAAAGGGATTTGGCAACTGGATTTGGTGTACTCTTTGCTGGAATGGGGGTTTTGCGTCGTAGAGCTGGTGCTATGTCAACTGGCATCATCATACTGTTTGCGGTAGTTGGGGTCTGCTGAGTTGGGGCATCAGAGATGGCCAGTGTAGTAGGGCTAGAGTATGCTAGAGTTGTGGCCGTGTTTTCTGGGTCTGGTGATATTGCAACTACACCTAATGGGCTATTTGATTTATCCGGTGTCACTACCTTTTCCAAATACTTTGTTCGTGCTCCTTCGCGATCAGCAATCACCCTCTTCCTTTTGAATGTCTGATACACAAGAAAAATATTTGAATGGATAAATATGGTATGATGACAGATGGAATATGTACTGAAAATGGATAGGCAGGGCGTATTCACATACACAATGTGTAAACTAAGCTAATGGCAGTGCAACAAAGTAGAAGCAATGCAAAGCATCAGTTGCAAGATATGTGCGACCAATATAACCTTGGAAAGTTAGAGCAAGCACCTTGATGGGTGAATAAGATAGGGCATCTGCCTCTGACTCCTCCACTAGGGAGCTACATTGACTTAGGTCTCCCTCTAGCTCAGAATCACTGTTAGGATCATATTCTGAGCATGAATCTGTAGGTGGAGAGCGTTTGCATTGCATTGCATCTAGACTTGATTTCAGTCCCTTAATGCCAAGTTTGACAGCCATGGCATTGTTCTGCTTTATTCTTTTCATGCGCGCAAGCTCATAATCATTATGATGTTGTTCAGTATCTAAGATTCATGAAAACATAAAAAGTAGTCAGATTATCTATGGAATGCATTGTGGATTCAACTCGAAGAGTGTCTCCCTATAAACCCCTGCGTATGCAAAGTTCACCCCCCAACCGTGCTGACTAGACCACACACAGAAATACAAACCTCTTATGTCTCTATAACAGGCAGACACACATTTCAAAACTGAAGTAGGAACATTACAATCATATCAAATTCGTATTTGAACAAATAAACTAAGGAATTATGAGTGGCATAATGTTTAGCTTCAAGGGTGGAGTGCTGGTAGTGCGACACAAAGCAAGTAGGCAGATTGTATTCCATGTAAAAGATCGTAGTCTATGTAAAAGGTGGAAATGACACTTTCTTTCTAGGGACAATTCCATTTCTAATTTTCTGGTATGCTCAAAAATACCCCTCTGCCGTCAAGTCACCTTACAGAAATGCCCTTCTGTGCCGTTACCGTCCGGTCAAAGGGGTTTGACCGTCTGGTGAACAGTAAATAAAAAAAATAGCAAAAAAATCAAAAAAATCTAAAATTTTGTGGAATCGCAGATACTCATGGGAGCAAGGTGTGTGCAAATTTTCGTGCTGTTTGGACATTCCAGCAGCTCGTGTCAAAGGAAAAATTGTAAATATGTACGCTGTGAACAGTAAATTCAAAAAAATAGCAAGAAAATTCAAAAAAATATGAAAGTTTTTGGCATCAAAGAGGCTGGGCTGCGCAAGGTGCGTACAAATTTTTGTTATGTTTTGACATTGTAGGAGCTCATGGAGAAAAAAACAAAATTTGGCACAGAAAAAAACTTTGAAAAAAATGCACTATTTTGTTTTTCTGCTAGAGCTCCTCGCATGTCATTCGATCACAAAAATTTGCAAGCGCCTTGCGCACCCAAGCCTCTTTGATGCCAAAAAATTTCATATATTTTTAATTTTTCTTGCTATTTTTTTGAATTTACTGTTCACAACATATAGATTTACAATTTTTCCTTTGCCACGAGTTCCTGGAATGTCCAAACAGCGCCAAAATTTGCATGCACCTTGCAACCTTGAGTATCTTCGATCCCACAAAATTTTAGAATTTTTTGCTATTTTTTCAAATTTACTGTTCACCACGTTACTATTCACCAGACGGTCAAAGCCCTTTGACCGGACGGCAAGGGCATTCTATAAGGTGACTTGACGATAGAGGGGTATTTTTGAGCATACCTGAAAATTAGGGGCAAATGGCAGGTGGTGGCTCAAGTTAGGGGGAGAAATGGAATTATTACAATGTAGTGTTCGTTGCCCACACATGATGGAAGAGATCACACAGAGAAATACTATTCACTCATGTTTGCGGTTCCAGTATTTTGAAACAGGGTGGTCCACCCTAAAAGAATATTGACAACAAATATGACAAGGCAAGCATAGAGGTAGTGAATCAATCATTACTTGTGAGCTTACTAGGACAAGTATGCAGAATTGTAACTGCAGTGAGAGACCGTCCAAAATCTGAATCAAGAAGTTGGTCTAGCACTTATTGTTTGCAACTAATCGATGTGAATAATTGGATATCATATCGAATGAGTAAGGAAGACAAGTAAATGTCAACAAACCTGGCCTGCAGTAGTAATCTGGGTCAATGTCACTATGACCAACAATCCAAAATGACTAGTGTCTGTTCCTAGGGCTGGAATTTTGAAACCCTGTGAACTTTACAGGTACTAATGATTACTGAAATACATCTGAACCATTAAGTGTAGGTAGCACTCAGTACAGAACAAACCCTAATGACAGTCCTGCCTAATGAGTAATGAATCAATTAGAAATGGGTGATGAGGAGTGGCTGCTGAGTGTTGAGGATGTATCTCAGGATAAATTAGGTTGGCTTAGTGGCTGCTGCACGCCTGAGCCCTGAATAGACAGGGAAGGTAGGCATAGCAGCGCGCCCAGGCAGCGGTGACGCTGTTGGGCGAGCGGCTCCTGACCTCCTGTTAGTCTGGCATCTCCTCCTGGAGTCATGCCGTCCGAGGACGGCAAGTCGCCGGAGAGGCAGGCGGCTGGGGGCGAGTAGAGATCGGAAGCACAGCTGAACAGAGAGGAATCGGGGCCTGGGCCGACCCAAAATCCCAGGGTGGGCCGCGGCCCACCGTGGGCACCCTATAGATCCACACCCGAGCGGCGTACATGCATTTTCGAAACTAAATTAGGAACATTTAGCTGACCAATTAAACGACTCTATTTTAATAATATTGGATTCGTATTTGAACAACTAAGCTTGTTTAGATTGATGGGTGGAGCAGTGCTATTATGACATGAAGCACGTTTGGTGATTGTATAGTGATCATAAAAGGGGGGAAACCCTAAGCATGATCAATTAAACCCTATTATGACTATGCCATGGCAGATTTGAAGCTGCAAACCGCAGAAATGCTATTTAGCAACCATTGTTTGCTTCGAACTAAGAACTAAATTCTAAGAGCTAAAAAGAAAGTACAGTAACCAAGTTACGATCTATTTTCTGGTTGAGATCAAAAAGTTGAGCAGATATGAAGTAGTACCACCTCTCTTGCGGTGCCGGGTAGGCATCGGGGGTGCAATGGTTGTCGGTGGCATTGAAGCAGATCTGCGACAGTAGACGGGTGCATTGGGGGATAAGTCCCGTTGCGATGGACGAGAAGGTCGTGGGAGCGGCCCCGGCAAGGAGGGTGACGACGCTAATGAAGTGAGAGGACGTGATGCAAGGCTCTTGGTCCATCGCCGTGGATGAGAAACATCCATCTCTAGCAGTGGACGACGCAGTCTTGGTAGGCGCTCCGGCATGGTGGAGGACGGCGGCGATGGATGGGGTGGAGGACGGCGGCGATGGATGGGGTGGCGGACGAAGGAGGCTGGTGTGGGGATGGTGTTCTAGCGCGGACGGTGTATGAATGGGAAAATGGAGGGAGAGGTATGGGGAACCATGTTTTTGGGACGCGCCTGTCTGAAATATGGGAAAGTTACGAACTTAGCCCCCGTTTAAAATTTGGACGTCTCGTCGGTTGGGGATAGGACGGTAATCTCGCATCTCCCCAATATTTGCCCAGAGCGATTTCAGGCGACGAGAGGGTGTTTTGGCGCCCACGGTTGGCGCCCATGGTGTATGAATGGGGCTGACAGGTAGGGCGGTTGTGTCACGTCTGAGTGAAGTTACAAACCTGCCCCTATTGAAAATATTTGCCTACATCGACTTCGGCCGAGTCGAGTTTGTTTTGCCGCCCACCGTGTATGAATGGGGAAATGGAGGGAGAGACAGAGGTCTTTCGGATGAGCTTGAATCAAATGTGTTTTGTCGCCCACGTTTGGCGCCCACCGTGTCTGAATGGGCTCAACGGCGGTCGTGTCACGTCTAATTGAAGTTACTAACCCACCCCCTATTGAGAGCAATGGAAATCGGGCCGATGGATTGTCCGTGCAAGGGGTAGACAGTAATTTCAATCTCGCAAACACTGGCTTCGGGCAGCCGACGTGGGAGTGGATATTTTGCCGCTTCTTTCAAATTTTGGGACAATAAGCATCCACATTTACCCTGGCAACTAAATTCGAATCCATTTTGTATTCTTATACGCATCTTTATAAATCTTTCTATCTGTTTTTATATATCTTCAAAAGCACAACAAAGATGTATTCCACTGTCATATATAAATATGATTTACAAACGCCGATACTCGAATTCAGAAGCTAGAATCCAGTTTAAGTTGAATTCAAATATTTGAAACCACTTTATGTCCAACTCAAGTGTCACACGCAGCATAATGTGTACTCCCATTTAGATATGTACACAAGCGATGTCTCAAGATTCAAAATACCGAGTCAATCAACCAATAATGTACAAAACTAACAAACATATAAACACTTATAGAGTATATGGATCAATAATATCAACTAACATACATAAGCCAGGCCGCTGTACTTTTTTGCTAGAAGAGCATCATTTTTTTAGCGAAGCTAGTACAACATCTTGGCCCTTTCAGATGCGTGCCACTTAAGGACCATCTATATTACTATTATTGCTGAATGCACATTCAGCCCGATTGGCATATTTGTAGGTCTGGCACAACAATCAAAATGAAATGTCTCAGAGTCTTATCAAATAATACAGACTCGTGCTCAAAAAAATTACAAAGCAAAAACCAAAAAACAATTATTACATGATCTCTAAAACAAATGGTTTGATCGATTACATTAACAAACAACACAAAGGTTATTCAACGATGGAAAAAACATTTCACCTATGATTTAACAAGTGGGAATTTAATTTCCTTTTTTCCTTCAGGACCTTAACAATGCGGTCAGTCTCAGCTTGCTTCATTTTGAAATCCATCAAATATTTAATGGTTGTCTTGAGTACTGCTTGTGATTGTGCTGTTTGCTTCCTCAATATGTCAACTTCATATCTAAGTGCAGAAGCAGAATCTCTTTCTACCAATAGTTTAGCCTCTAGAGCATCAGCAGTTGGCAATTCACGATGCACGATTGGGCCGGTGCCACTGCTGTGGGATGATACAATGTCCATGGGGACCTTGCTCTTTGATCTTGGGCTAACCTATTTTGCCATTAAAGTTTCGATTGGATTCCAAAAAGTTGAAGTTAGCAAAACATCTCAACTGGGAGTTAGAATAGCAAACCAGTTAAACAAACAAGGAATTAAAGAGTTTTGATTGGATGCTGAAAAGTAGTTATTAACATCATTGTAACCGGTTGCAGCAGCAAAGCAGTTAAACAAACAAGTTTTGCAAAAGGTACCTATTGTGGCATTGGAGTTTCTCTTGGATCCTGAAAAGTTGAGTAGCCAGTAAAGTGATTAGAGCAACCAGTTGTAGCAGCAAAGCAGATAAACAAACAAGTTTTGCAAAAGGAACCTGTTGTGGCATTGGAGTTTCTCTTGGATCCTGAAAAGTTGAGTAGCCAGTAACATGATTAGAGCAACCGGTTGCAGCAGCAAAACAGATAAACAAACAAGTTTTGCAAAAGGAACCTGTTGTGGCATTGGAGTTTCTCTTGGATCCTGAAAAGTTGGGTAGTCAGTAACTTGATTAGAGCAACAAGTTACAACAGCAAACCTGTTACACAAATATATTTTTGAAAATGTACCTGTTGTGCAATTGGACTTCCAATTGGATCCTGAAAACTTGAAGTTGGTAAGATGATTACAGCAACAAGTTACAGCAGCAAACCAGGTAAACAAGGAAGTTTCTGAAAACATACCTGTTGTGCCAACGGAGTTTCAGTTGGATCCTGCAAACTTGAATGTTAGCAATCATAAATAAAGTGTTGCAAGAGCCATAAGAAACTAACATCAAACTAGTAAAACTAATCAGTTTTGGCAACGTATTTAATTACACATGAACTAGTAAAACTAACAAGTTCTTGGCAGCGTATTAAAGTAACAAGGCGGTACCGTTTACCAACAACACAGACATCTGTAAATTTCTTTGATGTAAGCAAAATGATTCCGACACATATATATATAAGTTAAAAAGACGGTGTCCCACATATAAACCTAACAGTTGTCTATCTATGAACATGCAAACATTACTAGTGCTACAAGTGATAACAACAAACCATTTAAACAAACAGGGTATCAGAACGTAAATTACACGTGAATTTTGCTGCACCCTAGAAGTACATATGACCAGCTATCTACGTGCTTAAGTAGCTATTTAAGTTCATGCAAACAGGTAATTCTTAGCAGTAAGTATCAAACACATAGATAGGCACAGTCTATAATAGGATTAACAGGCTATGGCATTATGTAATCAGTAGCAAACTAAATTAAGACAAGCAACGTAATTGAACAATTTTGCAATAAGTGGCTAACTAAAATTCCGAGAAGCAGGTAACTGAACTTACGCTAGCTCTTTGTACAGGCACACTGCAACTTCTTTTTCGCTTACAAGGTTCTACAAAGGAGTCCATGTCATCAATTGCTTGGATACGTAGTCCCAATACTTCTTTCTTCCCACACTGCATTGGTAAGTCGAATGGTTAATCTGATAAGATGGTGCGTCCTTGATATGTTATATGAGGACGGGTTGTCCGACTAGTTGTAGTAACACACATCACACTGGCTTTTACTGTATATTTCATGCGATTACATTTGGCATATCGAGATCTAAGCAATCTACAATAGGATGAAAAGACTGGCATCCTTCACATTATTGGCGAACTCAGTTCATAGAAACAAGTAATTCAACCATTCTGTGGGTAAATCAAAAGCGCCACTGCAATACTTTTCACTACCCCAATCATACACGCAAAAAGGGGCAATGCCACCGTAGGGGCTGGTATGGGCGGCCGCCTCGGGTGGCTGGAAAGTGTGCACCTAGTTTGAGTCGTCCAGGTTGGCCCAGTCTAGTTTTGTTCGTCCCAGCGCACGAGCAGGCAATGTAAAAAATGAAGAAAAATATTTCAATTTGGATGGGCAAATAATGTAAGTGCAAGACATGCCCTATAGCAGGCTCGCGGCCCAAACGAGCGCCTCCCATATCGATCGACAGCAGGAAAAATCCCAATTCATTCGCTCCAGCCTCCAGTCTGGTTCGCTTCTAACCTAGCTCCCGCTGGACAGACCGACACAGCACTTCCTCGCGCCCTCGTTGGACGCCAGTCGCCGGGCTTCAAGTGAATGGAAGGACAAGAAGATGAAGATCCAACCCTGGGTGTAGCCTGCGTGGGAGGCAGCGGCGGCAGCACGGGCATGGCATCGAGCTTGCGCAAACGGACAGTCACAGCTTGCAAGAGCAGCATGCGCAACGAGCAGGTACATCACATCCCTGATTATATCTAATTCAACTGTTCAATTTCTGGCCAATAGTTAAACCTGACGGTGTTGTAAAACTGCTTGTATGTAGGGAATCTATAAGAAAATGAAACCAATTTCTACTTATTTTATAACTCCCCCAATCAATACTGAACTGACTGAACCTGATGTGTCTAATCAAGTTTCCGGTGCAAACATACAAGCTCATGTTGTTCTTGAGCCTGAAGTGTCTAATGAATAGAGTGCTAATGAAGGATTTGATGCAAACATTTTACATGCTCCTGGTGATGAACATATAGTGTCTAATCAGGGATCTAATGCAAGCATTTTGCAAGCTCCCATTGAAGGATTTAGTGTCTAATGATGATCTGCTATGTTGAGAGAGAGATAGAGATTTGCAGGAATTGATGACAAGCAAATTATAGTACATTTTCATGGCTTGAGGAAACATCAAGGCCATCTACCAGAAAGTCCCCGTATCATGACAACGTTGCATAAATACTTTTCTATTCTGTTGTTTGAAACTATTGGCATACTTGTGCAGGATAGATATATTGATATGCAGTTTGCGCACTAGTTATAGGTGCAATTACACTTCGATATTTTCAGCCAGAGAACGAATAATTCAAGCAGGTATAGTCCATGTTAGTAGTCCTTGTACACCATGTTGCATTTTGTGTTTTTTGGTGCTTACATCATTTAGTGTTTTATAATCTGGAACTACTTTGGATCATTAGCTGGTTTTCAAAGTGCATGTAGCTTCACATTTCTCAAGTTATGTTGATTTCTAGAGTGCAAGTGCCTTCGTATTTTTTAAGTTAAATTTTCGCCCCTGGTAACTTGAATTCGTGGATCCGCCACTGTACACAAATCATACACGCAGGCCAGTACGAATTAAATGAAATGAAGGGACTTACGCTAGCTCATTGTGCAAGCTCACTGCAGCTCTGCTTGCGCTTGGGATGTTCCATGTACAAGTCCATGTTACCACTTGCTTGGATGTGCAGGCCTTGTGCTCCTTGCATCCCCCTCTGTATTTTTGACATGGCGAATGGTTGATCAAATAAGAGGAATCGACCTTGCTGTTGTACCGGAGGACAGGTACTTACAAGGTTATACCGGTGTGCAGGATGTGTACCAGATCCCGTAGCGCCGTCATGCTTCGCTAAAAAATGGTTTTGCTTGTTTCAGATAATATCTCCAGAAGAAATAAGAGTTAAAGTCAGAGTTGCATAGGCATGTAAGCTAAGAGAGTAGTAAAGGATATCCAAACATCATCGAAACAGTGCACAAGGGAGTGATATGTGGATACCTAGTTCGGGCCGGCGTTTGGGCATGCTCGCCTAGCTAGAGTGCGGGTCACTTCAGAGCCGTTGAGGGTGATGCGCTGGTGTTGGCTGGCTGCGCATGGATGCAGATCTTGAGCGGCAGTGGAGCGCTATGATGCGATGGACGAGACCGTTGGTGAAGCCCCAATGGCCTCAGGGGGTGGAGGTGCGACTATGTGCTCGGTGAAGTAGCCCCGGTGAGGTGGGAGACGATATCAGTGAAGCGCACCTGATGCGGTGGAAGTCGGTGCCTGTGAGGCATGTCGGTTGCGGCGGCCGATGTTATCGGTGGACCAACCAGTGCGGTGGACGAGGGCGTAGATGAGGTAGCTCTGGTGCTGTGGTGAAGCGCAACCATCGTCTTCGTTGTCGTCGTCCGACACAGAGGTGGGGAAAGAGGCGAGACGAGGGGCGATTCAAACTTTGCTTGGGTTGGCGGCGAATTAGGGATTTGAGCGCTCTGGGCGCGGAAGGGGACGGTGGAGAAGGGAGATTTTGCAGGGCTAGAATTGGGGCCACCAGATATTTCAATCTGAAACGTGGAAGCGCGAACTTTTTTTGTCGTCATTCTTTTTTTTGGGGGGCGGGGGGGGGGGGGGGGGGGGGGGGGGGAGGGAAAGGAGGGGGTGGGTGGCTGGGTGTTACCGTCCATACGACACACGCGACCACCACGACACGACCCTGGTCTGCCTGGTGCGCCTACATTTGAGAATGCAAACGAATCTTCTTTCATTTGCAAACGAATATGTATGTATTACCATGCCCGTGTTTTCCTTGCAAATAATTAGTCATTCGAAATGAGATACTATAAATTAATTAATGAGGAGTTATTTGAATTAGAGTGTATGTCACATAGCGATCTCCAATTCTAACGTGGATTTCGCATTTCACAGTATCCATGCTACTTTTTTAATACAAATTCATATGTATAAGGTGAACACCATGGTAGTGAGAAAACTTTGGATGGATTCAAACATATGACCTACAAAATAGCACAACAATCGAGTCAATGTCAACTTTTCCAAACCTAGTATGGCACGAATTCGAAATAATTACGGAAGCCATATGCATGGTCCTCAATTCAAATCTTACAATGTACACTAAATTGAAACGTCGATATTAAGTCTCGTACTATCTACATTCAAATGTTGTTTTTAGCCCCACCCCCCACCCCTGGGCACACACGCTACATACTTCCTGTATTGATCAATCTTCCTCTCCTAACCACCTTAGAAAGCTATCGGTTTCCGACACACGTTCATTCTTTCTCTCCATGTTTCGATCTCTAACTCTCTCAACTACACAACCCCCTTTTTCCACTCTGTTACGAAATGTATCTCTCTCACACACCCGCCATTGCACTCCATGCCGAGTTCTCTCTCTCCCTCCCACCCTCTCTCGTTGGATACATGCATTGCCTATCTAGACCCCCCCCTCTCGTGCACACGCACGCACATTGTCTATCTAGGTCACTCTCTCGAGACTGTCTCACTCTTTCTTCTGCACGGCGGCCCACACTCGCTCAATCTCTCTCTTTATCTAAGTCTCAATTAACCTCGCTTTCTCTCACACACAAATGATATATCTCCCTGTCCGGGCCTCGATCGACACACTCTATACTCTCTCACGCAGATTGTCTATCTAGGTCAGTCCATCCAAGCCGCCCCCACTCTTTTGACCTCATGGCGGGCCATGCTCATTCAATCTCTCTCTCTCTCTATGTATGTCTCGATTGACCTCGCTCTTTCTTAGACACAAATGATATATCTCCATGTTTGAGCCCAATTTGACATATTCATATTGTATACTCTCTCACACACATTGTCTATCTAGGTCACTCTCTCCAACCCGTCTAACCCTTTTCATCGCATGACGACCCACACTCGCTCAATCTCTCTCCCTTTATCTATGTATCGATTGACCTTGCTTCCTCCCACGCACAAAATATATCTACATGTCTGTGACTGGATCATCTCTCAAGCTCTATCTTACAGCCCTCACCCTTCCCAAAAGCTCAACCGGATAATATCTCTCCAGAGCATATATATCTTTTCAACGAATGCCGTACCACACTCACTTTGTCTCTCTATCTATTTGTGTCTCGATTGACCTCGCTTTCTCACACCGTATCTTCCACACATTGAAGCTACCTCTCCATCCCTCGCAGAGCCGGAGCTATTTACATTGCGAGGGGGACTCCAACCTTGGATTAATTTGCGAAGGCATTTATTCCGATGGGTTTAGATTATATTTTCGTAGCATTCGGCCCACAACTACTCCAAACACCGTTGCAACCCCCGCACCTCCCCCAATTGATTTCCCTCTGGCTCGGTCACTGCTCTCTCGCATGTCCTTTCTCACCTTCCACGTCGCACCATGGTATTTTTTGCGAAAAACTCTGTTGTTCCTTTTAATTATTACAAATAAGCTACAAACTACACACCAATAGTCCACCTGTAATTGAACAAATTTCGACCAACAAATTAAAGTGCTACAAACTACACACTAAGGGGCCCACCTGTCATGGAACAAATTTGGACCCATGTATAAATTAAAAATGAAAAAGGACGAGGATCGTACATGCGACCAGGGCCTTCAAGCCGCACGTCAATAGGCAACATAGTAGCAATGTTTGTTGTACCCCCTTTGTTGATATAATGTTTTTATATTACCACAACCTATTTAATGGATAACATGTTTTAATATTAATTTTAGTACATTAATGGGACCGGCTCGTTAGCACGTACTATTTTCCTTTACTTACTGGTGGGTTCCATGTCTCCTCTCTCTCTCTCTCTATCTCTCTCTCTCTCCTCCCCTTCTACGTTTAGACGCACGGGCAAACACGAAGAACACGCGGGCGATGTTGCCGTTGACCATATATGGATGCGTTCACAAGTTATGGCACCAGTTTGACGTACTAGTAGTATTATACATGTAACAAGTTTAGGAACAAAAGTGACCGTGACGGACAAGTTAGGCTAGTTGTAGTACTATTTATCTACTACTCCGTCATAATTAAATGCGTGGATAAATAGATGTATCGCCTAGTGCTCGAACAAGGGGACTGGTCGCGCCCTACAAGTATTTGGAATTGACTTCCCTAAAAAAATATTTGGAATTGATGTGGTATTTAATATGAAATGTTTGCGATGAGAAGGAATACATGTGGCTTGATGATGTTTTATATTTAATTTGATACGGCTCTAGCAGAACATTCAATCGATCAAACCATAGATTTCATTCAGTTTGACTCCTACTTTACATTCATACGACGATCGAACTAAAATAAACGGAAATTATAAATCCCAAACGTTCGGATTTTAAGCATGGCAATCCGAATGTTTTTCATGGCAAATTTAGACTACGCGGCGGCGGCGGGGGCGTCTTGCAGTGGGAAGCGGCTCCTCTGCCGTGCTCTGTGTGCTGTTGGGCCACTGACCAACGGCGACGGTGACGGCGGCGTCTTGCGCCATTGTTCGCGTACTCCTGGACGTTGGCCCTAGATTCAAGGAAGGCCAGAATGTTCTGGACTTCGGTCTCCAGGAGCGAGTCAACTGGTGGGAGGAGGCGACTGGCGTTGGTGCAAGGAAGCGGTCGACGGCGGCGATCCATGCCACTGAGGGGGCACTGGCACCCGCGCGGGGACAGGTGCTGGCAACGGCGCGGTGGAGACATTCGTGTGCACGGGCACCGGCACGGGCGCGCGCATCAGTGCATGCGCAGGCGCATGCACTGGCAGGTGCACGGGCACCGGCATGGGCGCGCGCGTCAGTGCACGCGCAGGCACATGCGCTAGCAGGTTCACAGGCGCGTGAAAGTCGGCGGGGACCTCATGGAACCCCGTGGCATCAAGCTCGCCGACAATGTGTGGCTCCCAGCCCATCAATGCCACGGGGATGGGCGCTGGCACAGTCGGGGCGACGGGAGCCGGAACGGGAGCGGGGACAGGTGCGACGTCTTCCCACAAGGCCAGTTCCAGCTCGTCCCAAAGCGCCTTATGTTCTTGAGACTCCGGCTGGGTGTCTTCCTCAGGAAACTAGAAGACTAAGGGCAAACCATCGTGATGCGGCATGGCGTACGGTTAGGTCAGGCTGGTTGGAGGTAGACGACAGGAGAATCGGAGAGGAAGAGAGAAGATTGTAGCGATACCAGGTAGTGCGGGGGTGATTTTAAACTACGGCGCCGACGCCATTAAAAGTGGGGGCAGTTGGGATGAAGGTGGCGGCAGAGCCTGGTCAAAGGGCTCGCCTCCCGGTGAGCCTGCGCAGCGGCCTGCTCGCACGCCTCCCGGTCAGCCGGCGCAGCGGTTTGCTCGCATGCCTCCCGTCGACTCACACGCTTGCTCGGACGGCACCTGCCAATGAGAAGCGGGACTCGTGGCAGCATGTAAACGCCCATGGTTTGAATAGTGAAAGCGTTCGCGTTAACGTGACATGTCTTTGTTCCAAAATACCTTGGCTCTTCATTTGTGCTACTTTTCATAAGTAGCTTGTCTCAAATTGAACAAAAAAAATTACGACAGCATATTTGTGCCATATCACGAGACCATACTCAGTTTCATGAATTTCAGGTCACTTTTGGATTTTCTGAAATTTAAAATCCAGGATTCGAAACAATATCATAACCTGCATCATGCAATAATTTTTCAAGCGATACATCTTTACTATTGTAGATGTTAATATTTCTTAAGAAAGGATTTGGTCAAACATTTTTGCTTAGTTATACTTCAGACAAGTTATATATGCAAAGTAAAAGGATAATCCCTCCGTACCAGTGCATTGCCTGATATATTAACTCAAGTACTAGGCATGAACAAACGGAGCTCAATTCTGTGCTCATCCGGGTGTAGTACTCCTATTAGTAATAGGCAATGGAGTTGACGGGTGACCTTGGGTAGCGGCGACCGAGGGAATTGAACCATGGTCGGCACGGTAGGTAACGTTGTCTAGTTACTAAAGCATCCCTCCATTGTTCATCGGTAGTCATTATGGACCGGGGACATGACGGGAATTTCCTAGGGCTGGAATTCTGGCCGCTAGATATTTCGACTCGAAACGCGGAGGCTCGAGTGGTTGGGGTTGGCTAATGTGCGTACCACGCATGCCACCACAAGGACACAAGCCCGGTTTTTTTTAGGATCAACATGAGCCCGGGTCTGGCTGGTACGCCGTTGGGTGCTACCATTCGAGAATACAAAAGGAATCTTTTAAATTGCCGAACGAATCTATATGTATTACAATGCCCGTATTTTCCTTGCAAATTACTGCTCATTCCAAAAGGCACGGTAATTGATTTATGACGACTTCTTGAATTAGAGTGAGTTTGTGATATAGTGATCTCAACATGGATTTCACATTTCATGGTATCCCCAGTAAGTTTTTCATTGCAAATTCAAATTTAAAAGACGAACGGTATGGTGGTGAGAAAACTTTGTATGTATCAAGCATATGACCACACACACACACACACACGAATACAACAACAATCCAGTAAGTATAGTGCATCTATTTTTCCAAACCATGCATGTATGACACGAATTCAAAAATACTCCCTCTGTTCCTAAATATTTGTCTATTAGAGATTTCAACAAGTGACTACATACGGAGCAAAATGAGTGAGTCTACACTCTAAAAAATGTCTATGTACATCCGTATGTGGCAGTCCATTTGAAATCTCTAAAAAGACAAATATGTAGGAATGAAGGGAGTAAAATGTAAGCCATGCATGGTCCTCAATTCAATATTTAAAATGAACAGGAAACTGAAACATGAATATTAAGTCTAGTACTACATACATGCGAATGTTGTCTTTAGGTCTCTCCATCGACCCCCCACCCCCACGCACACACACACACATACTTCATGTATCGATTGATGTTCATTTCTTTGTTAATAGAGCTATTGGTATCCGACACACGCACGCTCATTATTGCTCTTCACGTTTCGATCTCCATTTATGTCATTCCCGCCCTCACACTCTCAACAAATGTATTTCTCACACACAACCTCGTCGTGCCCTCCATGACAAATGCTCCCTCTCTCTCTCTCAAGACACATGTGTTGCCTTTGTAAAACACCTTCACCGTGCGCGCACACACAAAGTCTATCTAGGCCACTCTCTCGGTAACTATCTCCCTCCAGCCCTCACCACAGCTTCGCCGCACAATATCTCGGTGTATCGTCTTTAACATTCGAGTGTACGCTATGCCACACTCCCTCGATCTCTCCCTCTATAAATGACTCGATTGACCTTGCTTTTTCGCGTCGTCTCTCTCACACATAGACGCTCGCACTACACCTCTTGCATAGGCGGATCTATGTAGATTGTCGGGGGTTACCCCTCGACCTTAGATAAAATTGTGAAGCTCTGTTTAGGATTGTTTAGATTATATTTTTTGAACATTATATTTGTCCCCACCCTCCCAAACACTGATTGGTTGTGCACCCCCCCTCCCCGGGAGAATATCAGGTGCCCCCACACCTTAGATGCTATATGCTGATACGAGTTCATTGGAGCTTGTAGATCTGAGATATAGCAGCTCACAGGATGTCTTAATATTTTTACAGGAAACCTTAATGAGTTTGAGAATTGCACACAATTTGTACAAAAAACTACTCAGATGCCCTTGGATCCCATATCCAATGACCTCGAAGCTCGTATCACCATAGCATCTAAGATGAAGGAGGACCTCATATTCTCCTGTATGTAAGAATATCATGTGCTACCACACCTTAGATGCGTTGGTGATACAAGCTCTTCGGAGCTGTTGGATCTGTGATCCAACAACTCCTTGGTGTTTCGAATGTTTTTTTGCAGAAAAGCCCCTAAAGAGTTCGGCCACTGCTTACAAGCACAAAGACTGCTCAGATGCCATTGGATCTCACATCGAACAACTTCGAAGCTAGTATCACCGTAGCATCCAAGCTGCGAGAGCACCTGATGTTTTCTCGAATTGGAGAATATGAGGTGCTCCCGCATCTTAGATTCTATGGTGATATGAGTTCCTGGGAGATCTAACAGCTCACAGTAGGAGGTTTGAATGTTTTTGCAATATAGGCCAAAAAAAGTTTGGGAATTGCACAGAAAGTACAAGTACTACACATGTGGCATCTGATCACAGATCATACGACCTAGATGCTCGTATCACCGTAGCGGTTAATTAAGCTACTGGGAGCACCTAATATGAGCTACTGTGAGCCATTGGATCCAAGATGTAGCGGCACACACGAGGCCAGAATGTTTTAATTGCAAAAAAACCTTGGAGAGTTTGGAAATTGTGCATAATTACAAAGACTACTCCCAAGCCATTGGATCTGAGATCCAACGACGTAAAAACTCGTATCACCATAGCATCTAAGCTGCGGAAGATATTCTATGCGGCTGTCATTTTTGTTCCTAAACTTGCAAAATACGTGTAACTGGTGCCATTACTTGTCTAACCGCGCAAAGTGTTTGTGCAAAAAGACCATCCTACACTGAAATACCGGAACAACACACGGGGGTCCCACTTGTCATTGATCAAATTTGGACCTAAAACTAACAAATCTGAAAGACGAGATTTGATTTGGCAACCTGGACTACAAAGCATAAGTCGATACCCTGAAACAGCAACGGTTGTTGGTTTTGTTGCATAACTTGATTTTATACAGTACTAGCAAGATGCCCATGCGTTGCACCTAACATCAAGATGCATTTGTATGAGTAGTTTATCTTGTGAGAGAAAAGGATGAACGAGGGAAGGCCTTATTTGCAAATGTGGAGAGGGGTGTGGGTATCTTTTTGCAAAATTGCCATAGTTTCCTTCCTATCCGTCAGATATAAATCGGACGACCTATATTGCAGGATGGCAGGCACACCATCATCACCAACTCTATTTTTTTATAAGAGTAGATTACGTTGAGTAGAGTAGAGGGAGTGGTCGTCAACACGTGCATGACCATTGACTTACTTACTGGTGGGTCCCATGTCTGCGATCTCTCTCTCCTCTCCATCGTCTAACCTTTAGACGCACGGGCACACACGAAGAGCGGCGCGAGCTTACCGTGGTGTTATTATCTCTGTCTCTACTCCTATAAAAGACACAGTTGGTGATGATGGTGTGTCTGCCATCCGTCATTTCTGACCATTAGATCTGCATCTAACGGCTGTGAGGTAAGTTGTGGCATTTTTCCAACAATAGCCCACTTCTCTGCTCCAATTTGCAGAAAACCCCTTATTATCTTATAAGCAACCACATCCCTCCCTCACCTCATCAAAACAGCCTGAGAAATATATTTTGAGTGAAAAGTAATATATTTTTAGTGGTATATATGTATATCAAAACAAGAGTGTTTTCTTTCAAGTTTGTGAACAAGTACTATTATACTTTGGATCCGTTGCAACACACAGGCACATTGCCAGTAACTAAAAAGAATACTTGGAAATAGAAGAATCGCCTAGAACAAGAGACGTTGTGGCTGGTCGAGACGGAGCTAACAACACCTATCCTCCGTGCCACGTTAGCATGATGGAGCTGTGTGGCTAGTGGGGTGTTTTCGACCGACTGGCTGGGTCCCGAGGTCGAACCATAGGTAGTACGTCTGATATAGTATATTTTTACATGCACATTTTTCCTCCGTGCCGAGATGTGGCACACCCTACCGCACGGTTTTTGGGTCCTCCCAGGTGGTGCACGCATATTTTCTTCCTTGCTGAGACGTGGGACGCCCTACCGCGCGTTTTCTGGGTCCTCCTCGGTCGTAGCGCCAAAGCAAGTAAATGAATCATCTAATCACACAAGCCCACCTTTCCCGCCGAGTACATCAGTGAAGCACGGTGGCTAGCTAGTTGGGCTAGTGCGACCGATTAGCTAGGCCGCCGCCACATTTGTTTTTTCACCCTTTTTTTCTCTCCTTGCCGACAGGTAAATTTAAATATCCACCGTGGCATTGCTCTGGTCTTTGGGTGCGGCAGGCGAGGCAGGATTTTTATTTTTTGATTGACGGGAGCAGGCGCAGCAGAAATTAGTCATGATGACTACGCCTATAAAACCCACTGCTCCCGGATGTGAAAAGTCGTCGACTGGTGTTTTCCCATGGTGAAAACCAAAATATTCACCCCGCTTCTCGGCTGGCTCCCTCCGCCTTCCCTTAGATTGCATTGCCTTTCAGCCATTTTGCCCCCTTTGCTTCCTCTCCCCATTGCTTCTACTTGGTTCCATGGCGGCGCACCAGATCACGGAGTCTGAGGTGAGGCGCCTGACACAGGAGCTCCAGGCCAAGGATGCAGAGCTCAGGGCCAAGGACGTGGAGCTCCATGAGCTCAAGGAGGAGAGGAGTGCCATGCTCCTCCTTTATGTGCGGGAGTTCACGGAGCTTCAAAAGCGGCAGGCGTCCACCACAAAGATGCTCGAGGCGTCGGTGACATTGCTGCACAAAGCGGGAGATACAATAGGCGGTCAGGCGAGTCGGCTGGAGCACGAGCGGGCCAATCGTGACGAGGTCCAGGATAGCCTCAACAACTTGGTGGACCATGTTGCCACGCACGTGTTGCGGCTGTGTGATGCCTACCGTCGTGCCAGCGCAACCATGCCGGCCGTCGGGCTAAACCCGTTCGACCACCCCGTCGACTTCAATGAGCTGCGACTTCCTGACTTGGTCTCCTTCTTTACCTATATCTCCGAGGAGCTGAGCTGTCTCCGCGTGATGGTGGTGGCGGAGCTGGACAAGGAGGGATTGCGGGCTGCCGTCGCCGTTGCCGCGTGAATCCTCTCAGGGCTTCGTCACCGGAATCCATTCATGCCATTGGACGCCGTCTTTGACGAACTGGCTCCCGTCGACCGGGAGCGGGCTCTGCGGGCGGTGGCACCCTGCATCACCAACGTCATTCGCCTCGAGAAGCAGAGGGACTTCGGTGGTGTTTAGGCATCATCTGCATGGGCATGTCCATGTCTCGGCGCATAATGACCGTTGGATCAAACTCAGACGGTGCAGATCAATCACTGTAGCACAAAGCGTGTGGGTGTGTTTGGTTGCATTCTCATCTCAATATAGTTGTTCGCTCTTCGTGCATGCTCATCTCAGCACCCCTCTTCATGCATGCTCCTAGTGTATTTGTGTTAACCTACTAGTGTGGACTCATGCACCCTTCATGCACTCTGCCAAACACCCAAAAGTGGGTCGAGAAGGGAACTTTTGCTCCCATCCCATGCACCCTTCATACACCCTGCCTAACACTGATTCGTGCTTCATATGGTTCATGTTCCATGGAGTACTGTAGCACTGTACTCTCCGTGCGCTGTAGACTTGGTTTTGTTAACATTGATCTCACCGTTCATTCTCGACCGGACAGTCAAAAAAGGGGTATGTTACATTACTGTTCATATAGTTGACATGCGCACAACATCATTTGTTATCGTCATATCGTACTACACTAGCAACAAGATTATGTAGTACTGACGTATGAACCACTGCACATGCCTAGTAGTAGGAGTACTGTGCAAGTTCAAGTGGCTGCCGTGTTTCGCACTCCTCCGTCGTAAGAGTGGAAACGCTTGCCGTAATCATTTTTTTTCTTCAGAAACAGTGGACACGCTCTACCGTGCGGATCCTCCTTGACGGTCATCGGGAACCTGGCTACTCACTTTCGCCGACGTGTGGGACAGCCAACATCAGGGTCCACTTGCCATGCACGAAATTACTCCGTACTAGAGTGCACAACCGCACGGTAGACTACCCCGGTCGAAGCGCCGCGGTAATGCCCAATGAGCCGTCAAATCACAAAACCCCAACCTTTCCAGCAGTAAGTTGGACGGACGAAGCAACCATCATTTCACTCTTCTCCCTCAGCATCCTCTCTTGAAGAAAACCCCAACTTGCTTCTCCCTCATCTGGTTCCTCATTTCTTTAAGAAAACCCCGACGCGCTTCTGCCATTGTTCTTCTCCCCCAAAGAAGGAAAGGTGAGCGCATCAATGGTGTTGACTTTGGCCAAGGCCCGGTCTTGCAACCCCGAGACTGATCCTATAACTCCCTCTCTGTTCTTCTTTTGGGTTTGTGATTATGGTTTCTTTTCTTTTATTTCTATTTGACAGTTTCTTGATGGACCCTGGAGCACCGGCCGAAGTGATGTCTATGGCTCTGGCCAAAACCGTCGAGGCTCAGGGTACGAAGAAGTGCAAGCACCCCGCCGAGACTACCGCATACAAGCTCAAGGCCATCGCCCTGTCCAAGCCCCCCTCTCTGGGATCCCTCATTAAGCAAGTCCAGGTAATATCTCTTCTTGATGATCTTTTTGGCGATCTTGATCGTGTTTTTTCATCTAACGCGCAGTACTAGTACTAGTAGTACAACTTTCTGGGTGATCTTGCATGTGATTTTTGTGTGCCAAATGACGGTTCTAAATTGCTCTTTTGACCAAAACATGCAAGAGGTTGACACTAATTTCTTATAGATTACTTTCAACTACTTTATGAACATCAATGCTAGCTGTAGGAAATGCAAGATTTTAGCTCTCATGCCTTTGAAGAGAGTATATTAGCCTCAATAACTTGTGTTATGGATATTGCAAGTAATTCCTCTGCTCTCATGCCTTTGAAGACATGTTCTAGTGTCTTTGTTCACTCATTTCTGTGCGTATATGTAGTCTTATATGGAGTAAAATATCGAAAATCATCTTATATTTCTGAAAGGAGGTAGTAATAAAATATTTGGTTTCTGTTTGAATTAGAACCAGGTCCGCGGTGGAGATGAAGTTCTCAAAGTCATGTCGTGTGAACTGGAAGACATGAGGATGAGTTCTACTAAACTATCCAGCTGATGTGTCCTTGTCGCCATGTGTTGTGAACTAGTGTTTTCCTGTAGCATTGTTGTCAGGCGTGTTCTCGAGGGTGTACTTCACCACAACAATTTCCTAACTGTGCCTTCGATTACGAAGGGTGTGGTTCTTGTAAAGCTTCCTGACAAATCTGATGCGGACTGTCTTCATCGTCATGTTTATGAGTGGAAAGACCACTCTGTTAGGTTCTCCAAGGTTGACGAGATGGCGATGGTGCTGGTAGACATCTCTCATGAAGTCCATGGCCTAGTCAGTTATGTGGGGTACATCCCGTAGGTTGGTGGCAAGAAATAGTCTGCAGAGTTTAATTAGTGTAACTTTGCTTGTCTGTAGTAAGTACTATTGTTCACTACTTGATTTGTGTGTGTGAACCCTGTATTGTTTAGTACTGCCGCTTTTGTTGTGTGGTGAGTCCTGAGAATAGTCTATGTTAATGTCTATCCACTCAATTCAGTCTGCATATTTTGAAGTATCCAGATCATCTTTTTTGTGAGGACGGTTTATCAGTTATGGTTACACTCCAATATCTGTATGCATTGCAGGGTTTATCGCACCCACCAGGATTTCTAGTCCATGGATGTTCGGTCCATATGATTTGTCATGACCTTTGGACTGTCCTGCTTGTGGGAGTAAGCGGGGGCCCTACATGCCACCCATAATTGGATGATCAACCTTCTGTTTAGAACTTGAACATAGTGATTTCCTGGTAAGGATTCACTCGTGTCACATCAAGTAAATCTTATTGATTTACTGTCTAAATCTTATTGATTTAATGTCATGTTTTCTTACTTTTGTTGCAATTTTACGATGCAGGTTTTGCCATGTGACATTTGTTACAGAATAAACTGTTTGGTTTGCTCTATGATGGTTATTTTTGCAGGTTTCACTTCTTAGGTCGTGTCAGTAACAAAGGCACTGTCCATCACTTATATTACTGGTTGCAATTGGATCAGTCTGTTGTCTGAGTACAATCTGAAGACTTATGATGAACTGCAGTTTGGTTTAACAAACATGCCACAATTAGTTCTTCTCGCGTTTAAAAGAAATGAAGAAAAAGACAGGATCAAGGTCACGGAGCCTAGTCAGGTTAGAAAGCTGAAGTATGAAATCATAGCAGACCAGAGACGATCGCTGCTGTCTCGCACATCGGTACCACCTTCAGCATTGGATCGAGCACCGGCACCTTCTCAGACGGCACTGGCTCTAGCACTGACAGTGGCAGCAGCTCAGTCTGATCCACCAGAGGATTGGGCACCGACCGCATCAGCGGATCAGGCTGATCTACTGGAGGATCGGGCATCGACACGGGCACCTGCTCCGACACCGGCACCAGCTCCACAAGGAGCACCATCTCCGGCAGTAGCATCGGCACTACCAGTCGCACCGGCATGGGCACCAGCAATGGCTCCGGCACCTGCACCAACACTTGAAGTTGCACTTGCATTTGCTCTGGCCCATGCAGCGGCAATGGAACCAGCAGTTGCACCAGCAACAGACTGGGCTGCAGTTCGCACTGCTTATACCAAAGTCCTTAAAAAAATTGACATATCCCCTTCTTGGTAAGCATTGGCCGCCCAAGTGCTTCGTTCTTTTTTCTTTCCATGTTGTTTCACATGATTCACTGTGTTGATCTATCTATTTGTGTATGTCTTCTTGTTTGCAAACAGAGAATTCCTAGAGCAACGAGGGAGTCGTTCAATAATCCGGGCGACCGTGGCCAAGTTTCTCTTACCATGCGCAGCCTTGGTGTGAATGAACCTGCTCAATATACCGTAAGTACAAAGGATGGTCGCATGATGATTGATGCTAAAGGATGGTCAAGGTTAAAAACTCTATCAAATCTTGCGGTAGGGGATGATGTCAAAATTGAACTTTCTCGGCAAGGAGAGCTGGTCCAAATCAACTTTGAAATTCTTCAGTAGCAGCACGCAACTGCCGAACTGATCTATCCTCCGAGAGCTTTTGATGTAATGATATGGCATGGTGAAACAAGTGTCCTCTGTGTATAAGTTGTACAACAGTATTATTTATCACGTAGGATATCTTGAAAGAATTGCAACTCTGATTGCTGGCTAGGAACTATCGTTCGATTTCATTCTAACATCTGCCATGCTTTATTTAATTTTCTGTATTTGCCTTGCGATAGCATCTAAAATCAGTGTTGTACCAATCGCTTGCAATATGAAATGCGCTGAGTTAGAACACATGGGCCCCCAAACATGTAGGCCCACCGGCCTGTGTCCCAAAGTTCAGAACCGTGAGCCTGTCTGAGTATAATATTCTCAGCTGAACCCCCATATTATGTTATATATATTCCCCTTGATTTTTCATATGTATAAAGTTGTGATATAAAAGATTTTTATATTTCTTTACAGAGGGAGTATCTCTCTGTCAAAAATATATTTATCTGTAACTAGTTACTCCTGCCTTTCTATTTCCTTTCACGGATATGTGGGGCATCCGGCAACAGGGTCCACGTGCCATGCACCAAATTAGAGTGCATAACTGCGTGGTAGGCTCACCCCGGTCCTAGCGCCGCAGTAATGCCCAATGAGCCGTCAAATCACGAAAACCCCCCACCTTTCCAGCTTTAGCAGTAAGCTGGACGGACGAAGCAGCAATATTTCACTGGGCCTGAATCCCCTTCTCCCTCGTATGCTTGTTCAGAGAAAACCCCTGATACGTCTCCAATGTATCTATAATTTTTGATTGTTCCATGCTGTTATATTATCATTCTTGGATGTTTTACAATCATTTTATAGTCATTTTATATCATTTTTTGGTACTAACCTATTGACATAGTGCCAAGTGCCATTTGCATGTTTTTTACATCGCAGGAAATCAATACCAAACGGAGTCCAAACACAGCGAAACTTTTTGTGGATTTTTTTGGACCAAAAGACATCCAGTGGGCTGGAGAAGCGCCTGGGGGTGCTCCGAGGGGAGCACAACCCACCAGGGCGCGCCTAGAGGCCCAAGCGCGCCCTGGTGGGTTGTGCCCACCACGGGTGCCCCCCGAACCGCCTCTTTGCTCTATAAATACCCCAATATTCCAGAAACCCTAGGGGAGTCGACGAAAATCAATTCCAGCCGCCGCAGAGTCCAGAACCACCAGATCCAATCTAGACACCATCATGGAGGGGTTCACCACTTCCATTGGTGCCTCTCCGATGATGCGTGAGTAGTTCTTTGTAGACCTACAGGTCCGTAGTTAGTAGCTAGATGGCTTTCTCTCTCTCGTTTGATTCTCAATACAATGGTCTCTTGGAGATCCATATGATGTAACTCTTTTTGCGATGTGTTTGTTGGGATCCGATGAACTTTGAGTTTATGATCAAATCTATCTATTTATCCATGAAAGTTATTTGAGTCTTCTTTGATCTCTTATATGCATGATTGCTTATAGCCTCGTATTTCTTCTCCGATATTTGGGTTTTGTTTGGCCAACTTGATCTATTTATCTTGCAATGGGAAGAGGTGCTTTGTAGTGGGTTCGATCTTACGGTGCTTGATCCCAGTGACAGAAGGTGAACCGACACGTATGTATCGTTGCTACTAAGGATAAAATGATGGGGTCTATTTCTACATAAATAGATCTTGTCTACATCATGTCATCGTTCTTATTGCATTACTCTGTTTCTCCATGAACTTAATACACTAGATGCATGCTGGATAGCGGTCGATGTGTGGAGTAATAGTAGTAGATGCAGGCAGGAGTCGGTCTACTAATCTTGGACGTGATGCCTATATAATGATAATTGCCTGGATATCGTCATGATTATTTGAAGTTTTATCAATTGTCCAACAGTAATTTGTTCACCCACCATTTGCTATTTTTCTCGAGAGAAGCCACTAGTGAAACCTACGGCCCCCGGGTCTCTTTTCCAATATATTTGCTTTCAAGATCTGTTTTGCTATTCGCTCTTTTCTTTATTTGCAACTTTTATTTTCAGATCTATTAAACCAAAAATACCCTTGCTGCACTTTATTTTATTTGGCGTTCGATCTATCAATATTTACAACTCTCTCACGTCCGTTTGCCAATTTTTGGCACCGTTGCCCGAAAGGGATTGACAACCCCTTTTACACGTCGGGTTGCGAGTATTTGTTATTTGTGTGCAGGTGTTGTTTACGTAGTGTTGCTTGGTTCTCCTACTGGTTCGATAATCTTGGTTTCATCACTTAGGGAAATACCTACCGCCGCTGTGCTGCATCATCCCTTCCTCTTTGGGGAAATACCGACGTAGCTTCAAGCCGCATCAAAAGGAATTTCTGGCGCCGTTGCCGGGGAGGATCTTCAACATATACCAGGTTCCTAATCAAAAATCTCATCTCCTCGCAATTTACATTATTTGCCATTTGCCTCTCGTTTTCCTCTCCCCCACTTCACAAAAAATTGCCATTTTATTTGCCTTCTTTTTTGTTCGCCATTTTTCTGTCAGATCTATCTTGTGTGCAATTTTGTTTGCCACTTTTTGTCGTTATGGATAATTCTTCCTCTATTGCGTGTACTCCCAAGAACGAAGTTCTCAACTTTAAACAAAGGGAAGAGAGAATTTAAAAGATGCTTGGTATAGAATTTGCAATGCTCATAATAGATCTATCCGTAAGCAATCTACCATTGTTCTTCTTCGCTGTTTTTATGTGGGCATCACCACTTGGTATAGATTCATCCTTGATACGATTACCGGTGGGAATTTCTTGATGTGTCCCTCTCTTGATGCTTTTAATGCTATGGGAAATTTAGTAGGATCACCACCTCTTATGATTAATGAGACAACTTTGACTCTTGAGCATGTTATGGAAAGATTAGATGTTATTGAAAAGAAAATGCGTACTGAAGAGCATATTGAAAACTTGGATAAAAAGATGCATAATTTTGCCACTAAAATTGGGTCAAAAGCGGGAGAAGTTTTTAAGTTGCTAAAAGAAAAGGGGACTGTAATTCATGAAAGAATTGAAGAAAGCCCGTCTCGGATTGATAAACTAGAAGAAATCTTTAGTAATCTAAGTATGGCTTTTGCTTCCACCAAAACTCCCGTAAAAATTGGCAAGACTACTCAAGTTACTAAAAACAAGGGTGCAACTTCTAGTAGTGATAAAGGAGATCTTAAGATGATTAGTATCCATCCCAATTTTATTGAAGTGATAAGAGACCCTATTTGCAAAAATGAATTTTTCAATCTCGTGCCTAGAAGTATTGTCGTTGAGAATTTATATGCTAAATCCTTGAATAATTCTAAGTGTTTGATTGAAGAGTTGGAGACCAAAGATGACAAAACTTAGATCCTTGCATTATGCCTAGCTAAGGGCGTGAAACAATAGCGCTTGTTGGGAGGCAACCCAATGAATAAAATTTATTTTTGCTTTTTTCTTTCTGTTCTTGGGTGTTTGCACAATTATGCTACTGTTATAATTGTGTTTTAATTAGTGTTTGTGCCAAGTAAAGCCTTTAGGATTATGTTGGGTGATAGTTGATTTGATCTTGTTGGAAAACAGA
This sequence comes from Thinopyrum elongatum, assembly GCA_011799875.1. Taxonomy (NCBI): domain Eukaryota; kingdom Viridiplantae; phylum Streptophyta; class Magnoliopsida; order Poales; family Poaceae; genus Thinopyrum; species Thinopyrum elongatum. The sequence goes on along the minus strand of CM022299.1, from coordinate 219,623,927 downwards.
AACTTTTGCATCCAGTAAAACAATTTTTAAAATTCACAGAAGAGATAAAAAATTCTGATTTTTTTTACACAAGATTGATATACAAATTTTCTCTGTTTTACTAATTTTTCAGAATTTTTGGAGTTTCAGAAGTATTCGAAATATTCAGTTTTCTACAGACTGTTCTGTTTTTGACAGATTCTGCTTTCTTTGCGTTGTGTGCTTGTTTTGATGATTCTATGGTTTTCTTTGATGAGTTTTTGCCATAGAAAAGTTGGAATACAGTAGATATAATGCAATAATAAAATATGAATTGGTTTACTACAGTACTTATAGTAGTGATTTGCTTTCTTATACTAACGGATCTCACGAAGGTTTTGTTGAGTTTTGTGTGATTGAAGTTTTCAAGTTTTGGCTTATCTTACGATGGATGAAGGAATAAGGAGTAAGAAGAGCCTAAGCTTGGGGATGCCCATGGAATCCCAAGATATTATCCAAATAGAAGCAAGCAACTAAGCTTGGGGATGCCCCGAGTGGCATCCCCTCTTTCTTCTAACGACCATCGGTATTTTACTCGAAGCTATATTTTTATTCGTCACATACTATGAGTTTTGCTTGGAACGTCTTGTATGATATGAGTATTTGCTTGTTTTGCTTTATGTTCTAAGTTATGAATCCTTTCTGGACACACCTATTTGAGAGAGCCAAAATTATGCCATGACTTGTTAGAATTTCTCTCTATGCTTCACTTAAATTTTTATGAGCTATGGATTTGCTCTAGTGCTTCACTTATATCTTTTTGAGCACGGCGTGCTTTAGTATTTTTTGAAGAAATGCTCTCATGCTTCACTTAGATTTATTTGGGAGTTAGTAATTTTTTTAAGAAATTCTCTCCTGCTTCACTTAAATTAATTTGAGAGAAAGAAGTATTATGCTCATGATCTTCACTTATATTTGTTTGAGCTTATCAAAAGCAACACATGAAAATTACTTCCAAAGTGATAGATATCCAAGAAGGATATAATAAAAACTTTCATGAAGATCATTGGACAAAATAAACTTGATTCCTTGTAATAGTTTTGAGATATGATGATGTGATATGTGAGTTATGTTGATGAGTAATTGTGCTTTAGTAAGAATATTGGTGCTAAGGTTTGTGATTCCCTATGCAAGCACGAAAGTCAATAGTCATGCAATGAAATTATATCCTACTTGTGGTGCATTATTCGGTGTTAATTATGCTTAATGCTCGCTTATGAGATTATTCGTTTTTTGGTTGTTCGCTTCTCAATCTTTTGCTAGCCTTCATTTTGCACTAAGTATGATCACTACTTGTGCATCCAAAACCCTTTAAACCAGTTTTACCACATGAGTCCACTATATCTACCTATATGCGGTATTCTTTTGCCGTTCTAAGAAAATTTGTATGTGCCATCTCTAATTTTCAAAATAAACTTCTCTTTTGTGTGTTCGTACCACTCGTGAGGCGGTGAGGGGTGGCTAATATTTTCCATGCTAGATGTGTTATTCTCACGATCAGTGTTTATTCACTTGTCATTGCATGAGAGTAAGGCAAAGGTATTAGGGATGCCCAGTCCCGAAATAAAAAAATGAATTTACTTTATGTTGTCAAATAATAAATTCCTTGGAAAATGTTGGTATGGAGGGCACCCGTGGATACGGCTAGCCATGGAGAGTGAAAGAAATGGTGGAAAAAGGAATAAACTTTATTTTCTGTTTGGGAACCGCCTATGATATATCTATCATGTAAAGTGTTGGGAACTCTAAGTCGTTTTCGTTGGTGGGAAAAGCACACCTCCCAAAATGTTTTTATCTCTAAAGTTTTCGCTTTGAGCTCTGGCACCTCTACAAATCCCTACTTCCCTCTGCGAAGGGCCTTTCTTTACATTATGCAATTTTTATTTTTAATTTGAGTCTCCATCTTCTCTTATAAAGAACCAACTAGGAGGCACTATGATCGTACTTGAGCATTGGGTGTAGTTAATATTCGAGTGTGTTTCATGAATGGATCAATGGTTGAGCATGATGGGCTAGGGATAACTTATTTTAGCGTTGATATTTTGAAAGACATAGTTGCTTGTTGATATGCTTGAGTATTTAAGTCATCATGTCAAAACTAGACTATTGCTTTGAACCATATAAAAGTCCAAATGTCCATGCTATAAAAGAAAGATATGATATGACATGTTAGGCAGCATTCCACATCAAAAATTCTGTTTTTATCATTTACCTACTCGAGGACGAGCAGGAATTAAGCTTGGGGATGCTGATACGTCTCCAACATATCTATAATTTTTTATTGTTCCATGCTGTTATATTATCATTCTTGGATGTTTTACAATCATTTTATAGTCATTTTTTGGTACTAACCTATTGACATAGTGCCAAGTGCCAGTTGCTGTTTTTTGCATGTTTTTTACATCACAGGAAATCAATACCAAACAGAGTCCAAACGCAGCGAAACTTTTTGTGGATTTTTTTTGGACCAAAAGACATCCAATGGGCCGGAGAAGCGCCTGGGGGGTGCTCCGAGGGGAGCACAACCCACCAGGGCACGCCTGGAGGCCCAGGCGCGCCCTGGTGGGTTGTGCCCACCTCGGGTGCCCCCCAAACCGCCTCTTTGCTCTATAAATACCCCAATATTCCAGAAACCCTAGGGGAGTCGACGAAAATCAAAATCCAGCCACCGCAGAGTCCAGAACCACCAGATCCAATCCAGACACCATCATTGAGGGGTTCACCACTTCCATTGGTGCCTCTCCGATGATGCGTGAGTAGTTCTTTGTAGACCTACGGGTCCATAGTTAGTAGCTAGATGGCTTTCTCTCTCTCGTTTGATTCTCAATACAGTGGTCTCTTGGAGATCCATATGATGTAACTCTTTTTGCGGTGTGTTTCTTGGGATCCGATGAACTTTGAGTTTATGATCAGATCTATCTTTTTATCCATGAAAGTTATTTGAGTCTTCTTTGATCTCTTATATGCATGATTGCTTATAGCCTCGTATTTCTTCTCCGATATTTGGGTTTTGTTTGGCCAACTTGATCTATTTATCTTGCTATGGGAAGAGGTGCTTTGTAGTGGGTTCGATCTTACGGTGCTTGATCCCAGTGACAGAAGGGGAACCGACACGTATGTATCGTTGCTACTAAGGATAAAACGATGGGGTCTATTTCTACATAAATAGATCTTGTCTACATCATGCCATCATTCTTATTGCATTACTCCATTTCTCCATGAACTTAATACACTAGATGCATGCTGGATAGCGGTCGATGTGTGGAGTAATAGTAGTAGATGCAGGCAGGAGTCGGTCTACTAATCTTGGACATGATGCCTATATAATGATCATTGCCTGGATATCGTCTTGATTATTTGAAGTTTTATCAGTTGCCCAACAGTAATTTGTTCACCCACCGTTTGCTATTTTTCTCGAGAGAAGCCACTAGTGAAACCTACGGCCCCCGGGTCTCTTTTCCAATATACTTGCTTTCAAGATCTGTTTTGCTATTTGCTCTTTTCTTTATTTGCAACTTTTATTTTCAGATCTATTAAACCAAAAATACAAAAAATACCTTGCTGCACTTTATTTTATTTGGCGTTCGATCTATCAATATTTACTACTCTCTCACGTCCGTTTGCCAATTTTTGGCGCCGTTGCCCGAAAGGGATTGACAGCCCCTTTTACACGTCCGGTTGCGAGTATTTGTTATTTGTGTGCAGGTGTTGTTTACGTAGTGTTGCTTGGTTCGCCTACTGGTTCGATAACCTTGGTTTCATCACTGACGGAAATACCTACCGCCGCTGTGCTGCATCATCCCTTCCTCTTTGGGGAAATACTGACGTAGCTTCAAGCCGCATCAACCCCCTCTCAGTGATTGATACGTCTCCAACGTATCTTTAATTTTTTGATTGTTCCATGCTATTATATTATCTGTTTTGGATGTTTTATATGCATTAATATGCTATTTTATATTATTTTTGGGACTAACCTATTAACCTAGAGCCCAGTGCCAGTTTCTGTTTTTTCCTTATTTTTGAGTTTCGCAGAAAAGGAATACCAAACGGAGTCCAAACGGAATAAAACTTTTGCGATGATTTTTCTTGGACCAGAAGGAAACCAGGAGACTTGGAGATGAAGTCGGAGGAGCCACGAGGCGGCCACAAGGACGGAGGGCACACCCAGGGGGTAGGGCGCGCCCCCCACCCTTGTGGGCCCCTCGTGCACCTCCTGACCAAATTCTTTCGCCTATATATACTCATATATCCCCAAACCAACAGAGGCATCCACGAAAAGACTTTTCCACCGCCGCAACCTTCTGTACCCGTGAGATCCCATCTAGGGACCTTTTTCGGCACCATGCCGGAGGGGGATTTGATCACGGAGGGCTTCTACATCAACACCATTGCCCTTCCGATGAAGCGTGAGTAGTTTACCATAGACCTACGGGTCCATAGCTAGTAGCTAGATGTCTTCTTCTCTCTCTTTGATTCTCAATACCATGTTCTCCTCGATGTTCTTGGAGATCTATTCGATGTAATACTTTTTTTTGTGGTGTGTTTGCCGTGATCCGATGAATTGTGGATTTATGATCAGCTTATCTATGAATAATATTTGAATCTTCTCTGAATTCTTATATGCATGATTTGATATCTTTGTAATTCTCTTCGAACTATTGGTTTGGTTTGGCCAACTAGATTGGTTTTTCTTGCAATGGGAGAAGTTCTTAGCTTTGGGTTCAATCTTGTGGTGTCCTTTCCCAGTGACAGTAGGGGCAGCAAGGCACGTATTGTATTGTTGCCATCGAGGATAAAAAGATGGGGTTTTCATCATATTGCTTGAATTAATTCCTCTACATCATGTCATCTTACTTAATGCATTACTCCATTCTTTATGAACTTAACACTCTAGATGCATGCTGGATAGCGGTCAATGTGTGGAGTAATAGTAGTAGATGCAGAATCGTTTCGGTCTACTTGACACGGACGTGATGCCTATATTCATGATCATTGCCTTAGATATCGTCATAACTTTGCGCTTTTCTATCAATTGCTCGGCAGTAATTTGTTCACCCACCGTATTATTTTCTATCTTGAGAGAAGCCTCTAGTGAAACCTATGGCCCCCGGGTCTATTTTCCATCATATAATCTTCTACTTTTCATCATACAAGTTTCCGATCTACTATTTTGCAATCTTTTACTTTCCGATCTATAAAACAAAAATACCAAAAATATTTACTTTATCGTTTATCTATCTCTATTAGATCTCACTTTTGCAAATAATCGTGATGGGATTGACAACCCCTTTATCGCGTTGGGTGCAAGTTGTTTGATTGTTTGTGCAGGTATTCGGTGATTTGTGCGTTGTCTCCTATTGGATTGATACCTTGGTTCTCAAACTGAGGGAAATACTTATCTCTACTTTGCTGCATCACCCTTTCCTCTTCAAGGGAAAAACCAACGAAAGCTCAAGAAGTAGCAGGAAGAATTTCTGGCACCATTGCCGGGGAGATCTACGCCAAGTCAAGACATACCAAGTACCCATCATAAACTCTCATCTCTTGCATTACATTATTCGCCATTTGCCTCTCGTTTTCCTCTCCCCCACTTCTAAAACGATTTTCGAAAGATTTGCCTTTTTCTTTGCCCCTCTCTTTGCCTTTTTATTCGCCCTTCTTCCGTTCAATCTTTTGTTTGCTTGTGTTACTATGTGCCTTTTTTTGCTTGCATTTTCGCTTGCTAAAAGTTTATGGATCCTCATCCACTTGCTAATCTTTTTAAGAGATCCAATTATGATGAACCTATTGCTAGTGAGTTGAGTGCACTAGATTATCTTTATGAGATTTTGCTTGAAATTCGTGAATCTGAAAATTGTGATGAAGTGTTGAAAGAAGAAAATTATAAAGTGATTCACGATAGCTCCTTGAATGAAAAGCATGATTGCAATGATGTTATTATAAATTCCATTAATGTCAATTGTGTTAATGATATGCAAAACCCTAAGCTTGGGGATGCTAATTTTGCTATGTCTACAACTTGTTGCAATGATCACGATTGGGGTGATTCTTCTTATGATCTTAAAATTTTATTTAAGCCCCATGATGAATATGAGATTGATAGTAATGGTTGCAATAATATTGAAAGTGGGTTTGGAAGAGTGTCAACTTTAGATCCCACATATTTGGAGAATATTCAATCTTATGAAATTTTTGATAAAAGTGGGTTTGGAGAGGTCATGACTTTAGTTAATGTTAATCCCACTATTTTGGAAGAGTGTCAACTTTGCATGCATGTGGATCATGTAGAGAATATTTTATGTGATAGCTATATTGTTGAATTTGATTATGATCCTACATGTAATTATTATGAGAGAGGAAAATATGGATGTAGAAATTTTCATGTCACTAAATTGCCTCTCATTATGTTGAGATTGCTATTGTTTCTTTCTTCTTCCTTGCATATGCTAGTTTTTGCTTTCCTTGATAATTTGTTTGCCTATAAGATGCCTATGCATAGGAAGTATGTTAGACTTAGATGTGTTTTTCACATGCTACATGATGCTCTTTTCGTGTTTCAATTGCTATCTTTCATGTGAGCATCGTCAAAATTATCAACGCCAAGCTAAAAGGCTTTAAAGAAAAACGCTTGTTGGGAGACAACCCAATATTTTTCTTTTCTGTTTTTGAATAAATAATTCATCTAGCCTCAGTTTAGATGTGTTTTTGTGTTTTAATTAGTGTTTGTGCCAAGTAAAACCTTTGGGATGGCTTACGGTGATAGTTGATTTGATCTTGCTGAAAAACAGAAACTTTTGCGTCCAGTTACAATTAATAATTCACTGGAGTGTTGGAAAACCCTGAATTGTTTATAAAAGATTCATATTGAAATTGCCTCTGTTGTCCTAATTTTTCAGAATTTTTGGAGTTACAGAAGTATTAGAACAATTCGGATCTTCGCAGATTGTTCTGTTTTTGACAGATTATGTTTTCTTTGTGTTGTTTGCTTATTTTGATGAATCTATGGGTAGTATCAGGGGGTATGAACCATGTAAAAGTTGGAATACAGTAGATATTACACCAATATAAATAAAGAATGAGTTCACAACAGTACCAAAGTGGTGATTTATTTTCTTATACTAACGGAGCTTATGAGATTTTCTGTTGAGTTTTGTGTTGTGAAGTTTTCAAGTTTTGGGTAAGGATTTGATGGACTATGGAATAAGGAGTGGCAAGAGCCTAAGCTTGGTGTAGCCCAAGGCACCCCAAGGTAATATTCAAGGACAACCAAGAGCCTAAGCTTGGGGATGCCCCGGAAGGCATCCCCTCTTTCGTCTTCGTCTATCGGTAACTTTACTTGAGGCTATATTTTTATTCACCACATGATATGTGTTTTGCTTGGAGCGTCTTGTATAATTTGAGTCTTTGCTTTTTAGTTTGTCACAATCATCCTTGCTGTACACACATTTTGAGAGGGACACGCATGAATCGTGATTTATTAGAATACTCTTTGTGCTTCACTTATATCTTTTGAGCTAGGCAATTTTGCTCTAGTGCTTCACTTATATCTTTTTAGAGCACGGCGGTGGCTTTATTTTGTAGAAATTATTGAACTCTCATGCTTCACTTATATTATTTTGAGAGTCTTTAAACAGCATGGTAATTTGCTCTGGTTATATATTTAGTCCTAATATGATAGGCATCCAAGAGGGATATAATAAAAACTTTCATATAAAGTGCATTGAATACTATGAGAAGTTTGATTCCTTATGATTGTTTTGAGATTTAAATATGGTGATATTAGAGTCATGCTAGTGAGTAATTATGAATTTGAGAAATACTTGTGTTAAGGTTTGTGAGTCCCGTAGCATGCACGTATGGTGAACCGTTATGTAACGAAGTTGGAGCATGAGATATTTTTTGATTGTCTTCCTTATGAGTGGCGGTCGGGGACGAGCGATGGTCTTTTCCTACCAATCTATCCCCCTAGGAGCATGCGCGTAGTACTTTGTTTCGATGACTAATAGGTTTTTGCAATAAGTATGTGAGTTCTTTATGACTAATGTTGAGTCCATGGATTATACACACTCTCACCCTTCCACCATTGCTAGCCTCTCTTGTACCGCGTAACTTTTGCCGATAACATACACCCACCATATACCTTCCTCAAAACAGCCACCATACCTACCTATTATGGCATTTTCATAGCCATTCTGAGATATATTGCCATACAACTTTCCACCGTTCCGTTTACTATGACACGCATCATCATTGTCATATTGCTTTGCATGATCATGTAGTTGACATCGTATTTATGGCAAAGCCACCGTTCATAATTTTTTCATACATGTCACTCTTGATTCATTGCACATCCCGGTACACCGCCGGAGGCATTCATATAGAGTCATATTTTGTTCTAGTATCGAGTTGTAATTTTTTTTGAGTTGTAAGTAAATATAAGTATGATGATCTTCATTATTAGAGCATTGTCCCATGTGAGGAAATAAAAAAAAGAGGCCAAAGAAGCTAAAGAAAAAAAAGAGAAAGAAAAAAAGGAAAAAAAAGAAAGAGAAAAAAAAGAAAGAAAAAAAGAAGAAAAAAAAGAGAGAAAAAGAGAGAAGGGGCAATGTTAGTACCTTTTTCCATACTTGTGCTTCAAAGTAGCACCATGATCTTCATGATAGAGAGTCTCCTATGTTGTCACTTTCATATATCAGTGGGAATTTTTCATTATAGAACTTGGCTTGTATATTCTAACGATGGGCTTCCTCAAATTGCCCTTGGTCTTCATGAGCAAGCAAGTTGGATGCACACCCACTTAGTTTTCTTTTTGAGCTTTCATACACTTATAGCTCTAGTTGTAACACCCCCAGTGGTTAACTACAGTAATCACCCTTTTGATTATGCCATGTCATCGTGTTTAACAGTGCATGATCATCATTAGCATTATATTGCATTTAAACTCCTAAGTCAAAATTCAAATTTAAATGAAAGTGAAATATAAAAGTTGTGCAACATAGAAACTAAAATGTTCGATAAATAACAGATATTGCAGAGACTATTCTAAAATTGAAACCAACGATTAATAAAATAATAAGGTGGCTCAAACATTATCAAAACAGTAAGGATTAATGCATTTTAATTATTATAAAAATTGTGTGAACTCAAATTGACTCCAAACTAATTTTTGACAGTGGTAGAGGATGCCTAGTATTTATTGGAGCAATTGCCATGTTTTACAAAATTCGGTTTGGGGCCTAACTATTTACAGAACAGAGATATAAGAATAAATAAAATAAAAATAAAAGACAAAACAAAAAAAGGAAAATAAAAAAAAAGAAAAAAAGAGTAAAAAGAAACCTCCCCCCCCCCCGACTGGGCCAAGCCCAGCTGGCCTCAGCCAACCAGGCCGGCCCAGCAGCCCCTGGCTATACACCCCCCCTGAGACCCCGAACCCTAGCCCATCGCCCACTTCCCCCCCACTCCCCTCGCCCCCTTCTCTTCCCCGCGGCGCCGCCGCCCGACGCCCCGCCGTTGCCGCACGTCGCCGCCTCGCCCTCGTCGCGGTTTGCCGTCGCCAACCGCCTCCCCGACGAGCTCCATCGAGCCTTGCCGCCCCCTCTCCCCACGCCGCCCGTGAGCTCGCTCCCCTCTTCCCCCTTCTCTCTGTCGCCGCCACCTCTCGCTGCCGTCGCCCGCTCGCGCATCGCCTTGCCTGCCTGTGCCCGCGCCCGCGCCGCGCTCCGCCGTCCGCGCGCTGCCGCTGCCCGTGCCTCGTCTCGCGCCGCGCCGCGCGCCCGCCTCCCGCTGCTGCTCCTCCGTCCCGACGCCACCCCGCGCCCGAGCACGCGCTCGCGTGGCCTCGCGCGCGCCTGCCGCGCCACCCCTGCTCCGCCCCGCTGCAGCCGTGCTGCTCTGCAGCCGCGGCCCTGCTCAGCCAGCGCCGCCGCCGCCCGTGCAGCCCGCCCACCTGCGCCGCGCCTAGCGCCGCCGCCCGCCTGCGTCGCCTCCACCTGGCGCGGCCGGCCGGCGAGCCGCGCCACCGACCACGCGCCCGGCGTCGGCGCCCCTTTGTGCCCGCTCGGCCTCGCCCGGGTCGGGCGCCAGCACGCCTGCGCCCGCCCCCCCCGGGCCACTGACACGAGGGGCCCACACCCCTGAGAACAAAAAAAATGTGTAAAATAAAAATAAAATAAAAATTATTAAAATTAATAATTAATTAATTAATTAAGTTAATTAATCCTGATTAGGTTAATCTAAATTAGTTAATTAGTTTAATAAAATACTAATTAGTTAGTTAACACTAATTAACTAACCAGTCAATGACAGGTGGGTCCCATGTGTCAGATTGTGCTGACGTCAGCATGATGTCATGCTGACGTCATCAACTACTGTTTCGGATAATGTTTAATTTAAATAAATAATTAAATTCCAGAAATTAATAAAAACTTTAGAAAATCATATAAAATAATCCGTAACTCCGATGGAAAAACATTGTACATGAAAGTTGCTCAGAACGACGAGACGAATTCGGATGCGCGGTCCGTTCGCCCGTCACACGTCCCTAGCATAGCGAACGTGCATCCGTTCCCCTCTTTTCGTCTGTCCGAAATGCCGGACACCGGGAATACTTTCCCGGATGTTTTTCTCTATCGCCGGTATTACCTAGCACTATGATAGAACACCGCTAGCTCCGCTTATTGACATGTCATGCACTTGTTTGCTTAGTATTTACTGTTTCCTCCCCCTCTTCTCTCTCGGTAGCCCCCGACACCGATGTCGTCCCTGAGGCCGACGCAGCTCCGGAGCCCGAAGACACTATTGATAACCTTGCCCTTGCCGCCGAGCAACCAGGCAAGCCCCCCTTGAGCATACCGATATCGCCCATTCTATTTTCTCATGCTTGCATTAGAATTGCTGCTGCTACTGCTTTACCTATTCTGATGCATAGCCTGTTTACCGTAACCTGCTGTTGATAATTACATGCATAACCTAAACTGCTTAGTATAGGCTGGGTAGAGACCTATCAGTGACCCCACTAGTCCCGACCGCCCCGCTGGATTACCCGAAGACCCGATCAATGGGATTGAAGACCAGGCCCCGACACCGCACATCACCCCCCTTAGTTGTAACGACACTGCAACGTTACTATCGAGTGCCGAGGGTGAAACCTCTTGTAGCACTTCTGATGTTAACTCTGTAGAGTAGCTATTCGGTCGTGGTCATCAAGGGTGATTCCTCCTTCACCGCTTCCGATAACAACGCCGTCATACAACACCTCAAGTGTGAACCAAGTGAGGGTGATTCCTCCGAGTTCACCTTGACGGATACATCGAGTAGGAATCCAACGAGGGTGATACCTCGGATTCCCCTGATGTTATGGACACACGGATACTTGGACTTTACACTGTTACTTGGATAGGCGGGTCGGCCCTGAGGGGTACCCACGTGCGCCTAAGTGGCGAGTGTTGTGAAGACGGGTTGCCTGTATGGTGCCCGAGTGATGAATACGAGGCGCGGCCGGGCATTCTTAACCCTTGCAGCAAGTCCTCGAGATGGGGCGACGGGGTCACATCTTTCATGAGTCTCTGCTCGTTACCGCAAGCCCTAGTCCATTAACGATTTGGATATTTGATCCGAGCAGGTCTCTGGCCTGATAGCACTAACCATCACGTGGGCATAGTATGGGCGTTCTGCATCGTAGCATCAGCCGAAAGCTCTGTCAGACGTCTAGTTCAGCCTTGCGGCCGGGACGGACCGGCGCCCCCCTGGTGCCTGGCTTCCCCCTGCACGCAACGACTCGGAGTGCACAGGGCGATGGCCCAAGACCTCTGAGCGCTTAGGATGTAGACCGACGGGGACCTCTCTGCTGTGCTCTAGGTAGGGTTGCGATGTGTTGTTTGGCCGAGGCCGGGCATGACCCAGGAAAGTGTGTCCAGCCGGAGTTAATTGAGCGTGTTGGGTAAGTTGGTGCACCCCTACAGGGAAGAAAACTTCTATCGATAGCCGGTCCTATGGTAAAGGACACTCGGAGTTGTATCCTGATTGATACATTTTAAAACTGGATACTTGGATACTATGGCTCTGGGATTGCTTCTCGCAGGGAGTCGAGAAGGGATCTCAGGACGAGGTTGATGACTGTATGGCTCTGGGATTGATTTCTTGCAGGGAGTCGAGAAAGGATCTCTGGGTGAGGTTGAGACTTAATGATACTGCTACATTATATTGTACTGTCTACACTCTTTTATCGCTGCATGACCGATGAAGATGCTAGTCTTCGATAGGACTAGGCCTTCTCTCTATTCTGGCATTTCTGCAGCCCAGTCCACATATACAGCCTCCCTTTGAAAATGTTGCATATGTAGTGTAGATCCTTGCTTGCTGAGTACTTCTGAGTACTCACGGTTGCTTTGTTTTCCTTTTCTCCCCTTATCAGTTTCTCGTGACCAAGATGACGGAGCCCCTGAGACAGCTGTCCCCTTCGATCGACTACTACTACTACCCCAGGATGGATACTGCTACGAGTTGACTGACGACCAGGAGTAGGATCGGAGGGTCCCAGGCAGGAGGCCTACGCCTTTTGATCATAGTTTTTTATTTTGCCCCGCCTTTCTAAAGGCCTTTCTGTTTCTCTTTTAATATCTGTACTCAGATATCTGATGCTTCCGCTGACGCTTGTTCGCAAGCTTATGTATTCGAGCCCTCGAGGCCCTTGGCTTGTAATATAAAGCTTGTATGACTTTATTTATGTTTTAGAGTTGTGTTGTGATATCTTCCCGTGAGTCCTTAGGCTTGATCGTGTGCATTTGCGTGTATGATTAGTGCACGATTGGGCCGGGGGCGTCACAAGTTGGTATCAGAGCCGACTGCCTGTAGGACCCCCCCCCCTTTCCAACTCCTTGGCCGAAGTTGAGTCTAGTGGTCTAAAAACTGTTTTACTAACTTGGCTGTGTGGCTTACGGGCCCACGTCGCCAATTGGGTGGTATTAGGATCTTTTACTTCTCGACCTTTACTCTGGGACTCTGATCTCTCTTCTATTCAGGTTAAATAAATTTTACTAACTCCAACATTAGGTTCTCGTGATCACATCCACCCGGTGTTCTGAAAATTTCCCCCCTTCCTTCAAGATTGCGGGCCAGGTTCTGCTTGCAGGATCCTTTTATCGAGGGCACCCTGTGTTGTCACTTGCAGATTCCTCGCTCCAATAGTTTTCTCCGACGTTGATGTAGCCTTTGCTATGTCTCGTTGTGTACTTCCTTGCCGCGTGCCTGCGCGCCGCCTAGATGTCTAGCCCTCCCTTTTCTACTGTCGTAATGCCAGATACTAACCGAGGCTATGTGTGGATTTGAATGTCTGGTGCGAATATGCTGAAGTATCTATTGCACTTCCTTCTGTTGTGCGTGTTACTTCATGAATCATTTCGTACACCTGCAGTTTTTCTTGCTAAACTGCCCCTGTTGATTTGGCAGGATGGCTGACGATCCTCCACCTCCACCCTATATTGCCGCAATGATGCAGCAGTTTGAATTGAACCGTCAACTCAACGAGAATCTGGTAAGACGTTTGGAACACAACGAGGCTCGCCAGGAGCCAGGACCGATCTCGCTGCCAGAATTTGTGCGCCTCAATCCGTCCGTTTTCCGCAACTCCACCAATCCTATGGATGCTGATGATTGGCTTCGTGACATCCTGTTTGAGATGGAGTCAGCTAATGTTGCCCCTGACAGTTACATCACCTTTGCGACATTCCACTTGAAGGGTCCCGCTGCTCAATGGTGGGAAAGCCACAAGGCTATGTTGCCTACAGAGACTGTAACCACTTGGCAGGAATTTCAGTCAGCTTTTCATGCACGTTACATTCCTCAAGGTCTGATGGACCAGAAGAAGCAGGAGTTCCGTAAACTCTCTCAGGGAAAAATGACTGTGGATGAATATCAGAGGAAATTTCTTGAATTGTCCCGCTATGCTGCGGATGACGTCGACACTGACACTCGCAAGCAGGAGAAATTCCGTGAAGGACTGCGTACGGATATAAAACTTGCACTTGCTGTCCATGATTTCACAGACTTCGCAACGCTTGTCAGCAAATCTTTCCAAGTTGAAACAGCTCTGGCTGAGTACCAGGAGTCGCTCAAGCGCACTCATGAACCTGACTCAACCACGGGTCAGCCTGTTCAGAAACGTCGAGTCTGGATCCCACACAATGTTCATCATCAACCTGCTCCAACACCAAGGCCGTCTTATGTTGCACCTCGACTGCCTTCACCGCTGAGACAACTAACGGTTCATGATGGACCGCCTAATGTTATGGCTTCTCCTCAGGATGCACCACGTCCTCCTGATGGTCGTCCGAAGGGCCATCGAACCCATCGTTGCAGAAATCGTAAGGCCAGGATGTCTGCTATGGACCGAGGCCAGGTTACTCACGTCAAAATGGGAGAAGCTCGTGAGTCTCCTAAAATCATGATGGGAACTCTATCAGTTAATTCAGTTGCAGCTTCTGTTCTCTTTGATTCCGGGGCATCACATTCCTTTGTGTCTCAACAATTTGCTCAGCGACATGAGCTACCTCTAGAGTTATTGCCCACACCATTAGAGATTATCACTCCCCGTTCCAGGTGGCAAACCAAGATGGTAAGTCACAACAATCAGATCAAAATTGAAGGGTTGATGTTCTCTGCTTCCCTTATTGCTCTTGGACCTTCCGACATACACATCATTCTCGGTATGGACTGGTTGACAGCCCATAATGCTTTGATTGACTGTGCTACTAAGACAGTCCAGCTCACACACCTTTCTGGTCAGGTGATCAATTACTCAGCCCGAATAGCTCAGGATGCTGAGAGCCAGATATATGTTCTGAATGCATTGAATGCTTCACCTCTTGAAGGCATCGATAACATTCCAGTTGTTTGTGATTTTCAAGACGTCTTTCCAGAAGAACTTCCAGGAATACCCCCTGCTAGTGCTGTTGAGTTCGTCATCGACTTGAAACCTGGCACTACCCCTATTGCGAAGCGCCCTTATAAGATGCCTCCGCATCATCTTCTCGAACTTAAGGAAGAAATCGACACGTCACTTAAGAAAGGTTTCATCCGCCCCAGTTCCTCTGCTTGGGGAGCACCTTCACTCTTCGTTAAGAAGAAGGATGGAACTAACCGATTGGTTCAGGATTATCGGCCCATTAACCAAGCAACAATTCAGAATAAATATCCGCTTCCTCGGATCAATGATTTGTATGATCAACTTGCTGGATCATCGGTATTCTCTAAACTTGATTTGAGGTTGGGTTACCATCAGATCCGTGTTCGTGAAGAGGAAATTTCCAAGGCTGCATTTGTTACTCGTTATGGCTCCTACGAGTACACTGTCATGTCATTTGGCTTAACTAATGCTCCAGCCACATTCTCCCGTCTGATGAATTACATCTTCATGGATTACCTCGACAAATTTGTCGTGGTATATCTGGATGATATTCTGGTATATTCGAAGAATGAAGAAGAACATGCTGAACACCTCCGTCTTGTACTGGAAAGGCTCCGAGAACACCAGTTGTATGCCAAATACTCCAAATGTGAATTCTGGCTTTCTGAAGTAACGTATCTTGGTCATGTGATTTCCAAGGATGGAATTGCTGTTAACCTGGAACGAGTTCAGGCTATTCTGGACTGGACTCCTCCGAAGAACGTCAAGCAAGTGAGAAGTTTTCTCGGCCTTGCAAGTTATTGCCGTCGATTTGTCGAGAACTTTTCTAAGATTGCTAAGCCTTTGACTGATCTGCTTCACAAGGGCGTTAAGTTCGAATAGACAGAAAAATGTCAGGAAAGTTTTCAAACACTCAAGGACAAGCTAACATCTGCCCCAGTACTTGCTCCTCCAGATTCTCGCAAAGACTTTGTGATTTATTGTGACGCATCCCGTGAAGGATTAGGCTGTGTCCTAATGCAAGAGCGTAAAGTGACTGCTTATGGCTCTTGCCAGTTGCGCCCACATGAAGAGAATTATCCGGTACATGATCTAGAACTAGCTGCTGTGATCTATGCATTGCAGTTGTGGCGACATTACCTTCTCGGTAATCGTTGCCAGATCTACACGGATCATAAAAGTCTGAAGTACTTGTTCACTCAGCCATCTCTAAACCTCCGTCAGCAAAGATGGATGGAGGCCATTGCGGACTATGATTTGGGTATATCCTATACCCCTGGCAAGGCTAACGTGATGGCTGATGCCTTAAGCCGCAAGTCCTATTGCGACAACCTCATGGTTAGGCGAGCTCAACCTCGTCTTTTTGAAGAACTGTGCAAGCTAAATCTGCGTATTGTTCCACAGGGCTCTCTAAATAACCTTGTGATACAACCAGATCTTGAGAAAGCTGTTAAGAATGCACAAGCTAAAGATGCTGAAGTTGATCTGATGAAGAAAAATCTTCACCTTGAAAAGTACAGGGATTTCTCGCTGTCTGAAGATGGAACCTTGTATTTTAGAAACCGCATTGTGGTACCTCGCTTCGAACTCATGACTGACAAAGTCATGAAGGAGGCACATGATACCCCGCTGTCTATTCATCCGGGTATCACCAAGATGTATCGTGATCTCCGTCAAAGGTACTAGTGGTCTAGAATGAAGCAGGACATTGCTCGCTATGTTGCTGAATGTGATGTGTGTCGTCGCGTTAAAGCAGAACATCAGAAGCCTGCTGGAATTCTGCAACCACTACCTATTCCTCTATGGAAATGGGATAAGGTTCAGATGAATTTCATTACAGGACTTCCCAGGTCACAGAAGGGTCACGATGCTATTCTTGTTGTCGTCGACCAACTCTCTAAAGTTGCACACTTTCTGCCTGTCAAAGAGACTATCACTGCTAGTCAGTTAGCAGAGTTGTATATCTCCAGAATTGTTTCACTCCACGGTATTCTGAAGGACATCAGTTCGGACCGTGGCGGCCTTTTCACTTCCAAATTCTGGGAAAGTTTCCAAAAAGCTATGGGAACTCATATTACCTGGAGTTCAGCTTATCACCCCCAATCCCAAGGCCAAGTCGAACAAGTCAATCAGGTTCTTGAAGACATGCTTCGGGCTTGTGTTATTTCTTTCGGAAAGAAGTGGGAAGAATCTCTCCCGTATGCCGAGTTCTCCTATAACAACAGCTATCAAGCCAGCTTGAAAATGGCCCCCTTCGAAGTTCTATATGGACGTAAGTGCCGAACCCCTCTGAATTGGTCAGAAACTGGGGAACGACCGCTCGTGGGTCTGGATATTATTCAACACGCCGAAGAACAAGTTCGAATTGTTCGGAAAAATCTCAAGGCGGCTCAGGACCGCCAGAAGAGCAACTATGATCGCAAACGATGGGGTTTGACTTATCAACCTGGTGATCAGGCTTATCTGTGAGTCACCCCGATGAAAGGCACTCACCGTTTTGGAATCAAGGGCAAGCTAGCTCCACGTTATATTGGTCCTTTCCGCATTGTTGCAAGGCGTGGACAGGTGGCATATAAATTGGAGTTGCCGCCACAATTCTCTCATATCCACGATGTCTTCCATGTGTCGCAACTTCGTCAATGCTTAAAGGAATCTCCGCACCGAGCTGTGGATCAGGAAATGCTCGACTTGCAGGATGATCTTTCATATAAGGAGCATCCGATCCGCATTCTCGATGAAGCTGAACGCCGGACCCGTCAGAAGGTTACCAAGTTCCTCAAAGTACAGTGGTCAAATCATACTGAAGATGAAGCCACTTGGGAACGCGAGGATAATCTTCGTGCGGAATACCCCGAACTTTTTCCTTCTACCTCTTAATTCTCGGGACGAGAATTCTTGTTAGTGGAGGAGATTTGTAACACCCCCAGTGGTTAACTACAGTAATCACCCCTTTGATTATGCCATGTCATCGTGTTTAACAGTGCATGATCATCATTAGCATTATATTGCATTTCAACTCCTAAGTCAAAATTCAAATTTAAATGAAAGTGAAATATAAAAGTTGTGCAACATAGAAACTAAAATGTTCGATAAATAACAGATATTGCAGAGACTATTCTAAAATTGAAACCAACGATTAATAAAATAATTAGGTGGCTCAAACATTATCAAAACAGTAAGGATTAATGCATTTTAATTATTATAAAAATTGTGTGAACTCAAATTGACTCCAAACTAATTTTTGACAGTGGTAGAGGATGCCTAGTATTTATTGGAGCAATTGCCAAGTTTTACAAAATTCAGTTTGGGGCCTAACTATTTACAGAACAGAGATATAAGAATAAATAAAATAAAAATAAAAGACAAAACAAAAAAAGGAAAAAAAAAGTAAAAAGAAACCTCCCCCCCGACTGGGCCAAGCCCAGCTGGCCTCAGCCAACCAGGCTGGCCCAGCAGCCCCTGGCTATACACCCCCCCTGAGACACCGAACCCTAGCCCATCGCCCACTCCCCCCCCCCACTCCCCTCGCCCCCTTCTCTTCCCCGCGGCGCCGCCGCCCGACGCCCCGCCGTTGCCGCACGTCGCCACCTCGCCCTTGTCGCCGTTCGCCGTCGCCAACCGCCTCCCCAACGAGCTCCATCGAGCCTCGCCGCCCCCTCTCCCCACGCCGCCCGTGAGCTCGCTCCCCTCTTCCCCCTTCTCTTTGTCGCCGCCACCTCTCGCTGCCGTCACCCGCTCGCGCATCGCCTTGCCTGCCTGCGCCCGCGCCGCGCTCCGCCGTCCGCGCGCTGCCACTGCCCGCGCCTCGTCTCGCGTCGCGCCGCGCGCCCGCCTCCCGCTGCTGCTCCTCCGTCCCGACACCGCACCGCGCCCGGCTGCCGCTCGCCCGCGCTCGCTGGTGCCACCCCGCGCCCGAGCACGCGCACGCGTGGCCTCGCGCGCGCCCGCCGCGCCACCCCTGCTCCACCCCGCTGCAGCCGCGGTCCCTGCTCCGCCAGCGCCGCCGCCGCCCGTGCAGCCCGCCCGCCTGCGCCGCGCCTAGCGCCGCCGCCCGCCTGCGTCGCCTCCACCTGTCGCGGCCGGCCGGCGAGCCGCGCCGCCGACCACGCGCCCGGCGCCGGCGCCCCTTTGTGCCCGCTCGGCCTCGCCCGGGTTGGGCGCCAGCACGCCTGCGCCCGTCCCCGACGCCCGGCCCCCCCGGGCCACTGACACGAGGGGCCCACGCCCCTGAGAACAAAAAAAATGTGTAAAATAAAAATAAAATAAAAATTATTAAATTAATTAATTAATTAGTTAATTAATTAAGTTAATTAATCCTGATTAGGTTAATCTAAATTAGTTAATTAGTTTAATTAAATACAAATTAGTTAGTTAACACTAATTAACTAACCAGTCAATGACAGGTGGGTCCCACGTGTCAGATTGTGCTGACATCAGCATGGTGTCATGCTGACGTCATCAACTACTGTTTCGGATAATGTTTAATTTAAATAAATAATTAAATTCCAGAAATTAATAAAAACTTTAGAAAATCATATAAAATAATCCGTAACTCCGATGGAAAAACTTTGTACATGAAAGTTGCTCAGAACGACGAGACGAATTCGGATACGCGGTCCGTTCGCCCGTCACACGTCCCTAGCATAGCGAACGTGCATCCGTTCCCCTCTTTTCGTCTGTCCGAAATGCCAGGCACCGGGAATACTTTCCCGGATGTTTTTCTCTATCGCCGGTATTACCTAGCACTACGATAGAACACCGCTAGCTCCGCTTATTGACATGTCATGCACTTGTTTGCTTAGTATTTACTGTTTCCTCCCCCTCTTCTCTCTCGGTAGCCCCAGACACCGACGTCGTCCCCGAGGCCGACGCAGCTCCGGAGCCTGAAGACACTATTGACAACCTTGCCCTTGCCGCCGAGCAACCAGGCAAGCCCCCCCTTGAGCATACCGATATCGCCCATTCTATTTTCTCATGCTTGCATTAGAATTGCTGCTGCTACTGCTTTACCTATTCTGATGCATAGCCTGTTTACCGTAACCTGCTGTTGATAATTACCTGCATAACCTAAACTGCTTAGTATAGGCTGGGTAGAGACCTATCAGTGACCCCACTAGTCCCGACCGCCCCGCTGGATTATCCGAAGACCCGATCAACGGGATTGAAGACCAGGCCCCGACACCGCATATCACCCCCCTTAGTTGTAACGACACTGCAGTGTTACTATCGAGTGCTGAGGGTGAAACCTCTTGTAGCACTTCTGATGTTAACTCTGTAGAGTAGCTATTCGGTCGTGGTCATCGAGGGTGATTCCACCTTCACCGCTTTCGATAACGACGCCGTCGTACAACACCTCAAGTGTGAACCAAGTGAGGGTGATTCCTCCGAGTTCACCTTGACGGATACATCGAGTAGGAATCCAACGAGGGTGATACCTCGGATTCCCCTGATGTTATGGACACACGGATACTTGGACTTTACAGTATTACTTGGATAGGCGGGTCAGCCCTGAGGGGTACCCGCGTGCGCCTAAGTGGCGAGTGTTGTGAAGACGGGTTGCCTGTATGGTGCCCGAGTGATGAATACGAGGCGCGGTCGGGCATTCTTAACCCTTGCAGCAAGTCCTCGAGACGGGGCGACGGGGTCACATCTTTCGTGAGTCTCTGCTCGTTACCGCAAGCCCTAGTCCATTAACAATTTGGATATTTGATCCGAGCAGGTCTCTGGCCTGATAGCACTAACCATCACGTGGGCATAGTATGGGCGTTCTGCATCGTAGCATCAGCCGAAAGCTCTGTCAGACGTCTAGTTCAGCCTTGCGACCGGGACGGACCGGCACCCCCCTGGTGCCTGGCTTCCCCCTGCACGCAACGACTCGGAGTGCACAGGGCGATGGCCCAAGACCTCTGAGCGCTTAGGATGTAGACCGACGGGGACCTCTCTGCTGAGCTCTAGGTAGGGTTGCGATGTGTCGTTTGGCTGAGGCCGGGCATGACCCAGGAAAGTGTGTCCGGCCGGAGTTAATCGAGCGTGTTGGGTAAGTTGGTGCACCCCTGCAGGGAAGAAAACTTCTATCGATAGCCGGTCCTACGGTAAAGGACACTCGGAGTTGTATCCTGATTGATACATTTTAAAACTGGATACTTGGATACTATGGCTCTGGGATTGCTTCTCGCAGGGAGTCGAGAAGGGATCTCAGGACGAGGTTGATGACTGTATGGCTCTGGGATTGCTTTCTCGCAGGGAGTCGAGAAAGGATCTCTGGGTGAGGTTGAGACTTAATGATACTGCTACATTATATTGTACTGTCTACACTCTTCTATTGCTGCAAGACCGATGAAGATGCTAGTCTTCGATAGGACTAGGACTTCTCTCTATTCTGGCATTTCTGCAGCCCAGTCCACATATACAGCCTCCCTTTGAAAATGTTGCATATGTAGTGTAGATCCTTGCTTGCTGAGTACTTCTGAGTACTCACGGTTGCTTTGTTTTCCTTTTCTCCCCTTATCAGTTTGTCGTGACCAAGATGACGGAGCCCCTGAGACAGCTGTCCCCTTCGATCGACTACTACTACTACCCCAGGATGGATACTGCTACGAGTTGACTGACGACCAGGAGTAGGATCGGAGGGTCCCAGGCAGGAGGCCTACGCCTTTCGATCGTAGTGTTTTATTTTGCCCCGCCTTTCTAAAGGCCTTTCTGTTTCTCTTTTAATATCTGTACTCAGATATCTGATGCTTCCACTGACGCTTGTTCGCAAGCTTATGTATTCGAGCCCTCGAGGCCCCTGGCTTGTAATATAAAGCTTGTATGACTTTATTTATGTTTTAGAGTTGTGTTGTGATATCTTCCCGTGAGTCCTTAGGCTTGATCGTGTGCATTTGCGTGTATGATTAGTGCACGATTGGGCCGGGGGCGTCACACTAGTGCATCCGTTGCATGGCAATCCCTACTCACTCACATTGATACCTATTGATGGGCATCTCCATAGCCCATTGATACGCCTAGTTGATGTGAGACTATCTCCCTCTTTTTGTCTTCTCCACAACCACCATATTCTATTCCACCTATAGTGCTATGTCCATGGCTCACGCTCATGTATTGCGTGAAAGTTGAAATGGTTTAAGAATGTCAAAAGTATGAAACAATTGTTTGGCTTGTCATCGGGGTTGTGCATGATTTGAGTATTTTGTGTGATGAAGATGGAGCATAGCCAGACTATATGATTTTGTAGGGATAAGCTTTCTTTGGCCATGTTATTTCGAGAAGACATAATTGCCTTGTTAGTATGCTCGAAGTATTATTGTTTTTATGTCAATATTAAACTTTTGTTTTGAATCTTATGGATCTGAACATTCATGCCACAATAAAGAAAATTACATGGATAAATATGTTAGGTAGCATTCCACATCAAAAATTCTATTTTTATCATTTACCTACTCGAGGACGAGCAGGAATTAAGCTTGGGGATGCTTGATACGTCTCCAACGTATCTATAATTTTTTAATGTTCCATGCTATTATATTATCTATTTTGGATGTTTTATATGCATTAATATGCTATTTTATATTATTTTTGGGACAAACCTATTAACCTAGAGCGCAGTGCCATTTTCTATTTTTTCCTTGTTTTTGAGTTTTGCAGAAAAGGAATACCAAACGGAGTCCAAACGGAATAAAAATTTCGCGATGATTTTTCTTGGACCAGAAGGAAACCAGGAGACTTGGAGATGAAGTCGGAGGAGCCACGAGGAGGCCACAAGGACAGAGCGCGCGCCCAGGGGGGTAGGGCGCGCCCCCCACCCTTGTGGGCCCCTCGTGCACCTCCTGACCTAATTCTTTCACATATATATACTCATATATCCCCAAACCAACAGAGGCATCCACGAAAAGACTTTTCCACCGCCGCAACCTTCTGTACACGTGAGATCCCATATAGGGACCTTTTCTGGCACGCTGCCGGAGGGGGATTCGATCACGGAGGGCTTCTTTATCAACACCATTGCCCTTCTGATGAAGCATGAGTAGTTTACCACAGACCTATGGGTCCATAGCTAGTAGCTAGATGGCTTCTTCTCTCTCTTTGATTCTCAATACCATGTTCTCCTCGATGTTCTTGGAGATCTATTCGATGTAATACTTTTTTTGCGGTGTGTTTGCCGAGATCCGATGAATTGTGGGTTTATGATCAGCTTGTCTATGAATATTATTTGAATCTTCTCTGAATTCTTATATGCATGATTTGATATCTTTGTAATTCTCTTCAAACTATCGGTTTGGTTTGGCCAACTAGATTGGTTTTTGTTGCAATGGGAGAAGTGCTTAGCTTTGGGTTCAATCTTGCGTTGTCCTTTCCCAGTGACAGTAGGGGCAGCAAGGCACGTATTGTATTGTTGCCATCGAGGATAAAAAGAAGGGGTCTTCATCATATTGCTAGAGCTAATTCCTCTACATCATGTCATCTTACTTAATGCATTACTCCATTCTTTATGTACTTAATACTCTAGATGCATGCTGGATAGCGGTCGATGTGTGGAGTAATAGTAGTAGATGCAGAATCGTTTTGGTCTACTTGACATGGACGTGATGCCTATATTCATGATCATTGCCTTAGATATCGTCATAACTTCGCGCTTTTCTATCAATTGCTTGGCAGTAATTTGTTCACCCATGGTATTATTTTCTATCTTGAGAGAAGCCTCTAGTGAAACCTATGGCCCCCGGGTCTATTTTCCATCATATAATCTTCTACTTTTCATCATACAAGTTTCCGATCTACTATTTTGCAATCTTTTACTTTCCAATCTATAAAACAATAATACCAAAAATATTTACTTTATCGTTTATCTATCTCTATCAGATCTCACTTTTGCAAATAACCGTGAAAGGATTGACAACCCCTTTATCGCATTGGGTGCAAGTTGTTTGATTGTTTGTGCAGGTATTCGGTGATTTGTGCGTTGTCTCCTACTGGATTGATACCTTGATTCTCAAACTGAGGGAAATACTTATCTCTACTTTGCTGCATCACCCTTTCCTCTTCAAGGGAAAAACCAATGCAAGCTCAAGAAGTAGCAGCAATTGCGTAGGGTTTTCTCATGGAGAACCAGGTACGAATTCTTCATCCATCCCCGATAAATCATAGTCCCTTGGTCGCGGATAATCCTAGGATGGCAGCCGCCGCCGTTGATGCATTTTTCTTCCTACTGAATCTAGTGTGTTTCATTTGTAGTGCCCAAAGTTCGAGGACCCTATAGGTTTCTGCGCCCTCGGCGAGACGCCACACTTGTTCCTTCTCATCCTAACACAGGATTTTAAAATGCGCACAGTATGTTCCTAGAATCCTCTTTTCTATCCGGGAGGGTGGGTTTTTTTTAACATGCTGTCGACTAATTTGGAAATTTGGATTGCTATATTTGGATAAAAGGTACTAGTACCATGGTTAACACTGACGTGAAGGAGGAAATTATTTCTAGATTTGGATAGCGAATACATTGTGTTCTCATATTATTTTTCCTGCAGTGCATTCCTTGCTCTACCAGAACACATGTACTCAAGATGGTCGTCCTTGCCATAACTGAATACACCAGTTTAATGGTCACATTGAAGACAAGCCATGGATATAAGTTTCGAGTTGGGTCATGAACCAAGAAGATCCCTGCTTTTTTATGGCCGAACTTGGATAAACTTTCTCAAGTGTTACAGACTGAAAGTTGGCGCACGAATGTTGATGGAAATAGCAGAACCTGGTCTCATCTTCACTGTGATCTTCCACCCCGACGTTGTTCCAATAGTTCATCCATGTTAGTTTTGTATCTGGTTCTTGCATGTTGCCTCGATTACTTCTTAATCCACCTATTCTGTCTAACTAATCACAATTTAACTTTAGAAGTAGCAAGGATTTGTGATTCTCTTCTCTCACAAAGATGCTACTTCTAACTAATATTTCTTATAATTGGTGGCACGTGTATGTTATTTCAAAGTTAAGGACGCTACTCGTTTGTTATTCTATAAGAACTCGACTGTTACTGATGGCACTGAAGTTGACTAGGATGACATCCACCAGTTCCTACACTTTATTCATCGTCTTGAGGTCCTTGTGGGGTGTTTCAGTGGTGGAAGGCCACGTGGGATATGTGTGCCACTGCTGCACACGTTGAACAGGTCCAACTGTGTCGAGAAACTTATGGTACGAGCTGTTTTCTGTTATATATGTTGTTCATAAACTCTTGCTTATACACAGTTTACAGTTGTGATCTTGTTGAAACAGAAACTGCCCAGTTCTATTGTTCCTATACAAATGCCTGACCATGGTCGGGTCAGACTTGCGCTTGGTCACAACATGATGTTTATGTCGACCTACTCCATTTCCCTTGTAGGTGAAAAGATACTTATTCATGTGTGGTCTCAAATAATGAAGGCCCGTCCAACTTGGAGAATAGGACAGAAGGTTATGCTCATGCTTTTCCATGGCTCTAAAGTGAATATCCTGTTTATTGACCACATTGCGAGATGAAGCTGCTTTCAGAATGTTGTGGATGCGCGGGGTGGCGCCTGGGCCTTGTCCTGGGGCTTGGTGGCCTCACCCTTGGTTAATTGTAGGCAAAGTAGCACTGTTCGAGGCGTGCTTTGTACGGTTGAACCTGTATAGGTACTCATACTGCTTTCAGCTATGGTTGTTAAGTGCCCCTGCTGGTTTCAGTTAAGGTTGTTAAGTACTCCTGCTGCTTTTATAGTCTGTCGTGTTTCTTTAGTCCTGTCTTCCTCCAGCCGCCAAAACCAAACCAGCGCCGGCGGGGCCGCCTACTTCCACCTCCCACGGCTGGCTGCGCCTCAGTGCACGCATCACCGCCCCACCGTCTCCTAAATCGTTAACGCTGACATTTGAGGCCTCGCCGTCGTCCTTCGTGCGCTTTGGTGCGCTCGCCGCGACGCCGCCCTCTCGCATTGTCAACAGGGTCAACAAACAAGAGGAATCGGGAGAGGATTGTACGTGGAGAGGATGACAGTACGGGCCCACCATGTCCATGGCCGTACGCAAGCAAGTTCCTCATTTTTTGTTATATACTCCATTGTCAGTGTATAGAAAAAAAATGCTTCCTCCTGGTGGTTTGCTGACATTTGGGACCCACGACATTGTCAGCGTATAGTCCATAAATAAGAGATCAGCACAAGATCGGCTGACACCTGGGACATAGCTGCTCGAGCAGTATTTTTTTTGTTATTGTTGAGACGGAGCAGGGTTTCAACTGGGCTGTGGCCCGTCTAGCCCAGGCTTCTATTTTACGTTCACCACATGACCAGCCCAGCTATTTTTTCTTTGTGAAAATGAGCCCAGTTTATTTTTTCTAAAGAATACCCAATCCAGGCCTACTTATTTTTTTACGCCCTGCTGGGCTGCAACCCTTTCAAGACGGCTGCAAATCTTGAAAGTAATATGAAATGGGCTGTAAATATAAAAAACGGACGACAAATTGGCAATTACTTTCAAATTTCTGAATTTTTTCACATTTTCATATTCCAATTTCACTGGGCTTTAACCTAATTTAAATATATCTTCAAAGTACTTTAAATCTGGCTCGACATTTCGGTATTAAAAATAGTTTGGACCCCACAGAAATTGCAAAATTTCATTTAAATTTTTAACCCTGGCCTTGGCCAACAAAAATAACCGACTGTAATAAATTGCATAAGAAGTCGCAATGAGCTATAAATTATTAAAAAAATAGGGAATGGTCTGACTTGTGGGCCTATTAAGATGACGCGTATGCAATATTTTTTTACTTATTATATACGTCAACAAACGATTCTAGCAGACATGACCGTTGGATGTCAATCCAACGGCTGTCGTGCTTCTTCAATCTCTTATCTTCTTGCTCCAGCCGCCAAATCCAGCGCCGGCGGGACCGCATGCTCCCGTCTCCCGTGGTCGGCTGTGCTGCCGCGCAAGCCTCACCGCCCCCTACTACTCCCACCGCTGGCCAGGCCATCCCTCTAGTCACCCACATCCATCCACTGCTGTGGCTTCGCCGCCTCCGGGTCATTCCCTTCCTGGGTCTCGCCGTCGTCCATCGCGTTGGTGTTCTCGGCACAGCATGGTCAACGTTGTCAACAAACGGCAACATTGGAAGAGGGATGTACATGGAGAAGCTGACAGTTGGGACCCACATGGTCCATGGCCGCACGCAAGCAAGTACCTCCTTATTACGCCAAAATGAATGAATCCTCCCAATGATAGCTGGGACCCACCAGCTATATCTTGGCACGGAAGGAAGTGCCTCCTTATTAAGGGAAAAATAACGAGTGCTCCCCATGATAGCTGGGGCCCACCAGATATGGAGGCTGACTTGTGGCCCTACTAAGTTGATGCGTACGCAGGGCTTTGTCAACTTAGTCAATAAACGATTCTATCACCAGTGACCGTTGGATTGTTAACATCCAACGGTCGTCCTGCTTCTTCAACCTTTGATTTTCTTGCTCCAGCCGTCCAAACCACCGCGTGCTCCTGCCTCCCGTGGCCGGCTGTGCTGCCGCGCAGGCCTCACCGCCCCCTACTAATCCCACCACTGGCCAGGCCATGCCTCTACTCACCCACACCCCCTTTTATTCTGCGGCGACGGCAGCCTCACACCACAGCCGAACCAGTGAACCCTCGTACCACCCTTCGCATGTTCCCTGGCTCCGCGTCGTTCCCTACCTCACCGTCGTCCATCGCCTGGTGCTGTCCGCGCGGCGTGGTCAATGAACGACAGCCATCGAAAGAGGACTGTACGCGGTGAGGCTGGCAGATGGACCCACCAGCTACATCTTTGCACGCAAGGAAGTGCCTCCTTATTACGCGAAAAAAAAGAATCCTCCCCCTGTCAGCTCGGACCCACCATCAATATCTTCGCACGCAAGGAAGTGCCTCCTTATCCCCCCTGACGGCCGGGACCACCCGGTTGAAGCGTACGTAGCATTGTAATTCTGGTCGCAAACGTGTACGTACATACTGGTCCATTGTTCTTTCTGCCACGATGAACCGTGGCCTAGTAAGGAGCGGTAGCTGTTCATGCAGTCCCGTCTATATCGTGTACACATACGTATAGCCATGCTGCAAGAAAGTAAATACGGCTACGTATGTACATACGGGCGGGGTCTCGAACATGTACAGCGACGGCGTCCTGTTCATCGGCAGCCAACCGACTGGGTCGGAACGGAGAAACATCGTCGTGTTCATCGGGAGGCAACAGACTGGGTCGGAATGCGTCGTGTTCATCGGGAGCCAACCGACTTGAACGGAACAGCTAAAATGGGGTCTGGCATACCGCAAAACGGAGGAAACGGACTTGTGTTCGAGCTCCTACAGTCAAAACGGGGTGCTGTTGATCGGGAGGGGTGTGGTGTACCGCAAAACGGAGGAAATGGACTTGTGTTGGAGCGCCTACGATCGAAATGGGGTCCTGTTCATCGGGAGGGGTGTGGCGTACCGCAAAACGGGACTCCATGGGCTACTATTCATCCACCGTCTATTGCCTCACTCCAGCCTCCACGGGCTACTGTTCATCCACCATCGACTTCCTCCAGACTCCACCTGCTACTGTTCATCCACCGTCGACTTCCTCCTGCCTCCACCGGCTATTGTTCATCCATGGGGTCCTGTTCATCCAGCCTCCATTGGCTACTCTTCAACCAGCCCTCCATGGGGTCCTGTTCATCCAGCCTCCACCGGCTCCTTTTCAACCAGCCCTCCACACAGGGTCCTATTCAACCAGCCCTCCACAGGGTCCTGTTCAACCAGCCCTCCACGGGGTCCCTCCACCGGCTACTGTTCATCCACCCCCACCTATTCGATCGGGGTCCTGTTCATCCAGCGGCAATGATCTCTACTACCACGGGATCCTGTTCATCCAACCCCCCACCGGGAACTGTTCATCCAACCCCCACCGGGGACTGTTCATCAAGAGGCAACTTCGATCGGCTTCAGTTAGCAGCAGTAGCGAAGGAATCGCTCGGGTTCTATTAACAGCCAGGGATCGATCTCTCGGGTTCGGTAACGTAGCTAGTGCAATCGCTAGGGTTCAGTATGCGAACGCCTCGCTCGGGTTCAGTTAGAGCCCAACGCCTCGCACACACGCGCGTACGTATACGAGAGAAAACGCGCAGTCCCTCCGTGCATCGCTCGGCCCCGACCACCCACCGTAACCAGGAACTCCCCGAAATTTTCCTCGCCCTTGCTTCTACCATGATTTTTTCCATCATGGACGGCCCAAAGAATGTCATGCAGGTGCATCTCCGGCCCGCCTAGGACAAAAAGCCCATTTTCTATCATGATTTTTTGTCATAGAAGTAGGAGCCCACCACATCTATGATGATACCGGGTTTTGTCATAATTATCGTCATAGAAGTGTCATAAGCATGACAGAAAAAGATTTTGTTCGGCCCAAAATGTAACAGATGTGTCTTTTTTTGTAGTGCCTCCCCCTAGGCCCGGGCGCGGCGGCTCGTAGTTGTCGTCGTCACTCGAGCTTGGTCCAGATGAGGCGCTGCTGCTGCCGGAAGAGTCGCAGACAAGGCCAAGGGCAAGTTCATTCCCGGTGGCCTCGCCGTTTCGCCGGCCCGCTGGGGAGCCGCTGCCTCGATCTCCTCCCCTTGGGCTGCACTCCACGCGTCGGCCATCCTCTCCGAAGACCTTGAAGAGGAGCGTCGAAGCCCCGTCGTACTCAAAGTGGATGGCGTGACCTCCCTCTGAGCGGCAAGCGCGGGTGACCGCGCCCCATCCCCGGGTCATGAAGACATCGCTAGAGTCAATAACCTCGACTTCCGCTTCTAATGCTTGGCTACAGCAGCCGTCGTGTTGCAGCCACAGCTCGATGGGCCCCCACAGCGGTATCTCCCTTGCTAGAGACCGCGGGAGCCGGATCCAGGTGCGCGGCGGCATCGTCGCCCACACCACGAACTCGCAGGCCATGCCCGTGGCATGGGTCCGCAGGCGGAGCGGCTGTACGGCCACTCCTTGTTCTCCTCCACGGCTTCGCTCCCCGCGGCATCCGCGGCCGCCCTCATGGACGGGGCTCTGCGTGCGAGCATACGTGCGGACCAGGAAGCCCGGCGGAGCGCATTCCTGCCACGGCCGTGTGTGTGCTCGTACCGCTCGCGAGGCGGTGAGGGGTAGCCAATATTTTTCCATGCTAGATGTGTTATTCTCATGATGAGTGTTTATTCACTTGTCATTTCACGAGAGTACGGCAAAGGTATTAGGGATGCCCAGTCCCGAAATGAAAAATGAATTTACTTTATGTTGTCAAATAATAAATTCCTTGGAAAGTGTTGGTATGGAGGGCACCCGTGGATACGGTTAGCCATGGAAAGTGAAAGTATGGTGGAAAAAGGAATAAACTTTAATTTCTGTTTGGGAACCGCCTATGATATATCTAGCATGGAAAGTATTGGAAACTCTAAGTCATTTTCATTGGTGGGAAAAGTAAGCCTCTCAAAATGTTTTTATCTCTCAATTTAAGCTTTAAGCTCTGGCACCTCTGCAAATCACTGCTTCCCTCTGTGAAGGGACTATCTATTTACTTTTATGTTGTGTCATCATCTTCTCAAATAAGCGCCAGAACCTGAGAGCACTCCTGTCATGCTTATGCATTGTGTGTAGTTAATGTTGGGTGCATCATGACTGGATCTTTTCTACCATGAATTACAATGTTTAGTCGCTGCTCAGACTTTGGAGGTGCTTTGCATTTATGTTTTGCGGTCTCAGAAAGGGCTAGCTAGATACCACTATTGTCATATTATATCGGTTCATTTAATAACATGTTGTTGTTTGAGATATCTTATTATTGCTCGCTAGCTGATTATGTCATTGTTATGAGTTAATATAATTTTTAAGAGTTATTGTCGACATGGTTAGTTATAATCTTTGCTGAAAACCTGGTGCTACTTAAGCTTATTTATGCAAACAAGAGCAAAAGAGTTCGTAAAAGTTTTTCTTTTTCACTTTCAGTTTATCAACTGAATTGCTTGAGGACAAGCAAAGGTTTAAGCTTGGGGGAGTTGATACGTCTCCATCGTATCTACTTTTCCTAACGCTTTTCCTCTTGTTTTGGACTCTAATTTGCATGATTTGAATGAAACTAACCCGGACTGACGCTGTTTTCAGCAGAACTACCATGGTGTTGTTTTTGTGCAGAAATAAAAGTTCTCGGAATGGAACGAAACTTTGCGAGGAATTTTATATAATAAAAGAAAAATACTGGAGCCAAGAACCACCGGAGGGGGGCACCTGGGTGGGCACAACCCACTAGGGCGCGCCACCCCCTCCAGGCGCACCCAGGTGGGTTGTCCCCACCTGGTGGCCCCGCAGACCCTGAAACCGACGCTATAAAATCCTATTTTTCTAGAAAAAAAATCAGGGAGAAAGAATTATCGCGTTCCGCGAGACGGAGCCGCCGCCACCTCCTGTTCTTCATCGGGAGGCCAGATCTGGAGTCCGTTTGGGGCTCCGGAGAGGGGGATCTTCGGTATTCGTCATCACCAACCCTTCTCCATCGCCAATTCCATGATGCTCCCCATCGGGAGTGAGTAATTCCTTCATAGGCTCGCAGGACGGTGAGGAGTTGGATGAGATTCATCATGTAATCGAGTTAGTTTTGTTAGGGCTTGATCTGTAGTATCCATTATGTTCTGAGATTGATATTGCTATGACTTTGCCATGCTTAATGCTTGTCACTTTGGGCCCGGGTGCCATGATTTCAGATCTGAACCATTTATGTTATCATCATTATATCCATGTTCTAGATCCGATCTTGCAAGTTATAGTCACCTACTACGTGTTATGATCCGGCAACCCCGGAGTGGCAATAGTCGGGACCACTCCCGGTGATGACCGTAGTTTGAGGAGTTCATGTATTCACCGTGTGTTAATGCTTTGTTCCGGTTCTCTATTAAAAGGAGGCCTTAATATCCCTTAGTTTCGAATATGGACCCCGCTGCCACGGGAGGGTAGGACAAAAGATGTCATGCAAGTTCTTTCCATAAGCACGTATGACTATTTATGGAATACATGCCTACATTATATTTATGAACTGGAGCTAGTGCCATATCGCCCTAGGTTATAACTGTCTCATGATGAATATCATTCAACAAATTACCTATCCAATGCCTATGATTTTCCTACATATTGATCTTGCTAAGTTACTACTGCTGCTGTTACTATTGCACTTGCTACGAAACTACTGCTATCACTGTTACCGTTACTGTTGCTGCTGCTACCATTATCAAAACTATGATACTACTTTGCTACTGATCACTTTGCTGCAGATAATTAATCTCCAGGTGTGATTGAATTGACAACTCAGTTGCTAATACTCTCAAATATTCTTTGGCTCCCCTTGTGTCGAATCAATAAATTTGGGTTGAATACTCTACCCTCGAAAACTGTTGCGATCCCCTATACTTGTGGGTTATCAAGACCTTTTTCTGGCGCCGTTGCCGGGGAGCATAGCTATATTTGTTGAATCACTTGGGATCATTATCAAATTATCACTAAGAAGAATCTGAAGGATGCTAAGACTAAGATTTTTCCCTCTAAGATGAGGGGAGGTAAGGAACTGCCATCCAGCTCCGCTTTTGATTCACCTTCTGTTATAAGTAAACTTGTAACACCACCACATGCTATTAATCCTAATATGTCGCTAGTTATTGATGATGCTACTTCTGCTATGGTTGCTACTCATGATGATGCTAGTACCTTGCTTGATGATGATGTGCCACTAGGTGAATTTCTTGATGAACAAATTGCTAGAGTAAGACAGCATGATATTGTTGAAACTGATGATGAGCTTGAAACTGAAAATCTTCAAAACACCTACTAGAACTAGCCCTCCTAGATATGAATTGCCTAAGGTACCGGAAGGTTATGTTATGGGTGAGGAGGCAACTAGAGATATTCTTGCTTGCAAAGATAGAGATGATCGAGAAAAATTATTAAGCAAGTATAAAGAAAGGCCTTTGAATGCTAGAATGAAATGTGATCCTAAGTTTGCTACTTCACCTATCTTTGTTGATGATAAGGATTATGAATTCTCTGTCGACCCAGAGTTAATTACTCTGGTTGAATCTGATCCTTTCCATGGTTATGAAACTGAAACTGTTGTGGCACATCTTACTAAGTTGAATGACATAGCCACCCTTTTTGCTCGTGATGAGAAAATTTGCTATTATTATATTCTCAAATTATTTCTGTTCTCATTAAAGGGTGATGCTAAAGCTTGGTACAATACTCTTGCTCCTGGTTGTGTGCGTAGTACCCAGGATATGATTCATTACTTATCTGAAAAATATTTCCCTGCTCATAAGAAACAAGCTGCTTTGCAAGAAATATTTAACTTTGTGCAAATTGAAGAAGAGAGTCTCCCACAAGCTTGGGGGAGGCTTCTCCATTTGCTTCATGATTTGCCTGATCATCCTCTTAAGAAAAAAATAAATACTTGATATCTTCTATAATGGACTAACCGATGCTTCTAGGGATTTCCTAGATAGTTGTGCTGGTTGTGTTTTCAGGGAACGAACTATTGGGCAAGCTAAAGAATTATTGAATAACATATTGAAAAATTATGATGATTGGACTCTTCCTGAAACACCATCTAAACCCACTCCGAAGAAGAGGGGTATTTTATATCTCAGTCCTGAAGATATGCAAGAGGCAAAGAAATCTATGAAGGAAAAAGGTATTAAAGCCGAGGATGTCAAAAATTTACCTCCTATTGAAGAAATACATGGGCTTGATACACCACCACCACCTAAGGTGGTAGAGGTAAATTCTCTAATGAAATTCAACGATAATGATAATCCTCACAATATGCACCGTAGCCAATGCCTTTATGAGTTTGAAAACTACATTAGAAAGCAAGATCACTTCAATGCAAATGTTATGAAAGAGTTGAAATATAATTCTGATATGATTGCTCGCTTGAGTGACTTGTTATTTAGAATCTCAAATGATGTTAGAGGTGTAGGGAAGCATGCTTCTATGCTTCAAACTCAGTTAGAACAAGTTGCTAAATCTCAAAGAGAATTGTTAGATGAAATGAACAATAATATCAATGATCATGCTGTTAGAATAATGACTAGAGGAGGTAGAATGACTCAGGAACCACTTTATCCTGAGGGACACCCAAAAAGAATTGAACAAGACTCTCAAAGAGTTGACACCGATGCATGTAGTCCTTCTAAAAAGAAAAAAAAAGAAGAAAAATGATTGGACTTTGCATGCCTCTAGTGAACCTTAAGTAGGAAAACCTCCTGATAATGACAATGAAGTTTCTATCTCTGATGCTGAAACTCAATCTGGTAGTGAACACTCACCTTCTGATAATGAAAAAGATAATGATGAGGTTCATGAAGAAACTCAAACAAATAATAAAGAACCAGACAATGATGTTGAGATAGAATCATTAGTTGATCTTGATAACCCACAACCTAAGAATAAAATATATGATAAAAGAGACTTTGTTGCTAGAAAACATGGAAAGGAAAGAGAACCATGGGTTCAAAAACCTATGCCCTTTCCACCTAAGTCAACTAAAAAGAAAGATGATGAAGAATTTGAACGCTTTGCTGAAATGCTGAGGCCAGTCTTTCTGCGTACTCGCTTGACTGATATCCTTAAAATGCCTCCTTATGCAAAGTACATGAAAGACATCATCACCAATAAGAGAAAAATACCGGAAGCTGAAATCTCCACTATGCTTGCTAATTATACTTTTAAAGATGGAGTACCTAAAAAACTTGGAGATCCAAGAATACCAACTATACCTTGCTCCATCAAAAGAAATTATGTGAAAACTGCTTTGTGTGATTTAGGAGCTGGTGTTAGTGTTATGCCTTTCTCTTTATATAAAAGACTTGACTTGAATAAACTCACACCTACTGAAATATCCTTGCAAATGGCTGACAAATCAACTGCCATACCTATCGGTATTTGTGAGGATGTGCCCGTTGTTGTTGCTAATGTTACTATTTTGACTGACTTTGTTATACTTGAGATGCCCGAGGATGACAACATGTCGATTATCCTTGGTAGATCCTTCTTGAATACTACAGGGGCTGTTATTGATTGCAAGAAAAGCAAGGTCAGTTTTCATATCAATGGTAATGAGCATACGGTGCACTTTCCGAAGAAACAATTCCAAGTGAATGGTATTAATGTTATTGAAAAATCTCCGACAATCACTATTGGAAGTTTTCAACTACCTCTACCTACTGTCAAAAAGAAATATGAAACGCTTATTGTTGGGGACATTCATATCCCCATTGAGGTAACTTAGTGTTTTATGAAAGTTCTTTGGTTTCATGCTAATCGAAAGTGGTTGTTAATAAGACTTGATCAACCTTATTAATGGATCATTTTTGAGAGGTATGAAGTTGATGAATTTAGTGAGCACTACCTTCTGTCCTTACCTTTAGTTTTCTATTTTTATTAGTTAAATAAAATAAAATGCCATGTTTTGTCTGTTTTCTAAGTTTTTCGTGCAATAAAAAATGACCCAAAAATAAAAGTTCTCAGAATGCTCTGAAAATTTAATACGATTTTTTATGAATATTTAAGAATTTTTGGTGCAAATAATATCAGAGGGAGGTGCACCAGGTGGGCACAACCCACCTGGGCGCGCCAGGACCCCCAGGTGCGCCCTGGTGGGTTGTGGTCCCCACGTGGGCCCCCTCACTTATCTCTTCATCCCACATCATCACCTACCTCCAGAAAGAATTCACCATTGCTTTTGCTCTCGTGTTCTTGCTCTCAAACCCGCGGATTTCGATCTCTATGCTCGAAGCTCTGTTTCTGAAACTGTTTCGGGGAATTGTTGCTTGGTATGTGACTCCTCCGTTTGTCCAATTAATTTTTGCTTTAGTGGTTTATATTTTGAATAATTAGCTACTCTTGGTGCTGCTGTAGATGCGCTTGCATGTTGAATTCTTAGAGTTCTAAGTAGTTTGAACGCTTGCTATGGCCTCTATGCTTCCCTATGAGTAGTTGTTACCAATCTTGTAAAGTTTTGTTAAGAAAGTTTTATGGACTAAAAATTTCAGAATTTTTGTTCATAGGAAAAACATGAGTATCTTTAGGAAGTTTGCTTCCGAGAAGAACTCCAAGGGGGTGATTGGAGAGTCATCTGACAGTGATCTCCGCACCCGAAGGTTGGCAGAGCTACGGCCGTGCGAATGGCCGCATACCCCGTTCATGGAAGGGGCCAGAATCCTCCAAGAGTTTGCACAATATGCTGCTAATGCCGGCCTCACCGACTTCATCACAGCTGAGTGTGAATAGTATCATCTCCTCACAAATTCCTTCGTGCAAAGTTTTAATTTCCTTCCTAGGAATAATCCCCCTGAAGTGCAGTTTAATTTATACGCTGAACCCCATCAGATACCGCTTACCGAATTCTGTGAAATATGCTTGCTTCCTTCTGATGGTGGGTTAGTAGAGCCTAGGCCTGCAGAGTTTGAAGGTTTTTATTGTACTCTGTCTGTGGGGGATGAGAGAGGAGTGTCGGGTGTCACCGCCACTAGCTTGCAATTTCCCGCTGTTCATTATTTTGCTCTTTTCATTACAATGTGCTTGCTTGCTAGAGAGAAGGTGGGTGCACTCAGTGCCCCAGACCTTGCCGTTTTACGTCGTGCACTAGAAGGCGATAACACTTATAGCTTGGGAGCAATTGTGGCACGCTGCCTCCACATTAATAAATCCAAGGGTAAAATACATGGTGGTATCTACGCTACTCGCCTGGGAGCTCGCTTTAATATTCAGATATGCCAGCATGATTATCCTTTGCCCAAAGTCTACTTAGACCGCACGGCCATGGAACACCACCAGTTTATTGCTGCTGACTACCCTGATATTCCTATTCCTTATAACTTAGTTTTTAGTGAGAAAACTCATGATATTATTCCGCTGCCTGCACCTGCTTTGTTTGATCCTTTTGCCAGGCACGGATACAGGATTATGCCTGAGGACATCATCGCTTACCGGAACCACCAGGCTGCAGCACAGGAGGAGCCTCAGCAGTGGGATCCATAGGTGCCCGCACCTCAGCACTTCAACATAGGACCTCATGGCTTCTACGACTGGTGATTACCAAGCTAGGCCAAAAGCCTAAGCTTGGGGGAGCACGTATTTCCACCGACATTACATTCATGTTCACACATTTCATTCGTCGGTGTCCTCACTTTTTCATTGTATTATTCATGCTTAATTTATTTTCTTGTTTTCTTCCTGTGTGTTTGAAAAACTTTGAGAAACTCCAAAAAATATATTTCTTTCTTCTTTTTGATTTTTCTTCCTAGTTTAAATTGTTATAGCACTAAAAAGAAAACCCCAAAAGATTTCTTTGTTCTTCTTTTACTTGTTGGGAGCTTTCCCGTGTAAATAGTTTTTCTCGTTTTTGCTTTTCCCTTTTTATTTGCTTGTTTACGAAAAACCAAAAACTCCAAAAATATTTCAGTGTGTTTCTCTGAATTTCTTTTTTCCTTTTTATCGAGTCGTACCGAGGAGAAGACCACGATGAAAATGTTGAGTGGCTCTCATATGCATTATTGTTGATCTAACAAAGAGCACATTTTACCTTGTCTTCTCCTTTTGAATAAAATGTTTGCAGATTCCAGCTTAGTCCACGGCACTCTTGCACTATTATTATTTTCAAACCGTTCGGCTGTGCAAGTGAAAGGAAATAATGACGATATTTGATGAACTGGCCATGGCAGAGAGAAACGGGTATGAACTCGACTTGTTCTGTTTTTGTAAATATGTTTAACCTAGTATCCATGATTCAGCCCATTATGATTAAACATGTTTGCAATGACAATTAGAGATTATAGTTTCTCATGCCATGCATAAGTAGGTAGGAGTGGATAATGATTTATCTTGGATGTCAACATTGCGTTAAAATGATTGTGATGTAGTATGATGATATGGTATCCTCCTATGAATATTTGAGTGGCTTGACTTGGCACATGTTCATGCATGTAGTTGAATCAAAACCAACATAGCCTCTATGATATTTATGTTCATGGTGTTCATATCCTACTCATGCTAGTATCCAATGTTACTATGCATAATGCATGTTCATGACCGTTGTTGCTCTCTAGCTGGCCGCTTCTCAACCTATTTGCTAGCCTTCGCCTGTACTAAGTGGGAATTCTGCTTGTGCATCAAAAACCTGAAACCCAAGTTATTCCAGTTGAGTCCACCATACCTACCTATATGCGGTATTACCCTGCCGTCCTAAGTAAATTTGCATGTGCCATCTCTAATTTTCAAAATAAATTTCTCTTTTGTGTGCTCGTACCGCTCGCGAGGTGGTGAGGGGTAGCCAATATTTTTCCATGCTAGATGTGTTATTCTCACGATGAGTGTTTATTCACTTGTCATTTCACGAGAGTACAACAAAGGTATTAGGGATGCCCAGTCCCGAAATGAAAAATGAATTTACTTTATGCTGTCAAATAATAAATTCCTTGGAAAGTTTTGGTATGGAGGGCACCCGTGGATACGGTTAGCCATGGAAAGTGAAAGTATGGTGGAAAAAGGAATAAACTTTAATTTCTGTTTGGGAACCACCTATGATATATCTAGCATGGAAAGTATTGGAAACTCTAAGTCGTTTTCGTTGGTGGGAAAAGTACGCCTCTCAAAATGTTTTTATCTCTCAATTTAAGCTTTGAGCTCTGGCACCTCTGCAAATCACTGCTTCCCTCTACGAAGGGACTATCTATTTACTTTTATGTTGTGTCATCACCTTCTCAAATAAGCGCCAGAACCTGAGAGCACTGCTGTCATGCTTATGCATTGTGTGTAGTTAATGTTGGGTGCATCATGACTGGATCTTTTCTACCATGAATTACAATGTTTAGTCGCTGCTCAGACTTTGGAGGTGCTTTGCATTTATGTTTTGCGGTCTCAGAAAGGGCTAGCGAGATACCACTATTGTCATATTGTATCGGTTGTTTTAATAACGTGTTGTTGTTCGAGATATCTTATTATTGCTCGCTAGCTGATTATGTCATTGTTATGAGTTAATATAATTTTTAAGAGTTATTGTCGACATGGTTAGTTATAATCTTTGCTGAAAACCTGGTGCTACTTAAGCTTATTTATGCAAACAAGAGCAAAAGAGTTCGTAAAAGTTTTTCTTTTTCACTTTCAGTTTATCAACTGAATTGCTTGAGGACAAGCAAAGGTTTAAGCTTGGGGGAGTTGATACGTCTCCATCGTATCTACTTTTCCTAACGCTTTTCCTCTTGTTTTGGACTCTAATTTGCATGATTTGAATGAAACTAACCCGGACTGATGCTGTTTTCAGCAGAACTACCATGGTGTTGTTTTTGTGCAGAAATAAAAGTTCTCGGAATGGAACAAAACTTTGCGAGGAATTTTTATATAATAAAAGAAAAATACTGGAGCCAAGAACCACCGGAGGGGGGCACCTGGGTGGGCACAACCCACCAGGGCACGCCACCCCCTCCAGGCGCGCCCAGGTGGGTTGTCCCCACCTGGTGGCCCCGCAGACCCTGAAACCGATGCTATAAAATCCTATTTTTCCAGAAAAAATCAGGGAGAAAGAATTATCGCATTCCACGAGACGAAGCCGCCGCCACCTCCTGTTATTCATCGGGAGGCCAGATCTGGAGTCCGTTTGGGGCTCCGGAGAGGGGGATCTTCGGTATTCGTCATCACCAACCCTATTCCATCACCAATTCCATGATGCACCCCACCGGGAGTGAGTAATTCCTTCGTAGGCTCACTGGTCGGTGAGGAGTTGGATGAGATTCATCATGTAATCGAGTTAGTTTTGTTAGGGATTGATCCCTAGTATCCATTATGTTCTGAGATTGATGTTGCTATGACTTTGCCATGCTTAATGCTTGTCACTTTGGGCCCGGGTGACATGATTTCAGATCTGAACCGTTCATGTTATCATCATTATATCCATGTTCTAGATCCGATCTTGCAAGTTATAGTCACCTACTACGTGTAATGATCCGGCAACCCCGGAGTGACAATAGTCGGGACCACTCCCGGTGATGACCGTAGTTTGAGGAGTTCATGTATTCACCGTGTGTTAATGCTTTGTTCCGGTTCTCTATTAAAAGGAGGCCTTAATATCCCTTAGTTTCCAATATGGACCCCGCTGCCACGGGAGGGTAGGACAAAAGATGTCATGCAAGTTCTTTCCATAAGCACGTATGACTATTTACGGAATACATGCCTACATTATATTTATGAACTGGAGCTAGTGCCGTATCGCCCTAGGTTATAACTGTCTCATGATGAATATCATCCAGCAAATTACCGATCCAATGCCTGCGATTTTCCTACATATTGATCTTTCTAAGTTACTACTGCTGCTGTTACTATTGCACTTGCTACGAAACTACTGCTATCACTGTTACCGTTACTGTTGCTGCTGCTACTATTATCAAAACTATCGTACTACTTTGCTGCCGATCACTTTGCTGTAGATAATTAATCTCCAGGTGTGATTGAATTGACAACTCAGTTGCTAATACTCTCAAATATTCTTTGGCTCCCCTTGTGTCGAATCAATAAATTTGGGTTGAATACTCTACCCTCGAAAACTGTTGCTATCCCCTATACTTGTGGGTTATCAGGTTCCACCTGAGGGGTTTTTCATTTCTCCGCAGCTGAAAACCTCCTCACTTGCGCCATGGATGCTTTGGCAAGATGGCAGGATGAAGAAGAGGGAGAAGGAGGAGCGAGCAGCGAGAAGATGAAGATGGGCTGGGGGCTGCGCCCCCACCCCATTTATAGCCGGAAGAAGGCCAACCGCCGGCCTCTCGCGTTCCGAGCAATGATGGTTTTTCTGCATGCATCAGGCAGTTGTCAAGTCGGGCAGTTGCCGAGGCGGCGTGGGGAAGTGGAGACGCCCACGTCCCATCAAGCGCCACGCGTCAGCTCGGCCCGCAGGCGATTGGGGCCCGCGGCACTTCGCCCTTGCCCTTTGGCTTCGCCTCGAAGCCAAGTCCGAGTGCGCCTTGGGCCCGGGGGCTACTGTCGGCATTCTAGTAACCAGGGTACCCAGACTTGCCTGCCTGCGGCCCATGGTGTGGCTCCATCGACGGTCTGGTATGGCCCATCTACAACACCTTCAAGAGAAGACCCTCGCAAGGCGGGCGACATCAAGACCTCCGGAGGGAGCGGCCTCCCTAGGCTGGCTCCTGAGGAGCGGAGATTTCTATGCAGGCACCCGCCTCATGAGGTTGAGGTGACGCAAACCATGATGACCAAGGCCAGGCGGACGCTAGCGGGCGCAGAGGAGCAGGTTTCCTCTTTGGTGCTAAGGAGGCAAGTGCAAGCGCGGGGTCCCGAGGAATCAGCCAAAGGTTTCCATTCCGATGCAATGAGACCAAGACCGCCAGGACGGTAGGAGGAATGTCATCGCCGAGCCCACCGCAGCGTCACGACCAGAGGCTTTGCAGGCGAAGACCACCTTTCGTCAGGATCCCTTCCCGCCTTCAAATTGGCCACTGTTGGATCCCTTCCCGCCTTCGTTTTGGAGGAAGAGGACCGAGGCCACTATAAATATAAGCTAGCCACCACCGTAGGAAGGGATTCGATCCAGAGACACCTCACCAGCACACCCACACTAGAGCAGACCTCGTGAGGTTGTTCTTCCCTTATACTAGTTCATCCTCAGCCCCTCGTGAGGCAAATCCACCACAAAGCAGGAGTAGGGTCTTACACCGCAAGGTGGCCCGAACCTGTGTAAACTGCCGTGTCCTTCTCCTTCCTTGTTCATCGAGCTAGGCTGTAGGGCAACGCATTTGGTTGGCTGGATAGGTTGAGTTCTTCGCACACGCCCCAGAGTTCGAACCTTCATTTGGGTCTACGGAGCCCTGAATCCGACAGGGTCATTGGAAGATAGGGAAAGGAGAGTGGGACCAGTTTATTCCTTTTTCCGTGATATTTCATTAGTTGCGAATGTTTACATTGACCCCTCGGCCCGCGCCGGGGGTGAGCACGTGACTAACGAACCACCAAGTTCCTCCATTTTGTCTCTTCCCATTTTCCCCTCTTTTCAGGGCGAAAGTGAATTCACGTGCGAAATTTCTCCGGGATACACAAAGGGGAGGGACGAGCGCACATAAAGGAGGGGGTGGTATGCATAAGCAAATACGCACCCCAGCAGGAGGGAAGCGTGAACAAAAGCCAAGTTGGCATGCTTGTAAACTCTCCTCAAGGCT
The DNA here is from genome assembly GCA_011799875.1 of Thinopyrum elongatum. Lineage (NCBI taxonomy): Eukaryota > Viridiplantae > Streptophyta > Magnoliopsida > Poales > Poaceae > Thinopyrum > Thinopyrum elongatum. Next base: position 219,581,759 of record CM022299.1, on the reverse strand, counting down.
CGCGCCTGCACATCCATCGAAACGACCAAGGTTTCGTATGACGAAATCCTCTGCACGATGGAACCTTACCGTATTTGTTTGCGCCCTTGCTTTGTTTCGAGTCCGCTCAATGAAGCAGGTGGCTGCATCAATGACTGTTAAGGAAAAACCCGCTGGCAGCGTGTCCTTGCTAGCATAATGCTAAGGACCCATTCCTCAGAAGTAATCGCGGCAACATGCTGTAGGCGGGCAACCAAAGTACGCGAGGAAATTAACCGTACGAATATCGATGGAGAAATGAAAGGGGATGGCATGCGCTCGCATAGAGATATCACTTCAACAAACATTAAAATGAAAACAGTGCGGAGCCTAATACGGGATACATGTTGTGTCTTAGTACAGGACAGCACAACAGCAAGGATAGCTCAAGGCTGGGTCCGGCGGCCTCCCTGAACTCTTGGGATTGAGAGGACCCTATCAGCAAGGGGGCCGGCCTTCTCCGTGGCGGCAGCTTCTTGAAGCCATCAGAGAGGTCAAGGTTCGGGTGGAAGAAGGCGAGGTTGCTCAAGACCAGGAAGAGAGCGTCGCGAGCAAGCTTCCGGGATTCATCGGCAAAGCAGGCGGCCCTGTTGTCTTCATACATCCTCAACCCTTCGATCAGGCCTTCAAAGAAGAGCGTCAGCTTGACACTTGGAACCTCATGCTTCCCGATGGAGAAGGCCCAGCTCTTCATGTCCATGTTTGCAATCTGGGCAGTGAGGCACTCGGCGATATCAACCATTCTCTTGATCCAGAGGTCGCGCTACTGAATTTGGTTTTCCAGCTTGTCTTCCGCATCTTTTTGGAGAGTTCTCGCCTTGGTCAAGTCCGTCATCAGCAGCTTCTCATGGCAACCAACACATTCAAGATCCTTCTCCAGAGAGGCAAGCCTAGCTTTCATACTAGAAATGGCGCCGTTGGCAGTGTCAAGGTCTTGGCTTTTGGAGGAAAGCTGCGATTGCACGCCCTCCAGGGTGGCCTTTGCTTTCAGCGCTTCTTCTTTGAGGGCCACGATCTCCTTGCTACTCCCGGCAAGGTCCTCTATCAGCTTGCTCAATTGATTTTCAAGATCAGCCTTGGCAGCAGATGCGGCAGCTAGCTCGTCGGTAACCTTCTTCAATTGGGCGGAAGAGTCAAGGGTGAGTGCGTCGAGGGTGGCTTTGTGGCCATCTGCTAGATCCTTGGTGCGCTGCTGAACAAGGGCCTCCAGCTCCTCGTCCTTGCCGCGGAGAGTAGCTTCAAGAGCCCCTTCTTGAGCGGAAATGTCCTTCTCCTTGGTGTTTAGAAGCACTTCGCGCTCCGCCAACCGGACCTCCCGGGCAGCAATGTCCTCCTTAGCCATGGTTAGCACCTCCTCTTGTCGCATGATAGAGTGGGACTCTTCTTGTACCACTTGTGCAGTTCATTGCCTTTGTCTCTCAGCTTCTGGTCCACAAGATCGACGGAGTTGTGCTGCTCCTTGATTGCCTTCCATCTGAGGTTGTACCTGTTCTGCACGTCCTTGAGCCCTACCGCCATGGATTCCAGGAATGCCAAATCCTTGGTGCCATCGTCTGAATCACCAGCTTCTCCAACTCTCTGAGACAGCGGCGCCAGTATGTGTCTGATCTCTTCATCAAAGTCTGCGCCCACTGCAATAGATGATCCAGGAGTTGCGGGTCTGGGGCGAGCGAGGATTAGCGCCAGCTTGCTTGGGGAAGATTGAGGGGCCACGGCCGGAGGACAGTTCAAGGGAAAAGGCCCCATAGATTGGAGAGGAGCCTTCTCCTCAATGACTGTATCTGAGCCTGATATGCTGCCGGGGATTTTCTCTATGTCTTTCGAGAATTCCTGAATATCCCCGGCAGTCTGCTCGTGGCCCTCCGCGGTAGCAATCCTGACTGCTTCCTCGGCAGCGCTTTTTCCAATGTTGGCCACCTCCTCCAAGAGCTCGGGTTCTTCAGTTGACGAGGCTGCAAATAAAATCAACAAACGGAATGATAAGAAGCCCTACGCCCGCAAGTCAAGGCCAGGAAGACAAGTAATTCAAGCAAGTGGAAGCAAAATACAAGTGGATTACCCGGTGGTGGCTGCTGTGAGGAGACATCTCCTTTCCCGGCAACATCGGTTGGCGGCGCTCAGTCCACGTTCACCCCTTCGGTGGCTGTGACCTCGACACGAGCAGACCCCCCGGCGGAGGCGCTTGCCAAAGATTCTTCTGCTTAAACTTGGGCCAACAGAGACCCTTGGGAGGTGGACCCCTCTTGGTGGGCCCCGCCTTGTTGGCTCTCACTCAACCCTCTGCCGGGGGATGAGGGACGCTCCTCCGTGCCTCCACGAGCAGGCGAAGTGTATCCCATGCCTTTGCGCTGGGGGCTAGGCACAGGATCCCCTGTCCTATCCCCCGCTAGACCCGCGTCTGCCGAACGGCCCGGCACCACCACATGCTTGGCCCGCTTGGCCCGCTGAGCAAGGGGTTCCTCATCCCTGCCAAGTCAAACAAGACAAGGTTAAATTAGCGACCAAGTACAGGATGCTTCAACAAGAGGCTTGGTCGTTCTGCTTACTCCAAGTCCCTGAGCATGGAGCCCAGCTCGTACGCCGCAGGTGGTGGGGTTGCTCGGCCTCTTTTTAGAGTCGGAGGAACGGGACTTGCCGGCGGCAATGAGCTTGTCGGTGGCACCGAGACCTCTGGCGAGATTGAGCTTGACGAAGAAATTGGGCTCGATGAGGGGCTTGGATCTACCCCCATGACCGCCCGCCGCTTGGCGGGTGGGGTCATGGCCCTACAAAGGCGAGCGGATTGGCGGCGTGCCACGTCTTGCTTGACGCCCTTGGTGGTTGTCTTCTTCACCCTTTGGCTGCCCCGCAAGGGGGCAGGGACCGCTGGTTCTCGACTAGCTCGCTTGCGGAGGCACCGACCTGGCCCCGGAGCTTGAGGGCCCATTTCGAGTCCTTCTTCCTCCGCCTCAAGTTCCCTTTCCGCTTCAGCATCGGCCCCTTCTTGGAGCCCTTTTGCCGTGACTTGAGAAGTCCCGGACACATCAAGTTCAAGCCCGACAGCCTCCTCCGCGGTGTGCTCTTCACTCCCTTCGTCAGAGGAACCTTCGCCCTCAACCCCTTCCTCCTCCTCCTCTCCAGGCCATGTTCCCCCGGCAGCCCTGAGCTCCCTGTCCTCTACAATCCTGGTTGCAATGAATTTTGCCTCTGCCTTGGAGGTGCGCTTGACAAGGTCGTCCTCTGCCCTAGAGGCTCTTTCCTCCAAACGAGAGACCCAGTCAATCTCATCATCTAGGGCGGGCAGTTCCCAATCGGCTTTGACCCCGAAGGCGTTGCAATCAGGCATCCATTGCAGGATCTGACTCAAGGAGGAGTTGAGATGCAGGGGAACAACCTTTGCTGGCAGATGAAATGGCCCAAGGTTGCCGAACAACTGTTCGCACAACCAGCCGTGGCCATACACTGTCAGGTTGTTGGCGGGGCCTCGGTACAATCGCATCCTGTCGGTAGAATTCTTGTACTCCCAAGCAAACCTATCCCTCTTCTGCAGCGGCGCAATGCGGCGCCAGAGAAAGTCGGCCCCCACATGCTCAATGGTCAGCCCGGCAGCTTTAGGCAGGCGATCTTGTTCAGCGCCAGGCGGAACCTATCATCGGTAAGGCCTAGCTTGCTCCAGTCGCTTCCGTGCGTGACGCATCCAGTCCATGTCGAGCAGAACTCATGGGCCTCTTTGTCCTTGATCCAGCACCAGTCACCCCTCCATTCCTCCCACTTGCTGCATTGCTGGCCAGGGAGATAATTCCAATCTTCCTTCTTGCACTGGGGGATCCAGCTTATGTTCCCCGAGCGGTGGGATTTGTCTTCTATCCGCGGAATGAAGAAGTGCCTGAACAAATCCACATTGGGGGCGACCCCAACAAAATTCTCACACAAGTGGGCAAAGATTGCCATGCATGCCATGGCATTGGGCGTGAAGTCCAGAATATGGAATCCGTACACCGTCATCATGGCACAAAAGAAGTCGGAAAAGGGGGAAGAGAGACCGCAAAGAAAGTACGCGCAGAAGAAGCGGTACTAATTTGACGGAATCTTGGTCCCCTCCGACAGAACTCCGAGCGCTCCATGCCCGTTCTTGGTATCCCTTCCCCATATATAGGCATACCTTGCGATTAAGGTATTGCCATCTAGATTCGACGGGGAGAACTCCATATCCTCCTATCGCCGCCTGTCCAGTTCTTCTGCTTTCCTCCTCCTCTCCTCCGCCACGGGATCCGCAGGAGCGGCCGCCTGCTTCCCCTTCACGGCGCCCGTCTTCCGCCCCATCTCTTGGACTCGCAGAAGGAGCAAAAGATCTAGCAGAGTTTTTCTGAGGCAGGCGGTGGCGCCGAAGGCGGTTTTTGGCTTGAGGAAGAAGATGAAAGGAGAAGAAACGGATGCAAATGAGCAGCGCTCCTTCGCGTTGCCTTTTTATTTGGAACATGCACGGGGGCTGGCTCTTCGCTATCTTTTTCGAGATGTTATCATTTTTGTAGGCACATTACTCACTAACGGCTACTGTTCCATGATACGTCTCCAACGTATCTATAATTTTTGATTGTTCCATGCTATTATATTATCTGTTTTGGATGTTTTATATGCATCAATATGCTATTTTATATTATTTTTGGGACTAACTTATTAACCTAGAGCCCAGTGCCAATTTCTGTTTTTTCCTTGTTTTTGAGTTTTGCAGAAAAGGAATATCAAACGGAGTCCAAACAGAATAAAACTTTACGATGATTTTTCTTGGACCAGAAGACACACGTAGGGCTTGGAGAGGAAGTCAGAAGAGTCCCGAGGGCTCCACAAGCCCTCAGGGCGCGCCCTAGGAGGGGGGCCCTGGCTTGTGGGCCCCATGGGAGTCCTCCAACCCTAATCTTTGGCCTATAAATTCCCAAATATTCCCAAATGACCAAAAGCGTTCACCAAAATACTTTTCCGCTGCCGTAACCTTTTGTACCCATGAGATCCCATCTTGGGGCCTTTTCCGGCATCCTGCCGAAGGGGGAATCGATCACAGAGGGCTTCTACATCAACTCTATTGCCCTTCCAATGAAGCGTGTGTAGTTTATCTCAGACCTACAGGTCCATAGCTAGTAGCTAGATGGCTTCTTCTCTCTTTGATTCTCAATACCATGTTCTCCTCGATGTTCTTGGAGATCTATCCGATGCAATATTCTTTTGCGGTGTGTTTGTCGAGATCCGATGAATTGTGGATTTATGATCAGATTACCTATGAATATTATTTGAATCTTCTCTGAATTCTTATATGCATGATTTGATATCTTTGTATTTCTCTTCGAATTATCGGTTTGGTTTGGCCAACTAGATTGGTTCTTCTTGCAATGGGAGAGGTGCTTAGTTTTGGGTTCAATCTTGTGGTGTCCTCACCCAGTGACAAAGTAGGGGTAGTGAGGCACGTATTGTATTGTTGCCATCAAGGGTAAAAAGATGGGGTTTTCATCATATTGCTTGAGTTTATAACTCTACATCATGTCATCTTACTTAAGGCGTTACTCCGTTCTTTATGAACTTAATACTCTAGATGCATGCTGGATAGCGGTCAATGTGTGGAGTAATAGTAGTAGATGCAGAATCGTTTCGGTCTACTTGACACGAACGTGATGCCTATATGCATAATCATTGCCTTGGATATCATCATAACTTTGCGCTTTTGTATCAATTGCTTGACAGTAATTTGTTCACCCACCGTATTATTTGCCTTCAAGAGAGAAGCCTCTAGTGAAACCTATGGCCCCCGGGTCTATTTTCCATCATATATTTTCAGATCTATAAACCAAAAAACCCAAAAATACCTTGCTGCAATTTAATTACTTTTATTTTGTTTTACATTTTAGTAATCTTTTATACCTATCTCTATCAGATCTCACCTTTGCAAGTGACCGTGAAGGGATTGACAACCCCTTTATCGCGTTGGGTGCAAGTGTTTGATTGTTTGTGTAGGTGCATAGATTGGGGACTTGCTTGTATCTCCTATTGGATTGATACCTTGGTTCTTAACTAAGGGAAATACTTATCTCTACTTTGTTGCATCACCCTTTCCTCTTCAAGGGAAAAACCAACGCAAGCTGAAGAAGTAGCAGGAAGAATTTCTAGCGCCGTTGCCGGGGAAATCTACATCAATTCTACGAAGTACCCACCATAAACTCTCATCTCTTGCATTACATTATTTGCCGTTTGCCTCTCATTTTCCTCTCCCCCACTTCTCAAACAATTTTCAGAAAAATACAAAAAGATTTGCCTTTTTATTCGCCCTTTTTCCGTTCGTCTTTTCGTTTGATTTTTGGTTGCTCGTTTGCTAGATTGCTTGTTTGCCCTTATGGCTCAACCCAAGAGCTTTGATCCTTACTATAGGAAGTTGGAAGAAATTGAAAAAAATGCTAAGAGCTTTATGTCTTTACAATTTGAGCATAATAGTTTCTTTAGGAATGAGCTTAAAGAACAAAAAACTATGATGGAGTACATTAATAAAGAGCTTGATGATATGTCCAAAGAATTGTATGGTCTTAAATCTCAATTTGCTCAACTTGAAAATTTAGTGGGCCAAATTTCCGATAAACAAACCACTTTGGTAAATAAGATGGCCGCTAAACCAGAATCTTGTGATAATAATGATGAGGATTCTAAAGTTATTGGTGTGACTCCTATTGAATCTTTGTTTTCTAATATAAATCTTGATAAAGATGGGACTGGAGATGAGTCAACTTAGCTAGAAGGCGTCCCAATGATTTGGAGTTTTTAGATCTTAATGCAAAAATTGATAAAAGTGGGATTGAAGAGGTCAAAACTTTAAGTAGCAATGAACCTACTCTTTTGGATTTCAAGGATTTTAATTATGATAATTGTTCTTTGATAGATTGTATTTCCTTGTTGCAATCCATGTTGAATTCTCCTCATGCTTATAATCAAAATAAAGCTTTTACTAAACATATCGTTGATGCTATGATGAAATCTTTTGAAGAAAAACTTGAGTTGGAAGTTTCTATCCCTAGAAAGCTTTATGATGAGTGGGAACCTACTATTAATAATAAAATTAAAGATTATGAGTGCCATGCTTTGTGTGAATTGGGTGCTAGCATTTCCACGATTCCAAAAACTTTATGTGATGTGCTAGGTTTTCGTGAATTTGATGATTGTTCTTTAAATTTGCATCTCGCGGATTCCACTATTAAGAAACATATGGGAATAATTAATGTTCTTATTGTTGCAAATAGTAATTATGTGCCCATAGATTTCATTGTGCTTGGTATATATTGCAATCCTACATGTCCTATTATTCTTGGTAGACCTTTCCTTAGAACGATTGGTGCAATTATTGATATGAAAGAAGGAAACATTAGATTTCAATTTCTGTTAAGGAAGGTCATGGAACACTTTCCAAGAAAGAAAATTAAGTTCCATATGAATATAGTATGAGAGCTACTAATGGATTGCATACCAAAGATGACAATACCTAGATCTATGTTTTATGCCTAGCTAGGGGCGTTAAACAATAGCGCTTGTTGGGAGGCAACCCAATTTTATTTTTATGTTTTTTGTTTTTGGTTCTATTTTTCAATAAATAAACATTATTACCTCTGTATTAATTGTGTTTTGGTGTTTTATTTAGTGTTTTAGCCAAGTAATACCTTTGGGATGGCTTACGGTGATAGTTGAATTGATCTTGCTGAAAAACAGAAACTTTTGTGTCCAGTAACAGAATTGTTTAAATTCACTGGAGAGTGGAAAAACCCTGTATTTTTTACAAAAGATTGATATACAAATTTCCTATGTTTTCCTAATTTTTAAGAATTTTATAGTTAAATTAGTATTATAACAATTCATATCTTCACAGACTATTCTGTTTTTGATAGATTCTGTTTTCAATGTGTTGTTTGCTTATTTTAATGAATCTATGGGTAGTATCGGGGGGTATGAACCATGGAGAAGTTGGAATACAGTAGATATTACACCAATATAAATAAATAATCAGTTCACAACAGTACCAAAAAGTGGTGATTTATATTCTTATACTAACGAATCTCATGAGTTTTCTGTTGAGTTTTGTGTTGTGAAGTTTTCAAGTTTTGGGTAAAGATTTGATGGACTATGGAATAAGGAGTGGCAAGAGCCTAAGCTTGGGGATTACCAAGGCACCCCAAGGTAATATTCAAGGACAACCAAGCATCTAAGCTTGGGGATGCTCCGGATGGCATCCCCTCTTTCGTCTTCGTCTATCGGTAAATTTACTTGAGGCTATATTTTTATTCACCACATGATATGTGTTTTGCTTGGAGCGTCTTGTATGATTTGAGTCTTTGCTTTTTAGTTTGCCACAATCATCCTTGATGTACACACCTTTTGAGAGGGACACGCATGAATCATGAATTTATTGGAATACTCTATGTGCTTCACTTATATCTTTTGAGCTAGGCAATTTTGCTCTAGTGCTTCACTTATATCTTTTTAGAGCACGGCAGTGGCTTTATTTTATAGAAATTGTTGAAATATCTTGCTTCACTTATATTATTTTGAGAGTCTCTCTAAACAGAATGGTAATTTGCATAGGTTATGAATTTAGTCCTAATATGATGGGCATCCAAGAGGGATATAATAAAAACTTTCATATAAAGAGCATTGAATACTATGAGAAGTTTGATTCCTTATGATTGTTTTGAGATATAAAGATGGTGATATTAGAGTCATGCTAGTGAGTAATTGTGGATTGGTAGAAATACTTGTGTTAAAGTTTGTGATTCCCGTAGCATGCACGTATGGTGAACCGTTATGTGATGAAGTCGGAGCATGATTTATTTATTGATTGTCTTCCTTATGAGTGGCGGTCGGGGACGAGCGATGGTTTTTTCCTACCAATCTATCCCCCTAGGAGCATGCATGTAGTACTTTTTTTCAATAGCTAATGGAATTTTGCAATAAGTATGTGAGTTATTTATGACTAATGTTGAGTCCATGGATTATACGCACTCTCACCCTTCCACCATTGCTAGCCTCTCTAGTACCACGCCAGTTTCGCCGGTGCATTACACCCACCATATACCCTTCCTCAAAACAGCCACCATACCTACCTCTTATGACATTTCATAGCCATTCCAAGATATATTGCCATGCAACTTCCACCATTCCGTTTTATTATGACACGCTCCATCATTGTCATATTGCTTTGCATGATCATGTAGTTGACATAGTATTTGTGGCAAGGCCACCGTTCATATTTTTCATACATGTCTCTCTTGATCATTGCACATCCCGGTACACCGCCGGAGGCATTCATATAGATTCATATTTTTGTTCTAAGTATCGAGTTGTAATTCTTGAGTTGTAAGTAAATAAAAGTGTGATGATCATCATTATTAGAGCATTGTCCCATGTGAGGAAAGGATGATGGAAGCTATGATTCCCTCACAAGTTGGGATGAGTCTCCGGACTTTACAAAAAATAAAAGAGTCCAAAGAAGCCCAAATAAAAAAAATAGAAGAGAAAAAAAGAAAAAATGAGAGAAAAGAGAGAAGGGGCAATGCTACTATCCTTTTAGCACACTTGTGCTTCAAAGTAGCACCATGATCTTCATGATAGAGAGTCTCCTATGTTGTCACTTTCATATACTAGTGGGAATTTTTCATTATAGAACTTGGCTTGTATATTCAAATGATGGGCTTCCTCAAATTGCCCTAGGTCTTCGTGAGCAAGCGAGTTGGATGCACACCCACTTAGTTTATTTTTGAGCTTTCATAAACTTATAGCTCTAGTGCATCTGTTGCATGGCAATCCCTACTCACTCACATTGATATATATTGATGGGCATCTCCATAGCCCGTTGATACGCCTAGTTGATGTGAGACTATCTCCTTTTTGTCTTCTCCACAACCACCATATTCTATTCCACCTATAGTGCTATATCCATGGCTCACGCTCATGTATTGCGTGAAAGTTGAAAAAGTTTGAGAACATCAAAAAGTATGAAACAATTGCTTGGCTTGTCATCGGGGTTGTGCATGATTTAATACTTTGTGTGATGAAGATGGAGCAGATCCAGACTATATGATTTTGTAGGGATAACTTTCTTTGGCCATGTTATTTTGAGAAGACATGATTGCTTTATTAGTATGCTTGAAGTATTATTGTTTTTATGTCAATATTAAACTTTTGTTTTGAATCTTATGGATCTGAATATTCATGCCACAATAAAGAAAATTACATGAATAAATATGTTACGTAGCATTCCACATCAAAAATTCCGTTTTTATCATTTACCTACTCGAGGACGAGCAGGAATTAAGATTGGGGATGCTTGATACGTCTCCAACGTATCTATAATTTTTTATTGTTCCATGCTATTATATTATCTGTTTTGGATGTTTTATATGCATTAATGTGCTATTTTATATTATTTTTGGGACTAACATATTAACCTAGAGCCCAGTGCCAGTTTCTGTTTTTTCCTTGTTTTTGAGTTTAACAGAAAAGGAATATCAAACGGAGTCCAAACGGAATAAAACTTTACGTTGATTTTTCTTGGACCAGAAGACACACGTAGGACTTGGAGAGGAAGTCTGAAAGGATCGAGAAGAGGGGTCTAGAGGGGGAGTGATTAGACCCTCAACAAGCAAAAGTAGCAATTTTTAAGTTCTTCAAGTTGAGGTGGAGTTTTAGCACAAGTTTAAGCATTCACAATACATTTCAAGCAAGCATGACAAGAGTATGAGCAGTGGAAAGAGTAAAGCATGCAATTTGCAAGAAAGTAAAGGGATGGGATTGGAGTGTGCAAACGCAATGAAGACACAGAGATTTTTGGCGTGGTTCCGATAGGTGGTGCTATCGTACATCCACGTTGATGGAGACTTCAACCCACGAAGGGTAACGATTGCGCGAGTCCACGGAGGGCTCCACCCATGAAGGGTCCACGAAGAAGCAACCTTGTCTATCCCACCATGGCCATCGCCAACGAAGGACTTGCCTCACTCGGGTAGATCTTCACGAAGTAGGCGATCTCCTTGCCCTTACAAACTCCTTGGTTCGACTCCACAATCTTGTCGGAGGCTCCCAAGTGACACCTAACCAATCTAGGAGACACCACTCTCCAAAAGGTAATAAATGGTGTGTTGATGATGAACTCCTTGCTCTTGTGCTTCAAATGATAGTCTCCCCAACACTCAACTCTCTCACACAGATTTGGATATGGTGGAAAGATGATTTGAGTGGAAAGCAACTTGGGGAAGGCTAGAGATCAAGATTCTTGTGGTTAGATTGGAATGTCTTGGTCTCAACACATGATTAGGTGGTTCTCTCTCAGAAAATGAGTAGTGGAAGTGTAGGCACATTCTGATGGCTCTCTCTTGAATAGAGAAGGGGTGGAGGGGTATATATAGCCTCCACACAAAATCTAACCGTTACACACATTTGGCCCAACTCGGTCAGACCGAATGGAAGAACTCGGTGAGACCGATTCAATTCAAAATGTGAACATTAGGAATTTCGGTGGGACTGATATGATCAACTCGGTGAGACCGATGTGCTAGGGTTAGGGCAAAACCTCATCTCGGTGTGACCGATTACATGAACTCGGTGAGACCGATTTCAGCAATGAGCAAACAGAGAGTTGGTTAGGCAAACTCGGTGTGACCGGTTGCACATTTCGATGAGACCGAAATAATTGCAACAGGCAACGGAGAGTTTGCAAGGCGAACTCGGTGAGACCGAGCGCTCGTTTCGGTGAGACCGAAATGTTACGAAGGGAAACAGAGAGTTTGCATTGCCATCTCGGTGAGACCGAAATCCCTGTCGGTGAGACCGAACTGATTAGGGTTTCTGGCCGTGGCTATGTCAAAGGAACTCGGTGGCGCCGGATAGATAAAATCGATGGGGCCGAGTTTGACTTTAGGTTTAGGACATATTTGGAATTGAGGAAGTGGTTGAGGGCTTTGGAGCATATCACTAAGCACTTTGAGCAAGTAGACCATTAAGCAACACCTCATCCCCTTTTAATAGTATTGGCTTTTCCTATGGACTCAATGTGATCTTGGATCACTAAAAATAGAAATTAAGAGTCTTGAGCTTGTGCCAATCTTTGTCCTTAGCATTTGAAGGGTTTCCACATCCTCTTGTCCATGCCACGCCATTGTTGAACCTTCTGAAATATACTAGATGAAAATATTAGTCCAATAAGAGATATGTTGACATTAATTACCAAAATCACCCAAGGAGCACCTGTGCTTTCATAGGGAGCACTTGTGCTTTCAATCTCCCCCTTTTTGGTAATTGATGACAACATACATCAAAGCTTTAGATAAGGATATGAAAGGTAACAAGTAAAGCTTTGGAAGGACATGTAACATGCATAGGCTCCCCCTACATGTATGCAATCATGCAAAGATAGAATATGAGAGCATGTGAATGCATAAGCATGTCAGAGCAAGCAATGAGTTACATGTATCTTGGCTATGTGCATTAGAGCAAATGATGTAGATACAGGGAATGTACCTTCATGTTCATGAGTCCTTCTTGCAAACAATATGTACATCAGCAAGAGATCATCATGCACATGAGTGTGATGCATATACTTACCTTGTGATCTTGAGCTGGCTTTGGAAGAGATGACTCTAAGAAAACAGGGTTAGATAACACAGAAACACCACTAAACAAAGCAAGTTCAGAAAACCACAAGAGTACCAAGACTGGGATGACATGTAGTGAGCGAGTACTTAGTACTCTATTTGGGTATAGACATGTCCCCAAAGATTAAAGATATGCAATGAATTCCAAAGATTTTCTTCCCTTAGATATGAACTCTTTCTCCCCCTGAATCTGATATTGGATAATGGGAGAAGGTAGGGTAAGAGAAAATCAGAGCAACCGAAGTCAGAGCAAAACAGACATACATTAGCATGTCTTTCCCCTATTAAAGACATGTGACTTCTCTCCTCTATTGTTAATAAGCATCCCATGTGATAAGCTTTGATGTGCTCTCTGCCCCCTCCCCCCCTTGACATCAATTTCCAAGAAGGGACCGCATGAGTCAAATAGGTTTGGTCCTTAAAACACATTACAAAGCAGCATGTAGTGTAAGATGCTAGAGGATAAGAATCATCGAGTGGAGCTGGAGAAGAATTGATATTTGTGATGACAAAAAGTTTTCTCAGCAGTGAAGTCAGTAACGCTGATTCATTTTCATCGGTGACACTGAGTTGGCAGTGTCATAGATGATGCAAATCGGTCAGACCGGGTTAGTCCTCGTCGGTTGTACCGATGAACTGTCTACAATGTATTATTGCAGTTCGGTCTAGCCGATTGGCATGAATCGGTGAGGCCGAGTTCAATACTTAGGAAACAATTTGTTACCTCAGCTCACTTGGCAAATAAGATCTCACAAAGATTTGCAAGGAATTAACTAAAGGATTTGCAATGAATTAGATGCAGAAATATGCAAAGAATAACAAAAAAAGAAATCTAGATGAAGTTTTTTTTTTGAAAAGGGGAACAAGCAAGCAAGAAACATATGCAAGAACACTAAGTAACAATGGAGAACTTCATCTAAAATGGGTCGGCGACAAAGTCACCTATGTTAGAGTATATTAACTGAGGAGTCAAGTGATAACACTTGATCGTAGGTCATACTCATCGTTTAAGCTCAAAATGGGGTTACCATTTTTCGTTTAAGCATTTTGATGTGTTCACATCTTGTTGAGCTGCTTTGACCCATGACTTGGGGTAAAGCTTCTCTAAGATGGAAGAACATACCTTGGGTGGTGGTGTTGATCTTGATCATGTAGTCGAACTTGTGTTGGATGCTCAAGGTTTATGTAGTTCATCAAGAGTTGGGAGCACCTCTTATAGTTTGAGTTCATCTTCCTACATGGGTTAGACTTGCAAGGAAGAGCACTTGTGTATCCAAAATGACAATCATGAAACTTGATACCAAATGAAATTTGATATATAGAAATTTTCAAAGGATATGTTGTGTGGATTCAAGCTTCCTTGTCTTCATCCACCATATTGTAGAGACTTGGTGATGTAGAGATTGTTCTAGATGTGAGTGATTTGCAATCTCATAGATTTGAGCTCATCCAAGAACCTACAAGGGTTAGATAGCATGCAAGGGTACATGTATAGATCCAAGACATATGATCATCATCATAAGAGAAATATCAAGGATTATTCAAAAAGGCTCATGCCTTGCATGTATTCACATGGAGTTTCTACTCCAAGTTTGAGGCATCAATGATGTTCAATTCACCTCTAAAACAGCAAAATACTTTCTCATCAAGCGGTTTGGTGAATATATCCGCCAATTGCTTATCGGTACGAACATGCTTAAGATCGATGTCTCCTTTTGCAACATGATCTTGAATGAAATGATGATGAACTTCAATATGCTTAGTTCGAGAATGTTGCACGGGATTGTGAGCAATCTTAATTGCACTTTCATTATCACAAAGCAATGGAACATGTTTCACATATATCCCATAATCTTTAAGAGTTTGGGTCATCCAAATAATTGAGCACAACATGAACCAACGGCAATGTATTCCGCTTCGGCGGTGGATAAGGATACCGAGTTTTGTTTCTTGGAAGACCAAGACACAAGAGATCTACCAAGAAATTGACAAGTACCCGAAGTGGACTTTCTATCAACCTTGTCACCTGCATAGTCTGAATCGGAGTAGCCAACAAGATCAAAAGAAGACCTCTTAGGATACCAAATGCCAAAGTTTGGTGTATGAATTAAGTATCTCACTATCCTTTTCACAGCCTTAAGATGACATTCTTTAGGGGCCGCTTGATATCGTGCACACATGCACACACTTAGCATAATATCGGGACGGGAGGCACATAGATATAACAATGAACCAATCACAGAGCGATAAACCTTTTGGTCAACCGGTTTGCCATCCTTTGTCAAGTCAAGATGTCCACTAGTAGGCATGGGTGTTTTCATACCTTTGCTCTCTTGCATGTTGAACTTCTTGAATAGTGTCCTTGGTATACTTTGTTTGAGAAACAAAGGTACCCTCCTTAGTTTGCTTGATTTGCAAACCAAGAAAGAATTTGAGTTCACTCATCATAGACATCTCAAACTTCTCCGACATTAGCCTTCTGAACTTTTCACTAAAATGAGGGTTAGTCGAACCAAATATGATATCATCCACATAAATTTGGCACACAAATAATTCACCATTAACCCTTTTAGTAAAAAGTGTAGAATCAATCTTTCCAATCTCAAAGCCTTTTTCAATAAGAAACTTAGTCAAGCATTTATACCATGCTCTAGGAGCTTGTTTGAGTCCATAAAGAGCTTTGTGAAGTTTGTAAACATGATTAGGTTTCTTGGGATTAACAAAGCCGGGAGGTTGTTTAACATAGACTTCCTCCTCAATTTCTCCATTTAGAAAGGCACTTTTAATGTCCATTTGGTATAGAGTGATATCATGGTGATTGGCATAAGCAAGTAAGATGTGTATGGACTCAAGTCTAGCAACGGGGGCATATGTCTCACCATAGTCCATACCTTCGACTTGAGTGTAACCTTGGGCGATGAGACGGGCCTTGTTGCATACAACTTGTCCATCTTCATCTTGCTTATTCTGAAACACCCATTTGGTTCCAATGACATTGTGCTTTTCATCGGGCTGTTCAACTAGCGTCCATACTTGATTCCTCTCGAAATTGTGTAGCTCTTCATGCATAGCATTCACCCAATCCGGATCATCATGAGCTTCTTCAACCTTCATAGGTTCAATGTTAGAAATGAATGAATAATGTTCACAAAAGTTAGCTAAGCGAGACTTAGAGCGAGTAATTCTCCCGGTTTGAATATCATCGAAGATTTGTTCAACGGGATGATCTCTTGAGACTCTTGCTCTAACTCATGAGAGCTTTTGTTTGGATCGGGGTGGAACATCCTCTTCATTGTCTTGTTCTTCCTCTTGTCTATCTTCATTGTTGTTGGCGTTGATGTTCTCTTGTGGAGGTGGAGAAGGAGGTCGATGAGGTTCATCTTGATGTACTTCCTCGTTTCCTTCATCTTAACATGTTCCACTTGTGGATGCCTCCAAGTCAACTTGTGGTTCACCTTGGTGTGAAGTTGAGGCTTCCACTTGAACGGACGAGGTACTCTCCTTCACCTCCGTTGGGCGAATCTTGCCAATAGACAAGTCTTGAATTGCTTCCGAAGGGTCTTTGTCTCCTACATCAATTGGCAATTGCTCTACTTGCGAGCCGTTAGATTCATCAAACTTCACATCCACTGTCTCTTCAACCTTTTGAGTGAAATTGTTGTAGACACGGTAAGTGTGAGAGTTTGAGCCATAACCGAGTAGGAAACCTTCATGAGATTTAGGAGCAAATTTCGAACGACGATGTTTATCAAGAATGTAGCACTTTGAGCCAAATACTCGAAAGTATCCAACTTGGGGTTTGTTACCGGTGAGAAGCTCGTATGCCGTCTTGGCGAGTAGCTTGTGAAGATATAGTCAGTTTGATGCATGACAAGCTGTCTCAACCGCTTCTGCCCAAAAGTGTTTTGGCGTCTTCTATTCATCAAGCATCGTTCTTGCCATCTCAATGAGTGTCCGGTTCTTCCTCTCAACAAATCCATTTTGTTGAGGTGTGTATGTAGCCGAGAACTCATGTGAAATCCCTTCTTCGTCAAGAAAGGTATCCACATTTGCATTCTTGAACTCCGTTCCGTTGTCGCTGCGAACCTTCTTGATCTTCACTTCAAATTGATTTTGGGCCTTCCTAGCAAAGTTCTTGAAGATCTTTTGGACCTGCGATTTATCATCAAGAAAGAACACCCACGTAAATCTTGAAAAATTGTCAACAATGACCAAACGAAATGAGTTACCACCGAGACTCTTGTAGGCATTGGGACCAAAAAGATCCATATGAAGTAGCTCAAGCAGTCTTCTTGTGGTCATATTGTTCTTGACGGGATGACTTCCTCCAACTTGTTTTCCTGCTTGACAAGCACTGCAAAGTCTATCCTTGTGAAATATAACATCTTTAACACCAAGTATATGATCACCTTTAATAAGCTTATCAAGATTTCGCATGCCCACATGACCCAACCTTCTATGCCACAACCAACCTTTAGAAGATTTAGCAATTAAGCAAGTTCTAGGTCGAGCTCTTTTAGTGAAGTCAACAATGTATAGATCACCTCTACGTATACCGGTAAAGACCATATTATGATTATCTCTTCGAAACACTTGGCAGTCTACTTCAGTGAATAGAACATTTAGACCGAAATTGGCTAGTCTAGATACGGAAAGTAGATTGTAGCCAAGAGATTCAACAAGCATAACATTTTGGATGGAGCTGTCATGTGAGATGGCCACCTTACCAAGGCCAACCACCTTACCCTTTGAGTTGTCACCAAATGTGACATACTTTCGAGGGCCGTCGTTTTCAGCAAGCTCACGAAACATATCCTTGTCTCCGGTCATGTGATCGGTACATCCACTATCAAGAACCCATTCCTTTCCTCTGGCCATGTAACCACGAAGGTTAGCCATAAGACCAAGGTGTCTCATAGACTCATCAAGATCAAAGTCACCATCATCATCCTCGTCATAATATCCATGTTCAACATCATCATCATATGAATGATCATTACCTAGATAAGGCAATTCATTAGATTTATGACCATGACAATGTTCATATTTATGAATTCTAATAACTTGAGAGATGATGTCACTAATGATTCCAACATCTCCTTTGGCTTGCATGAGGTCACGAAGCTCAAATAAACAATCACCAAACTTAGGATCACTAGAATTCATCTTATTTAAAGCAATGGACTTTTGAAGAATCTCATCTAGATTTTTCAAGGAATAGTTTGGAAAGCATTTCTTGAGGTATCTCCATATAGTGTAAGCACATTCAAGTGTAGGCAAGCACACAATCAAGTTTCTAGGCAATCCTCTAATAATAAGATTAACAGTTCTAAGATTGCGGATCATATCAAGAGACTCATCGGGGGTAGGATGCAAAGGATCAATAGGAGGTGCATAAGGGCAAGTAATATACCTGTTCAAATTATATTCATTGAAAATCACAAGCATCTCATTTTTCCAATCATGATAGAACTCTCCATCAAGTAAAGGTACTCTATGTCTAATACTCCCAATCGTAGACTCATCCATCTTCCTCCAATGGTGATCAAACCAAAGCAATGGAGACCAATGCTCTGATACCAATTGAAAGCATCGAGAAGAGGGGTCTAGAGGGGGGTGATTAGACCCTCAACAAGCAAAAGTAGCAGTTTTTAAGTTCTTCAAGTTGAGGTGGAGTTTTAGCACAAGTTTAAGCAATCACAATACATTTCAAGCAAGCATGACAAGAGTATGAGCAGCGGAAAGAGTAAAGCATGCAATTTGCAAGAAAGTAAAGGGATGGGATTGGAGTGTGCAAATGCAATGAAGACACGAAGATTTTTGGCGTGGTTCCGATAGGTGGTGCTATCGTACATCCATGTTGATGGAGACTTCAACGAACGAAGGGTAACGGTTGCGCGAGTCCACGGAGGGCTCCACCCACGAAGGGTCCACGAAGAAGCAACCTTGTCTATCCCACCATGGCCATCGCCCACGAAGGACTTGCCTCACTCGGGTAGATCTTCACGAAGTAGGCGATCTCCTTGCCCTTACAAACTCCTTGGTTCAACTCCACAATCTTGTCGGAGGCTCCCAAGTGACACCTAACCAATCTAGGAGACACCACTCTCCAAAAGGTAATAAACGGTGTGTGGATGATGAACTCCTTGCTCTTGTGCTTCAAATGATAGTCTCCCCAACACTCAACTCTCTCTCACAGATTTGGATATGGTGGAAAGATGATTTGAGTGGAAAGCAACTTGGGGAAGGCTAGAGATCAAGATTCTTGTGGTTGGATTGGAATGTCTTGGTCTCAACACATGAGTAGGTGGTTCTCTCTCAGAAAATGAGTAGTGGAAGTGTAGGCACATTCTGATGGCTCTCTCTTGAATAGAGAAGGGGGTGGAGGGGTATATATAGCCTCCACACAAAATCTAACCGTTACACACATTTGACCCAACACGGTCAGACCGAATGGAAGAACTCGGTGAGACCGATTCAATTCAAAATGTGAACATTAGGAATTTCGGTGGGACCGATATCATCAACTCGGTGAGACCGATGTGCTAGGGTTAGGGCAAAACCTCATCTCGGTGTGACCGATTGCATGAACTGAGTGAGACCGATTTCAGCAATGAGCAAACAGAGAGTTGGTAAGGCAAACTCGGTGTGACCGGTTGCACATTTCGGTGAGACCGAAATAATTGCAACAGGCAACAGAGAGTTTGCAAGGCGAACATGGTGAGACCGATCGCTCGTTTCGGTGAGACCGAAATGTTACGAAGGGAAACAGAGAGTTTGCATTGCCATCTCGGTGAGACCGAAATCCCTATCGGTGAGACCGAACTGATTAGGGTTTCTGGCAGTGGCTATGTCAAAGGAACTCGGTGGCACCGGATAGATCAAATCGGTGGGGCCGAGTTTGACTTTAGGTTTAGGACATATTTGGAATTGAGAAAGTGGTTGAGGGCTTTGGAGCATATCACTAAGCACTTTGAGCAAGTACACCATTAAGCAACACCTCATCCCCTCTTAATAGTATTGGCTTTTCCTATGGACTCAATGTGATCTTGGATCACTAAAAATAGAAATGAAGAGTCTTGAGCTTGTGCCAATCTTTGTCCGTAGCATTTGAAGGGTTTCCACATCCTCTTGTCCATGGCACGCCATTGTTGAACCTTCTGAAATATACTAGATGAAAATATTAGTCCAACAAGAGATATGTTGACATTAATTACCAAAATCACCCAGGGAGCACTTGTGCTTTCACAGGGAGCACTTGTGCTTTCAAAGTCAGAAGACTCCCGAGGGCTCCACAAGCCCTCAGGGCGCGCCCCCTGGCTTGTGGGCCCCACGGGAGTCCTCCAACCCTAATCTTTGGCCTATAAATTCCCAAATATTCCCAAACGACCAGGAGCGTCCACCAAAATACTTTTCTGCCACCGTAACCTTCTGTACTTGTGAGATCCCATCTTGGGGCCCTTTCCAGCATCCTGCCGGAGGGGGATTCGATCACGGAGGGCTTCTACATCAACTCTATTACCCTTCCGATGAAGCGTGAGTAGTTTACCTCAGACCTACGGGTCCATAGCTAGTAGCTAGATGGCTTCTTCTCTCTCTTTGATTCTCAATACCATGTTCTCCTCGATGTTCTTGGAGATCTATCCGATGTAATATTCTTTTGCAGTGTGTTTGTCAAGATCCGATGAATTGTGGATTTATGATCATATTATCTATGAATATTATTTGAATCTTCTTTGAATTCTTATATGCATGATTTGATATCTTTGTATTTCTCTTCGAATTATCGGTTTGGTTTGGCCAGCTAGATTGGTTCTTCTTGCAATGGGAGAGGTGCTTAGTTTTGGGTTCAATCTTGCGGTGTCCTCACCCAGTGACAAAGTAGGGGTAGCGAGGCACGTATTGTATTGTTTCCATTAAGGGTAAAAAGATGGGGTTTTCATCATATTGCTTGAGTTTATCTCTCTACATCATGTCATCTTACTTAAGGCGTTACTCCGTTCTTTATGAACTTAATACTCTAGATGCATGCTGGATAGCGTTCGATGTGTGGAGTAATAGTAGTAGATGCAGAATCTTTTTGGTCTGCTTGACACGGACGTGATGCCTATATGCATAATCATTGCCTTGGATATCGTCATAACTTTGCGCTTTTCTATCAGTTGCTCGACAGTAATTTTTTCACCCACCGTATTATTTGATTTCAAGAGAGAAGCCTCTAGTGAAACCTATGGCCCCCAGGTCTATTTTCCATCATATATTTTTAGATCTATAAACCAAAAAAAACCCAAAAATACCTTGCTGCAATTTATTTACTTTTATTTTGTTTTATGTTTTAGTAATCTTTTATATCTATCTCTATCAGATCTCACCTTTGCAAGTGACCATGAAGGGATTTCCAACCCCTTTATCACGTTGGGTGCAAGTGTTTGATTGTTTGTGCAGGTGCATAGATTGGGGACTTGCTTGTATCTCCTACTGGATTGATACCTTGGTTCTTAACTGAAGGAAATACTTACCTCTACTTTGCTGCATCACCCTTTCCTCTTCAAGGGAAAAACCAGCGCAAGCTCAAGAAGTAGCATTCCACAACCCCACGACCTGCGGTAATTATGCGGAGTGGACGTGGGATTGGCAGATCATCATGACCAAGGTTGTATGGACAACACTTCTTCGATGCGTGTCCGTGCACTGTATGGGGCCTAACCCAACGATGCCCAGCGACACGTTTGGCTCAGGCCCGGGGGCTTCTGTCGGGGTACACAAACTGGGGTGTTTATTTCCCCTAACTTGTGCACGGACAGAAAACCTCCACCTCGATGGCCAGGACTTGCCGGGGGAATATCTACCTCAGTGTAGCTGAACCCGTCAGTACAAGCCCAAGATAAGTCCATGCAAGGCCAAGCCAGAGAAGCCTCTCTTCGTGAGATCAAGGAGAGCATTAAGGAGAACAAAGCTACATGATATCACCTTGGGAAGGCCTCCCTTGCTGGGCAGGAGAGCCCGGCCAGGTCGAGACCGCCCCGAAGGCAAGTCCAGAATCGCCCCGGCAATCCTGCCGGGGCCGCCAAGACCAAACCACTGCCAAGACACCACCGCTCCACTGCACCGCGACACCAGTCACCTATCGATGCAGTGTCAAGCCCCCCAGGTGATTAAGTGGCACTCACTAAGCACGTGGTAGCTTGTTGGAAGACAGATCAAACCCATTTGACACCCGTCCAGAGGCGTGTCAAGATGATAAGCAAGAGATGGCTAAGCGGCGATATAAGCTTGCCGGGGATGCACCCCCGCACGCCACCTAAGGTAGCATTTATGGCATTTTGTCCTAAGTGCCAGAGTTAGGCATGATAGCACTATTGGCTATCTAATCACGAGATAATGTCTATTTTGCCACTGTGGTTACCCCATGGGCTATAAAAGGAGGTCCAAGGCAACCTAGAGAGGGATTCGGACCCTTACGCACTTGTACTCGCGTAGTAGCTCTCCCCGAGGCCGCCTTGCCGGGCTTGAGCGTTGAGTGTTCTTCGTGTTCCTCCATCCAATCCACCAAAGCAGGAGTAGGGTTTTACGCTTCTTAGCGGCCCGAACCTGGGTAAAAACCACCAGAGTCACGTCATCATGCTGCCTCATGGCCTCCGCTCTTTGTGCAACATGATCTCCCCCCTGCTGAACCACAAAGGGGCCCGTGTCCCCATAGGTGACCGTGTCCACACACGACACTTCGCGATGACAAAAAAAAGAGAAAGATAAGTTGTGAAACTTTGTTTAGTTTCAAGACCTTTTCGTATGATCATCATAACTCCTTCAGTTTAAATCCTAGCACTTGCATGAGAAATCCGAAACATGAAAAGACTCTTCCATGGTCGCTCGCATCCTCATCTATTTTGAGTCCGCTCAACAGCCCAGGAAAGCCGCGTCGACAATGTCGAAGGAAACTTGCCAGTGGCACACATGCTTGCAAAACGCTAGGGACCCATCTCTGCAGCGGCACAACTAGTGTCCGCCCCGGCAAGCTCTTAGTATGTGTAGGATTTATAATCATACAAGAGCATATGGCAATTTAAACTCGAAGAACAACATCAGTTCATACAACTACTTATGAATACTATTACACACCATAAGATAGCAAAGCCTGACACAAGGCCGAATCTTGTCTTTTTGTTTGACAGCAATAGGATAAACGAAGCAAGGGAAATCAGTCCCGACAGCCTCCTTGGACCCAGGGCACTCGGAGAACCTTGTCGGCCAGAGGCCCGACAACTTGGGCAGCAGCAGAAGTATCTGTCTCAGTAGGCAACCTTTTGAAAGTATCAGAGATGTCGACGTCGGGATGGTGGTGCATGTAATTGACAAGGAGGGTGAAGATGGCGTCCCGGGCAAATTTTCGGGACTCATAGGCGAAGCAGACGACTCTGTTGTCCTCATTCATTTTCAGCCCATCAATGAGGCCCTCGAAAAAGTGCATTAGCATGACACTGGGGGCTTCGTGCTCATTGACAGTGAAGGCTCAGCCCTTCATGTTCATCTTGGAGATCTGGGAAGAGATGCACTCGGCTATATCGACCATGCTCTGTATCCAGATGTTATACAACTCATCTTGGTCCTTGAGCTTGGTCTCTACATCCTTCCGGAGAACTCCAGTGGTGTTGACCTCCTCCGTCAAGGCCCTTTCCCGATCCTTGGCCTGCTCAAGATCTTTCTCAAGGGTGGCAAGCTTGGCAGTCATGTCTTCGATGGAGCTGGAGGCAGTGTTCAGTTCTTGGTCCTTGCTGGCAAGCTGCGATCACAACCCCTCTAATGTGGTGGCTGCCTTCTGTGCTTCCTCCCAGAGAGCCTCGACCTCTTTCTTGCCCCCTGCAAGATCTTCCTCCAGTTTCCCCATGCGGGTCTTGTCGGATTCAGGGCTCCACGGACCCAATAAGGTTCGAACTCTGGGGCGTGTGCAAATATCTCAACCAACCCAAGTCTCAAGCTCTCCATCCCTCAACCTAGCCTCGTCGAGCTCACGCGAGCGGGGAAGAAGATGAACACGGCAGTTTAGCCAGGTTCGGGCCACCTTGCGGTGTAAAACCCTACTCCTGCTTTGTGGTGGATTGGCCTCACAAGGAGGCTGAGGATGAACTAGTACAGTGGTTTGAGCGGCCTCGCGAGGGCTCAAGTGATGAGGGTGGAATGGTCAAGGGTCGATTCCGGGATCCCTCTCTACGGTGGTGGCTAACCTATATTTATAGTGGCCTTGGTCCTCTTCCCTCAAAACTTAGGCAGGAAGGGATCCCACAACGGCCAATTTTAAAGGGAACAAGAAGTACATCTAATCCTGACGAAAGGTGGTCTTCGCCTGCAAAGCTTCTGGTCGTGACGCAGTGGTGGGCTCGGCAATGACATCCGTCCTGCCGAGCTCGTGGTCTTGGTCTTGTTACACTAGAATAGAAACCTTTGGGGGATTCCTTGGGAACCCGCGTCTGTCCTTGCCTCCTTAGGACCGAAAGGGAAACTGCCTCCTCTGCGCCCGCTGGCGCCCACCTGGCCTTGGTCGTCATGGCTCATGTCATCATAGCCTCGTGAGGCTAGGTACCTGCATAGAAATCTCCGCTCCTCGGGAGGCAACCTGGGGAGGCCGCTCCCCTGGAGGTCTTGATGCCGTCCGCCTCACGAGCCTGGGGGCCTCACGAGGGTCTTGCCTTGGAGTCATTGTAGCTGTGTCGTAGTAGGCCGTCGATGGGCCCACACGTCGGGCCGCAGGCAGGCAGATCTGGGTACCCCCGATCCCAAAACACCGACAGTAGCCCCCGGGCCCAAGGCGCGCTCGGGCTGGCTTCGAGGCGAAGCCAAGGGGCGAGGGTGAAGCGCCGCAGGACCCAAATCACTTGCGGGCCAAGCTTGACACGTGGCGCATGATGGTACGCGGATGCCTCCACTCCCCCACGTCGCCTCGGCGACCGCTCCGAATTAACAGCGGCTTGGTGCATGCAGCAAGGCCATCATCACTCGGAACCTGGAGGGGCGCCGGTTAGTCTTCTTTCGCCTGTAAGAGGGCGAGGGGGGCGGAGCCCCCTAGCCCATCTTCACCCGCTCGTCCCTTCTTCTCCTATCTCCGCCGCATCCACCACTTTGCCGAAGTAACCATGGTGCCAGTGAGGAGGTTCTCAGCCGAAGAGAAGGGTAAGGCTCCCCAGGAGGGGCCGGAGGTGCCGCCACCCAAGAGAGGGCGCGGCCGTCCCTGCAAGTCCACGGCCGCACCCGTGGCGTCATCACGGGTGCGCGGGCGTCCGCCTCTGACGGCCCGTACCAGCTCCAGCAGCCGGGGAAAGGGCCTCTCCCACGGGGGCGGTTGTGGGGGTCCTAGCAGCCGCGGCAAAGGGGAAGGCGTGCCGCGGCCACCCGGCCATCGCACCCGCTCGCCCGCTCGAGCGACACGGCCCGCAGCAGCAGCAGTGCCTCCTCCGGGGGAAGCTCGAGCGACGACGACTACGACGAGCCACCCCGTCGCCGTGCCCGGACCTAGGAGGGCGGCGGGCTGCCACGCCGCCGTGCCCCCGCTCAGGAGGACGTCGAGCCACCTCGCCACCGCGCCCCCATCAAGTAGGAGGAGGACTCCGACTAAGCGCGGGCGGCGTTGGAGCCAGGCCTCAGGAGCAGCGATCCCTGGGAGGCCGCCTCTTCGTTTTTTATCTCCTGCATTAAGAGCCATGGAAAACCCCGCGGGGGTGTGTAATGGACTGTGACACTCGCGCCTTTATATAAGTATTTCTTGTTCATGTTCCATCATTTATATCGTTACTAATCGAAAAGGTTCTCGCCTGGCGCGCTTAGGATAACTTAGCTTGGTGCGTTCGTGGCCCTTGGCGGGTTCCTGCGTCATGGGGGTGCATTCCTCCGGAGCCTTGATGGGCATGCTGCTCGCAAGGCCTCCGGGGGACTCGCGAGGGTCTGGAGCCTCCGGGGATGCCTTCGCCAGGCATCGAACCCCGTGAGGCGCCGAGACACAATTTCATCAGGTTCTTCGACGATGAGCCAGACCGTGGCTGTCCTTTCTTCAGCCATCCTTCCCCGGTGATCATCCTGAGTCTGGAGCCTCCGAATGAGGGCTGACCATCGCTGGTATGCTGGGGCGCGATGCCTGGCCTGGCCAGGAGATGAGCGCTCCTGAGGCAGGGGGGCCGACGGCTTGCTCGAGAGCGTCGCGCGAGGTGTGCGCATGAGCGGGCCTACCACTGGCGCAGCCTAGGCCGGCTCAAGCGTACACACTATGCCCAGCCCCTGCTCGCTGGACACAATGGAGGGAGCCATTGGCAGTTGCCACACCTCTCAAAAACGGAATTCAAGGGAGGAAATACTCCAAGAAGAAAGAAAAAAAAGGAAAATTCCCCCTTTTTCGAACAAAGATGCGAGAACTTCAAATTTCATTCCAAGAAGTGGCAAATTGGGTTACAAAAGCAAGCAAAAGAACAGCCACGTCCGGTGCCTGCACTAGTCTTCTGGTCTTCCCGCCAGCGTGGAGCATGGGGCCTCCACTAGGCGTGGGCATAGTCGCTGAAAGACGGTGTCGTCTGCCAGCGCGGAGCATGGGGCTTCCACTTGGGCATGGGTGGGAGACCCCGCGGTGTCGTGGAGCGACGCACCGGGTGACTCCGGGGCGTGTACATCCCCACTCATTATTACATTCCAGGCATTCTGGATGGGGACCCCGTCCTACGTCTCCAGGCGTACGGCGCCTAGCCTGGAGGCGCGGGCGATCTTGAACGGGCACTCCCACATGGGCGAGTGCTTGTGAAGGCCCTCCCTGGAGAGGACCCGCCTCAGGATGAGGTCACCCACCTCGAGGGTCCGGGAGCGGATGCTACGGCAATGGTATTGCCACAGCGCCTGCTGGTACCTCGCGGTACGGAGCGAGGCTTGGCGACGGGCTTCCTCCCCGAGCACGAGGTTCGTTCCCCGCGAGGCATCCTGACGTGCCTCGTCGAATGCCAGGACCCGCAGGGTGCGAATCCTGACCTCACGTGGGAGGACCGCCTCAGCCTCATAGACAAGGAAGAACGGGGTCTCACCGGTGGGCTTAGTCGTGGTGGTGTGGATGGACCACAACACGGACTGAATCTCCCCGAGCCAACCCCTGCCACAGTCCTCAAGCTTCTTCTTGAAGCTCCTTGTCTTGAGGCCCCTCAGGACCTCCGCATTGGCACGCTCAGCTTGACTGTTGCTCCGTGGGTGCGCCACCGAAGCGTAACATATCTGCGTTCCCAGGTTAGCACAATATGTCCTGAACATGTTGCTTGTGAATTGGGAGCCATTGTCAGTAATGATGCGGTTAGGCACTCCAAAATGGCTGACGAGGCTCTTGATGAACTTGACGGCCGAGCCGGCGGGAATGGAGCGCATGGGCTCCACCCCCGCCCACTTGGTGAACTTGTCGATGGCAACGTAGAGGTAGCGGTATCCGCCAGCTGCCCGAGGAAACGGGCCCAGGATATCCAGCCCCCAGACCGCGAAGGGCCATGAGAACAGGATGGTTTGGAGACCTTGCATGGGCTGGTGAATCTGCTTGGCATGGAACTGGCATGCCTCGCAGGATCGCACCAGCTCAGTGGCGTCGTTGTGCGCCGTAGGCCAGTAGAACCCGCTGCGGAACACCTTGCCCACAAGGGTGCGCGATGACGAGTGGTGTCGGCCAATAGCTCGCGCCCTTGCTCCTTGGATATGCACCGCAGCGAGACGTCGTTGGGGCATCTTCGGTACAGCTCGCCGTCCTACAAGCAATAAGCAGTGGCCTGGCGAACCACACATTCCGCGTCTCCTCTTTCTCTGGTAAGGTGCCGCAGAGCAAGTATGCCCTGAACTCCTCGGTCCAGCAGCCTTTCTGAGGTTCCAGCACCAGGAGTAGGCGAGCTCCTGAGGTCAGGCCACAGGCCGGGGCGCCCGAGAACGGGGTCGGAGGCGGCTCTTCTCGGAGTAGCGCTGGGCTTGCAGCGGAAGGCGCCGCCGATGGCTTGAAGAGCCTTTCCTCAAAAACGCCAGGCTTCTGGGGCTTGCGGTGAGATGCCCTCCTAGCGATGTCGTCCGCCTCCTTGTTCGTGCCACGCAGGACATGCTGCAATTCCAGGCCCAAGAAGCGCTTTTCAATTTTATGTACCTCTTCCAGGTATGCCTCCATGTGCTCGTCCTTGGGTTTGTATTCCTTGTTGGAGAAGTTGACGAGAAGCTGGGAGTCACCCTTGATGGTGAGATGCTTGACCCCAAGGGTGGCCACGGCCCTGAGGCCGGTGATCAGGCCCTCGTATTCTGTGATGTTGTTGGAGACCTTCTCGCCACGCTGAAAACAGAGATGCATGGCATAGTAGAGCTTGTCCTTGGTCGGTGAGATGAGTACGGCTCCAGCCCCGCACCCCGCCGCACGATGGCACCATCGAAGTGCATGACCTAGCCGGCAGGTGCCTCGTCGCCGGGTGTGAGGGATTGGCCCTCGTCCAGCCCCCAGTCGGGAGCATCCATCCACTCCGCCACGAAATCAGCGAGGGCCACGCCCTTGATGACCCTCGTGATGCTGAACTCCAGCTGGAAGGCCTGCAGCTCGATGTTCCACTTTGCAACCCTTCCAGCAGTGTTGGGGCTGCGTAGCACCTTCTCCAGGGGTTACGTGGAGACGACCTTGATGGGGTGGCCATGAAAATAATGACGCAACTTTCTTGAGGCGACGAGGAGCGCGAGCAGGAGCTTCTGCTGCATGGGGTAGCACGCGCATCCCGCAACATTGTTCTGACAAAGTACACCGGGTGCTCGACGAGGGACGAGGCATCGACGGCGCCTTGCTCTGTACGGGGCAAGAGGGGCTCGGGAGCCCCGCAGGCTGCTGGAGAGATGGGGTCCTGAGGAGCGCCGTCCTGAGGCGGCGAAGGTTGCGCGACCCCTCGCGAGTCGCCCTGCTTTGTGCCCGCGCCGGCGTGCTCCTCTCAGACCGCCACGTGTGTTGCGCTAGCTGAGTGGGGGGTAGCCGCCAGGTAGAGCACCAGGGGCTCGCGAGGACGAGGCGCCACCATTACAGGTGGGCTCGTGAGGTATCTCTTGAGGTCTTCGAAGGCCGCTTCAGCCTCCGGGGTCCACTCGAAAGGGCCCTTCCTCTTCATCAAATTAAAGAAAGGGAGGTCGCGCTCGCCAAGCTTGGAGATGAAGCACCCCAAGGAGGTCATGCAACCTGCGAGCTTCTGCATCTCCTTGAGGGTCTAAGGCGGGCTCATCCTTTCTATTGCCTTGGTCTTCTCGGGGTTAGCCTCAATCCCCCTGTGTGACACCAAGAAGCCCAGCAGCTTGCCGGACAGGACCCCGAACACGCATTTCTCCGGATTTAGCCTTAGGTTCAGCTTGCGTAGGTTGGCGAACATATCCTCCAGGTCCTCGATGAGGGACCTTGCTTCCCGCGACTTGACCACAATGTCGCCGACGTATGCCTCCGCATTTCGCCCCAGCTACGGCCCTAGAGCGATGTGCATCAGCTGCTGGAAGGTTGCAATGGCGTTCTGTAGCCAGAAGGGCATGCAGGTGTAGCAATACACGCCACATGGGCAATGAAGGCCGTCTTCTCGACGTCCTCCGTTGCCATCTTGATCTGATGATACCCTGAGAAAGCATCCAAAAAGCACAACAGATCGCACTCGGCAGTGGAGTCCATGATCTGGTCAATGCGCGAAAGCGGAAAGGGGTCCTGAGGGCAGGCCTTGTCAAGGCTCGTGAAGTCGACGCACCTACGCTCCTCCCCCCCTTTGGGGATAATCACTGGGTTGGCTAGCCAATTCGGGTGCCGCACTTCCTGAATAATGCCGGCCTCTTGCAGCTTACGGACCTCTTGGACGATGAACGCTTGCTTCTCTTGTGCTTGACGCCACGCCTTTTGTTTCACGGGGCGCGCTCCGGGGCATACCATCAGGTGGTTCTCGATCACCTCCCTCGGGACGCTGACCAAGTCTGACGCTTCCCAAGCGAACACGTCCCTGTTTGCCCGGAGGAAGCCAACCAATGCCTCCTCCTAGTTCGGGGGAAGGCCGGCTCCTATGGTGAAGGTGGGGCCTGGATTCTCGTCGTCGACGGGCACCTGCTTCGTCTCGGCCCGGTCCTGAGAGAACAACTGTTTTTTCTTCGTGGGCGCGGCCCCGAGGGCCTCTGAGGCGCCCACCACGCCTGGTCGAGAGGCCGCCGTGGCCCGTAGGTGAGCTTGAGAGCTCGGACCATGTCCTTTGTGTCCCCGGCCACCGTGATGATGCCGCCGCTTCCCGGCATCTTGATGATGTTGTAGCCCGGATGAGTTGCCGCCATGAACTTGGCGAGGGTCAGATACCCCAGGATGGCGTTGTACGGGAGGCCGATGTGGGCGATGTCGAAGTCAATGAGCTCGGTGCGGTAATTTTCGCACTTGCAGAAGGTGACAGGGAGGCGTACCTGCCCCAGGGGGGCGGTTGAGCCCTTGACCACCCCCGAGAAGGGCTTGGTGGGCGCGAGCTGGTCGTAGGGCACCTGGAGCAGGTCAAAGGTCTCCACGGAGAGGACGTTAAGGCCGGCGCCACCGTTGATGAGGGTCTTGGTAACCATGACGTTGCTGATGGTGGGCGTGCATAGCATGAGGAGCACGCCCGCAGCGACCGTAGTCTTGGGGTGATCCTTGAAGTCGAAGGTGATGTCGATCTCAGGCCCGGCGTGTCCCCGGGAGGCCTCATGCTGTGGCTAAGCAGCGCCCAGCCGACGGAAGAACTTCTTGATGTGGCGGCCGGAGGCAGGCGCCTGTGACCCGCCGATGATGCATGCGACCGCGTGGGGCGCCGGAGCCGCGAAGCGCACGACGAATTGGCCGCGGAGCTCCTCCCAAGAAGAGATCGAGGCGTCTGGGAGGCCGCAAAGCCAAGATCGAGGGGCCTCCATGAGGGCCAGGGGGAGCCAGTTTGCCATGGCCTTGTCGTCGCCACCAGCCGCTTGGACGGCCTGCGCATACAGCTGGAGGAACTCCTCGGGGTCCGCAGTGCCATCGTACCGCGGGGGCAGCGTTGGCCTGAACTTCGCGGGCCACCGCACCCGGCGCAAGCCGGGAGTGAAGGCTGGGCAGCCCACTGCGCTCCAGTAGGATCCGGGCGGCTAGACTAGCAAGACAGCGTCTGCCATGGAAATGGCGAGGCGAGGGCAGAGCGTGGTCTGTGAAGAAGCGGAGCTTCGACACGTCTCTACCTGGCGCGCCAAATGTCGGATTCTGGGCTCCGTAGACCCAATAAGGTTCGAACCCTGGGGCGTGTGCAAAGATCTCAACCAACCCAAGTCTCAAGCTCGCCACCCTTAAGCCTAGCCTCGTCGAGCTCACGCGAGTGGGGAAGAAGATGAATACGGCAGTTTACCCAGGTTCCGGCCACCTTGCGGTGTAAAACCCTACTCCTGCTTTGTGGTGGATTGGCCTCACGAGGAGGCTGAGGATGAACTAGTATAGTGGTTTGAGCGGCCTCGCGAGGGCTCAAGTGATGAGTGTGGAATGGTCAAGGGTCGATTCTGGAATCCCTCTCTACGGTGGTGGCTAACCTATATTTATAGTGGCCTTGGTCCTCTTCCCTCAAAACTTAGGCGGGAAGGGATCCCACAATGGCCAATTTGAAAGGGGACAAGAAGTACATCTAATCCTGACGAAAGGTGGTCTTCGCCTGCAAAGCTTCTTGTCGGGGCACGACACCTATGGGATCCCGAGAGACCCCTTTACGATTCGGCGGGGGGAGAGGTACACGCAAAGAGCAGAACCGGTGATCGACGCGTGAGGTTTTTACCCAGGTTCGGGCCGCTGATCAGCGTAAAACCCTACTCCTGCTTTGTGTTCTTATTGATGTTCTTGAGCCCAGCCTTCAGGAGCGCTCGCAATGAACAGTACGTTCAAAGAGCAGCTACGCATGCAGAATGGGCCAGAAGTTCTCCTCCTCTATAGCAGTTGCCTTGGGCCTCCTTTTATATGCTCAAAGGGGTCTCCACAGTGGCAAAATGTACATACATTGAGGTGTAAAGTAGCTACAGGGTATCATACCTAACCCCTGATGGATTAGGACAGGCGCATTTAATGCACCGTGAGGTGTCCGTTTAGGTGTCCTCACTTTCTTGGGGATGGAAAAAGGGGCCATCCCATCAGCACCGCTTAAGCTCTCCTCCACTGGCGCGCCACCACGCATCCATGGAAGGAGCCAGAATGTCAGGCTCGTCACTGTGCCGAAGCGGTGGCACAGTGGCAGAATCTCGCCAGGCGCCGAAATTTGCTGGGCGCCAAGCCTTGCCGGGCGCCGATCCTTGCCGGGC
The DNA here is from genome assembly GCA_011799875.1 of Thinopyrum elongatum. Taxonomy (NCBI): domain Eukaryota; kingdom Viridiplantae; phylum Streptophyta; class Magnoliopsida; order Poales; family Poaceae; genus Thinopyrum; species Thinopyrum elongatum. Next base: position 219,549,786 of record CM022299.1, on the reverse strand, counting down.
TCCTCAGGCCACCCCGGCAAGGATCTTGCCGGGGAGGCTGGCCTTCGATTTCCAGCTTTGCTTATTTGCTGATTCTCAGATCTCTGACTTGATAATTTCCTTGATGACTTAAATCGACCTCGAGCTCATCCCGGCAAGCCTTGCCGCGAGGACGGCTACAACTGCCCGTGCACAAGTAAGGGGTACTAGTGGCCCAATAATTAGTACACCGACAGGAGCCCCCGGGCCTGGGCCATACACGAGTGCGACGCGTTGTTGGGCTAGGCCCAAACAGTGCACGGGCACGCGTGGCAGGGAATTAACTGCTCGTAAAGATCTTGTTTTACTGTGCCCCCACTACGCGCATGGAGCGCGCGATGTGAGAAGTGTGCCAAAAAGGCTGCAAACTGTTTCACGCCCACAGAGGCGCATTCATATTGGGGGATAAACAAGGTGGCCCCGCTCCTTCCCCATAAAAAGGAGAAGTCGTGGAGGCACAAACCCATTCACCCCCCTCTTCTTCCCAATCTGGCTATCGCCATCGCCTTCCTCTGCTCGAGCTCAGAGCGAAACCTTCCTTCTCTTCTGCTCGCCGCTCCCGCGCTCGTTCCGTCCTCCGGCTTCCATCTCCACAGCCGCCATGCCGCCCAAGACCAGCAAAGGCAAGGGCACGGACAAGGAGGCGAAAGCCGAAGTTCCGGAAAGCGAGCTGGTGAAGATGCGGAAGAGGCTCGTCGTCTTCCCTTCGACGCTTGACGCCGAAACCTTGAAGGGATGATACCAATGCATGTGGGCGAAGGGAACACAAGCCCACCCCGCCACACGCGTCATCCCAGGTGCTAGTTCCAAAGGCGGATCGGACAGATACCCCTTCTTCACTGCGTACTTTTATTGCGGGCTTTGTCCACCTTTTTCCGATTTCTTCAATGACATCATGTATACATACGGCTTCCGCCTTCTTGACTTCACGCCGAATGCCGTATTTTGCATGTCGATCTTTGCCCATCTTTGTGAAAATTTTGCCGGCGTGATCCCCAATTCTGCTCTTTTCCGCCACTATTTCTATCCTCGAATCCAAAAAGGAGAGGCTCTCTCTGGATCTATTGCTTGGATTCCAAGGGCCTGGAACAAAGAGATATACCCAGATGGAGTTTACCGCGAAAAGTGGGACGAGTGGCGGGCCGAATGGTGCTGGATCCAGGAAGCAGATCCTCATCCTTTTTGCCATCCCCAGCGACAGAAGGTGGTCCGCGGCAAGGATTGGGGCGATCTCGCCGCAGAAGACGAGAAGCTCACAATCGCCACTACCAGAATCCTCCGCTTGAAGGCTGCCGGGCTGACAATGGAGATGATCGGCTTCGACTTCCTCCGCCGCCGCATCGCCCCTCTGCAGAATAGGGGAAGGCCAGCCTGGGAGTATAAGAACGCAGCGGATGTCATGAGGCTGCGCCCCGGGCTGAACAACAACTTGACTGTTATGCAGCTTGGCGCTCTCCGCCAGAAGTTATTCCAGCGCGAAGACAAGCACCGGCTGCCGGCAAGGATCGTCCCCTTGTGCAACAACTCTGCGCTGGGGTCGATCATTGCTTTCTTGCCGATGTTCAACGCCCACGGCCTTGACCCGACCTGGGTCGAGCCAAGTGAGGAAGAAGCGCAGAAATTCTTCGACAATCTGACGGAAAAGCCTGTCCGGCAAGAGCCAGATCTTATTCGCGCCACCACGGATCAGGAGGTAGCATACATCGCTACCAGAGTGGAGGAAGCGAATCTTGCCGCGGAGGCCGGCAGCGCTGGCTTCACAGAGTGGGAAGCCAGCGAGGCAGAGGTGGTAGTGGAGGCGAAGCCTGCCGGGGAGGACGAGGTTGCCGGGGAGGACGAGGTTGCCGGGGAGGAGAGTGGCGCAGCCGTTGAAATCTCGTCCGGCGAGGACTCAGTCGAAGAAGAAGAGACGCGAGAAGAGCCCCCTCCCCCGAAGAAGAAGGCGAAGCGTGTTCTTCGGAAGGCTGCGTCTGACATCCCGGCAAGCCAGCCCTCTTCGAGCGGCGAAGCCCCCGGCAAGAAAGTGGTCGGCAAGACCGGACCGCGGCAGGGGGCCCGTCAACAGCCTGCACGGCGTGCGAGGCCCACACCAGCGGCCACTGCTGGGGCGGCAGGAGGGTCTCGCACCACCGCATCGGAAGCTGCCCCGGCGCCTGCCACAGCCAAGCGGCCTAGGACTCCTCCTCCGCCTCCCCACTTAGACACCGCAACGGAGGTCGACTTCGACATCTCCGGCTTTAGTCCGGAGCGAGAGGAAGAAGAGTAAGTACTTTGCCACAGCTTTTACCTTCCAATCTTGCATCAGTCTTTACTGACTTGCTTGTATTGCTTCTGCAGTGACACAGAAACCTTGCTGGAGAGGATGGCGAAGAGGTCAAGGACTTCTACGGGCGACGAGCCCCCGGCAGGCTCCACTAGCGTGCCAGAGACCGTCATCGTGAGCCCGGAGCCTAGTCCTCAACGCAGCCCCCAGCGTAAGTTCATTGTCCCTTTTTCTGTTGGCTGGTGCCGAGGCCTCCATTCTTGTCGCTGATATCTTCGGGTTCGCAGGAGAAGAACGGCAACAAGGAGAAGATTGCCCCATTGTGCCTCCTTCATCGACCGCTCCGCCCACAAGCACATCTCCGGCAAGAGATCCTGCCGGCGAGCCCGTCCAGATTGAGGAGGAGCCGACAAGCACGGACTCCGGCAACCCACCCCCGGCAACCGGAGTTGCCGGGAGAGGCGAAGCTACCTCTCGACAGCCCGACGCAGGTACTCGACCGCCTCAAAGTGCTAGTTATTCTTTTCCCCTTACTTCTTTATCTTTGATCACTTCAAAATTTAAAAACTCGATCTTATTCTGACCTTCTCCTTCTCCCTTCAGAGTTCTCTGAGATGGAACATATGGACGTCGACGCCGTCATCGAGGAGACCGCCAGGGATGCTGCTGCCGAAGCGGACAGGATCACTGCCAGCGAGGCCACCAAGGATGATGTTGCGGGGCCGGTGATGCTCTTGACGGGGAGGCCGCCAAGACAGCACGAAAGAAAATCGCGGAAGAACCTGCTGAAGAGGGCGACAGGGAGGATGGGGACCATACTGACGGCATCCCTGCCGCAGGAGCGCCAGGCGCTGCATCGGCCGCGGAGCCCCCTGTCACTGGTGAGGCGGCCAGTGAAGACCAGCCATCAACATCTGACGAGCCCTCATCCAGCAAGTATCTCAAAGTTGGCGAAAACCTATTCATCAACTTGCCAGGGACGGCAAGCACCGAGGCACCAGCCGAAGGAGAAATTTTTGAGGAAATTATTGCCGCTGCCGGGCTCGAAGTTGTTGATGATCCCAGTGCTAGCAGTGGCAAGTCTGAAGAGGATCGGCTCCTTCAGGCCATGGGCGAAAACTTCCGCAAACTCCAGGCTCTCCATCGTGCCTGAAAAGAGAAGGCGGACTCCAGAATGGCAGTTGTCGAGGCAGCCGAAGCCGATTTTCAAAGGCGCGTCGCACAAATGCAAATCTGGCATGCCGAGGCCCTTCAAGAGCTGGTTGCCGGTCGAGAACAAGTGAGCCAGCAATGGAATGAGGTCCTCCTGAAGCAATCAGACATGGAGAAGGCCCATGATGAAGCTGTTCAAAGGATCGCTGCCGAAGATGCTCTCCTGACGGGGCGCCGCGTTGCTCTTGACGCTTTCGAAGAAGATCTCACCGCACGTGAGCAGGCGCTCACCGCCAAGCTTCGTAGCAAGGATGAAGACATTGAAAATCTTGTCGCGCGGCGGACCCAGGAGCTGGAGCAGAAGCACAAGGAGGCGCTCGAAGATCTAACTGCAAGTCACGCCGGCAAGCTCAAGGAGGCCGTCGATGCTGCCGAAGTTGCAGAGGCCGCCAAGAACGAGCTGAGCGACAAAGTGAAGAGGCTGGAGACGGATCTCGACGAGCATGGCAAGGAGCTCTCGACGCTCAAGGGGGACAGGGAAAAAACCCTCCACTCCTTGGCGGAGATGCAAGTCGCCCTGTCCGGCAAGACCAAGCAGCTCTCCTCTGCGGCTGATGATATTGTGGTTCTGGAGCTGAAGCTGACCACGCTGCAGAAATCCCTCGAGGCCGGCAGGGCCCGTGAGAAGGCTCTACTCAAGGATCTCCAAGGAGAGAGGAACCTGCTCAAGAGTGCTGCCACTGCCCAGGCTGATTATGAAAAGGGAGTGGAGATCTGGACTGGCCGTCTCATCGCCACCGCGGAGAAGCTTAACGCAGAACTGTCAACCATGGGCTTGTCGAACTTCAGATATTCTTCCGAGGAAAGAATATCTCCAAGCGCCAGGTTGACGATGTTCTTTGAAAGCATCATCAATGCGTTGAGGGCGCTCCAGTCCAGCCGGGCGACCCAACTGGCGAACGAGACTCGCCGGCTTTGCCGGGCCGTCCTTCGCACGGTGCTCCTCAAGGTGGTGCACAGCAATCCCGGCATCGATCTCTCCAGCGCACTCGGCCACCTGCCAAAGGATGCAAATGTTGAGGCGCTTGAGAAGTGCATCGCACCGATCCTTGATAAGGTGGACTCCATCAAAAGGATCGAAGGCCAGCGCAGGGATTGAGTGCTTCCCTTTTATTCTTGCCGCCACCATCTCATGTAAAAGACAGTTAAGTCTCGAGTTAGGACTGCGGCAACTCATGGATGTAATATAATTTAACTATGTTTAGGCTCATGCTAGCTACTTTCCTTGTCTGATTCCTTTATGTATGGAGTTCATCCTACGCCTACTGAAAAACTTGCCGGCGCGCAACCTGCCACGAGCGCTGGGTGCGGGACTTCAGCAGCCTGTTGGAGGCGCAGCGGCCGGCAAGACTCCTTGGCGCTCTTAGTGCAACCACTTAAATCGTTGAGTGGACTCGAAACAAAATAAGGGCGCATCTGATTACAACAAGGGTTCCTTCGCGTGCAGATTTTCCATACAAGGGTCGGAATCGTCCAAGGAACTAACTTGGTAATAAAAAGAAAAACTCGCTCTGAGTTTTTAGGACTTAGCTTTCTGTCTTCGTCCTTCCTCCGGCAAGCATACGATTCCGAACGTCACCAACTGGTATTCATGTCTCCCTTCCTCCCCCGGCAAATGTGCGCGCGAGGAATCCTTCTGTCTTTAAGAAAGAAGAGAAAATAAAGAGATGAAACCTTGGCGGTTCGTTAGAACTTACCGGGATCAGGTGTTATACAACATCTTAGACAAACATGCATATATGAATGTGAACATGAGAATCAATAAGGAAATGTACAACACTTAAATTTATTCATCTGTGCTCAGGGTCTGCGCCTGGCTTTGTATAAAGGATCACATGCCTTGCCGGCAAGACTTGTACAAAAAGGTGGTTGCCGGGAGCCCCCGGCAACCGCGCCTTATGGATAGAACTTGCGAAGATGTTCGATATTCTAGGAATTACTCACTGGAACGCCATCCTCGGTCTCCAGGTGGACAGCGCCAGGCCTGGTGACTCGTACTACCCGATAAGGGCCTTCCCACTTTGGCATCAACTTGTTTGAATTCTTGGCGGACTGAATCCGTCGAAGAACAAGGTCGCCTTCCTCAAGGCTTCGGGCATGAACTTTGCGGCTATGATAGCGGCGCAAAGCTTGCTGGTAGCGTGCAGCTCGCACAGCAGCCTGAAGACGATTCTCCTCAAGGAGCACAGCATTATCTTGCCGTAGTTGCTCTTGCTCGAGCTCATCATAAGCGAGCACTCGAGGAGATCCGTATATGAGTTCCGTGGGGAGAACTGCTTCCGCTCCATACACTAGAGCGAAGGGCGTCTGGCCGGTGGCTCGATTTGGTGTCGTTTTGATTGACCAAAGAACCGCCGGCAACTCATCAATCCAGCGTCTTCCGCACTTTTTCAGCCTATCAAAAGTTCTGGTCCTGAGACCGCACAGCACTTCAGCATTGGCCCTCTCCGCTTGGCCGTTGCTTCTCGGGTGAGCAACAGAGGCAAAACAAATCTTGCCGCCAAGGTCTTGGACGTACTGCATGAAGGTGCGACTTGTGAACTGCGTGCCGTTGTCGGTGATGATCCTGTTAGGCACACCGAAACGGCAAACAATTCCTTTGAAGAACTTGACAGCCGACTGCGCTGTCACCTTCCTCACTGCTTCCACCTCCGGCCACTTTTTGAACTTGTCGATAGCAACGTACAAGTACTCAAAGCCCCCGGTAGCACGGGGGAAAGGGCCTAGTATGTCGAGCCCCCAGACCGAAAATGGCCAGGAGAGAGGGATTGTTTGAAGAGCTTGAGCTGGCTGATGTAATTTCTTCGAATGAAACTGGCACGCTTCACACCTGGTTACTAGTGCAGTCGCATCCTGGAGGGCGGTGGGCCAAAAGAAACCTTGCCGGAATGCTTTCCCGGCAAGCGCTCTTGACCCTATGTGAGAGCCACATATGCCCCCATGTATCTCTGCCAACAGCTCTAGTCCATCCTCCCGAGGAATGCACTTCAATTTCACACCGTTTGGTCTCTTTCTGTACAGGACGTCATCAACGAACTTGTACATAACAGACCGACGGGCTACTCTCTCCGCTTCTTCTTGTTCCTCAGGGAGTTCACCTGTCTGAAGGAAATGGACAATGTGCTGCGCCCATGCTGGAGCCTGAGGCTCGACGGCTAGGACTAAAGGCATCTCCTCCGCCGGGGGGACGTTTGTCTCGACAGCAAGGGCCTGAGGCCCTGCCGGAGCCTGTTGTTCCCCAGCAGGCGTGTCGATCCCGGCAACTTCCTTGCCGGCGGCTCTGGGGAGCTCTGCCGGGAAGTACTGGCCAGAGTTCAACTTTCTTCTCTTTTCTTACCGCGTCGATGGCGCCACGGATGGTTGAGTCAATTGGAGCACAAAAGTTCCTGGTTCCACAGGCAACTTGAGGGCAGCACGCTTTGACAGGTCATCAGCAACGCTGTTCTCGGCACGAGGAACGTGCTCCATCTGCATACCGTCAAAGCGCTCTTCCAATTTCCTCACTTCATCTACGTAGGCTTGCATCAACGGACTTTGATAGTTCTTGTTGACCTGCCTGACGACAAGCTGTGAATCACCTTTGATAATGAGCTTTTTGATACCAAGGTCTGCCGCAATCCTAAGACCGGCAAGCAAACCTTCGTACTCTGCAGTGTTGTTGGTTGAACTCTCCCGGGGAAAATGCATTTGGACTACGTACTTGAGGTGCTCTCCGGTGGGTGCGACAAGCAGCACACCAGCACCAGCGCCTTGCAGCGAAAAAGCCCCGTCAAAGTACATAACCCATTGCTGATCAATTTCTTTTCTGGGGAGACTTGTTTCTTGAACTTCTTCGTCCGGCGTCGGGGTCCATTCTGCAATGAACTCCGCCAAGGCCCTGCTCTGAATTGTGGAAGTACTTTCAAACTTAAGACCAAAGCTGGACAGCTCCAACGCCCACTCCACGATCCTGCCGGTTGCCTCCGGATTTTGCAAAATCCGTTGCAACGGAAAGCGAGTGACGACGGTGATCTCATGTGCTTGAAAATAATGGCGCAGCTTTCTTGAGGCCATAAGGAGGCCAAAAAGCAACTTCTGCACACCAGAATATCTTGATCTAGCCCCTTGTAAGAGGGAGCTAACAAAATAAACTGGGCGCTGCACCACCTTTTTCTTCTGCACGGGCTCTTCTGTTTGCGCAGATCCTGTCTTGCCGGGATCATCCCTTGCCGGGGAAGATCTTGCCGCGTCACTTGGCGGTCCTGTCGCTGATGTTGCCTCCTCATCAGCTTCCCTCTGCGCCACCAGCGCAGCACTAACCACTTGATTTGTTGCCGCCAGATACAGCAGCAACGGCTCTTGTGGTTTAGGTGCGACTAGCATCGGCGGAGAAGAAAGGTATTTCTTCAAACCTTGCAGCGCCGCCTCCGCTTCTGGAGTCCATTTCATTGGACCTGCCTTCTTCAAAATTTTGAAGAAGGGCAGGGCGCGCTCAGCAGATTTGGAAATAAACCTGCTTAGAGCAGCAACATAGCCGACAAGACGACGCACATCCTTGACGCGTCTTGGCGCTTCAATTTGCTCAATGGCCTTGATCTTGTCGGGGTTCGCTTTGATTCCCCGGCAAGATACAAAGAACCCGAGGAGCTTGCCGGAAGGAACACCGAACACGCACTTCTCAGGGTTGAGCTTCAAGTTGATCTTGCGCAAGTTCGCAAATGTTTCTTCTAAGTCTTGAATGAGCGCTGCTTTATCCTTAGTTTTGACCACTATATCATCCATATACGCCTCCATATTTCTATGGAGTTGTGGCTCAAAACCAATCTGGATTGCTCTGGCAAATGTTGAACCAGCACTTTTCAACCCGAAAGGCATTCGTATAAAACAATACGTACCACATGGGGTGATAAAGGCGGTCTTCTCTTCATCTTCCTTTGCCATAAAAATCTGATGATACCCTGAATAGGCATCAAGGAAGGACAGGAGATCACAACCAGCGGTGGCATCCACAATCTGGTCGATGCGCGGCAAGGGAAAAGGATCTTTTGGACAAGCTTTATTGATATCTGTGTAATCGATACAAAGCCTCCATTTCCCGTTCGCTTTCCGCACTACAACCGGATTGGCCAGCCAGGTTGGATGAAGCACTCCTTTGACCAGTCCTGCCCGCTCCAGCTTCTTAATTTCTTCGGCAATGAATTCTTGCCGCTCCAAGGCCTGTTTCCTCACCCTTTGCTTGACGGGCCGCGCATGAGGACAGATAGCAAGGTGGTGCTCAATTACTTTCCTGGGAACGCCGGGGATGTCAGACGGTTGCCATGCAAACACGTCGACATTCGCCCGCAGGAAAGCAACAAGCGCGCTTTCCTATTTGTCATCTAGGGTGGAACTTATGGTGAAAGTTCCCCCCGTTCCGTCCTCCCTGGCAGGCACCTTCTTGGTTTCCGGCGGGGCAGCCTTGGACTTCTTGTTCTTGCCGGTGGAACTCTCTGGTGCGTCCTCGACGGAAGCGCAGCACTCCGAGGAGGTGCGCTTGCCGGAGTTGGCGCCAAGGTTCCTGCCGGTCTTCTTCTTCCCCCCGGGAGTTCCAGCGGCAGGAGCAGATGCCTTGATGGCAGGTGCTGCAACTGCTTCCCGGTAAAGTTGGTCGGCACAGATGAGCGCATCCTTCTTGTCGGAATGGATAGTGATGACGCTCAACGGCCCAGGCATCTTCAAGACGTTGTATGCGTAGTGTGATGCCGCCATGAACTTAGCCAGCGCTGGCCGACCAAGGATCCCATTGTATGACATGGTGATCTTGGCGACATCAAACACCACCTTTTCGGTCCTGAAGTTAAGCTCGCTGCCAAATGTTACCGGCAGCGTGATCTTGCCCTTAGGCTGGGTTCTTCCCGGGTTGACCCCTTGAAACGTACCCGTTTCCTCGAGGTCTTCGTCGGGAATCTGAAGCTTTGTGAGCACGTCTGCTGATATTAAGTTTAGGCCGGCCCCGCCGTCAACTAACATCTTCGTCACCTTGAGGTTGCGAATTGTTGGGCAAACCAACAACGGCAAACACCCGACCGCAGTTGTGCGATCAGGGTGATCCTCGGCGTCAAAGATGATAGGCGTGCTGGACCACTTCAGAGGCCTACAAGCATCGGGGGATGGCTCTGCCGCATTAACCTCCCGCACCCACTGTTTAAGTTGGCGGTGGGAACAATGCAGCGAGGCACCCCCATCAATGCACATAGCCTCCGTAGCCTTCTGGAATTCCTGCTCACTGGATTCGTCATCTTCTTCATCATCATCTCTTTCTTTATCTCGGCCCCGAGCGGGCCGATCCTTCTGCTGTTTGGCCTTGCCGCGGCGACCCCCTTGGCCACCGCGTTTCTTGCCGGACCCCTCAGCACCATCTTGGGCCTTCTCCTTGTCTCGCCTCTCGTATTCGGCCTTCTGCTTCTCGGCAAGCTGCTCAACTTGCCGGCAGTCCTGGAGATCGTGGCCCTTAGTGCGATGGATCTTGCAGTATTGCTTGCCGGAGTTCTCCGACTTGTCGGCAGCCGCCAAGGCCTGACAGGAAGGGCACCCGGCAAGATCCTTGCTGGGGGCGCTAACCTTGGCCTTCTTGGCGGCGCCGGGGTTGCCGGATTCCTCGACGGCAAGCACGGCCTTGCCTCCGCGCTTCCTATTCCGCCGCCGGCCTTTCCTTGACGGAGCCGCGGCATCTTCTTCTTTTGAGTCGCCTGCCGCACCAACAGCTTCACCGGGGAGTTTTCTCCCCTCTTCAGCTCGAGCACACTTGTCGGCCAAAGTGTAAAGCTCGGCAATACTCCTGACTTTGTTCATTGCCAGCTCTTCCCGGATCCTGTGGTTACGCACGTTCTGATGGAACGCGCTAATGACAGCGGCAGGATGAACATCAGGAATATTGTATTGCACCCGGCTGAATCTCTGCATAAACTTGCGCAGGGACTCGCCCTCCTTCTGAGGGATGATGTGCAAATCACTTTCTTGGCCAGGAGCTTGGTGGCCTCCAACAAAGGCGCCAACAAACTGATGGCACAGATCTGACCAGCAAGAAATAGAATCCTCCGGCAGATGCATCAACCACGACCTGACGTTGGGTTTGAGCACCAACGGGAAGTAGTTGGCGAGTATCTTGTCATCTCGGCCCCCGGCAGCTTGCACCGCAATGGTGTAGATGCTCAGGAACTCCGAGGGATGGGTCTTGCCGTCATATTTCTCCGGGACCTCTGGCTTGAAGGTTCGGAGATTGGGCCACTGGACTTGCCGCAGCTCACGGGTAAACGATGGAGGTCCCACCTCGTAAGGCAAGTCTCCTACGTTCCCTGGCGCGGGCTCGTCGACAACTGGCCCCCCGCGCTTATCAGACTGATAGCGCGCTTCCCGTCGCCGCTCGATGGTTGTTCAAGTGTCCTCCTTGCCTCGTTCCTGGAGAACCAGACACTGATCACGGCGCATCCGCGGATCGGACGACGCTGTGGAAACTTCTTCATGGCGGTCGACTTGCTGAGTCGTCGGCCGCCGCTGATGTCGCGGAGGAGAGTGCACTGTAGTTGCACCACCTCCGGTTTTCTCTCCACCGGCTCGCAACGGATCGATGGGCTTCCGCTGAGAGGGCCCTGCCTCTTGTGGTCCATCCTTATTAGCGAAGCCGATAAGGCTCTGGATAGTAGCTCGCCACTCCTCCATCTTCTCCGGGGCGGGAGGAAAATCGAGGAGCAGCTGCGCATGTGCCAAGGCTTCCGCTGGCGTAGGTGGCGGCGACAGGTGCGAAGTACGTGAGGTGCTCTGACTCCTAACCAAGTTAGAAGGAGCACCGCCACGGTCACGCGACCGCGCGCCACCTTCGCCGGCAGCTCGGTGTGCATGCTGGTCCCGCGCATCTTGGGATCTATGAGCAGAAACCTTTTCGTAGGGACGCCCCGAACCACCAGCGCCATGATGTCGCTCGTCTCACACGACCTGGGCAGGTTGCGAGGCTCGCGGCGGCGTGGGAGCTCCAGCAGGCGCTCTTTGATCCCTAGAGTTTGTTGTGCCACCCGTAGGCAACACAACGCCATCTCTAGATCCAGCGGCGCGCAAGTTACCAGTGCCACTGCGAACGATACCGCTCACTTGGCTTGGATCACCAGAACGCCGCGGGGGTTCCAGTCCTCTTCCTTCTGCACCCACACCATCGCCTGTCTGCGAAGGCGCGGGCAAAACGGACCCGGACGGTTGTGCTGTCGCGATGTTCTTCTTCTTGGGCGGCATGATGAAGGAACTAGGGCGTCGACCACCAGATCAGGTTCACGCAACCTTCAATCCCCCTACCTGGCGCGCCAAAGATGTCGGGGCACGACACCTATGGGATCCCGAGAGACCCCTTTACGATTCGGCGGGGGGAGAGGTACACGCAAAGAGCAGAACCGGTGATCGACGCGTGAGGTTTTTACCCAGGTTCGGGCCGCTGATTAGCGTAAAACCCTACTCCTGCTTTGTGTTCTTATTGATGTTCTTGAGCCCAGCCTTCAGGAGCGCTCGCAATGAACAGTACGTTCAAAGAGCAGCTACGCATGCAGAATGGGCCAGAAGTTCTCCTCCTCTGTAGCAGTTGCCTTGGGCCTCCTTTTATATGCTCAAAGGGGTCTCCACAGTGGCAAAATGTACATACATTGAGGTGTAAAGTAGCTACAGGGTATCATACCTAACCCCTGATGGATTAGGACAGGCGCATTTAATGCACCGTGAGGTGTCCGTTTAGGTGTCCTCACTTTCTTGGGGATGGAAAAAGGGGCCATCCCATCAGCACCGCTTAAGCTCTCCTCCACTGGCGCGCCGCCACGCATCCATGGAAGGAGCCAGAATGGCAGGCTCGTCACTGTGCCGAAGCGGTGGCACAGTGGCAGAATCTCGCCAGGCGCCGAAATTTGCTGGGCGCCAAGCCTTGCCGGGCGCCAAGCCTTGCCGAACGCCGAGCCTTGCCGGGCGCCGATCCTTGCCGGGCTCCTCAGGCCACCCCGGCAAGGATCTTGCCGGGGAGGCTGGCCTTCGATTTCCAGCTTTGCTTATTTGCTGATTCTCAGATCTCTGACTTGATAATTTCCTTGATGACTTAAATCGACCTCGAGCTGATCCCGGCAAGCCTTGCCGCGAGGATGGCTACAACTACCCGTGCACAAGTAAGGGGTACTAGTGGCCCAATACTTAGTACACCGACACTTCTGGTCATGACACAGCGGTGGGCTCGGCAATGACATCCGTCCTGCCAAGCTCGTGGTCTTGGTCTTGTTACATTGGAATGGAAACCTTTGGGGGATTCCTTGGGAACCTGTGTCTGTCCTTGCCTCCTTAGCACCGAAAGAGAAACTGCCTCCTCTGTGCCCGCTAGCGCCCACCTGGCCTTGGTCGTCATGGCTCACGTCATCATATCCTCGTGAGGCTGGGTACCTGCATAGAAATCTCCACTCCTCGGGAGGCAACTTGGGGAGGCCGCTCCTCTGGTGATCTTGATGTCGTCCACCTCACGAGGCTGGGGGCCCCCGCGAGGGTCTTGCCTTGGAGTCGTTGTAGCTGGGCCGTACCAAGACATTGATGGGCCCACGCGTCGGGCGGTAGGCAGGCAGATCTGGGTACCCCCGATCCCAGAACGCCGATAGGTCTCCATCTCTGTCTTGGCATTGGAAACTGCGGCAAGGTTATCGGTTACCTCCTTGAGTTTTTCTGTCGCGTCCAGGGCTTGTGACTCAATAGCTTTCTTATGGCTATCCTCCAGGTCTTTGAATCGCTGCTGAACGAGACCTTCCAGCTCATCATCCTTGTTGCGCAGAGTGTCGGACAGATCCTGTTCACGAACAGCAAGATCTTTGGCCTTGGTGTTGAGCTCCGCTTCACGCTCTGACAGCTTGTTGTCGCGAGCTCTTGCCCTCTCCATAGCAGCGGCCATCCTCTCTTCTTGATCTCTGAGTTCGCAGGATCGAGTATTATACCAAGTGCGCAGCTCTTCCGCCTTATCCTTCAGTTGCTGGGTGGCCACATCCTGAGCCCTGCGCTCCTTTTGGACCACCTGCCACCTCTAGTCATACCTCTCCCGCATTTCCTTAAGCTCTGCATCCACCAATTCCAGAAATGCCAAGTCCTTGGAATGGTCAGCAGAAACATTTGCTTCTTGGGCCCTCTGGATCAAGGGAGCAAGGATACAGCTAATCTCCTCGTCAAAGTTCACCCCGGCAAGAGACGATGAACCGGGGGCTGCCGGGGGAGGTTGGATTACCACCATCGCCAAACTGCTTATGGAAGGAGCCGCTCTCAAGTGCGATGCATCGCTCTGGAGGGGTATCTTTTCCTCAACTTCCATGATGGGGCCAGTCGAAATTACAGGGTTTTCCCCTTCTACTTCGGTGGTTGCTTGGATGTCCTTGTGGGCTTCGAAGCGTCCTTCCTCAGTGGCAATTCTGAGGGCCTCCGCAGCGGCATCTTTCCCTATGTCAGCCACTTCTTCCAAGAGTTCTTTCTCTTCGGGAATGGGGACTGTAAGGGAGTGAGGGCAAGAATAGTATAGAAATCAGCAATTTAAATCAAGAATTGAGAAATGCAGAAGTTTTCGACAAGATTTCAAGGGAGGATAATTTACATGCTGGCAGCTGGTGGGAAGAGACCTCTCCTTCCCCGACGACGCCTGTTGCCGGCAGGCGATCGACATTCACTTCCTCCATGGGGGTAACCTCGGCGCGGATAGACCCGACAGAAGGAGCCCTTACCGGGGATTCTCTCCCCTGAGTATTGCTCACGGTAGGGGCTGAAGCAGCTGATGTCTGTTGTCGGGCTTCTTCCTGAAAGTTCTCTCTAGCTCCCTTGGCGGGCGGCAGAAGAATTTCAACATGGCCACTGGCAGACGCGGTCTGGCCCATGCCTTCCCGCAGAGGGCTGGCCCAGGGGCTCCATGCTGGATCACCCTCGGCAATCCTTGCCGGTCCAGCGCCCGACGTCGCCCCAGCTCCTTCATCATCTTGGGGCCAAGGTCTCTTCATCCCTATCAAGGCCAGCGAACACAAGATCAATCAAGGATCAAAGGAAAGCATTAAGAGTTATGGAATTATGAGATTCTTCCTTACTCTGAATCATCAAACATGGCGTCCATCTCGTACACCAGTGGCGGGGGGATTCTCTGCCTCTTTTGAGTGGCGTTGGAGTCCTGCTCGCTACGGGGCTCGACGATGGCGTGGGATCAACGCCCGTCATAGTCCTTTGCCGAGGAGGTGGTGATGGGACTCGGGCAAGGCGAGCTGAATGGTGGCGAGAGGTGTCCTCCTTGGTGCTCTTGGCGGTTGCCTTCTTCACCTTGGGTGCAGCCCGAGACAAAGACCCGGCCACCAGCTCTTGGCTACCTCTCTTGCAGAGCTGGCGCTTCTGCTCCAGAGCTTGAGGGCCCGCCTCGAGCCCCTCCTCCTCCTCGGGCACCGTGGCAGCATCTGCCCCGGCAGCTCCGGCCCCGGCAGCCGCAGCATCTAGCGCCTCAAGCTCGGCAATCTCCTCATCAGCATGCTCCTCCTCTGAAGGGTTCCCTTCATCGCCATCGCCAGCAGCCGCGGCAGCCTTAAGCCTTTGGGCTTCTTCAAGCCTACTGCAGATATACTTCTGCTCCTCTTTAGTCATGCCTTTGGTGAAGTCTTTCTCCTTTCTGGTCGCCTTCTCCTCCAAACTCGAAGTCCAGCTCATCTCCTCCTCCAAGCTAGGCAATGGCCAGTCTGCCTTAACCCCAGTGGCGTTGCAGTCTGGCATCCACTTGAGGATCTGGTCTCTGGCAGATTTGATATGCAGCGGGATGATCCTTGCTGGCAGATGGAAGGTGCCGGACTTGTGGAACAACTGTTCACACAACCAGGCATGGTTCATGACCGTCAAATTGTTGGCAAGGCCAGGATACAACCGCATCTAGTCCGCAGCATTCTTATACTCCCAAGCAAAATGGTCCCTTTGCTGCAGTGGCGCAATACGGCGCCGGAGGAAATCAGTGCCTACATGCTCAATGTTGAGCCCGACAGCTTTGAGGCGAGCAACCCTGTTCAGAACTGGGCATAGCTCCTTGTCTGTTTTGCGCAGATCGCTCCAATCCTTGCCGCGCACCACACACTTGGTTCGCGGCGAGCAGAAAGAAGGGGCTTCCGGGTCCTGGATCCAGCACCAATCGCCCCTCCACTCTTCCCACTTGCCGTGCAGTTGCCCCCCAAGGCAATGCCAATCTTCTCGCCTCCCCCGCGGGATCCATGATATATTTCCCGAAAGGTATTTATCTTTGATGCAGGGGATGTAGAAGTGACGGAACAGATCAACATTGGGGGCGACTCCAACGAAGTTCTCACAGAAGTGAGCAAACACTGCCATGCACGTCATTGCATTTGGCGTGAAATCCAGCAAACGGAATCCAAAAGAATACATCATTGCACTGAAAAAGTCAGAGAAGGGAGGAGAAAGCCCGCAGTAGAAATAAGCGCAGAAGAACGGGTATGAATCACTCGGAACCTTGGACCCTTCAGGGAGGACAACTGGATCTTCATGCCCTTTGGTTTTCCTCCCCCACATCAAGGCATACCTCTGGATCAAGGTGTTGCCATCCAAGTTCGACGGCGAGAAAACCACGTTTCCCTGCCGCAGGGCCAGCTCCTCTGCCTCTCTATTCTTCTCTTCCGCCTTCTGATCCTCGGGATTGGCCGCCTGTTTTCCCTTCATGGCGCTCTTCTTGCGCCCCATTTCCTCGAGCAATGAGGAGAGAAAATTTTGGTATGGAGGAAGAAGGAAGTGGTGGCGGCAGAGGCAGTTTTGGCCATACTTTTAGATCACGGGCGAAAAGTGAGCGATCGCGGTGCAATCGCGGCCTTGAGGCCTCCCCGTGACGCAATGCCTGAAAAAATGCTAACTGCCGCTAATCGCGCGATTGCCCGCGAAAGGGTGCGATTTGACTTTGCGTTCGCTTCAGTTTCGCTGGGATGGGCCGAAATTCTGAAAGAGAGGCCCAAATAGAGGTCAGCCCAAATCTCTAGCACTTCCTCCACGAAACCTAGCCTCGTCTCTCCATTCCCTTCCCTCCCTCCCACCGAAAAGGTTGTGGCGGCTGCGCCGTTCTTCCTAGCTGCGGTCGGCTTCGCTGGAAACCGGATCCGGTGACGGGAGAGGCGGCAAGGCAGCAAGGTGGCGAGGCAGCGACCACGGCAAGGCAGTAAGGCAGCGACCACGGCAAGGGAGCTTGGGCCTCTGCATGACAATGACTTTGCGACCACGGCAAGGCAGCAAGGCAACGACCACGGCAAGGCAGCCGGCGACGAGGGGCCTCAGATTCTATCTATCATTTGTTCATTTGTTGATTCAACAAGAGCAGCACGACAGGCTCTTAGATTGCATTGCAAACTTGTAGGTTCAGGTAATATCGGTTCAGGTTGTACGTTCAGGTTCAGGTGGTGCCAAATGTTGATGAAGAACAACCTGAAGATGAAGATCAAGAACAAGAGCTAGCTCTGACCATCAACTTCTGCTCTCTGCTTCCTCAGCTTTAGAAAATCCTCTGTTTTCTGCTGAAAATCTCCTGTTTTTGAGATAAATATGAACGTGTACATGCACATGTTACTGTTCCCGCGAACTGGGTTAGCGGCCGCTATCTCCGGCTATAGCGTCTATAGCGTTTGCATGAGCCAGCCGCAAAATGGGTTAGCCCGCGATCTTAAAGTTTGGTTTTGGCTTGAGGAGGAAGATGAAGTGAAAGGGGCGAGGGGGGTGAATGAGCCACGCTCCTTCGTGTCTCCTCTATTTTATTGGGAAAACGTGAAGGGGCTGGCTCAGCAACTATCCCTCCCCCTGTAAAAACCGCCTTTTTCAGGCGCGCTCCCCCAGTAAACGCTGCAAAACCACGACCGCACGACCCGCGATAATTATGCGAGGCGGACGTGTGATTGATAAAGCAGTAAAGTCATTCCACGTGGACAGGAGGTTTCTGCCGCGTGTCTGTGCACTTCTTGGGGCCCTAACCCAATGCACTCGCAACACGTTTGGCTCAGGCCCGGGGGCTACTGTCGGTGTACACAAACAGGGGTGTTTGTTTCCCCCTGACCCATGCACAGACCGGCAGAGCCTTTAGGCGAACCACCTCTTTGCCAAAGCAAATCAAAGAGAGAATTAAGAAACACAAGACAGCAGGATATCACCTTGGGAAGGCCTCCCTTGCCGGGCAGGAGAGCCTGGCCAGGTCGAGACCGCCCCGAGGACAAGTCCAGGTTTGCCTCGGCAGGTCTGCCGGGGCCGCCAAGGCCAAGCCCCGCCAAGCTCTTTCAACGAGGAATCCCCACCAAGACGCCAGCGCTCCACCTCATCGCACCCAAGTCACTCGTCCATGCGGTGTCAAGGTGTTAAGCAACCAGGTGTATCCTCTTGAGCACGTGGCAGCATCAAGGAGAAGAGTACTTTATTGACACCCGTCCAGGAGGCGTGTCAAGCTGATAAGAAGAGGCAAATCAGCGGCGTGATACGCTTGTCAGGATTTGCCCTCAACACGACACCTCTCAGTGTATTAAATGCATTTTGTCTTAACTGCTAGAGTTAGGTATGATAGCACTATTAGCTATGTAATCACACCCAAATGACTGTTTTGCCATTGTGGTTGCCCCTTAGCCTATAAAAGGAGGCCCGAGGCACCTTATAGCATAGCGAATTTACTTTTCTTTCAAAAGGATATATCAACCTGTAGTGAAACCGGGCCAAATCCCTCTGGTGAAGCTATATCCAACTACTTGTTAATAGCGGATTGGCTATTGGTCGATCAAAAGCTAGCAAGAGGTTCGAACACTTCGACCCCCAGTGTCGGTGGAAACGACACCTATGGGATCGCGTGGACCCCTTTACGGTTCGGCAGGGATGAGGAGTGCGCAAAGAGCAGATCTAGCGATCAACACGATGGATTTTTGCCCAGGTTCGGGCCGCTGAGAAGCGTAAAACCCTAGTCCTGCTTGTCTGTGTTTATCTTGTGTTCTTCTTCCCTTGGACTAGATACTATGTGTGTCCAGTCCAAAAAGTCCGAATCCTTCCACAGTACGCCTCGGGCCTCCTTTTATATGTCAAAGGGGTCGCCACAGTGGCACACAGGAGGTGGAAAGTATCTATAGTGTACAAGTTTATCGCCTGACATCATAGGACAAACGCATTTAATGCACTGCCTACGTGCCCTCTTGCTTTATCGGGGACGGCAACAGAGCCCGTCCCGTCCATCGCTGCCTCGCCTTGCTTCGACGCGCGTCTAAGCTGACGAGGCATGCAGCGCCATGCTGGCAGGCTAGCTGCTGTGCTGGTGCGTTGACAGGGCCTTCACAAAGATCTGCCAGCCACCACGCAGGTGCTTGGCTAGTTGGCTTAGAAGCTGCATGCTGCCACGTAGGTGCTCGCCTAGTTGGCGGGCTGGTCGTCGCATCGGAACGGCCGTGGGATAGCGAAACGTTGGCAGGTGCGGGCCTGGCCGCGGCCCCGCTGATGCTCCCGGCAAGGGTCTTGCCGGGGTCTCGCCTCCGTCCCCGGCAAGGATCTTGCCGGGGGTCTTGTGGCTGTCCCCGGCAAGGATCTTGCCGGGGGTGTTGTGGCTGTCCCCGGCAAGGATCTTGCCGGGGGTCTTGTGGCCATCCCCGGCAAGGATCTTGCCGGGGGTCTTCGTCTTCTGGTCCTTATCTAGACTCGCAGGCCTTTGGTCTTCACAAAGATCCGCATGCCACCAGGCAGGCGCCCCTGAGTCTTGGTTTCGGTGTTGTCGATGGTGTCAGAACTCTCAGGCTCATGGGTGGCGGCCTTGCTAGTGTGGGGCAGGCCGTCCCGGCAAGGTTCTTGCTGGGGCTACGTAGGCCCCTCCGGCAAGGGTGTTGCCCCGGGGGGGGGAGAAGTCCATCCTGCCCCTTTGCTCTTCACGCCTCTGGCTTGAGTGCTGCCTTGGCAGTCTCGTACCTTTCCTTCCTCTGCCCCGCCGAGCATGGCCGCAAGTGTGGCTACGACTGCCTGTGCACAAGTAAAGGGGTACAAAAAGGCCCCTACATTTGTACACCGACAGGAGCCCCCGGGCCTGGGCCACACATAAGCGTGAAGCGTTGTTGGGCCAGGCCCAGAACGGTGCACGGGCATGCGTGGCAGAGTTTTAACCGCGGTAACTTCTTCGCCAGTTGCGCTTCCCCACGATCCGCATTGAGTGCGTGACATGGGGGTCGTGCGTGGAACGGTCGCAACATGCCTATGTCACCTCGCGGTGAACAGTAAAGAGGCGGCCCGCAACTTCCCCATAAAAAAGAGGAAGCCGCAGGGGCGCTGCTCATTTACAAAGTGGACTCGAGTCGTGGCCTTCATGGCACCCGTGCCCCACGATCACGGGGTGGGAAACGGTCGTCCCACTTGTCTCCCCAATTTCGGCTCGCCCGTCACGTGTCCTTCATGCCTCATGCAGGGTAGGTGGCAGATACGGAGGGCACGGGCCTTAACGCCGGGGCGGGAAGCCGGGCGTTGCTGATTGGAGCAGCGGGTCGGTCTTGATTCCCTGCGCCTCTGGCGGCCGGATTGGTCGAGTGGGGCGGCCGCCCTTAGGTTGGGGGGCCGAGCCCCGGCCCCGCCCCTCTATAAAAAAGGGAAGAGGGACGGCGTTCTTCTGCATTCATCTTCTTCCTGCTTGGTCCCTTTCCTTCACTCGTCATGGTGAGGGGGCGCGCCGGCGCTCCAATGGCGGCGACGAGGGCTTCTGCTCGACAGCGTGTCCCCCCTCCTCCAGAGCTCATGGCGGCGGAGCCCGCCGTGAGAGGAAGAGGGAGGGGGCGAGGTCGAGGCCGCCGTGGCGCTCGGGGGAGAGGAGGACGGGGCGGCGCACTGGCCGCTCTTCCGCCAATGGCTCCCCCTCCAATGGAAGGCCATGTCGGAGACCAGCCCCGCGAGTTCTTCATCAGGCTATACAAACCAGTGTGCGGTCACCTCCGCCTCCCCACCCCGTTTGCTCGGGTAATGGAGCTTGACCCGCCACAGGCCTTGAGGTTGCGTATGAGGGGTTGCGGGAACGGCGGCATGTGGGTCAACATCGACTTCCCCGCCCCTCACGTTATGTACTTCCGCCGTGGGTGGAAGACCTTTGCCCGTGCCCATAGCCTATCGAAGGGGCATGTTCTCCAATTCAAATTAATGGAGAATGGCCTACTCTCCGTCAAGGTCTTTGGGCGCTCGGGAATCCGCTTAGGGTGCTGCGTGGAGAGCTCCACAGACAACAAAACCTCCTCCTCGAGCGACAGTGACGAGGAGGACAGCTACAGCGATGACGACGGTAGCGGGACGGAGGACGCCGATTCCGACTCCGGCTAACCATCAGTGGCAGCACCATCCTCGGCCTCGTGCCTTGCCGAGGGCCATCCCCACCATGCTCTCCATCGGCGCGTCCCCCGTCGCCTCTTTTTTGCCTTCACCTGCCGCACCTGGGAGGAAAGGGGCAAGAACGGAGATTACGGGGCACTCATCTTTCTTTTAACTTGTAGGCACTTGCCAAATCTTAATTTCTAAATAATGTAATCTCTCGAGCCCATGCATGTGTCCTGTAACATTCGTACTTGTATCAGCATGTCAGTGAAAAAGATCAGCCTTGCAGGGAACCCGTGCATGGATACATCCATGCAGAGGCGAAATGCCTCTTTAGTGCAAATAAATGAGTCCTCTCGGCAAGTTATCCTGCCGGTGCCCTTTGTTCCTGCCGGAGAATCACATCTGCCGGGTTACAGACAAAGGGTCCAGCCCCTCGTCACCCTTCTTTTAGCAAAGGCTACTACGACCATCCTGACCGAAGCAGCATTCGGGCCAGGGATGGGAGCACCCGAATTTAAAAGAGAGTGGCAAGGTTTTCTAATGCACAAGTCACAGGTTACGAACACGAATGGGCAAGAGGTGAACTTTATCTGTTTTCTTTTGCCGGGGATCACTGTGCCGGGCAGTCTTCCCAACTTCTTGCCGGAGCCGAGTCCTTGGCGGAATTGAGCGTCCTTGCCGCGGCTGGAAAGAAGGGAGGACAGGAGTATGGAACCTTGGCGGTCCATTGACATTTATTGGAATCAAAAAGCAGTACAATATCCTGGACAAGCATGCATATACGTATACACATAAACATGGAAATCAACGGGAAACTGTACATACTAAAGGTTTCTCTAACTGTGCACAGGGTCTGCGCCTGGCTTTGTACATAGGGTTATATGCCTTGCCGGCAAGGCTAGTACAAAAGGGGGTTGTCGGGGCTCCCGGCAACCGCGCCTTAGGGGTAAAACTTGCGAAGATGTTCGATATTCCAGGAATTGCTCACCGGAATGCCATCTTCGGTCTCCAGGCGGACTGCGCCGGGCCAGGTGACCCGTATTACCCGATAAGGGCCTTCCCACTTCGGCGTCAACTTGTTGGAATTCTTGGCCGACTGAACGTGCCGAAGAACAAGGTCGCCTTCCTCAAGGCTTCGGGCGTGAACCTTGCGGCCATGATAGTGGCGCAAGGCTTGCTGGTAGCGAGCAGCTCGCACAGCAGCCTGAAGACGATCTTCCTCAAGGAGCATCGCATCATCTTGGCACAACTGCTCTTGCTCAAGCTCATCATAAGCGAGCACTCGAGGTGACCCGTATATGAGTTCCGTGGGGAGAACTGCTTCTGCCCCGTATACCAGGGCAAAGGGTGTCTGGCCAGTGGCTCGATTTGGCGTCGTTCTGATTGACAAAAGAACCGTTGGCAACTCATCAATCCAGCACCTTCCACACTTGTGTAGCCTGTCAAAAGTTCTGGTCTTGAGGCCTCGCAACACTTCTGCATTCGCCCTCTCGACCTGGCCGTTACTTCTGGGATGAGCAACAGAAGCAAAACAAACCTTGCTGCCGAGGTCTTGGATGTACTTCATGAAGGTGTGGCTCGTGAACTGTGTGCCATTGTCGGTGATGACTCTATTTGGCACACCAAAACGGCAGACTAGTCCTTTGAAGAACTTGACGGCTGATTGTGCTGTCACCTTCCTCACCGGTTCCACTTCCGGCCACTTTGTGAACTTGTCGATTGCGACGTATAAGTACTCAAAGCCCCCGATAGCACGGGGAAAGGGGCCCAGTATGTCGAGCCCCCAGACCGAAAATGGCCAGGAAAGAGGGATTGTCTGAAGAGCTTGAGCTGGTTGGCGGAGTTTCTTTGAATGGAACTGACACGCTTCACACTTGGTTACTAGTGCAGTTGCATCTTGGAGAGCAGTGGGCCAGAAGAAACCTTGCCGGAACGCTTTGCCAGCAAGGGCTCTTGACCCTATGTGGGAGCCACACATGCCTCCATGTATATCTGCCAACAGCTCCAGTCCGTCCTCCCGAGGAATGCACTTCAATTTCACGCCATTCGATCTCCTTCTGTATAGGGCATCATCCATGAACTGGTACATGCTGGACCGACGGGCTACTTTTTCTGCCTCTTCTTGTTCCTCAGGGAGTTCCCCTGTTTGGAGGAAACGAATGGTGCGCTGCGCCCATGCTGGAGCCTGGGGCTCGACGGCAAGGACTAAAGGCTCATCCCCGGCCGTAGGGGCAGCTGCTTCTACGGTCAGGGCTTGGGGCCCTGCCGGAGGCCGCTGCCCCCCGGCAAAGCCCGATCCCGGCAAGACAGAGTCTGCGCAAGTGGGCGAAGTCAAACAGAAGAAGGAGGTGATGCAGCACCCGGTTTATTTTGTCAGTTCCCTCTTGCAGGGGGCTAGATCAAGATATTCTGGTATACAGAAGCTACTTTTCGGCCTCCTTATGGCCTCGAGAAAGCTGCATCACTATTTCCAAGTGCATGCGATCACCGTCGTCACCCACCTCCCTTTGCAACGAATCTTGCACAACCCGGATGCAACTGGGAGGATTGTGGAGTGGGCGTTGGAACTGTCGAGCTTTGGCCTCAAGTTTGAAAGTACTTCAACAATCAAGAGCCGAGCCTTGGCAGAGTTCATAGCAGAATGGACCTCAACGCCCGATGAAGAAATTCAAGAAACCACCCTTCCCGGCAAGGAGACGAGCTGTGATTTGGATTATGTACTTTGATGGAGCTTTCTCACTGCAAGGTGCTGGTGCCGGCGTGCTACTCGTCGCACCCACCGGAGAGCGCCTCAAGTACATAGTCCAGATGCACTTTCCCCGGGAAAAATCAACGAACAACACTACGGAGTACGAGGGATTGCTTGCTGGTCTCAGGATCACGGTAGACCTCGGAATCAGGAAGCTCATCGTCAGGGGTGATTCGCAGCTTGTCGTCAAACAAGTTAACAAGGATTACCAGAGCCCGTTGATGGAGGCCTATGTGGATGAAGTGAGGAGGTTGGAGGAGCGTTTCGACGGTCTACAAGCAGAGCATGTTCCCCGAGCGGAGAACAGCATCGCCGACGACTTGTCGAAACGTGCTGCCCTCAAGTTGCCTGTGGAACCAGGTACCTTTGTGCTTCAATTAACCCAGCCATGCCAAAGATGTCAATGGAAACGACACCTATGGGATCGCGTGGACCCCTTTACGGTTCAGCAGGGATGAGGAGTGCACAAAGAGCAGATCTAACGATCAACACGATGGATTTTTACCCAGGTTTGGGCCGCTGAGAAGCGTAAAACCCTATTCTTGCTTGTCTGTGTTTATCTTGTGTTCTTCTGCCCTTGGACTAGCTACTATGCATGTCCAGTCCAAAAAGTCCGAATCCTTCCACAGTATGCCTCGGGCCTCCTTTTATATGTCAAAGGGGTCACCACAGTGACACACAGGAGGTGGAAAGTATCTACAGTGTACAAGTTTATCGCCTGACATCATAGGACAAACGCATTTAATGCACTGCCTACGTGCCCTCTTGCTTTATCGGGGACAGCAACAGAGCCCATCCCGTCCGTCGCCGCCTCGCCTTGCTTCGACGCGCGTCCAAGCTGACGAGGCATGCAGCGCCATGCTGGCTGGCTGGCTCTTGTGCTGGTGCGGTGACAGGGCCTTCACGAAGATTTGCCTGCCACCACGCAGGTGCTTGGCTAGTTGGCTTAGAAGCTGCATGCTGCCACGCAGGTGCTCGCCTAGTTGGCGGGCTGGTCGTCGCATCGGAACGGCCGTGGGGCAGCAAAACGTTGGCAGGTGCGGGCCTGGCCGCGGCCCCGCTGATGCTCCCGGCAAGGGTCTTGCCGGGGTCTTGTGGCTGTCCCCGGCAAGGATCTTGCCGGGGGTCTTGTGGCCGCCCCCGGCAAGGATCTTGCCGGGGGTCTGGTGGCCATCCCCGGCAAGGATCTTGCCGGGGGTCTTCGTCTTCTGGTCCTTATCTAGACTCGCAGGCCTTTGGTCTTCACAAAGATCCGCATGCCACCACGCAGGCGCCCCTGAGTCTTGGTTTTGGCGTTGTCGATGGTGTCAGAACTCTCAGGCTCATGGGTGGCGGCCTTGCTAGTGTGGGGCAGGCCGTCCCGGCAAGGCTCTTGCCGGGGCTACGTAGGGCCCCCCCGGTAAGGGTGTTGCCTCGGGGGGGAGTCCATCCTGCCCTTTGCTCTACACGCCTCTGGCTTGAGTGCTGCCTTGGAAGTCTCGTACCTTTCCTTCCTCTGCCCTGCCGAGCATGGCCACAGGTGTGGCTACGACTTCCCGTGCACAAGTAAAGGGGTACATAAAGGCCCCTACTTTTGTACACCGACACCCAGCATTTGTAAGCCCACGTTGCTTTCCCCAAGGCATCCTTGTCGGGCTAGAGCGCATCGAGCCTTCTTATACCTCCAGATCAATCCACCAAAGCAGGAGTAGGGTTTTACACTGTAATGCAGCCCGAACCTGGGTAAAAGAGAAGGAGTCCATCGCCGTGTTGTCCCCCACTGCTTCTGCTCTTTGTGCAACGTGGTCGTCCCCATGCCGAACCACAAAGGGGCACCTCTGCCCCATAGGTGATCGTGCTTCCACGCCGATAATCTATGACAATATAACTTCTATGTGAATATAAGAAAACATGATTCATTACGTTGTCTTCCTTGTCCAATGTCAACAATTTTGACATAAAATACTTAATGGGGGCTGATACGTCTACAACGTATCTATAAAATTTTTATTGTTCCATGCTATTATATTATCCATCTTGGATGTTTTATATGCATTAATATGCTATTTTATATTATTTTTTGGGACTAACCTATTAACCTAGTGCCCAGTGCCAGTTGCTTTTTTTCCTTGTTTTTGTCTTTTATAGAAAATCAATACCAAATGGAACGAAACTTTTTAAGGATTTTTCTTGGACCAGAAGACAACCACGAAGCTTCGGGAAGAGGCCAGAGGAGCCACGAGAGGGCCACAAGCCCTAGAGGCGCGCCCCCCAGGCTTGTGGGCCCCTCGTTACTCCCCTAACCCTAATTCCAGTTCCATAAATACCCAAATATTCCCCCTATACCAGAGGGCACACCAAAAATACTTTTCTGTCGCCGCAAGCTTCTGTTCTCGTGAGATCCCATCTTGGGGCCTTTTCCGGCACTCTGTCGGAGGGGGATTCAATCATGGAGGGTCTCTACACCAACCTTGCTGCCCCTCCGATGATATGTGAGTAGTTTACCACAGACCTACGGGTCCATAGCTAGTAGCTAGATGGCTTCTTCTCTCTCTTTTATCTTCAATACAATGTTCTCCTCAGTGTTCTTGGAGTTCTACCCGATGTAATCTTCTTTTGCGGTGTGTTTGTTGAGATCCGATGAATTGTGGGTTTATGGTCAGATTATCTATGAATAATATTTGAGTCTTTTCTGAACTCTTTTATGCATGATTAAGATAGCTTTGTATTTCTCTCCGATCTATTGATTTGGTTTGGCCAACTAGATTGATCTATCTTGCAATGGGAGAGGTGCTTTGTTTTGGGTTCAATCTTGCGGTGTCCTCACCCAGTGACAGTAGGGGTAGCAAGGCACATATTTGTATTGTTGTCATTAAGGATAAAAAAATGGGGTTTTTACCATATTTGTTGGATCTATCCCTCTACATAATGTCATCTTGCTTAAGGCGTTACACCGTTCTTGTTAACTTAATACACTAGATGCATGCTGGATAGCGGTCGATGTGTGGAGTAATAGTAATAGATGAAGGTAGGAGTCGGTCTACTTGTCACGGACGTGATGCCTATATTGATGATCATTGCCTTGGATATCATCATAACTATGCGGTTTTCTATCAATTTCTCAATAGTAATTTGTTTACCCACCATATGTGTTCTTTCAAGAGAGAAGCCTCTAGTGAAACCTATGGCCCCCGGGTCTATTTTCCATCATATTGTTTTCAGATCTATAAAACAAAAATACCTTGCTGCAATTTATTTACCTTTATTTTATTTAGCACTTTTATTTATCTTTTATATCAATATCTATTCGATCTCACTCTTATTAGTAACCGTCAAGGGACTGACAACCCCTTTTTCGCGTTGTGTGCAAGTATTTGTTAGTTTGTGCAGGTGCATCTATTGGGGACTTGTGTGTTCCTCCTACTGGATTGATACATTGGTTCTTAACTAAGGGAAATACTTATCTCTACTTTGTTGCGTCATCCGTTCCTCTTCAAGGGAAAAGTCAACGCAAGTTCAAGAAGTAGCAGGAAGAATTTCTAGCGCCGTTGTCGGGGAGGATCTACATCAAGTCTACCAAGTACCTATCATAAACTCTCATCTCTTGCATTACATTATTTGCCATTTGCCTCTTGTTTTCCTCTCCCCCACTTCTAAAACATTTTCAAAAAAATTCAAAAATATTTGCCTTTTTATTCGCCTTCTTTCCATTCATCTTTTCGTTTGCTTTTTGTTTGCTTGTGTGCTAGATCGCTTGCTTTGAACCTATCATCATGAGTGATTTCGGTATGGCAGAAACTGATGATGGGAGAACTCCCAAAATTGGATGTTCTACAAATCTGGATGCTAAAACTTTTGTCATGGGACAAGGGAATGTTATAGGAAAGGAAACCATCCAAGAATTCTTTAATTGCGTTGGAGCTTTGACTTGTGATGATGTTCCTATACTTAAAATAACTAAAACTTATGCAGAAGCTATTTCAGCACTTGTTCTTAAACTTGAGAAAAAAATTATTCGTACTCATCCTACTTTGCAAAGATTATTTTACAAGTTGCCTGTTATAAAAGATCTTAGAGCTAAGAAAATAGCTACCCTTGTCCTTATGAATGAGTTTGATTACATAGTGCGGGAAGCTAGGGAGATCTTTGATTTTTATGGAATGAACCATGAAAAACCGGTAATAGATGAGATCCTTTACAATAGTGATTATTTATTAAGGCATTTGCTTGGCAATGACCGCATCTTTGGTGAGAATCTTAAAAAGGAGATCCCCGTTTTGGATATGATCCAACAAGTTTTCAATGATGTTAATCAACTATATTCTTGGATTGTAGCCGGTAATAAAAGGGGATATACGGATGGGTAACTTGATAGTGCTAAAATTTCTATGGATGATGTGTTTCATGTTATATTTGAACAACCTCCTGACAAAAACACATCTATGGAAGACAAGAAGAAAGATGACAATACCTAGATCTATGCACTATGCCTAGCTAGGGGCGTTAAACAATAGCGCTTGTTGGGAGGCAACCCAACTTTATTTTGTGTTTTTTTCTTCTGTTCTTGAATAAATATGCAATATTACTTCTGTAATAATTGTGTTTTAGTGTTTTAGTTAGTGTTTGAGCCAAGAAAGACCTTTGGGATGCTTTGGTATATCGTTGATTTGAATTTGCTGAAAAACATAAATTTTGCGCCCAGTAGCAGAATTGTTAAAATTCACTGGAGCGTGGAAAAACTCTGAATTGTTTACACAAGATTGATATATAAATTTCCTCTGTTGTCCTAAATTTTCAAAAAAAATTGAGTTACAGAAGTATGACTATAATTCTGGTCTTTACAGATTGTTCTGTTTTTGACAGATTCTATTTTTGATGTATTGTTTGCTTATTTTGATGAATCTATGGGTAGTATCGGGGGGTATGAGCCATGGAGAAGTTAGGATACAGTAGATATAATTAAAATATAAAATTGGAATGAGTTCACAACAGTACCTAAAAGTGGAGATTTGTTTTTATCATACTAACGGATCTCACGAGTTTTTTGTTGAGTTTTGTGTTGTGAAGTTTTCAAGTTTTGGGTGAAGTTTTGATGGACTATGGAATAAGGAGTGGCAAGAGCCTAAGCTTGGGGATGCCCAAGGCACCCCAAGGTAATATTCAAGGACAACCAAGCATCTAAGCTTGGGGATGCCCCGGATGGCATCCCCTCTTTTGTCTTCAATCCATCGGTAAAATTACTTGAGGCTATATTTTTATTCACCACATGATATGTGTTTTGCTTGGAGCGTCTTGTATTATATGAGTATTTGCTTTTTAGTTTGCCGCAATCATCCTTGCTGTACACACCTTTTGAGAGGGACACACATTAATCGTGAATGTATTAGAATACTCTATGTGCTTCACTTATATCTTTTGAGCTAGGTAGTTGCTCTAGTGCTTCACTTATATCTTTTTAGAGCACGGCGGTGGTTTTATTTTGAAGAAATTGATGAACTCTCATGCTTCACTTATATTATTTTGAGAGTCTTAAAAATAGTATGGCAATTTTCTTAGGTTATGAATTTGGTCCTAATATGATGGGTATTTAAGAAGGAAATAATAAAAACTTTCATGAAGATCATTGAATATATGAGAAGTTTGATTCCTTGCATTTGTTTTCAGATATGAAGATGGTAATATTAGAGTCATGCTAGTTGGTAATTGTGGATTAGTAAAAATACTTGTGTTAAGGTTTGTGATTCCCGAAGCATGCACGTATGGTCTCTCGTTATGCGATGAAGTTAGAGCATGATTTCTTTTTGATTGTCTTCCTTATGAGTGGCGGTGGGGGACGAGCGATGGTCTTTTCCTACCAATTTATCCCCCTAGGAGCATGCGTATTAGTACTTTGTTTCGAGGGCTAATAAATTTTTGCAATAAGTATGTGAGTTCTTTATGACTAATGTTGAGTCCACGGATTATACGCACTCTCACCCTTCCATCATTGCTAGCCTCTTCGGTACCGTGCATTGCCCTTTCTCACCTTGAGAGTTGGTGCAAACTTCGCTGGTGCATCCAAATCCTGTGATATGATACGCTCTTTCACACATAAGCCACCTTATATCTTCCTAAAAACAGCCACCATACCTACCTATTATGGCATTTCCATAGCCATTTCGAGATATATTTCCATGCAACTTCCACCATTCCGTTTATTATGACATACACCACCATTGTCATATTGCTTTGCATGATCATATAGTTGGCATCGTATTTTTGGCTTGGCCACTGTTCATGTTTTTTTATACATGTCACACTAGATCATTGCACATCCCGGTACACCGCCGGAGGTATTCATATAGAGTCATATTTTTGTTCTAGTATCGAGTTGTAATTCTTGAGTTGTAAGTAAATAAAAGTGTGATGATTATCATTATTAGAACATTGTCCCATGTGAGGAAAGGATGATGGAGACTATGATTCCCCCACAAGTCGGGATTAGACTTCAGACTTAAAATAAAAAAAAGGGAAAGAAAAATAAAATAAAATAAAAAGAGGCCAAAGAGCCCAAAAAGAAAAAAAGGAAGAAAAAAATGAGAGAAAAAGAGAGAAGGGACGATGTTACTATCATTTTCCACACTTGTACTTCAAAGTAGCACCATGTTCTTCATATAGAGAGTCTCCTATTTTATCACTTTCATATATTACTAGTGGGAATTTTTCATTATAGAACTTGGCTTGTATATTCCAATGATGGGCTTCCTCAAAATGCCCTAGGTCTTCGTGAGCAAGCCAGTTGGATGCACACCCACTTAGTTTTCTTTTGATCTTTCATATAGCTCTAGTGCATCTATTGCATGGCAATCCCTACTCCTTGCATTGACATCAAGTGATGGGAATCTCCATAGCCCATTGATTAGCCTCGTTAATGTGAGACTTTCTCCTTTTTTGTCTTCTCCACACAACCTCCACCATCATATTCTATTCCACCCATAGTGTTATATCCATGGCTCACGCTCATGTATTGCGTGAAAGTTGAAAAATCTTGACAATATTAAAAGTATGAAACAATTGCTTGTCTTGTCATCGGGGTTGTGCGTGATAAATAATTTGTGTGATGAAGATAGAGCATGACAAGATTATATGATTTTGTTGGGATAACGTTCTTTGGCCATGATATTTTGAGAAGACATGATTGCTTTATTAGTATGCTTGAAGTATTATTGTTTTTATGTCAATATCAAACTTTTGTTTTGAATCTTATGGATCTGAATATTCATGCCACAATAACAAAGATTACTTGATAAACATGTTAGGTAGCATTCCACATCAAAAATTCTATTTTTATCATTTACCTACTCGAGGACGAGCATGAATTAAGCTTGGGGATGCTTGATACGTCTCCAACGTATCTATAATTTTTTATTGTTCCATGCTATTATATTATCCATCTTGGATGTTTTATATGCATTAATATGCTATTTTATATCATTTTTTGGGACTAACCTATTGACCTAGTGCCTAGTGCCAGTTGTTCCTTTTTCCTTGTTTTTGTCTTTTACAGAAAATCAATACCAAACGGAGTCCAAATGGAACGAAACTTTTTGAGGATTTTTCTTGGACCAGAAGACAACCCACAGGCTTGTGGGCCCCTCGGGACTCCCCTAACCCTAATTCCAGCTCCATAAATACCCAAATATTCCCCGTATACCAGAGGGCACACCAAAAATACTTTGCCGCTGCCGCAAGCTTCTGTTCTCGTGAGATCCCATCTTGGGGCCTTTTCTGGCACTCTGTCGGAGGGGGATTCGATCATGGAGGGTATCTACACCAACCTTGCTACCCTTACGATGATGTATGAGTAGTTTACCACAGACCTACGGTCTGTAGCTAGTAGCTAGATGGCTTCTTCTCTCTCTTTGATCTAAAATACAATGTTCTCCTCGATGTTCTTGGAGCTCTACCCGATGTAATCTTCTTTTGCGGTGTGTTTGTTGAGATCCTACGAATTGTGGGTTTATGATCAGATTATCTATGAATATTATTTGAGTCTTCTCTGAACTCTTTTATGCATGATTAAGATAGCTTAGTATTTCTCTCCGATCTATTGATTTGGTTTGGCCAACTAGATTGATCTATCTTGCAATGGGAGAGGTGCTTTGTTTTGGGTTCAATGTTGCGGTGTCCTCACCCAGTGACAGTAGGGGTAGCGAGGCACGTATTTGTATTGTTGCCATTAAGGATAAAAAGATGGGGGTTTTACCATATTTCTTGGATCTATCCCTCTACATCATGTCATCTTGCTTAAGGCGTTACACCGTTCTTGTTAACTTAATACACTAGATGCATGCTGGATAGCGGTCGATGTGTGGAGTAATAGTAGTAGATGTGGCGCCCCCGACTCAATCGTGCACTAATCATACACGCAAACATGCATGATCAAGCACAGGGACTCACGGGAAGATATCACAACACAACTCTAACACAAATAAACGGAGATCCACAATATTACAGACCAGGGATCACAAAGATCCGAATACATAAGTTAGTCATAAAAATATTATCTGGGTATAGACATAGTTAGACAAGGTTTTGCCTTAAGAAGGCTAGCACAAACAATGACTCTAGATCAAAAGGCGAAGGCCTCCTGCCTGGGAGCCTCCGATCCTACTCCTGGTCGGCTGGTTCGATCCAGTAGTAAGTGCCGTCTGGACCCTCCTGGTAGTAAGCTCCTGAGGTGGCATCTGGCTCCGGGGCTCCATTGTCTGATGTATCATCAATGTGGGGTATGGGGAAAAAGAAGTAACAAAGCAACCGTGAGTACTCATCCGAAGTACTCAGCAAGCACGGATCTACACTACATATGCAACATTATCAAAGGAGAAAGGCTGTATATGTGGGCAGGGCTGCAGAGGTGCCAGAATAGAGAGAAGGCCTAGTCCTATCGAAGACTAGCATCTTCACGAAGCCATCATCTTGCAGCAATAGAAGAGAGTAGAATAGCATTTTATTAAGCAAACATGTTGAAGCAAGCCTAGAGATCCTTCCTCGACTCCCAGCGAGAAAGCGATCCCGAAGCTTCAATTAAGTAGCAAGTATCCAGTTCAAGTAGTAGATCGGGATACACAAACTGAGCGTCCTTTACCGTAGGACCGGCTATCGATAGATTATTCATCCCTGCAGGGGTGCACTACTATTACCCAACACGCTCGATCACCTCTGGCCGGACACACTTGCTGGGTAATGCCCGGCCTCGGGAGATCAACACGAAGCAGCGCCCTACCTAGGCTCAGTAGAGATGTCAGCACGCCGGACTAACCTATGCACCCAGAGGTCTTGGGCCATCGCCCTGGGCACCCTGCGCATTGCGAGACTGACCGGGGTGCAGGCGCGACACTGAACTCGTCAGTGAAGTATCCAGCCCAATCCCGACAATCAGCCCGCACGGTGAATCATGACGTCTGAAGAGCTTTCGGGAGAAACGTACATCGTAGAGGGCCCCATAACCATTATCCCGTGTGGTGGTAGTGCGTAAAGGGCACGACGACCCACTCAGATCACACACCCAAATCCAATAGGCTCATTTAGTAACACGCGGAGACAATCAGAGTTTCTGAAGCTCCGCCACAATATCACACTCGAGTGCCCTTCCGGCACACCCGACATCATAGATCCCCTGCGGGTACCCATCAGGGTCGACCCGCCAGTAACAAAGGTCAAATTAACCGTGTGGTCATAACATCAAGGGAGGGAAACCCGGAGGAATCACCCTCGGTGGATTCCACTCGATGAAAACATCAGGGTGAACGTATGAGGCATCACCCTCAAGGTTCACACTGAGGGGTTGCACGACAGAGTCGTATCAGAAGTGGAGAAGGAGGAATCACCCTCGATGACCACGACCGAACAGCTACACTGCAGAGTATTCATCAGGAGTGCGTTATGAGGTATCACCCTCGGCACTCGATAGTAACTATGCAGAGTCGTACAACTAATGGGGGTGAAGTGATGTGTCGGTCTCTGGTCGACGATCACATTGATCGAGTCGTTGATGAACAAGCAGGGGCAACAAGGGTAAGGTGGTGGGGGTTACTGATGGTTCACTACCAACCTATACTAAACAGTTTAACATAGGCAGGTAAGGTAACAATAAACAGGTTACAAAAGCAGGCTATGCATCAGAATAGGAGCAAACATTAACAGTAGCAAAATCTAATGCAAGCAGGAGAAATGGAATGGGCGATATCTGGATGCTCAAGGGGGGGGGCTTGCCTGGTTGCTCTGGCAAGAAAGAGGGGTCGTCAACGGGCTGCTCGTCTGGAGCGTAGTCGTACTCAGCTGCAACGTTGTCGGTCTCGGCGTCTATCGAGAGAGAAGGAGGGGGAGAGAAACAATAAATTCACGGCAAAAATGCAAACAATATGTATGACATGCCTAAATGATATGCAGAGGTGTTCTACTGCCTAACTAAATGATTTAGTTAATTTAGGAATTTATCCGAATTTATTTAATTAAAGTTGGGCACTATTCATTTATTGAAATCGGTCTAAAAGTTCCATGTTCATCTAGCTAGGGGCATCTGACAGGAATACGGAGGGCGTATTCAGATTCGTATCGAAATTCTGAGCAACTTTCATGTATAAAGTATTTTCATCGGAGTTACGGATTATTTTATATGATTTTCTAAAGTTTTAATTATTTTCTGAATTTATTTAATCATTTTAAATCAACATTATCCAGAACAGTGTATGCTGACATCATCATGACGTCAGACGATGTCAGCATGATGTCAGCAGTCAATAGGGCGTTGACTGGGTCAAACTGACGTGTGGGTCCCACTTGTCAGTGTATGTTTAGGTTAATTAGGGTTTAACTAATCTAATTACTATTTAATTAAACTAACTAATTAATTAGATTAATTAAACAGCGTTAATTAACTAATTATTGATTTTATTAAATTCATTTTTATTTTTATTTATTTATTTTATACCGTTCTGGGGCGTGGGCCCCGTATGTCATAGGCCCAGGGGGGCCTAGCGGGCAGCGGGCGACGGGTGCTAGCGGGCGCCCGAACGAGGGGCGCTGGGCGCATACGGCGCACGCCGGCGCCGGCGGCCAGAGCCAGGGGAGGCGGCGAATCCAGCGGTGGAGGTGGGGGGGGCACGGCAGCAGCGGAGCGGGAGCTGCGGCGGAGCAAGCGGTGGGCGCAGCCGAGTGCGGCCACCACGCGTGTGTGCGGCCAGGGCGGGCGGCAGACGAGGCCACCACGGGCGGGCGACGAGGGAGGCCCGGGGCGCGGGCGACGCGCGTGTGCGGCGGAGCGGGGCGAGCGGTGCGGGCTGGGGCCGCGGTGAGCGCGAGGCGGAGCAGCGCGGGGGCGCATGGGACAGGCGATAGTAGGGGAGGCGCAGTGAATGGGGCAACGATGCGGGGCGCGACGAGCGCGCGCAGGCAGTGCCAGACGAGGTGACGCACGAGAGAGAGGGGAGGTGGAGGCCGGGCCTCACTTGCGGTGCAGGGGAACAAGGCGGCGAGGCTCGGGGGAGCCGTCGAGGGGGAGACGAGGACGGGGTGATGTTCCGGCAAGGAGGCGAGCGGCGCGGGCTCCAGGCGGCATCGGCGGGGCGATGAGGCAAGCCCCGATCCAGATCTGGATCGGGGGGGAGGGGAGAGGGCGACGGGGGGGGTGAGTGGGGGTGTCGGCTAGGGTTCTCCCCTGAGTGGGGGATATGGAGGAAGGTGTGGGGCGCCGGCTGGGCCGGCCTGGCTAGCCCAGTGGCCAGCTGGGCCGAGGCCTAGCAAGGGGGGTCTTTCTTTTCTTTTGTTTTTTTGTGTTTTTTCTGTTTTGCAAATAGTTAGGCCACTAATTGACTTTTACAAAATAAGTGACCTAGCCCAAAATTAGCAGTGCATTATACCCTAACTCCAAAAACTAGTTTGGGCAAAACATAATTCCATATTTAATTTAGATTAAATAAAAGGTTAATAAATATTGTCTTTAGTCACTGTTTGAGGATGTTTGAGTCACTTACCCAATTACAATGATGTTGGTTTCAATTTTAGAATTGTCTCTGATTTACTTGCTATTTAATGAACAATTTAGTTTCTGTGTTTGAACAACTTTTATTTTCCACTTTGATTTAATTTGAATTTTGAGTTAGGAGTTTGAAATGCAATATGATGCAAATGGTGATTAGGCACTGTTAATCATGCTGACTTGTCATTATCAAAAGTGATAACTGTGGCTAATGAC
The DNA here is from genome assembly GCA_011799875.1 of Thinopyrum elongatum. Classification (NCBI taxonomy): domain Eukaryota; kingdom Viridiplantae; phylum Streptophyta; class Magnoliopsida; order Poales; family Poaceae; genus Thinopyrum; species Thinopyrum elongatum. The sequence goes on along the minus strand of CM022299.1, from coordinate 219,514,011 downwards.
ATGGGGTGTTACAGAGTCGGTCTACTTGTCACGGATGTGATGCCTATATTCATGATCATTGCCTTGGATATCGTCATAACTATGCACTTTTCTATCAATTGCTCAACAGTAATTTGTTTACCCACCGTATGTGTTCTTTCAAGAGAAAAGCCTCTAGTGAAACCTATGGCCCCCGGGTCTATTTGCCATCATATTATTTTTAGATCTATAAAACCAAAAATACAAAAATACCTTGCTGCAATTTATTTATCTTTATTTAATTTAGCACTTTTATTTATCTTTTATATCAATCTCTATTAGATCTCACTCTTGCTAGTAACTGTCAAGGGATTGACAACCCCTTTTTCGTGTTGTGTGCAAGTATTTGTTAGTTTGTGCAGGTGCATCTATTGGGGACTTATGTGTTCCTCCTACTGGATTGATACCTTGGTGACGTCGCTTGAAACTGCGTCGGTATTTCCCCAAAGAGGAAGGGATGATTCAGTATAGCTACGGTAGGTATTTCCCTCAGTTGTGAAACTAAGTTATCAATCCAGTAGGAGAACCAAGCAACACTATGTAAACAGTACCTACACACAAAGAACAAATACTTGCAACCCGACGCGTAAGAGGGGTTGTCAATCCCTCCATGGTAAAAACGTAGATAAATTTGTGGTAGATTAGATAAATAGCACTCGATAAAATGCGAAATAAAATAAGTAATAAAATAAGTGCAGCAAGGTATTTTTGGGTTTTTGGAATAATAGATCTGAAAATAAAAGCGAATAAAAATAGATCTCAAAGCAAATATGATAAAGAATAGACCCGGGGGTCATAGATTTCACTAGTGTCTTCTCTCGAGAAATAGCACACGGTGGGTTAACAAATTACAGTTGGGCAATTGATAGAACATTGAATAATTATGATGATATCCAAGGCAATGATCAATATATAGGCATCACATCCAAGATTAGTAGATCGACTCCTACCTGCATCTACTACTATTACTCCACACATCGACCGCTATCAAGCATGCATCTAGTGTATTAAGTTCATGGAGAAACAGAGTAATGCAATAAGAACGATGAGATGATGTAGATGGGATCTATTCATGAAGGAATAGCCCCCATCTTGTTATCCTTAATAGCAACAATACATGTGTGTCTTGCTGCCCCTTCTGTCACTGGGAAAGGACACCACAAGATCAAATCCATCACAAAGCACCTCTTCCCATGGCAAGAAAAATCGATCTAGTTGACCTAACTAAACCAAAGATTCGAAGAATAAATACGAGATACGAGGCTACAAATAATCATGCATATAAGAGATCAAAGAAAACTCAAATAATATTCATGGATATAGATCTGATCATAAACTCAAAGTTCATCGGATCCCAACAAACACACCGCAAAAAGAGTTACATCAAATAGATCTCCAAGAGACCATTGTATTGAGAATCTAAAAGAGAGAAGAAGCCATCTAGCTACTGCCTACGGACCCTTAGGTCTTTGGTGGAACCCCTCCGTGATGGTGTCTAGATTGGATCTCGTGGTTCTGGAACTTGCGGCGGCTGGAATTGTGTTTCGTCGACTCCCCTAGGGTTTCTGAATTATTTGGGAATTTATAGGGCGAAGAGGCGGTGCAGGAGGTCTCCGTGGGGGGCACAACCCCCTGGGCGTGCCCTGGTGGGTTGTGCTCCCCACGGGCCTCCCTCTGGTTATTTCTTGGCCCACTGGGTGTCTTCTGGTCCGGAAAAAATCTCCAAAAAGTTTCGCTACGTTTGGACTCCGTTTGGTACTGATATTCTGCGAAGTAAAAAAACAAGCAAAAAAACAGCAACTGGCACTGGGCACTATGTCAATAGGTTAGTCCCAAAAAATGATATAAAGTTGCTTTAAAATGATTATAAAACATCCAAGAATGATCATATAACAGCATGGAACAAGCAAAAATTATAGATACGTTGGAGACGTATCAACATCCCCAAGCTTAATTCCTACTCCTCCTCGAGTAGGTAAATGATAAAAACAGAATTTTTGATGTGGAATGATGCCTAACATGTTCATCACATATTCTTTTCTTTTGTAGCATGGACATTTGGACTTTTATATGGTTCAAAGCAATAGTCTAGTTTTGACATGAAGATTTCAATACTCAAGCATACCAACAAGCAACCATGTCTTTCAAAATATCAACACTAAAGAAAGTTATCCCTAGACCATCATGCTCAATCATTGATCCATTCATGAAACACAATCGCATATTAGCTACATCCAATTCTCAAGTATGACCATAGTGCTCCCTAGTTGGTGCTTTATAAGAGAAGATGGAGACTCAAATGAAAATAAAAATTGCATAAAGTAAATAGATAGGCCCTTCGCAGAGGGAAGTAGGGATTTGTAGAGGTGCCAGAGCTCAAAGCTTAAATTGAGAGATAAAAAAATTTGACTGGCATATTTTTCCCGTCAACAAAAATGACCGAGTAATTCCCAACACTTTCCATGCTAGATATATCATAGGCGGTTCCCAAACATAAAATAAAGTTTATTCCTTTTTCAACCATTCTTTCACAATCCATGGCCAGCCGTATCCACGGGTGCCTTCCATACCAACATTTTCCAAGGAATTTATTATTTGATAACATAGAGTAAATTTCTTTTTCATTTCGGGACTAGGCATCCCTATTACTGCCGCACTCTCGTGCAATGACAAGTGAATAAACACTCATCTTGAGAGTAACACATCTAGCATGGAAAATATTGGCCACCCCCTGCCGCTTCATGAGCGGTACGAGCACACAAAAAGGAAATTCATTTTGAAAATTAGAGATGGCACATACAAATTTGCTTAGAACGTCATGGAAATACCGCATATAGGTAGGTATGGTGGACTCATATGGCAAAACTGGGATTAAAGATTTTGGATGCCCAAGTAGTATTTCTACTTAGTACAAGTGGAGTCTAGCAAAAAGATTGAGAAGCAACCAACCAAGAAACAAAAATTCACATAAGCGAGCATTAAGCATAACTAACACCGAATAATGCACCATAAGTAGGATGTAATTTCATTGCATAACTATTGACTTTCGTGCTTGCATAGGGAATCGCAAACCTTAACACCAATATTCTTACTAAAGCATAATTACTCACCAAGATGACTCACATATCACTATCATCATATCTCAAAACTATTACAAGGAATCAAGTTTATTTTGTCCAATGATCTTCATGAAAGTTTTTATTATATCCCTCTTGAATATCTATCACTTTGGTACTAGTTTCGTATATTGCAATTGCTTTTAAATAGCTCAATAAAATTTAAGTGAAGAACATGAGCATAAAATTATTCGTCTCTCAAAATAATATAAGTGAAGCATGAGAGAATTTCTTAAAAAATTTACTAACTCTCAAATAAATCTAAGTGAAGCATGAGAGCATTTCTTAAAAAAATATTAAAGCACACGTGCTCCAAAAGATATAAGTGAAGCACTAGAGCAATTCCATAGCTCCAATTTTTTTAAGTGAAGCATATAGAGCAATTCTAACAAATCATAGCATAAATTTGGCTCTCTCAAATAGGTGTGTCCAGCAAGGATAATTGTAACAAAAAAAGCAAAACAACCAAAGACTCATATAATACAAGGCGCTCCAAGCAAAATTCATGATATGTGACGAATAAAAATATAGCTCCAAGTAAAATACCGATGGTCGTTAGAAGAAAGAGGGGATGCCTTACAGGGCATCCCCAAGCTTAGTTGCTTGGTTCTCCTTGAATATTAACTTGGGATGCCATGGGGAATCCCCAAGCTTAGGCTCTTTTCACTCCTTATTCCTTCATCCGTCGTGATCTCACCCAAAACTTGAAAACTTCAATCACACAAAACTTAACAAAACCTTCGTGAGATCCGTTAGTATAAGAAAACCAATCTTTACTTTAATTACTGTTGAAAACCCATTCAATTTTTTTATTGCATTATATCTACTGTATTCTAACTTTGCCATGGCTTATACCCCCCGATACAATCCATAGATTCATCAAAATAAGCACACAATGCAAAGAAAACAGAATCTGTCAAAAACAGAACAATCTGTAAAGATGCGAATTATTATCCTACTTATATAACTCCAAAAATGCTGAAAATTTCGAAAAGCAAAGGAAATTTTTATATCAATCTTGTGTAAAAAATTCAGAATTTTTCGTCTCTTCTGTGAATTTCAACAATTCTGTTACTGTATGGAAAAGTTTCTGTTTTTAAACAGGATCAAATCAACTATCACCAAAGCTATCCCAAAGGCTTTACTAAGCACAAATACTAATTAAAACATAAAAAACACAATCATAACAGAGGCATAATTGTGCAAACACTCAAGAACATAAATAAAAAGGCAAAAATAAATTTTATTTATTGGGTTGCCTCCCAACAAGCACTATTGTTTTATGCCTCTTAGCTAGGCATTGCTAATTTTAATGATGCTCACATGAAAGACAAAAAATTGAAGCACAAATAGAGCATCATATATCATGTGAAAAAACAAGTTTAAGTCTAACATACTTCCTATGTGTAGGCATTTTATAGGGATTTTTTTATCAAGACAAGCATAAACTAGCTTATGCAAGGAAGAAGAAAGAAACAATAGCAATCTCAACATAACGAGAGGTAATTTAGTAACACGAAAATTACTATAACCATATTTTCCTCTCTCATAATAATTACATGTGGGATCATATTTAAATTCAACAATATAGCTATCACATATCATATTCTCTACATGATCCACACGCATGCAAAGTTGACACTCTTCCAAAATAGTGGGATTATCATCAAATAAATTCATGACCTCTCCAAGCCTAATTTTATCAAAAATTTCATAAGATTGATCATTCTCCAAAGTAGTGGGCTCATTATTACCTAGAGTTTACACTCTTCCAAACCCACTTTCAATATTATTTCAAACACTATTATCAATATCATATTCATCATGAGGCTTAAATAAATTTTCAAGATCATAAGAAGAATCACCCCAATCATGATCATTGCAATAAGTAGTGGACATAGCAAAATTAGCATCCCCAAGCTTGGAGTTTTGCATATTATTAGCACAATTGACATTAATATAATTTATAATAACATCATTGCAATCATGCTTTTCATTCAAGGAGCTATTGTGAACCACTTTGTAAATTTCTTCTTTTAGCACTTCATCACAATCTTCAGATTCATGAATTTCAAGCAAAACTTCATAAAGATAATCTAGTGAACTCAATTCACTAGCAATTGGTTCATCATAATTGGATCTTTTGAAAAGATTAGCAAGTGGATGAGGATCCATATCAATAAATTTTTAGAAAGCGAAGGTGAAAGCAAATAGAGGGCACATGGCATCACAAGCAAACAAAAGATCGAACGAGAAAAAGGCAAACGAAAAAGAAGGCAAATATTTTTGTGCTTTTCGCAAAAACGTTTTAGAAGTGGGGGAGATAAAAATGAGATTCAAATGGCAAATAATGTAAATTGCAAGGAGATGCGATTTGTGATTAGGAACCTGGTAGATGTTGATGATGTCTCCACGGCAACGGCGCCAGAAATTCCTTTTGTTGTCGCTTCAAACTGCGTCGGTATTTCCCCAAAGAGGAAGGGATGATGCAGTAGAACTACGGTAGGTATTTCCCTCAGTTGTGAAACCAAGGTATCAATCCAGTAGGAGAACCAAGCAACACTATGTAAATGGTACCTGCACACAAAGAACAAATACTTGCAACCCGGCGCGTAAGAGGGGTTGTCAATCCCTCCACGGTAAAAAGATAGATAAATTTGTGGTAGATTAGATAAATAGCTCTCGATAAAACGTGAAATAAAATAAGTAATAAAAAAAGTGTAGCAAGGTATTTTTGGGTTTTTGGAATAATAGATCTAAAAATAAAAGCGAATAAAAATATATCTCAAAGCAAATATGATAAAGAATATAACCGGGGGGCGTAGATTTCACTAGTGACTTCTCTCGAGAAATAGCACACGATGGATAAACAAATTACTGTTGGGCAATTGATAGAACATCGAATAATTATGACGATATCCAAGGCAATGATCAATATATAGGCATCACGTCCAATAATAGTAGACCAACTCCTGCCTACATCTACTACTATTACTCCACACATCGTCCGCTATCCAGCATGCATCTAGTGTATTAAGTTCATGGAGAAATGGAGTAATGCAATAAGAATGATGACATGATCTAGACGAGATCTATTCATGTAGGAATAGCCCCCATCTTGTTATCCTTAATAGCAATGATACATGCGTGTCTTGCTGCCCCTTCTATCACTGGGAAAGAATACTGCAAGATCGAACCCATCACAAAGCACCTCTTCCCATGGCAAGAAAATTGATCTAGTTGGCCTAACTAAACCAAAGATTCGAAGAATAAATATGAGGCTATAAATAATCATGCATATAAGAGATCAAAGAAAACTCAAATAATATTCATGGATATAGATCTGATCATAAACTCAAAGTTCATCGGATCCCAACAAACACACCGCAAAAAGAGTTACATCAAATAGATCTCCAAGAGACCATTGTATTGAGAATCAAAAAAGAGAGAAGAAGCCATCTAGCTACTACCTACGGACCCTTAGGTCTATGGTGGACTACTCACACATCATCGGAGAGGCACCAATGAGGATGATGAACCCCTCCGTGATGGTGTCTAGATTGGATCTCGTGTCTAGATAGGAGGTCTCCATGGGGGGCACAACCCCCTGGGCGCGCCCTGGTGGGCTGTCCTCCCCATGGGCCTCCCCTCTGGTGCTTTCTTGGCCCACTGGGTGTCTTCTGGTCCAGAAAAAATCTCCAAAAAGTTTCGCTACGTTTGGACTCTGTTTGGTACTGATATTCTGCGAAGTAAAAAACAAGCAAAAAACAACAACTGGCACTGGGCACTATGTCAATAGGTTAGTCCCAAAAAATGATATAAAGTTGCTATAAAATGATTATAAAACATCCAAGAATGATAATATAATAGCATGGAACAAGCAAAATTAATGTCTCCAGAGCGATAAACTTCCTCAATGATATACGGTCCTTCCCATTTACAGAGAAGTTTTCCTGCAAAAAATCTAAAACAAGAATTGTACAATAGAACATACTCACCCACTTTGAATTCCCGCTTTTGAATTATTTTATCATGCCATCTTTTAACTTTTTCTTTTAACAACTTGGCATTTTCATAAGCTTGGGTTCTCCATTCATCTAGCAAGCTAATATCAAATAACCTCTTTTCACCGGCAAGTTTAAAATCATAATTTGAGTTCTTTAATTGTCAAATATGCTTTATGTTCTAACCCAACAGGTAAATGACATGCTTTTCCATAAACCATTTTATATGGAGACATACCCATAGGATTTTTATAAGCAGTTCTATAGGCCCATAATGCATCGTCAAGTTTCTTAGACCAATTCTTTCTAGATCTATTGATGGTCTTTTGCAAAATCAATTTTATTTCTCTATTGCTCAATTCAACTTGACCACTAGATTGAGGGTGATAGGGAGATGCAATTCTATGGTTGACATCATATTTAGCAAGCAGTTTACGGAATGCACCATGAATAAAGTGTGAACCACCACCAGCCATTAAATATCTAGGGACTCCGAACCTCGGAAAATAACTTCTTTAAGCGAATAGAAGTGTAATGATCAGCACTACTAGTTGTAATAGCTTCTACCCACTTAGTAACATAATCAACAGCAATTAAAATCTGTGTATACCCATTAGAGGAAGGAAAAGGTCCCATATAATCAAATCCCCAAACATTAAATGGTTCGATAACAAGTGAATAATTCATAGGCATTTCCTGACGTCTACCAATATTACCAATTCTTTGACATTCATCACAATATAAGACAAACTTAGGAGTATCCTTGAAAAGAGTAGGCCAATCAAAACCAGATTGTAATACCTTGTGTGCAGTTCTGTCTCCCGCATGGTGTCCTCTGTAAGCCTCGTAGTGACACTTCCGTAGGATTTGTTCCTGTTCATCCTCGGGTATACAACATCTAATAATACCATCTACTCCTTTATAAAGATGTGGATCATCCCAGAAGTAATGTCTTAAATTAAAGTTTTTTTTCTTTTTTTTGGTATGTGAAACTAGGTGGTATAAATTTAGCAATAATATAATTAGCATAGTCTGCATACCTAGGAGTATTACGAGAAGCATTTATGATAGCTAGTTTCTCATCAGGGAAACTATCATCAATAGGTAGTGGGTCATCAAGAATATTTTGCAACCTAGACAAGTTATTAGCTACGGGATTCTCAGCTCCCTTCCTATCGGTAATATGCAAGTCAAACTCTTGTAGCAAAAGCACCCACCTAATGAGTCTAGGTTTAGCATCTTTCTTTTCCATAAGGTATTTAAAAGCAGCATGATTGGTGTGAACAATTACATTAGAATCAATTATGTAGGATTTGAATTTATCGCATGCAAACACAACTGCTAGAAATTCTTTCTCAGTAGTAGCATAATTTCTTTGAGCATTGTCTAGAGTTTTACTAGCATAATGGATAACATTTAATTTCTTATCAACTCTTTGTCCTAGAACAGCACCAACAACATAATCACTAGAATCACACATAATTTCAAAAGGTAAGTTCCAATCAGGTGGTTGAACAATAGGTGTAGAAGTCAAGGCTTTCTTAAGTGTTTCCAAGGCTTATACACAATAATCATTAAAAAATGGAACATGCTTTTGCAAGAGATTAGTAAGAGGCCTAGAAATTTTAGAGAAATCTTTGATAAACCTCTTATAGAAACCAGCATGACCAAGGAAACTTCTTATACCTTTAATATCTTTAGGACATGGCATTTTCTCAATTGCATCAACTTTGGGTTTATCTACTTCAATACCTTGTTCAGAAATTTTATGCCCCAAGACAATACCTTCATTCACCATAAAGTGGCAGTTCTCCCAATTCAAGACAAGATTATTTTGTTCACATCTCTGCAAAACTCGATCAAGGTTGCTTAAGCAATCATCAAAAGAAGTTCTGTAAAATGAAAAATCGTCCATGAAAACCTCAACAATCTTTTCACAAAAGCCAGAGAATATAGCAGTCATACATCTTTGAAAGGTAGCAGGTGCATGCATAAACCAAAAGGCATACGTCTATAAGCATAAGTTCCAAAAAGGGCAAGTAAAGTTGGTTTTCTCTTGATCGGATTGTGATATAGGTATTTGAGAGAAACCGGAATATCCATCAAGAATGCAAAAATGTGTGTGCTTAGAAAACCTTTCTAACATTTGATCAATAAAAGGTAAGGGGTAATGATCTTTTCTAGTGACTTTGTTTAATTTCCTAAAATCAATTACCATCCTATAACCAGATACAATTCTTTATGTAATGAGTTCATTTTTATCATTGGGAAGAACGGTGATGCCCCCTTTCTTAGGGACACAATGAACGGGAGTTACCCATCTACTATCAGCTATGGGACAGATTATACCTACTTCCAGAAGCTTTAATATTTCAGTTCTTACCACCTCCTTCATCTTAGGATTTAATCATTGTTGATGGTCGACAACTGGTTTAGCATCAGGCTCCATATGAATCTTGTGCTGACATAGAGTGGGATTAATGCCCTTAAGATCATCAAGAGTATATCCAATAGCGGCACAGTGCTTCCTTAGAGTTTTTAGCAATCTCTTTTCTTCATGCTATGAATGGTTAGCACTAATAATAACATGATATATCTTCTTTTCATCAATTCGAACACAAGGTCACCCTTAGGTGGAGGAGGACCTCCAAGATTTTCAATAGGCAAATTGTGTTTAAGGATAGGTGGTTGATCAAAGAACATCCTATATATTTCATTTCTTTCATTCAAGTGCATATCATTTTCATGGCCAAGCAGATATTGTTCTAACGGATCAGTAGGAGGTACGGAAATAGAAGCAAGACTAATAATTTCTTCTCTACTAGGCAGTTCTTTATCATGAGGTTGTCTACGAAACTTAGAGAAATTAAACTCATGAGAAATATCACCATAGTTAACAATGAGAGTTTCTTTAGCGCAATCAATCTTGGCATTAACAGTGTTCAAGAAAGGTCTACCAAATATAATGGGACAAAAATCATCTTGTGGAGAACCAAGAACTAGAAAATCAGTAGGGTATTTAATTTTTCCACACAAGACTTCAACATCTCTAACAATCCCAAGCGGTGAAATAGTATCTCTATTCGCAAGCTTAATAGTAACATCGATATCTTCTATCTCAGCAGGTGCAATATCATTCATAATCTCTTGATATAAGGTAAACGGGATGGCACTCACACTAGCACCCAAATCACATAAGCCATGATAACAATGATCTACTATTTTAACAGAGACAACAGGCATGCCAACAACATGCTTATTCTTATCATTACTATCGGGTTTGGCAATTCTACTAGCTTCATCATAGACGTAAATAACATGCTCATCTATATTATCGACCAAGAGATCTTTAACCATAGCAACAATAGGTTCAACTTTAATTTGTTCAGAAGGTCTAGGTGCTCTAATATTACTTTTGTTAACCACGGTTGAAACCTTAGCATGTTCCTTTATCCTAACAGGGAAAGGTGGTTTCTCAATATAAGCAGTAGGCACAACTGGATCAACATTGTAAATGATAGTTTCTTCCTTAACTGTGACGGGTTCCTCAATCTTTTCTTTAACAGGGGGATGATATTTAAATCACTTCTCCTTCGGGAGATCAACATGAGTAAAAAATGATTCACAAAAAGAGGCTATTATCTCAGAGTCAAGTCCATATTAATTGCTAAACTTATGAAAAGCATCAATATGCATAAAAGATTTAACACAATCGAACTCAAATATTATACATGACTCATTACCTTTGTCGAGTTCCCAATCTTCAGAGTTGAGTTTAATTCTTTCCAGAAGATCCCATCTGAATTCAATAGTTTTCTTCATAAAGGAGCCAGTCGAAGAAGAATCAAGCATGGTTTGATCATCATGAGAAAGCCGAGCATAAATTTTTTGTAAGATAATTTCTTTCGAGAGCTCATGATTGGGGCATGTGTACATCATGTACTTAAGACTCCCCCAAGCTTGAGCGATGCTTTCTCCCTCACGAGGCCAAACTTATATATATAATTCTGATCACGATGAACTAGATGCATAGGATAAAACTTTTGATGAAATTCCAATTTCAATCGATTCCAATCCCACAGTCCAATATCATCACACAGCCTATACCATGTCAATGCATTTCCCTTCAAAGATAAAGGGAAAACCTTATTCTTAACTTTATCTCCAGGTAAACCTGCAAGCTTAAATAATCCACAAACTTCATCCACATAGATTAGGTGCATATCAAGATATAGTGTTCCATCTTCTGCATAAGGATTAGCTAGCAGTTTCTCTAGCATGCCTGACGGAATCTCATAATAAATATTTTTCAGTAGGTGTAGTAGGTTGAGGAGCAACTCTTTATGCTTTCGGTCGAGGTGAAGATACCCCGAAACAACCCCTCAAAGGATTGTTTTCCATAGTAACAAGTAATAGTAAATTGCAGCACGTAATATAAATATTTCCTTACCAAATTCCACTTAAAAAAGGCGCTTCACTCCCGGCAACGGCGCCAGAAAAGATCCTTGATGACCCACAAGTATAGGGCATCAATCATAGTCCTTTTGATAAGTAAGAGTGTCGAACCCAACGAGGAGCAGAAGGAAATGACAAGCGGTTTTCAGCAAGGTATTTTCTGCAAGCACTAAAATTATCGGTAATTAGTAGTTTGGTAGCAAGATAATTTCTAACAAGTGACAACTAGCAATAGTAACTAAGTTGAAGCAAGGTAGCCCAATCCTTTTTGTATCAAAGGACAGGCTAGAACAGTCTCTTATAATAAGTAAAGCATTCTCGGGGACACACGGGAATTTCATCTAGTCACTTTCATCATGTTTGTTTGATTCGTGTTCGCTACTTTGATAATTTGATATGTGGGTGGACCGGTGCTTGGGTGCTGTTCTTACTTGAACAAGACTCCCACTTATGATTAACCCCTCTCATAAGCATTCGCAACTACGAAATAAGAATTAAGATAAATTTAACCATAGCATTACACACATGGATCCAAATCAGCCCCTTACGGAATAGCGCATCAACTAGGGTTTAAGCTTCTGTCACTATAGCAACCCATCATCTAATAACTACTCCACAATGCATTCCCTTAGGCCCATAGATGGTGAAGTGTCATGTAGCCGACGTTCACATAACACCACTAAGGGAAACAACAACATGCATATCATCAAAATATCGAACGAATACCAAATTCACATGATTACTTATGACAAGACTTCTCCCATGTCCTCAAGAACAAAAGTAACTACTCACACATCATACTCATGTCCTATATCAGAGGGTTATTCAATAGCATAATGGATCTGAACATATAATCTTCCACCAAATAAACCAACTAGCATCAACTACAAGATGTAATCAACACTACTAGTAACCCACAGGTACCAATCTGAGGTTTTGATACAAAGATTGAATACAAGAGATGAACTAGGGTTTGAGATGAGATGGTGCTGGTGAAGATGTTGATGAAGATTGGTCCTCCCATGATGAGAGGGTTGTTGGTGATGATGATGGCTTTGATTTCCCCCTCCCGGAGGGAAGTATCCCCGGCGGAATCGCTCCGCCGGAGCGCAAAAGTGCTCCTGCCCAAGTTCTGCCTCGAGACGGCGGAGCTCCATCCTGAAAGTCCTCTCCTTATTTTTTCTAGGGCAAATGGGCTTATATACCAGAAGATGGGGGTCGGAGGCTGGCCAGGGGCCCCACAAGCCACCAGAGCGTGCCCTTGGGCCTCGTGGGCACCTGGGTGGCCCCCTCTGGTACTTCTTTTCTCCAATATTTTTTTATTTATTCCAAAATAAATCTTTTTTGAAATTTTAGCTCATTTGGAGATGTGCAGAATAGGTATCTCTGACATAGCTTTTTTAGGTCCAGAATTCCAGCTGCCGGCAATCTCCCTCCTGATGTAAATCTTGCATATTAAGAGAGAAAAGGCATTAGAATTGCCCACAAAGTGTTATATTGATTAAAGACACTATAAATAATAGTAGGAAAACATGATACAAAATGGACGTATCATATATTTCCGGGAAATGTAGATTTATGGGTTAATTACAGGTGGGGGTGTCAACACTATCAAGTGTCAGCTTTCAAGTAAGAAACATGAACTTTAGATAATATTACGGCGCCTCCGGTGCACGGCTCCCGCTCGCCTCCGGCTCGATAAATTTTCATAAACATCTCGAAGGGGGGGGGTCATAGGTTGAAATAAAGCTATGATAAAGATAGACCCGGGGGCCATAGTTTTCACGAGGCTTCTCTCAAGAAACTAGCATACGGTGGGTAAACAAATTACTATTGGGCAATTAATAGAAAAGAAAATAATTATGATGATATACAAGGCAATGATCATACATAGGCATCACGTTCGAGATTAGTAGACCGAAACCATTCTGCATCTACTACTATTACTCCACACATCGACCGCTATCCAGCATGCATCTAGTGTATTAAGTTCATGGAAAAACGGAGTAATACTTTAAGCAAGATGACATGATGTAGACAAGATAAACTCACGTATGAATAAACCCCATCTTTTTACCCTTAATAGCAATGATACATACATGTCATGTCCCTTTCTGTCACTGGGATTGAGCACCGCAAGATCGAACACATTACAAAGCACCTCTTCCCATCGCAAGATAAATCAATCTAGTTGGCCAAACCAAACCAATAAGTCAGAGAAGAAATATGAAGCTATATTAATCATGCATAAAAGAGTTCAGAGAAAACCCAAATAATATTCATGGATAGATCTGATCATAAACTCACAATTCATCGGATCCCAAAAAAGACACCGCAAAAAAATAATTACATCGGATAGAACTCCAAGAACAACAAGGAGAACATTGTATTGAAGAACATCAAGAGAGAAGAAGCCATCTAGCTACCAACTATGGACCCGTAGGTCTGTGGTAAACTACTCACACATCATCGGAGGGGAGGCAAGGTTGATGTAGAGCCCCTCCGTGATTGATTCCCCCTCCAGCAGAGTGCCAGAAAGGGTCCCCAGATCGGATCTCTCGAGAACAGAGGCTTGCGGCGGCGCAAAAAGTATTATTGTGGACTCCCTGGTAGGTTTTCTGATTTTTTGGAATTTATAAAGGCAGAGTTAGGTCAAATGGAGGCTTATGGGCCCCACTACCCACCAGGGCCCGCCCTAGGCCCCTGGCGCGCCCTGGTGCCTAGTGGGCCACTCCTTCGTCTTCTCGTTCCTTCCCGAAGCTTCCAGGGTCTCTTATTACCAGAAAAAAATCTCCAAAAAGTTTCATGGCATTTGGACTTCATTTGTTACTGATATTCTGCAAAGTCAAAAACAAGCAAAAAACAGCAACTGGCACTGGGCACTAAGTTAGTAGGTTAGTCCCAAAAAATGATATAAAGTTGCTTGTAAATGTATATAAAACATCCAAGATTGATATTACAATAGCATGGAATGATAAAAAATTATAGATACGTTGGAGACGTATCAAGCATCCCCAAGCTTAATTCATGCTCGTCCTCGAGTAGGTAAATGATAAAAAACATAATTTTTTATGTGGATGCTACCTATCATATTCATCATATAATCTTTTATTTTATAGCATGGACATTTGGACTTGAATGATTCAAAGCAATAGGTTATAATTTGACATGAAAACATCAATACTCAAGCATATCAACAAGCTACCATGTCTTTCAAAATATCAACGCTAAAGAAAGTTATCCCTAGCCCATTATGCTCAATTATTGATCCATTCATGAAACACACTTAAATATTAGCTACATCCAATGCACAAGTATGACAATAGTGTTCCCTAGTTGGTGCTTTATAAGAGAAGATGGATACTCAAATTGAAAATAAAAATTGCACAAAAGTAAATAGAAAGGCCCTTCGCAGAGGGAAGCAGAGATTTGTAGAGGTGCCAGAGCTCAAAGCTTAAATTGAGAGATAAAAATATTTTGGGAGGCATGCTTTTCCTGTCAACGAAAATGACCAAGAATTCCCAATATCTTCCATGCTAGATAAATCATAGGCGGTTCCCAAATAGAAAGTAAAGTTTATTTCCTTTCCACCATTCTCACACAATCCATGGCTAGCCGTATCCACGGGTGCCTTCCATACCAACACTTTCTAAGGAATTTATTATTAACAACATATAATTTTTTTTTTCATTTCGAGACTGGGCATCCCTATTACCTGCCACACTCTCGTGCAATGACAAGTGAATAAACACTCATCTTGAGAATAAAATACCTAGCATGGAAAATATTGGCCACCCCCTGCCGCTTCATGAGCGGTACGAGCACACAAAACAGAAATTCATTTTGAATATTAGAGTTGGCACATGCAAATTTACTTGGAACGACATGGAAATACCGCATATAGGTAGGTATGGTGGACTCATTTGGCATAACTTTGGTTTAAGGAGTCGGAAGCACAAGCAGCATTCCCGCTTAGTACAAATGAAGGCTAGCAAATAGATTTAGAAGTGACCAACCAAAAAACAAAAACAATCATAAACATGCATTGAACATAACTAACACTAAATAATGCACCACAATTAGGATATAACTTTGTTGCATAACTATTGACTTTCATGCTTGCATAGGGAATCACAAACCTTAACACCAATATTCTTACTAAAGCATAATTACTCACCAACATGACTCACATATCACTATCTTCATATCGCAAAACTATTGCAAGGAATTAAGTTTATAATATCCAATGATCTTCATGAAAGTTTTTATTATATCCCTCTTGAATATTCATCACTTTGGGACCAAATTCATATCTCATGCAAATTACCATTGCAATTATCAACTCTCAAAAAGATTTAAGTGAAGCACGAGAGCGCAAATATTTCTTCAAAAAATCATATATCAATTCTCAAAATAATATAAGTGAAGCATGAGAGTGCATTTCTTTAAAACATAATCATATCAACTCTCAAAATAATATAAGTGAAGCATGAGAGTTCATTTCTTCAAAATTTAATCACCGCCGTGCTCTACAAGATTTAAGTGAAGCACATAGAGCAATTGCCTAGCTCAAAAAATTTAAGTGAAGCACATAAATCAATTCTAACAAATCATGATAACATATGGCTCTCTAAATAGGTGTGTCCAGAAAGGATGATTGTGCCAAAATAAATAGCAAACAGAGTTAAGATTCATATCATACATGAGGCTCCAAGAAAAACTCATGATATGTGACGAATAAAAATATAGCTCCAAGTAAAATTACTGATGGTCGTTAGAAGAAAGAGGGGATGCCTTCCGGGGCATCCCCAAGCTTAGTTGCTTGGGAGTCCTTGAATATTACCTTGGGGTGCCTCGGGCATCCCCAAGCTTAGGCTCTTGCCACTCCTTATTCCTTCATCCATCGTGATCTCACCCAAAACTTGAAAATTTCAATCACACAAAACTTAACAAAAACCTTCGTGAGATCCGTTAGTATAAGAAAACAAATCACTACTTTAAGTACTATTCCAAACCCATTCATATTTTGTTATTGCATTATACCTACTGTATTCTAACTTTACCATGGCTTATACCCTCTGATACAATCCATAGATTCATCAAAATAAGCACACAATGCAACAAAAACAGAATCTGTCAAAAATAGAACAGTCTGTAGAAACCTGAATTAATCTCATTCTTCTGTAACTCCACAAATTCTGAAAAATTAGGATGACGTGGGCAATTTGTATATCAATCTTGTATAAAGAATTCAGAATTTTTCCACGTTCCAGAATTTTTTAATAATTCTTCTACTAGACGCAAAACCTTCAGTTTTTTCACAGAATCAAGTCAACTATCATCCAACATAATCCTAAAGGCTTTACTTGGCACAAAAACTACTTAAAACATAAAAAACACAATCATACAGTAGCATAATTGTGTGAACATAATAAAACATAAAAAGATATTGGGTTGTCTCCCAACAAGCTTTTTTTATAGCCATTAAGATAGGCTTGAGATTTTTATTAAATGCTCACATGAAAGATAATAATTGAAACACAAAGAGAGCATCATAAAAAATGTGACAAATACATTTAAGTCTAACATACTTCCAATGCATAGTAATTTTATAAGCAAACAAATTATCAAGACAAGACATATCTAGCATATGCAAAGGAGAGGAATAAAACATTGACGTCAACATAACGAGAGGTAATTTAGTAACATGAAAATTTCTACAACCATATTTTCCTCTCTCATAATAATTACATGTAAGATCGTAATCAAATTCAACAATATAGCTTTCATATAAAATTTTCTCTTCATGATCCACATGCATAAAAGTTTTATAATCTTCCGAGATAGTGGGATAAACATCAACTAAAGTCAAGACCTCTTCAAACCCACATTTATCAAAAAAATCATAAGATTGATCACTCTCCAAATATGTGGGATTATTTTTAGCTAGAGTTGACACTCTTCCAAACCCACTTTCAATATTATCGCAAATATATTCATCATGAGGCTTAAATAACTTTTCAAGATCATAAGAATCATTATCACCCCAATCATGATCATTGCAATAAGTAGTGAACATAACAAAATCATCATCCCCAAGCTTGGGGTTTTGCATAACATTAACACAATTTACATTAATAGAATTTATAATAATATCATTGCAATCATGTTTTTCATTCAAGGAGATATCATGAATTACCTTATAAATTTCTTCTTTTAACACTTCATCACAATTTTCAGATTCACAAATTTCAAGCAAAACTTCATAAAGATAATCTAGTGCACTCAACTCACTAGAAATTGGTTCATCATAATTGGATCTTTTAAAAAGATTAGCAAGAGGATGAGGATCCATCTTAATTTTTCTTATTTATTTTTCTATTTTTGAGTGTTGACATGAAGGCAAAAAGCAAGCAAACGAGCAAACAAGCAAAAAGGCAAACGAATTTTTTTTTTGTATTTTTGTGAAAATGTTTTAGAAGTGGGGGAGATGAAAATGAGAGGCAAAAGGCAAATAAAATAAATGAAAGGACATGAAAGATTATGAGTAGGTACTTCATAGATGTTGATGATGTCTCCCCGGCAACGGCGCAAGAAATTCTTCCTCCTACTTATGAGCTGCGTTGGGATTTCCTCGAAGAGGAGAGGATGATGCAGTACAGTAGAGATAAGTATTTCCTTCAGTTATGAAACCATGGTTATCAATCCAGTAGGAGAACCAAGCAACACTATGTAAAAACTACCTGCACACAAACAACAAATACTTGCAACCCAACGCATAGAGGGGTTGTCAATCCCTCAACGGTTACGAGCAAGATTAAATTGTATAGGTTTTGATAGATATATATGACAAAAATAAAAAATAAATAAATAAAGGAAAATTGCAGCAAGGTATTTTTAGGATTTTATATATGATAAAGATAGACCCGGGGGCCATAGTTTTCACTAGAGGCTTCTCTCGAGAAAATAGCATATGGTGGGTAAACAAATTACTGTTCGGAAATTGATAGAAAAGCAAATAATTATGATGATATCCAAGTCAGTGATCATACATAGGCATCACACCCGAGATTAGTAGACCGAAATGATTCTGCATCTACTACTATTACTCCACACATCGACGGCTATCCAGCATGCATCTAGTGTATTAAGTTCATGGAAAAACAGAGTAAGGCTTTAAGCAAGATGACATGATGTATACAAGATAAACTCACGTATGAATAAACCCCATCTTTTACCCTTAATAGCAATGATACATACGTGTCATGTCCCTTTCTATCACTGGGATTGAGCACTGCAAGATCGAACCCATTACAAAGCACCTCTTCCCATGTCAAGATAAATCAATCTAGTTGGCCAAACCAAACCAATAAATCGGAGAAGAAATACGAAGCTATATTAATCATGCATAAAAGAGTTCAGAGAAAACCCAAATAATATTCATGGATAGATCTGATCATAAACTCACAATTCATCGGATCCCAACAAACACACCGCAAAAAAGAATTACATCGAATATAACTCCAAGAACATCAAGGAGAACATTGTATTGAAGAAAATTGAGAGAGAAGACGCCATCTAGCTACTAACTATGGACCTGTAGGTCTGTGGTAAACTACTCATGCATCATCAGAGGGGAGGCAAGGTTGACGTAGAGCTCCTCCGTGATTGATTCCCCCTCTGGCAGGGTGCCACAAAGGGCCCCCGGATGGGATCTCTTGAGAACAGAGGCTTGCAGCAGTGAAAAAAGTATTTTGTGGACTCCCTGGTAGGTTTTTTGATTTTTGGGAATTTATAGAGGTGGAGTTAGGTCAAATTGAGGCTTGTGGGCCCCACTACCCACCAAGGCGCGCCCCAGGCCCCTGGCGTGCCCTGGTACCTAGTGGCCACTCCTTCGTCTTCTCGTTCCTCCCGGAAGCTTCCAGGGTCTCTTATTGCCAGAAAAAATGTCCAAAAAGTTTTGTGGCATTTGGACTTCGTTTGGTACTGATATTCTGCAAAGTCAAAAACAAGCAAAAAATAGCAACTGGCACTGAGCAGTAAGTTAGTAGGTTAGTCCCAAAAAATGATATAAAGTTGCTTGTAAATGTATATACAACATCCAAGATTAATACTATAATAGCATGGAACAATCAAAAATTATAGATACGTTGGAGACGTATCACTTATCTCATCGGCAAGATCCATCTAAATCATTGCAAGGCTTCAATCTTATTCTTTTCAACCTTCATTTCTTTTCTAGCATCTTTTCATTTCCAGAGTTCTTCCAAGAGGTTCTTCATGGTGGTTCATCATTTCATTCATTATCAAAGTGTTCATCAACATTCTTGTTGGAGGAGCTCAAGCGTTCTTTATCGTGCATTCTGAAGTGCAATTCATTCTCCTTGTGTGCACGTGCGTGTGAGAGATGGGTCAGGAGGCTTGCATGGATGATGAGGGGGGATGATATATCTGTGGTAAGCATACCTAACTAGATAGGTAGATCAATCATCGTGTGTCGGAGAAAGCGAGAGACATAACTTGTGAGGTACATCGATCGGTGCGTGGGGAAAAAGAGTTATAGTCGACCTAGCTATATGTAGGGAGATCGATCGGTATACATGCTTGTGTTAGAGGCAAATAAGGCCCAGAGAGACGGATAGAGAGAGAGGGATGCGGCTAGGAGGTGGTGCGAGAGGCCTACTATATCGAGAGGGGGAGGAGTGTGCGAGTGTGAGATCGGTGAAAAGAGGGGCGATAGTGTGCATGTGTGTGGTACCGTATTAGACATAGGGAGGCATGGACGGTGAGAAGAGAAGATGAAAGCGTGTGTTTGTGGTAGGCAGTCCTGGCTAGAGAGGTATATCGGTCGTTGTGTGCTAGAAAGTAGGAGTTGGGGAGACCTACAAACACCGTGGGAGAACGATCTAAAGAAAAATAACAAATGTGAGCGATGGAGACAATGCTGAGGGAGGATGAGGGCGAGGCGGGTGTGTGCATGCACGAGAGAAAGTTAGTGCTAGCTAGAAAGAGAAGAGGATTGTGTGGGTATAAAAGACTAACAGAGATCATAATTCACTATAAAAGTGGATTCAGATATTTGAATAAGAGATCATAGTGTTTAAACCCACGCATGCATGAATATAATGGTGATATGCATGGTGTGGTTGTGAACATATTATACTATATATAAATATATAACATTTATTTGAATTTGTGATAATGTGTGGCTTTTGCAGCTCACAGCTAAATACTTGTCATAATGTAGGGGGCGGGGCACTATACATTGTGTGATAAACACATTATACATATGAAACATGGTTTAGATTATGAAGATCTAGCTAGCGCTTCAAATGTACTATTATTTGGAATCAACATGAAGTGGATAAAAAAATTGAATTTGAGTTCATATGGTACACATAGTTCATATCTAACTCGACAGTAATCATGTGGTGTGTTGTGAAGATAATATACAGATGATGGTTTAACTTGGCGACAATCATGATTGTAGATTCTTATTCAAATAGAGAAATGAATCCAAATTTAGTTTGAATTGCAGCGGTAATATATACATTTGGAATGCACTAAAATGTTCATCTGAGAAGGTTACATGCATTATACACCTAGCGATTTTTTTTAATTGGACATAACATGGATTCAAAGTTTCGAATGGCATTTGTAATAATCCATACAGTAAAACGGGATATGACTCTCTCTTGTGTGGTGCGAATAGATTTTTTTTTGTTTTTTCTTTGAGGGAAGTGTGAATTGATTTGGTATAGTACAAGTTAGGCTTGTCCCGAAATTTCAACCCGCACCTTGTTATCCCAAAATTTCAGATATCTCTTTGTCTCTTTGTGCTCCGAAAACTCGCTCCTTCTCAACCCACGCCTTACTATCCCTTAGAACGCACGCGAAAACTCCCCCCTGCTACCAAATCCCGACACACGAAATCCCCATTATAACCCTGAGCTGAAAGGGCCGCTAGTTCAAATCGGTGAGGGTACTTTTGTCACACACCCTACATTTCAGACAAGCACGTCCCTAAGTCATGGTTCCCCCCTCCCATCACCTCCTTTTCGCCATTCAAAAACACAGGCCACCATAACCTCTCTGCTCCAGCCGTGAAACCCCACCCTGCTCCGTCTGCCACCGCACCGATGCCCAGCCGGAGGCTCTTCCAGGACGATGTCATCCATCACAATAGCTCGACGTCCCTCATCCACCACCCCAGATGAGGATCCGTCATCGATCTTGTCGTCCCGTCAGTTTAGCCGCCCCGTCCTCCACCTCCAAGGAGCTACTCTGACGATCGCCCCGTCTATCGCGGCTGCTCCATTCCCACAGCACCGCCTTAATCTGCTCCACTGGAACCGCAACATCTTCACCAACTCCTCGGACGAAGTCGAGGCCTAGTCGGCACCACCAAAGAGGTTGTACACTCATTGCATCGCACCTTCTCCTTAACTCGACCTCACAGCAGCGCCGGTGCTCGATCCCGCTCCCCCATGGCGTGGCTACCTCGATGTTGGTGCTGCCAGCAACATCCTCCATGGCGGTTCTCCCCCAGTGCGAGGCTCCCTCAGCGGCGGCAGCCATACCAGCCGGAGCTGCTATTGTTGCTCCGGCTCTCGCTCGCTCGCGCTACTGCTCTGCTCTTCCTCTCGCTCATGTTGCTTCTCTGCTCTTCCTCTCGCTCATGCTGCTGATGCTGGTACACATGCTAGTGCAACTATAAGAGTTGCTGCTCTGGCTCTAGTTCGTGTTGCTAGTCCGGCTGCTATCTGCTAGTGTGTTCCTTGTCGATCGATTGCTGATTTAGATCATTTTTCTCTGCTACTAGTGCTCGAGCGGCCTAAACTACATGTGAAGTGCTTCTTTGCTACTAGTGCATTCAGTTTCGACAGTAACATTCAGATTCGACAGTAAAATTCAGTTTCGATAGTTAAGTTCTGAGTCAACGGTTTTTACCTCATCTGTTGCAGTCAGGTGTTTTTTGGTGATGTAAATTTTACATCTACCACTTTTTGGTAATGTATTTTATATCATCTATTGGAGATGCTATTAGAATCCCACTTGAGATTAACGATGTCTATCTTGTACTGCTTCAGCCTCGACATTGTACAGCACGCCGGAGCTGCTCCAACGATGGAACCATCCATCACAACAGAGCAGTACCCTCGACGTCGTCTATAGATGCCTCAGATCTTCTTCCACACCTCTGACAGCCAACTCTGCTGCAACTTATTTAGCGACCAACCCAATGATGCTGAGGTCGACATGGCTACGCCAAAGAGGTTATACACTTGTCATCACTTTTTACTCTACATTCATGTCGATCCCTTAGGGCTATTTTGGTTCAAAGGAAAAAGCGAAGGAAAAACATAGCAATATGAAAATTTCCTATGGTACTCTACTATTCAATTATTCATGCATTTGGTTGAAAGGAATGGAGCAAAACATTCACCTGGACCTACTTTTCAAGATCGTATGCATGAAAACAAGACTAAGTGCATTAGTGGCAGAATAACATTCTAACTGTACACATTTTCATGTGGCTTTACTTTAATTTGGCCATGTTTCTTTGCATTCCTCTGCTCTTCCCATTCCTGTGAACCAATCACCCAAGTTAACAGAAATCGTGTGTTTACAAATCCTCAGTTTCCCACATGCATTCCTATCATATTCCGGTGTTTTTCCTATCCCTGAGTTTTTAGAATCCTGCAAGCCAAAGGAGCACTTACAAAATTACTTCAGTTACATATAGGTGCTGAAGAAAACTTTGTATGGTTTGTCCTGCTCCTGCCGCAATGTCATCCACCTCACCGGAGCTGCTCCATCGATAGAAGCGTCCACCATACAAGACATCACGACTCCTGGTCATCTTTCGCCGCCTCAGATCTCCTTCTCCGCCGTCGGCAGCCATCGCAACTGCATCACCATCATCAACTCAGCAGATGAACCTAAGGAGTACACGTGTCCGCAAAAGAGGTCGCACTCTTTTGTTTCTACTTATGTTATGCATTGCTTAATATTACCTACTACTTTATCATCATGTTCACCTCTTAGACTCCAAGTCAGGTCCAAATTAATGTTCAAACTTCAGTTTTAAAATGCTTGTGGGGAACATATCAAGGCAACAATGAATAGTATCTCTGTCTATTATCTGGTTCACCTAGGGTATGTCTATATTGTTCATCTTGGGTGGCAAACAAACAGTAAAGCAATCATCAACTGTCTTTTTTATTAAATTAAAGCTATCATCATCCTGTTATCATTATTTTTGGATCTATCCACTGGTTGTTACAACCACTCTAGATCTCTGCATGCTCTCCTTACATAATCTCACTATATTTTTTTCGTATGCATGTCAGATATTGTACATAGTCATGCTGAACATGTAGAAAAAAATAGAAGAGTTTTGCGCGGCAATACAATGTCATGCAGACATCGCTCCATGGTGAGTGCAATGGCAAACCCTCCCCCTCCCCCTCCTCCACATTGTAATCCAGAGGAAGATATCTGTTCAGAGGTGGATTCAGAGGGAGCTGACCACTCCTATTTACCCCCCGAGGTGTTTGCTCTAACTTGACATGATGATGTTGTTCATATCATGCATATGTTGCCTTGCATTGCTTACTTTTGACATCATATATATGTCATCTGCTTAGTTTAGACATGTTCTGTAATGCCACATGTTTAGTTTCTATATCATATATGTGAATTATGCAATCTCACTTTTTTAGCCAGCCATAATATATCTGAAATATGCCATGCCACCCTATTTAGCCAGGCATCATATATTTGAATTATATCTTGCCATTCCTTTTTTCATTACATTTCCATTTATCGACAATGTCTGTACATTCAACTACTCTTCTTGTGAATCAGCCATTTGAGTGGGTGATGGAAAATCTGGAGTGAGAACAAGGTCTTCGGAGCAGACAGTGCAACCTGTCGAAGCACATCTCTTGCTGGGTCCAGATAGCTCCTCAGAGATTGATTCAGAGACAGATGACCAGTCCTATCCCCCCCTGTAACTCTCGGATAATTAAGCTACAGTAACCCTCTACTAATGACACCACGTCACCATGATTACTATTGTTAAGCTCGCGTTGATTCAGAACCAATTCAAAATTCAAATTTAAAATGAAGTCAAGCGATAAAAGTTTTCAAATATTAAAATTAAAATGTTCTGGATGTGACAAATAAATCATAAATAATATTGGTGAAGAAGCCACACTTTTATAAAATATTTAAATGCACTAAAATAATTGAAACAGTAGCAAAAACAATTAATTAAATACATTTTATAATTAATAAAATATTAAACTATTTTATTAGTTGCCCAAGTTTAATGGGTAGTAGCATATTTATTAATACTAAGTTAGGAATTACTTTTATATTTTATGAAGCTATAATAATTAAAAATAAAATGAAAATAGTAAAGAAAAGAATAACAAAAAAAGGAAAAGACAAAATAATAAAAGAAGGAAAAACCCCCGGGCCGTTTGGCCCAACTGGGCCACCAAGCCAACCCCAGGCCGGCCCACCTCCTGCCTACTAACCCCCTCCCCACTCTCCCGAACCCTAATCCCCCACCCACGACTCCCACTCCCCCCCATCTGGATCGGGCAAAGCCCCGACCCCATCGCCCCGACGTTGTCGCCCTGGACCTCGTTGCCCTGCTACTTCTTGAGCTTGCGTTGGTTTTTCCCTTGAAGAGGAAAGGGTGATGCAGCAAAGTAGAGATAAGTATTTCCCACAATTAAGAATCAAGGTATCAAATCCAGTAGGAGATACAAGCAACTCCCCAATCTATGCACCTGCACAAACAATCAAACACTTGCACCCAACGCGATAAAGGGGTTGTCAATCCCTTCACAGTCACTTGCAAAGGTGAGATCTGATAGAGATAGATATAAAAGATTACTAAAACATAAAACAAAATAAAAGTAAATAAATTGCAGCAAGGTATTTTTGGGTTTTTTGGTTTATAAATCTGAAAATATATCATGGAAAATAGACCCGGGGGCCATAGGTTTCACTAGAGGCTTCTCTCTTGAAGGCAAATAATATGGTGGGTGAACAAATTACTGTCGAGCAATTGGTAGAAAAGCGCAAAGTTATGACGATGTCCAAGGCAATGATTATGCATATAGGCATCTGTCGGATTTTGGGCTCCGTAGACCCAAGAAAGGTTCGAACTCTGGGGCGTGCGCGAAGGACTCAACCTATCCAGCCAACCAGCTCGTCGCTCCACGGCCTAGCTCGATGCACACGAACAAGGAAGAAGATGAACACGACAGTTTACCCAGGTTCGGGCCACCTTGCGTGTAAGACCCTACTCCTGCTTTGTGGTGGATTGGCCTCACGAGGGGCTGAGGATGAACTAGTACAAGGGATGAACAACCTCACGAGGTCTATGGGTGAGGGAGTGAGTCGACCAGGGATTGGATCGGGGGATCGGATGATCGGATCCCTGCTACGGTGGTGGCTAACCTATATTTATAGTGGCCTCGGTCCTCTTCCCCCAAAACATAGGCGGGAAGGGATCCCCATAGTGGCCAATTTGAAAGGGGACAAGTAGTACATCTTATCCTGACGAAAGGTAGACTTCGCTTGCAAAGCTTCTGGTCGTGACGCAGTGGTGGGCTCAGTGATGACATCCTCCCTGCCGCGCTGGTGGCCTTGGTCCCATTGCACCGGAATGGAAACCTTTGCTAGATTCCTCTGGAACCCACGCCTGTCCTCGCCTCCTTAGCACCAAAGAGGAAACTGCCTTCTCTGCATCTGCAGGTGCCCGCCTGCATTGGTCGTCATGGCTTGCGTCATGGTAGCCTCTTGAGGCTAGGTACCTGCATAGAAATCTCCGCTCCCTCGGGAGGTCTTTGTGTCGTCCGCCTCGCGAGGCTTGGCCCCTCGCGAGGGTCTTGTCTTTGCGGTCTTGTAGATGGGCCATACTAGGCCATTGAAGGAGCCACGCCGTGGGCCGCAAGTAGGCAAATCTAGGTACCCTGGTTCCCAGAACGCTGACAGTAGCCCCCGGGCCCAAGGCGCGCTCGGACTTGGCTTCAAGGCGAAGCCAAGGGGCAAGGGCGAAACGCCGTGTGGTGCTTGACGGGACGTGTGTGCCTCCGCTTCCCCACGCCGCCTCGGCAACTGCTCGGACTTGACAACTGCCTGGTACACACACCCAAGCCATCATTGCCCCGCTGTGCGCTTGCCTTCTGCTCCTCCTCCTCCTTGCGAACTTGTGCCCTCCTTGCTAGATTCCGTGACAGCTCCTATCCACCTTGCCGCCATGGCTCCCAGGAAGAAGAAGGGCAGGACCAGTGCGGCCGCGGAGCCCTCGCCGGGGCCGAAACCAACACTGGGCCGGTCCATGGTGATCAACCAGGAGGAGCTAGATAAGGTCCGGCACACCATTGCTGCTGATTCCAATGAGTGGAAGGCAATGAAGATCTGGCCTACCTCCCGGACTTTGGCTGACATGGAGGCCATCGAGATCCCTCTTCATCTCCACGCCCTTCTCGCCGGCCTGCTGCCTCCGTTCTCTGATTTCTTCAACGTCGTGCTCTTGCACTACCAAATCCACGCGCTGCATCTGGATCCTGGATCCTTCGTCCTCCTCTTCGCTTTCGCATTCCTGTGCGAGGCCTTCGTGGGCATTGCCCTGTCCGTGGCCCTGTCCCGCCACTTCTTCTTTTTTCAACTGGTCAACGGCGAGCAGCGCTCGGGGTGCGTGTCACTTCAGGCAGTGGCGGCGACCGCTGGCTCCGGCATCGACTCCACGCTCCGCCCGAACGCGAGGGGGTTCCGGAAGCAGTGGGTGTATGTAGACGCCATCGTGTACAGACCCCTGCTCCTGATCTCCACCGCTCCCGCGGAGCCGAGCTCCGGGTGGGGGCACGCGAGGCTGGTCGACCCGCGGCTCGCCCGGGTCATGACTAGGCTAGACAGCCTGAAGAAGGCAGGGGTGACGATGGCGATGGTGGTGAGGGAGTTCACCCGGTGGCGCATCGCCCCTCTTCAGTGCCATTCCCGCCCGGTGTGGGCTTTTACTGGCCCCGCGGACGATATGAGGCTCCAGCAGCCCCCTCTTCCTTCCAGCACCCTGCGCGTAGTGCTCCACCTCCTGACCGGTGAAGAACCCGCTGTGCTCCCTTAGGACGGATTCCCTCTTTACGATCACCCAAAGGGGGGAGCCTTCGCCAAGAAGATGCCGCACTTCGACGAGTGGGGGCTGTTCCCCGAGGGCCATGAGGGGCCTCGCGAGAACCCCCTCTTTGCGACTCCCGTGCACGTAGGCCCGGAGGTGCGTGCTCCTGAGGTGACCGCTGTGGAGCGGGCGCCGCCATGCGCTCCTGAGGTGGCCGCCGGAGAGTAGGCGCCACCATGCGCTCTTGAGGTAGCCGCCGGAGAGCGGGCGCCACCATGCGCTCCAGAGGTGCTCGCTCCCAGCCCCGCAAGCAGCGGGGGAGGAGTCCCACCTGCGGACGCATCTGTTGTCCCCGTCGTGGAGGGCTACGCGCCAGCCCCCAGCGCATCTCCTTCAGATCCTGGGGCGTCCCGCAAGAGGAAGGGGCTCGGGAGCCGCTACAATCTTGCTCCAAGGACCCTGAAAAGGAGGAAGTGGATAGCCGTGGACGAGTAAGTGTCTTTCCCTTCTCTTGACTCCTGCGTATTGCGCCTCCATCTGATTTTTGCCCCTCAGGATCCCTCCCATCGCGGGTGCGAGCGTGTCCCGGGCGCGTCCTCCGGAGGGCACCGGTCCCGCCGTGACCTTAAGCCTCACGAGTCTGGCGGTTGCGCGCGAGGTGGCGTCTATGCATGAGCCAAGGCCGCCCCCGGGGGGGCGTAGGCCTGCGCTCCCGGCGTCCTTCTTCCGGAGCGATCTCTGGGGCATGGGGGCTATGTCGAGGGCTCCCCCGCTGATCCTCGCCGGTAGTCGGGCAGCCTGCGGGGTAGCGCCATCTTCAAGCAGTGGGGCGAGTCCGCTTCGGGCCCCATCTCGGGCCGCAGGAGCGAGCGAGGGAGTCCCAGCCCCCGGGCCGCTACCGGAGGCGGGCGAGGCCTCGCGTGCCTCTCGGGCTGGCTGGGGCAGAGAGGAAAGCCCAGGCCGGGCATTGGAGCTCGCACGCGGGTGCAGCACCGTCCGGCACGACCTTCTTCAGGAGGCGTCGAGCGCGCTAGAGCGCCTCGGGGCGGAGCTTGGTGACGTTGACGCCCGCCTCGAGGAAGAGCGCCTGTGCCTGGCGCGCGAATGGCGCCAGCTGCAAGTCGCCATCAACTTCGGTCACCTGCAGTGCGAGCAGGCCTGAGCGGAGGCGGAGGGGCCCCTGGCCGCGGCGAGGGAGGCTCACGATTGCGCCTTGGAGGAGGCCCGAGCTGCGGACCATCAGCGTGAAGCGGCGGAGGCACGCGAGAGGGAGCTCCAAGCTTCCAACGCCATCCTTGAGCAGCAAGTCCGGGCACGCATGGCCGCGCTCACCGCTCTGGCGGTCCGGCTGCCCACGAGCGAGGCGAAGCCCCGCACGCCCGAAGACACACTGGCGCTGGAGGCGGTGGAGCTAAGCCTGGAGCGCGAGCGGCTGGAAGTGATAGAGCGCCAAGTGGCTGCTGCCGAGGATGCCCTCGCTTCTCGGGAGGCGAGGATCTAGCGGGAGGTCAAAGAGAAGGTGGCGGGGATCCGCAGGACCCTTGCCGAGGAATACCTTTGGAAGTTGGAGCTCCAGGAGGCTCGCTTCCGCACGCGGTGCGACGAGCTGCAGGGTAAGGCCGATGCCCTCAAGGAGAGGCTAGTTGCGGCGGAGCAGCGCGAGAAAGCCGCTGAGGCAGCTCGGACTACTGCTGAGGCCGAGCTGTCCTTCCTCCATCAGCAGGTTGAAGGCGTTTCGTCCCTCGTCGAGAAAGCCTCGGATGAAGCGCGCCGCCGCCGAGTGCTTCAGCGTGAGCGTTCCTTGATGTTCGAGGCCCTCGGGCGCAGGGCCAACCAGGCCCTGAGCAACATCTGCGACGAGAACGTCTCCCACTCGCTTGAAGCCGCCGACGCCGGCTACCTCAGCTTCTTCACCCAGGTCGTGACTCGCCTCGAAGGCAGGGCCACGAGGGCGCGCCCACTCGTCGAAGAGAAGAGCCGCGACCTTCTTGGGTGCGCGTTCTCACATGTCTTCAACCACCTTCTCCACTCCGATCCTGACTTCGATTTCGATGCCACGATCACCCCCGTACCCGGAGCAATCCAAGGCATCCTGGCGAGTTGGGTGGAAGATCACGTGGATGACCTGATTGCAGAACTCGCCCCTGCCGATGACGTGGTCACGCCCGCGGCTGAAGAGGGCGGAGCTGATGATGACGAGGTTAGCAGCGAAGACGATGATAGCGCATCTCACTAGGCTTGTATTTCCCTGTTTTCCTGTCAAAACTTTGAATGTGACCCCGCTGGGATGCGAAAGTATTTTTGGAAGAACTCTTTCTGCGATGTATTGAGTGGTATTTGCACTCCATGTTGTCGCCCCTCTTTTACTTTCCGCGCACTCGCGACCCCAGAGTAGGGGCAACCGCCACTGTCGTGCCTGGTCACGGTGCCTGATTCAAGATCCGGAAGCGAACACTTGCCGAGAGCCCTGGGCAATGCGCGCCTGCCAGCTCACTCGAGAGCGCCGCGTGAGGACCCAGAGGGGCGCGCGCGCGGGCAAGGCCACAGCTGCTGTGGCCTGGGCCCCTAGGGCGTCTTCGGCCCCTGTGCCTGGCGACCCAAGCGTGTGCACCGTGCCCAGCCCCCGCTCGCGGGGTGCGATGGAGCGAGCCACAGGTGCCCGCCATCTTTCGCAAAGACGGAAACCAAGCGAAGAGAAAACAGCTAGAAGAAGAAACACCGGAAGCCCCCCCCCCCCTTTCAATAAAAACACAAGAGCCGCAAGTTTATTCCAAGAAATAGCAAATTCGGCTACAAGAGAAGGCAGAGAACAGCTGCGTCCGGCACCTATGCTAGTCTTCTAGTCTTCCCGCCAGCGCGGAGCATGGGACTTCCACTAGGTGTGGGCATAGTCATTGGGGGACCGTGTCGTCCGCCAGCGCGGAGCATGGGGCTTCCACTGAATGTGGGCATAGTCATTGGGGGACCGTGTCATCTGCCAGTGCGGAGCATGTGGCTTCCACTGAGACGTGGGTGGGAGCCCCCGTGAGGCTCAGGGGCAGCACTCAGGACACTCCGGGGCGTGTACAGCCCCACTCATTATTACGTGAGAGTGTCACGAGCGGAGACTTGAGGGGGCGTAAGGCAGCCGCCCGCTTCCTGATCGGGGGGCCCGCCTCTCGCCCTGGGTCGCGCGCCAGCAAGCCTAAGCGCTAGCAGCCCTGGGCGGGGCCCCTGGATTGGCGACCGTGGGCGAGCAGCGCAATGTGCCACCGCACCAGCCACGGGCCACTCGATCGGCTCGCGACGCCCGCCCCCGGGACCCCCTTTGAGCCCCTTTGGCCCCTGGGCTCCCTGGGCTCCATCCTGGTCCAAGGTGCTGCCTCATCGGGCGTGCCCCGGCACGCACGATCCGGTTGTTGCCTCGCGGGCATATTACCGGACGCGAGTCTCTTGTGCTCTAGGGTTAGCAAAAAATATGTTCTAAAAGTATTTGTCCCAGCGATCGAGGCCCCGCTCACAGTCCCCAGGCCTCGAGTGACCTTGACGGTACAGGGGGCATACCAGCGAAGAGCTGTCTTCCGCCGACCCGTAGATTCTTCGGGCTTGCTGGTCACCACTTTGCCGCCGCATCACGATGGCCAGGAGGCAGCCCGCCGTAGTGCCTCTCTCTGCGGGCCGCTTACCCCGCCTGAAGCTCGAGGGGGAGTCTCGTTCACCTCCTTTTCGCCGCCCAATCCCCGGGCCCTGCTTGTATGCAGCAACGGCATGCCTGAGCCTGCAGCGAGAGCCGAGGCACAGGCGAGGGGCAGAGGGGGTCCGCACCCCCGCAAGCGACATCGAGCAGCTCGGCAACCCGGTCGAGCCAAGCGGCGTGGTCGCACTCCGCAGGGCGGTAACACAGTAACTCGCGCACCGTGAGGAGCACAACCTGCGCGCCTGTCAGCCTCCGGGGGGCGCGGTGGGGCGTAGCTGCGCCGGTGCCGATCAAGTGCATGGCGGTTCGCCTGCCGCACAGCGTGAGGGGTGACAGTGGCGAACCTTGCCGTTGTCGACGGTACGCCAAGGAAAATGGGGCACGACGAGGGATGTCGTGGGGGGCGGCACCGCTTGACTGGAGTGCACGGCCCAGCGCCCGGCGCAGACCCGACCGGATCTCTTCATGGGCAAGCGAGGATAGGACGTGGTTGGTGAAGAGGCAAGGCTTCGACACGCCCCTACCTGGCGTGCCAAATGTCGGATTCCGAGCTCCGCAGACCCAAGAAAGGTTCGAACTCTGGGGTGTGTGCGAAGGACTCAACCTATCCAGCCAACCAGCTCATCGCTCCACGGCCTAGCTCGATGCACACGAACAAGGAAGAAGATGAACATGGTAGTTTACCCAGGTTCGGGCCACCTTGCGGTGTAAGACCCTACTCCTACTTTGTGGTGGATTGGCCTCACGAGGGGTTGAGGATGAACTAGTACAAGGGATGAACAACCTCACGAGGTCTATGGGTGAGGGAGTGAGTCGACCAGGGATTGGATCGGGGGATCGGATGATCAGATCCCTGCTATGGTGGTGGCTAACCTATATTTATAGTGGCCTCGGTCCTCTTCCCACAAAACGTAGGCAGTAAGGGATCCCCACAGTGGCCAATTTGAAAGGGGACAAGTAGTACATCGTATCCTGACGAAAGGTGGTCTTCGCCTGCAAAGCTTCTGGTCATGACGTAGCGGTGGGCTCGGTGATGACATCTGCCCTGCCGCGCTGGTGGCCTTGGTCCCGTTGCACCGGAATGGAAACCTTTGCCAGATTCCTCGGGAACCCACGCCTGTCCTCGCCTCCTTAGCACCAAAGAGCAAACTGCCTTCTCTGTGCCCGCTGGCACCCGCCTGCATTGGTCGTCATGGCTTACGTCATGGTAGCCTCATGAGGCTAGGTACCTGCATAGAAATCTCTGCTCCCTCGGGAGGCCTTGGTGTCGTCCGCCTCACGAGGCTTGGCCCCTCGCGAGGGTCTTGTCTTGGTGGTCTTGTAGACGGGCCATACCAGGCCGTCGATGGAGCCACGCCATGGGCCGCAGGCTGGCAAGTCTAAGTACCCTGGTTCCCAGAACGCCGACAGCATCACGTCTGTGTCAAGTAGACCGAAATGATTCTGCATCTACTACTATTACTCCACACGTCGACCGCTATCCAGCATGCATCTAGAGTATTAAGTTCATAAAGAACGGAGTAACGCCTTAAGTAAGATGACGTGATGTAGAGGGATAAACTCAAGCAATATGATAAAACCCCCATCTTTTTACCCTTGATGGCAACAATACAATATGTGCCTCGCTACCCCTACTTTGTCACTGGGTGAGGACACCGCAAGATTGAACCCAAAACTAAGCACCTCTCCCATTGCAAGAAGAACCAATCTAGTTGGCCAAACCAAACCGATAATTCAAAGAGAAATACAAAGATATCAAATCATGCATATAAGAATTCAGAGAAGATTCAAATAATATTCATAAATAATTTGATCATAAATCCACAATTCATCGGATCTCGACAAACACACCGCAAAAGAATATTACATCAGATAGATCTCCAAGAACATCGAGGAGAACATGGTATTGAGAATCAAAGAGAGAGAAGAAGCCATCTAGCTACTAGCCATGGACCCGTAGGTCTGAGGTAAACTACTCATGCTTCATCGGAAGGGCAATAGAGTTTATGTAGAAGCCCTCCGTGATCGAATCCCCCTCTGGCAGGATGCCAGAAAAGGCCCCAAGATGGGATCTCACGGGTACAGAAGGTTACAGTGGCGGAAAAGTATTTTGGTGGACGGTTATGGTCGTTTGGGAATATTTGGGAATTTATAGGCCAAAGATTAGGGTTGGAGGACTCCCGTGGGGCCCACAAGCCAGGGGGCGCCCCCCCTAGGGCGCGCACTGAGTGCTTGTGGAGCCCTCGGGACTCTTCTGACTTCCTCTCCAAGTCCTACGTGTGTCTTCTGGTCCAAGAAAAATCATCGTAAAGTTTTATTCCGTTTGGACTCCGTTTGATATTCCTTTTCTGTAAAACTCAAAAACAAGGGAAAAACAGAAACTGGCACTGGGCTCTAGGTTAATAAGTTAGTCCCAAAAATAATATAAAATAGCATATTAATGCATATAAAACATCCAAAACAGATAATATAATAGCATGGAACAATAAAAAATTATAGATACGTTGGAGACATATCAAGCATCCCCAAGCTTAATTCTAGCTCATCCTTGAGTAGGTAAATGATAAAAACAGATTGTTTGATGTGAATGCTACCTAACATATTTATCCATGTAATTTTCTTTATTGTGGCATGAATATTCAGATCCATAAGATTCAAAACAAAAGTTTAATATTGACATAAAAACAATAATACTTCAAGCATACTAATAAAGCAATCATGTCTTCTCAAAATAACATGGCCAAAGAAAGTTAAACCTACAAAATCATATAGTCTGGCTATGCTCCATCTTCATCACACAAAGTATTAAATCATGCACAACCCTGATGACAAGCCAAGCAATTGTTTCATACTTTCGATGTTCTCAAACTTTTTCAACTTTCACGCAATACATGAGCGTGAGCCATGGATATAGCACTATAGGTGGAATAGAATATGGTGGTTGTGGAGAAGACAAAAAGAAGGAGATAGTCTCACATCAACTAGGCGTATCAACGGGCTATGGAGATGCCCATCAATAGATATCAATGTGAGTGAGTAGGGATTGCCATGCAATGGATGCACTGGAGCTATAAGTTTATGAAAGCTCAAAAAGAAACAAAGTGGGTGTGCATCCAACTCGCTTGCTCACGAAGACCTAGGGAAATTTGAGGAAGCCCATCATTGGAATATACAAGCCAAGTTCTATAATGAAAAATTCCCACTAGTATATGAAAGTGACAACATAGGAGACTCTCTATCATGAAGATCATGGTGCTACTTTGAAGCACAAGTGTGGTAAAAGGAAAGTATCATTGCCCCCCTTCTCTCTTTTCTCTCATTTTTTTATTTTTTTTATTTGGGCTTCTTTGGCCTCTTTTATTTTTTGTAAAGTCTGGAGACTCATCCCAACTTGTGAGGGAACCATAGCTTCCATCATCCTTTCCTCACATGGGACAATGCTCTAATAATGATGATCATCACACTTTTATTTACTTACAACTCAAGAATTACAACTTGATACTTAGAACAAAAATATGACTCTATATGAATGCCTCCGGCGGTGTACCAGGATGTGCAATGATCAAGAGAGACATGTATGCAAAATATGAATGGTGGCGTTGCCACAAATACTATGTCAACTACATGATCATGCAAAGCAATATGACAATGATGGAGTGTGTCATAATAAAGCAGAACGGTGGAAGTTGCATGGCAATATATCTCGGAATGGCTATGGAAATGCCATAATAGGTAGGTATGGTGGCTGTTTTGAGGAAGGTTATATGGTGGGTGTAATGCACCGGCGAAAGTTGCGCGGTACTAGAGAGGCTAGCAATGGTGGAAGGGTGAGAGTGCGTATAATCCATGGACTCAACATTAGTCATAAAGAACTCACATACTTATTGCAAAATTCTATTAGATATCGAAACAAAGTACTACACGCATGCTCCTAGGGGGATAGATTGGTAGGAAAAGACCATCGCTCGTCCCCGACCGCCACTCATAAGGAAGACAATCAATAAATAAATCATGCTCCGACTTCATCACATAACGGTTCACCATACGTGCATGCTATGGGAATCACAAACTTTAACACAACTATTTCTACCAATCCAAAATTACTCACTAGCATGACTCTAATATCACCATCTTTATATCTCAAAACAATCATAAGGAATCAAACTTCTCATAGTATTCAATGCTCTTTATATGAAAGTTCTTATTATATCCCTCTTGGATGCCCATCATATTAGGACTAAATTCATAACCTATGCAAATTACCATGCTGTTTAGAGAGACTCTCAAAATAATATAAGTGAAGCAAGATATTTCAACAATTTATATAAAATAAAGCCACCACCGTGCTCTAAAAAGATATAAGTGAAGCACTAGAGCAAAATTGCCTAGCTCAAAAGATATAAGTGAAGCACATAGAGTATTCTAATAAATTCACGATTCATGCGTGTCCCTCTCAAAAAGTGTGTACATCAAGGATGATTGTGTCAAACTAAAAAGCAAATACTCAAATCATACAAGATGCTCCAAGCAAAACACATATCATGTGGTGAATAAAAATATAGCCTTAGGTAAATTTACCGATAGACGAAGACGAAAGAGGGGATGCCATCCGGGGCATCCCCAAGCTTAGATGCTTGGTTGTCCTTGAATATTAACTTGGGGTGCCTTGGGCATCCCCAAGCTTAGGCTCTTGCCACTCCTTATTCCATAGTCCATCAAATCTTTACCCAAAACTTGAAAACTTCACAACACAAAACTCAACAGAAAACTCATGAGATCCGTTAGTATAAGAAAATAAATCAACACTTTTTGGTAATGTTGTGAACTCATTCTTTATTTATATTGGTGTAACATATACTGTAATCCAACTTCTCCATGGTTCATTGTCACATCCCTAGTTCTGGCTAGGCCAGTTTCATGTGTGCATCATGCTTAATTTCAAATGAAGTTGAAATGGGGATGACAGAAACCCCCAGCACCACTTAAACCAACTAGGGTTTACTAAAATCCTTTTCAATGAACCTGAAATGCCCTTCTAAAATGTTCATCATCTTTGCCTTGGTCTAGAACCTCTGACAAAAATGGTGCACAATTTTCTAGGACATCATTGGGTCACTGAATTAAATCTTATGTTATTTGCATTTAGACATTTAAATGCTATTAAATATTTTAAATGTCCAAATAATCCCAAACTGAAATGTTCCATGTTGGATATACTCTATACAGTGGGCATGAGCAGTTTGGTGATTTTTGGAAATGCCTAGGTATTTTTAGAAAAGTCACAAACCTGCAGAAAAATAGAAAAACAGAAAACAGAAAAGAGAGAGAGAGAAAGGCCAGAGGCCACTTACCTGCACTGGGCCGACCCACCTGGCCCGTGCCAGTCATCACCCGCCTCTGCCAGTAGGCAGAGGAGGGACACGGCGCCGCGCCCGAGCTCGCCACGCCACCACCCTACCTGCCTGCGTACCTCCAGGCCACCTCGACGCCTCGAAGGGCCTCCTCGGTGCCGCCCCGAGCCCCTGGACACCTCACTCTCCCCCCTGCTCTCTCCCTCGCCTCTCCTCGCCATGGCCGACGCTGCCGCGCCCGCACCGTCGACGTAACCGCGGCCACCGTCGCCTCCTCGTCGCCCCACCCTGTCCAACAGCTCCGCCACCGTCCTCTTCGTCGAGCAGACCGAGCCCCGAGCGCTCATTCGCCCTGAAGCCACCGCACCGGTCTCGTCTTCACCGCCCGTCGTCGGAGATCCACTTCGCCGCCCCGCTTGCTCCGGCTCGTCCCCGACTCCTCCGACCTGCTCGTCCGACGCGCCGTGAGCCCTGCTACCTCCTCCTCCTCTCCGTTTGCCTTCTCGTGCACCACAGCGACCACACCGAGCTCGCCCGCACCCGTCACCGCCTCTGCACGTCGCCGTCGTGGCCACAGCCACATTGGCTCGATTTCGAGCACGCCATCGTCTTCACCGCATCCCCAGGAGCCCGCAGCACCACTTCACGCACCTCGCCGTGCCCCCTAGCGACAAGCCCGAGCTCGCCCGAACACCGGCAGCCGCACAGCTCATCGCCGGCGTCGTTTCCGGCGACCCCGAGACCAACCACTATCACCACGCGATGCGGCTCGCTTCCAGCTACACGTAGGTGGCCTCCGCCGTCCATTTGGTCACCGAAGGGCGAAACCCGCACACTCCGCCGCGTCTGGACGTCGTCGGCGGTTAAACGCCGGCGAGTCAGCCCAGTTTGACCAGGGATTTGACCCCCCTGGGTCACTGACGTGTGGGCCCAAGGCCTTAACTAATCTAGTTTAGAATTAGATTAGTACTAATTAACTTAGGTTAGTTAGTTAGACACTGACATGTGGGCCCCAGCGCCAGGTTTGACCTGGGCGGCCCTGTTGACCCTGCTGACGTCATAGTGACGTAGTGCTGACGCAGTTAATCATTTTCTGGTTTTTAATAATTCAGGAAATTCCAGAAAATGCCCAAAACTTCAAAAATTCATAGAAATTAATCTGTAACTCCAAATGCAAAGATTTATATATGTTTTTGGATCAGAAAAATCCAATCTTTCCATCTGTATCATTTGCATGCATGTTTGAACAACCTAAGGTTGCTGTATATGGCAATTTGCATAATTGGCATTTAACTAAGCACATATGGAGTTTGAATTTGAACCCTTGGTTCAAACCAACTTCATTCAATCTGGTTTCTAGTTGCATTAGCTCAAACCACAACATATTGCCATGTCATGATCATGCATCATATTGTTGCATTGCATTGATTGTGCTTCCTCTCTGTTGCCGGTATTTGTCCCCTCTCAGTAGACGACGTCCCGACGATGAGTTCGATGACACCGATGAAGAATTATATTATCTTCAGAAGTGCCAGGCAAGCAACCCCATTGATCATTTCGATACAAACCTATCTTCTCGCTTCTGCTCTCGTTTACTTCATTAAGACAACGCGTTTCAAACTGCTGTGTGTTGCGGTAGTTGAACCCATATCCTCTGCATGACCTGTCATTGCCACAGTAACTAGATGAACCCCACTAGCATGTGTAGGAGTTGATTGAGCCATGTCTGTGTTTCCTACCATGCTATGCCTGCTATGCTTAGAGTTGTGTCAGGTCTGGCTCATCAGGGTGATGAACTAGAGTGAATGGTTGTGTCGGTAATGAGAGTGAAGTGTTGAATATGTTTTGGTAAAGGTATCGATGAGAGGCCATGTAGGAGTACATGGTGGGTTGTTTCATTGAGGCCGTCCTTAAGAACTGAGATATGTATGCGTGATTTAAGATTCAGCTACTACCACACATTGGGCCCTGAAATATAACCCCGCTCGACTTACTGACCCCTCTCGTCCTCTGTCCAGGAGTTGCAAGTAGTTTCTGGTGTTTGTAGTATGCTGGAGGCCGTGCGCAGCGCTAACCTTAGGGGTGGGCTGTGATGCGGTAGGCACGTGGCCGGTGTACCGAGTCGCCCGTTTGGTGTCTCGGGAACCCTGCACACATCGTTTGGGGCCGTTGAGGACACCCCGGCCGGATTTCCTTGCAGATGGAACCCGAATAGGCGATAAACCTGGACTAGAGACTTGTGTGGTTAGTCAGGTCGTGGTCTACACCCACGTCGGCTTTCGCTTGAAGTCTGCCAAGCACATGTCGTGTGCAGACGCTAAGTGGTGGAAACATGTGTGACGAAGTACACCCCTGCAGGGTATAAAACTATTCGAATAGCCGCGTCCACGGTAAAGGACTACTTGGTCGCTTATGCAGTTCATAGACAAGTGAAAGTGGATACTCTAAAACTCGCAAGATAAGCGTGAGTGCCATGGATGGCGTTCTCGTAGGGAGACGGGAGCGGATCCATAGTGGTGTATTGATATGGTGAATATGTGGACTCGTGTGCGCCACCTCAAAAGAGTTACCAGCATTCGTAGTTCAGGATAGCCACTGAGTCAAAGCTGGCTTGCTGCAGTTAAACTCCACCACCCTCTTTGTTGATACCGATGCATATGTAGTTAGTTCTGATGTAAGTCTTGCTGGGTACATTTGTACTCACGTTTGCTTAATTTATGTTTTTGTAGAGAGACTCAGTCTCGCTAGTAGTTCCGCGTGGACTTTGACGTTTAGCTTGTTACCTCAGCTACGATCTTGTGCCCTCGGCAGGATCTGGTAGATAGTCAGGCTTCTCAGCCTTTTTCATTTGTAGATGTCTGTACTCAGACATGTTAAGCTTCCGCATATGCTTTGACTTGTATGCTCTGAATGTTGGGTCATGAGACCCATGTTTGTAATATCTCGCTCCTCGGAGCCTAATGAATAAATACTCTGAGTCGTAGAGTCTTATCGTGATGCCATGTTGTATTTGCCCATATGCAGCATATTGTGTGTATGATTGAAATGCTTGGTATGTGTGGGATCCGACAACCTAGTTGTTTATCCTTGGTAGCCTCTCTTATGGGGAAATGTAGTCTGGTGCTTCCACTGAGCCTTGGTAGTCCGCTACAGCCCGGTTTACCAGAGTCCTGTTAGCTTGCTACTGCTCCGGAACACTTAGACTGGTCGGCATGTGTCCTTCCTCGATCCTGTGTCTGTCCCTTTGGGGAAACGTCACGCGGTGTCTTTTGGAGTCCTGTTAGCCTGCTACAGCCCGGATTCCCGGAGTCCTGCTAGCCCAGTTGCTACAGCCCGAATTCACTCGCTGATGACCGACACGTTCGTTGCTGGGTCATGTATGCCTGTCCCCGTAAGTTAGTGCCACTTTGGGTTCACGACTAGTCATGTCGGCCCGGGTTCTCTGTCATATAGATGCTAGCGACACTATCATATACGTGAGCCAAAAGGCGCAAACGGTCCCGGGCCATGGTAAGGCGACACCCGTGAGAATACCGTGCGTGAGGCCGCAAAGTGATATGAGGTGTTACCGGCTAGATCGATGTGACTTGGAATTGGGGTACTGACATTCATACCCCCCGATACTACCCATAGATTCATTAAAATAAGCAAACAACACATTGAAAACAGAACCTGTCAAAAAACAAAACAGTCTACGAAGATCTGAATTGTTCTTATACTTATGTAAGTCTAAAATTTCTGAAAAATTAGGAGAACATATAAAATTTGTATATCAATCTTTTGTAAAACATTCAGGGTTTTTACATGCTCCAGTGATTTTAAACAATTCTATTACTGGACGCAAAAGTTTCTGTTTTTCAGCAAGATCAAATCAACTATCATCGTCAGCCATCCCAAAGGTCTTACTTGGCTCAAACACTAATTAAAACACCAAAACACAATTACTACATAGGTAATAATGTGTATTTATTGAAAAACAGAACCAAAAACAAAAAACATAAAAATAAAATTTGGTTGCCTCCCAACAAGCGCTGTTGTTTAACGCCCCTAGCTAGGCATAAAACATAGATCTAGGTATTGTCATCTTTGGTATGCAACTCCTTCTTAATCAAATCTTCCAAAAAATTTCTTAGCAAACCTATCCTTTCCTTTATTTCCCTTCTAGTAGGTGAACGTAATTCATGAAAAGGGCTTTGGTTAGTGATTTTGACATTCATAAACCCGTAATCTGGATCATCACCATATATATCATCATATAAAATACGTATCTCATTTTTAACAGGTTCCCTAGTCATCTTTTCCAACCAATCATGATTAAATCCTACATAAATTCCCCTTTTTATCCAATCAAACTTATCATAAGTGTCAAGATACAAGGTTTGAGTGATTTCCGAGTAGGGAACTATCCTCCTAAGATAATCTCTAGATTCCAAACTACGCAAAGTTTCTTTATCATGGAGAATTTCTTCAATCGGAGGATGTTCAACATCTTTATTATAGAAAGCAAAAATTTCTCTAGCCTCTTGTATTATAAAATCAAATTCCCACATAAGGATGATAGTGGCAATCTTTTTAGCT
This sequence comes from Thinopyrum elongatum, assembly GCA_011799875.1. NCBI lineage: Eukaryota > Viridiplantae > Streptophyta > Magnoliopsida > Poales > Poaceae > Thinopyrum > Thinopyrum elongatum. The sequence goes on along the minus strand of CM022299.1, from coordinate 219,472,672 downwards.
TTAGGATGATTAATATTGGGAAGTTCATAAAACACCTTTTGCAAAGCGGGATGGATATGCACAAATTTTCTTTCTAATTTTTCAATAAGCATGACAATGGCATCCGCATAACAATTTGTATCGAGAAGAATAGATCTTTTACTAATAGGCATAGTTCCCGTACAATCAAAGAATTCTTGAATAACACTTTTCCCAATAATATTACCGTCTCCCACATGAAAAGTTTTCGCTTTATAATTAGGAGGAGTTTCAGTTTCATGATCTAAAGAACAACATCCAAGTTTTTCCTCAAGATTTATACTAGCAAGGCCCTCAAAATTTTCAATGACAACCTCCCCAGATTTAGGCATGATAGCAACAAACCGATCTAATGAACGAGCAACCAAAAAGCAAAAAAAAGACGAACGGAAGAAGGGCGAATAAAAAGGCAAATCTTTTTGTATTTTTCTGAAAATCCTTTTAGATGTGGGGGAGAGGAAAACGAGAGTCAAATAGAAAATAATGTAATGCAAGAGATGAGAGTTTATGGTGGGTACTTGGTAGGCTTGATGTAGATCTCCCCGGCAACGGTGCCAGAAATTCTTTCTGCTACTTCTTGAGCTTGCGTTGGTTTTTCCCTTAAAGAGGAAAGGGTGATGCAGCAAAGTAGAGATAAGTATTTCCCTCAGTTAAGAACCAAGGTATCAAATCCAGTAGGAGATACAAGCAAGTCCTTAATCTATGCACCTGCATAAATAATCGAACACTTGCACCCAACGCGATAAAGGGGTTGTCAATCCCTTCACGGTCACTTGCAAAGGTGAGATCTGATAGAGATAGATATAAAAGATTACTAAAACGTAAAACAAAATGAAAGTAAATAAATTGCAGCAAGGTATTTTTTGGGTTTTTTGGTTTATAGATCTGAAAATATATCATGGAAAATAGACCCGGGGGCCATAGGTTTCACTAGAGGCTTCTCTCTTGAAGGCAAATAATACGGTGGGTGAACAAATTACTGTCGAGCAATTGATAGAAAAGCGCAAAGTTATGATGATATCCAAGGCAATGATTATGCATATAGGCATCACGTCCGTGTCAAGTAGACCAAAATGATTTTGCATCTACTACTATTACTCCACACATCGACCGCTATCCAGCATGCATCTAGAGTATTAAGTTCATAAAGAATGGAGTAACGCCTTAAGTAAGATGACATGATGTAAAGGGATAAACTCAAGCAATATGATGAAAAACCCATCTTTTTACCCTTGATGGCAACAATACAATATGTGCCTCGCTACCCCAACTTTGTCACTGGGTGAGGACACCGCAAGATTGAACCCAAAACTAAGCACCTCTCCCATTGCAAGAAGAACCAATCTAGTTGGCCAAACCAAACCGATAATTTGAAGAGAAATACAAAGATATCAAATCATGCATATAAGAATTCAGAGAAGATTCAAATAATATTCATAGATAATCTGATCATAAATCCACAATTCATCGGATCTCGACAAACACACCGCAAAAGAATATTACATCGGATAGATCTCCAAGAACATCGAGGAGAACATGGTATTGAGAATCAAAGAGAGAGAAGAAGCCATCTAGCTACTAGCTATGGACCCGTAGGTCTGAGGTAAACTACTCACGCTTCATTGGAAGGGCAATAGAGTTGATGTAGAAGCCCTCCATGATCGAATCCCCCTCCGACAGGATGCCAAAAAAGGCCCCAAGATGGGATCTCACGGGTACAGAAGGTTACGGCGGCGGAAAAGTATTTTGGTGGACGCTTCTGGTCGTTTGGGAATATTTGGGAATTTATAGGCCAAAGATTTGGGTTGGAGGACTCCCGTGGGGCCCACAAGCCAGGGGCGCCCCCTAGGGCGCACCCTGAGGGCTTGTGGATCCCTCGGGACTCTTCTAACTTCCTCTCCAAGTCCTACATGTGTCTTCTGGTCCAAGAAAAATCATCGTAAAGTTTTATTCCGTTTGGACTCCGTTTGATATTCCTTTTCTGTAAAACTCAAAAACAAGGAAAAAAACATAAACTGACACTGGGCTCTAGGTTAATAAGTTAGTCCCAAAAATATTATAAAATAGCATATTAATGCATATAAAACATCCAAAACAGATAATATAATAGCATGGAACAATCAAAAATTATAGATACGTTGGAGACGTATCACGCCCCGTCCTCGACCGCCCCTCACCGGACCGGACCGCCCCGCCTCGCCCCCGACACGATACATCAAGCCACCGCCCGAAGCCGCTCACCGCCCCGCCGCCTTTGTTGCCGACGACCACCTCGCCGGACCTCCTCGCCCTCCTCCCCGAGCGGCTTCGTCATGCCTCGCCGCCCCCCTCCTCGGCACCGGAGCGTGAGAACCCCCCCCTCTCCCCGCCTTCCCTCTTCCGACGCTGTTCGGCGCCGCCCCGGTCGACTTGGTCGTCGTGCGCTCCGGCCCGCGTCCGCCTCGCGCTCACCACGGCCTCCCCGCGCCCTGCTGCCAGCCCATGCTACGCCGGTCACGCCTGGTCGCGCTCCGCCTTCCCCCGCTCGACCCCTCCGGTCACGCTACACCGCCCACCCCGCCCGCGCCCGCTACTGCCGCCGCCACTGTCTTGCACCGTCGCCACCGTCGGAGCTCCGCTCCCGTGCGTGTTGCGCACCTCGTACCGCGCCGGCCCCCCACTCGACCTGGCTACCAGCCCTGCCAGCCTCACCAGGCCATGCATGGCCGCACCGCGCCTGTCTTCGTCTTGGGCACGTGCACGCCCAGCCTGGCCCTGGCCACTTCCCCGTGGTGCGGCCCGATCTGTTTTAGAGACTAACCACCACCCCATTAGACTAATCCCCCTCTGCTAATTTTTAATAACTAGCTTAGTTAATATATGACTCAATGACAAGTGGGACCAACTGTTAGATTATTATGCTAAATTAGATTAAAGAAACTAAGTCAATGACATGTGGACCCACATGCACTGTTCACTTTGACCGGTCAACGTTGACTGGCCTAGTTGTCTGGGCCCCTGGACCCCATCGTCATACACATAGGTAGGGTAGCTCGAGGTAACAAAAGTGTATTCTACTTTTATTTTTGAATTAAAATAAATCCAGTATTTTGGAAATTCAATAAAATTTTGAAAATTAATATAAAATAATCCGTAACTCGGATGAAAATACTTTGTACATGAAAGTTGCTCAGAAAAACATGACGAACCCGAATACACCATCCACATACCTATACCTATACTGCCACATAAAATAACCTGAATACACCGTCCCCCTTTGTTTCATTTGTCTGAAAATGCCCAACACCGGTAATGCTTTCCCGGATGTTTTCCCCCTTCGCCGGTATCACCTAATACTGTGTTAGGTCACACATAGCACCGCTTATTGCCATGTCTTGCATCATCATGCATCTGTTTGCGTTGTATTCATTGTTTCTTCTCCCTCTTATCTCCGGTAGACTTCGAGACCGACGCCGCTGCTCCAGACATCGACTACGCACCTGACGACCCGTCCTTCTCTGCAGAGCTTCCAGGTAAGCAAACCCCCCTTGATCATCCCGATATCCCCTACTCTTTCCTTCTAATGCTTGCATTAGAGTAGTGTTACTGTTTCATCAATTTGACCCTATACTGCTGCATAGCCTGTCCTTGTTGCTACTGTTGTTGATACCTTACCTGCTATCCTAAATGCTTAGTATAGGATGCCAGTTTATCATCAGTGGCCCTACATTCTTGTCCGCCTGCCATGCTATACTATCGGGCCGTGATCACTCGGAAGGTGATCACGGGTATATACTACATACATACTGTACTTGATACATGTGGGGACTAAAGTCGGGTCGGCTCGTAGAGTACCCGCGAGTGATTCACGAAAGTGGGGGCTGAATGGGCAGGTTGTTCCATCCAGGTTGTGATGGGCCTGGGTTCCCGATGGCCCCCGAGTGTCACTTTGAGGCGGAGGGACAGGGCAGGTTGTGACCACCTAGGAGACAGGTGGGCCTGGTCCCTGGTCGGCGTCCGCGGATATTTCAATAACACGCTTAACGAGATTGGGTATTTGATCAGAGTTGGTCGTTGACCTTATACGCACTAACCGCCACGTGGGACAAGATATGGGCAACCGACGTCGTAGTATCAGCCGAAGCTCTTCAGACGCCGGCGACGGAGCGGCGCGCGCCGGATTGGACTGGAACGCCTGCTCTTGTATTAGGGGGGCTAGGTCTGCTTCCGGCCGCCCACGAAACGTGCAGGAGTGCAAAGGGCGATGGGCCCAAGACCCCTGCATGCTTAGGATTTAGACCGGCATGCTGACCTCTCTGTTGGGCCTAGGTAGGGCTGCGACGTGTTGATCTCCCGAGGCCGGACATGACCCAGGAAAGTGTGCCCGGCCAGAGGGATCGAGCGTGTCGGGTAATGTGGTGCACCCATGCAGGGAAGATTGATCTATTCAAATAGTCGTGTCCACGGTAACAGGACGACTCGGAGTTGGATTCCGACCTTATGACAACTAGAACGGGATACTTAATAAAACACACCCTTTCAAGTTCCAGAGATAACCCGGTGATCGCTTTCCCACAAGGAGACAAGGGGAGGATCGCTGGGTAGGATTATGCTATGCGATGTTACTTGATACTATACATGCTACTCTTCTATATGCTTCAAGATGGAGGCTGCCAGAAGCGCAGTCTTCGATAGGACTAGCTTCTCCCCCTCTTATTCTAGCATTCTGCAGTTCAGTCCACAGAGACTACCCATTTCATTGATACCAATGCTTATGTAGTGTAGATCCTTGCTTGCGAGTACTTTGGATGAGTACTCGCAGTTGCTTTGCTCCCTCTTTTCCCCCTTTTCCATTCTTCTCGGATGTCGCAACCAGATGCTAGAGCCGCGGAGCCAGACGCCACTGTCGACGATGACCCCTACTACACCGAGGGTGCCTACTACTATGTTCAGGCCGCCGACGATCAGGAGTAGTTAGGAGGATCCCAGGTAGGAGGCATGCGCCTCTTCGATCTGTATTCCTGTTTGTGCTAGCCATCTTATGGCAACTTGTTTAACTTATGTCTGTACTCAGATATTATTGCTTCCGCTGACTCTTGTGTATTCGAGCCCTCGAGGCCCGTGGCTTGTAATATGAAGCTTGTTTGACTTTAATTTGTGTTTAGAGTTGTGTTGTGATATCTTCCCGTGAGTCCCTGATTTTGATCATACACGTTTGCGTGTATGATTAGTGTACAATTGAATCAGGGGCGTCACAAGTTGGTATCAGAGCCGACTGCCTGTAGGAATCCCCCTTCCAAACTCCTTGGCAGAAGTTGAGTCTAGTCATTGCAAAACTTTTACTAACATGGTTGTGTGGCTTACGGGCCCACGTCGCCATTGGGTGGTATTAGGATCTTTTATTCCTTGTCTATACTCTAGGATTCGGATCTCTCTTCTATTCGGGTTAAATGATTTTGCTAAAATATAACTTTAGGTTCTCGAAAATACTTTCTCCCGGAGAGCCCCTTCAGTCCAGATAATCGCCTGCTACACCAGAAGATTCTGAAGATACTCTCTGATGTTCTCTCGAGACTTTGTGCCCGTCGCTTTTGCAAGTCCCTACCATCGTTATCCCTATGGATACTTACATACACCAGCTGATTTTTTTACTTTCATTCCCAGTTGCTCTTGTTATTACAAGATACATCAAACTATTCTCCGACTTTTTTAAGGATCCCTTGTCCCACTGCCTTACAGATCTTTGCTGCATGAATACTCCTACGAATAATTCCTCAGACTTATCGAGGATTTGTTCATTCCTAGTTGTTCATTTGTTTCACAAAATTCTTCAAAATACTATTTGATTTTCTGAAAATCCTCAGCAGCCTATTGCTTTTGAATTCCTTGCCTTCTTGCATTATGGTTAATTCCATACTGAAAATCCTCAGCAGCCTATTGCTTCTGAATTCCTTGCCTTCCTGCATTATGGTTAATTCCATATTTCTAGTAATCTCCTTTAACATACTCTGTCACTATCATTTCAAGTACCTTGATTCAATATGTTGCGGATGCTCGAATCCTCAATCATATCCTAGAATTCATCCTTCCGGCTCAGACGTCATTTCAAACACGAGCTGGATCTCGACCAATTAAATTGCCATCGATTGTACCCTAAGCCTACTCAACTTATCCATCCTTAATCAGAGCGTTTGCTTCTAATCCCTTTATTTGGAAATCATAATTCCTTTGCATTTGAGCTTTGAATTAGTCAGTTGTTTCTATAATCCAATGCCTTTGCATTGTTCCTTCCTCTGGTTGTGTGCCGATGCTCACATCAGCTTCGTTATGGACCATCAAATCCTTTGTTGAATTATCATCCGACAGTGTCCTTCATATACAAAAACCTTGAGAAGTTCTTTCCCTGATACATAATGCCATTCGTAAATCCTATTCTCTGATTTGGCCAATCATGCTCTGCTTTCGAGTTGGTGATGTTTACTCTTGAAGTTTGTGGTATATGTTCCTAAGATGCCCCTATGGGTTGAACCTATACCTTCCCCAAAACAGTATGAACCCGAAAGTTTTCACAAGTCATACCCTTCTGGTGATTTACCAGATAATTTTCTACCATACAACTTTTTCGAAGATGAGGAGTGAATGAAAGGTTAGACATTGAAGAATTGGGAGTCGATCTTGAACTTTGTGTTCATGCCCATGGACCCGATGTGGAACTTATCATGGAAGCTTCTTGTAATAATAATGATCCCCTTGTTATAAGTTCATCTTGTATCTATGTTTGGTCCTTTTCAACCGTGGTTTCGACCATATTGTTCTTCTTTGATCCCATTTCTCGGACAAGTTAAAGTACTTGCCTTCTCCAAATCATTTCACTCGTCCAACCTCTATTCTGCTCTACCTTCGAGTATACCCTCTGGTATCTCGAGAATATCACGGAACTACATAACTTCTTATGAGTTCTTCAGCAACTATTATTCTCACTGATTCCAATTTTCCACTGGTTCTAAGTTGTTAAACACTCAAGGACACCGATAACTGAATCGAGTCTACACTACAATTCAACAACTCTTAGTAATCTTCATTGCTTACGAGTTTAATAATCCTTCAAGTCATTCCTAGCCTAATCGGCTATATCATTATTGTGCTAAATTTTAATTGTGCTACCTGGTCCTTCTTCCCGGAGCACAATTTTCAATGATGAGCTAACCTTACGTCGATCTTCCTTGTCATATCATTTTGCCTTGAATAACAAGCTTGATTTCGAGTATGTGTCTTACCCTTGGTTCCAATAACCTTTCGCTTAATCATTCCTTTGACTTGATGTCATCATCGATCGATTACATCTTCATGAAATCTCTTGACAAATGTGTCGTGATCATCATCAAAATTTTGACTCCTTCCAGGATATCAATCGAATTCATGATGATAAGTACCATCCTCGTCCCTTGGTAGTTTGAGTTACCATCGACAACATCCTTACCTTCATTTCATCACAAACTTGTTCATGTTATGGATGCGACTTGCTATCCAGCTTGTATTTTGTTCTACCTTGAAGTATTACTGTCTTTTATGTCAAGGATGTTGTGGGGATTGCTCCACCTCTTAAGAATTCTTGGAATAGTGATACTTCTCACCATCACCATTATTTCTTGTTCCCCGTGTTGTTTCTAACCGGAATACACACAAGTGAACTCTGATGTGTGACTTTATTACTTCTAGCAACCATATTGCTTTGAAGTTAATGGTTAATAGTTCATCCTTAGACTATTGGTTATTGTATTACCATTCTAACCTTGATCGGGTTGCTCAATCCATATTTCCAGGTGCATTTTTGACCAATGTTTAATTGTGTATGTTTTCCTCGAGCATACATCATTATATCATTTGATCTAACTAATGTTATCTCCTTGTTCACATAATTGTGGAAATCCATCTTGTCAGAGATCTCGATGAATTGACGCTGAGTTCCTCGACCACCTCCTCATCCTCTCCTTGGTTTAATGATGAACTCTTATTTTGGAACTCGCTTCCATAGTTCATTTCCCGAGAATCTTGCAATGTCATCTCATCAATTTGTGTTGCACCTTTTTCTTCTCAGGCATCCTGAGTCTGAGGTATACTGACACCAATCAGATCTGAATCTCGGTCAGATATGATGGTTGAAACATATTTCCAAGAGTTATAACATTGGTCTTTATATGACCCGGTAAGGTGATGTCATTCCTAGCACACCTGGCCGGAGGACCTATTGTTATAGTTACCTTTTTAGCAAGGTTAGCCATTCTTCCATGAGGAAATTGTAAGACTTATTCTATAAGTTGTTCCTGATGGATCCTTTGTGTATCCAAAGTCCGACCTTTACTTGATGACCATGTCAATGCTATCTCGAAGCATGTCTGTGGTATTCCGATCATCAATAAGAACATTTGAAGCACAATGCTAAATGATTCTTGATCAATTATCAAACACCGTTGTATGGGTAAACATCTTGATTCTCCTTTCCCCTTTTGTATGAAGGGTTACGTATTTGCTGCCCTGTCACGTATATCATGTTTTACTCTTCCTTGGGAAGCGTATACTCCAAATGTTTGAGGATAATCACATTTTCCTTTCCATTGTTTTGTTTAAGCTTTCATATAAAATTTGTGATCTAAGCAGAAGTATTTCCCTGTTTATGTACACACCTCGATGTACAACTCGGTCAGTATAACCCTGTTACTATTTTTGATAACATTCCGGTAACCGCTGGTGGACAAGAACTTTACCTATTGGTCCGCCTCGTTTCAACGAGCAGGAAAATGGTTCTCTTCGTCCCTCGCCCTTAGTATCAACGTTGTTGCCAACATAACTAACAGGCTATCATCTGACATGCCTTGATATCATGACTGTGCAAGATGTCAGCCCCCTTTCTACTTTTAACCCACATGGTGGGCCCATAACCCACAGTTCCACAGGATCAAAACCTGACTCTCCTATTGTCGTGGTTCGACACGATCACCTATGGGGCCATCGGCCCCTTCGTGGTTCGGCGGGGGGGGGGGGAGGGCACGTTTCACAAAGAGCGAAGACCGTAGAACAGCATGGCAATGGTGACGCGGGTGGTTTTTACCCAGGTTTGGGCCACCGTGAGGCGTAAAACCCTACTCCTACTTTGGTGGATTGAGTGGAAGACCGTGACGAACGCGCAGCACTCCAGCCCGGCAAGGTTGCCTCGGGGAGGACACCTACGCGCGTATGAGTGTACAAGGGTTTGAATCCTTTCTATGGTTGCCTCGGCCCTCCTTTTATAGGTCAAGGGGTTACCACAATGGCAAAATAGTCATTATCCAGTGATTAGATAGCCATAGTGCTATCATACCTACCTCTATAGACAGGACAAGGTACATTAAATGCACCGCTTAGTGTCATGTCGTGGATGCAGCCCGGCAAGCCTTGTCGTGCCATTTAACCACCTTCTCGCCTATCTACGTGACACGCCCCTGGACGGGTGTCATTTAGGGGTGATCTTCCTCAGAAATGGCTGCCACGTGCTGAATGACTGCCACTTAATCACTTGGGGGCTCGACACCGCACCGATAAGTGACTTGCGTCACTGTGAGGTGGAGCAGTGGAGCCTTAGCGGGATAGCAGGCCGCCAGCACCCCGGCAACCCTTGTCAGGGAGGTCTTGGGACTTGCCCTTGGGGTGGCCTCGACCTGACCAGGCTTGCCTGCCCGGCAAGGGAGGTTTTTCCCTTAGTGATATCTTGTCCCTTCGGCTTGTCTTGGTCTTCTTGATCCGCCATTTGATTTCTCAAAGAGCTATCTCTTCTGTTTGGCCTTGTCTTGTCGCTGCAACCTTGCCCTTGAGCCTGTGTACAGTCCGGGCAACATACACCAGGGTTTGTTGCACCGACAGGAGCCCCGGGGTCTGGCCCGAACGCGCTGCCGAGCGTCGTCGGGGTAGGCCCTATCAGGTACACAGGCAGGGGTCTTGTGCTGGTATTCTTCTCTTCCTTCATATTTTCCTTGCTTCTTCATTAGCTTGTGCTTGAGTCAGTTTCCGGTCTTTGCGCGTCATGTGAGACGTTATGGGGGAGTTTTAAGCCACGATCTGTGGCTACCCACGTCCCACGTTCACAGGGTAGTAACTGCCATTCCACTAGCTTCTGCGCTTCTGGCGTTTCCGCCATGTACGCTGCATGCATTGCGCAGGGTTGGTGGCGGATGCGGGGGGCACAAAAATGTGTGCCATGGCAGAAAGCCAAGCGCCACGGATTGGTGCACGGGGTCGGCCTTGATTCCACGAGCTGTTGGTGGCGGGGAGGAGTCGGACTGGCCGAGCGGGGCGGTTGCCCCCTGGGTGAGGAGCCAGCCCCCGGCCCCATTCGCCTATAAAAGGGGACATGGGCGAGGTGCTGGCTCACACCTATCTCTTCCTCCTTCCTTCTGGCATTGTTCTTCCATCATGGTGAGGAGGAGAGGGCGTAGTGGCACTCTAGTACCAGCGACGAGGGCTTCTGCTCGACAGCGCCTCCCCCCTCCTGTTGGGGACACGGGAGCGGAGCCCATCGTGAGGGGAGGCGGGAGAGGACGGGGACGCGGTTGCCATGGCGCTCAGGGTCGAGGAGGACAAGGCGGTGCTCTGATCGCACCTCCCCCGGCTGTTCAGGACCCGAATGAAGGACATGTCGGGGACCAGCCACTGGAGTTCATCGTCAAGCTGCGAGGCCCCCCGTGCAGCCGTCTTCGGCTCCCTACCACAATCGCAAGGGTGATGGAGATCGAGCAGCCGCCGGGGTTGAGGCTGCAAATGAGGGGTTGCTGTAAGGGCAGTATGCGGGCAGATGTGGAGTTCCCCGTTCCTCATGTCATGCTTCTCTGGCGTGGCTGGAAGACTTTTGCTCGAGCTTGGTGGCCGGGCATGTCCTCCATTTCAAGTTAATGGACGCCACCCTGCTCTCCATCAAGGTCTTCGGACGCTCGGGTGCTCGCTTAGGGTGCTGTGCGGAGAGCTCGACTGACGATGAAAGCTCCTCCTCAAGTGATAGCGACGAGGAGGACAGTGACGGCGATGATGACGGAGCCGGTGGGGAGGACGACGACTCCGACTCCGGCTGAACACCAGGCGCACCGTCACCGTCAGCCCGCAGCACCGCCATCTGCACCTGCATCTCCTCCCCGGCAAGGCGATTTGCCGGGGTGTTGGGTGTGGGTGGTACCCTCGCCTCCTCCAGCAGTCTTCCAGCTGGACCCCGGCAGGCTTCCTTGTGGCTCCGGCTTCATTCGCCCTGCCGCGTCCTGCTGGCCCTGGTGGCGGTGACCAGGGCGTCACCTAGCCTCTCTCCCCATCCATCACCTTCGCCCGCGCCCTCTCGATCTTGCTAGGCTGCTCCCTGCGGACCTTGACGGGGTCAGGCTGGGCTTCTGCCCAGGCACTCCTTTTGCCCTTTTTGCCTTCCACTGTAGTTCCTAGGAGGAGAAGGACAAGAAAGGGATTACGGTGCACTTATCTTTTTTCAGTCTAAAATAAGCAGGCACTTTCCAAACTTTAGTCTTAAATATGTAATCTTTTTTTATCCATGTTTGTGCTCTATAAGATCTGTACTTGTTTATCCGCATATTAATAAAAAAGATAAGCCTTGCCGGGTACTTGTGCATGTATCACGTCCATGCAGAGGTGAAATGCCTCTATACGTATAAGTAAACAAGTTTTCTCCGGCAAGCTATCCTGCCGGTGCCTTTCGTTTGTTGCCGCAGGGCTTGGCCTGCCGGGCTCGAAACCATGAAAAGGGACCAGCCCCCTGTAGAACCTTCTCTGTCAAAGGCCACTACAACCACCTTGACCGAAGCAACGTTTGGGTCAAAGGATGGGAGCACATATGCTTCGAAGGCGACGAGGTTTCTATATGCACAAGTTTCTTCTTACAGAACATGTATGGATAAAAAAAGAACTTATCTGTTTGGCTTGTCGGGGACCGGTACGTAGGCTTGTTTCCGTTTCTTCTCTTCGGGACCGAGTCCGCGGCAAGAGCCCTGCAATTTAGTGCAGATGAAAACAAAGCTACATATGATCTTATCTACATGATCATGCCATGCTCATGTTATGCGATGCATGCATGCAAGTTTTTGGGGGGCCCAGCGCTTCGTTTATTTAGCTGCTGCTCAGGGTCTGCGCCTGGCTTTGTACAAAGGGTTACATGCAACATCGGCAAGGCTTGTACAAAAGGTGGCTGCCGGGCAAGGCCCGACAGCCACGCCTTATGGGTAGAACTTACGAAGATGCTCAATATTCCATGAGTTTTGGAATTGAATGCCATCTTCGGTCTCCAGACGGACTGCGCCGGGTCTGGAGACTCGTACTACCCGGTAAGGGCCTTCCCACTTTGGCATCAACTTGTTTGCACCCTTGGCGGACTGAACGCGCCTAAGGACAAGGTCGCCTTCCTCAAGGCTCCGCGGGTGAACCCTGCGGCTGTGATAGCGGCACAGAGCTTGCTGATAGCGTGCAGCACGCGTAACAACCCAGAGATGATTCTCCTCGAGGAGCACGACATCGTCATGCCGGTGCTACTCTTGCTCTACTTCATCATAGGCAAATACTCGAGGTGACCCGTATATAAGTTCCGTGGGGATCACTGCTTCTGCCCCATAGACTAGGGAGAAGGGAGTCTGGCCGGTAGCTCGATTTGGTGTCATACGGAGGGACCAAAGAACCACCGGCAGCTCATCGATCCAGCGCCTGCCACACTTCTGCAGCCTATCAAATGTTCTTGTCTTGAGTCCTCGCAGCACTTCAGTGTTCGCCCTCTTAGCTTGTCCATTGCTTCTGGGATGGGCAACAGAGGTGAATGAAACTTTGCTTCTAAGGGTTTGAACGTATTGCATGAAGGCGCGGCTTGTGAATTGGGTGTCGTTGTCAGTGATGACTCTAGCGGCTACCCCGAAGTGGCACACCAATCCTTTCAAGAACTTGATAGCTGACTGTGCGGTTACCTTCCTCACGGGCTCCACTTCCGGCCACTTTGTAAACTTGTCGATGGCAATGTACAAGAATTCAAAGCCCCCGGTAGCACGGGGGAAGGGGCCCAAGATGTCGAGCCCCCAGACCGAAAATGGCCATGACAAAGGAATCATCTGGAGAGCTTGAGCAGGCTGATGGATATTCTTGGAGTGGAACTGGCAGGCTTCACATCTGGTGACTAGCTCGATTGCATCTTGGAGGGCCGTGGGCCAGTAGAAACCTTGCCGGAAAGCTTTTCCAACCAAGGCCCTTGATCCAATATGAGAGCCGCACATGCCTCCGTGTATCTCTGCCAACAGTTCCTTCCCCTCTTCCCGGCAAATGCACTTCAATTTCACACCGTTGGGCCTCCTTCTGTATAGTGCGTCATCGACGAACTGATACATACTGGCCCTCCGGGCCACTCTTCAAGCTTCTTCTTGCTTTTCGGGAAGTTCTCCTATTTGGTGGTAACGGACTATGTGTCGTGCCCAAGTTGGAGCCTGAGGCTCAACAACAAGGATCAGCGGCACCTCCTCGTTCGTGGGAGCGCATGCCTCAACCGCAAGGACTAGTAGTTCGGCGGGAGGGTGCTGCTCGCCAAGTGAAGTGGAGTTGTTCCCGCCAACCTCTCTGCCGGGGGCTTCAGGAAGCTCTGCTGGGAGAGGCTTGCCAGAGTCCAGTTTCCTCCTCTATCTGGCCATTGTTGCCGGGGATACGGAGGGTTGAGTCAGGTGGAGAACAAAAGTCCCTGGTTCCACAGGAAGCTTTTGGGCAGCGCACTTTGATAGATGATCAGCAATGCTATTTTCCGCACGGGGTACGTGCTCTGTTTGCAATCCGTCATAGCGCTCCTCCAGCTTTCTCACTTCCTCCACGTATGCCTCCATCAATGGACTCTGATAATCCTTGTTCACTTGCCTTACCATGAGCTGTGGGTCTCCTTGTATGATCAACTTCTTAATTCCCAACTCTGTCACGATTCTGAGCCCGGCAAGGAGTCCTTCATACTCTGCAGTGTTGTTAGTTGCCTTCTACCGAGGGAAATGCATCTGGATCACATACTTGAGGTGCTCTCCAGTGGGTGCGACGAGGACCACGCCAGCCCCTGCACCTTGTAGAGAGAAGGCACCATCAAAGTACATGATCCATTCTTGGGGCGCTTCCTTGCCGGGGATAACTGTTTCCAGTGCCTCTTCGTCTGGGGTAGGCGTCCACTCCACAATAAACTCTGCCAGTGCTCTGCTCTAAATGGTTGATGTGCTCTCAAACTTCAAACCAAAGCTTGATAACTCCAAAGCCCATTCCACTATCCTGCCGGTGGCCTCTAGATTCCTCAGTATGTGTTGCAAGGGGAATCGGGTGACAACTGTGATCTCGTGGGTTTGGAAGTAGTGGTGCAGTTTCCTTGAGGCCATGATGAGGCCAAAGATCAACTTCTGCATGCCAGAGTACCTTGACCTAGCCCCCTGCAATAGGGAGCTGACAAAGTAAACTGGCCGCTGCACCACCTTCTTCCTTGCCGCAGTCTTGGGATTGCCTTCACTTCTCTGCTCTTCGTTCTCTTGATCTGCGCCTAGCCTTGCCGTGACTGGTTCACTTCCTTCTCCCGGGAGGACAGTAGCTACAGCTGCTCCTTCTTCCACTTCTCGTTGTGCCACTAGTGCTGCACTAACCACTTGATTGGTTGCCGCCAGATACAGCAGCAACGGCTCTTGTGGTTTAAGAGCGACCAGGGTGGGAACAGAGGAAAGGTAAATTTTTAAGTCCTGCAGCGCTGCTTCTGCCTCCGGGGTCCACTTCACGGGCCCTGCCTTCTTCAAGATTTTGAAGAACGATAGGGCATGCTCGGCGGACTTGGAAATGAACCTACTCAGCACGGCAACACATCTAGTTAAATGCCTCATGTCCTTGACTGTCTTGGGTGCTTGAATCTGCTCGATCGCTCTAATCTTGTCGGGGTTGGCCTCTATCCCCCGGTGAGACACAAAGAAGCCAAGTAGCTTGCCAGAGGGAACGCCAAACACGCACTTCTCTAGATTTAGCTTCAAGTTGATCTTGCGCAGGTTTCCAATGGTCTCTTCCAAGTCCCGAATGAGCGTTGATTTGTCCTTGGTCTTGACCACTATGTCATCCATGTAAGCTTCAATATTCCTGTGTAGCTGAGACTCAAACCCTGTCTGCACTGCTCTTGCAAAAGTGGATCCAGCGCTCTTTAACCTGAAGGGCATCCGTATGTAGCAGTACGTGCTACAGGGGGTTATGAACGTTGTCTTCTCCTCGTCCGCCTTGGACATGAATATCTGGTGGTACCCGGAGTAGGCATCCAGGAAAGAAAGCAGATCAAACCCGGAGGTGGAATCCACGATCTGGTCGATGCGCGGCAAGGGGAATGGGTCCTTTGGGCATGCTTTGTTCAGATCTGTGAAATCTATGCAAAACCTCCATTTCCCATTAGCCTTGCGCACCACCATTGGATTTGCCAACCATGTTGGGTGCAATACTCCTCTGACCAAACCAGCTGCCTCAAGTTTCTCGATCTCCTCAGCAATGAACTGCTGCCGCTCCAAGGCTTGCTTCCGGACCTTCTGCTTGACGGGCCGGGCATGAGGGCAGACAACAAGGTGGTGCTCGATTACCTCCCTGGGAACACCGGGGATGTCAGATGGTTGCCAAGCGAACACATCGACATTCGCCCGCAGGAAGGCAACGAGCGCGCTTTCCTATTTGTCATCAAGGGTGGAGCTGATAGTAAATGTACCATCAGCGCCAACCAGCCCTGCCGGGACCTTCTTCACAGTGGGTGCAGCAACATTGGATCTCTTGCTAGTGGAACTCTCCGGCAAATCATCAACGGGAGTAGCGTACTCTGGAGAGGTGCGCTTCCCGGATTCCTTGCCAGCATCCTTGCAAGCTTTTCTCCCTTGTTTGTTTTCCTTGCCGGGGATTGCAGCTTCCGCGGCCTCGGTAGCGACCGCATCCCGGTACATCTTGTCTACGCATATAGTTACGTCCTTCTTGTCCGATGGGATAGAAATAATACCCATCGGTCCTGGCATCTTCAGGGTGTTGTAGGCATAGTGGGATGCCACCATGAATTTTGCCAGGGCAGGTCGTCCAAGTATCCCATTGTATGGCAATGGAAGCTCGACCACATCGAACACAATCTTCTTAGTCTGATAGTTTAACTCTCCTCCAAATGTCACCGGCAGCGTAATCTTCCCCTTTGGGCGGCTCCTGCCGGGGTTGATCCCTTGGAACGTGCCAGTAACCTTGAGCTCTTCTTCTATTATCAGTAGCTTGCTGAGCACCTTGGGGGAAATCAGATTCAACCCAGCCCCGTCGTCAACCAACATCTTTGTGACCTTGAGGTTGCGGATTGTTGGTGAAACCAACAATGGCAAGCACCCTACCGCAGTGGTGCGGTCAGGGTGATCCTCTTCGTCCAAGATTATGGGCGTGCGAGACCATTTGAGTGGTTTCCGGGAGTCTACCGCTGGCTCCACAGCATTAAACCTCACACGCCCATTGTTTCAGCTGGCGGTGAGAGGAGTGCAAGGATGCGCCCCCATCAATGCACAGGGCATCAGTGGCTTTTTGAAACTCTTGCTTGCTGGTTTCCTCTTCATCCCCTTCATCGCTTTCGTCACCACATTCCTTCTTCTCATGGCCTTTAGCAGGTTTCCCCTGATGTTGGGGGACCTTGCCGGGGCGGCCTCCTCGGCCGGCTCGGCCCTTCCTGCCAATGCCATCTTGGTCTCTCTCCTTATCACGCTTCTCGTACTCAGCCTTCTGCTTCTTGACGAGTTGATCAACTTGGTGACATTCTTGGAGATCATGGCCTTTGGTTCGATGGATCTTGTAGTATGGCCCGTCAGCCTTCCCAGCCTTCTCGGATGCCGCGGCAACCTCCTTGCCGGGGGCTTCGGTCTTGGCCTTCTTGCCGGTACTAGGGGTGCTTGACCTCTCGACCACCAGCACTGCTTTCTCCTTGCGCTTCTTGTTGCGTTTCTTGTTCTTCTTCTTCTAGTTGGCGGCATCATTGTCATCTTCTGAGCCAACATCGATGCCATCCTCTTCTCTGGGGAGACGCCTCCCCTCCTCCGTACGGGCACACTTATCCGCCAAGGTGTAAAGCTCGTTCACAGTCTTGCGCAACTGGACGTTCATCTTTGAACGTATCCTACGGTTGCGTACGTTGGACTGGAACGCCGCAATCACAGCTGCCGGGTGGATATCCGGAACGTTCCTGTGCACCTAGCTGAATCTCTGCATGTACTTCTGCAAACTCTCCCCTTCCTTTTGTGGAAGGAGCTGCAAATTGCTGGGCCGCCCTGGTTCTTGATGGCCGCCCGAGAAGGCACCAACAAACTCGTGGCACAGATCAGCCCAAGTCGAGATGGAGTTCTCCGGCAAGAGCATCAGCCACGACCTCACATTTGGCTTAAGCGCCAAAGGGAAGTAGTTGGCGAATACCTTTTCATCTCTTCCTCCAGCGGCGGCTTGAACAGCGATGGTGTAGATGCTCAAGAACTCTGCCGGGTTCAGTCTTCCATCATATTTTTCTGGTATCTCTGGCTTGAACGTACGGGCAGATGGCCAACGGACTTGCCGCAGCTCACGATTGAAGGCAGGACACCCAACCTCGAAAGGCAGGCATCCGTCTCCACCGGGCGTAGGCTCGTCGACGTCGGGGCCATTGCGCGTGTCAGACTGGCGGTGGGTTTCGCGTAGCCGTTCTATGGTGACGCGCGCGTCTTCCCTCCGCCTGTCCTCCAGGACCTGCCACTGATCTCGACGGGCTCGAGCATCAGATGAAGCCATCGACACCTCATCGTGTTCTTGGTTGTGCGGCTCTGGCTGCGGCCCCTGCGCTGGCTGTCGTGGGGGGACTGCACCGTAAGGTTGGCCCCTTCAGCACGGCTAGCGGCTCATGCCGCTGTCGCTGCCTGCGGATGCCGTGGCGAACCCGCTTGTTGTGATCCCCCTACCTCAGCGAAATCAATCAAACTTTGAATGGTGGCTCTCCATTCATCCACTTGGTCGGCCGCTGATGAGAATCTCAACAAGAGCTAGGCTCGCGCCATGGCTTCCGAAGCAGTACTTGGCATGGACGACGACACAGATCATGACGTCGCCTGACTCCTGACGGTACCAGTAGTGGCAGCGTCATGCTCTTGTTGTCGCGAGCCAGTCGCGAGGGCGGCGTGACGATGAGAAGGACGCGCTTGGTGGTTAACGACCCCGTTCGGCGCTTCGTCTTGATTGCCTCGCCCTGGGGAAGGCGTGTGCCTCGTAGTTGCACCCGCGGCAGGGGTAGCTAGGAGGTCGTGACTCGCGCCGGAGCAGGCGCCATCGCTGCAACTGCGTTCTCCAGTGAGGTGGAGAGGCAGAGATTGGATGTTCTCCCCTCCCGCATCTTGTGGAGCGTGGCCGCTAGGATGCTGTTGATGCTGTCCTCCTCTGGTGCCTCCTACTCCCACCTCAGCCGCGGGGGGAACGATGACGGCGCCGACTGCGCCAGTCACGTTCCCTGCGACGTCTGCATCCCCGGACGCCACCGCAACCCCCATGGGATCAGTGGCTGCATGCGAGGGGGCCTTCGAGGTGGAAGGATGGGCTGATGTGCCAGACTTTTTCTTAGGCGCCATGGATGATGACGTTGTCGTCGAAGAAGAATGGCGATGAAGATTGACACGTTGTTTACGTCCTCGGGTTTGCACAAGCGCTTCCCCCTACCTGGCGCTCCAAAGATGTCGTGGTTCGACACGATCACCTATGGGGCCATTGGCCCCTTCATGGTTCGGTGGGGGGGAAGGGCACGTTGCACAAAGAGCGAAGACCATAGAACAGCATGGCAATGGTGACGCGGGTGGCTTTTACCCAGGTTTGGGCTGCCGCGAAGCGTAAAACCCTACTCCTGCTTTGGTGGATTGAGTGCAAGACCATGACGAACGCGCAGCACTCCAGCCCGACAAGGTTGCCCCGGGGAGGGCAGCTACGCGCGTATGAGTGTACAAGGGTCTGAATCCTTTCTATGGTTGCCTCGGCCCTCCTTTTATAGGTCAAGGGGTTACCACAATGGCAAAATAGTCATTATCCAGTGATTAGATAGCCACAGTGCTATCATACCTAACTCTGCAGATAGGACAAGGTGCATTAAATGCACCGCTTAGTGTCACGCCGTGGATGCAGCCCGGCAAGCCTTGTCGTGCCATTCAACCACCTTCTCGCCTGTCTGCATGACATGCCCCTGGACGGGTGTCATTTAGGGGTGATCTTCCTTAGAAATGGCTGCCACGTGCTGAATGACTGCCACTTAATCACTTGGCGGCTCGACGCCGCACCGATAAGTGACTTGCGTCACTGTGAGGTGGAGCAGTGGAGCCTAGCGGGATAGCAGGCCGCCAGCACCCCGGCAACCCTTACCGGGGAGGTCTTGGGACTTACCCTTGGGGTGGCCTCGACCTGACCAGGCTCGCCTGCCCGGCAAGGGAGGTTTTTCCCTTAGTGATATCTTGCCCCTTCGGCTTGTCTTGGTCTTCTTGATCCGCCCTTTGATTTCTCAAAGAGCTATCTCTTCTGTTTGGCCTTGTCTTGTCACTAAAACCTTGCCCTTGAGCCTGTGTACAGTCTAGGTAACATACACCAGGGTTCGTTGCACCGACACCTGTACATCCCTGTTCCCAAATTTATTTCTCGCGCTTGGCTTCGTATGTAATTCATGAGTCACCTTCCTAGTGATCTATTCTAGTATCAGATGCAATAATTTTTCGTTGCTCTGAACCCCTTTCACCTTCTGATTAGGCATCGAACGATTGCCTGCCCGTTCGAAACTTCTCGTGGTATCTTCTTACTTTGCTCTCGATATTTCTTAAGCTTCAATTCGAGAGTTACTTTTCGCCACCTTCCCTAATGTTATCTACCAGATAAGCAACCTTGTTAGGTTCGTTCGTCCGAAATTACCCCTTGTCCCATAAGTTCGGTGAAGATCTGAAAGGAAAAATGACAACTTCATCATGATGCATTGAAGCAGAGAAATAATGACATCCACGAAAAGGATCAACTACTTCGGGAAGAGCAACCAAGACCAAGAAGATCCGTTAGAATTTCGTAACCAAATCCCTTCCCCCCTTACTCCCCCTCTTAAATCTCGGGACGAGATTCTTGTAGTGGAGGAGAATTGTAATGCCCAGATAATTAATCTACAGTAACCCTCTGCTAATGACACCACATCACCATGATTATTGTTGTTAAGCTCGCGTTGATTCGGAACCGATTCGAAATTCAAATTTAAAATGAAGTCAAGCGATAAAAGTTTTCAAATATTAAAATTAAAATGTTCTGGATGCGACAAATAAATCATAAATAATATTTGTGAAGAAACCACACTTTTATAAAATATTTAAATGCACTAAAATAATTGAAATAGTAGCGAAAACAATTAATTAAATACATTTTATAATTAATAAAATATTAAACTATTTTATTAGTTGCCCAAGTTTAATGGGGCAGTAGCATATTTATTAATACTAAGTTAGGAATTACTTTTATATTTTATGAAGCTATAATAATTAAAAATAAAATGAAAATAGTAAAGAAAAGAATAACAAAAAATGGAAAAGACAAAATAACAAAATAATAAAAGAAGGAAAACCCCAGGCCGTTTGGCCCAACTGGGCCACCAAGCCAACCCTAGGCCGGCCCACCCCCTGCCTACTAACCCCCTCCCCACTCTCCCGAACCCTAATCCCGCACCCACGACTCCCACTTCCCTCCCACCTGGATCGGGTAAAGCCCCAACCCCATCGCCCCAACGCCGTCGCCCTGGACCTCGCCGCCCCTCGCCGGACCGCCCCGCCTTGCCCCTGACACGATACATCAAGCCGCCGCCCGAAGCCGCTCACCGCCCCGCCGCCTTCGTCGCCGACGACCACTTCGCCAGACCTCCTCGCCCTCCTCCCCGAGCGGCTTCGTCACGCCTCGCCCCCCCCCCCCCTCTCCACGGCACTGGAGGGTGAGAACCCCCTTCTCCCCACCTTCCCTCTTCCGATGCTATTCGGCCCCACCCCGGTCAACCCGATGGTCGTGCGCTCCGGCCCATGTCTGCCTCGCGCTCACCACGGCCTCCCCATGCCCTGTCGCCAGCCCACGCCGTGCCGATCACGCTCCGCCTTCCCCTGCTCGACCCCGCCGGTCGCGCTAGGTTGCCGACCCCGCCCGCGCCCACGCCCGCTACTGCCGCCGCTACTATCTTGCGCCGTCGCCGCCGTCAGAGCTCCGCTCCCGTGCGTGCTGCGCGCCTCTTACCGCGTTGGCCCCCCACTCGACCTGGTTACCAGCCCTGCCAACCTCGCCAGGCTGCGCATTGTCGCGCCATGCCTGTCTTCATCTTGGGCATGTGCACGCCCAGCTTGGCCCTGGCCACTTCCCCGTGGTGCGGCCCGATCTGTTTTAGAGACTAACCACCAACCCATTAGACTAATCCCCCTTTGCTAATTTTTAATAACTAGCTTAGTTAATATATGACTCAATGACAAGTGGGACCAACTGTTAGATTATTATGCTAAATTAGATTAAAGAAACTAAGTCAATGACATGCGGACCCACATGCACTATTCACTTCGACCGGTCAACGCTGACTGGACTAGTTGACTGGCCCCTGGACCCCATCATCATACACATAGGCTAGGGTAGCTCAAGGTAACAAAAGTTTATTCTGCTTTTATTTTCAAATTAAAATAAATCCAGTATTTTGGAAATTCAATAAAACTTTGAAAATTAATATAAAATAATTCGTAACTCGGATGAAAATACTTTGTACATGAAAGTTGCTCAGAAAAACGTGACGAACCCGAATACGCCGTCCACATACCTATCACATGCCCCCAGCACAGCAAACATGGAATCGTCCCCCTTCGTTTCATTTTCCAAAAATGCCCAACACCGGGAATGCTTTCCCGGATGTTTTCCCCCTTCGCCGGTATCATATAATAATGCGTTAGGTCACACATAGCACCGCTTATTGCCATGTCTTGCATCGTCATGCATCTGTTTGCGTTGTATTCATTGTTTCTTCCCCCTCTTCTCTCTGATAGACTTCGAGACCGACACCGCTGCTCCAGACGTCGACTACGCACCTGACGACCCATCCTTCTCTGCAGAGCTTCCAGGCAAGCAAACCCCTCTTGATCATCCCGATATTGCCTACTCTTTCCCTCTAATGCTTGCATTAGAGTAGTGTTACTGTTTCATCAGCTTGATCCTATACTGCTGCATAGCCTGTCCTTGTTGCTACTGTTGTTGATAACTTATCTGCTATCCTAAATGCTTAGTATAGGATGCTAGTTTATCATCAGTGGCCCTACATTCTTGTTCATCTGCCATGCTATACTATTGGGATGTGATCACTCGGGAGGTTATCACGGGTATATACTACATACATACTGTACTTGATACATGTGGTGACTAAAGTCGGGTCGGCTCGTAGAGTACCCGCAAGTGATTCACGAAAGTGGGGGCTGAATGGGCAGGTGGTTCCATCCAGGTTGTGATGGGTCTGGGTTCTCAATGGCCCCCGAGTGTTACTTTGAGGCGGAGCGACAGGGCAGGTTGTGACCACCTAGGAGACAGGTGGGCCTGGTCCCTGGTCAGTGTCCGCGGATATTTCAATAACATGCTTAACGAGATTGGGTATTTTATCTGAGTTGGCCATTGGCCTTATACGCACTAACCGCCATGTGGGACAAGATATGGGCAACCGGCGTCGTAGTATGAGCCGAAGCTCTTCAGTCGTCAGCGATGGAGCGGCGCGCGCCTGATTGGACTGGAACGCCTGCTCTTGTATTAGGGGGGATTGGTCTGCTTCCGGTCACCCACGCAACATGCAGGGGTGCAAAGGGAGATGGGCCCAAGACCCCTACACGCTTAGGATTTAGACCGGCGTGCTGACCTCTCTGTTGGGCCTAGGTAGGGCTGTGACGTGTTGATCTCCCGAGGCCGGACATGACCCAAGAAAGTGTGCCGGCCAGAGGGATCGAGTGTGTCGGGTAATGTGGTGCACCCCTGCAGGGAAGATTGATCTATTTGAATAGCCGTGTCCATGGTAACAGGATGACTTGGAGTTGTATTCCAACCTTATGACAACTAGAACCGGATACTTAATAAAACACACCCTTTCAAGTTCCAGAGATAACCCGGTGATCGCTTTCCCACAGGGCGGCAAGGGGAGGATCACTGGGTAGGATTATGCTATGCGATATTACTTGACACTATACATGCTACTCTCTTCTATATGCTTCAAGATGGAGGCTGCCAGAAGCATAGTCTTCGATAGGACTTGCTTATCCCCCTCTTATTCTGGCATTCTGCAGTTCAGTCCACAGATACTACCCATTTCATTGATACCGATGCATATGTAGTGTAGATCCTTGCTTGCGAGTACTTTCGATGAGTACTCATGGTTGCTTTGCTCCCTCTTTTCCCCCTTTTCCATTATTCTCGGATGTCGCAACCAGATGCTAGAGCCCCGGAGCCAGACACCACCGTCGACGATGACCCCTACTACACCGAGGGTGCCTACGACTACGTTCAGGCCGTCATCGATCAGGAGTAGTTAGGAGGATCCCAGGCAGGAGACATTCGCCTCTTCATCTGTATCCTTGTTTGTGCTAGCCATCTTATGGCAACTTGTTTAACTTATGTCTGTACTCATATATTATTGCTTCCGCTGACTCTTGTGTATTCGAGCTTATGTATTTAAGCCCTCGAGGCCCCTGGCTTGTATGACTTTAATTTGTGTTTAGAGTTGTGTTGTGATATCTTCCCATGAATCCCTGATTTTGATCATACATGTTTGTGTGTATGATTAGTGTACGATTGAATCGGGGGTGTCACACCCCCCCCCCCCCGAGGTGTATGCTCTACCTTGGCATGGTTATACTACTCATATCTTGCATATGATGTGTTGCATTGCATAGCTTAGACATCATATACACAATATTCAACACCATGTTCTTAGTTCAGACATCATATATGCGAATGCCATCTGCTTAGTATATAAATCACATATGTGAATTATATCATGCCATCCTGATTACTTAGATAACATGTATGTGAATTATGTCATGCGAACCTGTTTAATAAAGACATCATATAATTATGCCATGCCATCCTCTTTAGTTAGTCATCATATCTTTGAATTATGTCATGCTATCCAGTTTAGAAAGAAATCATATATGTGAAATTATGTCATGCTATCCTTTTTAGTTAAACAATATATATGTGAACTATTTCATGCCCTCTTTTTTCCTCACTATCCATTGCATATGTCTCTCATACAGGGTCTGTACATTCAACTACTTTTCTTGTTTATCAGCCATTTGAATTGGAGGGGTGATGGCAGTATCTAGCGGAGTAAAAACACGGTCTTTAAATAAAACAATGCTACCTATTGATGAAGATAGCACCCCGGTTGTACATGCACAAGAACCAGCCCTACCACACATAACCCAGACTCTGGCAGATTGTACCCCTACTCCAATGGACAGAGAACCAGCTTCACACAACCTAACCCCAACCCCAGCAGATAGTAACCCAGTTCCAGTTGACACAACACCATCTCCACCATAGAGCTCCCAAATAAGAGCAGTTAGTAAGGCAGCTCCAGTGCCTAAAGCGCCAGGACTACCACGGTGAACCCCAACTCCACCAGTTAGTACACCTATTCCTGTGGACGAAGCACAACCAGCCATTCGTAGTTTAGCATCTATCGCATTTGATGTTGTTAAATTCTATGTGTGTATCTTCCCATCATGTAAATAGTATACTGAAGATGAAGGAAAAAGCCAGTTGTAGGTGTTCGTCCAGGAGTTATGTGTAAGTAATGTTATTCATGGCAGTTACTTTGCTTTGTCCCATACTTTGTACCTCCATGCTGGTTATAATACAGCAAATGTTCCCATTTTTCTCTATAGAGAAGGACCGATTTGGAAACTCGGGATGAGCTAACCTGTGTTATCTTCAAGAATGCTTTGTGGTAGTATCAGAATTACCTGAAGAAAACGTACTTCACTGGCAAGGAAACTCATCAAATTCCCTTACTTTCTCCTGAGACACATTTACGGGACGATGACTGGGAACGCTTGTTCTGTACTGGTCCAGAACCAAGAATCTGGTAAGGTCTATGAGACCATTTTTCATTTTCAAGTACTATATGCCTGCTTCTTACTGTACTCTGTTATTGTAGAACAAGTGCTTAAACCTGAAGAACAACTATTCTCAGGTAAGATACCATTGCTATGGTGCATACTGCTCTTCTCTTGTATCACTATATTTGCTCATACAAACTTATTTTTAAATTTAAGGATCCAATCGAAACTCCAATGGCACAACAGGTATGTTTAAATATGTTTCTTTAACTGGTTTCCTCTTCTAAATTTCTCTATGTTGATTTCAATTTCAATTGTCTATATAGTTGTCTTCTCATATCATGCACATTACTAGCATCAAAATTGAGCCAATAGTGTTGTTGTACATGTATACCCATGGTACCCATCTGAAATCTTGTTGTGTCGTGTAGTTTCCCACACTTGTATTCTTTCAATGCTGCTTTGTCTTGAATTGATATGATTTGAACTGTGTCTCTATTTTGATTTGGCAAGACAATGCAGTGACCACAACACATAGATATATGTTTATTTGATGCTTTTATTATGTACTACTTCGCAATAGAAGACTTGGTAGTTTAATCTTGTCCACCTTACTATTGAACTGGTTCAACAAAATGAGTTTCATATACTACATGCTAAACCTGTTATGTGTCTGCTTGTCTCTTCTTTTAGAATGCTGACAGAATATTGGAGAAGAGTACCTTATTAAGCAATGGTAAAGGAAGTAATGTAGATAAGGTTCAGGATAGTGAGACATCCTTGTTGGTCTCCAACAAAGCTGATAAAACAGATAAGGAAAACTATCTTGAAGAGAGTGAGACAACCCCAAAGTCTTGTCTTGATGTAGTGTTCGAGTTACTAGCCACTACCGCTGGCACAAGCTCTTCGAACTCATTGCTTGAATTAGTTCGGTTTCTTGAGTCTCAACTACAAGCTAAAAGACATCGATCAGTTGTGCTGCGATAAGAAGCCGAAGGACTGAGGAAGTCCCTGCAGAATTCAGATGTATACTTTCTGGTGCAACAACAAGCGTTGGAGGATTTTAGCGCCAAACAAGAGAAAGCTAATAAGCTTGCTAAGCTTATTGCCAGCATGGTGGATACCCAGGATAACGTTTCTTGAGCTCTTCTGAAGTTGTTTTAGTCATGGACTTGTTTTTCTGCCGCGTTTATTTGCACTGGTGGCTAATTTAGACGCCCAGTGTATGTAATATGATGCTTTGTTCCCTATATTTGCACTGGTGGCGAACTTTGATGCCCAGTGGATGTAATATGTGTAATAGCCATAATAGCATAGCGTAAGTTGCTTGCTTATTTACTTCCTTATTTCCTTGTTTATTTGTTTGCTTGTAGTCACTCCAGTTCTTTTTCCGTGGTTTGCTAGTGGCCACAATAACCTTTTTTAGAACTAGGCCACAATAACCATGGGCAACATACAGACTGTTGTAGCCATGGTCCTGCTACCTGCTGTAGTGCCCATCGGCCTCCTAAGGGCCGTAGGATTCATGGGCCTTCTACGCGCCGTAGAATCAATGGGCCTTCTACGGGCTGTATGATCGATTGGCCAAACATGGTTCGTACTATTCGTGGACCAATAACGGACCGCAATATGGGTCGTAAACAGGCTATAATGGGAATCGTCTATTTATGGGCCCGACCATAACGGGTCATTAATAGGCCGATATGTACAACGGGCTTAATTCTATCGACAGGCATAACGGGTCATTAATGGGCCGTATTAGATGACGCTATGAAAACAGCCCAATGAATTAACAGGCCACAAACGGGCCGACTGTAACCACGGGCTAAATTTGGCCCATCAGTGGAACAGGCCAGTAACGGACCATAAGTAATCGAGTGCTGGAAATGAGCCCAAGAATAAATGGGCCCTTAGAAGGCTGAAAGATAACACGGGTTGGAAACGGCCCAACTGAATAATGGGTCGTTAATGGGTATAAAGTGATATGCTGTTCATTATGGGCTAGTTTCACCATGGGCCGTTAAAGGGCCCAGAGTTACAAAGGGGCTCATATGGGCCGAAAGACGTCATGGGCCATACATGGGCCGGAATTTAGAATGGGTTGGAATCATATTGGATGGCCACATGATACTACTGGGCCTAATTCGGATAGGCCATAACGGGTCGTGAGTTAGCGGGTTGTAAATGGGCTATATGCGAACAAGTCATTAACAGGCTTTCCGTGGGCCAGCCCGCTACCTTTTGACCAAGTCAAATAGGTCAGCCTTTTAACCTAAATGGCCACTGTTGGTCCGAGCCACGTGTTGACGTATCATAGGCGCATCCCGTCCATTCGCTGGATGACATCTGTCTCAACGCGGAGCTGACACGTGGTTCCTTCGGCCAATGAGAATTTTACACGTGGAAAATCGCCATTGGTCGTTGCTGTTAACGGGTTATCAAATCCAAAACCAGACCGGATAGCTTAATGGCGACCCGTTATGATGGATGCCACGTGTCGGTTACCCTTGATGAAAACACTTTCATGATGCACCATTTATCGTCATGGAATTGGACACTTCCGTGATGATAATTTTGAGTATTGTCATGGAACACTTCTACGACAGCACAGGTATGACTATCTTGATTCTGTCATAAAATCGTCATGGATGTACATGCATGACAGAAAACATGACCTACTGTGACAAACACGTATCATCACTGAAGTATTTTTTTGGAGTGTTTCAACTTGTCTATGAACAATGTAAGCTTCCAAGTAGTCCATATCCGTGAACGCGGCTATTCGAATAGATCATTTACCCTGCAGGGATGTACTTCTTAACACACACTTCCACCACTTACCACCATATACACGTCATGTATCTCGGCAACCTTCAAGCGGAATCCTAGCAAGGGTGTCGGCCACAACCTGACTAACCACGCAAGACTCTAGTCCATGTTTATTGCCTATTTGAGACTGAACCCGCAAGGAAGTCCGGCCGAAGTTTCCGCTATGTGAGCAGGGTTCCCAAGCCCCCCAAATGGGTCTCTACCGCGTCAAAGCCCACCCCTAAGGTCAGTGCTACGCACTGCCTCCAACTCATGTCCTAAAAACATCAAAAACTAGTTGTGACTCCAAGACAGAGATCAAGGCGATTAATAAGTTGAGAGAGTCAATTAAGGATCCCAGTGTGTGGTAGGAACTCTCTTAGAACACAAACATAGAACTCAGTTCCTGAGGACGGTCCCAATGAGACAACCCACCATGTACTCCTACATGGCCTCTCATCACTACCTTTACCAAATCATGTTCACACACTTAGCTCTCATGCGGTAGGACATGAACACAACAATTCCAATTCATCGCCTGGATGGATCAGACCCGACACAAGCATAGCAGGCAAAACAAGCAAGCATGGATGAATAGTCACAACATGGCTCAAGCAATTCCTACTCATGATAGGAGGTTTTACTATTTAATGTGGCAAAGACAGGGCATGCAGAGGAATGGGTTCAACTACCGCAACATGTAATAGTTGAATCATTGTTGTCCTAATGTAGTAAAAGATAGCAAGAGCGAGAGAGTGGGATTGTATCGGAGTGATCAAGGGGGGTTGCTTGCCTGGCACTTCTGAAGATAGAATGCTCTTCATCGGCGTCAACGATCACTTCATCGAAATTGTTTTCTAACGAGAAGGAACAAACACCAGCAAACAGGAAAAGGAATATAATCAATGCAATGCAACAAAATGATGCATGATCGTGTCATGGCAATATGCTGTGATTTGGGCTAATGCAGCCAGCAACAATTTAAATGAAGTTGGTTTGAACCAAAGATTCAAATTCAAACTCCACATGTGATTACTTAAATGCCATTTAATTGATTTGTCCTAGCAGAGGACAAAAGTTTTTCTAACATGCGTGAAAATGCCATAAACAGATTCTTCATATTTTTATGATACTTTTTCATATATAAATTATTTCATTTGGAGTTATGGTTGAATTTCTATACCTCGCAAAAAAATGGTTGAATTTCTATGATTTTTTGAACTTTATAGCATTTCCTGGTAATTTTAAGATAAACTAAATCCATGTGTTCATATATATTTTTTGCGTCCGGGTGATGTCAGCAGTCAACAGGGGCAGTCCAGGTCAAACTTGACCGGTGGGACTCGCATGTCAGTGACTAACCTAACTAACTGTGTTAATTAGCACTAATTAAATCCTAATCCAAGGGTTAGTCGGGGCTGGCCCCACATGTCAGTGACCCAAGGGAGGTCAAACCCCAGCCAACCGGGTCAAACTAGCGGAGTTTAGCCGCGGCTTATCGCCGACGAAGCCAGAGGCGGCGGAGGGCGTCGGGTTTGGCCCTCTGATGACCAAAACGACGGCGGAGGGCATCTACACATAGCTGGTGCTCGGCCGCACCCATCTGTGCATGCGGGAGAGGCTGAGGACGACCGAGCTCGCCGGACTCAAGCTCACGGCGGCGGCCGGAGTTCCGGCAACGACGGCAACAACGCTATGGTGCACGGGAGGACCATCTGGTGGCTGTTATGGGCTCTTGGGAGTGTACTGAGCATGTCTATGTGCTCTGCTGAGAGCCTTACTAGCTCTTGCCACAGCTACGCCATGGCGGCAGCAAGAAGCTCTCGGCCGTGGTGGGAATTAGAGCTAGAGGCCGAAATCGAGGGGGGAAACAAGGGTAACGACGAGAAGAGCTCACGACAAAGTGAATGAGTAGATCAATGTGCTCGGGGATGTCTTGGGTGCTACGAATCGACAGTGAGGTTGCTGGCGGCCGGAGGTTGAAAATGAGGTCGGGGACGATGGTGCAGGACTCCCGCTGTCGCGTGCGTCGGCGTGTAGCTCCACGACATTGTGCCGGAGCTCGTGATCACACTGGTTGGGCGAGTGGTGGACTGTAGCCATGGCTACGGCGATGGCGCGCTCTCGGGTGCTCACGGGGAAGGGAGGAAGAGAGAGCAGGGGGAGGGGAGAGCTAGCAGGAGGGAGAGCGTGATCCAAACGGCTCTAGGGTCACATGGCATCTTCAGGGGTGGCTGACAAGCAGGTAGAGAAGAGGTGGACGAGCGTGTGGATGCGCGCGGCGAGCACGTGATACGTCCATTTTTCATCATGCTTTTATGTTGATAAATATTGCATTATGGGCTGTTATTACACATTATGGTACAATACTTATGCCTTTTCTCTCTTATTTTACAAGATTTATATGAAGAGGGAGAATGCCGGCAGCTGGAATTCTGGACCGGAAAGGAGCAAATCTGAGAGACCTATTCTGCACAACTCCAAAAGTCCTAAAAATTTACGGAGAATTATTTTGGAATATATAAAAAATATTGGGCGAAGAAACACTAGAGGGGGACCCACCAGGTGGCCACAAGCCTGGGGGCGCGCCCTACCCCCCTGGGCGCGCCCCTAGGGCTTGTGGGCCCCCTAGCAGGTCTCTGGTGTCCATCTTCTGCTATATGAAGGGTTTTTACCTGGAAAAAAACAGAAGAAAGCTTTCGGGATGAAGCGCCGCCGTCTCGAGGCGAAACCTAGGTAGAAGCAATCTAGGGCTCCGGCGGAGCTGTTCTGCCGGGAAACTTCCCTCTGGAAGGGGAAATCAAAGCCATCGTCATCACCAACGATCCTCTCATCGAGAGGGGGTCAATCTCCATCAACATCTTCACCAGCACCGTCTCCTCTCAAACCCTAGTTCATCTCTTGTATTCAATCTTTGTCTCAAAACCTCAGATTGGTACCTGTGGGTTGCTAGTAGTGTTGATTACTCCTTGTAGTTGATGCTAGTTGGTTTATTTGGTGGAAGATCATATGCTCAGATCCTTAATGATATTCAATACCCCTCTGATTATGAACATGAATATGCTTTGTGAGTAGTTACATTTGTTCCTGAGGACATGGGAGAAGTCTTGTTATAAGTAGTCATGTGAATTTGGTATTCGTTCGATATTTCGATGAGATGTATGTTGTATTTCCTCTAGTGGTGTTATGTGAACGTCGATTACATGACACTTCACCATGATTTGGGCCTAGGGGAAGGCATTGGGAAGTAATAAGTAGATGATGGGTTGCTAGAGTGACAGAAGATTAAACCTAGTTTATGTGTTGCTTCATAAGGGGCTGATTTGGATCCACATGTTTCATGCTATGGTTAGATTTATCTTAATTCTTCTTTCGTAGTTGCGGATGCTTGCGAGAGGGGTTAATCATAAGTGTGAGGCTTGTCCAAGTAAGGACAGCACCCAAGCACTGGTCCACCCACATATCAAATTATCAAAGTAACGAATGCGAATCATATGAACATGATGAAAACTAACTTGACAACAATTCCCATGTGCCCTCGGGAGCGCTTTGCTTTATATAAGAGTTCGTATGGGCTTATCCTTTGCTACAAAAAGGATTGGGCCACCTTGTTGCACCTTTGTTACACTTGTTACTTGTTACCCGTTACAAATTATCTTGTCATCGAACTATTTGTTACCGATAATTTCAGTGCTTGCAGAGAATACCTTGCTGAAAACCGCTTGTCATTTCCTTCTGCTCCTCGTTGGGTTCGACACTCTTACTTATCGAAAGGACTATGATAGATCCCCTATACTTGTGGGTCATCAAGACTCTTTTCTGGCGCCGTTTTCCGGGGAGTGAAGCGCCTTTGGTAAGTGGAATTTGGTATGGAAACATTTATATTACGTTCTGAAATTTACTGTCACTTGTCACTATGGAACGTCATCCTTTGAGGGGTTTGCTCGGGGTATCTTCACCCCGACCGGAAGAGAAAAGAGTTGCCCCTCAACCTACTGCACCTACTGAAAATATTTATTATGAAATTCCTTCGGGTATGATAGAGAAACTGCTAGCTAATCCTTATACAGGAGATGGAACACTACATCCTGATTTGCATCTAATCTATGTGGATGAAGTTTGTGGATTACTTAAGCTTGCAGGTTTACCCGAGGATGAAGTCAAGAAGAAGGTATTCCCTTTATCTTTGAGGAGAAGGCATTGCCATGGTATAGGCTATGCGATGATATTGGGACTTGGAGCTACAACCAATTGAAATTGGAATTTCATCAGAAGTTTTGTCCTATGCATCTGGTTCATCATGATCGAAATTATATATATAATTATTGGCCTCGTGAAGGAGAAAGTATCGCTCAAGCTTGGGGGAGGCTTAAGTCACTGTTATATTCATGCCCCAATCATGAGCTCTCAAGAGAAATTATTATTCAGAATTTTTATGCTTGGCTTTCTCGTAATGATCAATCCATGCTCGATACTTCTTGTACTAGTTCTTTTATGAAGAAGACTGTTGAATTCAAATGGGATCTCTTGGAAAGGATTAAACGCAACTCTGAAGATTGGGAACTCGACGAAGGTAAGGAGTCAGGTATAAACCTTAAGTGTGATTGTGTTAAATCTTTTATGGATACCGATGCTTTTCGTGAATTTAGCACTAAGTATGGACTTGACTCTGAGATAGTAGCTTCTTTCTGTGAATCATTTGCTACTCATATTGATCTCCCTAAGGAGAAGTGGTTTAAATATCATCCTCCCATTGAATTAAAAATAGTAGAACCTATTAAAGCTAAAGAGGAAACTATTATTTATAATGTTGATCCTGTTATTCCTACTGCTTATATTGAGAAACCACATTTCCTTGTTAGGATAAAAGAACATGCTAAAGCTTTAGCCGTGGTTCGTAAGAGTTATACTAGGACACCTACACCCCCTGAACAAATTAAAGTTGAACCTAGTATTGCTATGGTTAAAGATCTCTTGGTAGATAATATTGATGGGCATGTTATTTACTTCTGTGATGAAGCTGCTAGAATTGCTAGACCCGATAATAAAGATAAACATAGATCTGTTGTTGGCATGCCTGTTGTCTCTGTTAAAATAGGAGATCATTGTTATCATGGCTTATGTGATTTGGGTGCTAGTGTGAGTTCAATTCCCTTTACTTTATATCAATAAATTATGAATGATATTGCACCTGCTAAAATAGAAGATATTGATGTCACTATTAAGCTTGCCAATGGAGATACTATATCACCAATTGGGATTGTTAGAGATGTTGAAGTCTTGTGTGGGAAAATAAAATACCCTACTGATTTTCTAGTTCTTGGTTCCCCACAAGATGATTTTTGTCCCATTATTTTTGGCAGACCTTTCTTGAACACTGTTAATGCTAAAATAGATTGTGAGAAAGAAACTGTTAGTGTAAGTTTTGGGGATGTGTCTCATGAGTTTAATTTCTCCAAATTTCATAGACAACCCCATGATAAAGAATTGCCTAATAAATATGAAATTATTGGTCTTGCTTCTATTGCCATGCCTCCTACTGATCCTTTAGAATAATATTTGCTAGACCATGAGAATGATATGTTCATGAATGAAAGAAAGGAATTGGATGAGATTTTCTTTAAACAAATGCCTTTTTTGAAACACAATTTGCCTATTGAGACCCTTGGAGATCCTCTACCACCCAAGAGTGATCATGTGTTCGATCTTAAACAATTACCTGATACTTTGAAATATGCTTATCTCGATGAGAAAAAGATATATCTTGTTATTATTAGTGCTAACCTTTCAGAGCATGAAGAAAAGAAATTATTGAAAACTCTGAAGAAGCACCGAGCAGCTATTGGATATACTCTGGATGATCTTAAGGGAATTAGTCCCACTCTACGTCAGCACAAAATTAATATGGAACCTGATGCTAAACCAGTCGTTGATCACCAGCGACGGTTGAATCCAAAGATGAAAGAAGTGGTAAGAAATGAAATACTAATGCTTCTGGAAGCAGGTATAATTTATCCTATTGCAGATAGTAGATGGGTAAGTCCTGTTCATTGTGTCCCTAATAAGGGAGGTATTACTATTGTTCCTAATGATAAAAATGAATTGATTCCGCAAAGAATTGTCACAAGTTATAGAATGGTTATTGATTTTAGAAAGTCAAACAAAGCTACTAGGAAAGATCATTATCCTCTACCTTTTATTGATCAAATGCTAGAAAGACTATCAAAACATACACACTTCTACTTTCTAGATGGTTATTCTGGTTTTTCCCAAATACCTGTGTCACAAGAGGATCAAGAAAAAACTACTTTTACTTGCCCTTTCAGTACCTTTGCTTATAGATGTATGCCTTTTGTTTTATGCAATGCACCTGCTACTTTTCAAAGATGTATGACTGCTATATTCTCTGACTTTTGTGAAAAGATTGTTGAGGTTTTCATGGATGATTTCTCCGTTTACGGAACTTATTTTGATGATTGCTTAAGCAACCTTGATCGAATTTTGCAGAGATGTGAAGAAACTAATCTTGTCTTGAATTGGGAGAAGTGCCACTTTACGGTTAATGAAGGTATTGTCTTGGGGCATAAAATCTCCAAAATAGGTATTGAAGTTGATAAAGCTAAAGTTGATGCTATTGAAAAAATGCCTTGTCCTAAAGACATCAAAGGTATAAGAAGTTTCCTTGGACATGCTGGTTTCTATAGGAGGTTTATTAAAGACTTCTCTAAAATTTCTAGGCCTCTTACTAATCTCTTGCAAAAGGATGTTCCATTTATTTTTGATGATGAATGTGTCGAAGCATTTGAAATACTTAAGAAAGCCTTAATTTCTGCACCTATTGTTCAACCACCTGATTGGAACCTACCCTTTGAAATTACGTGTGATGCTACTGATTATGTTGTTGGTGCTGTTCTAGGACAAAGAGTTGATAAGAAATTAAATGCTATCCATTATGCTAGTAAAACTCTAGACAGTGCTCAAAGAAATTATGCTACTACTGAAAAAGAATTTTTAGCGGTTGTATTTGCTTGTGACAAGTTCAGATCTTATATTGTTGATTCCAAAGTAACTGTTCACACTGATCATGCTGCTATTAAATATCTTACGGAAAAGAAGGATGCTAAACCTAGACTTATTAGATGGGTTCTCTTGTTGCAAGAATTTGATTTACACATTATTGATAGAAAGGGAGCTGAGAACCCCGTAGCAGACAACTTGTCTAGGTTAGAAAATATTCTTGATGGCCCACTACCTATTGATGATAGCTTCCCTGATGAACAATTAGCTGTCATAAATGCTTCTCCTAGTACTTCTTGGTATGCTGATTATGCCAATTATATTGTTGCTAAATTTATACCACCTAGCTTCACATACCAACAAAAGAAAAAGTTCTTCTGCGATTTAAGACATTACTTCTGGGATGACCCACACCTTTATAAAGGAGTAGATGGTGTTATTAGACGTTGTGTACCTGAGCATGAACAGGAACAGATCCTACGCAAGTGTCAATCCGAGGCCTACGGAGGACACCATGTTGGTGATAGAACTGCACACAAGGTATTACCATCTGGTTTTTATTGGCCTACTCTTTTCAAGGATGCTCGTAAGTTTGTCTTGTCTTGTGATGAATGTCAAAGAATTGGTAATATTAGTAGACATGAGGAAATGCCTATGAATTATTCACTTGTTATTGAACCAATTGATGTTTGGGGATTTGATTATATGGGACCTTTTCCTTCCTCTAATGGGTATACACATATTTTGGTTGTTGTTGATTATGTTACTAAGTGGGTAGAAGCTATTCCAACTAGTAGTGTTGATCATAACACCTCCATTAAAATGCTTAAAGAAGTTATTTTCTCGAGGTTTGGAGTCCCTAGATATTTAATGAATGATGGTGGTTCACACTTTATTCATGGTGCCTTCCATAAATTGCTTGCTAAATATGATGTTAACCATAGAATTGCATCTCCATATCACCCTCAATCTAGTGGTCAAGCAGAATTGAGTAATAGAGAAATAAAGTTGATTTCACAAAAGACTATTAATAGATCTAGAAAGAATTGGTCTAAGAAACTTGATGATGCATTACGGGCTTATAGAACTGCTTATAAAAACCTTATGGGCATGTCTCCATATAAAATGGTTTATGGAAAAGCATGTCACTTACCTCTTGAATTAGAACATAAAGCTTATTAGGCAATTAAAGAGCTCAACTATGATTTCAAACTTGCCAGTGAAAAGAGGTTATTTGACATTAGCTCCCTTGATGAATGGAGAACCCAAGCCTATGAGAATGCCAAATTGTTTAAAGAGAAAGTTAAAACATGGCATGATAAAAGGATACAAAAACATGAATTCAATGTAGGTGACCATGTCTTGCTATACAATTCTCGTTTAAGATTTTTTGCAGGAAAGCTTCTCTCTAAATGGGAAGGGCCTTACATTATCGAGGAAGTTTATCATTCTGGTGCCATCAAGATCAACAACGCCGAAGGCAATAACCCAAAGGTGGTAAACAGGCAAAGAATCAAACATTATATCTCAGGTACTCCCATAAATGTTGAAATCAATATTATTAATACCATAACACTGGAGGAGTACATAAGGGATATCTACCAGAACGCTCCAGACTCCGAAAAGGAATAGGTATGTGATACGGTAAGTAAACCGACTCCAAAACTTTTCCAAAAGCAATTTTACTCCGTTTTGGAATATTTAAAAATTTAGGAAAATAAATAGTAGTCCGAAAAGTGCACGAGGAGGCAACAAGCCTTGGGGGCGCGCCCTACCCCCCTAGGCGCGCCTCCCAGGCTTGTGGCCACCTCGTGTGCCCTCCGGACTCCGTTTTCTTGTAGTACACTCCTTTTGGTCGGTAAAAATTCATTATATAATCTCCCGAAGGTTTTGACCACCGTACCACGGCAATATCCTCTGTTCTTGTTTCGAGCTGTTTTTCCTGACAGATCTAGATCGCCATGACGTCTCCAAGCGCCCCCAAGGACAAATTTTTTGAGAAGGTCATCAACCCTTACCTTGCGGAGGTGCTGCAACACCCTCAAGCCATCGAGCTGCATGAGGGTGTGCTTCACATCCGTGATGTTCAAGGGCCAAGGAGGACCGGAAGCGTGGAGTCCAGGCTCGAAGCGGTGAAGCAAGAGGTGTTCAAGTGCAAAGGGATGGTGGGGCGCGGACTCAACGCCAATCACTCCATGATCATGAATTTTACCCATGACCACAAGCTGGACGCTAGTGAAATTGGGAAGGCCATCTTCAAGCTTCATGAGAAAACGAGCATCTCCAAACCCAGATCTATGACCTGCAGAACCAAAACTGTGAGTATGAATATATATTTAAGAGGATGAGTTGGGCTGCAGATTTGAGGATCCCGGGGACTCGTTCATATTTCTATGATGGTGAACCTATGCCCTGGAAGATGGAGGACAATCCCACAACATCATCAACTCCATCATCACCACCTCCGAAGAAAGAGACCTAAGTACATGGGTATGGGCACTCCCCTTGGCAACTGCCAAGCTTGGGGGAGGTGCCCCGGTATCGTATCACCATCACATCTTTACCTTTATCGTTTTTCTTAGTCCGATCCTTTTGGTTATATCTCGATTTAGTAGAATAAAGTTTTAGTATGATCTAGCTTTGAGTTTTGCTTTGTGTTCCCTCTATGTAATCGAGTCCGAGAGTTATATAATAAAGATTAGTCTTGAGTTGAGGGCTTTGCTTTCTTGCTATGATCTTGAGTAAAAGAAATAAGGAATAAAATAAATAAAAATATTATATAATAATCTTATGGGAAGTGATGACTTCACATATAAGAACTATGTCGCATGAAATTTGTTGGGAGTTGACAAACCTAGTTTTGGTCATTGTTGCAATTAATAGGAAGTAATAAAGAAAGAGAGGTCTCACATATAAATACACTATCTTGGACATCTTTTGTGATTGTGAGCACTCATTAAAATATTATATGCTAAAAGGTTGATGTTGGACAAGGAAGACAACATAATGGGTTATGTTTCTTTATATCCGAATAGAAGTTATATTGTCATGCATCCTCCAACATGTTGAGCTTGCTTCTCATCCTATGCTAACCAAATCTTTTGCACCAAGTAGAGATACTACTTGTGCATCGAAAATCCCTCAACCCATTTTTGCCATGAGAGTCCACCATACCTACCTATGGATTGAGTAAGATCCTTCAAGTAAGTTGTCATCGGTGCAAGCAATAAAAATTGCTCTCTAAATATGTATGATCTTTTAGTGTGAGGAAAATAAGCTTTATACGAACTTGTGATATGGAAGAAATAAAAGCGACGGACTACATAATAAAGTTCCTTATCGCAAAGCGGCAATATAAAGTGACGTTCTTTTGCATTAAGATTTTGTGCATCTAACCATAAAAGCGCATGACAACCTCTGCTTCCCTCTGCGAAGGGCCTGTCTTTTATTTACCTCCTACCCTTATACAAGAGTCACGGTGATCATCACCTCTTCTTTTATACTTTTTGTTTTTAGCAAGCACTATATGTTGGGGGAAGATCCAGATATATATATATATATATATATCCACTCGGATGTATACATTCATAAACTATTATTGTTGATGTTACCCTTGAGGTAAAAGGTTGGGAGGCGAAATTATAAGCCCCTATCTTTCTCTATGTCCGATTGAAACTTTGATCTCATAAGTATCAAGTGAGTGTTAGCAATTGTGAAAGACTAAATGATAGTTGAGTATGTGAAACTTGCTAAACAAAAGCTCTTACATTGACTCTTTCCGACGTTATGATAAATTGCAATTGTTTCAATGACCAAGATCATAGTTTGTTGGTTTTCAATAAATTTTTTGATTCATATTTTACCTTGTGAAGTAATTGTCAGTTTAGCATAAGAAATTATATGACAACATATGTTGTTGTTCTAAAGATAATCAAGATGCCTTCATGTCCGTATTTTATTCTATCAACACCTCTATCTCTAAACATGAGGACATGATTATCGATTTCGGTTTCCGCTTGAGGACAAGCGAGGTCTAAGCTTGGGGGAGTTGATACGTCCATTTTGCATCATGCTTTTATGTTGATATTTATTGCATTATGGGTTGTTATTACACATTATGGTACAATACTTATGTCTTTTCTCTCTTATTTTACAAGATTTATATGAAGAGGGAGAATGCCGGCAGCTGGAATTCTGGACCGGAAAGGAGCAAATCTAAGAGACCTATTCTGCACAACTCCAAAAGTACTGAAAATTTACGGAGAATTATTTTGGAATATATAAAAATATTGGGGGAAGAAACACTAGAGGGGGACCCACCAGGTGGCCACAAGCCTGGGGGGCGCGCCCTACCTCCCTGGGCACGTCCCTAGGGCTTGTGGGCCCCCTGGCAGGTCTCCGGTGTCCATCTTCTGCTATATGGAGGGTTTTTACCTGGAAAAAATCAGAAGGAAGCTTTCGGGACGAAGCACCGCCTTCTCGAGGCGGAACCTGGGCAGAAGCAATCTAGGGCTCCGGGAGGGGGAAATCGAAGCCATCGTCATCACCAACGATCCTCTCATCAAGAGGGGGTCAATCTCCATCAACATCTTCACCATCACCATCTCCTATCAAACCCTAGTTCATCTCTTGTATTCAATATTTGTCTCAAAACCTCAGATTGGTACCTGTGGGTTGCTAGTAGTGTTGATTACTCCTTGTAGTTGATGCTAGTTGGTTTATTTGGTGGAAGATCATATGTTCAGATCCTTAATGATATTCAATACCCCTCTGATTATGAACATGAATATGCTTTGTGAGTAGTTATGTTTGTTCCTGAGGACATGGGAGAAGTCTTGTTATAATTAATCATGTGAATTTGGTATTCGTTCGATATTTTGATGAGATGTATGTTATCTTTCCTCTAGTGGTGTTATGTGAACGTCGACTACATGACACTTCACCATGATTTGGGCCTAGGGGAAGGCATTGAGAAGTAATAAGTAGATGATGGGTTGCTAGAGTGACAGAAGCTTAAACCCTAGTTTATGCGTTGCTTCGTAAGGGGCTGATTTGGATCCACATGTTTCATGCTATGGTTAGATTTATCTTAATTCTTCTTTCGTAGTTGCGGATGCTTGCGAGAGGGGTTAATCATAAGTGGGAGGCTTATCCAAGTAAGGACAGCACCCAAGCACCGGTCCACCCACATATCAAATTATCAAAGTAACGAACGTGAATCATATGAACTTGATGAAAACTAACTTGATAACAATTCCCATGTGTCCTCGGGAGCGCTTTGCTTTATATAAGAGTTCGTTCGGGCTTATCCTTTGCTACAAAAAGGATTGGGCCACCTTGCTGCACCTTTGTTACACTTGTTACTTGTTACCCGTTACAAATTATCTTGTCACCAAACTATTTGTTACTGATAATTTCAGTGCTTGTAGAGAATACCTTGTTGAAAACCGCTTGTCATTTCCTTCTGCTCCTCGTTGGGTTTGACACTCTTACTTATCGAAAGGACTATGATAGATCCCCTATACTTGTGGGTCATCAGCACGCGCTCATCCTTCTGTTCGAGGAGGAAGACAACAGGAGGAGGCTACGGTGGGTCGGGCCTTTTCTACAGTAGCAGGCCGCAGGTAAGGCTCTCTATCTCTTTTCTATTTCTTTTTTTCTGTTTTGATTTAATTCTTTTGCCATTGTTTCAAAATCAAAATGATTTCAAACTAGTGCAAAAAATTCCTCTGGTTATTTTTATGTTGCTCATTGGACATTTCCAAATGCACATAAAATATTTCAGGGCTTTTGGAAATATATTCTATATGTATATGAATATAACTCTAAATACAAATATAATAGTGATTTAAATTAAAAGCCCAAAATAATCCTTAAAAATGTTCCTCAATTTTGGTTGGGCTTAAAACCATTGCC
Source organism: Thinopyrum elongatum (assembly GCA_011799875.1). Lineage (NCBI taxonomy): Eukaryota > Viridiplantae > Streptophyta > Magnoliopsida > Poales > Poaceae > Thinopyrum > Thinopyrum elongatum. The sequence continues at coordinate 219,431,804 of CM022299.1, read as the reverse complement.
AGAATTCTTAGAACCTTAAAAAGAACATTTAGGAAATTTTGAATGCACTTTCAGGGTTCTTTGCCCTTTTATTTAAAAAATTTAGGCTTCCAAATACTCCTCAATTCAATTTTCTTGAATTTAACATGATGCATGATGATCACTGATGTAACTAGCTACAAGCATTATTCTAGGGCTGTGACAACTCACCCCCACTAAACAAGAATCTCGTCCCGAGAGTCAGGCGTAGGGTAAGAGGAAGAGGGGACACTAACTATCACAATCTTCTTGATCCAACTGCCCTTCTGGAAGATGTTTATTCATCACTTCATATTGATCTTGACGTCTTTGCTTTGAGAACTTCATCCAACACGATGATGAGAGAAAGAGACTCTACAGGAATCGATCTTCTCGAAGGTCGAGCAACTCAAGATCAACTCGTGGAGTGGAACGTGAGAACATCTCTTGAGTTGGGACAGAAACACATATCAGGAGCGATGGAAATAACTAGATGACGGAAGTTCAATTTGGTAGGGAATGATTCCACGCTTAGGTAAGATGTTGCATGGGTTTCAAAGTAGCGGGGAGTTAATTGCCCTTCATACCAAATGGGGCACCTTAGAGGAGGTGACTCGTTGAATTATCTCCTAAGTCGGGCAAAAAGAATTACTTTTGATACAGAGATCATTGAAACTCTTCATGCCAGACTGAGGCAAATTTACAAATGATTGTTTAAAGGAATTCGAAAGAATGGCATACTCAGATTGGAAAGGAAACTATGGTTATAGAACAACTCGGCAAATGGAAGGCACAATCCAATTGATGCCGAGGATATAACCTAGTGTCTGAGCATGCTCTCAAGAACTTAAGCATTTCCATATTCATCAGGGTTTTACCAGCATCTGTGCCAAAGATCCTGGTAGCACGTCATGCTACCATGTGCAAAGGAGGACAACACCTTTTCAAAATTCACCTTAGCTATGCCAAGGGAACGAAATCTGGATGATTGATCGAGAGACATTTAGCACTCCGCTTCTAATGTTCTCCTTAATGTACTAGTGTAACCCAATTATAGGTATTGTTTGGTATCTAGAAAATCAAGTAAATGCCGGACTTTAGGAACACAAAGGATCCATAAGGAACAACTTCTAGAATAAGATATGAAATCCTCATGGGGAATGGCTAATCTTGATGAACAAGATACTGTAGCATTAGGTCTTCCGGAGAAGTGTGTTAGCCATGACATCCACTTTTTCGGTGTAGAAAGACCAATATTATAATTCTTGGGAAATGTTCCCATCATCATATCTGCCTAAGATTCAGATCCGGTTAGTGGCAGGATATTTCAGACTCACCATGGCTGGAAAGGAAAGTTTGCAACACAAATCGACGAGATGATGTTGCGAGATTCTCGGGAAATGAACTACGGGAGCAAGCTCCAAAACAAGAGCTGGTTTGCAAGACACACATGAACAGAATGTCTAGGACAATCGTGACCACATAGAAGTCTTACAACAAAACACTACCGAGTTCTGGTTGGGAACCATCATCAAGGATATCGAAGTCATTGCATAAGTCTCGCTCTTAGGAAGGAACTTCTTTTCCTTGAACAAATCAATCAGTGGCTTGGTGTGCTAGGGATACATATGGAATGGAGGTAGAAAATCTGTCAAACCATAGAATACTTTGTACATGCATGACTAACTTGGGATGATTCCAGAGGACGCAAAACAAACTTTTCTCAAATTCACGGCGGCAAATTGCATCAAATGCACATGAATTAGAGGAAGTCACTTCTTTCATCCAAACATATGCTTCATGAACGGGACACGAAGAAAATGCTTTCAAAAGTTTTCAACACTAGCTTTAATGCTCATCATGAATCATGGAGAAGATAAAAATGTTGCCGATGGTCTCAACAACAATTCATGTAGGTTTCCATATAGATGGAATTTCACAATTAAGTGAACAAGGTGATAGCATTGGTCAGACCAAAATATATAATGATGTATGCTCGAGGAAGCAACCACGAGTAAGACAACATTACGAAAATCATTGGTTCTGATTTTGATTTGATGTTAGCCCATACTCAAATAAAAATTGGATAAGACAATAGATCCAACAATTGATCATGATGGTCAATTGGTGAAGATATCATCTCTCTTCAACACACACACACACACACACACACACACACAAGATATCCCTTTGGAATGAACTAAGTCAAGCAAGCTTTTATCTTCCCACTCTCCAAGCTGTTGTTTGGCTTAACCAACTAGTTCAGGGTATCCAACACAGATTCTTGGAGAAGAGGTGGTTTAGAGGAAAACCAACTTGATCACGAACTCAACATAATGGTCAGGGGACAACCTGATAATACTTCCGAGAAGATATTCGGAAAATCATGAACCACCGATATGTTATTAAGCTTGAGAACAATCTTGCTTTTCAGGGTAAGACGATATGATCAAAAGAGCAAGGATTGACACAATCCTAACTCATTGATCGAAGGGTGCACCGGGGAAAATAGACTAGGTAGCATGATCAATCTTAGAATGATGATTCAATAACCAACATGTTAAGAATGAATTATCGTCCATTAACTACCAAGCAACGGGGTTGCTAGGAGTATTGATTTCACACATCACGGTTCATTTTTCGGCATTTCGGTTACAACCAACATGGAGACCGAGGAATGAATGATGATGGCGAGACGTATCACTGTATCAAGAATTCATAAGATAGTGTGCAATTCCCATGATATTCTTGACATAAAGAAGGTAATACTCCAAGGTAGAACAGAACAAAAGCTGGATTGGCATTTTATCTGTGGAATACAACTGCTTTAACCCAATCCTAGATATGGATGAGGTATTGGAGTTCGCTTCTGTTAGTCATTCTTAAATAGAACAACTTGACAGACCACGGGAATAATAGGTACGGATGTGCATGAATGCACAACTACTCCTAAGTATCAATTGATAGACAAGATCGGAATACAACTTAAGAGGGACAACTCAAAGGAACACATGATTTTCTGAGTTGTGGATGCATAGGTTAGCATGTCGAACAAGGCTCAACATAATTCTTCCCGATAACCCATGCAGAAAGGTAGGATTGGCAGAGTCACAAATATAGGATGGAGAACTCATCAAGAGCACTCTTGTTGAGATCTTTGGTTCAAGGAGAACTTCTGCCACAACTGGTTCATGGTATTGGAAGAATGATATAACACGGACCTCGAAGACTAAGCATGGTTACTAATCAACCTAAAGGAGTTATAATATCTATCAACAGGAAATAAGTAAGGTCAATCTTGGGTTCAAGAATCCAGAAATAGAATACCTACTAACTGAATAACATCACGAGATGCTTTCGAGAATGGTGGCCAGAATCATTACACTAGAAACACAGGACAAAGCTAGAGTAATGGGTGGTTCTCTAACATATCCTAGTTTCCTGAGAACTTCAACATATATGTCGAGGCAACGAAGTACCTCAACACACCGATTAGTGTGCTTAATCTGACCCAAAAGGACGTCGGGAACAGGGAGGAAAGACTTGCAAATGCATCAGATTGTTTAGAGGTCTTGGATAACTCGAACAGCATAACGATTGTACGGGCATGAAATATGAAACAACATGCAAGACAACTGGTAACATAACAACTGAATTCTTATGGAAACACCAATCCTAGAATACAACACCTTTCCTATAAGTCTCTGGCATAGTAACTCATCATCCTGATAGATAGGTGAGAAGCCTAGTTCCTTAACCCCGTATGAATCAGAGGAACACGGGATAAGGATTAAAAAGAGCCTTGTGTTCCCTTCCACAATCAATTCCCTTATATAACTAAAGCATTTCTAGAATCAACATCGACCAAGGGGCTTGGTAATCCTATAGGCAGTCAGGCTCTGATACCAAAGCTATCGGGACCCTGATCCTAAGTCACACCGATCTAGCAAGTAACACATCATATCACTTTGCGGCCTCACGCACTATAACCCACGGTTGCCTCCTTTACCTTGGCCAGGAGTGTTTGTGTCTTTTGGCTCATGTATATGATTGTGACACTAGCACCCATATGACAGAGAACCCGGTCGACATGACTAGTCATAAACCAAGGTGGCACAAATATACAGGGACAGGCATACGTAACCCAGCAATGCATGTGTCAGTGATCAACGTGTGTAACCGAGTCGTAGCAAGCTACAAGGACTCCAGTAAACATCACGTGACATTTCCCCGTAGGGACAGACACAGGAGCAAAGAAGGATACATGTCGGTCAATCCATGTGTTCCGGAGCAGTAGCGAACTACCAGGGCTCAGTGGAAGCACTAGGAGGCATTTCCCTGTAGGAAAGGCTACCGAAGGCAGATAACTAGGTGTCGAATCCCACACATACCAATGCATTTCAAACATACACACAATATGCACGATATGTGTAGATACAACATGGCATCACAACATAACTCTACGCCTCAAAGTATAGATAAGGCTCGAAATAGCCATACATAACATGATATTACAAACATGGGTCTCATGACCCAACATACCAAAGTCATACAAGCAACAGAAGCATAAACTTGTCTGAGTATAGACAGTTGGAAAGAAAGAAGGCTAGAAAGCATGTCTATCTATAAGACCCTCCATGGGAACCAGACCTCTGTCTGGGATTCCCAAGCTACTTGGTCAACGCCGAACTCCACGTGGAACTACTAGTGAGACTGAAGTCTCCTCTGCAGAAACATTTTTCGAAAAGGGGCGCTTTATCACTTAAAAGATTTAAGCATTACACCCCGCCTCTACATAACTAAGATGCACACAGCCAAACACTGTCCTCTCACACAAACAAAAAATAAAAAAGGTGAAATACAAAGAGACATGTAGAGTCCGTATAACGCCTAAAGCGGAGCAGGGCCAATCCTAAGATCATGTTGCCACCCATGTTGGATAAAAGCATCTCTCGTCGTAGCCTCCAATCATGTACACACCTCCATAAACAGGTCTTAATTCTCCATGTGTTGTAGAGAGGACCATAAACGAAGAGTCCCGGTACATCTGTAGATAACCTGCATCAGAGAAGTACTTTTATCATTAAAAACCTTATCATTTCTACATAGACAAAGTGACCAAATAACGGCTAGCGCTCCCACCCTGAGAAGAGTTCTAAACCTGTGATCAATCCCATGTAACTAGTTGCCAAATACATTAGCAACACTACAAGGAGGATACAAGCCAGAAGCTATTTCAATGACTGGCCATATAGAACGAGCCAATTTGCATTGGAAGAACAAATGTTTTATTGTCTCATCATGGTGACAAAATACACATTGGGAACTTCCATGCCAATTCCTCTTAATATGGTTATCTTTAGTAAGAATGACTCCACAACAAAGATACCATGCAAAGATTTTATTCTTAAGCGGCATCTTCATCTTCTAGATCTTCTTGTTATTATCAACTGGCACATCAAACTGGATTAACGCTCTATACATGGACTCCACTAAGAATTTTCCATTCCCATGGAGGTTCCATCGGAATACATCAAACCCATGTGACAATTGCACCATGGACAACCGCTAGAGCAAGATGTTCCACGAATGGAGTCTGGGTCCAATTAAATTTCTTCTGAACGTCACATTTGGCGGAAATGATTCCATTACCGTGGCGATAGTATCACCCTTGTGGCGCACAATGTTGTATAGAGCCCTGATATTGTTCCCGAAGTGTGGCATTTACTAGCCACTTGTCCTCCCAGAATCTAATTTCTAAGCCGTCCTTAATAGAGAAGGATCCATAGCAGAAGAAATATTTTTTCGTAGCCATTAGACCCGCCCAAAAGTGGGAATCCCCCGGTCTTCCAGTATACTTGGGATACCGCCTTGGAACCCACATATTTCCTCCTTAGGAGGTTTTTCCATACACCATTTCCCGTCAGTAATTTAAACAACCATTTGCCTAGAAGGGCCATATTCTTAACCTCAAGGTCATGAATGCCCAACCTGCCTTGGTCTTTGGGACGGCAAACCACACTCCATTTAGCCAGTCAATATTTTTTTCGCTCGCTATCTCCTTGCCAAAAGAATCTTGATAGGAAATAATCTATGTAAAACTCCTTTCGGAGTATGGGGCTGTTAGAAGATTGTTTTCCTCATCAGAGATCTAGGGGATGTCATCTATTCGGGACTCATCCATCAAGAAGTTTCCTTCCTATGGGGCTCCGAACAAATTTTTATAATGATTAGTGATATAAGATTTAAGTTGCTCATGCCCCTCAATCATGCCCTCATCCTGTTGTAGGGAATGAATAATTTTCTTCCGATGTCTGCCATTGGCGACTCCATGGAAATATCTAGTATTCAAATAACCTTTTAGGATAAATTGAGAGTTGGAATGTTGGTACCATTTGAGTTCCTCTTCATGCAGCATGTTAGCTATCTATGCATTCGAATGGTTCTTGATCTCGATTTCATGCTCAGATAGAGGTCTAACCTCTGCCAAAGCTTCTAATTCATCAATGATAGATGAAAGACGAAGCTTCTCCTTTTTTAGGATACCCACCGTATGCCTAGCCCAACCACCAAGGAATTTACGTAATGCATGCATTTTGTTATTCCATCTGTGTATTGGGGTAGGCCCGGCCACCGATTTTTCCCACACCTCCTTGACCATGTCATGGAAGCCATCCCGAAGCAACCACCCAAGTTCGAACTTGAACTTGCGTCTATGTTGGGGTCTTGGCAAACCAGTAGTTAGGAGAACGGGTGTATGGTCTGATATAGCCTCGATACGAGGCAGAGCACGAACATACACCATAGGAAATTTAGATTACCAATCGGTATCCATTAAAATGCGATCTAGTTTCTCATATGTCGATTCCAGAAGACTGTTCGCCCAAGTCAATTGTCTTACAATCATGGAAACCTCTCACAGGTCTAGACTGTCGATGACAGCATTGAGAAGGAAAGACTAATGATTATCAAACCTACCGCAGCTTTTCCATTTGGAAGTCGAAGCAAATTGAAATCCCCACCTATAAGAATGAGATAGGGATTATCTTTCGTCAGATTAACCAATTCACGGAGAAAATCAGCCTTGAACTCATCCTTGGCTGCCCCATACACGGCGACGAGGGTCCATGTGAAGTTGTTGGCCTTGTTGCAAATATGGAGTTTAACGTGAAACTCACCATTCGAACTAGCCAAAACATCCATAGTCCCTGTATTTACGCCTAGTAAAATGCCCCCAGAACGACCTCTAGGCGGTCGTGAAACCCAAGTGAAGTATATCCCACCCGAAAGACGGTTAAGTAGATTCGCTGAGAAATCACGTCTCCCCATTTTAGAGATAGCCAAGAAATCTAAATTGTATTCCCTATTACAATCCGCATAAATTAAGCAACCACGAGTACAAAGATACTCAGCAAGACTTACATCAGAACTATCTACTTATGCATTAGTATCAACAAGAAGGTTGTGGAGTTAACTGCAGCAAGCCAACTTTGACTCTTGGCTAACTTGTACTACGACTGCCAGCATTTTCTTTGGGGTGAGAGAGCGCACACGAGTCCACTTATTCACCACATCAATACACCACTATGGATCCTCTCCCATCTCCCTACGAGAAGGCCATATGTAGCACTCACACTTATGTTGCGCATTTTAGAGTGTCCATTTCAACTTGTCTATGAACAATGTAAGCTTCCAAGTAGTCCATATCCGCGGAGGTGGCTATTCGAATAGATCATTTACCTAGCAGGGGTGTACTTCTTCACACACGCTCCCACCACTTACCACCATATACACGTCATGTATCTCGGCAATCTTCAAGCGAAAGCCTGACAAGGGTGTCGGCCACAACCTGACTAACCACACAAGACTCTAGTCCAGGTTTATTGCCTATTTGAGACTGAACCCGCAAGGAAGTCCGGTCGAAGTTCGTCACGGCCCCAAACGATGTGAGCAAGGTTCCCAAGCCCACCAAACGGGTGCCACTTGGTACACCATGCCACGGTGTCTCTACCGTGTCATAGCCCACCCCTAAGGTCAGTGCTATGCACAGCCTCCAACACATGTCCTGCAAACACTAGAAACTATTTGTGACTCCTGGACACATATCAAGGTGATTAATAAGTTGAGAGAGTCAATTAAGGATCCCAGTGTGTGGTAGTAACTCTCTTGGATCAGAAACACAGAACTCGGTTCCTGAGAACGGTCCCAATGAGACAACCCACCATGTACTTCTACATAGCCTCTCATCGCTACCTTTATCAAATCGTGTTCACACACTTAGCTCTCACACAATAGGACATGAACACAACCATTCCAATTCATCGCCCAGATGGATCAGACGCGACACAACTCTAAGCATAGCAGGCATAACAAGCAAGCAAGGATGAGTAGTCACAACATGGCTCAAGCAATTCCTACTCGTGATAGGAGGTTTTCCTATTTACTGTGGCAAAGATAGGTCATGAAGAGGAATGGGTTCAACTACCGCAACATGTAACAGTTGAATCGTTGTTGTCCTAATGCAGTAAAAGAGAGCAAGAGCGAGAGAGTGGGATTGTATCAGAGCGATCAAGGTGGGGGGTTGCTTTCCTGGCACTTCTAAAGATAGTAATGCTCTTCATCACTGTCAACGATCACTGCGTCGGAATCATCTTCTACCGAGAAGGAACAAACATCGACAAACGGGAAATGGAATACAATCAATGCAATGCAACAATATGATGCATGATCATGTCATGGCAATATGCTATGATTTGGGCTATTGCATCTAGCAACAATTTAAATGTAGTTGGTTTGAACCAAAGATTCAAATTCAAGCTCCATATGTGATTACTTAAATGCCATTTAATTGATTTGTCCTAGCAGAGGACAAAAGTTGTTCTAACATGCATGAAAATGCCATAAACAGATTCTTCATATTTTTTTGATAATTTTTCATATATAAATTATTTCATGAAAATGCCAAAAATTCCTCTGAATATTTTTATGTTGCTCATTGGACATTTCCAAATGCACACAGGGCTTTGGGAAATATATTCTATATGTATATGAATATAACTCCAAATACAAATACAATAGTGATTTAAATACAAAGCCCAAAATAATCCTTAAAAATGTTCCTAAATTTGGTTGGGCTTATAATAATAAATTCTCAGAACATTAAAATGGACATTTAGGAAATTTTGAATGAATTTTCAGGGTTCTTTACCCTTTTATTTAAATTTTTAAGGCTTCCAAATATTCCTCAATTCAAATTTCTTGAATTTAACATGGTGCATGATGCTCACTGATGTAACTACTTACAATCATTATTCTAGGGTTGTGACAACATGTGAGAAACCAGCGGTGTAAAAACAACAACAAAAAATTGGCGCATTAGCCAAGATTCAAACTAGCGATCTGCCTCTAGTAGACACAGGTACCAAGCCATTGGAGCTGGTTAACAATCGTGATGAATATGCAACACGAAATCTTTAGAACTAACTATATCGGCAGTTCCAAATATTTTCCCTTTTTCAAACATTTCATGAAAATTTTGAATACTTTTTTCAAAATTCTGAACATAATTTTAAAAACCACGAACAAGTTTTGGAAAAATTGTGACCAATCTTTGGAATTGTAACCAAAATTTAAAAATGGGAAGAATGTAAACAAATTTTGAAAAACAGGTTCATTTATTAAATTCCAGACATTTTTTGGCAAACATGAACAAGTTTTAAAGATGTGAATAGTTCTTTAATCTGCGAACAAATATAAAAATGGAAACTCTTTTTGAATTTGTGAACAAATTTAGGAAAAGCGCAACATTTTTTGAAAAACACATGAACATTTTTTTTAAAGGGACATTTTTTGCATCTATGAAACAAATTTTCAAACTATGAACAAAAATAGGAAAAGCAAAATTGCAAACATTTTTTTATTTGTAAAAAAATTAAACAAGAACTTTTTTTGAACTTATGAACATTTTTTAAAAGGAGAAATTTTTCCAAATATGCAAACAGTTTAAAAATAAACAATATTTTTTAGTTTTAAACAAAATTAATAACATGAACATTTTTTGAACTTCTGGACATTTTTTGAATTTTTTAAGAAATTTTGAATGCGAAAACAAAAAAGAAACAAAGAAATCAGAAGAAAAAGGAATTAGAAAAGAAATATAAAAATGAATAGGTAAAAAAGAAAAAAAAGAAACAGAAAAATTGAAAAGGGAAGAAAAAGAAATTGAAAAAAAATGAAAAAGCAGTGAAAACCCGTTTAGGAACTTTCTAGAAGGTTCCCAAAACCGGTAAAGAACCTTGTAGAAGGTTCCCAAAACCGGATACTGCAGCACATGCATTATCTCGTAATTAGGCGGCCCAGCTCGGTCGCTAGGTCGCTCGAGCGATCCGATCTAGCTAAGAACTCGTTTGTTGCATCCCGCCGCCGCTGCTTCTCATGTTGTCCATTGACCTCTTGGTTTCTGCACCGCGTGATGCTTCCCAATCGTCTTCTGCCACCAAGACCCCAGGTGCACCAACCCCTGACCTTTCAACCATGCATCGATCTCCAATGATAGCTCCTCTAGATCAATAATCTGCAGCCTCCGAACAACTTAGCTCTGATACCCTTTGTAATAATTAATCTGAGGCACGTGATCGATCCACTGGGGAACAAGCAATCATACGAGGCACAATACCGAGATTTGTTAACGAGGTTTACCATCATGGCGTCATCCCCTAGGCCTGACTACGGGTGCTCTTCCCCATGACACCGCTACACTACCGCACCCCAGCTGCCCAGGCACTGGCACACCCGCTGGCTCTCCCTGCGCGTGCTATTATGTTGGCAGGTTACATCGTGTGTATACCCCATAATATATAAGGCCAAGGGCATAACGTGTCCGGCTCCGACACTACATGTATCCTACCCACACAACACCAAGTCCACACGTAACCCAACGTGTACACAATATTCATCTTGAGTTTGTTAACACTCTTACCATACATACTTCCATTTGTTAATGCAAGGCTGTGAGATGAAACATAGAAATAGAACATATCCTTTTCTTGATCTTGATGTGTTTTCTTGTAAATCTAGATGCCTAAATTGTTGTTCTTGATGGCCGTACTTTTATGAGTATAATGTCTATATTTATGACTTGTCCTGATTTCAGTTTACATGCCAGTATATATTTTCTTGGAGAAAATGCTAAACCAAAATGACCTTACATAGCTAAAAAGAAATCCTTTTCAGGTTGCCTTTTCGTCTGATGGTATGATTTCACGAGTCCATGAAGGAGCAAAAAACTCTCTGAATATTTTGTGCCCAACTTTGATTATGTCATGCCGACGAGAAAAGAAATTATGTCACAATATTTTATAATTTAAACCGTTGACTTTGAGCACTGTGACTAATTGAATTATGTTCTAATGGATGATTGCAATTATGAGATTATTCTTGGCTGACGTTTTGGCACTGTTATAAATATAAGAATATTAGCTCATTTTTTGCTTGTGCAATTTGTTTGGAAGTGCTTCTGTATTGCAGATGCACAATCTTCTGCAGTTTGTTGGATGTTTGCAATACAGATTTTTTTTCAAAACTATGACTAAATTTATAGCCTTTTTGAAAACTATTGGGCAGAATGCAAAAATATCAGAAATAGCACCCTGTCGGCCTGGGCTGGGCCGACGGGGGGCCTGTCGGCCTAGGGTGGGCCGATGGGGGGCCTGTCGGCCACCAGTAGGCTGACCAGTGGCCTGTCGGCCTACACGAAGCCGACGAGTGGCTGTCGGCCTCCAAACGGCCGAGTGGGCTCGTGTTGGCCTCTGGTAAGCCGAAATGTTTTTTTTGTGAAATTTGACTTATTAATGATGTACAACGATTGCCCGTCTTATAAATATTGTAAAAATATTATTTATGCTTCCGCCGGGCCTACCTTTCCCGCCATCCTTTCTCGTCAACCCTTTCCCGCCATTATTTCCCGCCATTTTCTACTCTCTTCCTATAAAACCCCCTTGACAGTAAGGTGGGTAGGCAGTGCAGTGTAGTGTAGTAGGCAGTGCTGTGGGCCGAGGGGTTCTAAGTGTTTTTTTTACAAATAAATTCATTATAATTGCTGCACAACCATTCCCCCTCCTTTCCCTCAATATTTTCCCGCCAACTCTGTGCCGATATATGTTCCCGCAACCCGTTTCCCACCAACCCCTTCCCGCCACCCGTTGCCCGCCAACCCCTTCCCGCCACCCGTTTCCCGCCAACCCCTTCCCGCCATATGTTCCCGCCACCTTTCCCTCCATACCGCAGTCGTTCTTTCCCGCCATTTTCTCCTCTCTACCTATAAAACCCCCTTCACACGGAGTTGGATAAGCAGTCCATTTTAGTGTAGTCGAGATGTCCGATTATCCTTTCGATCGTAGTTTTCACCCTGAGATGAGCAAATGTCTTCTTAGGCTAGCCACCAATTTCAGGATGGACTATAGGATAGTTCCATGGGACGAACTCATCGGTAGTGACACCATACAGAATGAGTTGGCTCACGCATTACGTAGGTCTGGGTGGCCTGAAAGGACCTATGAGGAAGTACGTAAAGAACTTGTTAGGTTGCATGGAAGGTGGAAGAAGGTAGTGCAGACGAAGAGTGAAAATTTTATAAGGACTGCAGCAGAGCATACATATTTATGGACTGCCGACAGCGAAGACGATATCTTCATGCCGAGCACCAAGGCCAAGAGTACCTCATCGTCGAAGGGCAAGAGTACCGCATCGTCGAAGGGCAAGAGTACCGCATCGTCGAAGGGCAAGAGTGCTGCATCGACAGAGGATGACGATGATGCCTTCATGTAGTATGTAAGCTGTATTTTTTAAGTTCAGCCCTACCGTTTATGTGAGATGTACTTGTATCTTAATTATCGGTTGCAGTCTCTTTGGAAATGTAACTCGAATAACAATGCGGATTAATAGTAATATGTCTCTCGCATACATAAAACAATATATGTCTCCTGATCAGATAGAAGCAAATGCGATAGTAACATATGCGAATAGTCTGAAACTAATATAGATAACGACTCATACATAGATAATGATATCACTGGGGGGGACGATGACGAATCTGGGTCTTCCTCGGACGAGGACCGGAAGGCGATAAGCGATCAGCCGGTGGATGACGCTGACGATTACCACGACCATAGATAACCTCGTCTGTCTGTGTCTCCTACGTCAATGGTGGTGGTGGAGTGTGAAGAATTGTCTACGAGAACTCATAGGTGTTTGCAGCTCGGTCATCATCGTCATCGTCGCCGGCTAAGAACGAACCAGCACCACTAAGCATCGATGACTGGACTGAATGCATGAACGGTTGCGACTGGCTGCCGACTGCGGTAAAGTAAAACATGTAAAATTGATTTGCGAACCTACAATGTTTAAAAGAATGTACAAAGTAGTGTTACCTAGGTCCATCTGATGATGCCAGGAAGATCCCCCTGGTTCTGAAGGAGGTGGCTGCTGGAAGAAAGAGCTCCCTGGTTGTGAAGGAGGTGTCTGCTGCCAGGAAGAGGTCCCTGGTTGTGAACGCTGCCAGGAAGAGCCCCCTGGTTCTGAAGGAGGTGGCTGCTGGAAGAAAGAGCTCCCTGGTTGTGAAGGAGGTGTCTGCTGCCAGGAAGAGGTCCCTGGTTGTGAACGCTGCACAGAGGGTCGTGGTTCTGAACGCTGCACAGAGGGTCGAGGTTCTGAACGCTGCAGAGAGTGGCGTGGCGGACGATGTGTTGGACGAGGAATAGCAACATCCGAAGATCGTCTACATGTAACAGCTGCGTAAATCCCCCGTAGCTTCTCATCAAGACGCCTCAACCATGAGACGTTCTCTCGCGCTGGGATATTATCTCCCCTCTCAAAGCGTTGCATTAAAGCGGAAACCTCCTCTAGCGCCTCGCTTGTCAAGTCACCCTGTACACGGAGAGTTAACCAATTAGATCATTGTTGTATGGCAGACAACACGAATAGTCAACCAATTGTATATGTTCAGGTTAAGAAAAAACTTAACATGTGAGAACCATAGCACGTACCGCGTGGTGTCTGGTTCCCATAACAGAGGCAGTTGGGTACATATCGCTGGTGAGAGGGGCTTCGATCTGATCAGGAGCTGCTGATGGAACCAAGTAGATCCTGGTGCTATGCCGGTAACTCTGCAGATACAACCCGAACTTATCCCAATCAAAGGGCCAAACCTCATCCCAGATATTTGTCGGCGCAGTAGTCCATTCGTCCACGTAAGGGCTAATGTCGCGAAGCCAAGAATCATGGGACTTGTTTCCTCCTGCGCGACTATACCTGAGATTGACATGCGCGTTACATGATTAGTGATATTCTGAATGCAGACCTGAGAACTACAATAGTATTACTTACTTGTGCATGTGATCTGGTAAGTGTGGAATAACTGGAATGTCAGACTCTTGGCATAGACCAAACTGTCTCATCACCCTATGAAGAGCCATCTCCTCAACCGTCACGTCGAACACCAACTTCGCCTTGGTCATCCAATAGTGCCGATCTCTAGTGCACAATCCAGAAATCCCAACTGGACACCTGGATAATATAGCCTGGTGGGAGTATGGCTCCCAGATAACTTGATCCTCGTGCAAACTATCAAACTGCGCCGTGAAGGAGGGGTAGCAGCCCCTCACCTGGCTATGCGCGAACTGTCTCTGTGCATGACAAGAAATAAGCATTAGTAATACTATTGAATGGCAAGAAATAAGCATTAGTAATTCATATTGTTACTTAATATGAAAATACCTCTCTCCGTGTCCAAACAGATCCCATAGTAGGCAAGTCGCCGATAGCAGGCACGTAAGTCCCAGCCATGTCCTCCAAACCAAAAGGTCTATCAACGTAGACATAGGGTCGACCAATAGGAAATCTCTCGTATGACCAGAGCTGCAACAATAGTGGACATCCAACAATACCTGATTTTCTAGCCTTCAACGAGCAAGCTTTGCACAGGCCTCTGTACGTAGCCGCTAACACAGCAGAACCAAAACTCCTCTGCAGAATGTCCCCAGGGCAACGTGCGTCAGCTATCTCTCATGTAATACCGATGAGTCGTGCATCGACAGTGGTCACGTGGTTCTCCGTGAACATCATCTTGCCGAACAACCACAAAATATATGCCTCTGGGGATCGGTCAATCTGTGCCTCTGACAATTGAACATCGGGATATCCTAAGGAGACAATCTACATAGAAACCAAACGATTGTTTGAACTATGCAATGAGGACAACAATGAAAACATCAATTTTTAAACTGGCCATGAAGGTTACCTGAAACTGGGTCAACCACTTAAAACAAGGCCCGTGAGTATCGTTGTCTAGGACCTTAGCAGTTGGCACCGCAGCCAAAAAACGGCCCTGCATCGATGCTAGCCAACCAGATTCTGCCTCTAAAGGACCTATGGCAGCACCGGCCAGAGGTAATCCCAACAAGTAAGACACATCCTGTAAAGTAGGCATCATCTCTCCCCAGGGAAAGTGAAACGTATGTGTCTCTGATCTCCATCTATCTACTAAGCAGGTAATGAGTGACTTGTCGTAAGAGAAACGTTCCACTTGTCTCTTGCGTAACTGCATTGGTTCACCTGCCTCATCCAATTGCGGATATTCAACCCACTCATCCAATGTACTCTCAACCAGCCGTGCCAAGGGTAGAAGTCCAGCCCAACTTAACCTACAAAATAAAGAGAATGTAGCATACAGTTAGCGGCTATCAAAATAATGTCAAACATAGTAAGTCATTATACCGACACATACCTATTAACCCATGAATGGTGTATCATCCAGTTAGACTTTGGGGTGCGAGTGACCAACACGTCTAAGTTCTTGCCCGCTTCCATAAGTGCGGCCCGGTGCCCTCTATCA
Organism: Thinopyrum elongatum; assembly: GCA_011799875.1. NCBI lineage: Eukaryota > Viridiplantae > Streptophyta > Magnoliopsida > Poales > Poaceae > Thinopyrum > Thinopyrum elongatum. The sequence goes on along the minus strand of CM022299.1, from coordinate 219,415,918 downwards.
ATATTACGATTAAGCAACAGATACGAAGCCATATCTGCAATTCGAACAACAAATCTCAAGTGCAAAATAAAACATAGTCCGCACATATTACAAATTAAAACATAGTCCAGACATATTACAAATTAAAACATAGTCAAATAATATTACAAATTAAAACATAGTCCAACACATATTACAAATTAAAACATAGTCCAACACATTATATAGCTTGTGAGTTATTTCTTCCTCGTCCGCCCCTTCGGCCTCGACTGCCACGACCACCACGACTGCCACGACCACGTCCGCCTCTTCCTGTTGTTGTCGCAGTCGTCGATGTAGAAGCACTCGTCGATGTGGAAGCACCGTCTTTGTTCAGGTCGGGACAATATTTCATCCTATGCCCATAAGCCGCGCATAGCAAACATTGTCTGGTTGCTCCACCAGCTTCAGATTGGTCCATATCGTTTCGGATGCGCTTTACCTTACGTCTGCCCCTGCTTGTTCGCCGAAGTTCTGGATCCGGGATGTATACTCTCTCCCCATCATTTACCTTGTTGAAATTGCCGACGACTCTAAACCCTGTCATCTCACCTGTCCAGACATTGAGTACTGCATCTTTTAAATAGTATGGGGACACGAAGGAGATAGCGTCTACCTCAATCTGGCCACAGGCAGCCAACACATGTGAGCAAAGCAGGTGCAACAACTTCGGTTTGTTGCATGTACACTCACAAGTTGGATAAAATTCCGTTCCAATTTTTACCTCGTGCGTCTTCACCTCATTTGCAGAACCAAAACCATCTGTAGGAAGCTGAACCTCATACCTCCTTTCCTGATTACCTATGAGTCTGACAGTGTGCTTCTTTGCTTTTTCTATCTTCTTTGCCATGTACTCCATGACACGGCTACAATAAGGTGTGTCCTGGTTATCTGCAATATGCTTCTTTGCTAACTCGTGCCTTTCTCTGAAATATCTCAAAGTGCCATGGAATACAGCCTCTACAATAGCTTTGAGTGGCAATGCTCTATTCCCTCTGAGTACAAAGTTATACACCTCTGCAAGATTGGTTGTCATGTGGCCATACCTAGCTCCATGGGTGTCATGCAGCAAAGACCAATTCACCGGAGGCTCTTTCTCTATTCACTCAGAAAAATTCTTTATTGCCCTGCCCTTCTTTCTTTGAGTATTAGGAGGGTCAATTGCTGGCAAGTCACAAAGACCTACTGGCTCCTCTAGCTCCACGATGAGTGTTGCTAATTTAACCTGATCTTTTTCCATTTTCTTCCTCGCACGGACCTGCTTCTTAGTAAACTCATCTAGTTTTGACCAAATAAATTCGTATTTGCGCTGCTGGTTCTGGTTGCATAATTTTTTGAACAAGTTCATCAACCGTTTGTTCTTAAACTGTGAGAAAAAATTAGCCCCAAGATGGCGCATGCACCACCGGCTCTGCAAGTCCTTCCAAGGTGTTGGTTCGTCAGCTGTTGGATTCCTTAGTGTCTTCACGGCCTTCAATATACCAGCATGTCTGTCATGAATGACACACACGTTTGGTCGGTTTTTCACGATCGCAATTTTAACTTGACGGAAGAACCATACCCAGCTCGAAAAGTTCTCACCCTCCACAAATGTCATGGCAAGTGGGATGATTTGATTGTTCCCGTCCACACCAATAGCAGTCAGGATTTTCCCTTTGTACTGACCAGTCAGGAATGTACCATCCACAAACATGACAGGAGGACAATGCCGGAAAGCTTCGATGCACATAGCGAAAGAGAAGAATACTCGTTTCAACACCTTGAAATCCGGTATACTCTCCAACCTCGTGTGTTGTATGTTAACATAAGTGCCGGGATTCCTCTCCTTCAGTATGTCAAGGAAACGGACAACATTATCATATGAGTCGAAGAACATCCCAAACCTTTCCTCCATAGCCTTCTGCTTAGCCCTCCAAGCCTTCCCATAAGGAATCTCATAATTCCATCTGACCTTCACTGCTATCTGGATGTGTTTTGCTTCCATATCTTTCTTCTCCACTATCTCAGTATACATTAGTTGCGCAATGAGAGTTGAAGTCAGGTTTGGATGATGAACCAACAGGTTTTTCCTCACACAATTATGTGGGACCATATTGGTGACAACCCAGTGGATGTTATACTTCGGCACGTGCCCGTGCACCTTCGCAGGACAACCTGTTTCAGCACACTTCACGGTATAGTTTGTTGGACTTGATATGTGTGTCCGGAAAACCCTCTGCGTAGACATAGCCCACTTTATCATCGCATACTTCAATTTTTTCTTTGTATCAAACATAGCCCCTATCTGGACTTGGTTCAGATTATACTGCCATGGAGTCTCATGGCCATCGTTGACCGTAAGGCCGGTGGATATGTCCTGATCCCATGCAGAAGGAATCGGTACCTCCACTTCATCCTCGGAATTTTCAGAATCCAGATCCTCCGCCAATCCATCCTCATCCTCTTCCTCCATCACCCTCAGCATTTCCTCCTCTTCCTCATCCCAATCAGAATCCACATCCTCCGCCAATATTATCGACTGGCTACTCTGCCCAGTATCATGACCACAAACATTGTGTGGCGCATAGTCTGACTCTTTCTCGGCTTGGCTAGCATCCACATCCGGTGGCTGTGACCCGGATAAATAAATCTCGTTAGCTACTTGACTACCGTGGTCGGGTTCATACCCCACGTGGAGTTGTACGGTATTCTCCTCCTTCGCCACAGGTTGCACTAGGGCATATGGGTGGATTCTTCTGTCTCGGCAACGACTTAACAGGGTCAACCAATGCTGGCTCCTATCTATCGGCATCAACTCCCACTTCACATTTTTACAGGATTTCGTCCACGATGCATGAATACTGACGGAACATACTTCAGGATCCAGCCCAAAACTAGTAGTCAACCAGTACTTCAACTGTCTGATGTCCATTCTGTTCGGGTCTGAAAGTGTCATGACGCCATTTTTAAACTCGCTAAGATCAAACCCCAACTCATTATATCGAACATTACCAGGGCCGTAGTAAACAGTCAAATTTACTGATTCAGACATTTTCACCTGTCAGACATTGCCACCTTCTCATTAACCGCAACGAAAAAAAAATTTACCAGCTACACTAACTAAAAATATTACCGGCTACACTAAAAAAAATATTACCGGCTACACTAAACAAAAATATTACCGGCTACACTAATAAAAATATTACCGGCTACATTAACTAAAAATATTACCAGCTACACTAACTAAAAATATTACCGGCTACAAAAATATTTGTGACGACAATGGTATACCTTTGACGCGTGTGTCCCCTTCTTCTTCGTCCTCTCTTCAACTCAGCGGCACCGGCCACCTCGCGGACTACTTGCACCACCGGACGACACCACAGGAACTCCAACTCACCACCACATCCTCCTCACCACCACCACCACCTCCTCCTCACCACCACATCCTCCTCACCACCACCACCTCCTCCTCACCACCACGCACAAAAAACTACACCATAGCAAAAAAAAATAACGTACGCCGACGGAGAATGCTATGATCTATTGTTTCTGCGGGTTGGATATGAAAATGGGTGGACGAGGGAAGAGATCGGCGCGGGGGTGGAGAGTACAGAGAGAAACGAGAGAGAGAGAGAGGAAGAGCTAGCAAGCAGAGGAAGAAGAAAGGAGCCCGTCGGGCTTATCCACACGCCTATCGGCCGCCAGGAGGCCGACAGGCACTTATCGGCCGCCAGGAAGCCGACAGGCCCCCCATCGGGCCACAGCAGGCCGACGGCCGCTATCGGCCTACCCCAGGCCAACAGGCCCCCCATCGGCCCACCCTAGGCCGACAAGCCCCCCGTCAGCCCAGCCCAGGCCGACAGGGTGCTATTTCTGATATTTTTGCATTCTGCTCAATAGTTTTCAAAAAGGCTATAAATTTAGTCATATTTTTTAAAAAAAATCTGCAATACATGCGCTTCTTATCTGTTTGAATACCTTTGTGTTGCATCCCGGGAGCCAAGTGCATATTACAACCGGAAAGAAAATGCAACTGTTCACCATGAATTTGTTGTAAAAATTTACAGGGGTGGCAAAATTCCAGCATTACAAGCGTGAAATTAATATTACAAAACGGGCATAATAAAATCTAACTTTTTTTAGATAGCGATCAACATATTTCAGAATGGAGTAAAACATATAATGCTTTTACAATTAACCTTGCATAAAATTAGATTGACCATTTACTTGCATCTCATCTCAAAAGTGTATATCCCCAGAGGTAAAGGGGGTGAATTACACCGCAAATCCTCAATTTCCCTGGATGTACCAATGATATCTCTATACACGCAATAGCTATGTACAATCACTTAAATCAGTATCCACATTTCTTCAGCGCACTAGAGAAATCAAAGCAGACAATTTGTTCAACTGCCATAAGTACAGCCGCCAAACTATGACAGAATGAAACTGATACCTCTCACTGTTCTCGGAGGTCAATCATATCAAACTTTGTATCAGCATTCATGTACACGTGGGAGCAATGCTCGTAGATTGGTGAGCCATCCAGAGGGGCTTTATGTGGATGGAATCCTCTCTCCGGGCAATCATGGATCACACCAATACCACCCGGATCCGTTAGATGAAATATACCATGTTTTCTGTTCAAAACAAAGCATATCAACAAAGATCATATATCATATTATTAAGATCAGGGAGACAAAAGGATATCACAACGTAGAGAAATAATCCTCAATAAGCTAGCAAGCAGCCAAGCAAAAGTCTGTCGATTTGGGTTCGGTAAACAGAGCAAATATATAGGCTAAAGCATTCGTATAATTATGGATAATAAGATTTCAGATGGAGATAAGAGTGAAGGATGCACATTTTTATGAACGTGAAGAGAAAATTATGCTGGATTTCCCACTTCCCTTAAAAAATTAATTTACATTCAGCGGCTCCCAACAGTGCTCCTTACTGACCTAGCCTGAAATCCTGAAATGGAGATGTGCTGGCAGTGGAAGTTGCCAGCATGGACCAAATAGAAAAGTAAAACAATTGGGAAGCCTCAATTCTCCACACATGTGCACGACAGAAGATGCTGAAGTGGCTTACATCATGGTCAGGGCCGGCAACGGGGATACTCCACCCAAGATTGTTTGGGGATTTCAGGGGGGGGGGGGGTAGAGGCGATCCTGATGCTCGAAAACGTTAAACTCTGACACACCCACAATCGATGCCAGAGCCATGTCATGATGGCAGTAATTTCCATTGAGGATGGTAAGAGATCTGGAAAGTGTTGTGCTATTCAACGGCAGACGGACTGGAGAAAAAGATAGGAAAGAGGAAGGGAAAGAGATTTGGCATATGGTGGCTCCTTGAGTCCTTGGTGTTCTGATGCAACACGCAAGACTTGGCTTGCTTGGTGGCAAAACCCTTCATTATATGCCAATTATGCTTAGGTTTTAGTCTGACATGCTCCCTAAAGTTCGAACCCGTGACACCTCGGACTGAGTGTGTATTCACTTTTGCAGCCATGTCAGACCTATAATAAATTAATAATAAACCAGCTGGGCACCATGTCATCAAAGCTTGTTAGCTAATGATCTTTGGAGTTGCAGAGTTTAAGCAGAGTGGAATGTGACTAGAAATTTTGAGGAGGCAAGTAAGAAAGTTGCATAAAACTTTAGCAAACTCTAATTTCGTTTCATCATTGGTGAATATTGGCAAATACTACATAATTCGGTAGTCGGTAGTAACACATGAAAACTGAACTACTTTGTACAAATCAGAGGCCAAATGTATGCATAATTCGACCTGCAACAACAAGAAAGAAAGCCTTTAGTCCCAAACAAGTTGGGGTAGGCCTGAGCTGAAACCCATAAGATCTTGAACCAACTCATGGTTTTGGCACGTGGATAGCTAACTTCCACGCACCCTTGTGCATGGCTAGTTCTTTGGTGATATTCCAGTCCTTCGGATCTCTCTTAACGGACTCCTCCCATTTCAAGTTTGGTCTACCCCGACCTCTCTTGACGTTACCAGCACGCTTTAACCGTCCGCTATGCATTGGAGCTTCTGGAGGCTGCGTTGTATATGCCCAAACCATCTCAGACGATGTTAAACAAGCTTCTCTTCAATCGGTGCTACCCCAACTATATCATGTATATCATCATTCCGGACCTGATCTTTTCTTGTGTATTTCCGCTACACCCAACTGTTGAACATGTCGCCTTTTAGTCGGCCAACACTCAGCACCATACAATATTGCGGGTCGAATCGCCGTTGTAACGCCCCTGACACATCAACCGGTTTCCGGCCGTTACGCCTAGCGGGATCTAGGCTGGCCCCAAAGACAAACACTAGACTTTTCTGCGCCCTTTGTCCTCACTCATGCACACCCGAGACCAACTTCCCAGTCAAACACCCATCCTCAAATCACTCCAAGCCAAGCACGCTTAACTCTGGAGTTCTTTCTGAATGGGCTACCGAAAAAGAAGGAACTCCTTGTTGATATGAGTAGTCTATCATTCCTATTAAGCCAGGATCTCACATACACTCCCACTCAAAGAACCAACGTCCTCGTCGGACCATTAGGAACGTTCCCTCTTGGCACCCGTAACTGCGTCCAGTCCGGCACATGTGCCAAGCCGTGTGCCCCAACGGGCCACGCGCACATGACGTGCACATGCCCATGTAACCGCGAGGGTCGGCTCTGATACCAAGCCACACCCACCGGTTCCTAGCCGTTACACCTGGGCGGGATCTAGACTGACCTCACAGGCCAACAGTAGTCTTTTCTGCGCACTTTGTCCTCACTCATGCGCACCCGAGACCAACTTCATCCATCCTCAAATCGCTCCAAGCCAAGCACGCTTAACTTTGGAGTTCTTTCTAAATGGGCTCCCGAAAAAGAAGAATTCCTTGTTGATATGAGTAGTCTATCATTCCTATTAAGCCAGGACCTCACAACCGCCCTATAGAAATGAGAACTAAGAGCATCTTCAGCAGCCAGTCAATATGGTGGGCGACAGCCAAAATAGCACACAGGAGGTAAAAATGCTGTCCAGCAGAAAGTCTATCGCATAACGTTGTCCAAAAATCATGGGAGATCTTCCCAACTTGGACGATCCCTCCACATCATCCAAATCGCAACTGCCTCTCCCAAACCCTTCCTCCTACCACCTTCCGGAGTAGCAGAGGGTATTTTTTTTCAAGAGAGCGTGATGTTGGATGTAGTGGTGGATCCAGCGCAGCCACACACTGTGGTTCTGGATCAGGCCACTACCGAGCGCCATCGTTGTGGATCCATCCAGAGGTGGAGCAGGACACGATGGGGGAAGGATGCCGGCGGCTCGGGTCGCGGTGCAGTGGAAGAGGACGGAAAGGGAGGAAACCGGCAGCGGGGGGAAGGAGCAGCAGAGGCGGTGCTGCAGGCGACGGCTCAGATCGCGGTGGACAGGGATGGGGGTGTCCATGGCCACGGCCGGTGGCGGCAACATTTGCGGCGACAGCAGCAGTAGGAAGGGGAATAGGTAGAGGATGTCGTGGGGGTCTCATAGGCGCTAACAACAGTGAAGGAGACAGACAGGAGTGGCAGGCGTGACAGGCGTCATTCTTTTTTTTTTTTAGTGAAAAGCATCGCTCTGTTAGGGAAGAGAGAGCTGTACAGGAGAGTCTGAGGAAGATGATTGTTTCGGAAAAGCTGAGAAGATAAGTTAGCAGGGGATGGGCTTGATTGATCAGTATGCCTGCTTTTCTTCCTTTCTCCTCTCTGTACAGCACACGTGCATGGGCTCTTTTGATTGATTAGCCTAATGCATTTTGCAATCAACGCACACTAGAACGTAGTATCAACTATTTAAATTAAAATGGTTGCACAGCATCAAGATGTTACATCATGTTTGTATTTAATTAGCAGGAACTAAGTACGGTGGTGAAATGGTAGTTGCATTGGTAGTTATAAAATATTATTGAAATATAGGAGAGAATATAGAGGATGTGAATATAAACTATCTGCTGAAGAGCTGTGAGATATACATGAGGAATCCTTTTAAACCACATAGTCTACATGGGGATATATATAGACTATCAAATTTAGAGCATCTACTAGAGATGCTCTAAACACCCTAAAGTTCACCACAAGTCAATGCTAGTCCATATGATTTTGAATAGCAACAGTCAAAATAAAGAGTGAAAGACTGACCGCAAAACTGGATGTTGACAGAACATACGAAATAATTAAATACTTACTTTCTTGTGTCAGTAGGTGCCATAACTATTGCAATTGCCTCAGGTAGCATGACCTGTTGATACAATAATGTCAAACACATTTGCTCAGATGAATTGTAGAAAATCATGATGCAGAGTGCACTATATGATTTGTGGTAGTATATATACTACTTTACCATTTTTATTATGTTCATATACGATATTTAATATACGCCAAAGTGAGTTATATGAAAAAATTACAAGTGGGCCCATAATTTTCATTATATTTGTGAAATACGTACATATTTGTACGTAAAAAGGAGTATGCCCAAAATATGGCACATGCTACCTAAAAAATACTCCCTCTGTACATAAATATAAGACGTTTTAGAGAGTTGTGCCAAGTCTCTAAAAAGCCTTATATTTATGTATAGAAGGAGTAGTATTCATACTACCTAAAATTCTTATATACTACTCCCTCCGTCCCAAAATAAGTGTCTCATACAAAGTTGTACTAAGCTTGAGACACTTATTTTGGGACGGAGGGAGTACATACTACGAGTATATGCACTCCGGTATGATAGATACTACCTAGAACGTACGAAATACAAGTGGGAATAACTACACCCGGTAGTAGGAAACATTTATCCTACCGAAGTTAAGACGGGTCAAGCATCTTTGGATACACAAAGTTAAGAGGGGTCAAAAACAAACAGAAGGAATTGTCTTGTGGACACAGGGGAAAAGTAGGCATCCGAATACATGATACAAATGAAACAATAGGATAAGCAAGATTAACAAATGAAACAAATATCATTTTAACTATTGATCTAAAAATATGCTTGCAAATATGCATTCCAGATTTTTCATGTTGTATAGCATCTCAACAATAAGTAGAGTTACAGAATCTTGATATACAATTAATTTCTTCATGTTTTCGTTATCTGAATCCATACGATTGTACTGTGAGACAAATGACATCATCGAGTGTTGAGGGCAACAACAAAAATACTATAATGGAACTGCCCACCAAATAAGTGGTAATGGTACTAAGAGGTCCAGTCTGCCAACATTACCTGGTACGAATAATGATTATGGAGGTCGATAGAAGACAGGAAACAGGACTGTGTTGGATGTGTCTGGAAAGGAAAGCAGACAATTGGTGACGAAAGCAACCTTTTTTATGACAACAGAGGCAAGCAGTCAGACAGTCAACAAATAAACAATATCCCCAAGTACCAAGCTATGGCTAGGTATGGAGTACCGTACTTATGCAGTTATGCCTACTTCTGTAACACTTGCTTTTTTGAGGATTACTTCTGTAACACTTGGTATGATAACACGTATTGCCATATGGCATCTACTTATTACCATTTGGTAGAATCCAGATACCTAATACTAAAACAGCAATGTGTTACCATATCCATCTTTGAAACAAATATTGCATGAGATACAAACTGAGAGTGCCATGAATCTCCTTGAACCAATATTAAATAGGAATGTACACATTTTCAACAACACAGATTTTTTGTTGATGTTACATTCTATCAAGTCCATGATTCGGTGACATGGCCTAGTGCAAAAACATAACACAAAGGGCAGCCCGGTGCACGTAGCTCCCACTTGCGCAGGGTCCGGGGAAGGGTCCGACCGCTTTGGGTCTATAGTACATAGCCTTTCCCTGCATTCCTGCAAGAGGTTGTTTCCAGGACTCGAACCCGTGACCTCATGGTCACAAGGCAACAGCTTTACCGCTGCAAAAACATAACACAGCATTGCAAGAAAGCAATACGTACAGATCTAGTTGCAAAACCATGATTTCACCTATCAACTATGGAAGATGCCCTTGTGGCACCGCACCACCTTCCATTGTGTATGGGAAGTGCATGAAGCATTGTCCACAATTAGGCAACATGGATCTAAATCATGTAATACACGTAATTATATGGACAAATGTCGATTTCAAGGTGACAATTGTAAGCATATCAGTGAGATTCTCAAAATAAAAGTGGCACGCCAATTCAAGCAAAAGGGTTTGATAGCATAGTATCCAGCTTTGTAACAACGAAGTTTTAAACAGAGTTTCTTCAGTTATGAGTTATGAAGACAGAGAACTAAAGAAAACGTATTAATTGATACATCTTTAAATATATTGTTAACAGATTACATATACCTTATTGGCTTGAGCAAACAACAAACAGCATCAATGGTGCATAAAATTCTTTAAACTGAACTTACATGAATCCAACCTAGGGTGAATAGTGAGCCCTTGTCCTGAACTTCAAATAGTTCTTCTTCATTTGTAGCTTCACACTGTCAAAAAAGAAAGCTATGTATTAAGTAATCTCTTGAACTGCAATTCAGATGATGCGTTGCAATACAGTAAACAACCTAGTCTACGAAAGATACAAGAACAACTTACCGAATCAGATGTAGATTTCTGCTTTGGAATTATTAAGGTTGTAATATGAAAAGTTCTCTTTTTCTACATGAAAAATACAATGTGAAGTCAGTAGTCGAGCAAAATAACTGTTCTCATTTCCGGAATAACATACGTACCAGGGTACCAGCAAGAACCCCACATGTTTCTAGACTTCTTTTAGTGTTCGCCTCAGCAACCCTTAGAAAACACTCCATCAACTTCACCGGCTGACAAAGTTGAAATCATCAGTCAAGATAAGTGTATAGGAATACATAAGTTACAAACAAATACAGAGCAATATATCATTTCAACTGGAATCGGGTGTAATTTGAACTTACAACATGCAAGTTATGATAACGACTGGTTTCTGATATAGCAAGTCCTGGTGTTGGATCAGCAACTCTTGATGGAGAAATTGGGGGTGCGCGATCAGGATGTACTTCTGCCAGGACTGGTGGGGGTGAAGGCTGTCTGATATTCAACTGGGACAATTCTCCCTCCAGACTAGCAGAAGGTGTAGAGGTGCATTCTTCTGCTGGTGCAGACCATCGACCATCATCAAGAGATAGAACGGATTGCATATCATCGTTATCTTTTGTAGTGCTATCGGGATATGTGGTACTGGGACCATGCAGACCATCTTGGTTCAACATAGCCGGCACTAGACTGCAAAAGCAACAGAGTGATAATGTCACACTGAGCATAGACTAATTTCCATATAAATTATACATATGTTTGGTTCACTCTTCTAATCTCTCTTCTACTCAAATCTTGTATTAGCTTCATTGAATTTGTCTAGTCAAATCCTGCTTTCTTTCTAAATCTAGTCCATACAATTAAAACAATTTGGAGGCAATGAGATAGTTAAATTATTTATGTTTGTTCGGTGGATTCCACTCAAAATAGTTCAATGCATACATGAATCTCAATAGGCTTCCAGGTCCCAAACAGAGTAGAAAGACCAATTAGGGCAACTTTCAAAAAAAGAAAGGGCACACCATTTTTAAAACTGAAAGAAACTTTGCGCAAGGTAAGAAAAAATGAGACAAAAAAACAGAATTTGTATTAGAGATATTATGCTGAAACTATCTCAAATCTCACCTTGTCATATCACTTTGTGTAAATTCAAGATTGCATGGATATTCGACCTGCATTAAGCAGAAATAAATTTGTAAGAAAATGGTTGCCCATAATCAAATTCTCAAGCAAACATGTTGGGGGGAAAATGTAATGAAAGCAAACATGCCTTGACTGCAGCAACAGGCCCAGTCCATTGTCCATGAAGCCCATTAGGCCCTAATATTGAATGTCTAGCCAGTGTCTCTTCTTTTGGAAAAGGCAGATTTACAAATCTGAATAATTTAGCCAGAAAGTGAAAAGAGTCTAGCTTAGTACACCGATAAAAAGTATTCCAACAACAAACCTATAACACTAATGACTGCCGATGTCAGGCAAAGTAATGGAATTTTTGGTCTAAAAAAAGTGCATCGTATAAAGGAGCAAACAGAGACTATGAAAATATCAAGTCACATGCATGCAACTAGAAGAGAAGCAGCAATTCATCCTTTCAGTCCCAAACAAATTGGGGTAGGCTAGAGTTGGAACCTATAAGATCTCGAAACTTAGTCATAGTTCTGGCACATGGATATTCCAGTCCTTCAGGTCCCTCTTTACGGACTCCTCCCATGTCAAGTTTGGTCTACCCTGATCTCTCCTGACATTATCAGCACGCTTTAATCTTCTGCTATGTGTCGGCGTTTCTGGAGGAATGATGTTGGCTCTTCACATTCCACAAGACCAGTACAACTGACTTTCCAAGCCACTTAACCTTTTGCCCCTTGCTAGAGGAATGATGTTTCTCTGCTTAACAACTCCGAAATGTGTACAGTGTAGAATGACCAATTACCAGAAACAATTAATGTGGTGCCAAACTTCAAATATCCACTTATACAACTGTAGGACAGCCAGACAAATTGACAAACACGACTAAACTCTGCCATGAAAAACTATGTTCTTGTATTAAAAAGAACTCGTAAACCAGAGCTAGATCTCTGAAATCTCCTAATTCAACCCACTAGTCAGAGAAAGACTGATAATTGACATGACTCAAATGCAGGAAAGCATGCAGTCCCATAATTAAGTTAGGACCCTGATAAGTGCCACACATGTGGCACGAACACATGGCAACTCCGAACGTTTTTTATGGCAAGTTTAGTGACGCGAGGATGGCAACTTTCTTTTCAGATGGCAGGTTTCAGTTTATTTTTACGTGTTTGTTTTTTCGGATGGCAACTTTAGTTGTAAAAACGTCAGGTCCGGAGTGCTTCGTGCCACACGTGTGGCACTTATCATCTGGGTTAAGTTACTGTGTTGCTTATGAAGTGTACCCTTTAAACCTAACTTTTTGACTTAAGAAATCGATCAAGTTACCGGAGTGGTTTAGGTTAGCTATCAAACATGTCAACTAGCCTTCATAATTGGTGGACAACCGTTCAATCTGGAAATCACTCAGGCACTACTTTTACTTCAGCCAAATGAAACACAGCATATCATACACACAAATATGAACAGAAGATACACATACTGTTTGCGGATCTGCCTATCAGTTTGGATACTTGTCCATGATGCCACGTGATGCCTCCCATCTGGGTAGAATTTTTGCAATGAACCTACAAATGGCTGGAGAAGGAAAGGAATGAGAAAGAAAAGCCACAAAGAACACCTGGCAAGCTGACAGTACATAACTCGTTTTCCACAAAATGATTGCAAACTACGAAATGTTGCACAATCCCATATTACCTGTGTGGAATATGTGGTTGGAGGATGCTTCTCCGTCCTTAAACTTGCAGCATGGGTTCCATTCAGACCATTAGCTTCCGGGCTACCCCTTCTGTTATGCTCAACGAGCTGCCGCTTCACAACTGGCTTCAGAGACTCAAGCTCATTGACAACATCAATGAGTGTCTACAACAAAACAGTCAATCAGACAAACAGGGGCGAGAGATTTACAGTCAATCAGACAAAACAGTCAATGAGCTCGTAAGAGGAATTACAGAGGAGTTGCCGTTTCTGACGAACTCTGCTTCCCTCAGCTTGAATACGGGGTAGTCACGGTGCTTGGGGATGGTCTCACACAGCAAACTGCAGCCGGTCAGACGTCAGATGTTAACTGATCATCACAATAGTAAGAAGCGAATATCAGGATGAATCAATCAACGTTCAGCCAACCTCGTATATCTCAGGAGGATGACATACAGGTCGAGGATGTTCTTCTCATCTCGATATATCTTGGCCTGCGCACCACATAAAAGCACAACATTTTAACACCGTCTGGAACAAAAACACGGTAGCACTGACGTTAATTACGTACTACAAACCAAATTCACCACACCGCGTGTTAACATAACAAGAAAACTGCCGCGAATTGCGAAAGAACAGCTAGAAGTTAAATTTCAGCCCCAAAAGGCCAGATCTATAGTGCCGGTAGGAATTCCGCGCGAGAGATTTCGAAGATGGTTAGGGTTTGACCTGGCGGAGGAGGGTGCCCGCGATGCGGAAGTAGTAGGGGAGGCTGATGCGGTGGTCGACGGCGATCGGCCGCGCGCAGGCCTCGATGCTGATGATGCCCTTGGCTGGCTGCGGTGGCCCCATGGCCTTCTCTGGCGAGCTCCTCTGCTCCTCCGGCGAGAAGTTAGCGACGCGGGTTAGGAAAGGAGCGGCAGACTTCAGGAATTAGTCTTGCTCTTGTACCCCTTCGGATTATGGAAATTGACGTGTTTTTTATGTAATTTTTATTATTTTTTATGTTTGCTATACGGCGATAAATAGATCAAAAAAAATTAAAGTATATATTCAGCGAGAGTAGTGTTGCGGTGTTTTTCTTAGGACTAGGGTTTTCTAGTCCTCCGACGGTGCCACCGTCCCGAGTCCCTTTGTTCTCGCGTTTCGCCGCTCGGCTACCACCCGCTTCCCTCGCCTACTCTCCACTCCTTCTCGGGCTGATCTAGGGCACACCTCTGTGTATCTTCCCGGCCTTGATTGTGAGTCGTCGGGGGCTAGGGTTTCGGGGGTTTTGATTGTTTGTGAGGCACGGTCATGATGGGATTGCAGAAAAGATCGGGCGGCAGAGATATGGAACAGGAGGAGACCAGCAGGCTCATGGACATAGAGAAAATTAGGCCGAAGTGGTTAGCCCTTGGGCGGCTGCTGATAGTGAAAAGCTTCAGCGAGAGCGCCTTAATAGCAAATATGAAGGCGTCATGAAATCCGGCTCAAGCTATTGTATGGAGAAGGATTAACCCCTAACCTTTTATCTATTCAATTTAACTGCTTAGGGGATTGGAAAAAGGCTATATATCAAGGCCCTTGGGATTTTTGTGGTGTTGCTCTGATCCTGGAAAGAATATGACGGGTTTTCAAACCCAGAAAGGTCAAATTTGATAAGATAGAGACATGGTTTCAAATTCATAAGCTTCCATATGGTGTACTGGTGAATAAAAGGTTCTTAGAGAGAAAAAATTTACGAAAAGAAAGTTCTTAGATAATTTGGCAACACACATTGGTGAAGTCCAGGAGGTTCAGGTGACTGTCGAATGGCTTCGTGGGTGAGAGTTAAACTTGATGTCAACAAAAAATTAACAAGGGTAGTAGGAATTCAGAAAGGGGGTGGGGCAGAGAAGTACCTAGTTAAATTTGAGAAACTGTCAGTTAAATTGGGGGTGCGCGGAGTGCGTTTCGGGAGAGCGTGATGAAAGTGCGTTTCGGGAGAGCGTGATGAAAGAAAGTTTGAATGGGGTCCATTTATTCTTGCACCAAGGACATGTAGAGGAGGAGGTCGTTGATACGCCTCTAACATATCAATAATTTTTATTATTTATGTTATTATATTATATTATCATTTTTATATGCTTTATATGCTATTTTATATTATTTTTATGGATTAACCTATTAACTTAGTGCCCAGTGTCAGTTCCTATTTTTTGTTTCGCAGATAAACCATACCTACCGAAGTCCAAACACGATCAAACTTTACGGTGTTTTTTTTTTCTGAAACAAGAGATCATAGAAACTTCGGGAGAGACGAAAAGACACATGTCACAAGCCCAGGCAAGTTTGTGGGCCCCTTGATGCTCCATTTTGCCATCATTTTTGGCCTATAAATTCTCATATATTCCAAAGCCCTTGGAGCGAGACCTGAAACAATTCTTCCGCCGCCACAAGCCTCTCTTCTTCCGCAATCCCATCTAGAAGCCTTTTCTGGTACTCTGTCGAAGGGGGAAACCATTGGGGAGGCTATCTTCATCAACCTTGCTGCCTCCACGATGATGTGTGAATAGTTCCTTCATGAGCTACGGGTCCATAGTAGTAGCTAGATGGCTTTATCTCGCTTTTGATGTTCAATACAATGATCTTCTCTAAGGTCAATCTGATGTAATCTTTTGTGGTGTGTTTGTTGGGCTCCGATGAATTATGGGTTTATGATCATAAGTATCCATTGAACTATTTGATTCTATTGAGATTTATTTGTTGCGTAATTTTATTGTTTTGTATTTCACTCCGATCTATCCGTCTTCTTTGGCCAAGTAGATTGATTTATCTTTAGTGGGAGGTTTAATCTTGCGATTAGTCTTGCCATGTGACAGGAGTGTTGGGAAAAGTTGCATGGAAAACAAAAAAAAAATTACGCACACGCAAGATCTATCCATGGAGATGCATAGCAACGAGAGGGGAGAGTGTGTCTACGTACCCTCGTAGACCGTAAGCGGAAGCGTTTGTTAACGCGGTTGATGTAGTCGAACTTCTTCGTGCTCCAACCGATCGAGTACCGAACGTACGGCACCTCCGCGTTCAGCACACGTTCAGCTCGGTGACGTCCTCGCCTTCTTGATCCAGCAAGACGGCGAAGTAGTGGATGAGTTCTGGCAGCACGATGGCGTGGTGACGGTGATGGTGAGGCTCTCTTCGCAGGGCTTCGCCTAAGCACTACGAAAATATGACCGAGGGACTAAACTGTGGAGGGGGGTGCCGCACACGGCTAAGCAATTGTCGTCGTTATGTGTGGCGCCCCCTCCCACATATATATAGGTGGGGCGAGGGAGGAGCAGCCAAGGAGGCGCCCCAAGTAGGCCGAATCCTACTTGGGGTCCTCCCCAACCCGCGCCCTCTACCATATTTGCCGGAGGGGAAAGGAAAGGGGAGAAGAGGGAAGGAAGGGGGAGGCCGACTCCCCCTTTTCCTTCTCTCCCCAAGGGTTGCGACCTTTGGAGGGCGTGCCAGCCCCTTGTGGGCTGATGTGTTCCCCCCTTTGGCCCATATGGCCCGTTTACCTCCCAGGGTGTCCGGAACCCCTTCCGGTGACCCGATTTCTACCCGGTACATCCCGAAACTCTTCCGGTGTCCAAATATCATCGTCCTATATATCGATATTTACCTCCGGACCATTTCGGAGCTCCTCGTCATGTCCGTGATCTCATCCGGGACTCCGAACAACATTCGGTCACCAAATCATATAACTCATATAACACTATATCGTCAATGAACGTTAAGCGTGCGGACCCTGCGGGTTCGAGAACTATGTAAACATGACCGAGACACCTCTACGGTCAATAACCAACAGCGGACCTGGATGCCCATATTGGCTCCTACATATTCAACGAAGATCTTTATCGGTCGAACCTTATGACAACATACGTAATTCCCTTTGTCCATCGGTATGTTACTTGCCCGAGATTCGATCGTCGGTATCTTCATACCTAGTTCAATCTCGTTACCGGCAAGTCTCTTTACTCGTTCCGTAATACATCATCTTGTAACTAACTCCTTAGTCACTTTGCTTGCAAGGCTTCTTATGATGTGTATTACCGAGAGGGCCCAGAGATACCTCTCCGATACTCGGAGTGACAAATCCTAATCTCGATCTATGCCAACTCAACAAACACCTTCGTAGATACCTGTAGAGCATCTTTATGATCACCCAGTTACGTCGTGACGTTTGATAGCACACAATGTATTCCTCCGGTATCCGGGAGTTGCATAATCTCATAGTCGAAGGAATATGTATTTGTCATCAAGAAAGCAATAGCAATAAACTGAACGATCAATATGCTAAGCTAACGGATGGGTCTTGTCCATCACAACATTCTCCTAATGATGTGATTCCGTTATCAAATGACAACACATGTCTATGGTTAGGAAATCTTAACCATCTTTGATCAACGAGCTAGTCTAGTAGAGGCTTACTAGGGACACGGTATTTGTTTATGTATTCACACATGTATTTAAGTTTCCGATCAATACAATTCTAGCATGAATAATAAACCTTTATCATGAATAAGGAAATATAAAATAATAACTTTATTGTTGCCTCTAGGGCATATTTTCTTCAGTCTCCCACTTACACTAGAGTCAATAATCTAGATTACATTGTAATGAATCTAACACCCATGGAGTCTTGGTGTTGATCATGTTTTGCTCGCGGAAGAGGCTTAGTCAACGGTTCTGCCACATTCAAATCCGTATGTATTTTGCAAACCTCTATGTCTCCATCCTTGACCTTTTCACGAATGGAGTTGAAGCATCTCTTGATGTGTTTGGTTCTCTTGTGAAACTTGGATTCCTTCGTTAAGGCAATTGCTCCAGTGTTGTCACAAAAGATTTTCATTGGACCCGATGCACTGGGTATTACACCCAGATCGGATATGAACTCCTTCATCCAGACTCCTTCATGTGCTGCTTCCGAAGCAGCTATGTACTCCGCTTCACACGTAGATCCCGCCACGACGCTCTGCTTGGAACTGCACCAACTAACAGCTCCACCATTCAATATAAATACGTATCCGGTTTGTGACTTAGAGTCATCCGGATCAGTGTCGAAGTTGGCATCGACGTAACCATTTACGACGGGCTCTTCGTTACCTCCATAAACGAGAAACATATCATTTGTCCTTTTCAGGTACTTCAGGATGTTCTTGGCCGCTGTCCAGTGATCCACTCCTGGATTACTTTGGTACCTCCCTGCCAAACTTATGGCAAGGCACACATCAGGTCTGGTACACAGCACAGCATACATGATAGAACCTATGGCTGAGGCATAGGGAATGACTTTCATTTTCTCTCTATCTTCTGCAGTGGTCGAGCTTTGAATCTGACTCAATTTCACACCTTGTAATACAGGCAAGAACCCTTTCTTTGACTGATCCATTTTGAACTTCTTCAAAACTTTATCAAGGTATGTGCTTTGTGAAAGTCCTATTAAGCGTCTTGATCTATCTCTATAGATCTTGATGCCCAATATATAAGCAGCTTCACCGAGGTCTTTCATTGAAAAATTCTTATTCAAGTATCCTTTTATGCTATCTAGAAATTCTATATCATTTCCAATCAACAATATGTCATCCACATATAATACTAGAAATGCTACATAGCTCCCACTCACTTTCTTGTAAATACAGGCTTCACCGTAAGTCTGTATAAAACCATATGCTTTGATCACCTCATCAAAGCATATATTCCAACTCCGAGATGCTTGCACCAGTCCATAGATAGATCGCTGGAGCTTGCACACTTTGTTAGCACCTTTAGGATCGACAAGACCTTCTGGTTGCATCATATACAACTCTTCTTTAAGAAATCCATTAAGGAATGCAGTTTTGACGTCCATTTGCCAGATTTCTTAATTTATAAAATGCGGCAATTGCTAACATGATTCAGACAGACTTAAGCATCGCTACGGGTGAGAAAGTCTCATCGTAGTCAACTCCTTGAACTTGTCAAAAACCTTTCGTAACAAGTCAAGCTTTGTAGACAGTAACATTACCATCAGCGTCAGTCTTATTCTTGAAGATCCATTTATTTTTCTATGGCTTGCCGATTATCGGGCAAGTCCACCAAAGTCCATACTTTGTTCTCATACATGGATCCTATCTCAGATTTCATGGCCTCAAGCCATTTATCGGAATCTGGGCTCATCATAGCTTCTTCATAGTTCGTAGGTTCGCCATGGTCTAATAACATGACTTCCAGGACAGGATTACCGTACCACTCTGGTGCGGAACGTGCTCTATTCGACCTACGAGGTCTAGTAGTAACTTGATCCGAAGTTTCATGATCATCATCATTAGCTTCCTCTCTAGTTGGTGTAGGCATCATGGGAACGGATTTATCTGATGTGCTACTTTCCAATTCGAGAGAAGGTACAATTACCTCATCAAGTTCTACTTTCCTCCCACTCACTTCTTTCGAGAGAAACTCCTTCTCTAGAAAGGATCCATTCTTAGCAACAAAGATCTTGCCTTCGGATATGTGGTAGAAGGTGTACCCAATAGTTTCTTTAGGGTATCCTATGAAGACGCACTTCTCGGATTTAGGTTCGAGCTTATCAGGCTGAAGCCTTTTGACATAAGCGTCGCATCCCCAAACTTTAAGAAACGACAGCTTAGGTTTCTTGCCAAACCACAGTTCATATGGTGTCATCTCAATGGATTTAGACGGTGCCCTATTTAACGTGAATGCGACTATCTCTAATGCATAACCCCAAAATGATAGTGGTAAATCGGTAAGAGACATCATAGATCGCACCATATCTAATAAAGTATGGTTACGACGTTCGGACACACCATTACGCTGTGGTGTTCCAGGTGGCGTGAGTTGTGAAACAATTCCATATTGTTTTAAATGAAGGCCAAACTTGTAACTCAAATATTCGCCTCCATGATCAGATCGTAAAAACTTTATTTTCTTGTTACGATGATTCTCCACTTCACTCTGAAATTCTTTGAACTTTTCAAATGTTTCAGACTTGTGTTTCATCAAGTAGATATACACATACCTACTCAAATCATCTGCGAAGGTCAGAAAATAACGATACCTGCCGCGTGCTTCAACACTCATCGGACCGCATACATCGGTATGTATTATTTCCAATAAGTCATTAGCTCGCTCCATTGTTCCAGAGAACGGAGTTTTAGTCATCTTACCCATGAGGCATGGTTCGCAAGTATCAAATGATTCATAATCAAGTGATTCCAAAAGTCCATCCGTATGGAGTTTCTTCATGCACTTTACACCAATATGACCTAAATGGCAGTGCCACAAGTATGTTGCACTATCATTATCAACTTTGCATCTTTTGGCATCAATATTATGAATATGTGTATCACTATGATCGAGATTCAACAAGAATAGACCATTCATCAAGGGTGCATGGCCATAAAAGATATTACTCATATAAATAGAACAACCATTATTCTCTCATTTAAATGAATAACCGTCTCGCAATAAACAAGATCCAGATGTAATGTTCATGCTCAACGCGGGCACCAAATAATAATTATTGAGGTCTAAAACTAATCCCGAAGGTAGATGTAGAGGTAGCGTGCCGACGGCGATCACATTGACCTTGGAACCATTCCCGACGTGCATCGTCACCTCGTCCTTAGCCAATCTTCATTTATTCCGCAGCTCCTATTTCGAGTTACAAATATGAGCAACCGAACCAATATCAAATACCCAGGCGCTGCTACGAGCATTAGTAAGGTACACATCAATAACATGTATATCAGATATACCTTTGTTCACTTTGCCATCCTTCTTATCCGCCAAGTATTTGGGGCAGTTCCGCTTCCAGTGACCATTCCCTTTGCAGTAGAAGCACTCAGTTTCAGGCTTGGGTCCAGATTTGGGCTTCTTCCCGGGAGTGGCAACTTGCTTGCCATTCTTCTTGAAGTTCCCTTTCTTTCCCTTGCCCTTTTTCTTGAAACTAGTGGTCTTGTTAACCATCAACACTTGATGCTCCTTCTTGATTTCTACCTCCGCGGCCTTAAGCATTGCGAAGAGCTCGGGAATCGTTTTATTCATCCCTTGCATATTATAGTTCATCATGAAGCCTTTGTAGCTTGGTGGCAGTGACTGAAGAACTCTGTCAATAACACTATCAACTGGAAGATCAACTCCCAGCTGAGTCAAGTGCTTATGATACCCAGACATTTTGAGTATGTGTTCACTGACGGAATTGTTCTCCTCCATCTTGCAGTTATAGAACTTGTTGGAGACTTCATATCTATCAACCCGGGCATTCGCTTGAAATATTAACTTCAACTCTTGGAACATCTCATATGCTCCGTGACGTTCAAAACATCTTTGAAGTCCCGGTTCTAAGCCGTAAAGCATGGCACACTGAACTATCGAGTAGTCATCAGATCGATCCTGTCGGACGTTCATAACATCTACAGTAGCTCCTGCAGCAGGTCTGTCACCTAGCGGTGCATCAAGGACATAATTCTTCTGTGCAGCAATGAGGATAATCCTCAAGTTACGGACCCAGTCCGTGTAGTTGCTACCATCATCTTTCAACTTAGCTTTCTCTAGGAACGCATTAAAATTCAGGGGAACGGTAGCTCGAGCCATTGATCTACAACATAGATATGCAAAACTATAAGACTAAGTTCATGATAAATTAACTTCAATTAATCAAATTACTAATGAACTCCCACTTAAATAAACATCCCTCAAGTTATCTAAGTGATACAAGATCCAAATCAACTAACCCATGTCCGATCATCACGTGAGATGGGGTAGTCATCAATGGTGAACATCTCTATGTTGATCATATCTACTATATGACTCACGTTCGACCTTTCGGTCTCCAGTTTTCCGAGACCATGTATGTACATGCTAGGCTCGTCAAGTTTAACCCAAGTATTCTGCATGTGCAAAACTGTCTTACACCCGTTGTATGTGAACGTAGAGTCTATCACACCCGATCATCACGAGGTGCTTCGAAACGACGAACTTTGGCAATGGTGCATACTCGGGGAGAACACTTTTATCTTGAAATTTAGTGAAGGGATCATCTTATAATGCTACTGTCGTTCTAAGCAAAATAAGATGCATAAAGGATAAACATCACATGCAATCAAAATATGTGACATGATATGGCCATCATCATCTTGTGCTTTTGGTCTCCATCTCCAAAGCATCGTCATGATCTCCATCATCACCGGCTTGACACCTTGATCTCCATCGTTACGTCGGGGTCATCTCGCCAACTATTGCTTCTACAACTATTGCTAACGCATAGCGATAAAGTAAAGCAATTACATGGCCCTTGCATTTCATACAATAAAGAGACAACCCTAAGGCTCCTGCCGGTTGTCGATATTACAAAACATGATCATCTCATACATCAACATATATCACATCATGTCTTGACCATATCACATCACAACATGCCCTGCAAAAACAAGTTAGACGTCCTCTACTTTGTTGTTGCAAGTTTTACGCGGCTGCTACGGGCTTCTAGCAAGAACCGTTCTTAACTACGCAAAAACCACAACGGTGATTTATCAAGTTTGTTGTTTTAACCTTCTTCAAGGATCGGCCGTAGTCAAATTCGATTCAGCTAAAGTAGGAGAAACAGACACCCGCCAGCCACCTTTATGCAAAACTAGTTGCATGCCAGTCGGTGGAACCGGTCTCATGTGCGTGGACATGTAAGGTTGGTCCGGGCCGCTTCATCCCACAATACCGCCGAATCAAAATAAGACGTTGGTGGTAAGCAGTATGACTATCACCGCCCACAACTCTTTGTGTTCTACTTGTGCATATCATCTACGCATAGACCTGGCTCGGATGCCACTGCTGGGAAACGTTGCGTGGAAAACAAAAAAAAATCTACGCACACGCAAGATCTATCCATGGAGATGCATAGCAATGAGAGGGGAGAGTGTGTCTACGTACCCTCGTAGACCGTAAGCGGAAGCGTTTGTTAACACGGTTGATGTAGTCGAACTTCTTCGCGCTCCAACCGATCGAGTACCGAACATACGGCACCTCCGCGTTCAGCACATGTTCAGCTCGGCGACGTCCTCACCTTCTTGATCCAGCAAGATGGCGATGTAGTGGATGAGTTCCGGCAGCATGACGGTGTGGTGACGGTGATGGTGAGGCTCTCTCCGCAGTGCTTCGCCTAAGCACTACGAAAATATGACCGAGGGACTAAACTGTGGAGGGGGGCACCGCACACGGCTAAGCAATTGTCGTCGCTATGTGTGGCGCCTCCCTCCCACATATATATAGGTGGGGGGGAGGTAGGAGCAGCCAAAGAGGTGCCCCAAGTAGGCCAAATCCTACTTGGGGTCCTCCCCAAACCGCGCCCCCCTTACCATATTTGTCGGAGGGGAAAGGAAAGGGGAGAAGAGGGAAGGAAGGGGGAGGCCGACTCCCCCTTTTCCTTCTCTCCCCAAGGGCTGCAGCCTTAGGAGGGGCGCGCCAGCCCCTTGTGGGCTGGTGTGTTCCCCCCTTTGGCCCATATGGCCCATAAACCTCCCGGGGTGTCCGGAACCCCTTCCGGTGACCCGATTTCTATCTGGTACATCCCGAAACTCTTCCGGTGTCCGAATATCATCGTCCTATATATCGATCTTTACCTCCGAACCATTCTGGAGCTCCTCATCATGTATGTGATATCATTCGGGACTCCGGACAACATCCAGTCACCAAATCATATAACTCATATAACACTGTATCGTCAATGAACGTTAAGCGTGCGGACCCTCCGGGTTCGAGAATTATGTAGACATGACCGATACAACTCTTCGGTCAATAACCAACAGCGGAACCTGGATGCCCACATTGGCTCCTACATATTCTACGAAGATCTTTATCTGTCAAACCTTATGATAACATACGTAATTCCCTTTGTCCATCGGTATGTTACTTGCCCGAGATTCGATCGTCGGTATCTTCATACCTAGTTCAATCTTTTTACCGACAAGTCTCTTTACTCGTTCCGTAATACATCATCTTGTAACTAACTCCTTAGTCACTTTGCTTGCAAGGCTTCTTATGATGTGTATTACCGAGAGGGCCCAGAGATACCTCTCCGATACTCGGAGTGACAAATCCTAATCTCGATCTATGCCAACTCAACAAACACATTCGGAGATACCTGTAGAGCATCTTTATGATCACCCAGTTACGTTGTGACGTTTGATAGCACACAAGGTATTCCTCCGGTATCCAAGAGTTGCATAATCTCATAGTCGAAGGAATATGTATTTGTCATCAAGAAAGCAATAGCAATAAACGGAACGATCAATATGCTAAGCTAACGGATGGGTCTTGTCCATCACAACATTGTCCTAATGATGTGATCCCGTTATCAAATGACAACACATGTCTATGGTTAGGAAACCTTAACCATCTTTGATCAACAAGCTAGTCTAGTAGAGGCTTACTAGGGACACGGTATTTGTTTATGTATTCACACATGTATTTAAGTTTCCGATCAATACAATTCTAGCATGAATAATAAACCTTTATCATGAATAAGGAAATATAAAATAACAACTTTATCATTGCCTCTATGGCATATTTCCTTCAAGGAGGGGCTGAAGTACGTATTTGTATTGTTGCTACTAAGGATAAAATGACGGGTTTCAATCATATTGCTTGGTCTTACTCTGTCTACATTATGTCATATTGCTTAATGCGTTACTCTGTTTGTCATGAAATTAATACTTTGAGATGCATGTAAGATGGCGGTCTTAGGGTTGAGTAATAGTAGTAGATGTCAGTAAGTTTAACGGTCTACTTGTCACGGGTGTAATGCCTATATATAGATTATGCCTTGGATGATCATCATAACTATGTGCAATTCTGTCAATTGCCCAACAATAATTTATTTACCCACCGATGCTATGTTTATGAGATAAATGCTTCTAGTGAATATATGGCCACCGATCCATTATCAATTAATATCAAGAAATCCTACAATTACCTCGCTATTTTATTTTTACTTTCTTTTACTTTTCTTTATTTGCCTATCACTACTAGATTTAATTCTTGCAACTGGCAAGAATAAGGGGAGTGACGACCCCTTTCCTTTGTTGGCTGTAAGCATTTGCTTTGTGTGTACAAGTATT
This sequence comes from Thinopyrum elongatum, assembly GCA_011799875.1. Classification (NCBI taxonomy): domain Eukaryota; kingdom Viridiplantae; phylum Streptophyta; class Magnoliopsida; order Poales; family Poaceae; genus Thinopyrum; species Thinopyrum elongatum. The sequence goes on along the minus strand of CM022299.1, from coordinate 219,390,385 downwards.
GTTCATGTTGTTTGTGTGTCATCTCCTTCTGGTTCGATAACCTTGGTCCTTAACCGAGGGAAATACTATCTGCTACTATACTACTTCACCCTTCCTTTTCGGGGAAACCCAACATCTATCACAAGTAACATAAAAAATTCTAGCGTCGTTACCGAGGAGGCTTCACCAAACACACCAGGTGTCGATGTCAAATCCGGCATATCTCATAGCAGGGGTCCTAAGCTAGGCATCTTGGAGCGATGGTAACATGGACACAGGATTTTACCCAGGTTCGGGCTCTCTTGAAGAGATAATACCCTACGTCCTGCTTTTGATTGTATTCATATGGGGGATAGTACAGAGTACATGTATCTACCACAAGATTGTTCTAATGAATATCAGGTGGTCTATTGACTAGCCTGGCATTGGTTTATATAATACACCAGAGGCCTAGGGTTTAGAAGAGTCCTCGGCTTGGGCACCAAGTCTTGTGGAATCTCCCTTGTATGCGGCATGGGCTGCCCGAAGTGGCCCATGAGTGAACCGCCATGGGGGTCCTCGGCCCGATCCCGCTGGTCGGGGACAACGTGGTGAGTACCCCCTAGTCCAGGACACTGTCAGTAGCCCCCTAAACCGGTCTTCAAGTTGGGGACGCTCCTCGATTCTTCTGAATTGTTTTTCATCTTCGGTCGTCGGTCTTGAAAACTGGTTCAACAAATCTTCCCATCTTTGATCTTGAGGATCACCGAAGTGTTCACACGTCAGGCATCCGAGGAGCCCTTTAAGTCTTCGGCCTTTATCAATGCCTTGTTATTTCTATGCCACACCTCGGGTTTGAAGTGTTTTCCCGTGCGGTGGTGTCCTCTGGCATCCGAGCTCCAACACCAGACTGCCTCCAAGCTCCAACGCCGGACTGCATCCGAGGTGTCTTTTTGCAGCCGAGCTCCAATGCTGAACTGCATCCAAGCTCCAACGCCGGACTATATCCGAGCTCCAACGCCGGACTGCATCCAAGCTCTAACGCCGGACTGTATCTGAGCTCCAATGCTGGACTGCATCCAAGCTCTAACGCCGGACTGTATCCGAGCTCCAATGCCAGACTGCATCCAAGCCCCAACGTCGGACTATATCCGAGGTGTCTTTTTGCAGCCGAGCTCCAACGCCGGACTGCATCTGAGGTGTCATAGATCACCTTGGTTCGAAAAATTTGAAGGAGTTCAGCCGAGCTTAATGCCAGAAATGCCCTCTATGGAGCCAACCATTTGTAACCGAGCTTTATGCCGGACTGCTTCCGAGATGGTGCACCACCTCGACCGCGGGCTGATTGTTTGTGGATTTTATTTCCGATTGGTGCAATTTATTTGCTGGCAAGATGTATAGCCAGTAGCCCTCAAGGTGTGTGTCGGCCTAAAATCCGAGATGCACCCTTGAGAGAGGGTTTTGGGAAGTCGCTGTAATATATTAGCTTGATGCCGGATAAGTCCCAGATGGTACCTATTGTTGTCCGAAGATGCGTTTGCCCATAGCTCGGTCAAGCCAAACACTAAGCACTTTGAATTTTCTGCATTGAATAGTCAATGCAGTAGCCCCCTAGCCACTGGTTGGGTGGCAACACTAGATCAGGGGATCGATGTGCCCCTTTAATATTTGTAAATGATAAGCATGAAGCCCAGTAGCCCCCGAGCCTTAATGTAGGCATGGGTGGCTGAATTAAGGATCGATATCTGTTTGACAGAAAATTTTGTTGTGTTTAACACAAATTTCTCGAAAAGAGAATAAAGATCTCTTAAAGGAGCTAGAGCTAGCGAAAGCTGGGCTCGCCAAGGTAGGCCCCAAGGGGCTTAATAAATAGGAAATCAATGCCAATAGGGAATTATGAGAGCATTATGTCAGCTGCTCTGACCAAGATCATAGTTTGTTAGTTTTCAATAAAGTTTTTGATTCATACTTTATCTCATGAATGAATTGTCACTTTAGCATGAGAATTTATGTGACAATATGTGTTGTTGTTTTAAAGATGATCATGATGCCCTCATGTTTTTATTTTATTTTATCGACACCTCTATCTCTAAACATGTGGACATGATTATTGATTTCGGCTTTCGCTTGAGGACAAGCGAGATCTAAGCTTGGGGGAGTTGATACCTCCATTTTGCGTCATGCTTTTATGTTGATATTTGTTGCATTATGGGCTGTTATTCCACAATATGGTACAATACTTATGCCTTTTCTCTCTTATTTTACAAGGTTTACACAAGGAGGGAGAATGCCGGCAGCTTGAATTCTGGACCGGAAAGGAGCAAATCTGAGATAAGTATTCTGCACAACTCCAAAAGTCCTGGAATTTTTTGGAGAATTATTTTGGAATATATAAAAAATATTGGGCGAAGAAACTACAGAAGGTGACCTACGAGGTGGCCACAAGCCTGGGGGGGCGCGCCCTACCCCTCAGGGCTTGTGGGCCCCCTGGCCATTGTCTGGTGCCCATCTTCTGCTATATGAAAGGTTTTGACCTAGAAAAAATAAGAAGGAAGCTTTCGCGATGAAGCGCCGCCGTCTCGAGACGGAACCTGGGTAGGAGCAATCTGTTGGTGCAATGATAGGCCCCTTATGTTTTGGAGTTTTTTGAGATAAATAGCATGGGACTTATGTGTTTGCTAGTGCACATAGAGTAACAGGTCCCTAATGTATCGAGGAGTTTGATGCAAACGACGAAGATAATCTCCCTACGTTGCAGCGAAGGTTATCACCGAAGATGAAGCTAACAAGAGTGACCCCTAAAAATTGCTGAAGCTCAAGCAATTGGTTCGGTGTCTGTTCGAAGAAGATGACTGCGTTTGAGGAAGAATGAAGATAGAGTGAAGACGTAGCATTTATTCCATTGTTCTTTTTCTTTCTTTGAGTCATAGGACCACAATACTATTAAGAGGGGTGTAGCGTTCGAATCTTTGATTCTCTGATCCTAAACCAAAATCCTATGAAAGTTGTTAGAGAAATCTCTTTGTGCTTCGAGCAAATACTTGCCAGCAAGAGACTATGATCTTCTTCGCTGCGATAGATTTGTCTCGGACCGAGGAGTTAGCATTACTTCTTCCTCAAGTAATGTTACCGTTGCTCCAAAATTCGACTGTTGCAAACGTGTCGGTTGACCATTGGCTGGACCTCGTGTCCAAAATGGTCATTTCCCATCTGGGAAGGCTGCGGCTATAAATAGCCACCGCGCGCCGGCTTTGTCCGGTGGCTGCTCCGTTTGATTCTGAGAAGATTGTTGAGCAACCCACTCTCTCAGCGATTTAAGTTTAAAATCCACCGAGAGAAAAACCCCTAGAGCCAAAGAATTATATAGTGGTTAGCATCACTAGAATCTAAGTTCAGTACGCTCTACCTATTACTCTTGAGAGCTGCAAACTCTCTAGATGGTTAGACGTCAATTTCTTCAGAGACCAAGAGTGATTGTGGTTCTCGAAGAAGAAGTCTGTAAAGGTTAGAAGATCGCCTTCAAGTATCTAGCACGAGTAATTGACATCAGTTGACGAATCGATTGTCAAAGAGAATAGGGTGAAGATAGTTTATCTTCCGTGTTAAGTCACAGCCCCTCCAACCAGACGTAGTCCTTGTGCAGAAGGATGAACTGGTCGAACAAATACCTTGTCACCATCGAGCATCATCGGTTATCTCTGTCACCCATGTTTACCTTCGATGCTTTTTCATTCGAGTGATTTGTATCAATGCATGACTTAGTTTCCCTTCAGTACTCTGTTTTAGTTCACTATAGTTTGTTTTTCATTAGTTCCGCTGCTGGGTTCTGAGAGTTTTGAGTTTTTCTGAAGAAAATTTAAAACTCCCATTCACCCCCCTCTGGTAGACATACTTTGTTCCTACAATTGGTATCAGAGCAAGGTACTCCTTGACTCTGCTCATTTTAGTCTAACGACTTTGGAGTTTAAGTAAGTCTTCAGTGAACTAGAAATCGCATCTCAAGATTCCATATTCGATGGGACAGACTACCCCTTCTGGAAGGAGAAGATGAAGATCCATCTCCGTGCTATAGATGATGATATGTGGAACGTGGTGCAGTTTGGGCTCACAATCGTTGTACCTCAAGCCCCTACCGACGAAGAAAAGAAGCTCATTCAACTGGATGCTCAAGCCAAAGATGAGATTGGTGGCCACCTCAATCGAGCGCAATTTCTTCGCTATCACTAGTGTGAAACTGCGAAGGAACTGTGGGACGTCCTCCAGAAGATCAATGAAGGAGTTTCAACTAAGAAAGAAGCTCGAATTGATACTCTTCCAGCGAAATTCAATCGCTTCAAGCGCATTTGAAATGAAAGCTGTCAGCAAACCTTTGACCGCCTCAGTGACATAGCAAATGAACTTCCAAGTCTCGGTGCCAAAGACATCACTGATCATGAAGTTGTAAAGAAATTGCTTCGATCTCTTGACAGTTCTTCCGACACTCTTGTCTTGATGATTCGCGAACGTCCTGATTTCAAAACCCTTGACTTTGCTAATATCATGGAAAGACTGAACACTCACGAGGAACAAGAAGAAGAGAAGAGAGATCTCTATGGCTCCAGTTAACCCAAAAATCATGCTCTCAAGGCTGTGGCTGATTCTTCCTCAGATGGAAATGCCGAAGAAGATTCAGATGACCCAGAACGACTCAACAAAGATCTTGCACTGATCACAAAAAGATTCCAACGCTTCCACAAGAAGAGCCAGTTCCACAAAAGAAGTTCAAGCAACTCTGGGGGTTCAAAATATTCATCAAAACCTGCTGCAGACTACACCTGTTTCAACAGCAAAAAGCCTGGACACATCATTTCAGACTGCCCTCTCTAGGAAGCTGAAATCCGTGCTAGTGGAAGATATGATTCAGGCAACTATGGAGGCAAAAGCAAGAGCAAGAACTATGACTCCGATGAAGAAAAGAAAACGAAGAAATTCTTCAAGAAGAAGGACAACTCCACTTCAAAATCTTCATCAAGATCTTCATCGAGGAACCCATCCAAGTTCTCCTCCAACCGCAAGAATACTTCTCGCAAGGCCAAGGCGTACATCGGCAAGGAGATGGATTTTGAAGAAGAAGAATCGTCTGCCTCCGAAGAAGCTGATGAATCCGATGAGGATTCCGACTCGGGCATGGCTGGCATAGCATGCGCCTCCTCTCCTGTGATAAATTTCTTCGGGAACCCGTCAAGCAACGATGAACCCCCTGCCTACTGCTTCAGGGCTAAGGCCCTGAAAGAAAAGGTATCCTCCAAACATCACAAGGTTCACTCTAGTGATCGATATTCTTCTGCTGACGATGACCATGCTAAGTTGATCAAAATTGCCAATATTCAATAAAACTCTCTTGAGAAAATTGAGAAAACCCTCAGGAAATCTGAAAGGTTGTTGGTTGAGGAGATGGAGAAAAATCTTTCACTGACCGAAGAGTATTCCACTCTCAAGTCACAGATGGATGAAATGACAAATTGTCATGATTTTCTCTCGGCAGACCATGAAAGATTGACCTATGATTTCCTGAAAAGGAAACAAGAACTGAGGCGCTGAGAGAGGCTCATGAGGATTTGATCAGAGAAAATTCTCTTCTCAACCAACAACTTAAAGGGAAACCTGAAATTTTTGTGCCACCTTGCCTAAAATGCCTTGAACGAACCAATGCTGAATCATTTGTGAATGCTATCCCCTCGGTTGAGGAAAATGGTTCTGTTTCTGATGAAAATGCTAGGTTGAAGGATCTTCTTCAGACAGGAATGTTCAAATCTCTCAAAGGGCACCGAACTCTTTGTGATGTTCTGAAGAAATCTATTCTTCACAAAAATCCCAGGAAGGAAGGTATCGGTTTCGATAGAAAACTGAATGAAAATGGCACTTACTGGGAACCACATCAAAATCCTCAAACAGTGTGGGTTCCTACAAAAAGCAAAATGCTCGATCCAGCATTACTCTTTGGATATAACTCTCCCATCCCTGAATATCCTGATGATGATTCTTTGGACAACTATGAGTTGTTTAAGAATCAACATGGTGAGACTGTTGCTCGCTATGTTGGGCCAAACAGTAGAAATGGTCCCCAAAGAAAGCTATTTGGGTGCCTAAGAAAACGGTTGATGCCTTGCCTATTACTGCTCGACTAACCGTGCATGCAGAAAAGGCTCGACATAATGAGTACATGCATACCTCATTCAATCATTATACTCATGCTTCTGGAAGGAATTTCAATGCTTATTCTTTCAGTTATGCTCGTACCTCATCGAGCAATAATTATGCTTATCGAAAGAAATCATATCCTCCTCGCTCTACTGTTTCGAAGCCACCTGCAAAGATGTGGCTGGTTAAGAAAGCCTAATTCTTCTGCAGGACTATGTCTCTGGGTGTACAAAATGGATAATGGATAGTGGATGCACTAGTCATATGACCGGAGACAAGTCGTTGTTTATCGACCCCAACTTAACTGCTTCCCCTCTGAAGTATATCACTTTTGGCGACAACAACAAAGGAAAGGTAATTGGGCTAGGTAAAATTGCCATATCCAAGGACAAGTCCATTGATTATGTTTTACTCGTTCAGTCTCTTGTATTCAATCTTATGTCAGTGGGTAAGCTATGTGATCTAGGCATGCTAGTTCTATTTTCCATATCCAAATGCATTGTCTTTATGGCCTCTGACAATTCCTTCATTTTTGAGGGAATTAGAAAAGGTGATTTGTATATTGTGGATTTCTCTAAGGGTCCCTCAGTCCAAACTTGTTTGCTTGCAAAAGCAACCGAAGGTTGGCTATGGCACCGAAGACTTGGTCATGCAGGTATGAGAAATTTGCAGACCTTGGTGAAGAAAAATCATCTCTGTGTCATTCCTGATGTAAAATTCGACAAGAATCGTCTCTGTGCTGCATGTGAGGCTGGCAAATTAGCCAAGAAGCATCATTCATCAAAGACAGTCATGGCCACAACAAGGCCTCTGGAAATTCTTCATATGGATTTATTCGGTCCTCAAAATTATGCAAGTTTCGGTGGCAGTCATAATTGTCTGGTTATTGTTGATGATTTATCTCGACACACTTGGGTATTCTTTCTCGAAGACAAAACTTGCACCCAAGATATCTTCAAAAGTGTCGCTAAGAAGGCCTAGAATGAATATGATGTGCAAATTAAGCATGTCAGAAGTGACAATGAAACTGAGTTGAAAAATACTCATATTGCTGAATTTCTCGATGAACATGGTATTACTCATGAGTTCTCTGCCGCATACACTCCCCAACAAAATGGAGTTGTTGAATGAAAGAACAGAACTCTCATTGAAATGGCAAGAACAATGCTCAGTGAGTACAAAACTCCCATTCGCTTCTGGGCTGATGCTATTAACACTGCTTGTCATGTTATCAATTGTGTTTATCTTCACAAGTTCCTTAAGAAAACTTCATATGAGCTTATCACTGGAAAGAAATCAAATGTATCTTATCTACGTGTTTTTGGTGCACCTTGTTATATTCTTGATATGAATCATTCTTCCAAGTTTGCACCTAAGGCACATGAAGGTTTTCTTCTCGGTTATGGCTCAAACTCGCATATGTATCATGTCTATAACTCTCACCACATGAAAGTTATGGAAACGGTAAATGTGCAGTTTGATGAATCTAATGGCTCCCAAAAGGAGCACCTGCCAAATGTGATAGATGAACCACTGATATCAGATGCTATTCGGCAAATGGCTATTGGGAGCGTCAAGCCTGTTGAAGGAAATGCACCTGAGTCCTCTGATGATGATGCTCCTATGACTCGAAGCAGAACTTGTCAAGCCACCGCCGAAGCAAATGCTCCTCCGAATGGAAATGGCAATCAAAATCCAAATGCCGATCAAAATGGCAATCCCGAAGGGAATGATGATACAAATGCTGATGCTGATGAAAATGACAATGATCATCAGGAAGAAAATGCTCATCCTCGAGTGGCTAATCGAGTTGATCCTTCATTAATTCTTGATGAAATTGAGAATCCAGGTTATCGACCCACAACTCGTTCACGCACTCGTTTGGCTAACTACTATGGTAGTTTCTCCTTTATTTCATTGGCAGAACCTATCAAGTATGAAGAAGCCATGAATGATCTAGATTGGATGAATGCCATGAAAGAGGAGTTGGTGCAATTCAAACTAAATTATGTGTTGGAATTGGTTGACAAACCAAATCCCAAGAAGCACAATATCATCGGCACAAAATGGATCTTCCGCAATAAGCAAGATGAAAATGGCATCGTGGTGAGAAACAAGGCATGCCTTGTTGCTTAAGGGTACACACCGGTAGAAGTTATTGATTTCGATGAAACATATGCTCATGTTGCACGCCTTGAGGCAATTCATATTCTTCTCGCTTATGCAAATTACAACGATATCTTGCTTTATCAAATGGATGTGAAAAGTGCTTTCCTCAATGGTGAAATTGATGAGGAAGTCTATGTTAGACAGCCACCTGGCTTTGAACACCTTGAGTTTCCTAACAAAGTTTTCAGGTTGAAGAAAGCTTTATATGGGCTGAAGCAAGCCCCTCGAGCCTGGTATGACACCCTGAAGAAGTTTTTGCTCGACAAAGGGTTCAAGCCAGGATCCACTGATCCCACACTTTTTACTCGTGCTGTTGATAATGATCTATTCGTATGTCAAATATATGTGGATGATATTATCTTCGGTTGTACTAACAATGCTTGCAGCTTAGAGTTCGGGAAAATGATGTCCGAAAAATATCAAATGTCTATGATGGGTGAACTCAAGTTCTTTCTTGGACTGCAAATTCGTCAACAGGCAAATGAAAATTTCATTTCTTAGGAGAAATGTCTAAAAGAATGCCTGAAGAAGTTCAAAATGCAAGATTCCAAAATGAAGGGCTATAAAACTCCTATGCCCATGAATGGTAAGCTGGATGCAGATGTGTATGGTAAGGATTACGATCAGAAATCTTATCGTTCGATGATTGGTTCTCTTCTTTATCTATGTGCATCCAGACCTGATATTATGTTGAGTGTTTGCATGTGTGCCCGCTATCAAGCTGCACCGAAAGAATCACATCACCAAGCGGTCAAGCGCATTCTGAGATATTTGGCTCACACCCCCACCTTAGGTTTCTGGTATCCTAAGGGAGCACAGTTTGATCTCATTGGATATTCAGACTCAGATTGGGCTGGCGACTTGGTTGACAGGAAATCTACTTCAGGGACATGCCATTTCCTCGGTAGATCATTGGTCTGTTGGTCGTCAAGGAAGCAAAATTGTGTATATCTTTCTATGGCTGAGGCCGAATATATTGCTGCTGGCGCTTGTTGCACTCAGTTATTGTGGATGAAGCAGACACTGAAGTATTATGGCATCAAGGTCAAGCATATCCCTCTATGTTGTGATAATGAGAGTGCAAAATTGCAGATAATTCTGTGCAGCATTCTCGCACGAAGCATATTGCCATCAGACATCATTTCATTCGCGATCATGTTGCTCGAGAGGATATTATCGTCAATCATGTCTAGACTGAAGACAATCTCGCTGATATATTCACCAATCCTCTCGATGAGAAAAGATTCTGTGCATTACATTGTGAGCTAAATATCCTAGACTTCGCAAACATGCAGCAAGCTGGACTCGGCACCCGTGCTAACACTTTCACATCTTTGAAGGAATGGGTGCATAATAGTCGAAGAGTTTTGAAAATTTTGACAAAGTGAAATTTTCTTTCTGAGAGTGAATACATTAACGAAGAACTAAACTAACCGGGTGCCACGATAATTGTGCGATGCTCGGGGTCATACAGTTCTTATACGGTGGGTTGCGCCACAACAATTTTCTTTCGTTGAGTTTCTTTTGGATCGAAAGTTTTTGTGTTTGTCCAAATGCATTTCTCTCATAGCTATTTGCTCGAGTATTTGTGTTTACCTGCCTGAGTGAAATGCCTAGGACCCTGTTTTCCCTCTGTTCTATCTCTTCCAGTCTATGCCGATCTGTTACAAATGCTCAAATTCTATCTGGAACGAAACTTTATCTGGTGTCCTTGACCACGATTAAGATTCGGTCCGAACATTAATCTGTTTTGGCGAAAGCTGTCCAAAATTTGGGGTTTCTTGCCCAAGTGAGGACCATGATCTTTTATGATGGTTGCCACGTGCAATACATCAACTGCCACTCCATCTTGTCCGTTGAATCGCAATAGGCTCTGAACAGAGGCTATTCGATTAAATTTCACTATGTACGGTTAATTCCATTCGCATATATAATCCGCACACCGCTTCTTCCATCCAGTTCACCTCTCTTTCTCCTTGCCTCCTCTCCGCCGAAATCCTCGCTGCAGCGCTCCACCATGAGCTCGACGCCGATGACCTCTTTGCCGCTTCACTGCCGGAAAGTGGTCACCGGAGTCCTTCCTCGCCGCCACAGGACATCTTCCTCCCCGCGCCGCCGTAGCTGCTGCACGTCACCAAGCTAGGGTACGTGTGGTTCGAACTCGGACCTCCATCCTTCATGATTTGAGTTCATCCGTGGTTATTTTCCTTTGATTTTAACGCATATCTTAGATCTAGGTTTTTACCTTTCCTAGTATGTATGTCGTTTGTAGCTGTCCCTCACATCCGAATCACTTTAGATCTAGGGTTTGTGTTATGTTTTGATCGAATGAAATGCCTAGCACGCTTTCTAGTATATTCTTCGGACCTACTAGCTCGTTCTATACGTTTCCTTCATTCGAAACATTTCTCAAAGTCTGCATCTATTTCTTCTTCAAAATGTTTTTGTTTGGAAAAATATTCGCTGTGAGCATTTGTAACCCTGTCCCCATTTTCCCTCGTATCTACTCTCATTCACAGGTATATGCAATCAGTTGATGTTGGATTCAGGGCTCCGCAGACCCAAGAAGTGTGACGCCCCCAATTCAATCGTACACTAATCATACACACAAATGTGTACGATCAAGATCAGAGACTCACTGGAAGATATCACAACACAACTCTAGACACAAATTAAAATAATACAAGCTTTATATTACAAGCCAAGGGCCTCGAGGGCTCGAATACATAAGCTCGAATACACAAGAGTCAGCGGAAGCAACAATATCTGAGTACCGACATAAGTTAGACAAGTTTGCCTTAAGAAGGCTAGCACAAAAGCGACATCGATCGAAAAGGCAAGGCCTCCTGCCTGGGAGCCTCCTAACTACTTGTCGTCAGCGGTCTCCACGTAGAAGTAGGCTCCGTTGGGGTAGTAGTAGTCGGCGGTGGTAGCATCTGGCTCCTGGGCTCCACCATCTGGTCGTAGCATCCGAGAAGAATGGAAAGAGGTGGAAAAAGGGGAGCAAAGCAACCATGAGTACTCATCCAAAGTACTCGCAAGCAAGGATCTACACTACATATGCATCGGTATCAATGAAAAGGGTAGTATCTGTGGACTGAATCGCAGAATGCCAGAATAGAAGGGGAAGGCCTAGCCTATCAAAGACTAGCATCTTCAAGCATCTTGCAGCATATAGAAGAGTACAGAATAACATATTATATTTAACAAGTATGTTGTAACATTAGCGCCCAGAGATCCTTTCTCGACTCCCTGCGAGAAAGCAATCCCGGAGCCACATATTCATAACATGCCTCAGCATTCAGTATCCAGTTCTAGTTGTATCGATCGGGATACAACTCCTAGCGTCCGTTACCGTGGACCCGGCTATTCGAATAGATCAATCTTCCCTGCAGGGGTGCACAAACTTACCCAACACGCTCGATCAACTCCGGCCGGACACACCATCAGGTTATGACCGGCCTCGGTCGATCAACACGCCATAGTCCTACCTAGGCTCAACAGAGAGGTCACACGCCGGTCTACATTCTAAATGCGAAGGGGTCATGGGCCAATCATCCTTTGCAATCCTGCGTGTTGCGAGGACGACCGGGATTAGTCCTGGCTACCTCCTTATAAAAGGCAGGTGCTTACGCGGACTACCCGGGAGCGTGCCGCTCAACTGTGGCGTCTGAAGAGCTTTCAGGAGAAACATACGACGCAGAGTGCCCATACTTATTCCCGCGTGATGGTTAGTGCGAAAAGGCCAGAGGCCTACTCGGATCAAATATCCAAATCGTTAGTGTCTTGGGAGCGTGTGGTAACGATCAATGATCCATGATATGTGGTCCCGTCGCCCCGTCTCACGAACTTGCGGCAAGGGCTAAGAATGCCCGGCCGCGCCGCGTGGAAAACTTGCGGGTATCCTCCAGATCAACCCGACTTCACATCACTCGCGGGTACCCCTCGGGGCTGACCCGATGTCATCATGGTTCTGTGGTAAGTCAAAGTAACCGTGTGTCCAAAACAGCAAGGGGGAAACCCAAGGAATCACCCTCGATGGACTCCCACTCGATGTAACCATCAAGGTGGACTTGGAGGAATCACCCTCGATGGTCCACACTTGAGGGGTTGCACGACAGAGTCGTTATCGGGAGTGGTGAAGGAGGAATCACCCTCGATGACCATGACCGAGTAGCTACACTACAGGGTTAACATCAGAAGTGCTGACGAGGTACCACCCTCAGCACTCGATAATAACTCTACAGAATCATACAACTAAGGGGGGTGATGTGCGGTGTCGAGGCCTGGACGTCGATCACGTTGATCGAGTCATCGAACATAAAGCGGGGCAACTAGGACAAGGCAAAGGCAGACTTCGGATACACAAAGGATCCATCGGGAACAACTTATAAAATAAGTCATACAATTTTCAGCATGGAAAAGATGGGGATGTGGCCAACGGGCTCAGCAACAATTCATCAAGATTTCCATAAACATGGATTTCCACAATTAAGTAGCATTGGACACACCAAAGTATATAATGATGTATGTTCGAGGAGAACATCCACAATTAAACATTGAACGAAAGTGCACCTGGAAACATGGACCGAGTAGGACGATCAATGTTAGAATGGTGATTCAATAACCAAAAGACTTAGAATGAAACTATCGACCATTCACTTCAAAGGAATAGGGTTGCTAGAAGTTTTGAATTCACACATCATAGTTCACTTGTCGGTATTCCGGTTAAAAACAACACGGGGACCAAGAAATGAACGGAGATGGCGAGAAGTATTACTATATCAAGAATTCTTAAGAGGTGGTGCAATTCTCACAACATCCTTGACATAAAAGATGGTAATACTCCATGGTAGAACATATTATAAGCTGGATAGCAAGGAGCTCCATAACATGAACAAGTTTGTGTTGGAGGGAAGGCAATAAGGTTGTCGATGATAACACCAATCATCAAGGGACGAGGATGGTATTTCTCATCATGATTTTGATGCACAAATTGGAAGAAGTCACATTGTTGATGATGATCATGACACATTTTGTCGAGAGGTTTCACGAAGATGTAATCGATCGGCGATGACATCCAACAAAGGAATGGTGAAGCAAAAGGTTATTGGAACCACATCTAAGATACAATTTTAGAATCAGAGTTGCCTTTCTAGACAAATAATATGGTGTGAAAGCTCGACGTAAGCTCAGTGTACTGTTTGAATTTTGTTCTGGGGATGAAGGACATAGATCGCATGGTCAAGCTTCAGCATGATGATGATGATTCCGACAATCGACTGGGAATGACATGATCGAGTACAAACTCGTCAGTAATGAAGATTACCAAGAGTTGTTGAATCACAGTGCGGACTCGATTTAGTTATCGGTTTCCTCGAGTGACTAACAACTCAGAACCCAGGAAAAATTGGAATCGGTGAGAAATAATACTTGAAGAAGAACTCATAAGAAGTTATGTAGTCCCGTGATATTCTCGAGATACCAGAGGGTAATACTCAAAGATAGATCAAGATAGAGGTTGGGCAGGCAATTGTTATGCAGAAGACCAGTGCTTTAACTTGCCCAAGAAAAGGAATCAAAGAATATCAATATGGCCGGAAACACGATTGCAAAAGACCAAATCCCAGATATAAGATGAACTTATACTAAGGGAATAATTAATTTAAGAGAAGCTCCCATGATAAGATCTACATCGTGTCCATGGGCATGAACGCAAAGTTCAAGGTCGACTCCCACTTCTCCAATGCATGACCATTCATTCACTGCTCTTATTAAAAATGATTTGAGTGTGAAAACCTACCTGGTGAATTACCAGAGGAGTGTGATCCGTGAAAACTTTTCGGGTTCACACAGATTAAGGAAGGCATAGGTTCAACCCATCAGGGTATCTTAGGAACATATACCACAAGCTTCAAGAGTAAATGTCACCAGCTCAAAAGCAGAGCATGGTTGGCCAAATCAGAGAATAGGATTTACCAATGGCATTATGTATCAGGGAAAGAACTTCCCGAGGTTTTTGTATACGAAGGACACTGTCGGATGATAATTCAGCAAAGGATCTGACGGTCCATAACGGAGCTGATGTGAGCAACGGTACACAACCAGAGGAAGAAACAATGCAAAGGCATTGGATTATAGAAACAACTAACTAATTCAAATCTCAAAAGCAAAGGAATTATGACTTCCAATTCAAGGGATCAGAAGCAAACGCTCTGATTAAGGATGGATAAGTTGAGTAGGCTTAGGGGTACAATAGATGGCAATTTGATTGGTCGAGATCCAGCTCAAGTTTAAAATGGCGTCTGAGCCGGAAGGATGAATTCTAGGATCTGATTGAGGATTGCGAGCATTCGCAACATATTGGATCAAAGACTCAAAATGACGTTGACAAAGGATGCTCGTGAATATTGCTAGACATATGGAAAGTAACCATAATGCAAACAGACAAGGATTTGCAGAGCATTAGTTGGCACTAGATTATCAAAAGTTCGGATAGTATTTCAAAGTATCTTGTGGATCACATTATCAACTAGGAATGAATAAATCCTCGATAAGCGTGGGGATTTATTCATAGATGTTATTCAAGCGGAAATGGAGCTGCAAGGCAGCAGGCACAATTGATCTCGGGATATTGGAATGTTTCACGGAATCTTGTAATAACAAGAGCAATGAGAATGAATGTATGAATGGCGAGTGTATGAAGTTATCCATAGGGAATTATCGGTGGTAGAGAATTGCAATGGCGATGGGCACAAGGTCTCGGGAAACATCGAAGAGTATCGTCGTAATCTTGTGGTGCTCCAAGCGATCATCTGGAATGTGGGGCTCCCGGGAGGAAGTGGTTACGAGAACCTAGAGTTAGAGTTAGTAAGATCCTTTAACCCGAATAGAAGAGAGATCAGAGTCCCAGAGTAAGGACGAGGAATAAAAGATCCTAATACCACCCATTAGTGATGTGGGCCCGTAAGCCACACAACAATGTTAGTAGAAGTTTTCCAAAGACTAGACTCAACTTCGGCCAAGGAGTTGGAAAGGGGGCTACCTACAGGCAGTCGGCTCTGATACCAACTTCTGACGCCCCCAATTCAATCGTACACTAATCATACACGCAAATCTGTACGATCAAGATCAGGGACTCACTGGAAGATATCAGAACATAACTCTAGACACAAATTAAAATAATACAGGCTTTATATTACAAGCCAAGGGCCTCGAGGGCTCGAATACACAAGAGTCAGCGGAAGCAACAATATCTGAGTACAGACATAAGTTAGACAAGTTTGCCTTAAGAAGGCTAGCACAAAAGCAACATCGATCGAAAAGGCAAGGCCTCCTGCCTGGGAGCCTCCTAACTACTTGTCGTCGGCGGTCTCCACGTAGAGTAGGCTCCGTTGGGGTAGTAGTAGTCGGCGGCGGTAGCATCTAGCTCCTGGGCTCCACCATCTGGTTGCAGCATCCAAGAAGAATGGAAAGAGGTGGAAAAAGGGGAGCAAAGCAACCGTGAGTACTCATCCAAAGTACTCGCAAGCAAGGACCTACACTACATATGAATCGGTATCAATGAAAAGGGTAGTATCTGTGGACTGAACTGCAGAATGGCAGAATAGAAGGGGAAGGCCTGGCCTATCAAAGACTAGCATCTTCAAGCATCTTGCAGCATATAGAAGAGTACAGAATAGCATATTATATTTAACAAGTATGTTGTAACATTAGCGCCCAGAGATCCTTTCTCGACTCCCTGCGAGAAAGCAATCCCGGAGCCACATATTCATAACATGCCTCAACATTCAGTATCCAGTTCTAGTTGTATCGATCGGGATACAACTCCGAGCGTCTGTTACCGTGGACCCGGCTATTCGAATAGATCAATCTTCCCTGCAGGGGTGCACAAACTTACCCAATACGCTCGATCAACTCCGGTCGGACACACCATCAGGTCATGACCGGCCTCGGCCGATCAACACGTCGTAGTCCTACCTAGGCTCAACAGAGAGGTCACACGCCGGTCTACATCCTAAATGCGAAGGGGTCATGGGCCAATTGTCCTTTGCAATCCTGCGCGTTGCGAGGACGGCCGGGATCAGTCCTGGCTACCTCCTTATAAAAGGCAGGTGCTTACGCGGACCACCCGGGCGTGTGCCGCTCAACTGTGGCGTCTGAAGAGCTTTCGGGAGAAACGTACGATGCAGAGTGCCCATACTTATTCCCACGTGGTGGTTAGTGAGAAAAGGCAAGAGGCCTACTCGGATCAAATATCCAAATCGTTAGTGTCTTGGGAGCGTGCGGTAACGATCAATGATCCACGATATGTGGTCCCGTCGCCCCGTCTCACGGACTTGCGGCAAGGGCTAAGAATGCCGGGCCGCGCCGCGTGGAAAACTTGCGGGTATCCTCCAGATCAACCCGACTTCACATCACTCACGGGTACCCCTCGGGGCCGACCCGATGTCATCATGGTTCTGTGGTAAGTCAAAGTAACCCTGTGTCCAAAACAGCAAGGGGGAAACCCAAGGAATCACCCTCGATGGACTCCCACTCGATGTAACCATCAAGATGGACTTGGAGGAATCACCCTCGATGGTCCACACTTGAGGGGTTGCATGACAGAGTCGTTATCGGGAGTGGTGAAGGAGGAATCACCCTCGATGACCATGATCGAATAGCTACACTACAGGGTTAACATCAGAAGTGCTGACGAGGTATCACCCTCGGCACTCGATAATAACTCTACAGAGTCGTACAACTAAGTGGAGGTGATGTGCGGTGCCGAGGCCTGGACGTCGATCACGTTGATCGAGTCATCGAACAAAAAGCAGGGCAACTAGGACACGGTGGGGGTCACTGATGGATCTCTAACCAACCTATACTAAGCAGTTTATAATAAGCAGATAAGGTATGAAAGCAGGTAACAAAAACTGGCTATGCATGAGAGTAGGATCATACAAAAAAAGGAGTAGCAGTTCTAATGCAAGCATAAGAGAGAAGGGAATGGGTGATATCGGAATGATCAATGGGGGTTTGCTTGCCTGGAAGCTCTGTTGAGAAGGAAAGGGTCGTCGTCGACGTAGTTGATCATAGTGGCATCGGCAGTGATCTCGGGGTCTACCAGAGAGAAGAGCGGGAAGAAACAATAAATATAATGCAAACAAAGCATCACAAAGCATAACATGGCAAAATGCGGCACTAGGGGTGATCTAACGCAGTGCTAGGTGATACAGACGAAGAGGGAAAACATCCGGGAATGTTTTCCCAGTGCTTGGGATTTTTCGGACATATGAATTGGAAGGGACGGATCCATGTTCGCTATGCTAGAGGCATGTGGCAAATGAACGGATGGCATATGCAGTTTGTCATATTTTTCTGAACAACTTTCATATATAAATTATTTTCATACGAGTTACGGATTATTTTCTATTCATTTTTAAAGTTTTATTTATATTTTTTGGAATTTCTAGATTTAATAATAATTCGAGTTGACTAAGTCAATTTGACTGGTCAAAAGGGAGAGGGTATGGCCCACATGTCATAGGTTGTACCTAAACAAATAAATAAAACTAACCTAATTAAATGGGACCCACATGTCATAGGGTAGCAACTAAATTAACTAGCACTAATTAGTCCCTAAACTAATCTACACAGGGCCGGCCACACATCCAACCACGGGTGTGTTGCCATGGCCAACACACATGGGCGCAAAATCACGGCGGCCATGACCATTAGCAGTAGTAGCAAGCAACAGCGTAGTAGTAGGAGTAAGCAACAGTAGAGGAGCACCTACGCAAGAGTAGCGAGTAACAACAATGGAAGAGCAGCATCAGCGCAGCGCAGCAAGCAGGTACAGGCAGCGGGCGACAGCAGTAGCCCACGGGAGCAGCAGGCAGAGTAGCGCAGCAGCGAGCGGGGGCGCGCGGGCCTGCGCGAGCGCGAAGGGGCGAGCAGGTCGAGTGCGGAGCAGCAGCGGGCGCGGGGTATCGGCTGTAGCAGCAGACCCCAGCGATGGCGGCAGCAACGACAGAAGGCGGGGGGCACGGCCGTGGCGCGCACGTGCATGCTCACCGGCGATGGAGACGGCACGGGAGTGAGCTCCGAGCGGCCAAACGGAGCGGCGCGAGCTCCTATGGAACCAGCACGGGGCGCCGCATCGATCCACGCAACGGGTGTGAGCTGAGGCCGACCAAAATGACGACTATGACGAGCTGATGCGGCGGCCGGAGCGGATCTCGTGGAAGGGCGGCAAGAGAACGAGAATGACATCTAGAGGAAAGGGGGATCGAGGCGGAGCTCACTGTGATGCTTAGGGAAGGCTCGGGGTTATCGGAGGCGCGCGGATCGACGCATCGAACGGCGGTGACCGGAGGTTGAAGATGGGTCGATGCCATCGTTGCAGGGCTCCCCTGCATCGTGTCGGTGTAGCAGGAGACGTAGACCATGGATGCGGTTCTTCTGGACACGAAGATGCGGCGAACGATGGCCGATGGTCGCGTGTATGGCGACGGCACAACGATGGCGGCGTCGGACTTGTGTGGGGGAGGAGGAGAACGATGCGGGGAAGGGGAATGGACGTGCTAGGGTTCTCCAGGGGGGTCGGGGTGGGCTATATCTAGTACGGGGAGGCAGCGGATGGCCGGCACATGGAGGATCCACGGCGTGGACGCGGCGCGAGCGGCCACCGAGCTCCGTGTGAGCAGTAGGAAGGAGAAGGCGGCCTGGTAGGCTGGGCTGTACTGTAGATGCTTAGAGCCCAGGCACACAGTAACTTTCTTTCTTTCTTTTTATCCTTTTCTGTTTTATATTCTTTCTTGTTTTGTATTTTAATTTAGCACCAAATGAGTTTTGTTATAAATGGAACTTAGCACATAATTCATGCACAAAGTTTAGGGACCACCCACAAGTTTTCAGATTATTTTGAAAGGCTTAAATATATATTTATTTTGAAAAGGCCAAAATAATGGTTGTTGGACCATTTATTAATTTCCTAGGAATTTATCGGTGAGTCAAATGATGTTGGTTTCTACATGATAATCCTTAGTGAATATTTGCAACCTAACCAACATTTTGGTTTTATTGAAAGAATAAAAATAATTTGACTTGTATTTTAAAATTTGAATTTTGATCAAGTGACAATTGGATTAGCAAAGAGGTGATGACATGGCACCATTAGGGGGAGATTATTGTAGCATCATTATCGGGGTGTTACAAATCTCCTCCACTGCAAGAAATCTCGTCCCGAGATTTAAGAGGTGGAGTAAGCGAAAAAGATTTGGTTACGAAATTCTATCGAGTCTTCTTGTTCTTGTCGCTCTCATCGAAGAGGGTGATTCTTCTCGTTGATGTCTTCATCTCTCTACTTCAGTTCATTATGATGAAGCTGTCATACTTTCTTCGGGAACTCCAGCGTACTTACAAAAAGGATAAGGGGTAACTTCGGGAGAACGGACCTCTATGAGGTTGCTGTCTGGTAGATAACTCAGGGAAGGTGGCCGAAAGTATCTCTCAAGTTGAAATTTAAGAAAATATCGAGAGCAAAGTAAGAAGGTACCATGAGAAGTTTCGAACGGACAGGCAACCGTTTGATGCCTAATCAGAAGGTGAAAGGGGTTCAGAGCAACGAAAATAAATATTGCGTTTGATACTAGAGTAGATCATCTCTAGGAAGGTGGCTCGTGATCTACATACGAAGCCAAGTGTGAGGAATAACTTTGGAAACAGGGATGTACAGGAGAGTCGGGTTTGGATCATGTGGAACAGTGGGTTATGGGCCCACCATGTGGGTTAAAAGAAGGAAGGGCGCTGACATCTTGCACGGTCAGGGTAGCAAGGCATGTCAGAGGATAGCCGGTCAATTATGTTGGCAACAATGTCGGTACCAAGGGCGGGGGACGAAGAGAACAATTTTCCTGCTCATTGAAACGAGGTGGACCAATAGGCAAAGTTCTCGTCCATCGGTGGTTACTGGAATGTCATCAACAATAGTAACAGGGTTACACTATACAGGATGGTACACCGAGGTGTTTACATAAGCAGGGAAATATTACTGCTTATATCATGTAGATCACAAGAAAGGTTAACCAAAACATTGGAAGGGAAAATGTGATTATTACATTAATCAGACCAATGGAAAGGAAAATGTGTTTATACTCAACTATTAGAGTGTATCTTTCCCAAGGAAAGGTAGAGCAAGATATTAATGATAGGGCTCCAAGTATGTAGCCATTTAGACGAAGGGGTAAGGATTCTATGAGGTTTACCCATACAACGGTGTTGGGATAATTGATCAAGAAAATTTAGCATTCTTCTTCAAAGTCCTTGCTGAGGTTTGAGTACCACAGTCATGCTTCGGGATAACATTGACATGGTCATCAGGCAAAGGCAAACTTTTGATACACAAAGGATCCATCAGGAACAACTTATAAAATAAGTCATACAATTTTCAGCATGGAAAAGATGGGGATGTGGCCAACGGGCTCAGCAACAATTCATCGAGATTTCCATAAACTTGGATTTCCATAATTAAGTAGCATTGGACACACCAAAGTATATAATGATGTATGTTCGAGGAGAACATCCACAATTAAACATTGAACGAAAGTGCACCTGGAAACATGGACCGAGTAGCATGATCAATGTTAAAATGGTGATTCAATAACCAAAAGACTTAGAATGAAACTATCGACCATTCACTTCAAAGGAATAGGGTTGCTAGAAGTTTTGAATTCACACATCATAGTTCACTTGTCGGTATTCCGGTTAGAAACAACACGGGGACCAAGAAATGAACGGAGATGGCGAGAAGTATTACTATATCAAGAATTCTTAAGAGGTGGAGCAATTCTTACAACATCCTTGACATAAAAGATGGTAATACTCCAAGGTAGAACATAATATAAGCTGGATAGCAAGGAGCTCCATAACATGAACAAGTTTGTGTTGGAGGGAAGGCAATAAGGTTGTCGATGATAACACCAATCATCAAGGGGCGAGGATGGTATTTCTCATCATGATTTTGATGCACAAATTGGAAGAAGTCACATTGTTGATGATGATCATGACACATTTTGTCGAGAGGTTTCACGAAGATGTAATCGATCGGCGATGACATCCAACAAAGGAATGGTGAAGCAAAAGGTTATTGGAACCACATCTAAGATACAATTTTAGAATCAGAGTTGCCTTTCTAGACAAATAATATGGTGTGAAAGCTCGACGTAAGCTCAGTGTACTATTTGAATTTTGTTCTGGGGATGAAGGACATAGATCGCATGGTCAAGCTTTAGCATGACAATGATGATTCAGACAGTCGACTGGGAATGACATGATCGAGTACAAACTCGTCAGTAATGAAGATTACCAAGAGTTGTTGAATCGCAGTGCAGACTCGATTTAGTTATCAGTTTTCTCGAGTGACTAACAACTCAGAACCCAAGAAAAATTGGAATCGGTGAGAAATAATACTTGAAGAAGAACTCATAAGAAGTTATGTAGTCCCGTGATATTCTCGAGATACCAGAGGGTAATACTCAAAGATAGATCAAGATAGAGGTTGGGCAGGCAACTGTTCTGCAGAAGACCAGTGCTTTAACTTGCCCAAGAAAAGGAATCAAAGAATATCAATATGACCAGAAACATGATTGCAAAAGACCAAATCCCAGATATAAGATGAACTTATACCAAGGGAATAATTAATTTAAGAGAAGCTCCCATGATAATATCTACATCGTGTCCATGGGCATGAAGAAAAAGTTCAAGGTCGACTCCCACTTCTCCAATGCATGACCATTCATTCACTGCTCTTATTAAAAATGATTTGAGTGTGAAAACCTACCTGGTGAATTACCAGAGGAGTGTGACCCGTGAAAACTTTTCGGGTTCACACAGATTAAGGAAGGCATAGGTTCAACCCATCAGGGTATCTTAGGAACATATACCACAAGCTTCAAGAGTAAATGTCACCAGCTCGAAAGTAGAGCATGGTTGGCCAAATCAGAGAATAGGATTTACCAATGGCATTATGTATCAGGGAAAGAACTTCTCAAGGTTTTTGTATACGAAGGACACTGTCGGATGATAATTCAGCAAAGGATCTGACGGTCCATAACAGAGCTGATGTGAGCATCAGTACACAACCAGAGGAAGAAACAATGCAAAGGCATTGGATTATAGAAACAACTGACTAATTCAAATCTCAAAAGCAAAGGAATTATGACTTCCAATTCAAGGGATCAGAAGCAAACACTCTGATTAAGGATGGATAAGTTGAGTAGGCTTAGGGGTACAATCGATGGCAATTTGATTGGTCGAGATCCAGCTCAAGTTTAAAATGGCGTCTGAGCCAGAAGAATGAATTCTAGGATCTGATAGAGGATTGCGAGAATTCGCAACATATTGGATCAAAGACTCAAAATGACGTTGACAAAGGATGCTCGTGAATATTGCTAGACATATGGAAAGTAACCATAATGCAAACAGACAAGGATTTGCAGAGCATTAGTTGGCACTGGATTATCAAAATTTCGGATAGTATTTCAAAGTATCTTGTGGATCACATTATCAACTAGGAATGAATAAATCCTTGATAAGCGTGGGGATTTATTCGTAGATGTTATTCAAGCGGAAATGGAGCTGCAAGGCAGCAGGCACAATTGATCTCGGGATATTGGAATGTTTCAGGGAATCTTGTAATAACAAGAGCAATGAGAATGAATGTATGAATGGCGAGTGTATGAAGTTATCCATAGGGAATTATTGGTGGTTGAGAATTGCAATGGCGATGGGCACAAGGTCTCGGGAAACATCGAAGAGTATCTTCGTAATCTTATGGTGCACCAAGCGATCATCTGGAATGTGGGGCTCCCGGGAGGAAGTGGTTACGAGAACCTAGAGTTAGAGTTAGTAAGATCCTTTAACCCGAATAGAAGAGAGATCAGAGTCCCAGAGTAAGGACGAGGAATAAAAGATCCTAATACCACCCATTAGTGATGTGGGCCCGTAAGCCACACAACAATGTTAGTAGAAGTTTTCCAAAGACTAGACTCAACTTCGGCCAAGGAGTTGGAAAGGGGGCTACCTACAGGCGGTCGGCTCTGATACCAACTTGTGACGCCCCCAATTCAATCGTACACTAATCATACACGCAAATCTGTATGATCAAGATCAGGGACTCACTGGAAGATATCACAACATAACTCTAGACACAAATTAAAATAATACAAGCTTTATATTACAAGCCAAGGGCCTCGAGGGATCGAATACATAAGCTTGAATACACAAGAGTCAGCGGAAGAAACAATATCTGAGTATAGACATAAGTTAGACAAGTTTGCCTTAAGAAGGCTAGCACAAAAGCAACATCGATCGAAAAGGCAAGGCCTCCTGCCTGGGAGCCTCCTAACTACTTGTCGTCGACGGTCTCCACGTAGAAGTAGGCTCTGTTGGGGTAGTAGTAGTCGGCGGCGGTAGCATCTAGCTCCTGGGCTCCACCATCTGGTTGCAACATCCGAGAAGAATGGAAAGAGGTGGAAAAAGGGGAGCAAAGCAACCGTGAGTACTCATCCAAAGTACTCGCAAGCAAGGATCTACACTACATATGCATTGGTATCAATGAAAAGGGTAGTATCTGTGGACTGAACTGCAGAATGCCAGAATAGAAGGGGAAGGCCTGGCCTATCGAAGACTAGCATCTTCAACCATCTTGCAGCATATAGAAGAGTACATAATAGCATATTATATTTAATAAGTATGTTGTAACATTAGCGCCCAGAGATCCTTTCTCGACTCCCTGCGAGAAAGCAATCCCGGAGCCACATATTCATAACATGCCTCAGCATTCAGTATGCAGTTCTAGTTGTATCGATCGGGATACAACTCCGAGCGTCCGTTACCATGGACCCGGCTATTCGAATAGATCAATCTTCCCTGCAGGGGTGCACAAACTTACCCAACACGCTCGATCAACTCCGGCTGGACACACCATCAGGTCATGACCGACCTCGGCCGATCAACACGCCGTAGTCCTCCCTAGACTCAACAGAGAGGTCACACACCGGTCTACATCCTAAATGCGAAGGGGTCATGGGCCAATCATCCTTTGCAATCATGCGCATTGTGAGGACGACCGGGATCAGTCCTGGCTACCTCCTTATAAAAGGAAGGTGCTTACGCGGACCACCCGAGCGCGTGACGCTCAACTGTGGCGTCTGAAGAGCTTTCGGGGGAAACGTACGACGCAGAGTGCCCATACTTATTCCCACGTGGTGGTTAGTGCGAAAAGGCCAGAGGCCTACTCGGATCAAATATCCAAATCGTTAGTGTCTTGGGAGCGTGCGGTAACGATCAATGATCCATGATATGTGGTCCCGTCGCCCCGTCTCACGGACTTGCGGCAAGGGCTAAGAATGCCGGGCCGCGCCGCGTGGAAAACTTGCGGGTATCCTCCAGATCAACCCGACTCCACATCACTCGCGGGTACCCCTCGAGGCCGACCCGATGTCATCATGATTCTGTGGTAAGTCAAAGTAACAGTGTGTCCAAAACAGCAAGGGGGAAACCCGAGGAATCATCCTCGATGGACTCCCACTCGATGTAACCATCAAGATGGACGTGGAGGAATCACCCTCGATGGTCCACACTTGAGGGGTTGCATGACAGAGTCGTTATCGGGAGTGTTGAAGGAGGAATCACCCTCGATGACCACGACTGAATAGCTACACTACAGGGTTAACATCAGAAGTGCTAACGAGGTATCACCCTCGACACTCGATAATAACTCTGCAGAGTCATACAACTAAGGGGAGGTGATGTGCGGTGCCGAGGCCTGGACGTTGATCACGTTGATCGAGTCATCGAACATAAAGCAGGGCAACTGGGACAAGGTGGGGGTCACTGATGGATCTCTAACCAACCTATACTAAGCAGTTTAGAATAAGCAGATAAGGTATGAAAGCAGGTAACAAAAACAGGCTATGCATCAGAGTAGGATCATACAAAAAAAAGGAGTAGCAGTTCTAATGCAAGCATAAGAGAGAAGGGAATGGGCGATATCAGAATGATCAATGGGGGGTTTGCTTGCCTGGAAGCTCTGTTGAGAAGGAAGGGTCGTCGTTGACGTAGTCGACCACAGTGGCATCAGCAGCGATCTCTGGGTCTACCGGAGAGAAGAGGGGGAAGAAACAATAAATATAATGCAAACAAAGCATCACAAAGCATAACATGGCAAAACGCAGCACTAGGGTTGATCTAACACAGTGCTAGGTGATACAGACGAAGAGGGAAAACATCCGGGAATGTTTTCCCAGTGCTTGGGATTTTTCGGACAGATGAATCGGAAGGGACGGATCCATGTTCGCTACGCTAGAGGCATGTGGCAGACGAACGGATGGCATATGCGGATTCGTCATATTTTTCTGAACAACTTTCATATATAAATTATTTTCATACGAGTTACGGATTATTTTCTATTCATTTTTAAAGTTTTAGTTATATTTTCTGGAATTTCTAGATTTAATAATAATTCGAGTTGACTAAGTCAATTTGACTGGTCAAAAGGGAGAGGGTATGGCCCACATGTCATAGGTTGTACCTAAACAAATAAATAAAACTAACCTAATTAAATGGGACCCACATGTCATAGGGTAGCAACTAAATTAACTAGCACTAATTAGTCCCTAAACTAATCTACACAGGGCCGGCCACACATCCAACCACGGGTGTGTTGCCATGGCCAACACGCATGGCCGCAAAATCACGGCGACCATGACCATTAGCAGTAGTAGCAAGCAACAGCGTAGTAGCAGGAGTAAGCAGCAGTAGAGGAGCAACGGCGCAAGAGTAGCGAGCAACACCAATGGAAGAGCAGCATCAGCGCAGCGCAGCAAGCAGGTACAGGCAGCGAGCGACAGCAGTGCGCACGGGAGCAGCAGGCAGAGCAGCGCAGCAGCGAGCGGGGGCGCGCGGGCCTGCTCGAGCGCGAGCGCGGAGGGGCGAGCAGGCCGAGCGCGGAGCAGCAGCTGGCGCGGGGTATCGGTGGCAGCAGCAAACCCTAGCGGTGGCGGCAGCAACGATAGAAGGCGGGGGGCGCGGCTGTGGCGCGCACGTGCGTGCTCGCCGGCGACGAAGACGGCGCGGGAGTGAGCTCCGGGCGGCCAAACGGAGCGGCGCGAGCTCCTACGAAACCAGCGCGAGGCGCCGCATCGATCCACGCAACGGGTGCGAGCTGAGGCCGATCAAAACAACGAGTACGACGAGCTGATGCGGCGTCTGGAGCGGATCTCGTGGAATGGCGGCAAGAGAACAAGAACAACTCCTAGAGGAAAGGGGAATCAAGGCGGAGCTCACTATGATGCTTGGGGAAGGCTCGGGGTTATCGGAGGTGCGCGGATCGACGCGTCGAACGGCGGCGACCGGAGGTTGAAGATGGGTCGATCCCATCATTGCAGGGCTCCCCGGCGTCGTGTCGTTGTGGCAGGAGACGTAGACCACAGATGCGGTTCTTCTGGACACGGAGATGCGGCAAACGATGGCCGATGGTCGCGTGTATGGCGACGGCACGACGATGGTAGTGTCGGACTTGTGTGGGGGAGGAGGAGAACAATGCGGGGAAGGGGAATGGACGTGCTAGGGTTCTCCGGGGGGGTCGGGGTGGGCTATATCCAGTATGGGGAGGCAGCGGATGGCCGACACGTGGAGGATCCACGATGTGGACACGGCGCGAACGGCCACCGAGCTCCCTGTGCGCAGTAGGAAGGAGAAGGCGGCCTGGTGGGCTGGGCTGTACTATAGATGCTTAGAGCCCAGGCACACAGTAACTTTCTTTCTTTCTTTTTATCCTTTTCTGTTTTATATTCTTTCTTGTTTTGTATTTTAATTTAGCACCAAATGAGTTTTGTTATAAATGGAACTTAGCACAAAGTTTAGGGACCACCCACAAGTTTTCAGATTATTTTGAAAGGATTAAATATTTGTTTATTTTGTAAAGGCCAAAATAATGGTTGTTGGACCATTTATTAATTTCCTAGGAATTTATCGGTGAGTCAAATGATGTTGGTTTCTACATGATAATCCTTTGTGAATATTTGCAACCTAACCAAAATTTTGGTTTAATTGAAAGAAGAAAAATAATTTGACTTGTATTTTAAAATTTGAATTTTGATCAAGTGACAAATGGATTAGCAAAGAGGTGATGACATGGCACCATTAGGGGGAGATTACTTTAGCATCATTATCGGGGTGTTACAAGAAGGTTTGAACTCTGGGCGTGTGCGAAGATCTCAACCAGCTAAAGTCTCAACCTCACCACCCCGCAGCCTAGCCTCACCGAGTTCGCGCGAGCAAGGAAGAAGATGAACACAACAGTTTACCCAGGTTCGGGCCACCTTGCGGTGTAAAACCCTACTCCTGCTTTGTGGTGGATTGGCCTCACGAGGAGGCTGAGGATGAACTAGTACAGTGGACGAGCAGCATCGCGAGGGCTCAAGTGGTGTGGGTGGAATGGTCCAGGGTCCGATCCGGGATCCCCTCTATGGTGGTGGCTAGCCTATACTTATAGTGGCCTTGGTCCTCTTCCCTCAAAACTTAGACGGGAAGGGATCCCACAACGACCAATTTGAAAGGGGACAAGAAGTACATCTAATCCTGACGAAAGGTAGTCTTCGCCTGCAAAGCTTCTGGTCGTGACACAGAGGTGGGCTCGGCGATGACATCCGTCCTGCCGAGCTCGTGGTCTTGGTCTTATTGCACCAGAATGGAAAACTTTGGGGGATTCCTTGGGAACCCGCGTTTGTCCTTCATCCCTTAGCACCGAAGAGGAAACTGTCCCCTCTGTGCCCGCTGGTGCCCGCCTGGCCTTGGTCGTCACGGCTCATGTCATCACAGCCTTGTGAGGCTGGGTACCTGCATAGAAGTCTCCGCCCCTCGGGAGGCAGCCTGGGGAGGCCGCTCCTCTGTAGGTCTTGGTGTCAATCACCTCACGAGGCTAGGGCCCTCGGGAGGGTCTTGCCTTGGAGTTGTTGCAGTCGGGCCATACAGGGTCATCGATGGGCCCACACGCTGGGCCGCAGGCAGGCAGATCTAGGTACCCCCGATCCCAGAACATCGACAGTAGCCCCCGGGCCCAAGGCGAGCTCGGCCTGGCTTTGAGGTGAAGGCGATGAGCGAAGGGCGAAACGCCGCGGGCCCCCAATCGCCCACGTGCCAGGCTCGACGTGTGGCGCATGATGGGACGCGGACGCCTCCGCTTCCCCATGTCGCCTCGGCAATTGCCCCGATTGATGAAAGTCTTGGACGTGCATGCTGCGAGACCATCATTGCGCGAAGGTGGAGGGACGCCGGTTGGCCCACGATCGCCTACAAGAGGGCGAGGGGGCAGTGCCCCATCCCATCTTTGTCTTCTCGCTCTCTCTTCCCCTACCTCTGCGCCACCATCTTGCCGAAGCAACCATGGTGCCATTGAGGAGATTCACGGCCGAAGAGAAGGGCAAGGCCCCCAAGGAGGGGTCAGAGGCGCCGCCGCTCAAGAGGGGGCGCGGCCGCCCTCGCAAGTCCACCGCGACACTGGCGACGGTTTCCCAGGCACGCGAGCGCACCCCCACGGGGGTCCGCATTGCCTCTGGCGGTCGTGGGAAAGGTCCCTCCTACGAAAACAGCCGCGGAAGCCGTGGCGACCGCGGTCAGGGTGGAAGGCCCTCGGCGGCCGTCCGGCCACCGCGCCCATGATCCCACACGGCCGACACGACTCAAGAGTTTGTTGTGTGGGTAGAAAGGCCGGAGGGCACCTGGCTCCAGCTTCCGCGCTTCTTCGCGGGGGCGCTGCCGGCCGGAGGACCTGCTGGCCTATGGCTACAGGCCGACAGCTGCTGCAACAAGGCCTCGTGGGTGGAGGTTGAGGTCACCCCCGCAGGCAACATGTTCCTGAACCGCGGGTGGCAGACATTCTCTCGTGCCCGTGCCCGCGGCCTGCATGGGAGACGTACCCTCCACCTTAGGTATGACAGGGCGGCGACGCTCTTCGTCAGGGTCTTCGGGGAAGACAGCAGGCGCTTGGGGTGCTGCCCCGAGGGCGATGGCAGCGACAGCGACCATCCCTCTGATGACGATAACCATCGCGGCGGTAGCGTCCTCCGCAGTGAACTTGCCATTGGCGACGGCCGCAACACCTCCGGAAGCAGCGACGCCTCCTCCAAGGAGAGCTCGAGCGACGATGACTACGATGAGCCGCCACGTCGCCGCGCCCGGACCAAGGAGGAGGCTGGGCCGCCGCGCCACCGTGCTCCTGCCCAGGAGGACGCCGAGCCGCCACATCGCCATGCCCCCATCAAGGAGGAGGAGGAGTCCGACTGAGTGTGCGTGGCGTCGGAGCGAGGCCTCAGGAGCAGCGGTCCTCGGGAGGTCGCTTCTTTGTTTATTTTTGTTTCCTGCATTAAGAACCGTGAAGAGCCCCCTGGGGGCGTGTAATGAAACGTGGTGCTTGCGCCTTTATGTCAGTGTTTCCCGTTCATGTTCTAGTACTTATATTGCTACCAATTGAAAGTTCCTGCCTGGCGCAATTAGAATAACTTAGCTTGGTGCGCTCGTGACCCTTGGAGGGTTGCTACATTGCGGGGCGCATTCCTCCGGAGCCTTGATCCTAGGTATGCCCTTGGGGTCCCGAGGAGGCTCCCTCCTTATGGACCAGGTCGCTCCGGGGCCTCGAGGGGCTCACGGCTCGCAAGGTCCCTGGGGGGCTTGCGAGATTACAGGGCCTTCGGAGATGCGAAGAGCACTTGACGTGGGGTTCCTCAATAATGAGCCAGACCACGATCGCTTTTTCTCCAGCCACCCTTCCTTGGCGCCCGTCTTGCGTCCGGAGCCCACGAGCGAGGGGCGATTATCGCTGGTATGCCGGGTCGCGATGCCCAACAAGGCCAGGAGATAAGCGCTCCTGAGGCCAGGGGCCGAAAGCGGTACTTGCCCGTTGGCTCGCTCGAGAGCGTCGCGCGAGGAAACGGACGCCAAGGCCTTGGCGAGGTGTGCCTGCAGGTGGACCCGCAGGTGTTGTGGCCTGGGGCTAGCCCGAGCGTAACACCGTGCCCAGCCTCCGCTCGCGGGACGTGCGGGAGGGAGCAACGGGCAAGCACCCCTTCCTCCAAAAACGAGATTCAAGGAGAGAAAAACACCGGAAGGAGAAAAAAGGAAAGTCCCACCCCTTTTCAAATAAATATGCGAGAACTTCAAACTTCATTCCAAAAAGCGGCAAGTTGGTTACAAGAGCAAGCAAAAGAGAAAGCCGTGTCCGGCACCTATGCTAGTCTTCCCACCAATGCGGAGCATGGGGCCTCCACTAGGTGTGGGCATAGTCGCTGTAAGACCGTGTCGTCCGCCAGCGCGGATCATGGGGCTTCCACTTGGGCGTGGGTGGGAGCCCCCACGGGGCCGAGGGGTGGCGTACCGGGAGACTCCGGGGTGTGTACTGATATGTCCATTTTGCATCATGCTTTTATATTGATATTTATTGCATTATTGGCTGTTATTACACATTTTGGTACAATACTTATGCCTTTTCTCTCTTATTTTACAAGGTTTACATGAAGAGGGAGAATGCCGGCAGCTGGAATTCTGGACCGGAAAAGAGTAAATCTGAGAGACCTATTCTGCACAACTCCAAAAGTCCTAAAAATTTACGGAGAATTATTTTGGAATATATAAAAAATATTAGGCGAAGAAAATACCAGAGGGGACCCACCAGGAGGCCACAAGCCTGGGGGGGGGCGCCCTACCCCCTGGGGGCGCCCCTGTGGTTTGTGGGCCCCCTGGCAGGCCTCCGGTGCCCATCTTCTGCTATATGGAGGGTTTTGACCTGGAAAAAATCAGAAGGAAGTTTTCGAGACGAAGCGCCGCCGTGTGGAGGCGGAACTTGGGCATAACCAATCTAGGGCTCCGGCGGAGCTGTTCTGCCGGGGAAACTTCCCTCGCGGAGGGGAAATCTAAGCCATCGTCATCACCAACGATCCTCTCATCGAGAGGGGGTCAATCTCCATCAACATCTTCACCAGTACCATCTCCTCTCAAACCCTAGTTCATCTCTTGTATCCGATCTTTGTCTCAAAACCTCAGATTGGTACCTATGGGTTGCTAGTAGTGTTGATTACTCCTTGTAGTTGATGCTAGTTGGTTTATTTGGTTGAAGATCATATGTTCAGATCCTTAATGCTATTTAATACTCCACTGATTATGAATATGAATATGCTTTGTGAGTAGTTACGTTTGTTCCTGAGGACATGGGAGAAGTCTTGTTATAAGTAATCATGTGAATTTGGTATTCGTTCGATATTTTGATGCGATGTATGTTGTCTTTCCTCTAGTGGGGTTATGTGAACATCAACTACATGACACTTCACCATTATTTGGTCCTAGGGGAAGGCATTGGGAAGTAATAAGTAGATGATGGGTTGCTAGAGTGACATAAGCTTAAACCCTAGTTTATGCGTTGCTTCGTAAGGGGCTGATTTGGATCCATATGTTTCATGCTATGGTTAGATTTATCTTAATTCTTCTTTCATAGTTGCGGATGCTTGCGAGAGTGGTTCATCATAAGTGGGAGGCTTGTCCAAGTAAGGACAACACCCAAGCACCGGTCCACCCACATATCAAATTATCAAAGTAACGAACACGAATCATATGAGCA
Source organism: Thinopyrum elongatum (assembly GCA_011799875.1). Classification (NCBI taxonomy): domain Eukaryota; kingdom Viridiplantae; phylum Streptophyta; class Magnoliopsida; order Poales; family Poaceae; genus Thinopyrum; species Thinopyrum elongatum. The sequence goes on along the minus strand of CM022299.1, from coordinate 219,358,422 downwards.
TGATGAAAACTAACTTGACAATAATTCCCATGTGTCCTCGGGAGCGCTTTGCTTTATATAAGAGTTCGTCCAGGCTTGTCCTTTGCTACAAAAAGGATTGGGCCACCTTTCTGCAGCTTTGTTACACTTTTTACTTGTTACCCGTTACGAATTATCTTATCACAAAACTATCTGTTACCGATAATTTCAGTGCTTGCAGAGAATACCTTGCTGAAAACCGCTTGTCATTTCCTTCTGCTCCTCGTTGGGTTCGACACTCTTACTTATCAAAAGGACTATGATAGATCCCCTATACTTGTGGGTCATCAAGAATCTTTTCTAGCGCCATTGCCGGGGAGTGAAGCACCTTTGGTAAGTGGAATTTGGTAAGGAAACATTTATATATTGTGCTGAAATTTACTGTCACTTGTTGCTATGGAGAATAATCCTTTGAGGGGTTTGTTCGGGGTATCTTCACCCCAACCGGAAGAGCAAAGAGTTGCCCCTCAACCTACTGAACCTACTGAAAATATTTATTATGAAATTCCTTCGGGTATGATAAAGAAACTGCTAGCTAATCCTTATGCAGGAGATGGAACATTACATCCTGATATGCATCTAATCTATGTGGATGAAGTTTGTGGATTATTTAAGCTTGCAGGTTTGCCCGAGGATCAATTCAAGAAGAAGGTATTCCCTTTATCTTTTAAGGAGAAGGCATTTACATGGTATAGGCTATGCGATGATATTGGGACTTGGAACTACAACCGATTGAAATTGGAATTTCATCAGAAGTTTTATCCTATGCATCTAGTTCATCGTGATCGGAATTATATTTATAATTTTTGGCCTCGTGAAGGAGAAAGTATCGCTCAAGCTTGGGGTAGGCTTAAGTCAATGTTATATTCATGCCCCAATCATGAGCTCTCAAGAGAAATTATTATTCAGAATTTTTATGCTCGGCTTTCTCGTAATGATTAATCCATGCTCGATACTTCTTGTACTGGTTCTTTTATGAAGAAGACTATTGAATTCAAATGGGATTTATTGGAAAGAATTAAACACAACTCTGAAGATTGGGAACTCGACGAATGTAAGGAGTCAGGTATAAACCTCAAGTTTGATTGTGTTAAATCTTTTATGGATACCGATGCTTTTCGTGAATTTAGCACTAAATATGCACTTGACTCTGAGATAGTAGCTTCTTTCTGTGAATCATTTGCTACCCATGTTCGTCTCCCTAAGGAGAAGTGGTTTAAATATCATCCTCCCATTGAAGTGAAAGTAGTAGAACCAATTAAAGCCGAAGAAGAAACTATTACTTATAATGTTGATCCTATTGTTCCTACTACTTATATTGAGAAACCACCTTTCCCTGTTAGAATAAAGGAACATGCTAAAGCTTCAGCTATGGTTCGTAAGAGTTATACTAGAACACCTACACCCCCTGAACAAATTAAAGTTGAATCTAGTATTGCTATGGTTAAAGATCTCTTGGTCGATAATATTGATGGGCATGTTATTTACTTCTGTGATGAAGCTGCTAGAATTGCTAGGCCCGATGATAAAGATAAACATAGACCTATTGTTGGCATGCCTGTTGTTTCTGTTAAAATAGGAGATCATTGTTATCATGGCTTATGTGATATTGGTGCTAGTGTGAGTGCAATTCCCTTTACTTTATATCAAGAAATTATGAATGATATTGCACCTGCTGAAATAGAAGATAGCGATGTCACTATTAAGCTTGCTAATTGAGATACTATATCACCAATTGGGATTGTTAGAGATGTTGAGGTCTTGTGTGGGAATATAAAATACCCTACTGATTTTCTAGTTCTTGGTTCCCCACAAGATGATTTTTGTCCCATTATTTTTGGTAGACCTTTCTTGAACACTGTTAATGCCAAAATAGATTGTGAAAAAGAAACTGTTACTGTAAGTTTTGGGGATGTGTCTCATGATTTTAATTTCTCTAAATTTCATAGACAACCCCATGATAAAGAATTGCCTAATAAAGATGAAATTATTGGTCTTGCTTCTATTGCTGTGCCTCCTACTGATCCTTTAGAACAATATTTGCTAGACCATGAAAATGATATGTTCATGAATGAAAGAAAGGAATTATATGAAATATTCTTTAACCAAATGCCTGTTTTGAAACACAACTTGCCTGTTGAGATTCTTGGGGATCCTCCTCCACCCAAGGGTGATCCCGTGTTTGAGCTTAAACAACTGCCTGATACCCTGAAATATGCTTATCTTGATGAAAAGAATATATATCCTGTTATTATTAGTGCTAACCTTTCAGAGCATGAAGAAAAGAAATTATTGAAAACTCTGAAGAAGCACCGTGCCGCTATTGGATATACTCTTGATGATCTTAAGGGCATTAGTCCCACTCTATGTCAGCACAAAATTAATATGGAGCCTGATGCTAAACCAGTTGTTGATCACCAACGACGGTTAAATCCTAAGATGAAAGAAGTGGTAAGAAATGAAATACTAAAGCTTCTGGAGGCAGGTATAATTTATCCTATTGCTGATAGTAGATGGGTAAGTCCTGTTCATTGTGTCCCTAAGAAGGGAGGTATTACTGTTGTTCCTAATGTTAAGAATGACTTGATTCCACAAAGGATTGTTACAGGTTATAGAATGGTTATTGATTTTAGGAAGTTGAATAAAGCTACTAGGAAAGATCATTATCCTCTACCTTTTATTGATCAAATGCTAGAAAGACTATAAAAACATACACACTTTTGCTTTCTAGATGGTTATTCTGGTTTTTCTCAAATACCTGTGTCAAAAGAGGATCAAGAAAAAACTACTTTTACTTGCCCTTTTGGTACCTTTGCTTATAGACAAATGCCTTTTGGTTTGTGCAATGCTCCTGCTACCTTTCGAAGATGTATGACTGCTATATTCTCTGACTTTTGTGAAAAGATTGTTGAGGTTTTCATGGATGATTTCTCCGTTTACGGAACTTCTTTTGATGATTGCTTAAGCAACCTTGATCGAGTTTTGTAGAGATGTGAAGAAACTAATCTTGTATTGAATTGGGAGAAGTGCCACTTTATGGTTAATGAAGGTATTGTCTTGGGGCATAAAATTTCTGAAAGAGGTATTGAAGTTGATAAAGCTAAAGTTGATGCTATTGAAAAGATGTCGTGTCCTAAAGATATCAAAGGTATAAGAAGTTTTCTTGGTCATGTTGGTTTCTACAGGAGGTTTATTAAAGACTTCTCTAAAATTTCTTGGCCTCTCACTAATCTTTTGCAAAAAGATGTTCCTTTTGTTTTTTATGATGATTGTGTAGAAGCATTTGAAATTCTTAAGAACGCCTTGATTTCTGCTCCTATTGTTCAACCACTTGATTGGAATCTACCCTTTGAAATTATGTGTGATGCTAGTGATTATTCTGTAGGTGTTGTTCTAGGACAAAGAGTTGATAAGAAATTAAATGTTATCCATTATGCTAGTAAAACTCTAGACAGTGCTCAAAGAAATTATGCTACTACTAAAAAAGAATTTCTAGCAGTTGTTTTTGCTTGTGATAAGTTCAGATCTTATATTGTTGATTCCAAAGTTACTGTTCACACCGATCATGCTGCTATTAAATACCTTATGGAAAAGAAAGATGCTAAACCTAGACTTATTAGATGGGTTCTCTTGCTGCAAGAATTTGATTTGCATATTATTGATAGAAAGGGAGTTGAGAACCCCGTAGTAGACAACTTGTCTAGGTTAGAAAATATTCTTGATGACCCACTACGTATTGATGATAGTTTTCCTGATGAACAATTAGCTGTCATAAATGCTTCTCGTAATGCTCCATGGTATGCTGATTATGCTAATTACATTGTTGCTAAATTTATACCACCTAGTTTCACATACCAGCAAAAGAAAAAGTTTTTCTATGATTTAAGACATTACTTCTGGGATGACCCACACCTTTATAAACAAGGAGTAGATGGTGTTATTAGACGTTGTGTACCTAAGAATGAACAGGAACAAATCTTACGCAAGTGTCACTCCGAGGCCTATGGAGGACACCATGCTGGAGATAGAACTGCACACAAGGTATTACAATCTGGTTCTTATTGGCCTACTCTTTTCAAGGATGCTCGTAAGTTTGTCTTGTCTTGTGATGAATGTCAAAGAATTGGTAATATTACTAGACGTCAGGAAATGCCTATGAATTATTCACTTGTTATTGAACCATTAGATGTTTGGGGATTTGATTATATGGGACCTTTTCCTTCCTCCAATGGGTATACACATATTTTGGTTGTTGTTGATTATGTTACTAAGTGGGTAGAAGCTATTCCAACTAGTAGTGCTGATCATAACACCTCCATTAAAATGCTTAAAGAAGTTATTTTCCTGAGGTTTGGAGTCCCTAGATATTTAATGACTGATGGTGGTTCACACTTTATTCATGGTGCTTTCCGTAAATTGCTTGCTAAGTATGATGTTAACCTTAGAATTGCATCTCCTTATCATCCGCAGTCTAGTGGTCAAGTAGAATTGAGTAACCGATAAATAAAGTTGATCTTGCAAAAGACTGTTAATAGATCTAGAAAGAATTGGTCTAAGAAACTTGATGATGCATTATGGGCCTATAGAACCGCTTATAAAAACCCTATGGGTATGTCTCCATATAAAATCGTTTATGGAAAAGCATGTCACTTACCTCTTGAACTCGAACATAAAGCTTATTGGGCAATTAAAGAGCTCAACTATGATTTCAAACTTGCTGGTGAAAATAGGTTATTTGACATTAGCTCACTTGATGAATGGAGAACCCAAGCCTATGAGAATGCTAAGTTGTTTAAAGAAAAAGTTAAAAGATGGCATGACAAAAGGATACAAAAGCGTGAATTTAATGTCGGTGACCTTGTCTTGCTATACAACTCTTGTTTAAGATTTTTTGCAGGAAAGCTTCTCTCTAAATGGGAAGGTCCTTATATTATCGAGGAGATTTACCGTTCCGGTGCCATCATAATCAACAACGTCGAAGGCACCAACCCGAAGGTGGTGAACGGGCAAAGAATCAAACATTATATCTCAGGTACTCCCATAAATGTTGAGATCAATATTATTAATACCATAACACCGAAGGAGTACATAAGGGAAACCTACCAGAACGTTTCAGACTCTGAAAAGGAATAGGTATGTGGTACGGTAAGTAAACCGACTCCAAAACTTTTTCAATGGCAATTTTTCTCTGTTTTGGAATATTTTAAAAATTAGGAAAATTAAAAGTAGCCTAAAAAGTGCACGAGGAGGCGACAAGCCCTGGGGGCGTGCCCTACCCCTGGGTGCGCCTCCCTGGCTTGTGGCCACCCCGTGTGCCCTCCGGACTCTGTTTTCTTGTGGAATGCTCCTTTTGGTCGGTAAAAATTCATTATATAATCTCCCGAAGGTTTTGACCACTGTACCATGACAAAATCCTCTGTTCTTGTGTTTAGCTAATTCTGCAGCAGATTTGGAGCAAGATGTCTTCACAAGAGTCAGTCGGGGAGAGTCGGGTTTCTCACCCGATACCTGGCCCAAGAGTATACAGCGAAGCTGACCACTTTGGGCGGTCAGTGGAGGAAGAGATGGAGGCTGACCTGAAAAGAGTGGATGCCATGGAGGAGGATCAAGAAGCTACCTCTCGCCTTCAACCTGGAGCCATACTTGAGGAACTCCAAAGCTCAGCAATATCGGATTCGGTCATACCTCCCAATGCTAGATTTCTTTCTTATGATAACATGAAAAAGAGTGTTGCTTTTTCTCCCGCAGCCATGAAGCATCCTTGGGTGATCGGAGCTCTAGCTGTCACAGGCAAACTCCGCACGGAAATAATGGATCTTAAGCAGCAGAATAATAAGCTGGAGGATGAGAATCACATTCTGAGGGGCATCATCACCAAGAATATCACATCACCACCTCCAAAGAAAGAGACATAAATACATGGGTATGGGCACTCCCCTTGGCAACTGCCAAGCTTGGGGGAGGTGCCCCGGTATCGTATCACCATCACATCTTTATCTTTACCGTTTTTCTTAGTTCGATCCTTTTGATTATATCTCGATTTAGTAGAATAAAGTTTTAGTGTGACCTAGCTTTGAGTTTTGCTTTATGTTCCCTCTATGTAATCGAGTTCGAGAGTTATATAATAAAGATTAGTTTTGAGTTGAGGGCTTTGCTTTCTTGCTATGATCATGAGAAAAAGAAATAAAAAGATTGTATAATGATCTTATGGGAAGTGACGACTTCACATATAAGAAGTATGTCGCATGAAACTTGTTGTTAGTTGACAAACATAGTTTTGGTCATTGTCGCAATTAATAGGAAGTAATAAATAAAGAGAGGTCTCACATATAAATATATTATCTTGGATATCTTTTGTGATTGTGAGCACTCATTAAAATATTATATGCTAAAAGGTTGATGTTGGACAAGGAAGACAACGTAATGGGTTATGTTTCTTTATATCCGAATAGAAGTTATATTGTCATGGATCCTCCAACATGTTGAGCTTGCTTCTCATCCCATGCTAGCCAAATCTTTCGCACTAAGTAGAGATACTACTTGTGCTTCCAAAATCCCTCAACCCAGTTTTGCCATGAGAGTCCACCATACCTACCTATGGATTGAGTAAGATCCTTCAAGTAAGTTGTCATCGGTGCAAGCAATAAAAATTGCTCTCTAAATATGTATGATCTGTTAGTGTGAGGAAAATAAGCTTTATACGAACTTGTGATATAGAAGAAATAAAAGCAACAGACTGCATAATAAAGTTATTTATCACAAGCGGCAATATAAAGTGACGTTCTTTCACATTAAGATTTTGTGCACCCAACCATAAAAGCGCATGACAACCTCTGCTTCCCTCTGCGAAGGGCCTATCGTTTACTTCTATCTTCTACCCTTATATATGAGTCATGGTGATCACCACCTATTCCTTTTTACACTTTTTCTTTTTGGCAAGCACTATATGTGGGGGGAGATCCAGATATATATATCCACTCGGATGTAGATATTCATAAGCTATTATTTTTGACATTACCCTTGAGGTAAAAGGTTGGGAGGCGAAACCATAAGTCCCTATCTTTCTCTGTGTCCAATTGAAACTTTGATCTCATAAGTATCGCGTGAGTGTTAGCAATTGTGAAAGAGTAAATGATAGTTGAGTATGTAAACTTGCTGAAAAGCTCTTATATTGACTCTTTCTTACGTTATGATAAATTGAAATTGCTTCAATGACTGAGATCATAGTTTGTTAGTTTCCAATAAAGTTCTTGTTTCATACTTTACCTTGTGAATGAATTGTTACTTTGGCATAAGAAATTATACGACAAAATATGTTGCTGTTCTAAAGATGATCATGATGCTTTCATGTCCGCATTTTATTTTATTGACACCTCTATCTCTAAACATGTGGACATGATTATCGATTTCGGTTTTCGCTTGAGGACAAGCGAGGTCTAAGCTTGGGGGAGTTGATACGTCCATTTTGCATCATTATTTTATATTGATATTTATTGCATTATTGGCTATTATTACACATTTTGGTATAATACTTATGCCTTTTCTCTCTTATTTTACAAGGTTTACATGAAGAGGGAGAATGCTGGCAACTGGAATTCTGGATCGGAAAGGAGTAAATCTGAGAGACCTATTCTGCACAACTCCAAAAGTCCTGAAAATTTACGGGGAATTATTTTGGAGTATATAATAAATATTGGGCGAAGAAACTACCAGAGGGGACCCACCAGGAGGCCACAAGCATGGGGGGCGCACCCTACCCCCCTGGGCGCGCCCCTGTGGCTTATGGGGCCCCTGATAGGCCTCCGGTGCCCATCTTCTGCTATATGGAGGGTTTTGACCTGGAAAAAATCAGAAGGAAGTTTTCGGGACAAAGCGCCGCCGACTGGAGGCGGAACTTGGGCAGAACCAATCTAGGGCTCCGGCGGAGCTGTTCTTCCGGGGAAACTTCCCTCCTGTAGGGGGAAATCGAAGCCATCGTCATCACCAACGATCCTCTCATTGAGAGGGGGTCAATCTCCATCAACATATTCACCAGCACCATCTCCTCTCAAACCCTAGTTCATCTCTTGTATTCGATCTTTGTCTCAAAACCTCAGATTGGTACCTGTGGGTTGCTAGTAGTGTTGATTACTCCTTGTAGTTGATGCTAGTTGGTTTATTCGGTGGAAGATCATATGTTCATATCCTTAATGCTATTTAATACTCCTCTGATTATGAATATTAATGTGCTTTGTGAGTAGTTACGTTTGTTCCTGAGGACATGGGAGAAGTCTTGTTATAAGTAACCATGTGAATTTGGTATTCGTTCGATATTTTGATGCGATGTATGTTGTCTTTCCTCTAGTGGTGTTATGTGAACGTCGACTACATGAAACTTCACCATTGTTTGGGCCTAGGGGAAGGCATTGGGAAGTAATAAGTAGATGATGGGTTGCTAGAGTGACAGAAGCTTAAACCCTAGTTTATGCGTTGCTTCGTAAGGGGCTAATTTGGATCCATATGTTTCATGCCATGGTTAGATTTATCTTAATTCTTCTTTCGTAGTTGCGGATGCTTGTGAGAGTGGTTAATCATAAGTGGGAGGCTTGTCCAAGTAAGGACAACACCTAAGCACCGGTCCACCCACATATCAAATTATCAAAGTAACGAACACGAATCATATGAGCATGATGAAAACTAACTTGACAATAATTCCCATGTGTCCTCAGGAGCGCTTTGCTTTATATAAGAGTTCATCCAGGCTTGTCCTTTGCTACAAAAAGGATTGGGCCACCTTGCTGCACCTTTGTTACACTTGTTACTTGTTACCCGTTATGAATTATCTTATCACAAAACTATCTGTTACCGATAATTTCAGTGCTTGCAGAGAATACCTTGCTGAAAACCGCTTGTCATTTCCTTCTGCTCCTCGTTGGGTTCGGCACACTTACTTATCGAAAGGACTACGATAGATCCCCTATACTTGTGGGTCATCATGTACAACCCCACTCATTATTACGTGAGAGTGTCACGGGTAGAACTTGTGGAGATGCTGGATGTTCCAAGCATTCTAGATGGGGACCCCGTCCTGCGTCTCCAGGCGTGCGGCGCTGGGCCTGGAGACACGGGCGACCCTGAACGGGCCCTCCCACATGGGCGAGAGCTTGTGGAGGCCCTCCCTTGAGAGGACCCACCTCAGGACGAGGTCTCCAACCTCGAGAGTCCGGGAGTGGATGTTGCGGCAATGGTACCTCGCGGCGCTGAGCGAGGCTTGGCGACAGGCTTCCTCCCCGAGCACGAGGTCTGTTCCCCGCGAGGCATCCTGACGCGCCTCGTCGAATGCCAAGACCCGCAGGGAGCGAAGCCTGACCTCGTGCGGGAGGACCGCCTCAGCCTCGTAGACGAGGAAGAACGGGGTCTCACCGGTGGGCTTAGTCACGGTGGTGCGGATGGACCACAACACGGACTGAAGCTCACCGAGCCAACCCCTGCCGTAGGCCTCAAGCTTCTTCTTGAAGCTCCTTGTCTTGAGGCCCCTCAGGACCTTCGTGTTGGCGTGCTTAGCCTGGTAGTTGCTCCGTGGGTGCGCCACCGAAGCGTAACATATCTGCGTTCCATGGTTAGCACAATATGTCCTGAAGAGGTTGCTTGTGAATTGGGAGCCATTATCAGTAATGATACAGTTAGGGACTCCAAAACGGCTCATGATGCCCTTGATGAACTTTATGGCCGAGCCGGCGGGAATGGTGCACACGGGCTCCACCTCCGCCCACTTGGTGAACTTGTCGATGGCAACATAGAGGTAGCGGTAACCGCCGGCCTCCCGAAGAAATGGGCCCAGGATATCCAGCCCCCAGACCGCGAAGGGACACGAGAGCGGGATGGTCTGGAGGCCTTGCATGGGCTGATGAATCTACTTGGCATGGAACTGGCAGGCCTCGCAGGATCGCACCAGCTCGATGGTGTCGTGGAGCGCCGTAGGCCAGTAGAACCCGCTGCAGAACACTTTGCCCATGAGGGTGCGTGATGAGGAGTGGTGTCTGCAGTCCCCACCGTGGATGTCGGCCAACAGCTCGCGCCCCTGTTCTTCAGATATCCACAACAGCGAGATGTCGGTTGGGCATCTCCGGTACAGCTCGCCATCCTGCACGCAATAAGCAGTGGCCTGGCGAGCCACGTGTTCCGCGTCCTCCTCTTTCTCTGGTAAGGTGCCGCAGAGCAAGTACGCCTTGAACTCCTTGGTCCAGCAGCCTTCCTGAGGTTCCAGGGCCAGGAGTAGGCAAGCTCCTGAGGTTGGGCCACAGGCCAGGGCACCTGAGGACGGGGCCGGAGGCGGCTCTTCTCGGAGCAGCACTGGACCTGCGGCGGGGGGCGTCGCCGATGGCTTGAAGAGCCTTTCCTCGAAGACACCAGGCCTCTGGGGCTCGCGGCGAGATGCCCTCTTAGCGATGTCGTTCGCTTCCTTGTTCGTGCCGCGTGGGACGTGCTGCAATTCCAAGCCCAAGAAGCGCTTTTCAATTTTACGTACCTCTTCCACATATGCCTCCATGTGCTCGTCCTTTGGTTTGTATTCCTTGTTGGAGAAGTTGACGAGAAGCTAGGAGTCGCCCTTGATGGTGAGACGCTTGACCCCCAGAGCGGCTGCGGCCCTGAGGCCGGCAATCAGGCCCTCGTATTCTGTGATGTTGTTGGAGACCTTCTCGCCATGCTGAAAGCAAAGCTGCATGGCATAATAGAGCTTGTCCTTGGTCGGTGAGATGAGTACGGCTCCAGCCCCCACGCCCCGCCGCGCGAAGGCACCATCGAAGCGCATGACCCAGCTGTCGGGCACCTCGTCGCCAGGTATGAGGGATTGGCCCTCGTCCAGCCCCCGGTCGGGAGCGTCCGTCCACTCCGCCACGAAATTAGTGAGGGCCGACCCTTGATGACCCTCGTGGTGCTGAACTCCAGCTAGAAGGCCTGCAGCTCAATGTTTGTAACACCCTGGATTTTGCCCATTTTTTTCTTTTGATTTTGGTCTGGATTCGCTTTTGTGGCTTAGTGATCCTGCAACCTGGAGGGATCACTGTCGGGGCACGACACCTATGGGATCCCGAGAGGTCCCTTTACGATTCGGCGGGGGGAGAGATACACGCAAAGAGCAGAACCAGTGATCGACGCGGGAAGTTTTTACCCAGGTTCGGGCCGCTGATCAGCGTAAAACCCTACTCCTGCTTTGTGTTCTTATTGATGTTCTTGAGCCCAGCCTTCAGGAGCGCTCGCAATGAACAGTGCGTTCAAAGAGCAGCTACGCATGCAGAATGGGCCAGAAGTTCTCCTCTCCTCTGTAGCAGTTGCCTTGGGCCTCCTTTTATATGCTCAAAGGGGTCTCCACAGTGGCAAAATGTACATACATTGAGGTGTAAAGTAGCTACAGGGTATCATACCTAACCCCTGACGGATTAGGACAAGCACATTTAATGCACCGTGAGGTGTCCGTTTAGGTGTCCTCACTTTCTTGGGGATGGAAAAAGGGGCCATCCCATCAGCACCGCTTAAGCTCTCCTCCACTGGCGCGTCGCCACGCATCCAGAGAAGGACCCAGAATGTCAGACACGTTACTGTGCCAAAGCGGTGGCACAGTGGCATAATCTCGCCAGGCGCTGAACCTTGCCGGGCGCCAATCCTTGCCGGGCGCCGAGCTTTGCTGGGAACCAAGCCTTGTCGGGTGCCGAGGCTTGCCGGGCTCCACGGGCCATCCCGGCAAGGGTCTTGCCGGGGAGGCTGGCCTTCGATTACCAGCTTTGCTTATTTGCTAATTCTCAGATCTCCGACTTGATGATTTCCTTGATGACTTAAATCGACCTCGAGCTGATCCCGGCAAGCCTTGCCGCGAGAACGGCTACAACTGCCCGTGCACAAGTAAGGGGTACTAGTGGCCCAATACTTAGTACACCGACAGGAGCCCCCGGGCCTGGGCCACACACGAGCGCGAGGCGTTGTTGGGCTAGGCCCAAACAGTGCACGGGCACGCGTGGCAGGGAATTAACTGCTCGTAAAAGATCTTGTTTTACTGCGCCCCCACTACGCGCACGGAGCGCGCGATGTGGGAAGCGTGCCAAAAAGGCTGCAAACTGTTTCGCGCCCACAGAGGCGCATTCATATTGGGGGATAAACAAGGTGGCCCCGCTCCTTCCCCATAAAAAGGAGAAGTCGTGGAGGCGCAAACCCATTCACCCCCTCTCCTTCCCAATCTGGCCATCTCCATCGCCTTCCTCTGCTCGAGCTCAGAGCGAAACCTTCTTTCCCTTCTGTTCGCCTCTCCCGCGCTCATTCCGTCCTCCGGCTTCCACCTCCACGGTCACCATGCCACCCAAGGCCAGCAAAGGCAAGGGCACGGACAAGGAACCAAAGGCTGAAGTTCCGGAAAGTGAGCTGGTGAAGATGCGGAAGAGGCTCGTCGTCTTCCCTCCGACGCTCGACGCCGAAACCTTGAAGGGACGATACCAATGCATGTGGGCGAAGGGAACACAAGCTCACCCCGCCACACGCGTAATCCCAGGTGCTAATTCCAAAGGCGGATCGGACAGATACCCCTTCTTCACTGCGTACTTTTATTGCGGGCTCTGTCCACCTTTTTCCGATTTCTTCAGCGACATCATGTATACATACGACTTCCGCCTTCTTGACTTCACGCCGAATGCCGTATTTTGCATGTCGATCTTTGCCCATCTTTGTGAAAATTTCGCCGGCGTGATCCCCAATTCTGCTCTTTTCCGCCACTATTTCTATCCTCGAATCCAAAAAGGAGAGGCTCTCTCTGGATCTATTGCTTGGATTTCAAGGGCCTGGAACAAAGAGATATACCCAGATGGAGTTTACCGCGAAAAATGGGACGAGTGGCGGGCCGAATGGTGCTGGATTCAGGAAGCAGATCCTCATCCTTTTTGCCATCCCCGGCGACAGAAGGTGGTCCGCGGCAAGGATTGGGGCGATCTCGCCGCAGAAGACGAGAAGCTCACAATCGCCACTACCAGAATCCTCCGCTTGAAGGCTGCCGGGCTGACAATGGAGATGATCGGCTTCGACTTCCTCCGCCGCCGCATCGCCCCTCTGCAGAATAGGGGGAGGCCAGCCTGGGAGTATAAGAACGCAGCGGATGTCATGAGGCTGCGCCCCGGGCTGAACAACAACTTGACTGTTATGCAGCTTGGCGCTCTCCGCCAGAAGTTATTCCAGCGCGAGGACAAGCACCGAATGCCGGCAAGGATTGTCCCCTTGTGCAACAACTCTGCACTGGGGTCGATCATTGCCTTCTTGCCGATGTTCAACGCCCACGGCCTTGACCCGACCTGGGTCGAGCCAAGCGAGGAAGAAGCATAGAAATTCTTCGACAATCTGACGGAGAAGCCTGTCCGGCAAGAGTCAGATCTTATTCGCGCCACCACAGATCAGGAGGTAGCATACATTGCTACCAGAGTGGAGGAAGCGAATCTTGCCACCGAGGCCGGCAGCATTGGCTTCACAGAGTGGGAAGCCAGCGATGCAGAGGTGGTGGTGGAGGCAAAACCTGCCGAGGAGAGCAAGGTTGCCGGGGAAGAAGGCGGCGCAGTTGCTGAAAGCTCATCCGGCGACGACACGGCCGAGGAGGAGGCGCAAGAAGAGCCCTTGCCCCCGAAGAAGACAAAGCGTGTCCTTCGGAAAGCCGCATCGGGCGTCCCGGCAAGCCAGCCTACATCGGGCGGCGAATCCCCCGGCAAGAAAGTGGCCGGCAAGACCGGACCACGGCAAGGGGTCCGTCAACAGCCCGCGCGGCGCGCGAGACCCACACCAGCGGCCACCACCGGAGCGGCGGGAGGGTCTCGCGTAACCGTGCCAGAGGCTGCCCCGGCGCCTGCCACAGCCAAGCAGCCCAGGACCCCTCCTCCGCCTCCCCACTCAGACATCGCAACGGAGGTCGACTTCGACATCTCCGGCTTCAGTCCGGAGCGAGAGGAAGAAGAGTGAGTACCTGTCACAACCTCCACCTTCCAATCTGCAACAGTCATACTGACTCACTTGTATTGTTTCTGCAGTGACACAGAAACCTTGCTGGAGAGGATGGCGAAGAGGTCAAGGACTTCTACGGGCGACGAGCCCCCGGCAGGCTCCACTAGCGTGCCAGAGACCATCATCGTGAGCCCGGAATCTAGTCCTCAACGCAGCTCCCAGCGCAGCCCCCAGCACAGCCCCCAGCGTAGGTTCATTGTCCCTTTTTCTGTTGGCTGGTGCCGAGGCTTCCATTCTTGTCGCTGATATCTTTGGGTTCGCAGGAGAAGAACGGCAACAAGGAGAAGATTGCCCCATTATGCCTCCTTCATCGACCGCTCCGCCCACAAGCACATCTCCGGCAAGAGATCCTGCCGACGAGCCTATCCGGATTGAGGAGGAGCCGACAAGCACGGACTCCGGCAACCCACCCCCGGCAACCGGAGTTGCCGGGAGAGGCGAAGCCACCTCTCGACAGCCCGACACAGGTACTCGATCGCCTCAGAGTGCTAGTTATTCTTTTTCCCTTACTTCTTTATCTTTGATCACTTCAAACTTCAACCTTGATCTTATTCTGTTTTCCTCCTTCGCCCCTCAGAGTTCTCTGAGATGGAACATATGGACGTCGACGCCGTCATCGAGGAGACCGCCAGGGATGCTGCTGCCGAAGCGGACAGGATCACTGCCAGCGAGGCCACCAAGGATGATGTTGCCGGGGCCGGTGATGCTCTTGACGGGGAGGCCGCCAAGACAGCACAAAAGGAAATCGCGGAAGAACCTGCTGAAGAGGGCGACAAGGAAGCTGGAGACCATACTGACGGCATTCCTGCCGCAGGAGCGCCAGGCGTTGCATCGGCCGCGGAGCCCCCTGCCACTGGTGAGGCGGCCTCTGAAGACCAGCCATCAACATCTGACGAGCCCTCATCCAGCAAGTATCTCAAAGTTGGTGAAAACCTATTCATCAACTTGCCAGGGACGGCAAGCGCCGAGGCACCAGCTGAAGGAGAAATTTTCGAAGAAATCATCGCTGCTGCCGGGCTTGAAGTTATCGACAATCCCAGCACTAGCAGCGGCAAATCTGAAGAGGATCAGCTCCTTCAGGCCATGGGCGAGAACTTCCGTAAAATTCAGGCTCTCCATCGCGCCCGGAGAGACAAGGCAGACTCCAGAATGGCAGTTGTTGAGGCGGCCGAAGCAGATTTCCAAAGGCGCGTCGCACAAATGCAGATCTGGCACACCGAGGCCCTCCAAGAGTGCCGGCCGGGAACAAGTGAGCCAGCAGTGGAATGAGATCCTCCTGAAGCAATCAGACATGGAGAAGGCGCATGATGAAGCTGTTCAAAGGATTGCTGCCGAAGATGCCCTCCTAACGGGGCGCCGCGTTGCTCTTGATGCCCATGAGGAAGATCTCACTGCTCGTGAGCAGGCGCTCGCCGCCAAGCTTCGCAGCAAGGATGAAGACATTGAAAATCTTGTCGCGCGGCGGACCCAGGAGCTGGAGCAGAAGCACAAGGAGGCGCTCGAAGCTCTAACTGCAAGTCATGCCGGCAAGCTCAAAGAGGCCGTCGATGCTGCCGAAGCTGCAGAGGCCGCCAAGAACGAGTTGAGCGACAAAGTAAAGAGGCTGGAGACAGATCTTGACGAGCATGGCAAGGAGCTCTCGATGCTCAAGGGGGACAGGGAAAAAACCCTCCACTCCTTGGCGGAGATGCAAGTCGCCCTGTCCGACAAGACCAAGCAGCTCTCCTCTGCGGCTGATGATATTGCGGTTCTGGAGCTGAAGCTGACCACGCTGCAGAAATCTCTCGAGGCCGGCAGGGCCCGTGAGAAGGCTCTACTCAAGGATCTCCAAGGAGAGAGGAACCTGCTCAAGAGCGCCGCCGCTGCCCAGAACGAGTACGAGAAGGGAGTGGAGATCTGGACTGGTCGTCTTATCGCTGCCGCGGAGAAGCTTACCGCAGAACTGTCAACCATGGGCTTGTCGAACTTCAGATATTCTTCCGAGGAAAGAATATCTCCAAGCGCCAGGTTGACGATGTTCTTTGAAAGCATCATCAACGTGTTGAGGGCGCTCCAGTCTAGCCGGGCGACCCAACTGGCGAACGAGACTCGCCGGCTTTGCCGGGCCGTCCTTCGCAAGGTGCTCCTCAAGGTGGTGCACAGCAATCCCGGCATCGACCTCTCCAGCGCACTCGGCCACCTGCCCAAGGATGCAAATGTTGAGGCGCTTGAGAAGTGCATCGTGCCGATCCTTGAGAAGGTGGACTCCATCAAAAGGATCGAAGGCCAGCGCAGGGATTGAGTGCTTCCCTTTTATTCTTGCCGCCATCATCTCATGTAAAAGACAGTTAAGTCTCGAGTTAGGACTGCGGCAACTCATGGATGTAATATAATTTAACTATGTTTAGGCTCATGCTAGCTACTTTCCTTGTCTGATTCCTTTATGTATGGAGTTCATCCTACGCTTACTGAAAAACTTGCCGGCGCGCAACCTGCCGCGAGCGCTGGGTGCGGGACTTCAGCAGCCTGCCGGAGGCGCAGCGGTCGGCAAGACTCCTTGGCGTTCTCAGTGCAGCCACTTAAGTCGTTGAGCGGACTCGAAACAAAATAAGGGCGCAACTGATTACAACAAGGGTTCCTTCGCGTGCAGATTTTCCATACAAGGGTCGGAATCGTCCAAGGAAATAACTTGGTAATAAAAGAAAAACTTGCTCTGAGTTTTTAGGACTTAGCTTTCTGTCTTTGTCCTTCCTCCGGCAAGCATACGATTTCGAACGTCACCAACTGGTATTCATGTCGCCCTTCCCCCCCGGCAAATGTGCACGCGAGGAATCCTTCTGTCTTTAAGAAAAAGAAAGAAGAGAAAATGAAGAGATGAAACCTTGGCGGTTCGTTAGAACTTACCGGGATCAGGTGTTATACAACATCTTAGACAAACATGCATATATGAATGTGAACATGAGAATCAATAAGGAAATGTACAACACTTAAATATATTCATCTGTGCTTAGGGTCTGCGCCTGGCTTTGTACAAAGGATCACATGCCTTGCCGGCAAGACTTGTACAAAAGGGTGTGAACTTGCGAAGATGTTCGATATTCCAGGAATTACTCACTGGAACGCCATCCTCGGTCTCCAGGCGGACAGCGCCAGGCCTGGTGACTCGTACTACCCGATAAGGGCCTTCCCACTTTGGCGTCAACTTGTTTGAATTCTTGGCGGACTAAATCCGTCGAAGAACAAGGTCGCCTTCCTCAAGGCTTCGGGCATGAACTTTGCGGCTATGATAGTGGCGCAAAGCTTGCTGGTAGCGTACAGCTCGCACAGCAGCCTGAAGACGATTCTCCTCAAGGAGCACAGCGTTATCTTGCCGCAGTTGCTCTTGCTCGAGCTCATCATAAGCGAGCACTCGAGGAGATCCGTATATGAGTTCCGTGGGGAGAACTGCTTCCGCTCCATACACTAGAGCGAAGGGCGTCTGGCCGGTGGCTCGATTTGGTGTCGTTCTGATTGACCAAAGAACCGCCGGCAACTCATCAATCCAGCGTCTTCCGCACTTTTTCAGCCTGTCAAAAGTTCTGGTCCTGAGACCATGCAACACTTCAGCATTGGCCCTCTCCGCTTGGCCGTTGCTTCTCGGGTGAGCAACAGAGGCAAAACAAATCTTGCCGCCAAGGTCTTGGACGTACTGCATGAAGGTGCGACTTGTGAAATGCGTGCTGTTGTCGGTGATGATCCTGTTAGGCACACCGAAACGGCAAACAATTCCTTTGAAGAACTTGACAGCCGACTGCGCTGTCACCTTCCTCACTGCTTCCACCTCCGGCCACTTTGTGAACTTGTCGATAGCAACGTACAAGTACTCAAAGCCCCCGGCAGCACGGGGGAAGGGGCCCAGTATGTCGAGCCCCCAGACCGAAAATGGCCAGGAGAGAGGGATTGTTTGAAGAGCTTGAGCTGGCTGGTGTAATTTCTTCGAATGAAACTGGCACGCTTCACACCTGGTTACTAGTGCAGTCGCATCCTGGAGGGCGGTGGGCCAAAAGAAACCTTGCCGGAATGCTTTCCCGGCAAGCGCTCTTGACCCTATGTGAGAGCCACACATGCCCCCATGTATCTCTGCCAACAGCTCTAGTCCATCCTCCCGAGGAATGCACTTCAATTTCACACCGTTTGGTCTCTTTCTGTACAGGACGTCATCGACGAACTTGTACATAACAGACCGACGGGCTACTCTCTCCGCTTCTTCTTGTTCCTTAGGGAGTTCACCTGTCTGAAGGAAATGGACGATGGGCTGCGCCCATGCTGGAGCCTGAGGCTCGATAGCTAGGACTAAAGGCATCTCCTCTGCCGGGGGGACACTTGTCTCGACAGCAAGGGCCTGAGGCCCTGCCGGAGCCTGTTGTTCCCCGGCAGGCGTGTCGATCCCGGCAACTTCCTTGCCGGCGGCTCCGGGGAGCTCTGCCGGGAAGTACTGGCCAGATTTCAACTTTCTTCTCTTTTCTTGCCGCATCAATGGCGCCACGGATGGTTGAGTCAACTGGAGCACAAAAGTTCCTGGTTCCACAGGCAACTTGAGGGCAGCACGCTTTGACAGGTCGTCAGCAACGCTGTTCTCGGCACAAGGGACATGCTCCATTTGGAGACCGTCAAAGCGCTCTTCCAATTTCCTCACTTCATCTACGTAGGCCTGCATCAATGGGCTTTGATAGTTCTTGTTGACCTGCCTGACGACAAGCTGTGAATCACCTTTGATAATGAGCTTTTTGATACTAAGGTCTGCCGCGATCCTGAGACCGGCAAGCAAACCTTCGTACTCTGTAGTGTTGTTGGTTGAACTCTCCTGGGGAAAATGCATTTGGACTACATACTTGAGGTGCTCTCCGGTGGGTGCGACAAGCAGCACACCCGCACCGGCGCCTTGCAGCGAAAAAGCCCCGTCAAAGTACATAACCCATTGCTGATCGATTTCCTTGCCGGGGAGACTTGTTTCTTGAACTTCTTCGTCTGGCGTCGGGGTCCATTCTGCGATGAACTCCGCCAAGGCCCTGCTCTGAATTGTGGAAGTACTTTCAAACTTAAGACCAAAGCTGGACAGCTCCAACGCCCACTCCACGATCCTGCTGGTTGCCTCCGGATTTTGCAAAATCCGTTGCAACGGAAAGCGAGTGACGACGGTGATCTCATGTGCTTGAAAATAATGGCGCAGCTTTCTTGAGGCCATAAGGAGGCCGAAAAGCAACTTCTGCACACCAGAATATCTTGACCTAGCCCCCTGTAAAAGGGAGCTAACAAAATAAACTGGGCGCTGCACCACCTTTTTCTTCTGCACGGGCTCTTCTGTTTGCGCAGATCCTGTCTTGCCGGGATCAACCCTTGCCGGGGAAGATCTTGCCGCGTCACTTGGCGGTCTTACCGCTGGTGTTGCTTCCTCATCAGCTTCTCTCTGCGCCACCAGCGCAGCACTAACCACTTGATTTGTCGCCGCCAGATACAGCAGCAACGGCTCTTGTGGTTTAGGCGCGACTAGCGTCGGCGGAGAAGAAAGGTATTTCTTCAAATCTTGAAGCGCCGCCTCCGCTTCCGGAGTCCATTTCATTGGACCTGCCTTCTTCAAAATTTTGAAGAAGGGCAGGGCGCGTTCAGCAAATTTGGAAATAAACCTGCTTAGAGCAGCAACACAGCCGGCAAGACGACGCACATCCTTGACGCGTCTCGGCGCTTCAATTTGCTCAATGGCTCTGATCTTGTCGGGGTTAGCTTCGATTCCCCGGCAAGATACAAAGAATCCGAGGAGCTTGCCGGAAGGAACACCGAACACGCACTTCTCAGGATTGAGCTTCAAGTTGATCTTGCGCAAGTTCGCAAATGTTTCTTCTAAGTCTTGAATGAGCATTGCTTTATCCTTAGTTTTGACCACTATATCATCCATATATGCCTCCATATTTCTATGGAGTTGTGGCTCAAAACCAATCTGGATTGCTCTGGCAAATGTTGAACCAGCACTTTTCAACCCGAAAGGCATTCGTATAAAACAATACGTACCACATGGGGTGATAAAGGCGGTCTTCTCTTCATCTTCCTTTGCCATAAAAATCTGATGATACCCTGAATAGGCATCAAGGAAGGACAGGAGATCACAACCAGCGGTGGCATCCACAATCTGGTCGATGCGCGGCAAGGGAAAAGGATCTTTTGGACAAGCTTTATTGATATCTGTATAATCGATACAAAGCCTCCATTTCCCGTTCGCTTTCCGCACTACAACCGGATTGGCCAACCAGGTTGGATGAAGCACTCCTTTGACCAGTCCTGCCGCCTCCAGCTTCTTAATTTCTTCGGCAATGAATTCTTGCCGCTCCAAAGCCTGTTTCCTCACCCTTTGCTTGACGGGCCACGCATGAGGGCAGACAGCAAGGTGGTGCTCAATCACTTTCCTGGGAACACCAGGGATGTCAGACGGTTGCCATGCAAACACGTCGACATTCGCCCGCAGGAAAGCAACGAGCGCGCTTTCCTCTTTGTCATCTAGGGTGGAACTTATGGTGAAAGTTCCCCCCGTTCCGTCCCCCCTGGCAGGCACCTTCTTGGTTTTCGGCGGGGCAGCCTTGGACTTCTTGTTCTTGCCGGTGGAACTCTCTGGCACGTCCTCGACGGAAGCGCAGCACTCCGAGGAGGTGCGCTTGCTGGAGTTGGTGCCAAGGTTCCTGCCGGTCTTCTTCTTCCCCCCGGGAGTTCCAGCGGCAGGAGCAGATGCCTTGATGACAGGTGCTGCGACTGCTTCCCGGTAAAGTTGGTCGGCACAGATGAGCGCATCCTTCTTATCGGAATGGATAGTGATGACGCTCAACGGCCCCGGCATCTTCAAGACGTTGTATGCGTAGTGTGATGCCGCCATAAACTTAGCCAGCGCTGGCCGACCAAGGATCCCATTGTATGACATGGGGATCAAGCTCGCTGCCAAATGTTACCGGCAGCGTGATCTTGCCCTTAGGCTGGGTTCTTCCCGGGTTGACCCCTTGAAACGTACCCGTTTCCTCGAGGTCTTCGTCGGGAATCTGGAGCTTTGTGAGCACATCTGGTGAGATTAAGTTTAGGCCGGCCCCGCCGTCAACTAACATCTTCGTCACCTTGAGGTTGCGAATTGTTGGGGAAACCAACAATGGCAAGCACCCGACCGCAGTTGTGCGATCAGGGTGATCCTCGGCGTCAAAGATGATAGGCGTGCTGGACCACTTCAGAGGCCTACATGCATCGGGGGATGGCTCTGCCGCATTAACCTCCCGCATCCACTGTTTAAGTTGGCGGTGGGAAGAATGCAGCGAGGCACCCCCATCAATGCACATAGCCTCCGTTGCCTTCTGGAATTCCTGCTCACTGGATTCGTCATCTTCTTCATCATCATCTCTTTCTTTATCTCGGCCCCGAGCGGGCCGATCCTTCTGCTGCTTGGCCTTGCCGCGGCGACCCCCTCGGCCACCGCGTTTCTTGCCGGACCCCTCAGCACCATCTTGGGCCTTCTCCTTGTCTCGCCTCTCGTATTCGGCCTTCTGCTTCTCGGCAAGCTGCTCAACTTGCCGGCAGTCCTGGAGATCGTGGCCCTTAGTGCGATGGATCTTGCAATACTGCTTGCCGGAGTTCTCCGACTTGTCGGCAGCCGCCAAGGCCTGACAGGAAGGGCACCCGGCAAGATCCTTGCCGGGGTCACCAACCTTGGCCTTCTTGGCGGCGCCAGGGTTGCTGGATTCCTCGACGGCAAGCACGGCCTTGCCTCCGCGCTTCCTATTCCGCCGCCGGCCTTTCCTTGACGGAGCTGCGGCATCTTCTTCTTCTGAGTCGCCTGTCGCACCAACAACTTCACCGGGAGTTTCCTCCCTTCTTCAGCTCGAGCACACTTGTCGGCCAAAGTGTAAAGCTCGGCGATACTCCTAACTTTGTTCATTGCCAGCTCTTCCCGCATCCTGCGGTTATGCACGTTCTGATGGAACGCGCTAATGACAGCGGCAGGATGAACGTCAGGAATATTATATTGCACCCGGCTGAACCTCTGCATAAACTTGCGCAGGGACTCGCCCTCCTTCTGAGGGATGATGTGCAAGTCACTTTCTTGGCCAGGAGCTTGGTGGCCTCCAACAAAGGCGCCAACAAACTGATGGCACAGATCTGACCAGCAAGAGATAGAATCCTCCGGCAGATGCATCAACCACGACCTAACGTTGGGTTTGAGCACCAACGGGAAGTAGTTGGCAAGTATCTTGTCATCTCGGCCCCCGGCAGCTTGCACCGCAATGGTGTAGATGCTCAATAACTCCGAGGGATGGGTCTTGCCGTCATATTTCTCTGGGACCTCTGGCTTGAAGGTTCGGATATTGGGCCACTAGACTTGCCGCAGCTCACGGGTAAACGCTGGAGGTCCTACCTCGTAAGGCAAGTCTCCTACGTTCCCTGGCGCAGGCTCGTCGACAACCGGCCCCGCGCGCTTATCAGACTGATAGCGCGCTTCCCGTCGCCGCTCGATGGTTGTTCGAGCGTCCTCTTTGCCTCGTTCCTGGAGAACCAGACGCTGATCACGGCGCATCCGTGGATCGGACGACCCTGTGGAAACTTCTTCATAGCGGTCGACTTGCTGAGTCGTCGGCCGCTGCTGACGCCGCGGAGGAGAGTGCACGGTAGTTGCACCACCTCCGGTTTTCTCTGCACCGGCTCGCGTCGGATCGATGGGCCTCCGCTGAGAGGGCCCTGCCTCTTGCGGTCCATCCTTGTTAGCGAAGCCGATAAGGCTCTGGATAGTAGCTCGCCACTCCTCCATCTTCTCCGGAGCGGGAGGAAAATCGAGGAGCAGCTGCGCACGTGCCAAGGCT
Source organism: Thinopyrum elongatum (assembly GCA_011799875.1). Lineage (NCBI taxonomy): Eukaryota > Viridiplantae > Streptophyta > Magnoliopsida > Poales > Poaceae > Thinopyrum > Thinopyrum elongatum. The sequence goes on along the minus strand of CM022299.1, from coordinate 219,335,557 downwards.
TCCGCTGGCGTAGGTGGCGGCGACAAGTGCGAGGTGCGTGAGGTGCTCTGACTCCTAACCAAGTTAGAAGGAGCACCGCCACGGTCACGCGACCGCGCGCCACCTTCGCCGGCAGCTCGGTGTGCATGCTGGTCCCGCGCATCTTGGGATCTATGCGCAGAAACCTTTTCGTGAGGACGCCCCGAACCACCAGCGCTATGATGTCGCTCATCTCGCACGACCTGAGCAGGTTGCGAGGCTCGCGCCGGCGCGGGAGCTCCAGCAGGCGCTCTTCAATCTCTAGAGTTTGTTGTGCCACCCGTAGGCAATACAACGCCATCTCTAGATCCAGCGGCGCGCAAGTTACCACTGCCACTGTGAACGATACCGCTCGCTTGGCTTGGGTCACCAGAACGCCGCGGGGGTTCCAGTCCTCTTCCTTCTGCACCCACACCATCGCCTGTCTGCGAAGGCGTGGGCAAAACGGACCCGGACGGTTGTGCTGCCACAGTGTTCTTCTTTTTGGGCGGCATGATGATGAAGATGATGAAGGAACTAGGGCGTCAACCACCAGATCAGGTTCACGCAAACCTCAATCCCCCTACCTGGCGCGCCAAAGATGTCGGGGCACGACACCTATGGGATCCCGAGAGGTCCCTTTACGATTCGGCGGGGGGGAGAGGTACACGCAAAGAGCAGAACCAGTGATCGACGCGGGAAGTTTTTACCCAGGTTCGGGCCGCTGATCAGCATAAAACCCTACTCCTGCTTTGTGTTCTTATTGATGTTCTTGAGCCCAGCCTTCAGGAGCGCTCGCAATGAACAGTGCGTTCAAAGAGCAGCTACGCATGCAGAATGGGCCAGAAGTTCTCCTCTCCTCTGTAGCAGTTGCCTTGGGCCTCCTTTTATATGCTCAAAGGGGTCTCCACAGTGGCAAAATGTACATACATTGAGGTGTAAAGTAGCTACAGGGTATCATACCTAACCCCTGACGGATTAGGACAAGCACATTTAATGCACCGTGAGGTGTCCGTTTAGGTGTCCTCACTTTCTTGGGGATGGAAAAAGGGGCCATCCCATCAGCACCGCTTAAGCTCTCCTCCACTGGCGCGTCGCCACGCATCCAGAGAAGGACCCAGAATGTCAGACACGTTACTGTGCCGAAGCGGTGGCACAGTGGCAAAATCTCGCCAGGCGCTGAACCTTGCCGGGCGCCAATCCTTGCCGGGCGCCAGGGCTTGCCGGGCGCCGAGCTTTGCTGGGAACCAAGCCTTGTCGGGTGCCGAGGCTTGCCGGGCTCCACGGGCCATCCCGGCAAGGATCTTGCCGGGGAGGCTGGCCTTCGATTACCAGCTTTGTTTATTTGCTGATTCTCAGATCTCCGACTTGATGATTTCCTTGATGACTTAAATCGACCTCGAGCTGATCCCGGCAAGCCTTGCCGCGAGAACGGCTACAACTGCCTGTGCACAAGTAAGGGGTACTAGTGGCCCAATACTTAGTACACCGACAATCACCCTTGATTCCTCTTCCCTAGTGGCTTGCCAACCTCAAAACCATCCCAAGACCTTGTCATTTCCATCTTGGACCAATCCCAATATTCTTTTTCGTGGGAATATCCCTTTTTCTATTAAAGGAATAACCCTGTTTGTCCTGGGTTGTGAAGCAACCCACCTTTCCATCATTCCCAAAATTCCCAAATAATTCAAATAAATTGTTTGGGTCATATCTTCCACAAATATGTTAAATCCTTCCTTTCCATGTTCAAAAATATTTCACAAATATTCCTTTTCTGATTCTGCCCTAGCTGCCAAGTTGAGAAGCAAGTACCATTTATATTTACTTGCTTGCTCTCAAACTTTTTGTGAACTCTTTCCTATCCATATCATTGCCACATGCCAAAATTAAACTTTATTTGGATATTAAATCTCTCTTGGCTAATTTCCAAAGTTTCTGGGCAACTGGAATCTTTGTGAAGCAAGTGCTAGCTAGGAGTATCAAAATGAGTTGAAATTTTGCAAGCATCTTAATATGCTCAAATCATGACTCTCCACCAAGTTTCAATCTTATCCAATCATCTATGTGAGCATAGCATCAAATCTTGGTTTCTGGTCAGATTTTCACATTGTGAAGCAACTATATTTTATATTGCTCCATAATTGCTGAAAATTTACCAGAGCATTCTACTTCCCATATAACCCATCTCTACAAAATTTGGGCTCATTTCATCTTCCCATTAATTCCCTATAATTTTCCTAAGATTCTGGTCAGAGAGGATAGATGTGAAGGAAGTACCATTTTGGCTTGTCCAAATGGCATGAAATTTTTATGGCACTCTCATATGACCAAATCATCATCCTATGCCCAATTTCAGCTCAAGTTGCTACTCCATGTGAGTGGCACATCAAGATCTAGTTTCTGGACCAGATTGGTCAGTTGCAAAGCAACTCCATTAATTATTGGTCCATTTCCCTCCAAATTTCACAGGATTGTAGTCCTTCCTACCCTAGCACTCCTAGACATCTTATTTGACTCTTATCACTTTTATGTTCATCACAGAAACATGGTCAAGTTTGCCACAGCAAACTTGCAGTGACCACTCCCATCCAGACACAGCTCCTCTAGTCGATCTATCACCTCAGGTGCAATGTAGATTGGAGGGACTACCCACTGGACATCATTTGGCATCGAGTGGGGCGTGGCAACGCCGTGGCCACATGGTGACCATGGGCAGAGCATGCCAAATGCGTGCCCTGGCACTCGGGATGCTTCGTGAGCTCACTCCAGCGAGCTCCGGCTTGTCCGCGAGCGCCGGTGAGATGTCCACCGCACACGTGGACCGCCTGGAAGCCACTCCCCCTCGTCCCCTAGCTCCTGGTCGCTTCTGCCGACATGGATTCGCCACCGGAGTGCCGCCACATCGCCGCGCTCTTGAAGCTCCGGCCGTCGTCGCCTAGCCCCTCCCTCGGCTATTTATAGCGTGCCCGAGCCCTTTCTCGCAGCCAGCAACCTCTCCCCTCGCCTCCTATTCCCTCCCCGAGCTCCTGGAGCTCCATTCTCCGCCAATGGCCGAAGCCCCGCCGCCGTTCCCCTCGGCCAAGCCAGCGCCCTGGCCTTCCCCCTCCCTTTCCTCAACTCCCCAGCCTCCCCTGCGTGTCCGCGCGCCGTCGCCGCCTTCAACCCCGGCGAGGGAGCCCCACCGGCGTGGGCCTTGCCGTTGAGCTCCCCAGTCGCCGCAGACCCCCACCGCTCCGGCGCTGCAGGCCGCCCCGAGCCCAGCGGAGGCCACCTCCAGGCGCGGCGTGGGCTGGCGGAGCCGCTGCGCTCTGCGGCCGGTCCCCTCGGGCGGCGAGGCAACGACAGCGCCAGCGGCCGAGCGCCCCCGCTCCTCCTCTGTTTCCCTATCGAGAGGAAGGAGAGAGAGAGCGAGAGAGAAGAGGAGATTAGGTGGGCCCCACCAGTCAGCCCGAGGGAGAAAGTCAACCCGGGCCCGCTCGCAGTTGAAGTGGAAGCGCCTTTTCACAGAATACGTTTTCAGTTATAGGAAACGTACTCTAGTGCTTCTTCGGGTGGAAGTGCGCTTCCTCTGTTAGAAAGCGTATTCTCAGAAATGCGCTTTCTGCTTTAACCGGCCATGGACCTCTTTGTGAATACTTATTTTACAGACTGGTCCCTGATATTCAACCGGTTATAACTTTTTATCCACAACTCCGATTCAGGTGAACCCAACGCCCACTTCTTCGTATCGTCGAGATCTATCCGTTAGTATCATTTTCACTATGTGGTCCCACTGTGAAAATGACCATTTTGCCCTTGCCGTAAATAGCCCCCTCCGGGAGAGAACTGTTTCCGGCAATCGTTCCCGCGGACTCTCCGCACTTCTTCCCGATGGTCCCTTCATCCCCAGGTAAGCCACAACTCTCATCTGCATCATCGCATTGCAATATTATAGTTTAACTATTTACTTTAACAACAAGTATGAGTATTTGTGAAATAAATTGGATTATACAATACTTGAATAAATTCTCGGATAAGTGGCTGTCATGTCGAGCACCGGATTGTTAATGACTAGTAGTTTACCCACTTGTTGATACTATGATGTTGAGATCACTGTCTATGATTATTTTGGAGTTCATCCGGCAGTTCGTGGAGATGAATTAGTAGCAGTGACTTAAGCATACTGGTTATCGGAGTGTCAACCATGAAAGAAATATTATTCGGGGATTAGATATTTCCTAGTTGATCCTGAGTCACCTGTCCAGACTTATCCGTGCAACCACATTTGCCGGTATGGGATGGCCTTGACTTGGTCTGATCGCGTGCTCTTTCCCCGACAGGGAAGGTTATGCGTGCGCGCTACCCTGGCCCGATAGGCGGCGTTAACCTTGTGAGCCCAGTTGAGTTATTTGGATCCAGGTCCTTGTTTGGGACAGTTTAGTTTGGCCACGACGGTGGCAGGTGTCACGAGGTGACACGGGGGCCACCCAGGGCAGGACTCCGGGGGAGGATGAATGCCGGTGGTACGGTGGAGGAGTCACGGATTAGGCAGGTTTCGTTGGAGCAACACTGGTCCACCGAAATGGGATCACGAGGTCAGTGCTCCATGGTGTGGGTAAAGTGCGCAACCTCTGCAGAGTGTAAAATCTATTCGAATAGCCATGTCCACGGTATTGGACAGTCCGTCCAGACCTCACTAGGTGGTCAACCATAGTAGAGATAGTGATGGAAGAACTCGTCGTATGATCAGAAGTACTCGATGGATCGTGAGTATTCTAAGGGTTGCGAGACAACCCGGAAGAGAGTAAGTTTGTCAGACTTGTCGTGCAGACGGAATCAGGTATATGATATGTTAGCCATGGGATGGCTATGGGATGAGTGGTCGGATGACCACATGATTTGGATTGGATTTGGAATAGGTTCGGATTGGATCCTAAGATTATTCGGAGTATGGATTAAATATGTTTTACCTTACGGCATCTACTTCAGTAACTATTTTGCTACGATGTTGTCTTGCCTTATTGTTGATGTTTGCTGTGAGCTTGCGAGTACATTCAAAGTACTCACCTAGCGTGTCATGCCAGTTTGTAGGTCATGCCATGATTGCTTGCTTGTCGAGGATCCCGAGTTTGCGACCTAGGATACGCGTTCTAGCCAGAGTCCCTACGGAGTGGAGTCCATCACCGCCGTCGCTGTTCCGCTGTTGAGAGAGTTACTCCGCTGTTAGCATAGAGCTACCCTGGCAGGCGTAGTGTCGTCGTGCCGATGTAATCCTTGTACCCTTTGTAACCATATCCATTGTAATAAAGAGCTGATTTGTTCTATGCCAACAGTGCCGTATTCCAGAGGACTTGTCCCTGGGCTGGAATACGGGGCGTTCCGGTCTTCTCTGAGCCGGGGTGCCACAAAAGTTGGTATCAGAGCTAGGTTGGCTATAGGATGCGCGGTCTAGGTGCGAGCGTTAGTGACTGGTAGTATAGGATCCAGTTGGTTTGCTGCACTTGTTTGTTGCATTTGTTTGTGCATAGCATGCATATAGACTAGTTATCTTATCACTAATGATGGATCTGGTGAGTGTAGGTGGCATCGGTTTCGATTCCCTACCTGCGCTCTCTAGTTTGCATACTTGTTCCTTGGTGTGGTGTCATCTTCGTCCCAGCGGAGTGATGCCAAGGTACTTGGTGGTGTCGATCCCTTATCAGATTGATGCACCGGTACCACACCAACATATTCTCTTTAGCCACCCCTATCATTTCGGTAATAGACAAGTTCTATCCCGGATCGTGCCATTCCACTAGCCGCTTTGGCAACCCTTACTGATCCTTGTTATCAAAAAAGGGCAATGTCTGCAAGCCTTTCTCTCCATCACTATATCATTCCGCCACCTATTCTTTGGACGTGTACGGTTTTCTTCCGTACGCTTGATGATGATGTGGTCGTAACTTCTGTGTTCCGACCCCCGATCACCAAGTTCGTCCTCGCCACTGGTTCCATCCGTGTTAAGCTCGTATTTGGTGTAACCTTGTTTACACCAATTTTCTTCCACACATTGATTCACTTTCGTGCACATCGCCACAGCATGTTAGACCAAAATACCGGAGTTCTTGCGAGATTTGTGTGCTTAAGTAGGAATGCATATTATTGCTGTGAATAGTTGTAGAATGTAATATTGCTTGTGTGTGTGTGATCTTGCTGCTTTGTGTGCTTTTGTTTAGTCGTTTCTTTTGTTGTTTTGGGCCCTTGGTGTTACCTTATTTTCCCCTTATGGAAGTTGCTCACCGACACTGGACCCAAAGAGTCAGTGAAGAGACAGTCATTTGGAAGCTCAGCTCAGCAATATGAAATTTTCAGCAGACGGTGTTATATCGGGAATATCGGGCCTGAATACAAATGATATCCTGGCTGGATTGATTATCAGCATCAAGTATACATCAGTGCAACTTTCACAACAGTAATGATCGCGTCAGCAAGAAGGCAAATTGTGTACATGATCCACAGTGCATTCTGTGCCAAAGGTATGATTTATATATACAAGGTTTGAGTCTGCTATGAGTACAAATTGAACCCTGCTATATTTTGGAAGCAAGCCAGCATGAGCTATGTAAGAAGAAGATCAGTTATACACTACAGCGTGATGACCAACAACCTATGGAGCAAGCCGACCATCTGATATATGCCCTATAGCATTGCTCTGTGTTATTCCGGTATGTTCAAATTATTATGCTCATACCTGTATGCATAATAGTGAGCTGTATGGGACGCGGATGAACCCTTGCCCGTCTTTCTTTGGAGACGGCACCACGCCTGTGTTCTGAGCTGTTTCTGGTCGTTCGGGGTGGATGCCGATTTTTATTTCTCTTGTCAGCAACTGGCCCGTGTTCTGAGCTGCTTTTCGGCCGTCTCGGGCAGCTGCTGAATTTCTCTTCGTAGCAATGACCCTATGCTCTGAGCTGTTTTCCGGCCGTCTTAGGGAGTTGCTACTTCTTATCGACACCATCTCATGCTCTGAGCTGCTTTTCAGCCGTCTTGAGTCGGGGTTGAGTTACTCCAGTAATGTCCCAGATCTGAGTTGTAAAGACCGTTCTGGTGACTACTGGTTTATTTGCAGGTTTTATCCAAGGGTTCAGACGGTCGTTACCCTACAGCTACAACTTGTAAGTAATATGCCTGCCAGAATATCGCACCTGACAACACCTATGGTTGCCCGAAGAATCAAGAACACATAAGGCCAAGTTCTTTCAGCAAAGGATCCAGGCAAACAAAACTATAATGAAAAAGCAAGGTTGTCCACACAGGTATGGTAATGGTACAAATACTCCAGATAGTCTGGCTCGATACCAGTCACCATGGGTACACACCCACGGGGTCTATTCCATTTGCAAGGACCCCATATCGAGACAACCCGCCCAGCCAACCAGATATGCTCAGGATTGTCAGAAGAGGGCAACCAAGCTGATCAGGTTAGTCAAAAGATTAACTTAGCAGTTCAAATTCAGCAACCATGTTAAAGCATTACATGGCCGACCATCCATATAGAGATACCGACAGACTGAGTAATTAGAAGGATGAACAACAGTCTCGAAGCATGTGTCCTCACAGATAGGAATCAGTTAAAGACTAACCTACCGTGAACAAGATTCTGCTGCCAGGACCACTGTCAGTCAAGTCTATGGATAATATCATCGTACACCTTTATGCTGGTTACGATAGGTGACAGTCAAATATTTGGTAGGGGCCTTATACTCGAGACAATGGAGATACCCAAGATGACCCAGCAATCAGTGCGAGGAGTCAGATTCCACCAGGAGAACAGTATGATTCACCGTACTGTTATGAGCCTGGAGGACACACATCCATTTGAAGTCACCCAATGCAATGAATAAAAGATTTTGTGTCCACCAAGAGAATTTGTTCACAACTCAGTGAATGGTCGTTCGTATTGGACCTCGTCACGACACGTCCATGAGGAACCACCCTCGGACTTACGAGCAGGGCACATAGTTCGGTCCGGATAACTTATTGCCCTAGACAGGTCAGCAGACACAAAAGGCATGAGTCAGAATAACATATGAGGTAAGATTTGCCAGAAAAAGGGTCCAGTGAAGCAAACCACCCCGAAGTAAGCCAGCCAGTCACATGAAATTCAGCGGGAACATTATACAATGGTAAAAAGAAAACCCGAGATGGAAACGGTTTCCTCAAGTGGTAATATTCATGTTTGATCCCTGAGCAACCAAATCTCGAGGATGAGATTTCTTTAAGGGGGGTAGGTTTGTAACACCCTGGATTTTGCCCATTTTTTTCTTTTGATTTTGGTCCGGATTCGCTTTTGTGGCTTAGTGATCCTGCAACCTGGAGGGATCACCCTTGATTCCTCTTCCCTAGCGGCTTGCCAACCTCAAAACCATCCCAAGACCTTGTCATTTCCATCTTGGACCAATCCCAATATACTTTTTCGTGGGAATATCCCTTTTTCTATTAAAGGAATAACCCTGTTTGTCCTGGGTTGTGAAGCAACCCACCTTTCCATCATTCCCAAAATTCCCAAATAATTCTCATAAATTGTTTGGGTCATATATTCCACAAATATGTCAAATCCTTCTTTGCCATGTTCAAAAATATTTCACAAATATTCATTTTCTGATTCTGCCCTAGCTGCCAAGTTGAGAAGCAAGTACCATTTATATTTGCTTTCTTGCTCTCAAACTTTTTGTGAACTCTTTCCTATCCATATCATTGACACATGAAAAAATTCAACTTTATTTGAATATTAAATCTCTCTTGGCTAATTTCCAAAGTTTCTAGGCAACTGGAATCTTTGTGAAGCAAGTGCTAGCTAGGAGTATCCAAATGAGTTGAAATTTTGTAAGCATCTTCATATACTCAAATCATGACTCTCCACGAAGTTTCAACCTTATCCAATCATCTATGTGAGCATAGAATCAAATCTTGTTTTCTGGTCAGATTTTCACATTGTGAAGCAACTATATTTTATATTGCTCCATAATTGCTGAAAATTTACCAGACCATTCTACTTCCCATATAACCCATCTCTACAAAATTTGGGCTCATTTCATCTTCCCATTAATTCCCTATAATTTTCCTAAGATTCTGGTCAGAGAGGATAGCTGTGAAGGAAGTACCATTTTGGCTTGTCCAAATGGCATGAAATTTTTATGGCACTCTCATATGACCAAATAATCATCCTATGCCCAATTTCAGCTCAAGTTGCTACTCCATGTGAGTGGCACATCAAGATCTAGTTTCTGGACCAGATTGGTCAGTTGCAAAGCAACACCATTAATTATTGGTCCATTTCCCTCCAAATTTCACAGGATTGTAGTCCTTCCTACCCTAGCACTCCCAGACATCTTATTTGACTCTTATCACTTTTATGTTCATCACAGAAACATGGTCAAGTTTGCCACAGCAAACTTGGAGTGACCACTCCCATCGAGACACAGCTCCTCTAGTCGATCTATCACCTCAGGTGCAATGTAGATTGGAGGGACTACCCACTGGACATCATTTGGTGTCGAGTGGGGCGTGGCAACGCCATGGCCACATGGTGACCACGGGCAGAGCATGCCAAATGCGTGCCCTGACACTCGGGATGCTTCGTGAGCTCACTCCAGCGAGCTCCGGCTTGTCCGCGAGCGCCGGCGAGATGTCCACCGCACACGTGGACTGCCTGGAAGCCTCTCCCCCTCGTTCCCTAGCTCCTGGTCACTTCTGCCGACATGGATTCGCCACCGGAGTGCCGCCACATCGCCGCGCTCTCGAAGCTCCGGCCGTCGTCGCCTAGCCCCTTCCTCGGCTATTTATAGCATGCCCGAGCCCTTTCTCGCAGCCAGCAACCTCTCCCCTCGCCTCCTATTCCCTCCCCAAGCTCCTGGAGCTCCATTCTCCGCCAATGGCCGAAGCCCCGCCGCCGTTCCCCTCGGCCAAGCCAGCGCCCTGGCCTTCCCCCTCCCTTTCCTCAACTCCCCAGCCTCCCCTGCGTGTCCGCGCGCCGTCGCCGCTTTCAACCCCGAAGAGGGAGCCCCACCGGCATGGGCCCTGCCGTCGAGCTCCCCAGCCGCCGCAGACCCCCACCGCTCCGGCGCTGCAGGACGCCCCGAGCCCAGCTGAGGCCACCTCCGGGCGCGGCGTGGGCTGGCGGAGCCGCTGCGCTCTCCGGCCGGTCCCCTCGGGCGGCGAGGCAACGACAGCGCCGGCGGCCGAGCGCCCCCGCTCCTCCTCTGTTTCCCTGTCGAGAGGAAAGAGAGAGAGAGCGAGGGAGAAGAGGATATGAGGCGGGCCCCACCAGTCAGCCAGAGGGAGAAAGTCAACCCGGGCCCGCTCGCAGTTTAAGTGGAAGCGCCTTTTCAAAGAATACATTTTCAGTTATAAGAAACGTACTCTGGTGCTTCTTCGGGTGGAAGTGCGCTTCCTCTGTTAGAAAGCGTATTCTCAGAAATGCGCTTTCTGCTTTAACCGGCCAGGGACCTCTTTGTGAATACTTATTTTACAGACTGGTCCCTGATATTCAACTGGTTATAACTTTTTATCCACAACTCCGATTCAGGTGAAACCAACGCCCACTTCTTCGTCTCGTCGAGCTCTATCCATTGGTATCATTTTCACTATGTGGTCCCACTATGAAAATGACCATTTTGCCCTTGCCGTAAACAGCCCCCTCCAGGAGAGAACTGTTTCCGGCAATCGTTCTCGCGGACTCTCCGCACTTCTTCCCGATGGTCCCTTCATCCCCAGGAAGCCACAACTCTCATCTGCATCATCGCATTGCAATATCATAGTTTAACTATTTACTTTAACAACAAGTATGAGTATCTGTGAAATAAATTGGATTATACAATACCTGAATAAATTCTCGGATAGGTGACTGTCATGTTGAGCACCGGATTGTTAATGACTAGTAGTTTACCCACTTGTTGATACTATGATGGTGAGTTCACTGTTTATGATTATTTTGGAGTTCATCCGGCAGTTCGTGGAGATGAATTAGTAGTAGGGACTTAAGCATACTGGTTATCGGAGTGTCAACCATGACAGAAATATTATTTGGGGATTAGATATTTCCTGGTTGATCCTGAGTCACCTGTCCGGACTTATCCGTGCAACCACATTTGCCGGTATGGGACGGCCTTGACTTGGTCTGATCACGTGCTCTTTCACCGATACCGCCCGACAGGGAAGGTTATGCGTGCGCGCTACCCTGGCCCGGTAGGCGGCGATAACCTTGTGAGCCCAGTTGAGTTATTTGGATCCAGGTCCCCGTTTGGGACAGTTTAGTTTGGCCACGACGGTGGCAGGTGTCACGAGGTGACACGGGGGCCACCCAGGGCAGGACTCCGGGGGAGGATGAATGCCGGTGGTACGGTGGAGGAGTCACGGATTAGGCAGGTTTCGTTGGAGCAACACTGGTCCACCCGAATGGGATCACGAGGTCAGTGCTCCATGGTGTGGATAAAGTGCGTAACCTCTCCAAAGTGTAAAATCTATTCGAATAGCCGTGTCCACGGTATTGGACAGTCCGTCCACACCTCACTAGGTGGTCAACCATAGTAGTGATAGTGATGGAAGAACTCGTCGTATGATCAGAAGTACTCGATGGATCGTGAGTATTCTAAGGGTTGCGAGACATCCCGGAAGAGAGTAAGTTTGTCAGACTTGTCGTGCAGATGGAATCAGGTATATGATATGTTAGCCATGGGATGGCTATGGGATGAGTGGTCGGATGACCACATGATTTGGATTGGATTTGGAACAGGTTCGGATTGGATCCTAAGATTATTCGGAGTATGGATTAAATATGTTTTACCTTATGGCATCTACTTCAGTAACTATTTTGCTATGATGTTGTCTTGCCTTAATGCTGATGTTTGCTGTGAGCTTGCGAGTACATTCAAAGTACTCACCTGGCGTGTCATGCCAGTTTGCAGGTCATGCCATGATTGCTTTCTTGTCGAGGATCCCGAGTTTGCGACCTAGGATACGCGTTCTAGCCAGAGTCCCTGCGGAGTGGAGTCCATCACCGCCGTCGCTGTTCCGCTGCTGAGAGAGTTACTCCGCTGTTAGCATAGAGCTACCCTGGCAGGCGTAGTGTCGCCATGCCGATGTAATCCTTGTACCCTTTGTAACCATATCCATTGTAATAAAGAGCTGATCTATTCTATGCCAACAGTGCCGTATTCCAGAGGACTTGTCCCTGGGCTGGAATACGGGGCATTCCGGTCTTCTCTGAGCCGGGGTGCCACAATGTTCCACTCTGCAACCCTTCCAGCGGTGTTGGGGCTGTGGAGCACCTTCTCCAGGGGGTATGCGGAGACGACCTTGATGGGCTGGCCTTGGAAATTATGATGCAGCTTCCTAGAGGCGACAAGGAGTGCGAGCAGGAGCGTCTGCTGCATGGGGTAGCGCGCGTGCATCCCGTAGCACGGTGCTGACGAAGTACACCGGGTGCTCGACGAGGGGCGAGGTATCAACGGCGCCCTGCTCCGCGTGGGGCGAGAGGGACTCGGGAGCCTCGCTGACTGATGAAGTGAGGAGAACCTCAGGGGCGCCGTCCTGAGGCGGCGAACATTGCATGACCTCTTGCGGGTTGCTTCGCTTTGCGCCGCGCCGACGTGCTCCTCCTTAACCGCCACGAGTGCTGCGCTAGCCGAGTGGGGGGTGGCCGCCAAGTAGAGCACCAGGGGATCAAGAGGACGAGGCGCCACCATGTCAGGTGGGCTCGTGAGGTACCTTTTGAGGTCTTCAAAAGCCGCCTCAGCCTCCGGAGTCCACTTGAAAGGGCCCTTCCTCTTCATCAGCTTGAAGAAAGGGAGGGCGCGCTCGCCGAGCTTGGAGATGAGGCGCCCCAGCGAGGTCACGCACCCTGCGAGCCTTTGCATTTCCTTGAGGGTCTGCGGCGGATGCATCTTTTCAATTGCCTTGATCTACTCGGGGTTAGCCTCGATCCCTCGGTGTGATACGAGGAAACCCACCAACTTGCCGGACGGGACCCCGAACATGCACTTTTCTGGGTTGAGCCTCAGGTTCACTTGGCGCAGGTTGGTGAAAGTTTCTTCCAGGTCTTCGATGAGGGTCCTTGCTTCCCGTGACTTGACCACGATGTCGTCGACGTATGCCTCCGCATTTCGCCCCAGCTGCAGCCCCAGCACGATGTGCATCAGCCGCTGGAAGGTTGCACCGGCGTTCCGCAGCCCAAAGGGCATGCAGGTGTAGCAATACACGCCACATGGGGAGATGAAGGCCGTCTTCTCGACATCCTCTATCGCCATCTTGATCTGATGATATCCTTAGAAAGTGTCCAAAAAGCACAACAGATCGCACTCGGCAGTGGAGTCCATGATCTGGTCAATGCGCGGAAGCGGGAAGGGGTCCTGAGGGCAGGCCTGGTTGAGGCTCGTGAAGTCGACGCACATGCGCTCCTGTCGGTGTTCTGGGAACCAGGGTACCCAGATCTGCCTACCTGCAGGCCATGGCGTGGCTCCCTTAACAGCCTGGTATGGCCCAGCGGCAAGGCCTTCAAGACAAGACCCTCGCGAGGGCCCCGGCCTCGTGAGGCGGACGACACCAAGACCTCCAAGGGAGCGGCATCCTCAGGCTGCCTCCCGAGGAGCAGAGATTTCTATGCAGGTACCCAGCCTCCCGAGGCTGCGATGATGTGAGCCATGACGACCAAGGCCAGGCGGGCGCCAGCGGGCACAGAGGAGGCAGTTTCCCTTTTGGTGCTAAGGGAGCAAGGAAAGGCGTGGGTTCCCGAGGAGCCTCCCAAAGGTTTCCATTCCAGTGCTACAAGATCAAGACCACATGCTCAGTAGGATGGAGGTCATCACCGAGCCCACTACTGCGTCACGACCAGAAGCTTCGCAGGAGAAGACCACCTTTCGTCAGGATTAGATGTACTTCTTGTCCCCTTTCAAATTGGCCGTTGTGGGATCCCTTCCTGCCTAAGTTTTGAGGGAAGAGGACCGAGGCCACTATAAATATAGGCTAGCCACCACCGTAGATGGGGACGACCCTGGATTGGACCCTCTCCACCATAGCCCTCGCGAGGCTGTTCATCCACTATACTTGTTCTTCCTCAGCCCCTCGTGAGGCCAATCCACCACAAAGCAGGAGTAGGGTTTTACACTGCAAGGTGGCCCAAACCTGGGTAAACTGCTGTGTTCATCTTCTTCCCCGCTTACATGAATCCGATGAGGCTAGGCTGTAGGGTGGTGAGCTTGAGACTTGAAAGGTTGAGATCTTCGCACACGCCCCAGAGTTCGAACCTTCTTGGGTCTGCGGAGCCCTGAATCCGACATTTGGCACGCCAGGTAGGGGCGTGTCGATGTCCTTCTTCCACCTCCACTTCGTCTCCGCTTCATCACTCCCATGGCCAACGCACGCCAGGTTCGCGTCGAGCGCCGGGCCGCTCGTGTTGCCCAGATGACACCCGTGGGCAACAACGCTCCTCGCCACTCTGCCTCCCCCGCGGTTAACGCCACCACTGACGCTATTGCTCACGAGCAGCAGGATTCGTCGCTGACACCCTCCGTGCGGCGTGATGGCCGCACCGCCACTCCGTCGGCCACTCCTGCTACGGCATCATCTTCCCACGTCCGCCGTGGGCCAGCGAATGCGCAGGCTGCGCTGCTCATGGCGCGCGAGCTGCTGCGCTACCGTCCCACCAACGACCGCTATGACAACTGGCTTGGGCGCATCACCGAGCTTGTCAACGCTGCCGGCGAAGTCCCTGCACTGTCCTGCTCGCTCCGTCCCCCACCATCCCAAGCGGGCGACATGAATCATGGCGCGCCTCCTCCTCCTCCTCTGCGCAACGCCGACCCCGAGCCCAGGCGTGATGCGCCCTAGTGCGAACCGGCGCGCGATGAGGCGAGCTACCAGGTGGTGCAGCAGCCGCAAGCTGATGCACGCGCGCTCCCAGCTCCACCGCGCCAGCACCAAGACCATGCGTTGCCGAAGGCTGTGGCGCGTGGGCGTCAAGACCGAGCTCACCCCATGCACGCTGCTCCCATGAGTGCGGCGGGCTGCCGCGCCTTCACCCCGGAGCTGCGCCGTGTTGTCTGGCCCGGCAAGTTCAAGCCAGACCTGCCCCCATGTTACGACGGCACCCCTGACCCTGCAGAGTTCCTCCAGCTCTACTCGCTGAGCATCGAGGCGGCCAACGGTGACGAGAAGGTCATGGCGAACTGGTTCCCCATGGCTCTCAAAGACAGCGCGTGCTCCTGGCTCCTGCACCTCCGGAAGGATCGATCTCCTCCTGGGACGAACTTCGTGAGCGTTTCATCGCCAACTTCCAGGGCACCCGCGACCGCGCTCCTGCAGTGGGTGACCTGCGACGCGTGAAGTAGCAGCCGGGTGAGACCTTGCATAAGTACATATAGCGCTTCACGAACGTCCGCCTCAAGATCCCGAAGGTGTCGGATGAGGCCATCATCTCGGCGTTCACTGATGGCGTCCGGGACGTCAAGATGAAAGAGGAGCTCGCCATCCACTAGGACCTGTGCTCGGCCCTGGAGATGTTCAACTTGGCGAACAAGTGCGCAAGGGCCGAGGAGGGCCGCCTCTCCCTCCTGAAGCTTCCTGAGGTCAACCCTGAAGACAAGAAGGCCAAGGCTAAGGAAGCAAAGAGCAAGGGCCCCACTATGCTCGCAGCCGAGCCTGAGATGAAGCACGGCTGTGACCACGATGAGCCTTCTAGGGGCAACCGCCCGTTCTGCATCTTCCAGAACATGCACAGCCACAACACCAACGACTGCCAGGAGCTCAGGGCCCTCCACGATGGGCGCCTCGGCCACCACCCCGAGCATGGTGACCGTGGCTACGGCCATGAAGGAGGCCGCGGTGGAGGCCGCTGGGATAACCGCGGCCCTCGCTAGGACTGGCGTGACCAGCCTCGCAAGGAACATTGGCGTGACGAGCCTCGCGATGGACCCTGGCGCGACCAGCCTCATGAGGCCCATCCTCAGGGCAATGCCGACCTCCCTCCATTATCGCCGCCGCCCAGGAGAAATGACGACAACCGGCAGGATGATGGGGATGGGGCCTTCCAAGAACCTCGCGTGATAGCCTGCATCCTGGGTGGTCCTCAGGCCCCAGCCTCACATCGCATCTTCAAGTAGTTCGCTCGCGAAGTAAACGCGGCCCTCCTGAAGCTCGAGGCCGTGCGTCCCCTCAAGTGGTCGCAGTACGCTATCACCTTCGACTCCAAGGATCACCTCAAGTGCTCAGCCACCGGAGGTGCGCTTCCCATGCTCTGCACACCCACCATCAGCAACGTCCTCGTCACCAAGACCCTCATCGATGGTGGCGCAGGGCTCAATGTTCTCTCTATCAAGGCGTTCGAGACGCTCCAAGTGCCTTATGACCAGCTCCTGCCAACCAAGCCGTTCTCAGGGGTGACAGACGGCTCCACCGTCCCCCTAGGGCAGATATGCCTCCCAGTCACCTTCGGCAAGCGTGACAACTACCACACTGAGCTCATCGACTTCAACGTCGCCCACATTGGCCTCCCGTACAACGCCATCCTTGGGGTACCCGGCCCTCGCCAAGTTCATGGCGGCAACCCACCATGGCT
Source organism: Thinopyrum elongatum (assembly GCA_011799875.1). NCBI lineage: Eukaryota > Viridiplantae > Streptophyta > Magnoliopsida > Poales > Poaceae > Thinopyrum > Thinopyrum elongatum. Next base: position 219,318,990 of record CM022299.1, on the reverse strand, counting down.
ACAATGTCCTCAAGATGCCAGGGAGTGGCGGCATCATCACGGTCGCCTGCGATGAGAAAGACGCGGTAAGCTCCCTTGTGTCGGGGGTATCGTGCGACATATGCTAGGGGATGGCTTATCGTGGATGGGGACAAAAGTACGTCGCCGGGCTCTAGAAGCGGGAGTGAGCGAGACCGCGTACGCTTTCGAATCTTACCCAGGTTCGGGGCTCTCCTAGGAGATAACACCCCTAGTCCTGCTCTGCGGGGTCTCCGCATGATCACTATCTCAACAGGTGGCTACAAGCTTGCTCCTTGAGCCTCCTGGCTGGAGGAGAAAGAAGGGCAAGGCTAGCCCTTACTCCACTCTCTCTGCATGTGTGTGTGTGTGTGTGTGTCGTGAGTGCTCGACGAGGCCTCTGCCAAGGAGCCAACCGCCAACCCCCTGCATGGGGTGACCTGGGGGGTTTATATAGGCCTACCCCCCAGGGATACAATGGTAATCTGGCCGGGCGTAGGACCTGGCCGTCAGTATCTCTGGTCGCCCGCTTCTCCGCCGACTGCAGGGGCCCGCCGCCTGGTGGGTCCCCCCGGCGGTCTTGTCTTCGGCTGACAAGCTGGGCCCACCGCTTGCGGGTCCTGTCGGCTGTGTAGCACTGTAGCCGTGCCACTGATGACGCATGCTTGGTCAGGGAGAACGTGGATACAGTCCTGCCGCCTGGCGGGAAATCGCTGTAGCCATACCCCGTCGTACCTGGTTAATGGCGCACGGACTTCGAGGGAAGAGGAGGGCTGCTTGCTGGGAGACGGCCTCCCACCGAGCCGACTGGTCAGGGCTTGCCGCCTTCTGGCTTGTCACGGACAGGTAGGGCCCGCCGCCTGCGGGCCGTACTGGCCGCCTGTCATGGGAGGATGGCTCCCTCTGCCATGGGTGTTGTCATGAGTGGCATGGCAACAGTCCTGCGTCGGGCGCAGGATTCTTGCCCGGTACGCAGTACTGTGGCCACGCCCCGCCCTGGATTCGGAGGTGGCAGGCCTGTACTGTAGCCATACCCTGTCTCATCATGTTTATGTTGGTGTTGACCTTGAGGGCGTGAGGGGCCGCCTGTTAGGACTCGGCATCCCAGGAGGCCGCCTACCAGGAGTCGGCTTGCTTCATGGCCGTCTTGTGGACTCCGCCGCCTCCCGGCAACCGGCTGCTTGGACCAGCCGGCCTCAAGAAGGCGGCCCTTATCCTTGATGTTTGAGGGGCACAGCCTGCCCTGATGTCTTGAAATACCAAAGGGAGCTGATGGGGCTACCCATGGTCATTTACTCCGACAATAGTCCCCGAAGCTGATGAGGCGCTGCGGTTGAAGGGGCGAGAAGCCTCAGCAGCTTCATACTCTGAATCGTCTTCTAAAGAGCCGACTGGTTGGTGTCGGCCATGACCAGGCGGGCCGCCTGGTGGTTTTGAGACGTCGTGGCGGGGACCGGGTGGCGCGCTAGCCAGGCGTCAGGCTTGCCGCCCGCACATGTCGGCCACGTGGCGTCATCAGGTCAAGCCGGCCTGCCAGCCCACGCGCGCGACGGGACGGCGCCGTAGGCCGGGGCCCACCACTACAATGCCTCAGTGTGCGCGCGGATCCGCTGCGGCCGAGGCGGTCGGTTGGTATTCTGTGGCAGTTAATGCACTCCTTTACTGGCGCCATAATCGCGGGAATCACGGGGGAGTGGGCGCAGTTAATCCCCACGGCCCCCACGTCCCCGCCCCCTCGACTTCACCGCCTGGGCTATAAGTAGGGGGAGGAGGGGGGCGGCAGACGCACGCGCGCCCTCCTCTCCCTTCGCCGTTCTTCATTCTTCCTGCCGCCGCAGCGCTCCTTCCTCCCACCGAAGCGCTGCCGCAGCTCGCCGTCGCTGTGCGTCCTCTCGTAGCGGCCTCCTTGCTCCGCTGCAGCCTCGTCCGCTCGTCACCGCGCCGCGCCGGCGATGAGCTCCGTCACCCATGGCGCGTGCACGAGCCGGCGACTGGGACGGCTCCAACGTCCACGAAGACCACCTCTCCTTCCTCCGCCAAACGCGTCGGCTGCCCCGAGAGGTGAATGTGCAGGTGCGCGTCCCTCCCGAGGCAGAAATCTCGCCGGCGCCGGAGGGCGACGAACGCGTCGTCTTCCGGTCTCATTTCCTTCGCGGCTTCGGCCTTCCAGCAAGCAACTTCCTCCGCTCTTTCTTTGATTTCTACCACGTCCAGCTGCACCGCCTCATGCCAAACACGGTGGTGCTGCTGGCCGCCTTCGTCGCCATGTGCGAAGGATATCTCGGCACTCTCCCCACCCTCGAACTCTGGGGGGAGTGCTTCTACCTCAAACTCGGCACCGCCGCCAAGGGCCAGGCGGCTCAGTGCGGAGCCTGCGTGGCGGTGCGGCGCCCGGGCACCGGGAACCGCTTCCCTTCCATCTCTCTGCTGCAGTCTGCCAAGCTATGGCAGAAATCTTATTTCTATGTCAGAAACATCCATTCGACTAGCGATTACGTCAACTTGCCGGCTTACGCAGCCGGCCCGCCGGCCGAGCCGCGTGCCAACTGGCGGTTCAAGCCGAGCTCTCTATCGGCCGCCTCCTCTGCCGCCCTTGCCCGACTTCATGTGATGACGGAGTCGGAGGGCTTGAAGGGCTCAGACTTGCTGGCCGCCTTCGTGACGTGCCGAGTTCTCCCCCTCCAAGCCCGGCCTCACATCATCAGTTGCATGAGCGGGCACCGGGACCCATGCCGGATGTGCACGCGGGAGATGCCGGACGTGGAGGTGGTCTGGCTGGCCAACTACATCTCTGACTGTAAGCTGTCGGAGACGGACTGGCGGTTCGGCAAGCGGCCGTACGACCGCGCGCATCCGCCGCCTGCGGTAAGTCTTTGTAATTCTTTTTCTCTTTTGCTGGTCCGAGTTCTTGTTTCGCCGTCTGATCAGTCGGCCATGGTGCAGGTCCTCTCGGCCCAGTCGGCCGCCGGCGCTCTGGATCCAGGTCAGGAGTACATGCCGGACCGGACGAGGAGCGACATGGAAGACCCCGACTTGGGGGCAGCCGCCATGGAGGAGGACAACGTGTCGGGGACGAATCCGCGATCACCTATGGGACCCAGAGAAGGACCCCTTTACGTTTGGCAGGGAGAGACGGTCGCGCGAAGAGCAAATCTAGCGAAGAACACGACAGTGCATGAGAGAGATTTACCCAGGTTCGGGCCGCACGGATGCGTAAAACCCTACTCCTGCTTTTTGGTTATTATCTGTATGATTGTTCTAGCTCCAGGAGCGCTACAGTATCGAGTAGCTGCGTACAATACTGGAGCTCTCCCTCTTCCAGTTCCTCCCCTTTCACGTTGCCCATGGGCCTCCTTTTATACGCACAAAGGGGTCTCCAACAGGTGGCAAACAGTAAAGGTAGAGGTGGAAAGTTGCTACAATAAGGCCACTATTATCAGGATGACATGTCCTACCTACCACTGACGGCAGGGGACAAGGGCATTAAATGCCCATGCCTTTGCTGTCCAGATACATGTACCCGGACGTCGTGGACATGGGAAAAGCCTATCCCACCTGCTGCTGCACCGCTATCTACAGTGCACCGCCGTCTACACAGTGCCCTGCCACGCACGCTTGGAAGGACCCAGAGCGCCACGCTGGCAGAGGCACCGGAGCAGCACAGTAGCACAGTGGTACAGTAACGCTTGCCGCGGTAAGACCTTGCCGCACCTGACAGCTTGGCACAGCCCATAGTTTGCCGTGCAAGGTAACTTGCCGGGGCAAGTACCTTGCCGCAGCCGCTATCTTGCCGCAGCCAATACCTTGTCGCAGCCAATGACTTGCCGGGGCAAGTACCTTGCCGCGGCAAGTACTCTGCTACAGCATTTACATGCTTATCACTGACGGGTCAGGACAAGCGCATTAAATGCTCTGTCTAGGTGTCCCTTAGCTTCTTGGGGATGGGAAAAGGGGCCATCCTATCAGCGCCGCTTGGCACAGTGCTCTGCCACGCATGCCTGGAGAAGGGTCCAGAGTGCCATGCTGGCGGCCGCACTGGAGCAGCAGCATAGTGGCATAACCTTGCCGGGCTCAGCTGGTCATCCCGGCAAGAACCTTGCCGGGGCCTTGTCTCCAGTCTAGCTGTCCCCCGGCAAGCCTTGCCGGGTTCAGCTGGTCATCCCGGCAAGAACCTTGCCGGGGCCTTATCTTTAGTCTTGTCGAGTCCTGAGCTTGCCGGCCCTGATCTCGCCGGCAGTAGTAGACTTGATCTTCTGGTCGATCCGCCTGGAGTCTTGTCTTGCCAGCTCTGCCTTGCCGGCGTTGCGCGGACCCATTCCCGGCAAGTAGACCTTGCCGGGAACCGGGCTTCGAATGTACTCTTGGGTGGATTCCTCCTCTGCCATGTCCTTCCCGCCTGGAGGCTGCGACTTGCCGGTGCATGTCCAGGGGTAGTGAACACCCCCCTGTTTATTACACCGACAGGAGCCCCCGGGCCTGGGCCGGACAGGCGTGCACAGTGGTTGTCCGGGCTAGGCCCAATGACGCACACCGGCAACATGTAGATCTGTTCCCTGCCGTTCCTCCTGCCTGGAGGTCGCAACCCTGTTGCTGCAATGGCACGCATAAAGAAACAATTTACCTTGATTAGGCCAAGCTTTATGGCACAAGAGATATTCCTTCATGCTAAATGAATGCATGCTTCCCCCTTGATTGATTCCGTCCTTGCACGTATCTTGTACCCTACGCTGTCTGGAAACCCTGCCGGTGCGCACGCTTGCCGCGAGCGCTAGGTGCGGGTCTTTAGCAGCCTGCTGGAAACGCCGCCGCCGGCAAGGCGACTTGCCGGGCCAGAACGCAGCTGCTAAGTTTGCCGAGCGGACTCGAGGCGAAACCAGAGCGCGGACTAACCACGGCAAGGTCCTTTCGCGTGCAGGTCGATATACGAGAACGAGGAATCAATCAAGACGACCCACGCTTGCTGGAAAGCTTTCCGGTGCGCACGCTCCAGGCAGCGGCGCTTGGGGATCGGGTCCTTAGCAGCTCACCGGGAACGCCGCCTCCCGGAAAGGTTTACCTTCCCGGTTCTGGTGCAGCGGCTCACATCGCCGAGCGGACTCGAGGCGACTAGGAGCGCAACTAGCCCCGAGAAGGCTCCTTCGCGTGTAGGTGTAAGAAGCGAGTGAGGACAGAAAAATGAATGCAATTGCCAAAAAATCTGTGCAACTTAGCTTTTCTGCTAGGGCGCCGCTAGCCCCCGAGCTTGTTTCTTGCTCAAAGAGTGGTTGTCTGAGCCCCCGGCAAGGGAGGCTCTTAACTCTGGCGGAGAACTTTGACGTTCTCGACGCCAGCTTCCGGCAAGGGGTTGCTGGGAAGGCTCTTGACTCTGGCGGAGAACCTTGACGTTCTCGACGCCAGCTTCCGGCAAGCTTGTTGCCGGGGAGGCTCTTGACTCTGCCGGAGAACCTTGACGTTCTCAACGCCAGCTTCCGGCAAGCTTGTTGCCGGGGAGGCTCTTGACTCTGGCGGAGAACCTTGACGTTCTCAACGCCAGCTTCCGGCAAGCTTGTTGCCGGGGAGGCTCTTCAGGGGGTTACTCTCTGGGGCGTTGCCAGCCCCCGAGCTCGCCTTCCATGCGTGTTCCTGCAACACTGACTGGGCATGAAATGCCACAACAGCGTTTGAGCACAACAAGTTGATTAGCTTCTGGTTAATGTCGGATTCGCTGCAATCTTGACTCCTGCTGAATATTCCCTTGCTTGCCGGAACACTTTCCGGTGCGCACGATCCAGTCAGCAGCGCTTTGAGGAACGGATCCTTAGCAGCATGCCGGGAACGCCGCCTCCCGAAAAGGTTTACCTTCCCGGCTCTGGCGCAGCTGCTCAGGTTGCTGAGCGGACTCGAGGCAACTAGGAGCGCGACTAGCCCCGGGAAGGCTCTTCAGCATACGGGTTTACGCAGGAACCTTAGAATAAAACTCGCTAAGTCCTTCTCCTTAAACGACTGCATTTTTGCACAGTGAGCCCCCCACGCTTGCCGGAATACTCCCCGAATGCGCACGTTCCGGTCGATGGCACTTAGGATCGGGTCCTGTTCAGCAGCCTATCGAGAACGCCGCCTCTTCGGGAGCTTAACGCCTTAGAAACAATCGCAGCTGCGTCTGCATTGTTGGGCGGACCCAAAACAACCAGGAGCGCAGAATGTTTCAGGAGCGCTCCTTCGCGCACAGGTTATGCACAAAAATATCGTCCAGGATAAGACTTAACAGCAGAAAGTAATTAAAGCTTTAAAACTTAGCTTTTTGCGAAGGTTTAGGCCCTTCTTCTTGGACGCTATGGCGGTGAAGATGATGAAGAAACTGCCGCGCTGATCGCCAGATCAGGTTCGCGCAGCCCCTCACCCCCTACCTGGCGAGCCAAAGATGTCGGGGACGAATCCGCGACCACCTATGGGGCCCAGAGAGGGACCCCTTTACGTTCGGCAGGGAGAGACGGTCGCGCGAAGAGCAAATCTAGCGAAGAACACGACAGTGCACGAGAGAGATTTACCCAGGTTCGGGCCGCACGGATGCGTAAAACCCTACTCCTGCTTTTTGGTTATTATCTGTATGATTGTTCTAGCTCCAGGAGCGCTACAGTACCGAGTAGCTGCGTACAATACTGGAGCTCTCCCTCTTCCAGTTCCTCCCCTTTCACGTTGCCCATGGGCCTCCTTTTATACGCACAAAGGGGTCTCCAACAGGTGGCAAACAGTAAAGGTAGAGGTGGAAAGTTGCTACAGTAAGGCCACTATTATCAGGATGACATGTCCTACCTACCACTGACGGCAGGGGACAAGGGCATTAAATGCCCATGCCTTTGCTGTCCAGATACATGTACCCGGACGTCGTGGACGTGGGAAAAGCCTATCCCACCTGCTGCTGCACCGCTATCTACAGTGCACCGCCGTCTACACAGTGCCCTGCCACGCACGCTTGGAAGGACCCAGAGCGCCACGCTGGCAGAGGCACCGGAGCAGCACAGTAGCACAGTGGTACAGTAACGCTTGCCGCGGCAAGACCTTGCCGCACCTGACAGCTTGGCGCAGCCCATAGTTTGCCGTGCAAGGTAACTTGCCGGGGCAAGTACCTTGCCGCAGCCGCTATCTTGCCGCAGCCAATACCTTGTCGTAGCCAATGACTTGCCGGGGCAAGTACCTTGCCGCGGCAAGTACTCTGCTACAGCATTTACATGCTTATCACTGACGGGTCAGGACAAGCGCATTAAATGCTCTGTCTAGGTGTCCCTTAGCTTCTTGGGGATGGGAAAAGGGGCCATCCTATCAGCGCCGCTTGGCACAGTGCTCTGCCATGCATGCCTGGAGAAGGGTCCAGAGTGCCATGCTGGCGGCCGCACTGGAGCAGCAGCATAGTGGCATAACCTTGCCGGGCAGGAACCTTGCCGGGCTCAGCTGGTCATCCCGGCAAGAACCTTGCCGGGCCCTTGTCTCCAGTCTAGCTGTCCCCCGGCAAGCCTTGCCGGGTTCAGCTGGTCATCCCGGCAAGAACCTTGCCGGGGCCTTATCTTTAGTCTTGTCGAGTCCTGAGCTTGCCGGCCCTGATCTCGCCGGCAGTAGTAGACTTGATCTTCTGGTCGATCCGCCTGGAGTCTTGTCTTGCCAGCTCTGCCTTGCCGGTGTTGCGCGGACCCATTCCCGGCAAGTAGACCTTGCCGGGAACCGGGCTTCGAATGTACTCTTGGGTGGATTCCTCCTCTGCCATGTCCTTCCCGCCTGGAGGCTGCGACTTGCCGGTGCGTGTCCAGGGGTAGTGAACACCCCCCTGTTTATTACACCGACACAACGCCACAGGTGGCGGCGGTGGAGCAGGCGGCTCCGGGGGAGGAGGCGGCCTTGAGGACTGGCTGGACGACGATGAGGAGGAGGACGAGCCGCGCCGCCCGCACGGCACCGACAGGGCAGGCGCGAGCTCCTCAGCCGCGCCGACCGCACCAGGCGGCCCAAAAAAGCGCCGGGCCGGCTCGTTGCTGTTTGGCAGCCGGCCGAAAAAGTCCAAGAACACGGCCGCCGCGACCAGGCGGCAAGAGGCCGCCGCCAGAGCGGCCCAGTTTCAGAGGGCCCCGAAGCAGCCCCCGATGGTATCTGCGTAAGTGTTTGGCTGTGTTTCCCTTTCTTCTTCCTTGCAAACTTTTTCTGAGTTTTTCTCTTGTCTTGCTTGAATCAGGGCCCCACTCACTCTTGAGCGGTCTGCCGCCGCCTCTGTGATCGGGGAGGCGGAAGGCTCCGCCAATAACCGCCGTGTGGACCCGCCTGCCGACCTCCGGGCGGTGACAGAGAGGAACGCACGGGAGGCGCGTGAGGAGCGGGAGAAGGCGGAGAGGCAGGAGGTGGAGGCGGCCAAGGCAGCGCGGGCGAACGCCGCCGCCAAGGCTCGGGCGGACGCGGCTGCTAGGGCGCAGGCGGAAGAAACCGCGCGCGGCCAGGCCCCGCAACTTGTCATTCTGTTGCGTGCGGTGCCGCCAGCGCCAGAGATCCCGGAGCCGACTGGAGGAGCCGGCGATGACCAGCCGGCCGTGGAGAGGGGAGGGGGCGACGCCATCATCTCGGGGGCGGAGGTGCCCCCGCAAGCGACGACTGCCGAGGCCCGAGGCAATCGGCCTGACGTGCCACCGGCGTCGCCGATCGGTGTTGAGTTGGTGGTGGGGGCGACTCCCGTGGTCCGCCCTTCGGTGCGCCGGCGTGTGGCGAAGGCGGCCTCGGCGCCGCGGGCGCAGGAGGCCGGGGCCGCGAGCTCGTCGGCCCTGGACGCAGAGGCCACCAGCGCCCCCCCACCAGAATGGACGCCTGGGGGCGGGACGGGCGTGCTGAACAAGGCCGCGCAGGACATGCAGGCCCAGCTCTAGGCCCAAGGCGCCGCCCTCCAGCAGTGTACGAAGGCGTTCTTGGCGACGCGGACGGCCGTTCGGGTATGCTTCTTTGCTTTGTTTTTTGATTCTTGCAGTCTTCCGTGGGGGCGCGCCAGCGCACCCACTGGGTGTAGCCCCCGAGTTCCGGGCCGGCTACTGAGTAGGCGGCTCGGAACTTTAAGGTAAGTTCCGAGTGCTAACTTGTTTCCTCTTCTTTTGTCTTCGTTGCAGGACTACCACAACATCCGCGCAGCCGCCTTCAACTCCCAAGTCCAGGAGTTGGCTAAGCGGACCACCGACCTCACCGAAAGCCGGCGTAAGCATTCTATCTTCTTCCTCGCGGGGGCGCGTCAGCGCACCCGCTGGGTGTAGCCCCCGAGGTTCGGGCCGACTGCTGAGCAGTCGGGCCGGATCTTCCAGCAACCACCTTCTTTTTTAGTCATCTTTGTTGATTGTCCTCTCTTTCTCATTTTTGCAGGAGCCAACGCCACACTGCAGCAGCATCTGGGCGAAGTTCAGACCGAGCTGCGTGTCAAGGAGGAGGAGCGCCGTAAGGCGGCCCTGGAGCGTGACCGTCTGGCCAAGAAGTTGGCGGACCAGGCAGACCAGCACAAGGCGGAGCTCCAGAAGCTCAAGGAGGCGGAAAGCGCCCTTCAGGCCGAGTTTGAGGTCGAACGCTCAAAGTGGGCCGAGAAGGAGGCGATCCTCGCCGCTGGCTATGGCGAGATTGAGGACATGATCGATGGTAAGCTTCTTTCTTTGGAATAGCTGCTGAGTGCATCGGGAGTCGGCTTCTGATCTCTGTCTTTCTTTTGCGTAGACTTCTTTCCTGGCCACGCTGTCGCTGTCAGCCAGGCCATCGAGGCGCGGCGCGACCGGCGTAGGAGGGAAGGAGTGGAGATCCCGCCCGACGCGCCTCGAAACATGAACGAGCAGCTCCTGGCCGTCAGGATGCGTTTACAGCCGGTTCACCATCTGCTCCGCCGCCTTCAGCGTGCCGAGTCTCAGCTGGTTTCCACCCTCTGGCCAGGCGGCCAGGCTCCACGCACCCCCAGTCGGACCGCCGACTGGTTGGAGGCGGCAATCGGCCGCTTCGAGGCTTGGAGGGGCTCCTCCGCTCGGGCAGGCGCCCGAAGAGCCTTGGAGTTTGTCAAGGTGTGGTATCCTGGGCTGGACCTAGCCCAGTTGGCCACGTTCCGACAGGAGGCCATGGAGGAGTTGGTGGCAGCGGGGCCCGCACTCACCCATCACGCGGTGGCGATCGCCGAGTACACCGACACCGGCGTCTTCTTCCTCGAGCTGGACGAGGAAGGTGCCAAGGTGCCGATGGACTGGTTCGGGCTGAACCCGGATGACGGCGAGGACTCGGCGGAAGAAATCGCCTCAAGCGACAAAGGCGAGGACGAGGAAGATGAGGATGGTGAAGGCGACGCACCGGAAGGCAGAGTGGACGCCCAGCTTCAGCTCGATCGGGCCTCGAGCAACGAGCCGCGTGCGAGTGCATCGACTGCTGCTGAGGGCGACCAAGCCGAGACTCGCCAGACGGCCACTCCACCAACTGGCGCCGCCGACTCCACCAACCTGCCGGATCCGCCTGTTGCTCGTTTGGCCTAGGCTGCCAACTTATCTTATCTTTTCCTGCCTTGGTAATCTTTAGAACAAACTTTGTTAAATTCGCGCAGTTCCACCCGCTGGGTGTATTCAAACTTTGTTGAATGCTGGCCGAGGGCCTCTTGCTATGTAATTTAATTCTCGCACAAGATGTGCCTCGCCGAGCTTTGACTTGTCTTGCTTTCTATTCTTCTTGGCTTTTTCCTTTGCCGCTTTCCCTTGGCTGCCGCCTTGCCGGTCAGACAACCATTCTCGGTCTGCTGGCTGGGTCAAGTACTTGGCCATTTTGGGAAGACAAGTACTTTGGCCGCTTAGAACATAGCAATTTAAGTGAGAAGCCGGCCGGCCGGCTGCTCAGCAACCGGACGGCTAGGCGATGAGCCGGCTTGGCCTATGTGGGTGCTTTCGTCCTTAGCCATTTTTCATGTGAGCACCATTTCTTGCCTTTGACCCTTGCCGGCGGGAAAGTCGCTCTGCGAGCTACGGCTTATGGCAAGGGTGGGCTTAGATACCGGCACACTACTTGTCCGACTGCAGGTAGAACCAACATAGTACAAGGCGGCAAGCCCCCGGGCCGACTGGTCGGACCCGGTGCCGGGCGTAGGAATGAAATAACATACTCACAGGCATGAAATTTATCATACAGACAAGAAAGGTAGCCCCCGAGTGCTCCTCGAGGGACCCGGTGCCTTTGCCCTTAGTACAAAAGGTAGCGTGGTACATACTGTTTTTAACTGTAAAATCTTCGGAGAAGATTTGCGTTCCATGGGCGCTCTGCTTCCTTGCCGGAATCGTCCCTTTTGCGCGCCCTGGGCTTCTACGCATCGATGAGGTAATAGGAGTCGTTGCCCAAGGCTCTGCTGATGATGAAGGGGCCTTCCCAAGGGGCCGAGAGCTTGTGCTGGCCGGCTGTTCGCTAGATCAGCCGGAGCACAAGGTCTCCCTCTTGGAAGGATCGTGGCTTGACCTTCCGACTGTAGTAGCGGCATAGGATCTGCTGGTAGATGGTGGACCGGCTGAGTGCTAACAGCCGGCCTTCTTCCAGCAGATCGATGCCATCTTCTCGTGCTTCCTTCGCCTCTGCCTCCGTGTACATGGTGACGCGAGGCGAGTCGAACTCGATGTCAGTTGGGATGACGGCCTCGGCCTCGTATACGAGGAAGAAAGGGGTGAAACCGGTTGATCTGTTCGGAGTGGTGCGGAGACTCTAGAGGACGGCCGGCAGCTCGTCGATCCAACAGCTGGCCAAGCGCTCCAGCGGCTCGACCAATCGGGGTTTGATGCCGGATAAGATGAGGCCGTTTGCTCGCTCTACCTGGCCGTTTGACTGCGGATGGGCGACGGACGCTAAGTCCAGTCGGATGCCCTGCGTCAAGCAGAAACGGGCCAAGGCGCCTTTGGCAAAGTTAGTGCCATTGTCGGTGATGATGCTGTGTGGCACACCGTACCGAACGATGAGATCCGTGATGAAGGTCACAGCAGTCGGACCATTTAGTTTCTTGATTGGTTTGGCTTCAATCCACTTGGTGAATTTGTCCATGGCGACCAGCAGATGGGTCATGCCACCGCGTGCTGTCTTGAATGGGCCCACCATGTCCAGCCCCCAAACGGCAAAGGGCCAGGTAAGGGGGATGGTCTTGAGTGCAGAAGCCGGCAAATGTTGCTTGGAGCTGAATTTTTGGCACCCCTTGCATTTCTTGACCAGATCCTTGGCGTCCTCCAAAGCAGTCGGCCAGAAGAAACCATGGCGGAAAGCTTTGGCGACAAGGGATCTGGATGCCGCGTGGTGGCCGCACTCGCCTTGGTGTATGTCCCTGAGGATTGCCTTGCCTTTCTCTGGTTCGACGCAGCGTTGGAAAACGTCGGTCACGCTGCGCCTGACAAGCTCTCTATTTACTATCGTGTAAGCTCCTGCCCGGCGTTGCACCTGCCGGGCCGAGATCTCATCGACTAGCAGCTCTCCGCCTACCAGAAAGTTGAGGATGGGCTGCGCTCATGACGGTGCTTTGACTTCATCCACCATCATTACGGTTACTGAAACCATGGCGGTTGGGTCTGGAGGTGGTGGGGCGGAGTCGGCCGCGTCTTGCCGCGTTGTTGAAGTCCCCGGGATGGCCGCTGCAGCCCCCGGGCCGGGCTGTAGAGTCCCCGGGCCGGGTGCGACTGCCGCAATCCCCGAGTCGCTTGCCGAAGTCCCCGGGCCGGCTGCCGCAGCCCCCGGGCCGGGTGCGACTGCTGCAGTCCCCGTGCCGCTTGCCGAAGTCCCCGGGCCGGCTGCCGCAGCCCCCGGGCCGGGTCGCGAAGTCCCTGGGCCGGGTGCGACTGCTGCAGTCCCCGTGCCGTTTGCCGAAGTCCCTGGGCCGGGTGCTGCAGCCCCCGGGCCGGGTTCGACTGCCTCGGGAGCAGCCGGCATGAAGATGGATTCTGATTCCGGGGAAGGCTTGATGGACGGCTTGCGGAGGCGTTGAAGGGACACGCCGGCTGGTATGGCTTGCCGGGTGGAGCCGATCCGCGCCAGGGCATCTGCTTGCTCGTTGTCGGCCCGTGGCACGTGAAGGAACTCGCACCCATCAAAGTATCCGCTGATCTGCTGGACGAGGAAGCGGTAGCTCGCCATATTTGCATCCTTGGCGTCCTAGTCGCCGGACAACTGTTGGACCACCAAGTCCGAGTCGCCGTAGCATAGAATCCGGCATATGCCAATCTCCTTGGCCAGCCGGAGTCCGTGTACTAGCGCCTCGTACTCGGCCACGTTGTTGGAGGCGGCAAAGTGGATTTGCAGCGCGTATCTGAGCTTGTCGCCTTTGGGAGAGGTGAGGACGACGCCGGCTCCCAAACCGGTGCGCATCTTCGAGCCATCAAAGTTCATCCGCCAATGAGTGGAGTCTAGAGCTAGCGGCAGGTACTGGGTCTCGGCCTAGTCGACGAGGAAGTCGGCCAGTGCTTGGGACTTGATGGTGGCGCGAGGCTGGTAGAAGATGGTGTAGGGGGCCAGCTCGATGGCCCACTTGGCCACTCGGCCCGATGCGTCTCTGCTGCCTATGATCTCCGCAAGCGGGGCGGTGCAGACGACCGTGATGGGATGCTCTTGAAAGTACGGCTTGAGCTTCTTGGCGGCAAAATGCACGCCATAGCACAACTTTTGGTAGTGGGGGTAGTTCTGTTTGGAAGCTGACAGCACCTCACTCAAGTAGTAGATGGTCCTCTGGACCGGCAGCACCTTGCCTTCCTCTTGGCGCTCTACCACCATAACTGTACTGACCACCCGGCTGGTGGCGGCGATGTAGAGAAGCATAGGCTCCTTGGCAGCCGGGGCGGCCAGGACGGGCGGCGTGGTCAACGTCTTCTTGAGCGGGAGGAATGCCTCGTCCGCCTTGTCGTTCCACTCAAAATGAGTGGTCTTCTTCATCAGCTGGTACAGGGGAAGAGCCTTCTCGCCCAGCCGACTGATGAAGCGGCTGATGGATGCCAAGCAGCCGGTGAACTTCTGGACGTCTTGCAGTCGGGCGGGCCTCTCCATCCTCTCGATGGCCTTGATCCTGACAGGGTTGCACTCTATGCCGCGCTCTGAGACAAGGAAACCGAGGAGCTGGCCGGCTGGTACTCCAAAGACACACTTCTCTGGGTTGAGCTTGATTTGAAAACGGCGCAGATTATCAAAAGTTTCCTTGAGATCTTCCAGGAGGGTACCGCGCTTCTCCGTCTTCACCACAACATCATCTACATAGACGTGGGCATTTCTGCCGAGTTGCTTGAGGAGGCACTTCTGCATGCAACGCTGGAACGTGGCACCGGCATTTCTCAAGACGAATGTCATGGTCAGGTAGCAGAAGGCTCCGAATGGTGTGATGAAGGCGGTCTTCAGGCGGTCGCCCGGGCTTAACTTGATCTGGTGGTACCCCGAATAGGCATCCAAGAAACTCAACAGCTCGCATCCGGCTGTGGAGTCTATCACTTGGTCAATCCGAGGCAAGGCGAACGGATCCTTCGGGCAAGCTTTGTTGAGGCTGGTGTAGTCAATACACATGCGCCATTTGTTATTCTTCTTTAGTACAAGGACTGGGTTGGCTAGCCACTTTGGGAAGAATACTTCCATAATGAAGCCGGCTGCTAGAAGCCGGGCTACCTCTTCACCAACAATTCCTCTCTTCTCCTCCGACAGGCGGCGGAGGGGTTGTCTGACTGGTTTTGCATCTGCTCTGACATGTAGCTTGTGCTCGGCGAAATCCGTCGGAACATCCGGCATGTCCTTTGGAGACCACGCAAAGATGTCCCGATTCTCACGGAGGAAATCGACGAGCTCGCCTTCATATTTGCTGTCAAGGTGAGCTCCAATGATAGCGAACTTCTCCGGGTGCTCTGGGTCCAAGGGTATCTTCTTGGTTTCTTTGGCCGGCTGGAAAGAGCCCTGAGCTTCTGACTCCTTGGGATCTGGCGATAGGTCCGGCTGCTTGCCGGCCATGGCCACAACCCGGTCAAGGAGCCGCTTCTCGGCAGCAATCACAAGGGACTCGGCCAGCCGACTGCTGGCTGCAGCACACTCGGCAGACTTCTGGTAGTCGCCGGCTATGGTGATAATGCCCTTGGTGCCTGGCATCTTCATCTTGAGGTAGGCGTAGTGGGGGACCACCATGAACTTGGCCAGAGCAGGCCGGCCGAGCAACGCGTGGTAGGGGCTCTCAAGGTCAACCACCTCGAACCAGATTGGCTCTCGGCGGAAGTGACTCTTGTCTCCAAAGAGGACATCTATCTTGATATTGCCGATTGGTGAGCAGGATAGGCCAGGCACAATGCCATGGAAAACAGTCCGGCTGGGCTGGAGCTGTTTCTCTTTGATGCACAACTTCTCCATGGTGTCGCGGTAGAGGATGTTGATGCTGCTATCGCCGTCTATCAGAATTCGGGAGAAACGAGCAGCTCGCCTCTCTGTTGCGAAGGTGGCATCCAACACCAGGGCATAGGAACCTGGAGAAGGCATCACCTCCGGGTGGTCAGCTCGGCTCCAACTGATCGGCTTCTCCGACCAGTGCATGAACTCTGGGGCTTCAGAGGTGACAGTATTCACTTCTCGGCGCTGTTGACGCCGGCTGTGCCTGTCGTCAGTCACGCTGGTGAAGACGACGTAAGCTTCATGCTCTTCAGGAAACTCATCTTGGATCGCGCTGACTGGTCAGGCAGCCGGCTGCTGGGAAGGCGGAGGCGGCGGGCCAGCAGGCGGCGGAAGCAGCACTTCGCCCCTGGTGATGCGAGTGAGCCAGTGGCACTTCCGGGTGGTGTGGTTGGATGGCTTCGCGCCGCTGTGGAACTTGCAGGGAGTGTCGAGGGTTTGCTCAAACGAGAAGGCGGGCAACCAGGCAGGCTTGCCGCCCCTTTGGCGTTTGGGGCCGGGCTGCTCTTCTGGCTGCTGGTCTTCGACTATCGCCACCTGCCGGCTGGTGGTAGCCGGCTGCGGGGCCTTGCGCTTATTGTCGTTTGACTATTAGCGCCGACTGGAATCGCCAGCCGGTGTCTGAGCAGCCGAAGGGAGCATCTTTCCTGACGCATCCACCCGGAGTTCCGACTTCATGGATGAGTCGGCAGTGGCGTACTTGTCCGCTGTGATCAACAGCTCGTCGAGCGTGGCCGGCTCGTCGCAGAGGAGCCGGTGCTTGAGTAGGGTGCCCTCCCGGCACCCGGCAGTGAAGTATTCAATGGCTTGCACCTCATGAACCCCTTCGCAGGAGTTGCGCAGCTCGGCCCACCGCGTCAAGTATTCGCGGGTGGACTCGATTGGGCCTTGGACGTACAGGGAGAGCTGGCGAGGCTTGGGCGGCCGCTTGTAGGTGCTAGTGAAGTTGCGGATGAAAACTTCGGTGAAGTCTAGCCAGCTGTTGACGCTGTAGGCTTGAGGCTGTTCAGCCATGTCTGGGCCGTGCCCTGGAGCATGAGCGGAACATACTTCACGGCGACACGCTTGTTGCCATTCGCTATGTTGACGGCAGTGGAGTAGTCGACCAGCCAATCTTCCGGCTTCACAGAGCCGTTGTACTTAGGAGTGTCCCGAGGGAGCGAGAACCCTTTGGGGAAGGGCTCATCGCGAATGCGGGGGCTGAAACAAGGCGGGTCGATTGCATCTTCTTCTTCCAACGCCAGGGACCGAGCCAAACGGTCGATCCGGTTGCGGGCGTCGTTCTCTCCGACTCCTTCGCGGGGGCCCAGTCGGCCTCCGAGAGTCGGATGCTCAACAGGCGGCGGGGAGGCGCGCCTCTCCCTGCGCGGGAGAGGCGGACGACCGTCCCGCCGTTCCACTGCTCGTGGGCGGCCGTATTGGTCGCGCTCGATGGAGATGCGGGTGCGGCTGCGGCTAGCAGCCGGCTCTTGGTCACGGGCGCCGGCTGTCGGCATCCAGGAGGTCGCGTCGTGCTCTCGGCGAGGGGGAAGGTTCCCAGCCTGTAGGCCGGGTTCCACCATGCGGCGGCCGGCTTCTTGCTGCGCGGCGGCCGCGTCAATGAGCTGCTGGACACGCTCAGTCATGCAGCGATGTTCGTCGCCCTCCAGGCGGTCCAGCTTGTCTGCCGCTGCCTGGGCGGCGCGCAAGTTCTCCATGGGCGTGGCGTAGACCGGGCGGTCGGCCCCCAACATGCTGGCGATGGCGGCGCCACGCTGCAGACCGTGCCCACACGGCTGGGTTCGCCAGCAGCCGGTGTGCCGCAGACGGCGCGATCAATCTCGCAATGGTAAGCCTCAGTGAGGCGTCTCATGGCCGCCAACTTGTTGGCGCTGTCGAGAAGTGCGATACGGCACGCCTCCAGCGTTTCATCGCTCGCACCGGGCGCTACGGGAGCGGACAGGTCCCGCAATGCCGCCTGCAACGGATCCCGGCCGGCCTGGTCGGAGGTTCCGTCATGGTTGATGACTAGCACCTCGGTGACGGTGCTGGTGCCAGCGCCGCTGCCTACAGCGGGAAGTGGATCGTCGAAGATCACCACGTCACCGGGGAAGGCATCAGGAAGCGCGACGTCGGCGTCGATGACCATGTCGATGAGCAGGTCGGTGGAGCCAACGGACTCCTGGTCGGAGACCGGCTCGTCGGCGATGTGAAGCTTGCCGAGGAGATTGACGAGGTAGCTCTCGGAGCTGGCTGCACCCGCGTCGAGTGCGTGCTCGTCGAAGAGGCGGATCCCGCCGATGAGATCGGCGAGGTTGCTTGCGGCACAAACAACTTCCACGCCGCGCAGCGTGTCGGCGCAAACGCCGTCGGGCGTGCCGGGCTGGCTGCGATCACCAGGGAGGAAGAGGGTTCCCATCCAGAACATGTTTCCGGACGACGGTGCACCTAGCCCCAAGGTGGGCGCCAAATGTCGGGGGTATCGTGCGACATATGCCAGGGGATGGCTTATCGTGGATGGGGACAAAAGTACGTCGCCGGGCTCTAGAAGCGGGAGTGAGCGAGACCGCGTACACTTGCGAATCTTACCCAGGCTCGGGGCTCTCCTAGGAGATAACACCCCTAGTCCTGCTCTGCGGGGTCTCCACATGATCACTATCTCAATAGGTGGCTACAAGCTTGCTCCTTGAGCCTCCTGGCTGGAGGAGGAAGAAGGGCAAGGCTAGCCCTTACTCCACTCTCTCTGCATGTGTGTGTGTGTGTGTGTCGTGAGTGCTCGACGAGGCCTCTGCCAAGGAGCCAACCGCCAACCCCCTACATGGGGTGACCTGGGGGGTTTATATAGGCCTACCCCCCAGGGATACAATGGTAATCTGGCCGGGCGTAGGACCCGGCCGTCAGTATCTCTGGTCGCCCGCTTCTCCACCGACTGCAGGGGCCCGCCGCCTGGTGGGTCCCCCCGGCGGTCTTGTCTTCGGCCGACAAGCTGGGCCCGCCGCTTGCGGGTCCTGTCGGCTGTGTAGCACTGTAGCCGTGCCACTGATGACGCATGCTTGGTCAGGGAGAACGTGGATACAGTCCCGCCGCCTGGCGGGAACTCGCTGTAGCCATACCCCATCGTATCTGGTTAATGGCGCACGGACTTCGAGGGAAGAGGAGGGCCGCTTGCTGGGAGCCGGCCTCCCACCGAGCCGACTGGTCAGGGCTTGCCGCCTTCTGGCTTGTCACGGACAGGTAGGGCCCGCCGCCTGCGGGCCGTACTGGCCGCCTGTCACGGGAGCATGGCTCCCTCTGCCATGGGTGTCATCATGAGTGGCATGGCAACAGTCCTGCGTCGGGCGTAGGATTCCTGCCCGGTACGCAGTACTGTGGCCCCGCCCCGCCCTGGATTCGGGGGTGGTAGGCCTGTACTGTAGCCATACCCTGTCTCATCATGTTTATGTTGGTGTTGACCTTGAGGGCGCGAGGGGCCGCCTGTTAGGACTCGGCATCCCAGGAGGCCGCCTGCCAGGAGCCGGCTTGCTTCATGGCCGTCTTGTGGACTCCGCCGCCTCCCGGCAACCGGCTGCTTGGACCAGCCGGCCTCAAGAAGGCGGCCCTTGTCCTTGATGTTTGAGGGGTGCAGCCTGCCCTGATGTCTTGAAATACCAAAGGGAGCTGATGGGGCTACCCATGGTCATTTACTCCGACACCTTGAGTGTGCCTACCAAGCCGTGACGGTTGACAACCCTGACGATGAGGGCTGCGTCCTGCCTCCCGAGGCCACCCCCAAGAAGAAGAAGCAACTCCTTCCCAAGAGCCGTCAGGAGACCGAGGCTCCCGCTGGCGGTGCCTCAGGCTCTGCGCCCACTGCTGGGGCGCCCCTTCCTCCAGCATAGAAAGGTGCGCCCGGTGCCTCCCTCAGTTCGGGCTCTGGGGCTTCCGTCTGGAGAGCCTCTGACCTGACCATCACGATGAGGAAGGTGCTCGGGCACCACTTGGAGGCGTGCTTCAATGCGCATCCCCGCGAGCAAGGTGCACGCCGTGAGGTGCCAGGTGCACGAGAATTCATCACCAAGGCGATCGAGGAGCTTCAGGAGGCGCGGGCCATGCGTGGCGACCGTTGCCCCGCACCACCCGGTGTAGCCGCACCCCCTGGTGTGGGCGACGAGCTGCGCGTCACAAGACCTCTTCTGGCCGTCGCGCGTCGGACGGAGTTGGGGCTACCCCTGCAGCTACGTCCACATGCCGTTTGGCCTGCTGAACATGGGCACCACATACCAGCGCCTCACGCAACCTGCTGTGGTGTCTCACGAGGCCAGGCACCTGGCGGTCATGTCAGAGGAGGCCACCGACCCTCGCGAGACCCCAGGGCCTCATGAGCTCCCCCGGCCTCCGGAGCCGCCCAGCTCGTGAGGAGCGATCTCCATGGCACACGTCCTCAGCTACCCCGACACTTCTACAACACTGGTGCCAGGTGACTTTTTGGTTTGTTCAGTTGAGAGCGCCCCCGGGCTGCATTATCCTCAGGCTGTCAGGGTCCGCCCCCGCAGTTGCACTATTTCGATTTGTGTAACTTGGACCGATTATGCTTGCTCAAGCCGCTATGGCTGTTAACCTTGCGTCTAACTGTGTATTACCTCTGGAGTTACCTCCGCGGGCTTCACGCATTGCTAGCTCTCCCCTTGAACGTCCCACGAGAGGTGGCTACTGGCACAGCGCCTGTGCTCGGATCCATCCCTGCAGTGCCGATAAATCTAAGAGACTGAGCTCTGGCTCATAGGCCGGTCCCGTGTACATCACCTCATCAAGTCCTTAGTGCCTTCGTCTTCTCACGGAATGATTACGGGCCGATCAGCAAGCGCGGCCGCCCCTTTGCATTTCGCAACCAACTAATACGCAGGAATCTCCGAAGGCAGGACCTCGAGCGGCCCTGCTAGCACCTCACCGCCCCAGAAGGACATGCCACAACGTTTTAGCTCGCAAAAGGCTAAGTGAAATCGCTTCATGCACCGCGTGTCGCTGGGTACAACCCCTCCTAAGTACCCCTGCGGGGCGAGCCACTTCTCTCTCATGCAAATCGCTTGCACGTTAAATGGGGGGCCCTTGAGCGTCGCACCTCAGGGGCTCCTACTGGCTCTCGAGCCCTCATCCCCTAGCCTTGACCACGGCATCGCGACCTGGCATACCAGTGGTGGCTGAGCCCTACTCGAGGGCCGGGTCCTGAGAACGTAGAGCACCATGATGAGTGGAGAAAGGGGGATCGCAAGCCTCGCGGAGGAGTACAGGGGGAAGGGTGTGCCCCAATGACGGTGGCATTTTTCGAAATACGATGGGCATCAGTCTCCTCACGCACCTCTTGCGGGGTTTACCTTAATTCATTACAGAACAGGGAGCACGCCCAAGGTCAGAAGCCCGAAGAAGCTCGCCATCACGATGAGAGAACCGTCGCAGGCTGCGAGCTCGCTAAGCTAAGTTACCTCACACGCACCAGCGTGAGCCTTGCCACTGACGCTTTGCTTTCCCGCGACCTCACTCTGGCAAGGAATCCCCCCTCTTAATCTTTCGGGAGCCGCTTGCACGCCAAAGGGGACCTCCTGAGCATCGTGCCTCGGGGGCTCTTATCGGATCTCGGGCCGCTCACCTCCTGGTCTCGACCACGACATCGCAACCTGGCATACCAACGACGGCCGAAGCTTGCCTGGGGACTGGGTCCTATCGGTGTAGAGCACTAAGCTACCACAAGAGCGAAAAGGGGGCCCGTGGCCAAGCGAGAAACCCAAATATGACATAAGCTGGAAATATTAACATGAAGGCGCAAGCGCCACGGTTCTTACATGCCCCCGCGGGGCCCCTCACGGTTTTTTATGAAGGAAATGAAACAAAAGAAAAGGTCTCCCAAGGAACACAGCTCAGGAGGCGCCAGCTCTGGCATCATGGCGCCTAGTCGGTGTCATCCCCCTCCTAGACCCGGGCATGGCGGCGTGGCAGCTCCTCGTAGTCCTCGTCGCTTGAGCTTGATTCGGAGGAGGCACCACTGCTGCTAGAGGTGTGGTGGCCAAGGGGAAGTTCACCACGGGAGGCCTCGCCGCCGCTGTTGCCGCCCCTTGGGAAACACTCCAGGCGTTCGCCGTCTCCCCCGAAGACCTTGAAGAAGAGCATCGATGCCCTGTCGTACTTAAAATGAAGGGCATGCCTCCCTTCCGAGCCACAGGCGCGAGCCATCGTTCCCCATCGCCGGGTCATGAAGACATCACCGGAGAAGGTGGCCTCAACCTCCGCCTGCGACGCTTGGCCGCAGCAGCCGTCGTGCTGTAGCCACAACTCGACGGGTCCCCGTGCTGACAACTCCTCAACCAAGTCGCACGGGAGTTGGATCCAGGTGCGTGGCGGCATCGTCACCCACACCACAAACTCGCGGGCTGTGTCGTCGGCATGGGCCCGTGGGTGAGGTGGTCGGAAAGCCGTCGCCTGCTCCCCTCCACGGCCTCGTCCTCCACAGTGCCCGCGGCCACCCCCGTGGGAAGGACCCTGTGCGTGAATGATTGGGCCGGCATGGACTCCAGGCGGTGCGCTTGTATTTAGAAGGGGCAGCCGTGGGCGTTGCGGTGGCCCGGCGAGGGTGGCCGCGACCCCTCTTTGGCGGGAGCGGCTCCGGTTCCTCCCGTGGAGCCTCCTCTTTCTTGGCGGCGGGGAACCTCCTCACTGGTGCCATGGATGCTACTGCAAGAGTGCAGGATGAGAAGCAAGAAGATGAATATGGGCTAGGGGGCTCCGCCCCCTCGCCCTTTTATAGGCGAAAGAAGGCTAACCGGCGACCTTCCACGTTCTGAGAGATGATGGCACTGCTGCATGTACCAGGCTGCTGTCAATTCGGAGAGGTTGCCGAGGCGACGTGGGGAAGTGGAGGCATCCACGTCCCGTCAGGCGCCACGCATCAAGCCTGGCCCGCAGGCGGTTGGGGCCCGCGGCGCTTCGCCCTTTCCCCTTGGCTTTGCCTTGAAGCCAGCCCGAGCGTGCCTTGGGCCCGGGGGCTACTATCGGTGTTCTGGGAACTAGGGTACCTAGATCTACCTGCCTACGGGCCATGGCATGGCTCCCTTGATGGCCTGGTACGGCCCAGCGGCACGGCCTTCATGACAAGACCCTCGTGAGGGCCCCGGCCTCGTGAGGCGGACGACACCAAGACCTCCAAGGGAGCGGCCTCCTCAGGCTGCCTCCCGAGGAGCGGAGATTTCTATGTAGGTACCCAGCCTCCTGAGGCTGCGATGATGTGAGCCATCACGACCAAGGCCAGGCGGGTGCCAGCGGGCGTAGAGGAGGCAGTTTCCCTTTTGGTGCTAAGGGAGCAAGGACAGGCGTGGGTTCCCGAGGAGCCTCCCAAAGGTTTCCATTCTGGTGCTACAAGACCAAGACCACAGGCTCGGCATGACGGAGGTCATCATCGAGCCCACCACTGCATCACGACCAGAAGCTTTGTAGGAGAAGACCACCTTTCACCAGGATTAGATGTACTTCTTGTCCCCTTTCAAATTGGCTGTTGTGGGATCCCTTCCCGCCTAAGTTTTGAGGGAAGAGGACCGAGGCCACTATAAATATAGGCTAGCCACCACCGTAGACGGGGACGACCCTGGATTGGACCCTCTCCACCATAGCCCTCGCGAGGCTGTTCATCCACTGTACTTGTTCTTCCTCAGCCCCTCGTGAGGCCAATCCACCACAAAGCAGGAGTAGGGTTTTACACCGCAAGGTGGCACTACAAAAAAAATACACTTCCGTGATGATACATGTTTGTCACAGTAGGTCACGTTTTCTGTCATGCATGTACATCCATGACAATTTTATGACAGAATCAAGATAGTCATACCTGTGCTGTCGTAGAAGTGTTCCATGACAATACCAAAATTATCATCATGGAAGTGTTCACTTCCATAATGATAAATGGCGCATCATGGAAGTGTTTTCGTCAAGGGTAACCGACACGTGGCATCCACCGTAACGGGTCGCCGTTAAGCTATCGGGTTCGGGTTTGGATCCGATAACCTGTTAATAGCCCTGACCAATGGGGATTTTCCACGTGTAAATTCTCATTCGCCGGAGGATCCACGCGTCAGCTCCTCGTTGGGACAGATGTCAACCGTCCACTGGACAGGAGTCACCAATGAAACGTTGACACATGGGACGGCCCAATAGAGGCCCATATAGGTTTAAAAGCCGTCCCAGGAAAAGGCCCACAAGATTTTGTCAGATCTAACGGGCCGGCCCATTCATTTTCTGGACCAAATTGTGGCCCACGTCAGATATGACCCGTTAAATGCCTGCAATATTCTGGGCCAGTTTATGGCCCATATCAGATCCGGCCCGTTAACAGCCTGCAATAGTTTGGGACAAATTATGGCTCATAACAGATACGGCCCTTTAACAGCTACTGTGCCTTTGGGCCAATTGGGGGCCTGCTTTGCTCTTCAGCCTGTTAATGGCCCGCTTAACAGTTCGGCCCGATATTAGTTTCAACCTGTTAGCGGCCCTGTGTACATATGGGCCTCTTTCGGCCCGGTTTCACTTTCGGCCATTTAAAGGCCAAGCTGCATCTGGGCCTAATTCTGGTACGTAGAGACTTTCGGCCTCTTAACGGCCTGTAGTCTTCGTGGATACATTTTAGCCCAAACTGCCTATCGGCCCGTAAAAGGCCCTTGATAGTGTTGGGCCTAATTTCGGCCCGCTATGCAATCGGCCTGCTTCCAGCCCATCCTGAAATTGGGCCCACCAAGGCCCAACAACATTTCGGCCTGTTAATGGCCCGTCATATCACTAGGCCAATAATGGGCCGATGTATATTCCAGCCTGCTGTCGGCCCGTGATTTGTTCGACACAATTCAGGCTCAATCTACATCTCAGCCTGTTAAAAGCCCATTTTATTTTCTGGCCCAATTAAGGCAACCGCTTTACTCGACCTTTTAAAGCCCGAAACTAATAGAGGGCCAGATTAAGTCTAGGCCTACTAAAGGCCCAAGATGATCGTAGGCCCACGGTTCGGCCCATTCATAGTGATTGGTGGCAGGCCAATTTTAGTATCGATTTTTTATATAAACCTAACGTATTGGCTAATTGCGCTCCTATCGAAGATTACGACCTTTTCTCAGAGTGACAACAGAACATACAACAAATAAATTATAGCATCATGACGAAGAATAAACCTAGACTATACAACAAAGAAATTACAGCATATTACATCCCCTGGGCATCAAAGTTCGCTGCTAGTGATAATAAAGGGCAACCAGACAGCAGATTCCATACACTAGGTAGGTCGCCACCAGTGGAAGCAAACACACCGACAAAATAATAGACAGGACCAACAACACTTCACCACAGTTCAAGAAAGGTTAGCCCTGCCCAGGAGCTGCAGCGCAAGCAGCTTAGCAATCTGATGAGACTGCGCTTGTTTGACGCTTATATCCACCAACTAAAGCTGCATAGCATCAATAGACGTCCTGTACTTATGGTTAATCTTGCATAGAGATTGGAGTTCCAGTCGGATTTGAGCGAAAGCATGTCTATCTGCTTGAATTTCAGACTGAAGAAGTCGAACAGATTCAGGCTGCTACTTCGTCGACCTTGTGTCACTGCTATTAGCGAGTAAGTTCGACACTTCATCAAGACATGACTTTGGGGTTGTATGGCTATCCTCAAGATGTGGTGCCTTCTTCTCTGGAATATATGTTGGAGGGATAAGCAATGGGTTCGTCTCACTATCATTGTGGCAGTTCTTCCTAGCATCAGTGATGTCACCTTGAAAGAGAAACAAGTAGGTAGATAACAGGTTTTGCACGTATTAGCATCAGTGCCGTCAATTCATCTCATTTCTTAGTCAGAAATAAAGAGACACTGTTTAAAATAGCATTAACATAATAGGCATTGTTCATAGGGATGGCACCCGCAGGGTTTGGGTATGGGTGGAGCCACCCCATACCCTTACCCGTCCCCTCTGAGCTTACCCATCACCCTTACCCATACCCGTCAATGGGTATAATTTTTTCCCATACCCGTTACCCGACAGGGTAGATGGGTACCCGTGGGTAAAATTACCCATGTTTGCAAAGCATCACTTTTAACAACTCATAGTCATAAAAAAACAACATATAATTATAATCTATAAACAACAATAAATTATAACAACAACACACATTTTTAAACAACAACACATCATAAACAACAATATATTTAATAAACAACATCACTTTCTCGTAAACAACAATGCATCAAAACATCAGCATATTGTCATATATTTTGAGTTCACAAATTCATGACAAAGTGTAGAGATAATTTTGAGTTCATATGAATTTTATATGGGTACATGGGTAAGTGGGTATGGGTTATATGATCCCATACCCGTACCTGCTCTACCCTATGGGTTTAACATTTCCCTATTTTATATACCCATGTATATTTTTTTGTCCCATACCCTTACCCTAATAGGGTTTTTACCCGCAGGGTACGCGGGTAATGGGTACCCATTGCCATCCCTAATTGTTCATAGTTAAGACGGTAGGAAATGGCATTGTGCAGGAGCAGCCAGCTTCACCACACCACTGGATTACAGATCAAGAACACAAGCATACATGTAGTGCTAAACAACGTATAAGCATGAATGGTGAGTGTACTATCAATTTATACCATTTTAGATTAGTAATTAAAGAGACATGATTTAAATAACATTAACATAATATGGCATTGTTCATAGTTAAGACATAGCAGGATATGATATTTTGCTGGAGTTGGTAGTTTCACCACACCACTGGATTACAGATAAGAACACAAGCATACATGCAGTGCTAAAGAAGATAACTTGCTATGTTTAGTTTAATTTACATGGCATGAATAAGGAACTAGGTTGTGCAACTAAAAACTGAAATTGAGAAGGAGAAACTTATGTTTATGTACTTCTTCGTAATAAACTTTGAACATGCAATTTGATGCAGGCGACAAAAATAAACAGCATTTGTAGTCATAGCTATCCAAATATACACAACAAAGTTTGAAGGCTTGAGGAGGACAAACTTATGTTAGTAGTGAAGACCGGCTCTATAAAGCCCTTGTCCATATTGATGGGGGGGGGGGCAATTCAAGAACTTTACCACAGACTCTTCTTCAAGAGCATTGCCTTTATTCTACATTTTGTTAAGAGTAAATATAAATGTGATAATATAGGAACAAATGGCGATTATTAAAGCTAAGATGCAGACTATAAATGTAAGTACATCATACATGCAAAAGGCACTGCCAAGAGCAATGCAGAGCTAAACTTCTTCAGTAGCATTGGTTTTATTCAATATTTTGGCAATAGTAAATATAGATGTGATGTGTAGAAAATGGAGGGCAAGGGAATAAGCTGCAAAGTGTACATGAACAACTAGCTGACAATATAAGTACAGTGATGAAGGACAACAGATACTTACAAGAACAATGCAGAGCAAAACTTCTACACAAGCATTGGGTTTATTCTACATTAATGTAAGCATTAATATAGATCTGATAATTTGGAGCGACCAGTGGATAAGCAAGCTATAATGCACAATGATGTCACATAATCCACCAGGTATGAATGTAAGTACAACGATAGGACAACAGGTACTAACAAGAGCAAAGCAGCAAGCAGCATAGTTGCGACATCCTAGGTTTTGCGGCGCTGGTTCTATCGCCAATATAAGTGGGGTGCTATCTGATTTCTCTGGTACCACCACCTTTTTCAAGGACTTTGCTTGTACTCCCTCAGGTTCTGCAATCACCCTCTTCCTTTTGGATGTCTAAAACACAAGATCAACATTTGAATGGAAAAACATGGTACTCCCTCCGTCCAAAAAAGCTTATCCCAAGCTTATGGATTGAATGAATGTATTTATCACTAACTTGGTGCTAGATAAATCCATTTGAGGGACAAGCATTTTTGGACGGAGGGAGTATGACGACAAATGGAATAGGTATTGATAATGGATGGGCATGGCATCTCACATATATCATGAGTAAACTAAGCAGATGGCGGTGCAACGAAATAGAAGAAATGCAAGACACCTTATGCAAGATACATGCAACCAATAAAACCTTGCCAAATTAGAACAGGCACCTTATTGGGTGAACAGGATAGGACATATGCCTTTGACTCCTTAAGCTCAGAATAGTCATTAGGATCATATGTTGAATACGAATCTGTAGGTCGGGAGCATGTGGGTTTCATTGCACCCAAAATGGACCTCAATCCCTTGATGCCAAGTTTGTTACCCATTGAACTGTTCTGCAATATTCTTCTGATGTGCGCATTCTTATATTCATTGTGATTACGTACAATATCTGAGAAGCATGGAAACATAAATAGTAGTGAGATTATCTTTGTAATGAAGAGGATATTCTAATATAATAGGGGCTCCCTATAAACCCTTGTGTGCTATCAGTGGATTCTGATGAGAGAGCCCATGTGTGTTGTAATATGGTGTGTAGATAAATATAATCTGGCACAACTACACAAAAAAATAGGCACCCTGTTGGGAGCTCCAGATGTAAGGATAGTTGGTAGATGATAGGTTCATAATATACTGTATAGAAAGTTTATTGCCAAACCATGATAACGAGAGCGCACAGCCACTAGGCAGATCGTAGTGTAGATAAAAGGGGTACACCATAACAATCATAAATAAATCAGGAAAGCGGAACTAGCTGGAAAATACGGGGTTGTATTACCGCTACTAATATAAAGCCTATCGATCATCTACAGGCCAACTCTATTCATCTGAAGGCGCACTGTTGTTACTATCAGTCTAGTCTATCAAAGACCGCACAGCTCCCACCATTTCCTAGATATTATGGCAGACTAACTCGAAGTGCTGAAATCATGTAGCACAAGCGGCCCAATAGAGCTATCGACTGCAGATGTCCCTGCTCCCCTTCCTGACAAGGAACATACAGTACTTACTAAAGAAGAACAGAAGAGGAACATGTTAAAGAATAGAAGGGGAAGCATATTATTGAGATTCCGCTTCTTTCTCTATAATGTTGGTTGCCCACCCATGATGAATCAGAGCGCCCAAATAAATGCCATTCCATGATGTCTCTCTATATGTGGCCACATGCATTTGGAAACTCAAGTGGGAGCATTAGCTGACCAATTAAATGTGTGTCTGTTAACTAATGCCAGTATCATATCACATTCGTATTTGAAGAAGTAAGCTTTGGACATATGATTCATGTGTTGTTTAGCTTCAAGAGTGGACTGCTGCTAGTATGACACAAAGCACCTACACAGATCATAGTGTAGATATAATGGGAAAACCCTAAGCATCACGAGTAAAATCAGGAAAGTGGAACTTGCTGGAAAATATGTGCTAGTATTGCCGGAACGGCTAGAAAGGCTTCGGATACCAGCTCTCTACAACTGAAGGCGTGGTACTATTACTATCAGTCTTACTCTCAAAGGCGACACAGCTCCCAGCATTTCCTGGATATTAGGGCAGACCAACACGAAGAGTTGAAAGCGTCCATGATAGGCAACCGAATTGACCTGTACACTGCAAATGTCCCTGCTCCTCTTCACTACAAGGAACATACTATACAACTATTATACTCCCTCTGTTCCTAAACATAAGTCTTTGTAGAGATTCCACTATGGATCACATACTTGTGTATATAGATACATTTTAGAGTGTAGATTCACTCATTTTGCTCCGTGTGTAGTCCATGGAGGAATCTCTACAAAGACTTATATTTAGGAACGGAGAGAGTACTTATTAAAGAAGAACAGAAGAGGAACATGCTAAAGAAGAGCAAGTAGATTTTGGATAATAAAATGTTCGTTGCCCACACATGATGAACCAGAGAGCATAAAGAATGCAGCTCCCTGCTGTCTCTCTATATGTGGCGCACGTGCTTTTTGAAAGTAAAGTAGGAACATTAGCTGACCAATTAAACGTTCTCTGTTTTAGTAATATCAGCATCATATCAGATTCGTATTTGAGCAACAAAGTTTGGAATTATAAGTGGCATGTTATTTAGCTTGATGGGTTGAGGAGCAGTGCTAGCATGTCTCGAAGCACCTAGGATGATGGTACATCGAATATAAAGGGAATGTCTACATGCAAGTCGCCTGACTATCGTCATTTGGGTCAGTCGACCATTTCAGGCGGTTGGATGAAGATCCTACGTCTCCTAACCCTTCTTCTTCCTCGCCTATTATTCTTCCCCTACAGACCACCGCACGGGCCGCCGGCCGAACCACCAGCCCCCGCCCTCCCCTAAACCGGCCACCACCTCCGGTCTTCCGGCCATCGCTCTAGCTAACCCCAGCCCCCCACCCGCGTTGAGTTTTGCCTCCGGCGAGGCCCCATCATAGCCCGATGACAGCCCCCCACAACCATTGTCCCCACCCAAAACCCTAAGATAGATAATGGGGCAGCCCTCCGGCGAGCCCCTTCCTTCCCTCCGGCGAACTCCCAAAAATGGACTGACCCCAATTTGAAATTCAGCCGACTGCCATTTAAGCTAATGTGGAATATAAAAGGGGAAAACCATAAGCATTGCAAGTATAGTGGTGAGCGTGCCATGGTGGATCTGAAGGTGCAAACCGGACAAAGGCAACTTCGCAACCAATGTTTGGTTTCAACTAACAAGTAAGATTCTAAGTGATGGACAAGAAATCACAGTAAAGCAGTGGCGATCTATTTTCTTGCTGAGATAAATAACTTGAGCAGATACGAAAGAGTACTGCCTCTGGTGTGGCGCCGTGTAAGCATCTGTTGAGGCATTGAGGGTGCTGCGGTAGCGATGGCTGTCGGCAGCATGGAAGCAGATCTAGGAGGGTAGACGGTGGTGGTGAGGGAAATATCCCGGCGCGGTGGACGAGACAGTTGTACGAGCGGCCTCGGCAAGGTGGACGACGGCGCGGATGAAGCGAGAGGACGCGATGCAAGGATCCTGGTCCGAAGTCATGGATGAGAGAGGTCGATCTCTTGTAATGGATGACGGCGTCAGTGTATCAGCTCCGGCATGGTGGAGGAGGACGACGGTGGATGGGGTGGCGGATGGAGGAGACTGGGGTGGAGAGGGTGTTTTGGCGCCCACGGAGTACGAATGGGGAAATGGAGGGAGAGAGGTAAGGGGGAACCATGTCTTCATGGTGCGCTTGTCTCAAATGCGAGGAAATTTACAAACTTAGACCCCGTTTAAAATTTCCTACATCACAACAATATTAGTCGGTTGGGGATAGGACGGTAATCTCGCATACACCGAATATTTGCTGACGGAGATTTTTGCCGAGGAGAGTTTGTTTTGGCGCCCACCGTGTATGAATCGGGGAGGTGAGAGGCGATTTCGGCAGAGGAGAAACTGTTTTTTGGCGCCCACCGTGTATGAATCCGGGGAGGTGAGAGGCGGAGGCGGTTATGTCACGTTTGAGTGAAATTACAAGCCTACCCCTATCGAAACCTATAGAAATCAGGCCGATAGGCTTTGCATGTCGGCAGTAGTAATTTCTATCTCGCATATTTGGTTTCGGGCGGTTACTGCGACTTTCCCCGCTTTGTTCAAATTTTTGCAGAAAAATATTGCACGTTTACCGTGCCAACTCAATTCGAATCCATTTTGTATTCTTTTTTCTTCGAGCAGGATCCATTTTGTATTCAAATACAAATCTATATACATCATTTTTTTATATATACTTTCAAAAGCACAACAAAGAATTCTGCTCCTTTATATATAAAATATGATTTACAAATGCAATGATCTCAAAATCATAAGGTTGAATTCAAATTTTTGAAACCAAATTATGTTCAGCTCAAATGTATGGATCGGTAATATCATTATATTAAATAACATACACGCGCGGGAATTCAAATTAGTATGCATGTTTGATAGATCAATTTTGGTTCGAGTATGAATTACATGTGTCATCATCTGGAATTCAAATATTTGAATCCCTTTTATGTTGACATCTTCTATGCACATAACTAAATATTTGAATCTCGTTTCACGCCCATCTCTCTGTAGGTCTCTCTCGCGTGTTCCTTCATGTAGCTATCACTCTCTTTTCTCCATCTCACCTGCACGCTCACTACATGCTTCTCCATTTTTTGCAAACACGGTCTCTCGTCGTCTCCTTCGAGAAGTGTCACACCCTCTCTATCTTCATAGATTACACGGTTTTCATTATCTCTCATGTCTCTATCGTTCTCTGGTATCACTATAGCTACCTAAGCTATCTTTTCACCGCCACACACACACACACACTCTCGCTCGTCTTTCACTTTGCCTTTCTCTCCAGGGTTCTCTCATGCACCCTATATCTTTCTAGATATGACTCCTACCACTAAACTTACTCTCTCCCGCACACACATCATTTGTTGGGGTCTCCTTTCCGTCTTCATCTCCATTCCAGAACTGACACTATTCATTTGTTTACCGATCAGACAAACTATATCCCCCCTCTCTCTCACTCACTCCCACACACACAACTCCAGCTTTGGATCCCCCTACCGACTACCATCTCTCTCACATACACACACAAAACTCTCACTTTCGCACCCTTGACTCGTATCTCTCTCACAAACATTAATTGATCAACCTCTAGATAGGTTTATCCATCCACCACACACTTTCGCTCCTTGTACCTATGTAGATTTTTCGGCCCTTCTTGAGACACACCCTCTCGATATTGCACACGCACACTATCGCCTCATTTTATGGTAATACCTCTCGCACACACACTCTTCGTGTCTTTGTCACACACGCACTCTGCCCTCCTCCTCCCTCTCTCTCTCTCTCTCACACACACATGGGCTTTTTGCAACAATATCCCACTTCTCGAATCTTGAAACCAACCACATTCCTCCCTTATCTCATCAAAACAGCCAAAGGAATATATTTTGAGTGAAACATAAGATATTTTTTAGTGATATATGTATATCAAAACTAGACAGTTTTCTATCAAATTGGTGAATATGTATTACTCTACTTTGGATGCGTTGCAACGCACTGGCACATTGCTAGTTATTACAGTATTATTTTTTGGACACCAGACAAACGCTGGAGTACATATACGAAGAGAAGAGGCGCACACACACAATCAGTCTCTCGCTGTCTCGCACATGAGAGTTACGTAAGGCACGGTAAACAAATAAACCCATAGGTGGAGGATTGCTGCATGCGCAGGTACCGGGTACGTGGTGGAGCGCACCTTTGTAGGAATAGTCAGCTCGCGTGATAATTTGATCCATAGGAGTTGATGGTCGGGACCACAGGTGAACGACCTGGAGGTGGTGGCTCGCCAGTCGCCACGGATCGAGTTGCCACGTTTAAAATATCATTTTTTAGCGGGGTAAGAGTTTCGATTTTCAATGGCGCGTTATAGTACTAGTTTTTAGAACGATTGGTATGGAGCGAAAATGGAATTCATAACTACTACCTCCGTCCTGGTTTACTAGTCCCCATTGTATTTTGGGTCAAAGTTTGTCCATGAATTTTACTTGTAAAATGTGAATGGAAAATGAGATTTTGTTATACCCAAACAAAAAAGGACCGGAGGGAGTGATTGCTCTGACACGGACGCGACCTCTCATAGCGCAGGCATTGAACTGGCGCCCCGGCCAAGAGGGCCCCACTTGCTGCACGCCAGGCTGAACACGCCTCCTCGCCGCATGCAACCAGCTTCAGACTGCCCCACCTGCCTCCATTGAATCCGCGCGTGTGCCGGCAACACGTCCTTCCATGAGCCGGCCGGCATTTTAGAACACAACGCCGGTTGGCTCCTCTCGTCCGCCCACTATTTAAACGAGGCCAGACGCCTGGCAAGAACCGCACCACACCACCGCTCCCCATATCCTCCTTCCACCATTTTCTCCACACTCTCCATAGCATTCGGTGAGCAGGAAGACGAGTTCTCCGGCATAAAAGCCGGCTGGGTGCCCCGACGAGCCAGGCAACTCGCTGCCCCACCTCCCTCCCCGCCCCAGGCCGTCAGTACCATGGGTGAGGCTGCAGGCGGGCAAGTGAAGGAGCAAGCCGCTGCTCCAAGCTGGCCCCTGGTGCATCAACTCGACGCTCCAAGCCTGCTCGTAGAGGAGTGGCCAGTTGCTGCACGCCGGTACACAGGGGACCACGGCGTCCAGTGCATCGTGGTTGGCCGCGCCATCTGAC
The DNA here is from genome assembly GCA_011799875.1 of Thinopyrum elongatum. NCBI lineage: Eukaryota > Viridiplantae > Streptophyta > Magnoliopsida > Poales > Poaceae > Thinopyrum > Thinopyrum elongatum. The sequence goes on along the minus strand of CM022299.1, from coordinate 219,285,480 downwards.
GCAAGCATTGGCGGAATCCCGGCATGCTAGCATAGGTGGCCAACATGTTCGCGGCCACCGCTGACACCGAGGAATAGTAGACCACGGGAGCCGCCGCCTCTCAGAACCCACGAATGCTATGACCACCGCGTCGCCGGCATAGACACCCGGTGTGTTGCCCGGTTTGGCTCAAAACATCATGGACCCCAGCCGCGACCGGCATTAGAAATTATACCTGCTTCCAGAAGTTATTCGCGTTTAGTCAAAAAATGTCCAAAAAATAATTAATTACGTATGGTCTTGACTTGTTGTGCTCGCACTGGTAGTAAGAACTGGAGATTTTCTTTATTTGTAACTCTCCTCACATTTTTTTTGACTTTGAAGTGAATCATGGTTGTGGACATTATCTATGAATGTGCAGATATCTGTGAACATGAGTTTGATGTGGAAGTTGAACTTGGAATGTTGGGCTTGCATGTGAACTATACCATGTCCAATGGTTCATCTGTTATTATTCGGAAAGTAATGGCTGTTATTACATGACCCGGAAAAATATATATTTTGTGCCACATCTAGGCATCACAGACTTACATACATCTCAGTAGATGCACGGACATCACAACAGGCATGCTGACTGGATAAACATTTGAACCTACCTATTATGAATGAAAATCTGTATTTACAATAGCTTTAGATAGCAGGAGACGCCTAGCCTGCTCTGCCTTTGCTAGCTTCTTTCTGGCTTCTTCCATCTCTTCTTTGGCTTGGGTGAAGAGAGCATATGATTGCTCTTTTCGCTTCTTCAGGAACTCAGCTACATTCACAAGGGCTGCTGCATGCTTTGTTTCAGCCTTTACTAGAGCAATGAGGACACGAACACTTGACGACTCCACCTGGCTTGTGAGTAATCCAGCATCATCCAGGAATTTGCACCTTGTGTCTAATACAACATCATTAGGGAAATGGCACCTTGTGTGTAATCCAGCCTCATTTTGGAAATTTGATCTCGAGGTTGACCATACTTCCCTCCTCGCAGGAACTGCTTCCTGACATGAAGAAGTTACTTCTTTTTTAGATCAATAGTCAGAGCTCCCCAAATCCATTAAGTAGAAGCCCGATAAACAGGACTAGGAGAAGTGAATTCAAAAGGAGTAATGTAAAAACAGACTGCAAGGTGAGAACACCCACTTCCTACATATAAAACAGAGCCAGCTTATAGAAACTATGACATGTACATCGAAGAAGACAAGGCTAAGAGAAATAGAAAAACCAGCAGAGGGGTGCACTAAGCCAAGGGTTGCTGCAGCAAAACAACCGGCAACCAGATGATCTCCAGGGCGTCTGTAGGCGCATTTGACTGACTAGCTACAACACTAAATTACAAAAGATTCATCCTATGGCATGGTCAGTCCAGTGAGTAAATTGAGATCCTACAAATGATTGAGAGCCTAATCAAGTGTACAGGAAATTGTTTGTCTCACCTATTATTGTTTAATAATCTGCCACACTGCTCGATTGCATGGCAAGAACCCTAGCCAAGCACACAACGTAGTTTGACGCTGCTTTCGGCTCGGGGCTTGCCCAGGGCCTGGTCTGGTCCTGTGTTCACTACTGCTGCCAGACACGTACCATGTCAAAGTAAAAAAAATGGTCAAAAGAGGGGGCTCCCTCTGATTTCATTAACGAAACCATCAAGGACACACAAAACATCCACCACTGCTAGTCAGGTTCTCAATGTCAAAGTAATTGAAAGGTTGTTACTTACCAAAGCTCGTTTTACAGGTTCAGTGCAGCTCCTCTTTAACTTGCGACGTTCCTTGAAGATGTCCCCAACATCCCGTATTTGGTCTTCATTGCTCCTCTGCATGTTCGCATTCGTAGTTTTAAAATCTCAACATGGCAAGAAAAATATAGTAATACTCATGCATCTTGTGGGCAACATTAAAGCACTCATCTGCCATGTTAGCACGAGTGATTTTTAATATCCTACTATGTGTTTCTTCAACTTTGCTAGAACTATGTTGTGGTTTCATTTTGAGTGAATAGAACAGGGGGTCACCTCCCTGCTATTCTAAAAATCTTTCCATCATTTGCGACACTACTGGTTACAGATGAAGAACCTACCCAAGCACAGTGCAATACAGGAGCGACACACAATTACAAGATGATATTCTGTTCGACAATGCAAGCTATAACCAATTACTTTTATCGGAACAATAGCAGCTAGAAAATTTGAAGGGTAGGTATGAACATAATCGGAACTGCACATGTACTGCTTAGAGAATCAATATACACATTACCAATTGAGAAGGAGTACGAAGGTCACAACAGCGTCTGTGCATCATGGTCGGCAACGGGAGTCAGTTCATTGTCGACGACGGTGGTGCTGCTGCGCTTGGCGTCGGCTTCCGGGAAGCAGATCCGAGACCATGGAAGACGGCGCCGGGGAAGCGGCTCCTTGTACGACGGCAGCGACGGACCGGCTCTAGTGCGGCGTACGACGTCGTCGATGAGGCAGATGTGCTGTGGTGGACGAGTGCACCGATGAAGAAGGGGAGGGGCACGAAGGGAAGGTACTGCAGTGCCGTGGAGAAGTCTATTTTGCGGTGGGGATAGAAAATGGGGAGTAATGAGGAGTACTCTGGGTGCCGGGGTGGGTTTGGATGTGTGGGGTGAACGTGAAGTTACCAAAATAGCCCCCGACCAACCAGCTTCAGTCGGCCTGTTCAACCAAGGGTAGGATGGTAACTTTGCATTGGTCGAATCTGAGTCGCGGGAGATCTCGATGGAAGCGGGAGATTTTGCCGCCGACCTAAAAAATTTGTAACACTACTGTACTAGTACTCCCTACCCCCCGTCTGGCATGTTGGGTGATTGGGCTGAGCAGCTAGGAGTACTACTAGTACTCGCTCCAATTTTATTTACTCTGCATATTAGGTTTGACTGAAGTCATACTTCCTAAAGTTTGACCAAGTTTATAGGAAAAATATAAACATTTACCATAACAGATCTGTATGATGTGAAAGTACATTCAATAATGAATCTAATGGTGTTGATTTGTTATTGTATATGTTAATATTTTTGTTTATAAACTTTGTCAGAGTTTACAAAACTTTACTTTGACCAATGCTAATACGCAGACTTAAATAAAAATGGAGGGAGTACACATCTGTTTTCTTAGTTTGTCGTGCCATTAATTATTTGTTGTAATTGTGAAATAAATATATTAAGCTATTGACTTCGAATGTAATGGTTTGTACAATTCAATATTTAGAATCATTGTTGAATTCCAAGATGAATACCAGGTCTATAGTACTTCACAATATGCTCAAACTCACATAATCCAACTCAAATGAAAATCTAAATGCATTTCATAGTTATTAATTTGTTGGATGCAACAAAACCAACCATAACTCTACATGATCCGGTCTAAAACAATTTTCACAACACATCCCAATGTGTGAATGACACGTAGAGAGGTTGTGGACATGGAACAATGGCGGGAGAGAGATGCGTGCACTCAACACACAGGATATACACCCAGTGGAAGAAAGAGACAGAGGACGGGAAATATGTATATATGTGGGCGAGAGAGAGAGAGAGGGATGTATAGAGAGGAAGAAGTCAGGTCTGTGAGTAAGATAGAGACATGTAATATATAGGGAGTGAGATGCGTGTGCATCAAGATTTTTTACATGTGGAAGGAGAAGAGACAACAGGTTGGATGAGAGAGCTCAAAAGAACATGGAATAGAGGGGAATCTTGTGGGTTGAGGGATTTATAATTTTGTGCGGGAGGGATGGACAGACAGAGAGGGGGGGGGGGAAGGAGTTACATAGCCGTCGCCACATCATCATGCTTCCAAATGGCCCCGTGGTCTCTAGTGCGGTTTGATCGTCGTCTTCGTTCTTCCCGATGCCCTCCTTGAAGATCAAGGTGGTGTGCATGTGGGGGTGCAGATAAGCACAAGCGACAGGGGTCGCTATATAACCTTGGATGGGGATGGATAGTGGTGTGTTTGTGTGTGTGTGTGTGGGGGGGTTGTGTGTGTCAAATATTGAGAGAAATCAAACCTATGGAGAGAATATGTGTGTATAGTGAGCATGCGAGAGAGGCTAATGGTGCGAGACAGATACATCATGTGCGTCAATGTTTAAGCAATATAGAGACATCGTGTGCGGGATACAAAGATAGGACTATGGGGAGTGTGTTTGCTAGGCAAAGAGACACAGCGAGAGATAAATTTGTGTGTGTGTGGTACTTGGTGTGTATGTGACAGAGAGGTACATGCATGCCAAATAGGGTTTTCATGAAGAGATTGTGTGTGCGAGATGAGAGCGATGTACGGGCCTTGAGGCGGCAGGGGCTGGGTGAGGGTGTCAAAATGTGTGCGTTGATGCATGTGTTACATGTGATTGTGTGAGGGACGGTCGAATCGAGAGAGATGGTTGTTGTGTTATGGATGCTCCTCTCTCTCTCTCACATGAACACACAAAAAACACAAATAGAAGACCGTTCTCTCATGTATACACAACATCTCGGTATATCTCTATGTCTCACTCATACATGATCATTTGCACGTTCACCCCTCTCTATGACTATCACACACACACACACACACACACCGTCTCCACATTGCCCTTCCACGACAACACACATGTAGACACATACACGCGTTCTCTCTCCGTTACACACACAAAATCTCTATTAATTTTTTTGTAGGGGGCACCTAAAATGCCCAAATCCAAATAATCATGAACTGAAGCTAAATACAAATATATGGAAATATTGTAGCGTGAGAAACTTTTCCAGCCAAAAAATAGTAGAGTAATATTCAGGTATTGTTTTCACACACACAAAAAGGTTTGGTCGATGTCCTTCCAGCGCGACACCGTGACACACCTTTCGATCGATCGCACTGCCGCGGTGCACGCGCTTGCACAGGATTCTGTATCGATGCTGTGCTAACTAATGTGGTGTATAGGCGCGGCCGCGATGCACACGCTTGCACAGGATTATGTGTACTAGTACGGTGTTCTTTTAAGTTTGACCAACCCTATAACCAAGCTCCCATAAGCGCACTCATCAATATGCCGCCGCCACCGTTGCGCATGCGTACAGTCGCTGAGTACTGTACGATGCAGTACTATCACTGCCATGTGGGACCTGGCCCCACATGTCATCCGCACTACAACACCGTACGGTACTGCAGAGGATCTCAACCCCTCACGTCGTCTGTAGTCCCTCCTCGTGATGATGCTACACTGCCAAGCATGCGAGCAGGTTGAGCCATGTCTATGCCCGCAGCTTACAAAGAGGAGGAGGATGAGCGCGTGCTCCAGCACGCCGGCGAGGAGGAGCTAGCGTGTCATTGGTGTCTCCGCTCGTGCGGAGGAGGCTCGCATGGTGGCTGTCACGGCGGAAGCCGGTCGCGCCCGCGCCGAGCCCGCAAAGCGGGTGCAGACATGGAATCTACCCTCAAGACCTTCAATGCCACGTGGATCATGCAATCTGAAGGAACAATTTGGGTCAGTCGACTCTTGTGAGCCGTTGGATGCAACATGGACGGCCAGAAGGGCTTCTTCAACCTCCGAAAATGATGCACTGTTCATCTTCTCTCTCAACCATCGAGCCGCCAGCCCACCACAGGCCTAACCGCCTGCCGCCGCCACCCCGCCCTCCCCTGAACCGCCTGCCACCGCCATGCTCCCCCCACCCCCGCCATCCGTTTAACCTCGGGCATGATCTATTTTTTCGGCGAGCTGCATTCCAGACCCAACACTCATAAGATAGATCATGGGCACCCTGCCACCCTAATATAGATTCTGGGGTAGCTTCTCTGCCGTCTTCTTCCTTCGCTCCGTCAAACTTCTTTCACAAATCGACTGACCCAAATTATACTACTAGTACGTATTAAGTACAGTAGGAATGCGAAGATACGAGTAGTAGTACCAACTACAAGAAGAACAATAGTAAGACATACTAGTACTATTGTATGTACTAAAGAGTTCAAATAACGAGAAAGAACATAACATAGTTCTGCTGGGGGCTCAACACAACACACCCATGAAATAAAACTAAGCAACTAGTCCGCTTGACACTGCAGTAGAACCAGCATGAGCAACGGCACTGCCACCTTACTCGGAGTCCTCGTCCACATCCTCGACTTCGTCCTTGTCCCTCTTCCTCTTCCTCTTCGCCGACAATTCTTTGCTTGAACTGGACACTGGGCTCAGCTTCTTCATCCAACCCTTGTAGATATTTAAACAAAGGTAGGCATCCGTTGCTGCGTACACGATGTGATCTTCATCTATTGTCTTTGACTCCCATGCAAGATGAAACTTGGGGTGAGGTTTCTTCAGTTCAGCGTACGAAGGAACAATCATGGCTATTGCTAGGGTCAGCATTGAAGGCTGAGAGGAGGACACCAGGCTTTTCTTCTGGAGATCGAAGGGTTGGCCTACTGAAAGTGCGTTATATTGACTAGAGGGGGTGGGGTGTATAGGCGATTTTTACAAATTCATCACTGAGGAAATACTACTTGAAGAATTTGCTAAGTGACGAACTACAAACAGTGGAATAAGTACTCAGGTGCAAGCATAACATGGCAGTAACACCGTCATCATGATGATATGAAACAAGCACAGAGCACAGGTAGCGTGTAAACAGGATAAGCAATCAAAAGACTAGATGACTGAAGAATTAGGATTGAGGAAATTGAGAAAGTCTTCAGTCAAAGTCTTCAAACAGTAACGATTAATTTCATCAACACATGAATGAGGAAATGAAAGGGTTGAGGAAATAGAACCAGTAGCTCGGTGAAGACAATGATTTGGTAGACCAGTTCCAACTGCTGTGACCGTTGTACGTCTGGTTGGAGCGGCTAGGTATTTAAACCTGAGGACACATAGTCTCGGACACATAGTCCTCACCGTATTCTCCTTGAGCTAAGGTCCCACAGACCTCGCCCAATCACTTGTGGTAAGTCTTCACAGGTGACTTCCAAACCTTCACAGACTTGGTCACTCGGCGATCCACAATTCCTCTTGGATGCTATAGACCATGACGCCTAACCATCTGGAGGATGCACAGTCCTCAAAGGTAACAAGCGTCGGTTCCACACAGGAACAATCTCTTCAGTGATGCTCAATCACTTTGGGTTTTAGGTGTTGGGTTTGGGTTTTTCCTCACTGATGATTTTCTCTCCAAGTCCTTGGAGGTTGGGATGCTCTAAATGACAAGTGTCAGTTTCTCCCGGAGTAGCCAACCAGCGAGTGGTTGTAGGGTGCGGCTATTTATAGCCTGGGAGCAGCCCGACATGATAAGACATAAATGCCCTTCAATGATATGACCGTTAGGTGGATAAGATATTTGGGACAGCTGGCGCGTAGCACAACAACGGTCGGAAATTTGAGCTCTCAAATTCGTCAGGGCTATCATGTTCCTCACTTGTAGGCAATCTGCACTGGCGAATTCCTAACTCCTCAGTCAAAACTAATTCCTCAGAGAATGGAAGATCTTCGTCTCTGTCACTGAAGAAAATGACTGAACTGTATGAGATTTCCAATGGCTTCACTCGAAAGGATTGGGTATGTGTAGGCTTTGAGATGAGCATCACTTGGAAACTTTTCCTTAGTTTTACCTCGACCCCCTTTAACAGTACAGTGTTTCCTATGACTCAATAAAGAGAAAACAAAACTACGAAAAAAAAGTCTTCATGCTTCATAATCCTCGCATCAATATCAAAGTCTTCAAGGTCACACCAATTTCCTCATTTTCAAAGTCTTCAAGAAAACCAAAGTCTTCAAATGAAGATATTCATTTTTAGGGGTCGACTTTCATCATAAACATCAAACTCCTCATAGACTTATAGAACCTATGTACACTCACAAACACATTAGTCCCTTAACCTATAAGTCTTCAATACACCAAAATCACTAAGGGGCACTAGATGCACTTACAATCTCCCCCTTTTTGGTTATTGATGACAAATAGGTTAAGTTTTCAATGGGGATAAAACATATGAAGTGTAAATACTGATATTGAGGAATTTGATTGCAAGATATAGAAGAACTCCCCCTGAAGATGTGCATATGAGGAATTTGCTTTGGATTGCAAATGCACATTGTAGAGTAATATCATGGAGATCTCCCCCTATATCTTGTAATTCATACACACATTAATCATATGATATGAAGAATTTACAATGCAAGATGAAATATGGTGTCTGACAAAATTCAGCATGCGTGCATTAAAGTACTTAAGGAAATAAGCATGCAGAAAGCAGGTCAAAAGTATCAGACCACCATAGGACTTAAGTTTACAACTCATCAGAGCAAACGCCTCAGAAAAGCAAGAGTTGTAACTTAACAGAAAAAAACAGCCCATATATAAGACCCGCTTGAAGACTAACTCAAATTTCTCCCCCTTTGTCATCGAATGACCAACAGGGACAAAAAATGAGGACTAATACCCCTGAAGAATATCATCATGAAGTCGATGGAGGAGCGCCAGCGTTGTTGGGGTCGTCCGTTGAGGTAGAGCTTGCCGCAGTGTCGTTGAGATCTTCAGCTTCATCCGTCTCACGCGATGAAGAATATGAACTTGTGACGAGCTGATGAACTTTGACCTTCTTGAATTTCTTTGAAGGAGGCTGAGACCATTCAAAGTCCTGTTGAAATCCCATCTACTTGAGGTCTTCATCACCATAGAGGTGAGACAATATGGCCCAAGTGCGATCAAAGATTTCATGAGCATAATAGTGATTCTTCTTCACAGTGTTTTGCGTGACAATCATGTTCTGAAGAATTGAGCCAAATTGACGCTTGACCCATTTGTGATTGCGACCGACCTTCTGATGAAGACTTAGTAGATGCTCACGATCAGTCATCACGCGTGGGGCAGTGGCTTGAGGAATTGGCTTTGAAGCTTTTGCGGCAGAGTCTTGAGTTGCAGAGTCATCATTGGTGGAATAAGATGCAGCTTTGCGAAACTGACCATCCAATGGATGAGTGCCTTCATCAATGACAGCAGCCTTCCCCTTTTCATCAACTGAGGAAATAGTCCGTTTGAGGACTTCAATGAGTGGCAAATAGCTGAGGTGATTCTGACAATCTACCTTGTAGTGAATTGAAGACCTGGTTCTGATGAATTTCATAATCCATGGAGCATAAGGCTTCAACTCAAACGGTGATAGTGCAACATTTGCCAAAGTCCTCATGAAGAAATCATGGTAGTTAATGGGAATACCATGTATAATGTTGAATAGCAGATTCTTCATGATTCCAACAACTTCCTCTTCTTCAGAGTTGTGGCCTTTGATCGGACTGAGGGTTTTGGTCAGAATGTCGTAGATTGTCCTAGGCACATAAAGCAAATCCTTCACTAGGAAGGTGGTTCTTGGAGCTTGGCCAGACTTCAAAGGCTTCATTAGCACTTGCATCATATGATGAGAAAGTTCAGGTTCTTCATACATAAGCTTCGCGCCTTCAGCAGGTAGACTGATTGGAATGGCACGAAGTAATTCAAAGGCCGGTGCTTTGTAGTGCGTGTTCTCAGTCATCCAATCAAGCACCCATGAATTGACATCAGCCACGTTCCCAGTGATGTGCAGAGTAGCATAGAATTGAAGAATTAGCTCTTCATTCCAATCGCAGATGTCAGCACAGAAGTTCAAGGGCCCAGCATCGTGAAGAACATTCAAGACAAGTTGAAAGCACGGGATGGACTCCATATCCACATGAGGAATTTGACGATGCTCAAAGACCTTGTACTTGTCAAACAGAAGCATTTGCGTCGAAGTCTTGCTGAGTCATATGGGTTGAAATCAGTGAAGAAATGATGCTCAGCGAAGAAATCGTCAGCCTTGAACTTTGGCCTTTTAGCATGAGGATTTTGCTGCTTGGGCTGAAGATTAGAAGTTGAAGGTTTCACAACCTCTTGGATCAATATCTCTGGAGCTGCTGACTGAGGAATTAAAGGTTTAGGTTCTTGAGCAGCTGTTTGAGTCACTATTTCTTCAGCAGTAGTAGCTGGAATTTCCTCAGGAATGGATAGAAGAGAAGTTTGATGTCCTTCAGATCCCATTTGAATTTCTTTGGGGGGACTAAGGAATTGGATGCAGAGGTGTGGTCAATGGTGAATTGGGGTGAAGATTTTCCCAATAATCATCATTAAGCACAGGAGTAGTTGAACCAATGTCCATGTCTTCTTCAATTTCCTCAATGCCTGCCTCTTCAGCTGTGAACTGAGGCATGGGCGATGATACCAGTGGGGTTGAAGGGATATCTTCCACTTCAATTTCTTCATCCAACTGCTCTGAAGAAGCAGCAGAAGGATTCTCTTCATCTGAGTCATCTGGAATGACATATTCTTCACCAAAAGGAATGAGCTCCTTTGATGGCACTATTGAGATTGGAACAGCATCAATTGGGTTATTGAAAGAGCTCATCAAAGTCCTCACTTTCTTGGGAGTTGAGGACTCTGCAGAGGTTGATGCTTTCCTCTTCTTCACAGCTGCCTTCTCCGCAACTTTGGTAAGGGGAGCAGATGAAGTGGGTTCAGTTTCTTCAGGCACAACTGATGCAGTTGCCCTGGCATGTTCAGTTTCTTTAGGCGCTGCAAATGCTTTAGCAGGCCTGGGTTGATCTTTAGTCTGAGGATTTTGTCGTTGCGATGGTGCTGCAATGTTAGGCTTGAGGGTCTTGGCAAGCTTGACAAATCTGACTTTGGCTCCTAGCCAATCGGCATAGTATCTGTCAAATTCATCACTGAGACCTTTGATTTCCGTTTGCAAAGCTACAAGTTCTTCAGGAGACATGTTCAGAACATTGTTCTTCAGAAAATGCTCCTTCTTGTACTGAGTCTTCTTGACTTGCCTGCCCTTTTCAAATTTCCATTTTTCTTCACTGATGAATGCCGCCAACATGTGACTTTGACCAGGAGTGAGGTTCAATTTAGGCAGTGGAGTGTTTGGATCTTTGTGCCAGAGATCGATGAAATCGAGGATCTTCTTCGGATCCAGCATGAGAGGCACAGAACTCCCTTTGGCTCTAGCGGCCCTTTCTTGCCTGTCCCTGATGATTTCAGCAAGTTCTTCATCATCAGCTTCATCGTCATCAGACGGAACATGGAACGCCACTTGCTTCTTATGAGGACTTGGCCTTGTTCCACGTCCAGTAATGGCCTTTTTCTTCAGTAGAGTTGGACCAGTTGAGGACCATGGTGGAGCTAAGGAACTTGCAGATGCTCCAGAAGCAATTGAAAAACCTGCAGTCCGTTGGCACGTTGCAAGATGCACTAGTGTTGAGGATTTTGCAGCAGCAACTGAGGACTTTGTGGCAACAGAGGGAATTTGCACAGCCCTTGAAGAAGTTGCTTGAGGAATTTGCATTGAGGGCTTTGAGGAACTTGGCCGTGAGGGCATTGCTGTTGAGGAACTCGGCTTTACAGCTAATTTCTTCGGCATAGCCTTCTTGGGCTTGCTGACAGAGGCCTCAGCAGCAGCAGCTTGAGAATCTTCGTTGAATTTCTTCACTGCTTCTTTTGCAAGCTTGGCCAGTTTGGCTTGGCGCTTGGCCCATTCTTTTGGAAATTCCTCACCACGCCTGATGCTGGTGGGATCAGCAACTTGGCCAGCTGCCAATGGAGGTCTTGGACATGGAGGGTTTAGGACGAATTTCTTCATGTACTTTGGAGTGACGTATCGGTATTCCTTCCATTCCTTAGCCCATCTCCTTTCAATCCTCTGTATGCGCACTTTGCGCTGATTCTTGTTCTCTTTGCCATATTTTGCTTCATCAGGTGTGCAGTACTCAGCATAGATATCGTCAGGGATCTCAAAAGCAGTGTTTGTCTCAGGCCTCTTACCTCCCTTCTGAGGTCTCTTCCCATCTGCCATTTTCCTCACTTGAGGATTTTGAACAATGGATGTTTCTGAGGAAGTATGCAACTTATCTTCGAGGAACACTGCAAATGAATTAAGTTGATGAGAACCTAGTGATTCAGCAGCGGACATTTTGTACCTGTGAACAGAGTATAGGTGTGAAGAATTTGGAGAGGTCATATGCGTTCTCAATTTTTTTTTCAAAAAGTATCAAGTTTGAGGAATTTGACCATAGGTGTCTTGAGGAATTTCACTAAGCGTTCTTGACTTAGGTTCCAGAGTTGTATAGATTTTGAAAATCCACACAATTGAGGAATCTTGAAGAAAAACATAGCTTAGAGAAACAAATCAAGATACAGAAGCATTCAGGTGTTTATGGATTGGGAAGTTGAAGAATAAACACCTTTTGAAGATTTTGTGGAAATCATAGGAATCAAAGCAAGGCAATAAAATTAGATTTTATTTACCCTGGACGAGGAACACGATGAACTGGGAGTGGAGTTGGAGAAGTTCGTCCGTTCAGATCTCTCACGCCTAACTTGGCGGTGAGAGACAGCTACGGCGGCGGCGGAGTGAAGATTTCCGCGGCCGGCGCGAGTACGACGGCGACGAGGTTGAGGCAGTGAAGCTCTTCCTCACCGGCGACGATGGAGAGTAGCGACGATGCTAGGTCTGAGAGCTCGAGCGAGGTAAATGCGGACAGAGGAAGGGGAGGGGTATTTATAGCCACGGTGAAAAACTGCCCGTCTGAAATTTTTGGACGAACATGCCCCTGACCCTTACTCTTCTAACGACATGTGTCACCCATGTACAGAGTGCTGGAGATCGTGGGCGATCGCGGGTGAATATTTTAATCCATCGTGGGATGCAAAACGGTTTGAGTGGCAAAAGCCGAAAATTCAGATATGAAAATTTTAAAGTTTCGTTCGCAAATTCTTCAGCTGTCAAGGACACAGTGAAGACTTTGAATGGGTTTCAAATAGAACGCACATGAAGAATTTGTGAATAGACTGGGTTGAGTTTAGCATAGAGGGGGAACGGGTCCGGTCACATTCACTTAGATGAAAATCAACTTGAAGAATTAGCAATAAGTGAATGCTGTTGAGGACATGAAAACTCAAATATATATATATATATATAGTCAATGAAGAACACCAGTCGAAAAGTTTGAGGACTTTGCAAAGTTTAAGAATTTGAAAGTTGAAGAATTTGAAAATTTGAAGAATTTGCAAAATGAAGAAAAACTCAATTTTGAAGATTTTCAACTTTTTGTTGGTGGCGTGACCCATCGTATAAGAATGATGATTTTAGACACCGCGTACAATTGTTGTAGGGCTCTGAGAATCAAATTCTTCATTAATTTCTTCACACTTAGAGGGTTAGTCTTCATTGATTGAAGAAAAAACGTTACTTCGTGTGTTGCACATCTAATTCATCAATTTTGCATAAGTGTTAGGATGTGTGTCCTTTCAAAGAATATTCGAAGATTTTAAGATATTTAGCTCACACCGCAACTTGCTAAATCTCTTCTCATCCAAGGGCTTTGTGAAGATATCCGCTAGCTATTCTTCAGTCTTCACGTGATCAATAGAGATGTCGCCCTTCAACACATGATCTCAAAGAAAATGATGACGAATCTGGATGTGCTTTGTCTTCGAGTGCTGAACTGGGTTATGCGCAATCTTGATGGCACTCTCGTTGTCGCAGTAGAATGGCACATTCTTCATGTTGATGCCATAGTCCTTGAGGGTTTGCTTCATCCATAGCAATTGAGCACAGCAAGAACCAGCAGCAATGTACTCAGCTTCAGCAGTGGAGAGTGATACGCAGTTCTGCTTCTTCGAGAACCAACATACTAAAGATTGTCCAAGGAAATGGCATGTGCCTGATGTTGACTTGTGATCCACTCGATCACCAGCATAGTCAGAGTCAGAATATCCAATGAGATCAAAAGTCGAGCCCTTGGGATACCATAATCCAAGTGTTGGAGTGTGAGCTAGATATCGAAGAATATGTTTCATAGCCTTATGGTGTGATTCCTTCGATGTATCTTGAAAATGGGTACACATGCAAACACTAAGCATAATATCTTGCCTAGATGCACATAGATACAATAAAGAGCCAATCATGGAGTGTTATATGTTTTGATCAAAGTCTATACCATTTTCATCGGTGCATAGATGGCCATTTGTGGGCATAGGGATTTTGACGCCTTTGCAATCTTGCATGCCGAATTTCCTCAGAATGTCCTTGAGGTATTTCTCTTGAGAAATGAAGATGCCATTGCGTTGTTGACGAATTTGAAGACCTAAGAAGAATTTCAATTCTCCCATCATAGACATTTGATATTCCTCACTCATCATATAGGCAAATTCTTCACTGTAACGTTGGTTAGTACAGCCAAAGATAATATCATCAACATATATTTGGCACACGAATAATTCATCATCATAAGTTTTGGTGAAAAGAGTAGGATCAAGTGAACCGGGTTTGAAGCCTTTCTTCATGATGAATTCCTTCAGTGTATCATATCACGCCCGAGGGGCCTACTTGAGGCCATAGAGGGCCTTATTGAGTCTGAAGACTTTGTTAGGATGCTTAGGATCTTCAAAACCTGGGGGTTGAGCCACATATACTTCTTCCTCAAGCTTACCATTGAGGAATGCATTTTTCACATCCATTTGATATAAGATGATATTATGATGGTTAGCATAAGCAAGCAATATGCAAATAGCCTCAAGTCTAGCAACAGGTGCAAAAGTTTCATCGAAATCAATTCCTTCAACCTGTGTGTAGCCTTGAGCTACGAGATGAGCCTTGTTCCTCACCACTAGGCCATTTTCATCTTGCTTGTTGCGGAAGATCCATTTGGTACCAATGACATTGTGCTTGCAAGGATCTGGTCGCTTGACAAGTTCCCACACATTGTTGAGGTTGAATTAATGTGATTCCTCTTGCATAGCTTGAATCCACTCAGGCTCCAGAAATGCCTCATCAACTTTGGTGGGCTCTGTGATAGAGACGAAAGCAAAATGCCCACAAAAGTTAGACAAATGTGAAGCTTTTGAGCGTGTGAGAGGACCTGGTGCGTTGATGTCGTTGATGATTCTCTCAATCTGCACTTCATTTGCAATGCGAGGATGAGCAGGTTGACGACTTTGATTGGGCTCAGCATTTTCTTCAGAGCCATTTTCTTTAGATGCACCAGCATGATTTTCTTCACGATCTGGAATGACTTCTTCAGCAGATTCTTCAGTAGGTATGACATCCTCAGTAGCCTTTAGCTTGATGGATTCCTCAGGAGACATTTCATCTAGCACAGGAGGTAGGTGCTCTCTTTGCAAGCCGTTAGTTTCATTGAACCGCACATCTACAGTTTCAACAACCTTGTGGTGGTGGGTGTTGAAGACTCTGTAGGTGTGTGAGTCCTTTCCGTAACCAAGCATAAAACCCTCATGTGCTTTCGGTGCAAATTTAGAATTGTGATGAGGATCTCTAATCCAACATTTAGCACCGAAGACTTTGAAATAACTCACATTGGGTTTCTTGTCAGTGAGGAGTTTATATGAGGTCTTCTTGAAGAATTTGTGAAGATATACCCTGTTGATGATGTGGCATGCAGTATCAATTGCCTCAGGCCAGAAGCGACGAGGCGTCTTGTATTCATCAAGCGTAGTGCGAGCCATCTCAACAAGAGTCCTGTTCTTGCGCTCCACAACGCCATTTTCCTGAGGCGTGTATGGGGCAGATAACACATGAGTAATACCAAGTTCATCAAGATAGTCATCAAGACCAGTATTCTTGAACTCGGTCCCATTGTCACTACGTATATGCTTGATCTTCACACCGAAATTCATCGAAGCCCTTGAGGAAAATCGTCTGAAGACTTCCTGCACTTCAGTTTTGTAAGTAATGACATGCACCCATGTGTAACAAGAATAATCATCAACAATGACAAAGCCATATAGAGATGCTGCATTTGTTAGTGTGGCATAATGTGTAGGGCCAAAGAGGTCCATATGAAGCAATTCAAAAGGACGAGAGGTAGTCATGATAGTCTTCGAGGGGTGCTTGGCTCTGGTCATCTTTCCAGCCTCACAAGCCCCACAAAGATGATCTTTGAGGAATTTGACACCCTCAATGCCAATGACGTGCTTCTTCTGCACAAGCGTGTGTAAGTTCCTCATGCCAGCATGACCCAGTTGTCGATGCCATAGCCAGCCTTCTGAAGCTTTTGCAAGTAGACATGTGGCAGGCTGTGGTCCTGTAGAGAAATCAACAATATACAAGTCTCCTCTCCTAAAGCCTTCGAAGACTTTGGAATTGTCAGATTCCATGAGTACTAAGCAGCGATATTTGCCAAAGACAACAACCATATCAAGATCACAAAGCATTGAGACAGACATGAGGTTGAATCCGAGGGACTCGACAAGCATGACTTTGTCCATGTGTCGATCCTTTGAGATTGCAACCCTACCTAGACCCAATACCTTGCTTTTGCCTTTGTCAGCATAGGTGATATGCTTCAAATATGATGGAGATAAAGGAGAGTCCATCAATAAGCTCTTGTCACTGGTCATGTGATTTATACATCCACTGTCGAGGACCCACTCAGTAGCTTTGGGTAAATCATCCTACAGATGAATTAGTGCTTCTTACGAACTCACATACTTCAGAGTGAAGAATATGACATCGGATTCATCAGACAGAAATTCATCAAATAATGCAACACATATATATAGCGGTATGAGGACGTGAGAAATGAATGAGTCATTTCTTCATAATTAGCTTGTGTCCTTTCAAGCATTTTTAGGTCTCCAGCAAATTCTTTAGATGATTAAGTTCGTTTGGAGACCTGACCTTGCATAAGAAATTAGTTCTTTTTCTTCACCACCCACATCTGGAGAGGTGGCAAAGAGTTCATCATTCTGCGAGCTCCATAAGAGAAAGGTGGCATTGAAGCCAATGTGCTTCGTTTCACAGAAGAGGGGTTAGAGTAGGCATATGAATAAGCAGAGAAATTCTTCGAGGACTTATGAACATAATGATTTGTAGAATAATGCACATATTCATAGCTCTTAGATTTTCCCTGCGAAATAGAAATGTTAGCACAATGATGTTCATATGAGGATTTGGATCCATGTGAGGAATTTGATCCATATGAGGAATTTGGTCCATATGAGGACTTGGATCCATTTGAAGCATTTGGTCCATATGAAGAATTTGATCTGGGATACCTATTCTTCACAGGTGGTGTCATGATGACATTCACCTGAAGACTTTCAAGGCACCTTTTGGGAACCCAGATTTTCTTCATAGGTGGACCGTTCCTGCAGTTAGTTCCAACATATCTAGCAAATACTTCACCATTCTGTTTTTTGAACAATTTATAGTTGGAGTCAAATGACTCATCAGATGAATATGAGGATTCACAAGTAAAGCCAGATAACATGGATGGATCTACGGGAGGTCCCTTCGCAGCAACCCATGAGGTTTTGGGATACTGCTCAGGTTTCCAGTAGGTTCCATCAGCATTGAGTTTCCTCTCAAAGGCAATACCCTCTTTCCTAGGGTTCCTATTCAAGATCTGCTTTTTGAGCACATCACAAAGAGTCTGATGCCCTTTGAGGCTTTTGTACATGCCTGTCACATGCAATTCCTTCAACCCTGCATTTTCGTCAGTGATACTAGTGGTATCCTCAGATGAGGAATTTGTGACCACAGAGATAGTTGAAGAATTTGCAGCAATAGAAGCATTTGAACTTTCAGGTGAAGAATTAGCAGTTTCACGTTCAATGCATTTCAAACATGGTGGAATAAATTCTTCCTGAGCGGAACTAATCTGTTGAGCAAGTAATGAATCATTTTCCTTCTGAAGATCTTCATGACTCACCCTTAGCTTCTCAAGATCTTGCTTTCTTTGAAGAAATTAATAAGAAAGCTTCTCATGATCGGCTAAGAGAGTTTCATGACGACTTTGAAGGTTATCAAACTTAGACTATAGTCGCTGAAGATTATCAGTCAGAGTTTGAGTTCGATCCATTTCCTCACCCAGCACATCATCGCTTTTGTCTACCAAATTTTGAACCTTTTCCAAAGCCTTTTGTTGTTTAACAACAATATTAGCAAGTTTGGAATAGCTGGGTTTGAGATTTTCATCAGATTCATCCTCACTTGATTCAGAGGAGGGATATTTGAGTACCTTGGCACCTTTTGCCATGAAGCAATAGGTGGGAGCATAGTCATTGTTGTTGTCATCAGCAGTGTTGGGGAAGCCATTTTCCTCAGTGTTGAAGATGGACTTGCTGACGAAAGCAGTAGCGAGGGCTAGGCTCGCCACGCCAGAGTCTGACTCCTCAAATGCCTCCTCTTCCTCATTTTCCTCAGATTCAGCTTCAGAGTCCATTTCCTTGCCAATGAATGCCCGAGCCTTCTTGGAACTGCTCTTCTTGTGAGTTGAAGACTTTGAAGATTTTGATGATGAGGACTTTGAAGATTTCTTATTCTTCTTTGAGTCATCTGAACTATCATCCTTGTATTTCTTCTTCTTTGATTCCTTTGCCCACTGAGGACAGTCAGTTATGTAGTGACCAGGTTTCTTGCATTTGTGGCAAGTCCTCTTCTTGTAATCATGGGATGAGGAATCTGATCTCATGTCATCACCTTTTGAAGATTTTACAAAGCGACCACGCCTTGAGAACTTCTGGAATTTCCTCACGAGCATTGCTAGCTCCTGGCTTAGTTCTTCAGGGTCACCAAGGCTGCTATCAGAATCTTCTCCTTCAGATGAGGAAACTGCCTTGGCCTTCAGTGCGCGTGATCTTCCATAGCTTGGCCCGTAGAGATCTCTCTTCTCAGCTTGTTGGAATTCATGAGTGTTTAGCCTCTCAAGGATAACATGAGGATCTAGTGACTTGTAGTCTCCACGTTCTTGAATCATCAGTGCCAGTGTATCGAATGAAGAATCGAGTGACCTCAGCAATTTCTTCACCACTTCATGGTCGGTGATGTCAGTGGCACCAAGTGCTTGAAGCTCGTTTGAAATGTCAGTGAGGCGATCAAAGGTTTGCTGGACATTCTCATTGTCGAGTCTTTTGAAGCGGTTGAAGAGATTGCGAAGAACGTCAACTCGAGAATCACGTTGAGTTGAGATTCCTTCGTTGACCTTGGACAGCCTGTCCCAGATAAGCTTTGCAGACTCCAAAGCACTAACTCTGCCGTACTGTCCTTTGCTCAGATGGCCACATATGATATTCTTCGCTTGAGAGTCGAGTTGCTTGAATCTCTTCACATCAGCAGCGTTCACGGAAGGAGTGACAGAGGGAACGCCATTTTCCACAATGTACTAGAGATCGTTGTCAATTGCCTCAAGATGCATGTGCATCTTATTCTTCCAGTAGGGGTAGTCCGTCCCATCAAAGGTAGGACACCCAGCCAAGACCTTGATCATGCCTGCAGTCAACATAACTAAAACTCCAGGTGGTTAAACCAAAATCACACAGAACAAGGGAGTACCTTGCTCTAATACCAATTGAAACTGTGTTATATCGACTAGAGGGGGGGTGAATAGGCGATTTTTACAAATTCCTCACTGAGGAAATACTACTTGAGGAATTTGCTAAGTGACAAACTACAAACAGTGGAATAAGTACTCAGGTGCAAGCATAACATGGCAGTAACACAGTCATCATGATGATATGAAACAAGCACAGAGCACAGGTAGCATGTAAACAGGATAAGCAGGCAAAAGACTAGATGACTAAAGAATTAGGATTGAGGAAATTGAGAAAGTCTTCAGTCAAAGTCTTCAAACAGTAATGATCAATTTCATCAACACATGAATGAGGAAATGAAAGGGTTGAGGAAATAGAACAAGTAGCTCGGTGAAGACAATGATTTGGTAGACCAGTTCCAACAGCTGTGACAGTTGTACGTCTAGTTGGAGCGGCTAGGTATTTAAACCTGAGGACACACAGTCCCAGACACACAGTCCCAGACACACAGTCGTCACCGTATTCTCCTTGAGCTAAGGTCACACAGACCTCGCCCAATCACTCGTGGTAAGTCTTCACAGGTGACTTCCAAACCTTCACAGACTTGGTCACTCAGCGATCCACAATTCCTCTTGGATGCTCTAGACCATGACGCCTAACCGTCTGGAGGATGCACAGTCCTCAAAGGTAACAAGCATCGGTTCCACACAGGAACAATCTCTTCAGTGATGCTCAATCACTTTGGGTTTTAGGTGTTGGGTTTGGGTTTTTCCTCACTGATGATTTTCGCTCAAAGTCCTCGGAGGGTGGGATGCTCTAAATGACAAGTGTCAGTTTCTCTCGGAGCAGCCAACCAGCTAGTGGTTGTAGGGGGTGGCTATTTATAGCCTGGGAGCAGCCCGACATGATAAGACATAAATGCCCTTCAATGATATGTCCGTTAGGTGGATAAGATATTTGGGACAGCTGGTGCGTAGCACAGCAACGGTCGGAAATTTGAGCTCTCAAATTCCTCAGGGCTATCATGTTCCTCACTTGTAGGCAATCCGCACTGGCGAATTCCTAACTCCTCAGTCAGAACAAATTCCTCAGAGAACAGAAGATCTTCGTCTCTGTCACTGAAGAAAATGACTAAACTGTATGAGATTTCCAATGGCTTCACTCGAAAGGATTGGGTATGTGTAGGCTTTGAGATGAGCATCACTTGGAAACTTTTCCTTAGTTTTACCTCGACCCCCTTTAACAGTACGCTGTTTCCTATGACTAAAGAAAGAGAAAACAAAACTACGAAAACAAAAGTCTTCATGCTTCATAATCCTCGCATCAATATCAAAGTCTTCAAGGTCACACCAGTTTCCTCATTTTTAAAGTCTTCAAGAAAACCAAAGTCTTCAAATGAAGATATTCATTTTTAGGGGTCGACTTTCATCGTAAACATCAAACTCCTCATAGACTTATAGAACATGTGTACACTCGCAAACACATTAGTCCCTTAACCTATAAGTCTTCAACACACCAAAATCACTAAGGGGCACTAGATGCACTTACACCTACAGCGAGTCCTATCCGATCCAGGACTCTCCTATCGTTCGTAAAGTCTACAGTAACGAATTTCACTCTTTTGTCCTTGAGGAAGAACTCAAAATCCTGGCACCTAACGTCGGCATGGCATATGTGGTAGACCAAGCACATGTTATGTACGCAAACCTGGATCACGACGGGCTTCTTCATCTCTACCACCTTTAGAAGCTTCTCCTTTTCTAGGACTGTGGTGTACTCAACATCTAGCCCAGCGACCCACTCATCCTTTGAACTTTCGAACATGTGTAGGAAGCGACCAAGGCATGCTTTCACCGTGGTGGATGTATGGGTGTAGATGACGATGAACTCATCACCGGTGATGGTTCTAACCTTGTACTCACCGCCGATCATGGAGATTTGGGAGGCCATGGATTTTGGAGGCGGGTTAGGAGAAGTGGAATTGGTGTAATGCGAAAGGACGGGACGACTGGGAGCAAACTGTTGTAAGGTAGAAGACGGGGACGAGTAGGGCGTGCGAACGGCGTGGGGTGGTGGCTTGCCCGGTGGATAAACGGCTGCATGCCCCCAAAGAGTTCTCGAGTACTATGCAGGACCCACTAGATGTCATGTCTACTAACCCACATTGTAGGCCTGGCGGCATAGCTTCTGCGTGTTCGCACGCCATGCCGGCGCGTGCATGTAACTTTCACTTAATTCCGTCAACTGTCACGCCTCCCACGACCTTCGCCTCCCCCGCGCGGTCGCGCCCTTTGAGACTTCGAACGGCTATAAATGAGCAGTTTTTTTGCCTACTCCGCATGCATGATACTCCCTCTGGTCCTTTTTACTCCTCTGGTCCTTTATACTAAAAATATCAATATCTACAATACCAAATATATATTTTATGAAACTACATTTCATAATGAATATAAAAATATTGATTTGACATTGTGATGTTGATACATTTTTCTACAAGTTTGGTCAAAGTAGAGGTACTTTGACTTCAGACAAAACTTATATGCACTATGCAGACTACTTCCTCCGTCTAGGTGCGTTATGACATTGCCATATCATATATAGTCATCACAACAATCTGCATGCTTGACTCTCCGTCTTCCTCCGATAGTCCCACCACTCCTCCCCGTGTGAAAACAATCTGCATGCATGACTCTCCTCCCCCGCGCTCATCCAATCCGTTGTGACCAGCAATATTTCCACCCCTCCCCTCCCCCGTAATTTACTCCAAAAAAATATGCCCACCTAGTTGTTATGTTAATCACGCAACATATCTTACGTAGGTGTGGCATTGCTCGCTATAAATACTGCGCCTCCCATGGCATTCGGAAGAACGCTCACGTTTATCGCCTTTATCTCCTCCTCCCTCTCAATTAAGGACCCGTTGACCACCATGGCATCGCCCCTCCCAAGCCCTAGGCGCCCTTCGCTGCCCCGCACAGAGGGTCACGTGTCGCCGTTCTGTTCCTCGCCACCACTAGTCGAGGAGGACATGTCAGTGTTCTGTTCCTCGCTGCCACCAGTGGAGGATGATGTGTCGGTGTTCCGCTCCTCGCCGAGACGCGTCGAGGTGGATGCATCGGTGTTCGCACTCTCACCACCACGCACATCAGAGGACACGTCGGCTCCCCGCTACGAGGAGAACGTCGCGCCGTCTGCCGATCCCCCCAGCTTGGAGGAGCTTTGGAAAGAAATGGAGGTCGCCTTGTGGGAGGCTTTGCCTCCGGGAGAGCGCACCAAAAGAGAGGCGGAGAAAAAGGCCGAGGAAAAGAAGCGCGCCCGAGGCATGCTGCCTGGCAGGCCTATGTCGTGTCCGAGAGAGTCAGGCAATTGGCTCTTTGGCAGAAGGCTTGTGCGAGGGCCGTGTTGGTAGTGGAGGATGCCCGTGCCAAAGCCCTGAGTGCAGTCGGGCCCAAGCGCCTTATCTACGCTTGGCGGTACGTGGACCAGGTGCACGCTTCCAGCGAGGAGGAGTACCTATTGGCGCCGGATCACCAGACCGGTGAGATCACGCTCGCCCGCCGGCAAGCTGCTAATCAGCACCTCGCGAGTTGCGAGGCCGAGGAAGAGGCGTTGTGGCGTCGGGCTAGGAAATGGCCGCGCACCAGGGCACTCATGGCGTGCCGCAAGCGCTCCACCCAGCGTCGTGGCTTTTATTAGGAATAATTTAGTGTCGTAAGGCGATCTCATTAGTTTTGGGACAGAAATGATAAATCCTGAACGTTCAGGAATTATTAGCGTCGTTAATTAAGTATGTAAAAGGAAAAGTTTGGAAACCTTGTGTATCCATACGCATTTGTAAGTACGTGCATATAGCACAAACTTAACTATATATCGCAGTACACGTCTCTCTCTATATATGCTTGTAGACTGTACTACTACTATTATGTATACACACACACACGTGCAAATGCACGTTTTAACATTACGATGCAGTTTTTGTAAAAGTAGAAAAACAACACTAGTCAAGCTTGTGAAATGATTCAATGCAAAAGAAATGCAAAAATGCTCGTTTGATTGTTTACTTTAGCTTCCTTCTCTCTGTGGTTATTTCTCTATCGTACTTTGTACGGAGTATCTCACTGGTCGGGAAGGCATGCAAATTCCCAAACCGCTTCGTACACCCTGTATCGAATTTTTTGCCTAACAAGTTGTGCGCTGCAATTGGAATTCCAACTTGATTACTACTACTAGGAGTACTAGGGGCCAGTTCTTTTAGGCTGGTTGTAATGGGGAGTATCATATACTAGTATCATGCATATGATCATATACTAGTATCATGCATATGATACTAGTATATGATACTACCTCCGTAATGCATAGTATCATAAGTTAGTATCTTACGTTGCCTTATTAATTGCCATGCATGACACAAAGTAGTACAACATTTAATTTGATACGGTACCATGATATGATACCACACCCTCTCTTTCCTCATTTAATTGTGTGCCACATCATCCAAAAAGTCTAGTTGGCATGCATGATACTCCCTCTATTTTTATTTACTCCACATATTAGAGTTGACTGAAGTCAAACTTCCTAAAGTTTGACCAAGTATATAGACAAAATATAAATAATTACCATAACAAATCTATATAATGTGGAAGTACATTTGATAATGAATCTAATGGTGTTGATTTGTTATTGTATATGTTAATATTTTTGTGTATAAACTTTGTCAAAGTTTACAAAGTTTGACTTTGACCAAAGCTAATACGCGGAGTAAATAAAAATGGAGGGAGTACCGCTTATGATACTCCCATTACGAATAGCCTTAGGCTTCTAGATTAGTACTCCCATTACTAGATTAGAAGCCCAAATGAATGAGTGAGGCGGCTTATTTTTTAAGCCGCCAAAAGAACTGGGCCTAGGAGTAGTAGCTAGGGATACTAGGAGTAGTAGCTAGGGATCGAGTGTGCGAGATGAACCAGACAAAGTAAATGCAGAGAGATGAAATGCAAAAAAGACAGAGGGATATGATGGCTGCTTGTCCGTTTATTTTACCAGGCCACTTATTATTGGGAGTGGTGGGGTTTTGTGATATGACGACTTTACTGCCACGCCACGAGCGGGGTGAGACTCCTGTGCAGTGCCACCCTCTACACTAGTACTACCTCCATCGTGGTTTATTAGTCCCCCATGTAATTTGACTGAAGATTTAACTGACAAAATGTTAGTGCATGTCACCAAAAACTATATCGTTGGATTCGTATTTGAACATAGATTTCAACGATATAATTTTTGGTGACATGCATAAGCATTTATCGTACTATATATAATGTTAGTTAAATTTATTGTCGTACTATATATAGTAAGGTGCCCATGCGTTGCACGGAACAGTGAAATGCATTGATCGGGGAGTTGTTTATTTTGATAAAGTATGTGGGGGTCATCTCATGTGTAACGAGTATCGATAGGTTTCTTCAGATATTATTTCTTCTCTAGAGCTCACAAGCATCCGGGTGAATAGTAAATGTAGGCTAAATAGATAAAAAAGTATCTTTTGCAAACAAAACGTTCAACTATTCAACCTGCATCCAAAACTTTTGAAGAAATAACACTTATTGTGCTTTGCAAGAAATGATCTTTAAGAATTATTTTTTGAGTATCGATTTTGTTTATTTTTTCTAGACCACCATGAATGTAAATCAGGATGACTTGGAAGCGGGTAGAGGATATGTAAGAAATGGTTCATCATAAGTCTTTCACCATTACTGTAGTAAAAATTCTCAATTAATCTCATAAATGGCAAGGGCGAACTCTAATGGAGCAAAAGCATACATGGAAGATTCTAGACTAAACCATAAATGGATACACTTTTATTCAAGCGCGATACTCCAATAGAGCAAGATCATGCATGGAAGGTTCTATACTATATAAATAAGAAGTGTCCCCATGCTTAGACAACGGCTTACATTGAGCGAAGACTAATGATGAACAGTTAACTTGGTTATGCATATGCCGAGGTGAACCCCCTTGGAGTACCCGTGCATCATCTTGGGGGGAAGATGATACCAGGCCTCTTCCATGTCCACATTGCCGGGAACGGAGCAGCTCGGCCCAGTCCCATTCAGCATGATGGAGGCGCCGAGGTCACCCTCGTACGCCGGAGGGGCAGTAACAGTGAGCACGCACCAGTACAACGACCTATTGTCAGCGTAAGCGGCGTTGCCCCTGACGCACACTACAGAGATGGGGCAGTAGCCTGCGCGGGCCTTGCTGGTGCCCACGGCCAAGAGGAAGACGCTGCCGTCCTCCTTCACGACTAGCAGGTGGCGGTGATACTCCAGCGACTCCGGCACGGCGAACGGGTAGCATGTCTTGTACTTGATGTTCACCCCGGGCCAGCAGTGATTGCCGGACGGTGCCATGAGGTGATGCATGAGGCTCGCCGGCAAGCCCTAAAATGGCAGCATGCACTCATAGCAGTAGCAGGGCGCGTGCACGCATCTGGAACTATGCTCCGCTAGCGAGTGCTGGTAAATGTACCTCTCGCAGCCGAAACTCTTGTAGACGCATGGCACCTTGCAGGCATCGACCAGGCCGTCCATGAAACGAGAGTGGCTATAGGGGACGTTGCGCCCGCCGCATGGAGCGCAGGAGTAGCACACGAAGCGGTAGATGGTGTACTTACTAGTACTCCCTCCGTTTCTTTTACTAGTCTCTACTCTTATAAAAAACCGAGTTGGTGATGATGGTGTGCCTACCATCTTGCAATACAGACCGTCCGATCTATATCTGATGGATAGAAAGCAAACTATGTCAATTTTGCAAAAGGATACCTGCACCTCTCTCGTTCATCCTTATTCCCAGAACTTCACTGTTGAGTAATTAAAAAAGGAAGCCTCTGGAACAATCTGGCATGGTGGCCGCTGCCGGCGTCGTCCATCCCCATGCCTCCGCTAAGTCGGACCAGCAATCACCACCGCGCCCCACTCCTCCTCACCTTATCTCTCATCTTTCTCGAGATATCATTTTTTTGATGAAATTCTCGAGATACCATTTTTTCGATGAAATTCTCGAGATATCATTAGTTTTTACACATGGGATTACTCCTGCATGGGTCAATCACAACAGGTGTTTTGTAAAAAAACGCATCTTGATGTTCCGTGCAATGCACAGGCATCTTGCTAGTTTGCATATAATTCCAAACACCACGTAGACACGTTCTCTGACCATTTTACAACTATGTTAATATCATTGTTAGTGGTCAGCCGGTGCAAGTTCTAACCCCGGTTGTTTTAACCTTTTTTTAGTAATGAAATATGGTGATTGTCCGCCACGAGCCCAATCCTGGTGAATCCCACATAACCGTCAGATTTCTATCCGACGGTGGCTTGTTTTTAAGCCATAGTATTTGACAAAACCGCCACCCTTGCACACATACTGTAACTGCGTCGCGGGCGTTTGCAACTGCCATGTCTCCCAGTGAACGTTTGCTGGGGATTGGAGTTAGCACTGATGGTGGTTCGTAGTCATTCCACACTCGGGCATTAAAGTTTGTAACTATTTTAATATACTACTCCTCCGGTGCTAGTAGTAGAGCAAAGTCCTACTGGGCACTCCACTATACTACTCGGGCATAGTAGTAGGTACTGTAGTTTATTATACTAGTACTATGATCACTCAAGCAAGTTGTCTGGCATCGATACGACCCTATGTTGCTGGGATGTGTTTCGTAAGTCAAGCGGCATGTTGCTGCTACATTGTCATCATCACCTATCCACTTCTCGCAGCATGTTTTCGCTTCTCCATCCTCGTCCGCACATAATCGTCCAATCTTCCATCCCTGCTAGGCGCCTCCCCCCTCTTCCGAAACCCAAACACTAACAATGGTAGAACCCAGCAGCGTCCGCCGAAAGAGTAGCTAGAATTTGCTACCCACAGAGGTAATCAAGCTCATTGTTTCGCGTGTGGACAATCTCAGTACCATGCCGCTCGCCGCGTGCTCCTCGTGGTTGTACCGTTTACTCAAAGCCCTCAGGCCGGAGATTTTTAAGCCAGCTCCCTGCTTGCTGATGCCGCCTGATCTTCAGAAACGGCGTGTCACGTGGCATAACGATCTTAGGGTGGCGAGCATCAACCCCCTTGATTGCGATACGATCCCCGTCACCCTCAACTACATTAATGGTATGTACTGGGTCGGCATGAACACGTCTTGGATGGTGCTCGTTGACGGTCACGGCAGCTGGATGCTCGTGGAAATCTACACTCGGCGATTGATCCCCCTTCCTTCGATTAACACTGCACTGCTTTGGCACCGCGACCGAGAATACTCGAAATCTTACAGTAGCCAACATGATACCAAGTTTGATTTGCTCAAGGTTGTAATCTGCCAAGTGCCCACAAGGTCTGCGAATTATAAAGACTTCAGGCTAATTGCGTTCTTCAACCACGGTCTCGCCTATCTGACAGGCCACTGGGGTAAGTGGATAAATCTGCACGTCCATCGCAGGATCATACACCCTCCATGGCTCTCTGATGCCATTGAACACAAGGGCTTCATTTACGCTGTGGACTCCTTCTATGGCTGGACGTATTGCTGACCTACTCCAGTCATTGCTACAATGGGCTCTTACATCAGTATGTTACTTTCCTATGATATCATGATGGCTTGCTTATATTACTGTCAACATTTACTAAAAAAATATTCATGCTCATAACATGCTGTTCTTAAGATTGACTACAGTAGGAGCCCTTTTTTATTTGACTCCAACTTGATATGATGTTGTAGGCCGCCTGGTGTCCCTACCCTTCCTAATCCCAGAACCTTTCAAAGAAAAGCGGCATGGCAGTTGCAGGTGGTTCCAGGCTTGATCATACGACGACGAACGATTGATGATTGTTTGCATGTACCAGACGTGTTGTTTCGCGGAATACAATCACAGTCACTGCAAGGTCTTTGCGCAGGATCCCAGCTTCTCTGGGCCTTCAGGAATTTTTGACTGGATGCCGGTAAGTAGGCTTGGTACATGCTCTCTGTTTCTTAGATTGAATTATCCGATTAACCAGGAGATAACCGACGGCAAGGATCATGACGGCAGCACGGTTTCGTTCATCAGGCAAAACTGTGTGTACACAGCGTACCATGCATCTCTCCATGCACCATACCCTGATATGTGCCGCCATGCTTTGTAGCCCAAAGTAGGAGAGAGGGTCGCAAGTATCAGACTTCGACCTGCTGGCTGGAGTTTCCCCCGTGAGGCACCCATCTGGTTCAAGCCATCAGCCAATCTCCACAGCTTAATAAATAGTAACGTCTAACTGAGCCAGTTAGTTAGATGCGTACACTTGGTGTAGTAGGATCTTTATTTAGTTTGATGCATACACTTGTTCTTTTTTGGTAGCCCTTTTGTAATGTTGGCTGATGTTTGGTTTGGAAGAGAGAGCTGCGTCTTTACTCTTCTAGCCTGCTTACTGCTTCTGTTGCACCCCCAGCCCTGGTTGCTGCTGCTGCTATTTTCAATGTACAATCAGTAATATATTTCGTATGTTGGTTGAATAAATGTGTTGTTAGAACGACCAACACAATGTTTTGGAAGTTGTTGCACGGTCCGATCCTTTAGTGCCCCGTATGTAGCGCATACTATTTTTGGTACGGAACACATTTTCCACTTGTCGATCACATGCAGCCCAGTGATGAAGGCCCAATAGAGGAGCCCATAATTAACTGGAAGGGAGGATCTGACATGAATCCGGCGCAGGTACATGCTCATGGTCCCCTAAACATATATAAATAAATAAATAAAGCTAAATGCTGACGCACCAGTTCTTTAAATTTACGATTTGAAAAGTCAAATTTTAAGAGGAGGATATTATTTCCTATGAGAGTGTCGTTACATTCAGTCAATATTATTCTTAGGCAAAGATAGCGACTAGGCTTTTTTCTCCCACCATTTTCTTCCTGCAACCAGTAGACCCATGGAAATCGTAGTCAACGTCGTAAATAGTTCTGGTCCATTATTATTTTTCGATAAGAATGCCCAACCCAGCCCAACACATTGGCGACACCACTTTATCCCAGGGCTTCTGAATGTGCTCGACTTCACACCTCAAGAAGAAAATTGTCTCAAAATAAAACCTCAAGAAGAAAAAGGTGATCCGCATCATTTTACAATAAGTTGTAGCCATATAAAATTAATTCTTATAATCCAGCATAATGAGTTTTTGGGTCTTACCGGTCCACCCGCCAAAACCAAACCTGCGCCGGCGGGAGCGCCTGTTCCCACCTTCTATGGCTGGTTGAGCTGCCGTGCACGCATCGCCGCCATGTCGTACCCTAAAATGCTGGCCAGCCCATTCCTTTACTCCCCCCGACATCCTATTCTTCTCCGGTGACGGCAGCCGACCCCACACCAGAACGAGTGAACCCTCGTACTCCCCTCCGCCTACGGCCATACTACCGCATGTTCCCCGGCTCCTGTTCATTCCCGTCCGAGGCCTCACCGTCGTCCTCTGCCTTGGTGCGCTCGTAGCAGTGCCGCCGTGCAGCCCTGTCAACATAGTGAATCGGGAGAGGACTATAGTTGTGAGTATGACAGTACGGACCCACCAGGTGCACTCCCAAACACAAGCAAGCGCTTCTTTACTACTCAGATGCACCCCTAGATTTTTTTACTCTAATCCACCCTACTGATATCTGGGACCCACATCATTGTCAATGTATAGTCAATTAACGACAGAATTACACACTTTTTTTTCTTTTGAGGATTTGTTCAGAGGAGCAGGCTATAAACTGGGTTGTGCGGTCTCTGTGGCTCATCTAACAACATGACCAGCCGAACAGTTTTTTCTTTGGGAAAATAGGTAGCCCACTATTTCTTTTTGAAGAATACCCAGGCTAGGCCTATTTGTTTTCTCCGACTTACTGGGCTGCAAATCTTTGAAGATGAGGAGGGATGCATTCCGGCCTGGCCAGAGAGTATGGGCAGTAAATCTTAAAAGTAATATGAAAGGGGTTGCAAATTCCAAAAAAAATTAGTAAATGGGCAATTAGTTTCGTTTTTTGTTTTTGTTCTTCACTGATATTTTATATTTCATTGGATTTTAACATAACATAGTATTACTTTATTTTAAAATTAGTTTTAGTATGGCTACTAATTTTTGGATTAAAAATATTTTGTTCCCCAGCAAAAATATGCGAATTTTTAAAATTTCGCATATTTTTTAGTTCAATTTTTCAACCCTGGTACTGACCAGAAAATGGGCAGCAATTCTAAAAATGGAAAATGGCTGCAATAAATTCCATATGAATTAGCAAATGGGCTGTAAATTATAAAAATAATAGCAAATGGGCTGTACACGCCACAGATTTCGAGGCTGACTTGTTTACGCAAGGCTTTGTCAACTTATAGTCAACACACAATTCTATCAGAAGTGACTATTATATGTCCATCCAACGGCCGACGTGCTTCTTCAAACTCTGATCTTCCTGCTCCAGCCGCCTAAACCAGCGCCGGCGGGACTGCCTGCTACCTCTTCTTGTGGCCGGCTGTGATGCCGCACAGGCTTCACCGGCCCACGCTACTCCCTCTGCTGGCCTGGGTATCCCTCTACCCACCCTCACCTCCTGTTATTCTCCGGTAACAGCAACCTCACGCCGCAGCCGAACTAGTCAACCGTCATACTCCCCTCAGCGTGGGCATCCACTGTTGTGTCTTCGCCGGCTCCGGGTTGTTCCATTCCTAGGCCTCACCATCGTCCGCCGCGTTGGTGCTCTAGGCGCGGCGTGTTCAACATGGTCAACATTCAACAAACGACATCCATCGGAATAGGGATATACATGGAGAGGCTGACAGTAGGGACCCCCATGGCCCATGGCCGCACGCAAGCAACTGCCTCCTTATTATGGGAAAAAAAATGATTCCTCCCACTGACATCTGGTGCGCACCGGTTCGGAGGCTGACCTGTGGGCCTACGAAGTTGACGCGTACGCATGGCTTTGTCAACTTAGTCAACAAACGACTCTAGCAGCAATGACCATTGGATTTTAATCGAACGGTTTTGCTGCTTCTTCAATCTCTGATCTTCTTGCACCAGCCGCCAAAACCAGCGCCGGCGGGACCGCTTGCTCCTGCCTCTAGTGGCCGGCTGTGCTGCCGCGCAGGCCTCACCGCCCCACCCTACTCCCACCGCTGGCTAGGCCTTCCCTCTACTCACCCACACCCCCTGTTATTCTCTGGCGACAGCAGCCTCAAACCGCAGCCAAACCAGTCAACCCTCGTACTCCCCTCCACGTGGGTATCCACTGCTGCGTATTCCCCGGCTCCGGGTCGTTCCCTTCCTAGGTCGCGCTGTCGTCCACCACCTTGGTGCTCTCGGACGGTACGATGTTGTCAACGTGGTCAACGAACGACAACCATCAGAAGAGGACTGTAAGTGGAGAGGCTGACAGCTGGGTCCATGGCCGCACGCAAGGAAGTGCGTCCTTATTACGCGCAAAATAATGATTCCTCCACCTGACAGCTCGGACCCACCAGAAGGGCCTCTGTATTTCGCAAAAAAAATGTTCCCCCCTGACAGCTGGGACCCACCGGCTTTATCTTCGCGCGGAAGGAAGTACCTTCTTACCCCCTGACAGCTGGGACTCACCAGGTTGAAGCGAAGGTAGCGTTATCTGTCTGGCCGCGAACGTGTACGTACATAGCAGTCGATCGGTCTCTCTGCAGCGACGTATCGTGGCCGAGTAAGGAGCGGCATGTGTTGAAGTAGAGGCGCCGACGTAGCATGTCACGCAGTCCCGTCTATATCGTGTACACGTACGTACAACCACGTTGCAAGATAGTAAATACGGCTACATACGTACATACGGATGGGGTCTCTAACATGTACAGCGACATCGTCCTGTTCATCGACAGCCAACCGGCTGGGTTGGAATGGAGTAAATAGTGTCGCATGTTCATCGGGAGACAACCGGCTTGGATGGAACAGCCGAAAGGAGGTCTGGTGTACTGCAGAACGAAGGAAACGGCCTTCTGTTTGACCGCCTACGGTCGAAACGGGGTCTTGTTCATCGGGAAGGGTCTGGCGTACTGCAAAATGGAGGAAACAACCTTCTGTTCGAGCTCCTACGGTCAAAATGGGGTGCTGTTGATCGGGAGGGGTGTGGCGTACTGCAAAATGGAGGAAACAGACTTGTGTTGGAGTGCCTAGTGTGGCCTCCTCCTCATCCGGGGTCCTGTTCATCCAGCGGCAACAACCTCTACTACCACGGGGTCCTGTTCATCCAACTCCCACCGGGAACTGTTCATCCAACCCCAACAATTGTCACTGTTCATCAAGAGGCAGCAGCAGGTTCGATCGGCTTCAGTTAGCAGCAATAGTGAAGGAATTGCTCGGGTTCAGTTAACAGCCAAGGGATCGATCGCTCGGGTTCAGTAACGTAGCTAGTGCAATCGCTCGGGTTCAGTAAGCAAATGCCTCACTCGGGTTCAGTTAGAGCCCAACGCCTCGCACACAAGCGCGTATGTGTACGAGAGAAATGCACAATCCCTTCGTGCATCGCTCGGCCCCGACCACCCACCGTAACCGGGAACTCCCCGACATTTCCCTCGCCCTCTCTTCTACCACGATTTTTTCCATCATGGACGGCCCAAAGAATGTCATGCAGGTGCGTCCCCGACCCGCCCAGGACGAAAAGCCCATTTTCTGTCATGATTTTTTTGTCATAGAAGTAGGAGCCCACCACATCTATGATGATACATGGTTTTGTCACAATTATCATCATAGAAGTGTCATAAGCATGACAGAAAATTTTTTTGTTCGGGCCAAAATGTCACGGATGTGTCTTTTGTAGTGTGGCCCGAACCTGGGTAAACTGCCGTGTTCATCTTCTTCCCTGCTCATGCAAATCCGACGAGGCTAGGCTATAGGGTGGCGAGCTTGAGACTTGAGAGGTTGAGATCTTCGCACATGCCCCAGAGTTCGAACCTTCTTGCGTCTGTGGAGCCCTGAATCCGAGAGCTCCTTTCCCCCCCCCCTTCTTGGGGACAATTACTTGTTTGGCCAGCCAATCTGGGTGCCATACTTCCCGAATAACGCTGGCTTCTTGCAACTTGCGGACCTCTTGGACGATGAATGCTTGCTTCTCTTGTGCTTGACGCCGCGCCTTTTGCTTCACGGGGCGCGCTCCGGGGCATACCATCAGGTGGTGCTCGATCACCTCCCTCGGGACGCCGACCAGGTCTGACGCCTCCCAAGCAAACACGTCCTTGTTCGCCTGGAGGAAGCCGATCAATACCTCCTCCTGCTCCGGGGGAAGGCCGGCACCTATAGTGAAGGTGGGGCCTTAACCCCCGTCGTCGACGGGCACCTGCTTCGTCTCGGCCCGATCCTGAGAGAACAACTACTTTTTCTTAGTGGGCACGGCCCCGAGGGCCTCCGGGGCATTCCCAGTGCCGTGGCGAGAGGCCGCCATGGCCTCGTAGGCGAGCTTGAGGGCCTGGGCCGCATTCTTCGTGTCTCCGGCCACCGTGATGATGCCACAGCTGCCCGGCATCTTGATGATGTTGTAGCCCGGATGGGTCGCCGCCATGAACTTGGCGAGAGCTGGGTACCCCAGGATGGTGTTGTACGGGAGGCTGATGCGGGCCATGTCGAAGTCAATCAGCTCGGCGCGGTAATTGTCACGCTTGCCGAAGGTGACAGGAAGGCGCACCTGCCCCAAGGGGGTGGCAGAGCCCTTGGTCACCCCCGAGAAGGGTTTGGTGGGCGCGAGCTGGTCATGAGGCACCTGGAGCATGTTGAAGGTCTCTAGGGAGAGGACATTGAGGCCGGCGCCGCCATTGATGAGGGTCTTGGTGACCGCAACATTGCTGATGGTGGGCGTGCATAGCATGGGGAGAGCACCCGCAGCGGCCGCCGTCTTTGGATGATCCCTGGAGTAGAAGGTGATGTCTGTCTCAGGCCTTGCGCGGCCTCACAGAGCCTCATGCTGAGGTCGAGTAGTGCTTGCCTAATGGAAGAACGGCTTGATGTGGCGGCCAGAGGCGGGCGCTTGCGACCCGCCGATGATGCATGCAACAGCATGGGGCACCGGCGTCGCGAAGCGTGTGATGAACCGACCGCGGAGCTCCTCCCAAGAAGAGATCGAGGCGCCTGGGAGGCCGCGGAGCCAGGACCGAGGGACCTCCGTGAGGGCTAGGGGGAGCCAATTTGCCATGGCCTTGTCATCGCTGCCCGCCGCTTGGATGGCCTGCGCGTACAGCTAGAGGAACTCCTCGGGGTCCGCAGCGCCATCGTACTAGGGGCAGCTCTGTCCTGAACTTCGCGGGCCACCGCACCTGGCGCAGGCCGGGGGTGAAGGCCGAGCAGCCCGCAATGCTCCCATAGGCTTTGGGCGGCCAAAACCACGGGACAGCGTCCGCCATGGAAGCAACAAGGCGAGGGCGGAGCGTGGTTGGTGAAGGGGCGGAGCTTCGACACGCCCCTACCTGGCGTGCCAAATGTCGGATTCAGGGCTCCGCAGACCCAAGAAGGTTCAAACTCTGGGGCGTGTGTGAAGTTCTAAACCAGCTCAAGTCTCAAGCTCACCACCCCGTAGCCTAGCCTTGCCGAGTTCGCGCGAGCAAGGAAGAAGATGAACACATCAGTTTACCCAGGTTCGGGCCACCTTGCGGTGGAAAACCCTACCCCTGCTTTGTGGTGGATTGGCCTCACGAGGAGGCTGATGATGAACTAGTATAGTGGATGAGCAGCCTCGCGAGGGCTCAAGTGGTGTGGGTGGAATGGTCCAGGGTCCGATCCGGGATCCCCTCTATGGTGGTGTCTAGCCTATACTTATAGTGGCCTTAGTCCTCTTCCCTCGAAACTTAGGCGGGAAGGGATCCCTCAACGGCCAATTTGAAAGGGGACAAGAAGTACATCTAATCCTGACGAAAGGTAGTCTTCGCCTGCAAAGCTTCTGGTCATGACGCACAGGTGGGATCGGCGATGGCATCCATCCTGCCGAGCTCGTGGTCTTGGTCTTATTGCACCGGAATGGAAACCTTTGGGGGATTCCATGGGAACCCGCGTTTGTCCTTGCTCCCTTAGCACCGAAGAGGTAACTGTCCCCTCTGTGCCCGTTGATGACCCACAAGTATAGGGGATCTATCGTAGTCCTTTCAATAAGTAAGAGTGTCGAACCCAACAAGGAGCAGAAGGAAATGACAAGCGGTTTTCAGCAAGGTATTCTCTGCAAGCACTGAAATTATCGGTAATAGATAGTTGTGTGGTAAGATAAATCGTAACGGGTAACACATAACAAAAGTAACTAAGGTGCAGCATGGTGGCCCAATCCTTTTTGTAGCAAAGGACAAGCCTGGACAAACTCTTGTATAAAGCAAAGCGCTCCCGAGGACACATGGGAATTACTGTCAAGCTAGTTTTCATCATGCTCATATGATTCGCGTTCGTTACTTTGATAATTTGATATGTGGGTAGACCGGTGCTTGGGTGCTGCCCTTCCTTGGACAAGCCTCCCACTTATGATTAACCCCTCTCACAAGCATCCGCAACTACGAAAGAAGAATTAAGATAAATCTAACCATAGCATGAAACATATGGATCCAAATCAGCCCCTTACGAAGCACCGCATAAACTAGGGTTTAAGCTTCTGTCACTCTAGCAACCCATCATCTACTTATTACTTCCCAATGCCTTCCCCTAGGCCCAAATCATGGTGAAGTGTCATGTAGTCGACGTTCACATAACACCACTAGAGGAAAGACAACATACATCTCATCAAAATATCGAACGAATACCAAATTCACATGATTACTTATAACAAGACTTCTCCCATTTCCTCAGGAACAAACATAACTACTCACAAAGCATATTCATGTTCATAGTCAGAGGGGTATTGAATAGCATTAAGGATCTGAACATATGATCTTCCACCGAATAAACCAACTAGCATCAACTACAAGGAGTAATCAACACTACTAGCAACCCACAGGTACCAATCTGAGGTTTTGAGACAAAGATTGGATACAAGAGATGAACTAGGGTTTGATAGGAGATGGTGCTGGTGAAGATGTTGATGGAGATTGACCCCCTCTCAATGAGAGGATCATTATTGATGACGATGGCTTCGATTTCTCCCTCCCGGAGGGAAGTTTCTTCGGCAGAACAGCTCCATCGGAGCCCTAGATTGGTTCTGCCCAGGTTCCGCCTCGAGACGACGGCGCTTCATCCCGAAAGCTCCCTTCTGATTTTTTCCAGGTCAAAACACACCATATAGTAGAAGATGGGCATCGAGGGCCTGCCAGGTGGCCCACAAGGTAGGGAGGCGCGCCCAGGGGGGTAGGGCGCACCCCCACCCTTGTGGCTGCCTGGTGGGTCCCCTCAGGTGCTTTCTTCGCCCAATATTTTTTATATATTCCAAAATAATTCTCCGTGAAGTTTCAGGACTTTTGGAGTTGTGTAGAATAGGTCTCTCAGATTTGCTCCTTTTCCAGCCCAGAGTTCCAGCTGCCGGCATTCTCCCTCTTCATGTAAACCTTGTAAAATAAGAGAGAAAAGGCATAAGTATTGTGCTAGAATGTGTAGTAACAACCCATAATGCAATACATATCAATATAAAAGCTTGATGCAAAATGGATGTATCAACTCCCCCAAGCTTAGACCTCGCTTGTCCTCAAGCGAAAGCCGATATCAAAAAATATATCCACATGTTTAGAGATAGAGGTGTCGATAAAATAAAATACGGACATGAGGGCATCATGATCATCTTTAGAACAACAACATATATTGTCATACAATTTCTTATGCTAAAGTAACAATTCGTTCACAAGGTAGAGTATGAATCAGAAACTTCATTGAAAACTAACAAACTATGATTTCAGTCACTGAAGCAATTGCAATTTATCATAACATCAGAAAGAGTCAATTCAAGAGCTTTTTAGCAAGTCCACATACTCAACTATCATTTAGTCTTTCACAGTTGCTAACACTCACGCGATACTTATGGGTTCAAAGCCTCAGTCGGACACAGAGAAAGATAGGGGCTTACAGTTTCGCCTCCCAACCTTTTACCTCAACGGTAATGTCAACAATAATACTTTATGATAACCTACATCCGAGTGGATATATATATCTGGATCCTTCTCCAACACATAGTGCTTGCCAAAATAAAAAGTGTAAAAAGGAAAGGTGAAGATCACCATGACTCTTGTATAAGGGTAGAAGATAAAAGTAAAAGATAGGCCCTTCGCAGAGGGAAGCAGAGGTTGTCTTGCGCTTTTATGGTTGGATGCACAAAATCTTAATGCAAAAGAACGTCACTTTACATTACCGCTTGTGATAAAGAACTTTATTATGCAGTCCGTCGCTTTTATTTCTTCCATATCACAAGTTCGTATAAAGCTTATTTTCTTCATACTAATAGATCATACATATTTAGAGAGCAATTTTTATTGCTTGCACCGATGACAACTTACTTGAAGGATCTTACTCAATCCATAGGCAGGTATGGTGGACTCTCATGGCAAAACTGGTTTAAGGGATGTTTGGATGCACAAGTAGTATCTCTACTTGGTGCAACATATTTGGCTAGCATAAGAGGGAAAAGCAAGCTCAACATGTTGGAGGATCCAAGACACTATAACTGCTTTCCGGATATAAGAAAACATAACCCATTATGTTGTCTTCCTTGTCCAACATCAACTTTTTAGCATGTCATATTTTAATGAGTGCTCACAATTACAAAAGATGTCCAAGATAGTATATTTATATGTGAAACCTCTCTTTCTTTATTACTTCCTATTAATTGCACTAATGACCAAAACTATGTTTGTCAACTCTCAACAACTTTTATTCATCATACTCTTTATATGTGAAGTCATTACTCTCCATAAGATCATCATACGATCTTTTTATTTCTTTTTATTCTTTCTTTTATTTATTCCCTCAAGATCATAGCAAGAAAGCAAAGCCCTCAACTCAAAACTACTCTTTATTATATATAACTCACGGACTCGATTACATAGATAGATCTCAAAACAAAACTCAAAGATAAATCATACTAAAACTTTATTCTACTAGATCATGATATAACCAAAAGGATCGAACTAAGAAAAAAAATGGTAAAAGTAAAGGTGTGATGGTGATAAGATACCGGGCACCTCCCCCAAGCTTGGCAGTCACCAAGGGGAGTGCCCATACCCATGTATTTAGACCTCTTTCTTCGGAGGTGGTGAGGATGGAGTTGTTGATGTATCCGTCAGCTTTATTAAGGCACCTTTCAGGACTTGCAATTCTCGAAGGACTTGTTGGAGCGTATTTGCATTCTTCTGGATTTCCTCCAAAAGATGCTTATTCTCAGGCCACCAAGAACCTTTTCCTACATTGCTTTCACTTGGACGGGATATGTCCCAATTGGAGGGTATATGCATACATGGGGCGTTCTCCACTCCGTAATTATGAACCAAATTATGAAAGTTGTTCCGATGTAACCTGTGTAAGGGCCTCCTAGGGGGGAGCCCTTCTCGAACCTCTTGGTCTTCATGGTTGTTTGCAGTACCTATTGCTTGATGGGGATTTGGAATAGTGGAGATGCCTGCCAGAGTACCTCTCTCCGATGCCGGAGGCTGTTCCTCAAGCGAATCTCCTTCATCCTCCTCCATCGTGGCTCCCTCGGCATCCTCCCTTCTAAGTTCCATCTGCATCAACCAAGCATCACCGTCCACATTGTTGGAGGGGGAGGACGACATGATGCCTGGCCTTGAAAAGTCTGGCAGAAAACAGCTCAAAACAAAAACAGGGGATTTTGCCATGGTACGGTGGTCAAAACCTTCGAGAGATTATATAATGAATTTTTACCGACCAAAAGAAGTATTGTGCAAGAAAACGGAGTCCGGAGGACACACAAGGTGCCCACAAGGCAGGGGGCACGCCCTCCACCCTTGTGGTCTCCTCATGCATCTTTCGGACTACTTTTAATTTTCCTTTTTTTAAGTATTCCAAAACGGAGAAAATTTGCCATTAGAACAGTTTTGGAGTCGGTTTACTTACCGTACCACATACCTATTCCTTTTCGGAGTCTGAAACGTTCTAGAAAGTATCCCTTATGTACTTCTCCGGTGTTATGGTATTAATTATATTGGTCTCAACATTTATGGGAGTATCTGAGATATAATGTTTGATTCTTTGACCGTTTACGACCTTCGGGTTAGTGCCTTCGGCGTTGTTGATCTTAATGGCACCGGAATGATAGACCTCCTCGATAATGTAAGGACCTTTCCATTTAGAGAGAGGCTTTCCTGCAAAAAAATCTTAAACGAGAGTTGTATAGCAAAACATGACCACCTACATTAAACTCACGTTTTTTTATCCTCTTGTCATGCCATCTTTTAACTTTTTCTTTAAACAACTTGGCATTCTCATAAGCTTGGATTCTCCATTCATCAAGTGAGCTAATGTCAAATAACCTCTTCTCACCGGCAAGTTTGAAATCATAGTTGAGCCCTTTAATAGCCCAATAAGCTTTATGTTCTAGTTCAAGAGGTAAGTGACAAGCTTTTCCATTTTATACGGAGACATGCCCATAGGGTTTTTATAAGCAGTTCTATAAGCCCATAATGCATCATCAAGTTTCTTAGACCAATTCTTTCTAGATCTATTAACAGTCTTTTGCAAAATTAATTTAATCTCTCTATTGCTCAATTCTACTTGACCACTAGACTGAGGGTGATATGGAGGTGCAATTCTATAGTTGACATCATATTTAGCAATCATTTTACGGAAAGCACCATGAATAAAATGTGAACCACCATCAGTCATTAAATATCTAGGGACTCCAAACCTCAGAAAAATAACTTCTTTAAGCATCTTAATAGAAGTGTTATGATCGGCACTACTAGTTGGAATAGCTTCTACCCACTTAGTAACGTAATCAACAGCAACTAAAATATGTGTATACCCATTAGAGGAAGGAAAAGGTCCCATATAATCAAAGCCCCAAACATCAAATGGTTCAATAACAAGTGAATAATTCATAGGCATTTCCTGACGTCTACTAATATTGCCAATTCTCTGGCATTCATCACAAGACAAAACAAACTTATGGGCATCCTTGAAGAGAGTAGGCCAATAAAAACCAGATTGCAATACCTTGTGCGCAGTTCTATCTCCAGCATGGTGTCCTCCGTAAGCTTCGGAGTGGCACTTACGTAGGATCTGTTCCTGTTCATGCTCAGGTAAACAATGTCTAATAACACCATCTACTCCTTCTTTATAAAGGTGTGGGTCATCCCAAAAGTAATGTCTTAAATCATAGAAAAACTTTTTCTTTTGCTGGTATGTGAAACTAGGTGGTATAAATTTAGCAACAATGTAATTAGCATAATCAGCATACCATGGAGTATTACGAGAAGCATTTATGACAGCTAATTGCTCATCAAGAAAGCTATCATCAATAGGCAGTGGGTCATCAAGAACATTTTCTAACCTAGACAAGTTGTCTGCAACGGGGTTCTCAGCTCCCTTTCTATCAATAATATGCAAATCAAATTCTTGCAGCAAGAGAACCCATCTAATAACTCTAGGTTTAGCATCTTTATTTTCCATAAGGTATTTAATAGCAGCATGATCAGTGTGAATAGTTACTTTGGAATCAACAATATAAGATCTGAACTTATCGCAAGCAAATACAACTGCTAAAAATTCTTTTTCAGTAGTAGCATAATTTCTCTGGGCACTGTCTAGAGTTTTACTAGCATAATGAATAACATTCAATTTCTTATCAACTCTTAGTCCTAGAACAGCACCAACAGCATAATCACTAGCATCACACATAATTTCAAAGGGTAAATTCCAATCAGGCGGTTGAATAATTGGTGCAGAAATCAAGGCTTTCTTAAGTATTTCAAATGCTTCTACACAATCATCATAAAAAACAAAAGGAACATCTTTTTGCAAGAGATTGGTGAGAGGCCTAGAAATTTTAGAGAACTCTTTAATAAACCTCCTATAGAAACCAGCATGACCAAGGAAACTTCTTAGACCTTTGATATCTTTAGGACACGACATCTTTTCAATAGCATCTACTTTAGCTTTATCAACTTCCATACCTCTTTCAGAAATTTTATGCCCCAAGAAAATACCTTCATTAACCATAAAGTGGCACTTCTCCCAATTCAAGACAAGATTAGTTTCTTCACATCTCTGCAAAACTTGATCAAGGTTGCTTAAGCAATCATCGAAAGAAGTTTCGTAAACGGAGAAATCATCCATGAAAACCTCAACAATCTATTCACAAAAGTCAGAGAATATAATAGTCATACATCTTTGAAAGGTAGCAGGTGCATTGCATAAACCAAAAGGCATATGTCTATAAGCAAAGGTACCGAAAGGGCAAGTAAAGGTGGTCTTTTCTTGGTCCTCTTTTGACACAGGTATTTGAGAGAACCCAGAATAACCATCTAGAAAGCAAAAATGTGTATGTTTGGATAATCTTTCTAGCATTTGATCAATAAAAGGTAGAGGGTAATGATCTTTTCTAGTAGCTTTGTTTAATTTGTGGAAATCAATTACCATTCTATAACCTGTAACAATTCTTTGCGGGATCAATTCATTCTTATCATTAGGAACAACAGTAACACCTCCCTTCTTAGGGACACAATGAACAATACTTACCCATCTACTATCAGCAATAGGATAAATTATACCTGTCTCCAAAAGTTTTAGTATTTCATTTCTTACCACTTCCTTCATCTTAGGATTTAACCATCATTGGTGATCAACAATTGGTTTAGCATCATGCTCCATATTAATTTTGTGCTGACATAGAGTGGGACTGATGCCCTTAAGATCATCAAGAGTATATCCAATAGCGACACGGTGATTCTTCAGAGTTTTCAATAATTTCTTTTCTTCATGCTCTGAAAGGTTAGCACTAATAATAACATGATATATCTTCTTTTCATCAAGATAAGCATATTTTAAAGTATCAGGTAATTGTTTAAGCTCAAACACGGGATCACCCTTGGGTGGAGGAGGATCTCCAAGGATTTCAACAGGCAAATTGTGTCTCAAAACAAGCATTTGGTTAAAGAATATTTCATCTAACTCCTTTCTTTCATTCATAAACATATCATTTTCATGATCTAGCAAATACTGTTCTAAAGGATCAGTAGGAGGCACGGTAATAGAAGCAAGACCAATGATTTCATCCTTACTAGGCAATTATTTATCATGGGGTTGTCTACGAAATTTAGAGAAATTAAAATCATGAGACACATCCCCAAAACTTACAGTAACAATTTCTTTCTCATAGTCTATCCTAGCATTAACAGTATTCAAGAAAGGTCTACCAAATATAATGGGAAAAATTCATCTTGTGGGGAACCAAGAACAAGAAAATTAGTAGGGTATTTTATTTTCCCACACAAGACTTCAACATCTCTAACAATCCCAATTGGTGATATAGTATCTCTATTGGCAAGTTTAATAGTAACATCAATATCTTCTATCTCAGCAAGTGCAATATCATTCATAATTTCTTGATATAAGGTATAAGGAATTGCACTCACACTAGCACCCACATCACATAGGCCATGATAACAATGATCTCCTATTTTAATAGAAACAACAGGCATGCCAACAACGGGTCTATGTTTATCTTTAATATCAGGTTAAGCACTTCTAGCAGCTTCACCATAGAAATAAATAACATGTTCATCAATATTATCGACCAAGAGATCCTTAACCATAGCAATACTAGGTTCAACTTTAATTTGTTCAGGGGGTGTAGGTGTTCTAATATTACTCTTACAAACCACAGTTGAAGCTTTAGAATGTTCATTTATTCTAACAGGGAAAGGTGGTCTCTCAATATAAGCAGTAGGAACAATAGGATCAACATTATAAGTAATAGTTTCTTCTTCAACTTTAATAAGTTCTACTACTTTTACTTCAATGGGAGGATGATATTTAAACCACTTCTCCTTAGGGAGATCAACATGAGTAGCAAATGATTCACAAAAGGAAGCTACTATCTCAGAGTCAAGTCCATATTTAGTGCTAAATTCACGAAAAGCATCGGTATCCATGAAAGATTTAACACAATTAAACTTAAGGTTTATACCTGACTCATTACCTTCGTCGAGTTCCCAATCTTCAGAGTTGTGTTTAATTCTTTCCAATAAATCCCATTTGAATTCAATATCCTTCTTCATAAAAGAACCAGTACAAGAAGTATCGAGCATGGATTGATCATTACGAGAAAGCCGAGCATAAATTTTTTGAATAATAATTTCCCTTGATAGCTCATGATTGGGGCATGAATATAACATTGACTTAAGCCTCCCCCAAGCTTGAGCGATACTTTCTCCTTCACGAGGCCAAAAATTATAAATATAATTCCGATCATGATGAACCAGATGCATAGGATAAAACTTCTGATGAAATTCCAATTTCAATCGGTTGTAGTTCCATGATCCAATATCATCACATAGCCTATACCATGTAAATGACTTTCCCTTCAAAGATAAAGGGAAGACCTTCTTCTTGACATCATCCTCAGGCAAACCTGCAAGCTTAGATAATCC
The DNA here is from genome assembly GCA_011799875.1 of Thinopyrum elongatum. NCBI lineage: Eukaryota > Viridiplantae > Streptophyta > Magnoliopsida > Poales > Poaceae > Thinopyrum > Thinopyrum elongatum. Next base: position 219,241,561 of record CM022299.1, on the reverse strand, counting down.
ACAAACTTCATCCACATAGATTAGGTGCATATCAGGATGTAATGTTCCATCTCCTGCATAAGGATTAGCTAGCAGTTTCTCAATCATACCTGAAAGAATTTCATAATAAATATTTTAAGTAGGTGCAGTAGGTTGAGGAGCAACTCTTTGATCCTCCGGTCGAGGTGAAGATACCCCGAACAAGCCCCTCAAAGAATTATTTTCCATAGCGACAAGTGACAGTAAATTTCAGCACACTATATAAATGTTTCCTTACCAAATTCCACTTACCAAAGGTGCTTCACTCCCCGGTAATGGCGCCAGAAAAGAGTCTTGATGACCCACAAGTATAGGGGATCTATCGTAGTCCTTTCGATAAGTAAGAGTGTCGAACCCAACGAGGAGCAGAAGGAAATGACAAGCGGTTTTCAGCAAGGTATTCTCTGCAAGCACTGAAATTATCGGTAACAGATAGTTGTGTGGTAAGATAAATCGTAACAGGTAACAAGCAACAAAAGTAACTAAGGTGTAGCAAGGTAGCCCAATCCTTTTTGTAGCAAAGGACAAGCCTGGACAAACTCTTATATAAAGCAAAGCGCTCCCGAGGACACATGGGAATTACTGTCAACCTAGTTTTCATCAGGCTCATATGATTCGCGTTCGTTAATTTGATAATTTGATATGCGGGTGGACCGGTGCTTGGGTGCTGCCCTTCCTTGGACAAGCCTCCCACTTATGATTAACCCCTCTCGCAAGCATCCGCAACTACGAAAGAAGAATTAAGATAAATCTAACCATAGCATGAAACATATGGATCCAAATCAGCCCCTTACGAAGCAACGCATAAACTAGGGTTTAAGCTTCTATCACTCTAGCAACCCATCATCTACTTATTACTTCCCAATGCCTTCCCCTATGCCAAAATCATGGTGAAGTATCATGTAGTCAACATTCACGTAACACCACTAGAGGAAAGACAACATACATCTCATCAAAATATCGAACGAATACCAAATTCACATGATTACTTATAACAAGACTTCTCCCATGTCCTCAGGAACAAACGTAACTAATCACAAAGCATATTCATGTTCATAATCAGAGGGGTATTGAATAGCATTAAGGATCTGAACATATGATCTTCCACCGAATAAACCAACTAGCATCAACTACAAGGAGTAATCAACACTACTAGCAACCCACAGGTACCAATCTGAGGTTTTGAGACAAAGATCGGATACAAGAGATGAACTAGGGTTTGAGAGGAGATGGTGCTGGTGAAGATGTTGATGGAGATTGACCCCCTCTCGATGAGAGGATTGTTAGTGATGACGATGGCTTCGATTTCCCCCTCCCGGAGGGAAGTTTCTCCGGCAGAACAGCTCCGCCGGAGCCCTAGACTGGTTCTGCCCAGGTTCCGCCTCGAGACGGCGGCGCTTCGTCCCGAAAGCTTCCTTCTGATTTTTTCCAAGTCAAAACACACCATATAGCAGAAGATGGGCATCGAGGGCCTGCGAGGTGGCCCACAAGGTAGGGAGGCGCGCTTAGGGGGGTAGGGCGCACCCCCACCCTTGTTGCTGCCTGGTGGGTCCCCTCAGGTGCTTTCTTCGCCCAATATTTTTTATATATTCCAAAATAATTCTCCGTGAAGTTTCAGGACTTTTGGAGTTGTGCAGAATAGGTCTCTCAGATTTGCTCCATTTCCAGCCCAGAGTTCCAGCTGCCGGCATTCTCCCTCTTCATGTAAACCTTGTAAAATAAGAGAGAAAAGGCATAAGTATTGTGCTAGAATGTGTAGTAACAGCCCATAATGCAATAAATATCAATATAAAAGCATGATGCAAAATGGACATATCACCCGTTGGCGCCCGCCTGGCCTTGGTCGTCACGGCTCACGTCATCACAGCCTCGTGAGGCTGGGTACCTGCATTGAAGTCTCCGTCGCTCGGGAGGCAGCCTGGGGAGGCCGCTCCTCTGGAGGTCTTGGTGTCTTTCGCCTCACAAGGCTAGGGCCCTCGCGAGGGTCTTGCCTTGGAGTTGTTGCAGCCGGGCCATACAGGGTCGTCGATGGGCCCACGCGCTGGGCCGCAGGCAGGCAGATCTGGGTACCCCCGATCCCAGAACGCCGACAGTTGAGGATTCTGCTAGACCGCACAGTATGGCCGATGAAGAAGAGGTATTCATGGGAATAGCTGATGAATCCAATGCTCCAAATGCATAGGGCCCAATGGTAGGCCCGTCATCCAGCAAAAGAAAAAGATCCGAACCAAATGCAATCGAGCAAGAAGCAGATGCTCCGAAGAAAAACAAAGGTGGCAGGCAACCTTTCACAAATTCAACTCAGTATATATCTCATGACAGATACAACACTGTTCCAGGAGAAAATTCAACAGAGAAAAGAAGGCATCTGCAAAAGATTCGATGTCACTGGGTACGGAAGTAGTTCAACTACAAAATGGTTCATCCTCGATTTGCAAAGAACTTTGCCTTACATCCTCCTTGAGGTGACTGTCGTGAAATTGGTCTCCTCCGTGCAAGTGATCCCCAGGAGAGGCCTTCGCCACCTCCTGATGCTGATGAGTCATCACTCAAAACTCCTAACACTTATCCCGATGAGAAGGCCAAGCACCTAAAGAATGAAGAAAAGCGAGCCAAGAAGGCTGAGAAAGAACAAGCTAGAGAAGAAGAAAATCATCGTCTTATCAAATTAGATGTCGAAAAGAAAAAGGCTGAAGGAAAAACAGAAGGGCGCTCAAAGCACAAACATGATCCCAGATCTGTTGCTTTGAAGAAAAAGAGCGTGCCGAAGAGAAGGCCAACTAAACTAGTTGAGTGAAATGCTGAAAGTGATTCCTCCGATCAAGATGATCCTCCAGTCACAAGAGAAGAAATTGACACAACTCTCTCCAAACAAGTGTACGTCACTACTTCTACCATACTGTCTGATCTTCGAGCTCGTGCTGTCCCAATAGCACCTCCGAAGAAGAACTCTTTGAAGAGGAAAATGCCTCCTACTACTGTCACAATGGTTGATTAAGTAAATACAACCCCTCATCCTGATGCAATAGATCTACAAGAGTTGGTAGTTGATGCCCCTGTAGGCACAACTAAGCCAGGAGAGAAGCTCCTGAAGCAAAAGGTGAAGAAAATCATGGCTCCCTCTACCGAGCAAAGTGCTCTGCAAGAAAATACAATGAAAGAAAAGGCTGCTCAATTTGCTCCGATCTTGATACAACCATTGGCTTCTGTCGTGGGAAACCACGGCCACCTATGGGGCCATCAGCCCCTTTTGGTTCAGCGGGGGGATGGACATGTTGCACAAAGAGCAGAGAAGTGTCGCGCAGCACGACAGAGATCGCACGGGCAGTCTTTACCCAGGTTCGAGCCGCCATGAGGTGTAAAACCCTACTCCTGCTTTGGTGGATTGATGGTGGATAATGGTGGTGAAACATAGCACACTCACCTGGCCAGGTCGCTCTGGGGCGAGAGTGGCTACACGCGTATGGATATGCGAGGATCCAACCCTTTCTACGGTCGCCATGGGCCTTCTTTTATAGATTAAGGTGTCACCATAGTGGCAAATCAGTCTTTGCGTACTGATTAGATAGCTAACAGTGCTATCATATCTAACTCTGCAGGCTGACAGAGCGCATTAAATGCGCCACTCTGTGTCACATCACAGCTTGCCCGGAAGGCCCTGCCGGGCTGTTTTGCCAGCTTCACGCCTGCTTGCTTGACACGTCACAGGATGGGTGTCATATGGAGGTGTTTGCTGTAGGAAGTGCCTGCCATGTGGCAGAAAGCAGCCACTTAGTCACCTTGGAGCTTGACACTGTTCGATTACTGACTTGCATCGCTTGTGAGGTGGAGCGGTGGAGTGGCTTGCCTCCGCCAGCCCCGGCAGGCCTGCCGGGACGATCTGGGAGCTTGCTTCCGGGCGAAAACCCAACCCTGCCAGGCTCGCCTGCCCTGCAAGGTAGGCCCTTCCCTTAGCGATGCCTCGTTCCTCTCGCTCGCCTTGGCCTTCTTGACTTGCACTTGGATTCTTCAAAGGAATCAATCCTCCTTGCTTGGTCTGATCCTGGTCTTGCAATCTTGTCTCTGGCCTGTGCACAGTCTATGCAATGGACCCAGGGTCTGTTGCACCGACAAGAGCCCCCGGGCCTGGCACGGACGCACCGCGGGGCGTCGTCGGGGTAGGCCCTAACCAGTGCACAGGAAAAAATGTAAGGGCGGCTCCGCCCTTTGAGATCTTCTTTGTTTCTTCATTAACCTGAGCTCGGGTCAGTTTCAGGTTTTCCCGCGCGCCGTGCAACGCCAATTGTAGTGGGGCCATTCTTGTAATGGTCCGTGAATGACTTTAACGCACGGGCGGGTAACTGCCAATTCACCCTTCCCACCACGCCCTTATCCTCAGCCACGTATGTCGCATGCATTGAGTGTGGTAGGTAATGGAGGCGCGTGGTGTAGGAGAGCATCAAAGCAGGGGCCCGATCTTCTTGGATTGGTGGAGGAGGACAGCGGGTACTCGCCGGGGAATCAGCCCCCACCCCAGCTCGCCTATAAAAGGAGGAGCGGAGGAATTCATCCACATTCCACTACTCCTCCGCCTTCTGTTTCTTTTGGGTATGCTGAAAGGAAGAGACTAGGGCCAGCCCTCGGGCCCTAGCATGGAGTTTCGTGTGAGCCCCATGGGGGCGCTCGAGCGGCGCGGCAGTAGCACCGGAGGTGGCGACTCTGGTGTGCTCGTCGCCGGGTCGCCCGTGGCTTCAATTTTAGTGAGAGGTGATGCAAATGACACCATGCCGAGGCCCAAAATGGGCAGAAGGTGTGGTAGTCAATTGCGGCCTATCCCCCTTTTCCTGTGGTGTTGGAGGGAGGTTGAAAAATGGTTCGCCATTGGTGAGGGCGGACCCTATCTCCCCGTACTCTGCCCGTCTGGCGCATGGGAGAGCCTCCAGTCCTTGTGCATGCTTCCTTAATGGGTGGGGTCTTCATGTCGTCGGGCTGTCAGGGACGCCCATGCTCTCTGTGGGGGGTCTCCTGGGACGCGCAACGTTCGCATCGAAGGTGGCGGCAATCCATGACGCATCAAGAACGGGGGCGACCGTTCCGACGAGCCGTATTTGCCAGTGACTCCGTCCGAGTTCCTGGCAGTGCCACCGCCCGCGCCTGCCCCCCGGTTTCTTCCTCTTAACCCGTCGCCGGAATTCTCCTGATCCTGGGGAGGCACCGAATCCAGGCCCGCCTTCCGCCTTCTCTGTCCCTGCCTGCGATTTCCTGAAGGAGATGGACAGGGGCAAAGGCATCACGGGGCACTTATCTTTTTTCAGTCTTAAATCTGTAGGCACTTGCCAAATTTTAGTTCAAATAATGTAATCTCTTGTATCCATTTTTATGTTCTGTGAGATTTGTACTTGTTGATCAGCATATTAATGAAAAAGATAAGCTTGCCGGGCACTTGTGCATGTATGACATCCATGCAGAGGTGAAACACCTCCATACTTTCACGTAAACAAGTAGGTCCCGGTAAGCTACCTTGCCGGCATCCCATAGGACTGCTGCCGTGAGGCTGAGCCTACCGGGCGCAGAACCTATTGGGAGAGACCAGCCCCCCGCCAACCCCTTTTAGCCAAAGGCCACTACGACCATCCTGATCAAAGCAGTGTTCGTGCCAGTAAATGGGAGCACCTTTGTTTCCGAGGCGGCTAGGTTTTCGTATGCACAAGTTCTACTCACAGAACATGTATGGATAAAAGATGGAACTTATCTGTTTGACTTGCTGGAGATCGCAGTGTTGGCTTGTCTTCGCATCCTCTTCCTAGGACTAAGTCCACGGCAGGATCCTGCAGTTTATGTAAATGAAGATGATGCCAGATGCAATCTATCTACATGATCATGCAACCTATCTACATGAATCATGAATTGCCTATGCATGCATGCAACTTGTCGGGGGCCCCCAGCGCTTCATTTATTTCTATGTTGCTCAGGGTCTTCGCTTGGCTTTGTACAAGGGGTTACATGCAGCTGAGGCAAGGCCTATACAAAAGGGTGGCTGCTGGGCAGGGCCCGACAGCCGCGCCTTACGGGTAGAACTTGCGGAGATGCTCAATATTCCATGAGTTTTGCAATTGAATGCCATCTCCAGTCTCCAGACGGACTGCGCCAGGTCTGGTGACTCGTACTACCCGGTAAGGGCCTTCCCACTTTGGCGATAGCTTGTTTGTACCCTTGGCGGACTGAACGCGCCTAAGGACAAGGTCGCCTTCCTCAAAACACCGGGCATGAACCCTGCGGCTATGATAGCGACGCAGGGCTTGCTGATAGTGTGCAGCACACGTAGCAGCCCGGAGACGGTTCTCCTCGAGAAGCACGGCGTCGTCACGCATGTGCTGTTCCTGCGCTACTTCATCATAGGCAAGCACTTGAGGTGACCCGTAAATGAGTTCTGTGGGGATAACTGCTTCTGCCCCATAGACTAAGGAGAAGGGAGTCTTCCTGGTAGCTCGGTTTGGTGTCGTTCTGAGGGACCAAAGAACCACCGGCAGCTCATTGATCCATTGCCTGCTGTGCTTCCGCAGCTTATCAAACGTTCTCGTCTTGAGTCCTCGCAGCACTTCAGCGTTCGCCCTCTCAGCTTGTCCATTGCTTCTGGGATGTGCGACAGATGCAAATGAGATCTTGCTTCCGAGGGCATGAACATATTGCATGAAGGCGCGGCTCGTGAACTGGGTGCCGTCGTCGGTGATGATCCAGGCAGGAACCCTGAAGCGGCACACCAATCCTTTCAAGAACTTGATAGCTGACTGAGCAGTCACCTTTCTCACGGCATCTACTTCCGGCCACTTTGTAAACTTGTCGATTGCAACGAACAAGAATTCAAAGCCCCCGACAGCTAGGGGGAAAGGGCCGAGGATATCGAGCCCCCAGACCGAAAACGGCCATGACAAAGGGATTGTCTGGAGTGCTTAGGTAGGCAGATGGATATTTTTGGAATGGAACAGACAAGCTTCACACTTGGTGACGAGCTCAACCGCATCTTGGAGGGCTGTGGGGCAATAGAATCCTTGCCGGAATGCTTTCCCAACCAAAGCCCTTGATCCAATATGGGAGCCACACATGCCTTTGTGTATCTCTGCCAGTAGTTCCTTTCCTCCTTCCCGGCAAATGCACTTCAATTTCACACCGTTGGGCCTTCTTCTGTACAGTTTGTCATCGACAAATTGATACATACTGGCCCTCTGGGCTACTCTTTCAGCTTCTTCTTGCTCTTCGGGAAGTTCTCCGATTTGGAGGAAATGGACTATGTGCCTTGCCCAAGTTGGAGCCTGAGGCTTGGCAACGAGGACTAGTGGCACCTCCTCATTCGTGGGGGTGCATCCCTTGACTGCGGGGACCAGTGGCTCGGTAGGAGGGAGCAGCCCGGCAAGCGAAGGGGAGTTGTTTCCGGCAGGGTCCCTGCCAGGAGCCCCGAAAGGCTCTACCGGGAGAGGCTTACCGGAGTCCAATTTCCTCCTCTTTTGGGCCATTGTTGTTGGGGATACGGAGGGCTGAGTGAGATGGAGAACAAAAGTCCCTGGTTCCACAGGAAGCTTCTACGCAGCGCACTTTGACAGGCGATCAACAATGCTGTTTTCCGCACGGGGTACGTGTTCTGTTTGCAACCCGTCAAAGCGCTCCTCCAATCTTCTCACTTCCTCGATGTATGCCTCCATCAATGGGCTTTGGTAATCCTTGTTGACTTGTCTCACCACCAGTTGTGAATCTCCTCGAATGATCAGCTTCTTGATTCCCAATTCTGTGGCAATTCCGAGCCCGGCAAGAAGCCCTTCGTATTCTGCTGTATTGTTGGTCACCTCCTCTCGGGGAAAGTGCATCTGGACGACGTACCTCAGGTGTTCTCCAGTGGGAGCCATGGGAAGCACGCCAGCCCCTGCACCTTGTAGGGAGAAGGCACCATCGAAATACATGATCCATTCTTGGGGCGCTTCCTTGCCGGGGATAACTGTTTCCTGTACTTCATCAGGGGTTGGCGTCTATTCTGCAATAAACTCTGCCAATGCCCTGCTCTAGATTGTTGATGTGCTTTCAAACTTCAGGCCAAAGCTAGATAACTCCAATGCCCACTCCACTATCCTGCCGGTAGCCTCTGGGTTTCGAAGTATCCTTTGCAACGGGAAGCGGGTGACAACCGTGATCTCATGGGCTTGGAAGTAGTGGCGCAGTTTCCTTGAGGCCATGACAAGGCCAAAGATCAACTTTTGCACGCCAGAATACCTAGATCTAGCCCCCTGCAACAGGGAGCTGACAAAGTATACTGGGCGCTGCGCCACCTTCTTCCTTGTCGTGTCCTTGGGGTTGCTTCCGCTGCCGTGCTCTTCTTTGTCCTAATCCGTATCTAGCCTTGCCGGGCCGCTCTCTTCCTCTTCCCCTGGCGGGACACTTGCTGAGGTGGCTGCTTCTTCCACTTCTCGCTGTGCTACTAGGGCCACACTAACCACTTGATTAGTTGCTGCCAGATATAGCAGTAACGGCTCTTGTGGTTTGGGTGTGACCAAAGTGGGCACAGAAGATAAGTAGGCCTTCAAATCCTGCAGTGCAGCATCTGCTTCCGGGGTCCACTTCATGGGACCTGCCCTCTTAAAAATCTTGAAGAACGGCAAGGCACGCTCGGCAGACTTGGAGATGAATCTGCTAAGCGCGGCAACACATCCTGTCAAACGCCTCACATCCTTAACTGTCTTGGGTGCCAGTATCTGCTCAATAGTCTTGATCTTATCGGGGTTAGCCTCTATCCCATGGTGGGATACAAAGAAACCAAGTAGCTTGCCGGAGGGAACGCCAAACACGCACTTCTCCGGATTCAGCTTCAAGTTGATCTTGCACAGATTAGCAAATGTCTCTTCTAAATCCTGAATGAGGGTTGATCTGTCCTTGGTCTTGACCACAATATCATCCATGTAGGCTTCAATGTTCCTGTGCAACTATGGTTCAAAGCCAATCTGGACTGCTCTTGCAAAAGTGGACCCGGCACTCTTCAATCTGAAAGGCATGCGCACAATGCAGTACGTGCCACATGGGGTGATGAATGAGGTCTTTTCTTCGTCTTCCTTGGACATAAAAATTTGATGGTATCCAGAATATGCATCCAAAAAAGAGAGCAACTCACATCCTGAAGTAGAATCCACGATCTGGTCGATGCACGGCAAGGGAAATGGGTCCTTTGGGCATGCCTTGTTCAGATCTGTAAAATCTATGCAAAGCCTCCATTTTCCATTAGCCTTGCGCACAACCACTGGGTTTGCTAACCATGTTGGATGCAGTACTCCTCTAACCAAACCAGCTGCTTCAAGTTTCTTGATTTCCTCGGCAATGAACTGCTGCCGTTCCAAGGCCTACTTCCGAACCTTCTGCTTGACGGGTCGGGCATGTGGGCAGACAGCAAGGTGGTGCTCGATTACCTCCCTGGGAACACCGGGGATATCAGATGGTTTCCAGGCAAACTCATCGATATTCGCCCACAGGAAGGCAACGAGCGCGCTTTCCTATTTGTCATCAAGGTTGGTGCTAATAGTGAAAGTACCATCAGCGCCAGCCAGCCCTGCCGCGACCTTTTTCACTTGGGGTGGAATAGCCTTGGATCTCTTGTTGTTGGAACTCTCCGGTGTGTCATCAATGGGTGTGGCACATTCCACAGAGGTACGCTTCCCGGATTCCTTGCCAGTGCCTCTGCTATACTTCTCCTTGGCGGGAACTGTGGCTTCCGCAACCTCTACCGTGACCGCGTCCGGTACATCTTATCCACGCAAATAATTGCGTCTTTCTTGTCTGATGGAACGGAAATGACGCCCATCGGCCCTGGCATCTTCAAGGTGTTGTAGGCATAGTGGGATGCTACCATGAATTTGGCCAGGGCCGGGCGCCCAAGGATCCCATTGTACGGCAAAGGGAGGTCAACCACATCAAACACAACTTTCTCAGTCCTGTAGTTCAACTCCCCTCCAAATGTCACTGGCAATGTAACCTTTCCCTTAGGATGGCTCCTGTCAGAATTGACTCCTTGAAACGTGCCTGTGGCCTTAAGTTCTTCCTCTGCTATCTGGAGTTTGCTGATAACCTTTGGGGAAATCAGATTCAACCCGGCCCCGCCGTTGACCAGCATCTTTGTGACCCTGAGGTTGCGAATTATTGGTGAGACCAACAACGGCAAGCACCCTACCGCAGTGATGCGGTCGGGGTGGTCATCTTCATCAAAGATGATGGGCGTGCATGACCACTTGAGCGGCTTCCGAGAATCTGTCGCTGGCTCCATGGCATTGACTTCACGTGCCCACTGTTTAATTTGGTGGTGAGAGGAGTGCAAAGATGCACCCCCGTCAATGCACAGGGCGTCAGTGGCCTTCTGGAATTCCTGCTCGCTGGTTTCCTCTTCATTCCCTCCATCACTCTCATTACTGCAATCCTCCTTCTCTCGGCCCTTGGCGGGTTTCCCTTGGTTCCGAGGAGCCTTGCCGGGGCGATTTGCTTCACCACCCTGGCCCTTCCTGCCAGCGCCATTCTGACCTTTTTCCTTATCACGCTTCTCATACTCAGCCTTCTGTCTCTTGACGAGCTGATCAACTTGATAACACTCCTGGAGATCATGGCCCTTGGTCCGATGAATCTTACAGTACAGCCCATCACCTTTCCCAGCTTTCTCGGCAGCCGCCGCCTCCCGGTAGTCAGCGCATGTGGTAGCCTCCTTGCCGGGGGCTTCAGCCTTGGCCTCCTTGCCGGTACTAGGCATGCCTGATCCCTCAACAGCCATCACTATTTTATCCTTGCACTTCTTGTTGTGCTTCTTGTTCTTCTTCTTCTTACTGATGGTTTCATCGTCATCTTCTGAGTCGATGTCGACGCAATCTTCCTCTCCAGGAAGCTTCCTCCCCTCCTCCACCTGAGCACACTTGTCCACCAAAGTGTAGAGCTCCTTCACAGTCTTGGGCAACTGTACGTTCATCTTGGAACATATCCTACGGTTGCGCACGTTGGATTGGAAGGCAGCTATCACGGCAGCTGGGTGGATATCTGGGATATTTCTATGGACTCGACTGAATCTCTGCAAGTACTTCCGCAGAACTTCTCCTTCTTTCTGCCGGAGAAGCTGCAAGTCGCCTGGCCGCCCTGGTTCTTGATGGCCACCCATGAAGGCACCAATGAACTCGTGGCACAGGTTAGCCCAGGTCGAAATGGAGTTCTCTGACAGGTGCATCAGCCAAGACCTCACATTTGACTTGAGGGCCAAAGGGAAGTAGTTGGCGAACACCTTCTCATCTCTTCCCACGGCAGTTTGAACAGCGATGGTGTAGATGCTCAAGAACTCTGTCGGGTTTAGCCTCCCATCATACTTCTCGGGTATCTCTGCCTTGAACGTGAGAGTGGACGGCCAATGGACTTGCCGTAGCTCACGGGTGAAGGCAGGGCACCCAACCTCGAAAGGTAGGCACCTGCCATCTCCGAGCGCGGGCTCGTCGACGTCAGGGCCATCACACCCATTGGTCTGGTGGGGGTTGTCATGGCGCCGCTCGTCAATGACGCGCGCGCCTTCCCTCCGCCTAACCTCCGGGGCACGCTGTCGGCCTTGACGCGCTCGAGGATCTGACGAGGCCATCGAGATGTCATCGGGCGCCTGGACTTGCGGCTCCCGGGCGGCTTGCCGTGGTGGGGATTGCACCATGAGGGTAGCCCCTCCCGCACGGCCAGCCGCACAGGCCATCGTCGCTGCCTGGGAAGGCCGTGGCGGTCCGGCCCACTGTGATCCTTCCGCCTCGACAAAACCAATCAAACTTTGGATGGTGGCTCACCACTCATCCATCTTGTCTGCCGTCGGTGGAAATCTCAGCAGCAGTTGGGCCCGCGCCATGGCTTCGGAGGCAGTGCTTGGCATAGGTGATGACAATGTAGATCGTAGTGTCGCTCGGCTCCTGACGTTGCCGGTGGCGACTGCGCCGCGCCCTTGCTGCTGTGAACCAACCGTTTGGATGGCATGGTGACGCGGCGGAGGCGCCTGAGGGCCAGCAGCTTTGTTGGGCATAGTAGCTGGGTCAGCCCGCCCCGAGGGTGGCGCGTGCCCTGCGGTCGTGCCCGCAACGGGGGCGGCCGAAGCGTTGCGATTCGCCCCAGAGCGAGCATCATCACTACGGCTGTGCCCGTTGGCGAGGAGAAAGGGTTCAGGCAGAACGACCCCTCCATCCGTACCTCGTGTAGCATGGCCGCCGGGATGTTGCTGATGCTGTCCTTCCCCGGTACCTCCCGTTCCTGCTTCGGCCGTGGGGGAGGTGGTGACGGCGCCGCCTGTGCCGACCACATCCCCCGCAGCATCCACACCCTCGCAAGCCCTTGCACTCCCTGCGACATCGGCGGTCGTGGGCGGCGGAGCCTTCGAGGTGGATGGGTGGTTTGCGGCTCCGGGCTTCCTCTTGGGTGCCATAGTTAATGACACCGTCGATGATGAAAATGTCGATGAAGATAGCGCGCAGCGCATGCTCTCGGTTTCGCGCAAGTGACCCCCCTACCTGGCGTGCCAAAGATGTCGTGGGAAACCACAACCACCTATGGGGCCATCAGCCCCTTTTGGTTCAGCGGGGGGATGGACACATTGCACAAAGAGCGGAGAAGCGTCGCAAAACACGGCAGAGATCACACGGGCAGTCTTTACCCAGGTTTGGGCTGCCGTGAGGCGTAAAACCCTACTCCTACTTTGGTGGATTGATGGTGGATAATGGTGGTGAAACATAGCACACTCGCCCGGCAAGGTCGCTCTGGGGGCGAGAGTGGCTACGCGCGTATGGATATGCAAGGATCCAACCCTTTCTATGGTCGCCATGGGCCTCCTTTTATAGATTAAGGGGTCACCACAGTGGCAAATCAGTCTTTGCGTACTGATTAGATAGCTAACAGTGCTATCATATCTAACTCTGCAGGCTGATAGAGCGCATTAAATGCGTCACTCTGTGTCACATCACAGCTTGCCCGAAAGGCCCTGCCGGGCTGTTTTGCCAGCTTCGCGCCTGCTTGCTTGACACGTCAAAGGACGGGTGTCATATGCAGGTGTTTGCTGTAGGAAGTGGCTGCCATGTGGCAGAAAGCAGCCACTTAGTCACCTTGGAGCTTGACACCTCTTCGATTACTGAATTGCGTCGCTTGTGAGGTGGAGCGGTGGAGTGGCTTGTCTCCGCCAGCCCCGGCAGGCCTGCCGGGACGATCTGGGAGCTTGCTTCCGGGGGAAAACCCAACCCTGCCAGGCTCACCTGCCCGGCAAGGTAGGCCCTTCCCTTAGTGATGCCTCGTTCCTCTGGCTCGCCTTGGCCTTCTTGACTTGCACTTGGATTCTTCAAAGGAATCGATCCTCCTTGCTTGGTCCGATCCTGGTCTTGCAATCTTGTCTCTGGCCTGTGCACAGTCCGTGCAATGGACCCAGGGTCTGTTGCACCGGCAGCTTCTATGCCTCCTACCGAGCAAAATATAGCACAGACTACTCCTGTTGCACAAATTGATGATCACTCTGTTGCACCTGATTACTTTTATCAAGTGTTCATCATGGAGCAGCTTGGCAGATTTGTGGAAAACCTGTTTGATGGAGAAGTGGCATCTTTGCCCATTCCCTCTGAAGTAATTGCTCAAGCTACTGATCTGGTTCGAGACATGAGTGATGATTCTGTTGAGATCAATGAACTCACTGCCCAGCTCAATGAGCTTGACAACCGCATGAAGGCTACGAAATCCAAGTTTGTCGTCAAGCAACTTGAAGAATCATATGTGGATGTCAATCGAGCTTTGACTATCCTTCGAAACAGAAGATTAGGATTTCATTCTGACCTGGATCAAATTGTTCACAAGGTCTGCCTCGAACATCAAGTTCAGGCCACCGAATATAATGATCTTGTCAAAGGGCATATTGATTCCATCTGCTCAGCTGAAGCAGAAGAAGAAAATTGCGAAGAAGAATGTTCCCCCTCCTCCTTCATCGAAAGAAAAGTCTCCAGAAGCAGTGCCACAGAAAGAAAATTATCCGGATCATGCAATTCCCTCGCCAGCTCATGAACCAGCTACAGATGCTCCAACTACACCAAGGCCAACTGAACCAGTGCCTGTGGCCTCCCCTGCTCATGAAGCAAATCCTTCTCGGCAAATTGTTTCGGAAGAAGGTGAAATTCCTCAGTCTGCACCTCAAGCATCTCCAGCTCGTGTCGAAACACATGATTTGGTTCCTCCCTCTGCACCTCAACCTTCTGTCGAAGAACATCCCCATCAGTCCATGTTGTCTGATAAAGTGTCTACTCCCTCTCCACTGCGAATTTCCCTCACCACTTCGAAGAAAAGTTCAGATGTTGGTCCTTCTGCAGTAAAGTCAGTTTCTGCTCATCATTTAGACTTCGTAATTTATGGTGATGAAGTGATTTCCGTTGAAGATGAGCTCAAATATCCATATCCTCGCGAACAATTGCTGTTATTCTCTATCGGTGTTGGTGTCAAAGGACCACTTTTCAATCGGAACACACATCCTCAGTTCTTTCAAGAGAGTCCATACAGCAAGCCTCGCACTTCTGAATCTCCATGGTTCTGGACTCAAGAACATGCTATATTTTATTCCCGGATTCTATATGACAGCCGCAAGATTTTTCCTCATGAGTTCTTGGATATCACTGCGATGAAGAACATTGGCTGCTTCAATCAAGTATTGCAAGATATCAAAGATTTTGGCCTCACGCATGTCTTTGCATTTCAACATCCGTGGAACAGAGAGATTATACTTCAATTTTATTCCACATTGTATATCTCTGGTGATGAAGTTGATGTCACCAAGTGGATCTTGGAATGGATGACCGAAGGGAAACATATAAAATGCTCTGCAATGGACTTTGTCTCCCACTTTCATTTCCCTCGGTTCGAGCACTTCAAGACTGAAATTCGAGTTCATAACATTGATGCAATTTCTTATGAAGATTTCCGTTGCACAATGGATCAAGAGAAGATTCATGACTACAATGGTCCTCCCTTGCCGGAGCACTTGACTTTTTATAATCAAACTCTATATCATATGCTCACTTATACCATCTGTCCTCTGGTTGGGATGAATTCTAACAATGCTATATCTGATGTTCTTCGAAACACCATCCATGCCATCTCCCAAGGATACATCTTCGATGTCGAAGACATGTTTCCACGCATCCTAATGGATTCTGCTTAGCATCCAAAGACCATCAAAGTCTTTGGGCCTTGGATTCAGAAAGTGGTTGATTATGAGATGAAAACCGAATATTTAGCCAAAGTCAGTCACAAAAGCTGCATTCCTCCTGTGCGTGATACGTTGCAAGTCATGGAAGATTTTTCTTTGGGTGAAGTACCAGTGTCAAGCCCTCAAGATCGTCACAATACATTCAATGGGCCACGGCTGCCGCAGCGTGATCGACAACCAAATACTCAACCTCCTTCACACCTTGAAGTGAGTTTGCGTACTCAACAACTGCTGTTGCAGCATATGGCCGAGGATCACCGAGAAAAAGAACATCTGGTTGCCGAATTGAATGCCATCAACAACCATTCGAAAGTGGTACACATGATTATAGCTGAAAACAAGAAGCGTCTATGGAAATTTCTTTGGAAGTTCTTCTCCAAGAAACAATTGAGCAACTCATATCTTAAAGAGCTTTATGAGTATATTGATCAAGGCTTCTCTGCTGAAGATTTTCAAGACCGTATCACTCCGCCTCTGCCAGCTCGTGAGCCAACAACAGATTTAGTTCGGTTTCAGCTGCGCAAGTTGCTCGATGAATCAGAAGCCACCTCACCTACTGAGAAGCCTGCTGAAGAAAATGTGCTATCCCGCAAGAATCAACAAGCTGATCTCAATGTGCCTTCATCTTCTCAGCCCCAAGCCAGTCTTGAAGGAACATCTGCTGCTGCTGACGATGAAGATTTACCGGCCACTTTCGAATCAGAAACATCTTCGGGCAGTTCTTTTGGCGATGCCTCAGAGTGAATCAAATTCACCTCTTTTGCAGTCATGTTCTTCGTCACCTTTTTGACACTAGTTGACAAAAAGGGGGAGAATTACATTGAGTTTCGATAGATTTGCTCTATTGGATTTGATCTCAGTGTTTATTTGGTCTGGTTTCTGAGCTCTATGCCTAAAAGACTATTTGTGCTACTATGTGTGCTCTAATGTAAAACTACTTCTGTGCTGTAATGTTAATAACCCCGCCTGCCGCACTATTTCTCTCAAAGCATTTGTTTTGCAGGTGGGATTATTATTAGAAGTTATGAATGATTGCACCATATACTTGATGGATTACATATCATCAGTGAGAATCATTACCTCGAATGATTGAAAAATCCTCCACATACTTAAATGAATTGCAAAGAATTTTATATCATATCATTAACCCTACATACATCAAGGGGGAGTATATTTCATCATCGAGTCAAGTAACATAAGTTCACTCTTGTTCGATTTACATTTCACTTATCTATCTTCACTTCGATGATTATCTGTTTTGTCAACAACCATCCAAAAAGGGGGAGATTGTTGGTGCAATGATAGGCCCCTTATGTTTTGGAGTTTGTTGACATAAACAACATGGGACTTATGTGTTTGCTAGTGCACATAGAGTAATAGGTCCCTAATGTATTGAGGAGTTTGATGCAAACGAGGAAGATAATCTCCCTGCATTGCAGTGAATGTTATCACCGAAGATGAAGCTAACAAGAGTGACCCCTAAAAATTGCTGAAGCTCAAGCTATTGGTTCTGTTTCTGTTCGAAGAAGATGACTGCGTTCGAGGAAGAATGAAGACGAAGTGAAGACGTAGCATTTATTCCATTGTTCTTCTTCTCTCTTTGAGTCATAGGACCACCGTACTATTAAGAGGGGTGTAGCGTTCGAAGCTTTGATTCTCTGATGCTAAACCCAAATCCTATGAAAGCTGTGAGAGAAATCTCTTTGTGTTCCGAGCAAATACTTGCCAGCAAGAGACTGTGATCTTCTTTGCTGTGAGAGATTTGTCTTGAACCGAGGAGTTAGCATTACTTGTTCCTCAAGTAATGTTACCGTTGCTCCAGAATCTGACCGTTGCAAACGTGTCGGTTGGCCATTGGCTGGACCTCGTGTCCAAAATGGTCATTTCCCATCTGGGAAGGCTGCAGCTATAAACAGCCACCCCGTGCCAGCTTTGTCCGGTGGCTGCTCCGTTTGATTCTGAGAAGATTGTTGAGCAACCCACTCTCTGAGCGATTTGAGTTTAAAATCCACCGAGAGAAAAACCCCTAGCCGAAGAATTAGTTAGTGGTTAGCATCACTAGAATCTAAGTTCAGTACGCTCCGCCTATTACTCTTGAGAGTTGCAAACTCTCTAGATGGTTAGGTATCAATTTCTTTAGAGACCAAGAGTGATTGTGGTTCTTGAATAAGAAGTCTGTAAAGGTTCGAGGATCGCCTTAAAGTATCTACCACGAGTAATCGGCATCGGTTGACGAATCGATTGTCGAGGAGAATAGGGTGAAGTGAGTTTATCTTCCGTGTTAAGTCACAGCCCCTCCAACCAGACGTAGTCCTTGTGCAGAAGGACGAACTGGTCGAACAAATACCTTGTCTCCATCGAGCATCATCGGTTATCTTTGTCACCCATGTTTACCCTCAATGCTTTTTCATTCGAGTTATTTGTATCAATGCATGACTTAGTTTCCCTTCAGTACTCTGTTTTAGTTCGCTGTAGTTTGTTTTTCATTAGTTCCGCTGCTGGGTTCTGAGAGTTTTGAGTTTTTCTGAAGAAAATTTAAAACTCACATTCACCCCCCTCTATTAGACATACTTCATTCCTACACAATCTGCCAGGGAAACTTCCCTCCCGGAGGGGGAAATCGAAGCCATCGTCATCGCCAATGATCCTTTCATCGTGGGTGTCAGTGCAACAAACATTCGCGTTTGGTTTCCCGGACTTATACACATGTGTGCTGGCATTGCATGTCCTACACCAAGCTACAAAGCAAGACCAAGCCAGAAGAACTGCTCTTCGTGAGATCAAGAAGACCAAGACAACAGAGCATCACCTTGGGGAGGCTTCCCTTGCCGGGCAGCAGAGCCTGGCAGGGTCAAGGCCACCCCAGGGACAAGTCCAAGATTTCCCCGGCAAGCTTGCCGGGTCCGCCAAGGGCGAGAACCCCTGCCAAGGCACCACCGCTCCACCGCACCACCACGCAAATAACCTATCAATGCGGTGTCGAGCCTCCAAGTGATTAAGTGGCTACCACCAAGCACATGGTAGCCCATTAGAAGACAAATTATCCTCATGTGACACCCGTCCAAAGGCGTGTCAGACAGATAAGCAGAAGATGGTCAAGCGGCAGGGCAAGCTTGCCGGGCTTCACCCTCAACACAACACCTAGCAGTACATTTAATGCACTTTGTCCTAACTGCCAGAGTTAGGTATGATAGCACTGTTAGCTATCTAATCACTAGATAAAGACTGTTTTTCCACTGTGGTCACCCCTTAAGCTATAAAAGGAGGTCCAAGCCTAACTAGCAAAGGATTCGGACCTTTGCACACTTGTACGCGCGTAGCTGCTCTCCTCGAGGCCACCTTGCCAGGCTTGAGCGCTGCATGTTCATTGTGTTCCTTCATCCAATCCACCAAAGCAGGAGTAGGGTTTACGCTTCCCCATGGCCTGAACCTGGGTAAAAACCACTAGCGTCACTACCATCGTGTTGTTCCATGGCCTCTGCTCTTTGTGTAACGTGATCTTCCCCCTTGCCGAACCACAAGGGGCCGATGGCCCCATAGGTGATTGTGTCCACCCACGACATCTTTGGCGCGCCAGGTAGGGGCAGAAGCGTTTGCGCGAACCTGAGGTTATGAACAGCGCGTCCATCATCATCATCATCATCATCGTCTTCATCCATGGCGCCCAAGAAGAAACCCGGTGCTACCGCCCACCCTTCCACTTCGAAGACCCTCTCGCACGCCACCGGGGATGCCATAGGCGCCCCGACGGTGTTGGGCGAGGTGGGTACCATGGGAGACGCGACCGGCGCAGGCGTCGCCGTCGTTGTGTCCCCCGTGGACTAAGCAGGAGCGGGAGGCACCGGGGGAGGGCAACATCAACAACACCCCAATGGGCATGACCCTCAAGCTGCGGGTGGAGGGAACGTTTAGTCTCCACCACCCCGCCGCACTAGCGGGTGCAGCCGCAGCAACGACGCCCGCTCTGGTGCGAGTCATGACCCTTTAGCCGTGCCTGCCACAGGCGCAGCCACTGGGCACGCACCATGCCCGGAGCAAGGCGAACAAGGCGGAGCGCCGAACCGGGGTGTCGATCCCCGAGCACGGCCCACTCAACACCAAATTGCCTTGGCGAATGGTTCACGACGGCATGAACGCGACGACGCCCCTGCTGGTACCACCAGGAGTCAAGCGATGTCACGGTCTGCCTTGTCAGCTGCGCCGAGCACAGCTATAGAAGCCATGGCACAGGCCCAGCTCCTACTGAGATTCCCGCCGGTGGACGATCAAATGGATGAGTGGAGGGCCACCATCCTTTGATTGGTTTCGCTGAAGCTATAAAATCGCAGCGGGCAGAGCCATCGCGGCACCCGCGAATAGCAACAGCAGCCCGGGCTGATGGCCGTGTCGAGGAGACTGCACTGACGGTGCAGTCTCCTCCGCGATAGCGGACACAGATGCGACAGCAGCAAGAACAGTGTGTCCGCGAGCCCGACGAATCATCGATGACCTCTTCCGATCCGCGAGCCCATCAGGATCAGTGGCAGGTCCTGGAGGATCGGTGGAGGGAATATGCGCGTGTCACCATAGAGCGACGTCGGGAGACTCACCGTCAATCTGATAGGCGAATGATCCAGATGTTGATGAACCCCTGCCCAGTGATGGCGGGTACTTGCCTTACAAGGTTGGGTGCCCCGCCTTCACTCGTGAGCTGCGACAAGTCTGCTGGCCGTCTGCCCGCGTCTTCAAGCCTGATTTACTAGAAAAATACGATGGAAAGTTAAACCCGGCAGAGTTCTTGAGCATTTACACAATTGCCGTTCAAGCCGCCGGGGGCAAGGATGAGAAGGTGTTCGACAACTACTTCCCTTTGGCACTCAAGGCAAACGTGAGGTCGTGGCTGATGCACCTACCAGAGAATTCCATTTCGTCACGGGCTGACTTGTGCAACGAATTTGTTAGCGCCTTCACGGGTGGCCACCAAGAGCCAGGGCGGCCCAGCGACCTGCTAGTCCTTCCGCGGAAGGAAGGGGAAAGCTTGCAGAAGTATATGCAAAGGTTCAGCCGAGTGCACCGCAACATTCCAGAGATACATCCAACAGCTGTGATTGCCGCGTTCCATTCGAACGTGCACAATAGAAGGATACGGTCCAAGATGAACGTCCGACTGCCCAAGACCGTCAATGAGTTGTACATGTTGGCAGATAAATGTGCTCGGGCAGAGGAGGGAAGGCGACTCCCCGGAGAAGAGGATGGCGTCGAGGTCGATTCCGAGGATGACGACAAGGCCGCCAACCCGAAGAGGAGGAGCCGGAGGCGCAATAAGAAGTGCAAGGATAAGTCAATATTGGCCGTTGAGAGCCCTGGCAACCTAAGCACTGGCAAGGAAGCTGCCGTGTGCGCTGATTACCGGGAGTCTGCGGTGGCAGAGAAAGCTGGGAAGTTCGATGGGCCATACTGCAAGATCCACCGCACCGAAGGTCATGATCTCCAAGAATGCCACCAAGTCGAGCAGCTTGTCAAGAAGCAGAAGGCAAAATATGAGAAAAGAGACAGGGAGAAGGACCAAGAGGGTGCTAGTGGAAAGGGCCATGGCAGGTGAGGGGGGCATCGTGGCAAGGCCCTGCAGCAAAAGGAGAAACCTGCCAGAGGCCGTGAGAATAAAGAAGAAGATGGTGAAAGTGATGAAGGGGATGAAGAAGATACCATCGAGCAAGAATTCTAGAAGGCAACTGAAGCCATATGTATTGACAGAGGTGTATCTTTGCACTCCTCTCACCGCCAGCTCAAGCAGTGGGCACGAGAGGTCAACACCATGGAGCCAGCTGCAGACTCCTGGAAACCGCTCAAGTGGTCCCGCACGCCTATCATCTTTGATGAAGAGGATCACCCCGACCGCACTATCGCGGTAGGGTGTTTGCCGTTGTTGGTCTCCCCAACAATCCGCAACCTCAAAGTTACAAAGATGCTAGTTGACGGCGGGGCTGGGTTGAATCTGGTCTCCCCCAAAGTGGTCAGCAAGCTACAGATCCCTGATGAGGATCTCAAGGTTACTGGCACTTTCCAAGTAATCAACCCCGGCAGGAGCCGTCCTAAGGGAAAGATTACGCTGCCAGTAACATTTGGCGGGGAGCTGAACTACCGGATCGAGAGGGTTGTGTTTGACGTTGTTGAGCTTCCCTTGCCGTACAATGGGATCCTTGGTCGTCCAACTCTGGCAAAATTCATGGCAGCATCCCACTATGCTTACAACACCTTGAAGATGCCAGGGCCATTGGGCATCATTTCCATTCCATCAGATAAGAGAGATGCGATTATATGTGTGGATCAAATGTATCGAGGCGCGATAGTAGCTGAAGCTATAGAAGCCACCGCTCTCGCCAAAGAGGCAAAGAGGGGAAAGAAAGCTAGCAAAGACGCCGACAAAGACTCCGGGAAGCGCGCCTCTTCGGAGCGCGCTGCACCTGTTGAGGACCTGCCGGAGAGTTCCACTAGCAAAAGGCCCAAGGCTGCTCCACCTGCTGTGAAAAAGGTCCCGACAGGGCTGGATGGCGCTGATGATACGTTCACCATCAACGCCACCCTTAATGACAAATAGGAAAGCGCGCTCGTTGCCTTCCTGCGGGCGAATGTTGATGTGTTTGCTTGGCAACCATCTGACATCCCCGGTGTTCCCAGGGAGGTAATCGAGCACCACCTTGCTGTCTATCCTCACGCTCGGCCCATCAAGCAGAAGGTTAGGAAGCAAGCTTTAGAGTGGCAGCAGTTCATTGCCAAGGAAATCAGGAAGCTTGAAGCAGCTGGTTTCGTCAGAGGGGTGCTGCATCCAACATGGTTAGCGAACCCAGTGGTAGTGAGCAAGGCAAATGGGAAATGGAGGCTCTGCATTGACTTCACAGACTTGAACAAAGCATGCCCGAAGGACGCTTTCCCCCTACCACGCATTGATAAGATCATGGACTCCACTTCCGGATGTGATCTGCTTTCCTTTTTGGATGCGTACTCCGGATACCATCAGATGTTCATGTCCAAGGAAGATGAAGAGAAGACCGCGTTCATAACTCCATGTGGCACATACTGCTTCATACGTATGCCTTTCGGGTTAAAGAGCGCTGGATCCACTTTTGCAAGAGCAGTACAGATTGGTTTCGAACCACAGCAGCACAAAAATGTAGAAGCTTATATGGATGATATAGTGGTCAAAACTAGGGACAAATCAACGCTCATTCAAGATTTGGAAGAGACCTTTGCAAACTTGCGCAAGATCAATTTGCAGTTAAACCCTGAGAAGTGTTGGTTTGGTGTTCCCTCCAGCAAGGTACTTGGTTTCTTTGTGTCTCACCGAGAGATAGAGGCCAACCCCGACAAGATCAGAGCGACCGAGCAGATACAAGCACCCAAGACTGTCAATGATGTGAGGCGCTTAACTGGATGCGTTGCCGCACTAAGCAGGTTCATTTCCAAGTCTGCTGAATGTGCCTTGCCTTTCTTCAAAATTTTGAAGAAGGCATGTCCGATGAAGTGGACCCCAGAGGTAGAAGCAGCGCTACAGGACCTAAAAGCCTACCTTTCCTCCGCGGAGGCGTATGTCGACGACATCATGGTCAAGTCGCGGGAGGCAAGGACCCTAATCGAAGATCTGGAAGAAACGTTCGCCAACCTACGCCAGTTGAACCTGAGGCTCAACCCAGAAAAGTGTGTGTTCGGGGTCCCGTCCGGCAAGCTGTTGGGTTTCCTTGTGTTGCATCGAGGGATCGAGGCTAATCCCGAGAAGATCAAGGCAATTGAAAATATGCGCCTGCCGCAGACCCTCAAGGAAATGCAAAAGCTCGCAGGCTGCATGACCTCCCTGGGGTGCTTCATTTCCAAGCTCGGTGAGCGCGCCCTCCCTTTCTTCAAGCTGATGAGAGGAAGGGCCCTTTCGAGTGGACTCTAGAAGCTGAGGCAGCCTTCGAAGACCTCAAGAGATACCTCACAAACCCACCTATTATGGTGGTGCCTCATCCTCGCGAGCCCCTGGTGCTCTACTTGGAGGCTACCCCCCACTCGGCCAGCGCAGTGCTCGTGGCGGTCCGAGAGGAGCGCGTCGGCACAGGCGCGAAGCAAGGTGACCCGCAAGGGTTCGTGCAACGTTCGCCACCTCAGGACGGCGCCCCTGAGGCCCTCGTCACTTCACCAGCCAATGGAGCTTCCGAGTCCCTCGCGCCCCACACGGAGCAGGGCGCCGTCGACACCTCGCCCCTCATCGAGCATCCGGTGTACTTCGTCAGCATCGTGCTGCGGGATGCACGCGCGCGCTACCCTATGCAGCAGAAGCTCCCGCTCGCACTCCTCGTCACCTCAAGGAAGCTGCGTCATTATTTCCAGGGCCACCCCATCAAGGTCGTCTCTACATACCCCCGGAGAAAGTGCTGCGCAGCCCTAACACCGCCGGGAGGGTTGCAGAGTGGAACATCGAGCTACAGGCCTTCTAGCTGGAGTTCAACACGACCAGGGTCATCAAGGGTGTGGCCCTCCCTGATTTCGTGGCAGAGTAGATGGACGCTCCTGATCGGGGACTGGACGAGGGCTAGTCCCTCAAGCCTGGCAACGAGGTGCCCGACGGCTGGGTCATGCACTTCGATGGTGCCTTTGCGTGGTGAGGCGCGGGGGCTGGAGTTGTACTCATTTCACCGACCAAGGACAGGCTCTACTATGCTGTGCAGCTATGCTTCCAGCATGGTGAGAAGGTCTCCAACAACATCGCGGAATACGAGGGCTTGATTGTTGGCCTCAGGGCCACAGCCGCCCTGGGGGTCAAGCGCCTCACCATCAAGGGTGACTCCCAGCTCCTCGTCAACTTTTACAACAAGGAGTACAAACCAAAGGACGAGCACATGGAGGCATACCTAGAAGAGGTACGTAAAATTGAAAAGCGCTTCCTGGGCTTGGAATTGCAGCACATCCCGCGCGGCGTGAACAAGGAAGCAGACGACATCGCCAAGAGGGCATCTCGCCGCGAGCCCCAGAAGACTGGCGTCTTCGAGGAAAGCCTCTTCAAGCCGTCAGCGGAGCCCCCCGCCGCAGGCCCAGCGCTGCTTCGAGAAGAGCCGCCACCGGCCCCGTCCTCGGGCACCCCAGCCTATGGTCCGACCTCAGGAGCCCACCTACTCCTGGCGCTGGAACCTCAGGCAGGCTGCTGGACCAAGGAAGTCAAGGCGTACTTGCTCCGCGGTGCCTTACCGGAGAAGGAGGAGGACGTAGAATGCGTGGCTCGCCAGACCACTACTTATTGCTTGCAGGACGGCGAGCTGTACCGAAGGTGCCCCAAGGACGTCTCGTTGCAGTGCATATCTGAGGAACAGGGACGCGAGCTGTTGGCCGACATCCACGGTGGAGATTGCGGACACCACTCCTCATCGCGCACCCTCGTGGGCAAGGTGTTCCGCAGCGGGTTCTCCTGGCCTACGGTGCTCCAGGATGCCACCGAGCTGGTGCGATCCTGCGAGGCCTGCCAGTTCCATGCCAAGCAGACTCATCACCTGCACAAGGTCTCCAGACTATCCCGCTCTCATGGTCCTTCGGGGTGTGGGGGATGGATATCCTGGGCCCATTTCCTCGGGCGGTCGGCGGTTACCGCTAACTCTACGTCGCCATCGACAAGTTCACTAAGTGGGCGGAGGTGGGGCCCGTGCACACCATCCCCGTCGGCTCGTCCGTCAAGTTCATCAAGGGCCTCGTGAGCCAGTTCGGTGTCCCCAACCGTATCATTACTGACAATGGCTCCCAATTCACAAGCAACCTCTTCAGGACATATTGTGCTAACCTTTTAACGCAGATATGCTACGCTTCGGTGGCGCACCCGTGGAGCAACGACCAGGATGAGCGCGCAAACGCGGAGGTCCTGAGGGGCCTCAAGACAAGAAGCTTCAAGAAGAAGCTCGAGGCCTGAGGCAGGGTTGGCTCAGTGAGCTTCAGTCCGTGTTCTGGTCCATTCGCACCACTGTGACTAAGCCCACCGGCGAGACCCCGTTCTTTCTCGTCTACAGGGCTGAGGCGGTCCTCCCGCACGAGGTCAAGCATCACTCCCCGCGAGTCTTGGCATTTGACGAGGCTCGTAAAGATGCCTCGCGGGGAACAGATCTCGTGCTCGGGGAGGAGGCCTGTCGCCAGGCCTAGCTCCGCGCCGCGAGGTACGAGCAGGCGCTGCGGCGATACCATTGCTGCAGCATCTGCCCCCGGACTCTCGAAGTTGGAGACCTCGTCCTGAGGCGGGTCCTCTCCAGGGAGGGCCTCCACAAGCTCTCGCCCATGTGGGAGGGCCCATTTAGGATCGCTCGTGTCTCCAGGCCCGACGCCGCACGCCTGGAGACGCAGGACGGGATCCCCATCCATAATGCTTGGAACATCCAGCATTTCCACGTAATAATGAGTGGGGTTGTACACACCCCGGAGCTCCCGGTGCGCCGCCCCATGGCCCCGCAGGAGCTCCTGGTATGGCCCAGCTGCAAGACCCCCAAGATAAGGCCCTCGCGAGGCAAACGACGCCAAGACCTCAAGAGGAGCCGCTCTCCGAGCTTGCCTCCTGAGTAGCGGAGAATCCTATGCAAGCCTCCTGCCTCATGAGGCTGCGATGACGTGAGCCATGATGACCAAGGCCAGGCGGGCGCTAGCGGGCGCAGAGGGGATAGTTTCCTCTTCGGTGCTAAGGGAGCAAGGGCAGGCGTAGGTTCTCAAGGAAGGCCCCAAAGCTTCCCTTTCCGGTGCAATGAGACCAAGACCACGAGCTCGGCAGGACGGATGTCATTGCCGAGCCCACCGCTACGTCATGGCCAGAAGCTTTGCAGGCGAAGACCACCTTTCCTCAGGATAAGATGTACTCCTTGTCCCCTTTCAAAATGGGCCGTTGAGGAATCCCTTGCCACCTAAGCTATGAGGGAAGAGGACCAAGGCCACTATAAATAGGGACTAGCCACCATCGTCGAAGGGGAGACCAATTCATCATCACCGCCTAAGCCCTAACGAGGATGCTCATCCGCTGTACTAGTTCATCCTCTACCTCCTTGTGAGGCCAATCCACCAAAAGCAGGAGTAGGGTTTTTGTAGCGCCCAAGATGCGATTCTATCCCAATCACATGATGAATTCATGATTGGGGCACAATCGCATTTCGAGCGCATAGCAAGGTGGATATCATTACAACATACCATGTACTAAATATATGAGAATACAAGATAAAGGCTTACACTCACCACAAGCTACAACATGAATACAATAGTTCATCAATATTTAGCAATCATCATGCAGAAGAGCAGGATCCAACTACGGATGAAACCAAACAAAAAAGAAGAATGACATCCACCCTGCTAATCCCAGGCTCCCGACCCGGAACCTATCCCTTGATCGAAGAAGAAGCAGAACTCCAAAACAATCAAGCATCGCTCTCACGCTAGATCATCGCTTTACCTGTACCTGCAACTGTTGTTGTAGTCAACTATGAGCCACGAGGACTCGGCAATCCCATTACCATCGGTATCAAGACTAGCAAATCTTAATGGGTATGGAATGGATAAGTGGTGAGGTTGCAGCAAGCGACTAAGCATTGTATGGTGACTAACTTACGAGTACAAGAATAAGAAGAGAAACTACGCATAACGGTCGCAAACTAGTAATGATCAAGAAGTGATCCTGAACTACTAACGAGTCAAACATAACCCCACCGTGTTCTCTTCCCAAATTGCTCTAAAAGAGACAGTCACGGTTACACACGCGGTTGGTGTATTTTATTTTGGATCTGGTGTCAAGTTCTCTACAACCGGATATTAAAAACTCCCATCTGCCACATAACCATGGGCACGGCTTCTGAAAAGATTAAACCTTGCAGGGGTGTCCCAACTTAGTCCATCACAAACTCTCACGATCAACGAAGGAAAGTCCTCCTCCCGGGACAACCCGATCAAGCTCGGAATCCTGGTTCACAAGGCATTTCGACAATGGTAAAACAAAACCAGCAAGACCTCCCGACGTGCCGACACCCTGATAGGAGCCGCGCGTATCTCGTCTCAGGCCACGATCGGATGGGACATCCTACAAGTAAAACCAATCCTCTAGTTTCCCCGTGGTGGCCCCGCAGTCTACCCAGTTTAGACCAACACTCATGAGGAGCACTGGTCCAGGTTGTTGATTAAGAATCCTCGGGTGCTAGCCGGTCCCTATGCAAGTTTTAATTGTTATTAGGCAAATGGTAAAACCAAAGTTGGGCCTTGCTGGAAGAGTTTTATTCAAAGCGAACTGTCAAGGGGGGGCCATAAACCCCGACCGCATTAGGAACGCAAAATCAAGGAACATAACACCGGTATGACAGAAACTAGGGCGGCAAGAGTGGAACAAAACACCAAGCAAAAGGCCGAGCCTTCCACCCTTTACCAAGTATATAGATGCATTAATTAAATAAGAGATATTGTGATATCCCATGATATCCATGTCCCAACATGGAACAATCTGCAACTGTACCTGCAACTAGCAACGCTATAAGAGGGGCTGAGCAAATCGGTAACATAGCCAAACAACGGTTTGCTGGGATGGTGTAAAGGTTAGAGGCTTATCATGGCAATTTGGGAGGCTTGATAAACAAGTGGTAGGTAGCGTGACATAGCGATAGCATCGAGACAACTAGCAAAGCAAAGATAGTAGTGGTATCCAGGGTAATGATCATCTTGCCTGAAATCCTGTGTGGCGCCCCGCCTGATTACTACTGTAGCCAGACGGTCGCCACGCATACCAGCCTAGGAAATCACTCTGGCATGTGCGTTTACAATAAGTATCATGAACACCTGCATTTCTATTAATGGACATATAAGTCTTACATGATATTACACAAGAGTGATGGCAGCGGAAAAGCTCTATCTAAGGCAGCATGGTCTTGGTACGGCTCCAATCCACAGGGATCTGACTGGGTTACGCTCCTAGCCCACGAACGCTCCGGCTCCTCGATGACGGATCCTTACGTGAACCTGGCCACATTGAAGGCCGCTGAGTACTTTTGAATGTACTCGCAAGCAAACCAAACCAACATATACACCAAGCAATGCAATCCATGGCATTCAAGCATGTATTTGTTATTAGAGAAACATTAATTAACATGGCATGGCATAACTAGCTAGCAACATCAATTATCAAGTCATAACAGGAGTATCCAGTGTGATACTAAAGTAAGGTAAAGCATGGCAAGTAAATAATCCATACTCCGAATAATCTCATGATCCAATCTGAATCTGATCCAAATCCAATCAAAGTCTTTCGGTCATCCGACCATCTCTTCCATAGCCATCCCATGGCTAACATACCATACTCGTGACAACATCTGATGTCTATGCAAGACAAGTTCTTCCACCATTATTATCATCATTATTACGGTTGACCACCTAGTGAGGTCTAGACGGGCTGTCCAATACCGTGGACGCGGC
This sequence comes from Thinopyrum elongatum, assembly GCA_011799875.1. NCBI lineage: Eukaryota > Viridiplantae > Streptophyta > Magnoliopsida > Poales > Poaceae > Thinopyrum > Thinopyrum elongatum. The sequence continues at coordinate 219,212,883 of CM022299.1, read as the reverse complement.
TATTCGAATAGATTTTACACTCTGCAGCGGTTGCGCACTTTATCCACACCATGGAGCACCTGACCTCGTGATCCCATTCGGGTGGACCAGCGTTGCTCCAACGAAACCCGCCTGACCCGTGACTCCTCCACCGTACCACCGGCAATCATCCTCCCCCGGAGTCAAGCCCTGGGTGGTCCCTGTGTCACCTCGTGACACCTGCCACCGTCGTGGCCAAACTAAACTGTCCCAAACGGGGACCGCGCGCAAACAAACAACTGGGCTCACAAGGTTATCGCCGCCTACCGGGCCAGGGCAGCGCGCGCGCATAACCTTCCCTAGTTGGTTGTACCGATAAAAGAGCACGCGATTAGACCAAGTCAAGGCCGTCCCATACCGACAAATGTGGTTGCACGAATAAGCCCAGACAGGTGACTCAAGATCAACCGACTTAGTTAAGTTTTAGCAAGTACTTAACCGGTAGGTATATCCATCATGAATAACTTAACCTGGTGGTAATTATGTATGAGGTAACAACTATATAAACATAACAACCTATCTCCATATAACATCATAATGAGTCATTAGTGCGGTAATGATAAACATGAACAAGTAATGTAAATGATGAATACAAACTAACATGAATTCAAGTAGTTCTAGCACGGACATCATTATTAGGTTAAACAGACAAGAATAGCACAGAGCAATGCTTTAGGGCATATATTAGATGGTCGGCTTGCCTGGGGTCGAAGAATTACTCCGGGAGGAAGTGCGGTGAAGCCGCGGAAAGGATCGCCGGAAACCATTCTCTCTCGAAGGGGCTGAATGAGGGCAAGGGCAAAATGGTCATTTTCAGAATGTGACAACATTGTGAAAATGACACCAACAGAACGGGCTCGACGAGACGAATAAGTGGGCTTTGGTTTCACCTGATTCGGAGTTGTGGATAAAAAGTTATGGAGACTTGACTGCCAGGGACCAATTTGTGATGTAAATATTTACACAGAGAAAAGAAGAAAAGGGACCGTGCACACGGGCTGGCTTTGGCCGAAAGTGGAAGAGCCTGGGCGCTGGCCGAGCCGCATGGCTGCTGCTGCTGATGGGTCGGCCCACCTGCGTGGCCACCTCCTTTAAAAAAACGGAGGGAGCGACTGAGCCGCTGACAGGCCGGGCCCGCCTGCAGGGTCATCGCCCTCCTCCTGCACGCGCCTGGCCGTGGCAGCAGCAGACTCCGGCGGCAACTTCTGGCGACATAGGCCACCTCCCGCGACGCCTGACCTACCTACGAGCTCAGCGAGACGAGGCGCATCCGTTCAGGTAGGACACGGAGCTCGGGGAGGACTGATACGGGCACGCCCTTGGCCATGGCAGATGGTAGCTTCGAGCGATTTTGGGGAGCTTGGCCCAGACGAGGATAGGGGAAGTGGGGTCTCGGGGAGGCTTCGGGGTGGTGGTGGAGATCTCTAGTGGTGGAATGAGGGGTAGACGAGCTCGGCCTTGCTCGAATTTAGCCGGAGACCGGCGGCGGGCATGGCGGCCATTGGATTGTAGGAGAGCTCCTCGAGCTTGTTCGAGTGGCTAGGCAGGGCTAGAGGAGGTGGGAAGGGAGGCTGGTGTGCTCGAAGGGCCTCGGCATGAGCTATTTATAGCCGGGGCGACGAAGGGGATAGGACCGGCCGCCGTGGCAATCTTAGCCGGTTACTGGAGCTCCGGCAACACTCGAAGGAAGGGCGCGATGTCGGCAAGGTCTCCGGGAGCGTGGAGAAGGAGGTGGTGGCTTCGAGAGAGCTTGGGCTCGGCTATATACGGTGGCGACAATGAACGAACAGTGGCGGAGTAATGGCGGTTGTCACGGCGTGGCGAGGAAAGAAACAGTGGGGGAAATGACCGGAGATGAGGGTGTGTATGACGGGGAGTCAGGTCGGCACAAAATGGCAAGGTACGGTCGCCGGAGCTGACCTGCCCGGCGAGGACAGAGCGCAGAGCGCCTGTTTGGCACTGCAACCACGTGGTCACCACGGGTACCACGTATCCAGGCCGTCCCGGAGCTGTCACACCTTGTCCAACACATAGCTCACTTCTCAAATAGATAGGATATGGCTCTGGGTGAACCAGGAAGAGTCTAGGTTGATCGAGGGGGTCCAAAACAGTTCCTGGATAAGATCTTGCAGCAGTTACTGGGATGAAATGGCTGGGTAAATGGGACTGAATATTTGTCACAATGAAATGGGGTAGGAAGGAGCATATTCTGGTAAAATTTCAAGTCATTTGGACCCCATTTGCATACACTTCCTTCAAAACTGCCAAATTGGTCCAGAAACTGGAATTTGAAGCTGTGCTCAAATGGCTTGATGAAATGAGCTGAATTTTGGTGGAGGGAGGTGATTTGGATATATGAAGCCACTGTAAAAGTTTCATACCATTTCGGTACACCAAAATGGTACTTGCTTCACAGAGGTTTGAAATGGACAGAAACTTGAGAAAATTGATGTGGGAAGATGGATGGATGGATTGAGCTGATTTTGGTTTTCATGAGTGATTTGGCAATGTTAACCACCATGAAAAATTTCAGCTCAAATGGATCAAGGGTTCAAGCACTTCCTTTGCAAACTAGAAATCTGGACAGAATTTGCAAATGGATGCTGTGCTCAAACTTTGAACTATGGGACTTGGGTTCTAATGGAAATGGTGAGGATATGGATAGGAGAAGCTCCACAATTTATTTGGGATTTTTCCTGGCTACCAAAATGGTAGTTCCTTTAGAAAGGGCCCAAAATGCAATATTGGCATTAAATAGGAAAATGCAATTTCCCCTATTTAATTTTGGCCAATATTTTTATGGGAGCTCAATATGATCACAAAGAATATCCCCACAAGTTTTCATGAATCTTTGGAGATGGATCGATATTTTCCTGGATTTAATTCCTTTAACTGGCAGAAAAAGGAATTAATTATTAATGACAAATATTGCAAATGACTTGGCAATATTTTTACATATCCAGGGTTTATAGATATAGTATGATCACTGGGAAAAGTTTGGGAGGCAACAGATCAAAGGAAATTGGGGTTCCTTTGTAACGGAAGAAATTAGGGTTTCCCTTCCGGCAACTCGGAAGGTAGGGTTTTGATGGAAAACCCCTGAGAATAGATCTTGTGTAGCAAGGTTGATCTTGAGAGAATCTCTGGTTGGATAGGAAAGGCAAGGCTAGATGACCATCTTCACATACCCAAGAGCTAGAGAAATCCGATAACACCGAGAAAAAAGATGGGAGTCAAATCCCGCGAAGGAAAAAAATAGGGAGCGGAAACCAGGGTGTTACAAACCTACCCCCTTAAGAAAATCTCATACTCGAGATTTCCGAGCTTACCTCCCGGGAAAGGGGGACTTACCTGTGTGCGACTTGGATCCATCAGCTGTCTTGTCTTCGTTGGTTCACTGACCCTTTAACTGCCTCTTTTGACGGATCATGTGTTGTCTCTGCACACAGTTTTCTTGAATCCTTCTCTTTCCTGTCAGGTGTACGTTTTGTCCGGATAGTGGTGTTGCTGGGTGGGGTAGCGGTTAGTACCAACAAACAGCTCGGTTTCCATGGCCTGGAAGTAACTGCTTCGGGTTTTATTGCGATGCTTCGTACTCTGACAGTCAGGGCAAGACATCATTTCCTAGTACTAGGCTTACGTGCTTGTATGGCCTCGAGTGTCTAGGGGTGGCTTTCTTTTTGCTGTGTCAGAATGCTCAGTCTGGCTTCGAGTTCCGTACTGACATTTCCTTTTGCCTTCGGCATTCTGACTTTGTCCTTAGGTGATCCACAACATGACCGAGCTATTGCGGCTGTATCCCCAACTGAAGTGTTAGGCATGATCACAAAATAATCATAGACGATAATCTCCTATTCCAGTGTCGTCATGATGTCCACGAGCTGTTGATGCTGACATGCTTTGAGTCCTTCTATCCGAATGTTCTATTTCAAAACTCTGTTGCTCATGGAGAGAGCTCTGTTATATATAGGCTCTGTAGTCCTTGCTATGACCACTGAGATGAGCATAGTATTGCTATTATTCGGTGTATCTTTCGGAGTATAGCCTCTTATCTTGGTTGATGGCCCGTATTTAGGATGATTATGATGTGCTGGTTGCATTGTTGTGGCCGTATATGCAAGAGTCTGACAAGGATTAGTAATAATACCTTGTCTGTGAAACTATATCTTGCTGACCGTCACGGAGGTTGTTTGTCCACAACTTCTTGATTCTTGAGGATTCCTTTCATAACCTGTCATGACCTGCGAGCACGGCCCCTTGATTGTTTTCCCGGTTTGTCGGGCTTGTTCTCACAACTTACTCTTGCATATCTCGTAGGGATTGCTGTGCTCATATTCTTCTTTGAACTATGGGGCCAACGTTTCCCTGAACACAGTCATTCCCGTGTACGAGTGACTCGCATGAACTGATCCACTGGACTGCATGCTCAAAACATATGCAGGGGTAGGATAAATCCTTTCATAACCACTGAGTTCTAAGGTAGACGGGTGTCTAGGCTAGTTCGTGCTTCTGACAGGATTGTCGTGGGCACGGGGTGTGTTGAAGAAGGCTGAATTCCTTATGCTTGAAGCTTCTGCCAAAGTAGCGTGCTGCAGAAGGCTGGGTATCGTACCTTAGAAATTTACCTTCATGTGGCTTGCGGCGGAAGGTCAGGTGCCTTATGCCGGAAGTTTCCCGCGGTAGCACGCTGAAAAAGATTGGAGTGTTGTACCCCCGAAGATTTTCTCACCAAGTGGTGTATCAAGAAAAATTGGCAGTCTGGTGTTGTCAGCTCTTCTCGATAGCTTGCGGAGGAAGGCTGGGTTCCTTATACCAGAAGCCTTTTGTACGTAGTCGGATCCATGGCCGATTCTGGCTTCCTTCCGGAATACCCGAAATATACCAATAGCGGAGCCAAAACTTGGTATAGGCCATACCTTGTCTGAATATATTCCATTGGTCATGCACATCGTTTGTCCTTCTGCTGGTCTGCTCATTGTTGCTGTAAAGCTTGCAAGACCGGTGCAGACCTCATGTTGTTAATTAATTCGGAATCCCCTTTGCGTTCAAAACAAGTGTTACCAATAATAAGCAGTTGACGGATCATTCCTTCCCGTTCAGCTGAGTTTCCAATCATGTTAGGTGCTCCTTGATTCTGGATGCTTGGAAGCTCAGTGATTCTGGGCAACCGTGAACTCATCCATATTCCTTGCAAACCTTGTCACAGTGCCCAGAAAATTTTGTATTTTCACCGGTGAGCTTCAAGATTTGCTTTGAAATTTATACCAACGTACCGGAGTTTTGGTGTTGCTCGTGGCATATTCACATTCTTGAAATATGTCTTCGGTGGGTAATAAATGATTCTTGGATCCATTGAGAAAGACTCGGTTCACCTCACTGACTGAAATAATCCTTGTATCGCGGATGGAATAATTTCTCCTTACTAATATTCATTCTTGGTAACTCATCTAACTGCTCCTTAGGCGTGATCCGTTCTGAGGCAAACTCTCTCAGGTATATTCTGGCCTTATCTGTTGCACATAGATTCTGCTTCTGACCCATTCTTCATTCTTGACTGTTCCAGAGATGATATTCTAAATATTGGGCAGTTGACTTGGCTTGACTCTTACAGGATTTGGACTATTGGGTATTATCCAAGTTGTATGCTGGTCTTCTTGGGCAGCTTTTGCGGATGGATCCAGTCGGAGCGAAGAGACGGAATCGACAAAAGAAACAAAACCGCGAAAACCAAAAAGCAAATAAAGCTCAAATTTTGCGGACCTTACACACATGGCCAAGGATCCACTAGTATAATTAGCCTAGCGCACTAGATGCACCTCTAAGGATTTAGAAGCAAAACCACGCAATGCTCCTGGTAGCAATTGGTGTCAAGCTTCTACTACTTCCTTAGGGAACATCAGACTCGACGCACGACCATAGCCAAGATGGCTTAGTCCACGATCCTAAGGTTGTTGGGGAGAGATAGAATTTATAAGCATTTCCCAAAGGAAACTAGAGTTAAGAAGAGAAATGCCATGGCTAGCAAGTAGGGTAAGGATATCTGGTTTACCTAGGGGTTCAGGGCTCACGGGTTGTTGCCTGGTGTGGATATTTCACACCGGAGGCAAAGGCCATGAGAGTTGGGGTCTGGTGGAGCCAAAACCTAGGGGGTTGCCTTATGATCAATAGTAGCCGTGCCTGTTTGGCAGAGATGGCTGAAATCAATCTGGGCTTTCTACTGAGCACAAGACAATGAAGTCTGGCTAGGGTAACCTATAGTCAGCCTAGCTGCTCTGATACCATCCGTTGTGGCGCCCCGCCTGATTACCACTGTAGCCAGACGGTCGCACGCATACAAGCCTAGGAAATCACTCTGGCAAGCGCGTTTACAACAAGTATCATGAACACCGACATTTCTATTACTGGACATATAAGTCTTACATGATATTACACAAGAGTGATGGCAGCAGAAAAGTTCTATCTAAGGCAACATGGTCTTGGTGCGGCTCCAATCCACAGGGATCTGACTGGGTTACACTCCTAGCCCACAAACGCTCCGGCTCCTCGACGACGGATCCTTACGTGAACCTGGCCACATTGAAGGCTGCTGAGTACTTTTGAATGTACTCGCAAGCAAACCAAACCAACATATACACCAAGCAATGTAATCCATGGCATTCAAGCATGTATTTGTTATTAGAGCAACATTAATTATCATGGCATGGCATAACTAGCTAGCAACATCAATTATCAAGTCATAACAGGAGTATCCAGTGTGATACTAAAGTAAGGTAAAGCATGGCAAGTAAATAATCCATACTCCGAATAATCTCATGATCCAATCTGAATCTGATCCAAATCCAATCCAAGTCTTTCGGTCATCCGACCATCTCTTCCATAGCCATCCCATGGCTAACATACCATACTCCTGACAACATCTGATGTCTATGCAAGACAAGTTCTTCCACCATTATCATCATCATTATTACGGTTAACCACGTAGTGAGGTCTGAACGGGCTGTCCAATACTGTGGACGCGGCTATTCGAATAGATTTTACACTCTGCAGAGGTTGCGCACTTTACCCACACCATGGAGCACCTGACCTCGTGATCCCATTCGGGTGGACCAGCGTTGCTCCAACGAAACCCGCCTGACCCGTGACTCCTCCACCGTACCACCGGCAATTATCCTCCCCCGGAGTCAAGCCTTGGGTGGCCCCTGTGTCACCTCGTGACACCTGCCACCATCGTGGCCAAACTAAACTGTCCCAAACGGGGACCGCGCGCAAACAAACAACTGGGCTCACAATGTTATCGCCGCCTACCGGGCCAGGGCAATGTGCGCGCATAACCTTCCCTAGTTGGTGGTACCAATAAAATAGCACGCGATCAGACCAAGTCAAGGCCGTCCCATACCTGCAAATGTGGTTGCACGAATAAGCCCGGACAGGTGACTCAAGATCAACCGACTAAGTTTAGTTTTAGCAAGTACTTAACCGGCAGGTATATCCATCATGAACAACTTAACCTGGTGGTAATTATGTATGAGGTAACAACTGTATAAACATAACAACCTATCTCCATATAACATCATAATGAGTCATTAGTGTAGTAATGATAAACATGAACAAGTAATGTAAACGATGAATACAAACTAACAGGAATTCAAGTAGTTCTAGCACGGACATCATTATTAGGTTAAACACACAAGAATAACATAGAGCAATGCTTTAGGGCATATATTAGATGGTCGGCTTGCCTGGGGTCGAAGAATTACTCCGGGAGGAAGTGCGGTGAAGCCACGGAAAGGATCGTCGGAAACCAGTCTCTCTCGATGGGGCTGAATGAGGGCAAGGGCAAAATGGTCATTTTCAAAATATGACAACATTGTGAAAATGACACCAACAGAACGGGCTCGACGAGACGAAGAAGTGGGCTTTGGTTTCACCTGATTCAGAGTTGTGGGCAAAAAGTTATGGAGACTTGACTGCCAGGGACCAATTTGTGATGTAAATATTTACACAGAGGCCCTTAGTAGTTTTTTCTGAGAAAAGAAGAAAAGGGACCGTGCACACGGGCTGGCTTGGGCCGAAAGTGGCAGAGCCTGGGCACTGGCCGAGCCGCATGGCTGCTGCTGCTGATGGGTCGGCCCACCTGCGCGGCCACCTCCTTTAAAAAAACGGAGGGAGCGACTGAGCCACTGACAGGCTGGGCCCGCCTGCAGGGTCATCGCCCTCCTCCCGCACGCGCCTGGCCGTGGCAGCAGCAGGCTCCAGCGGCAACTTCTGGCGACATAGGCCACCTCCCGCGACGCCCGACCTACCTACGAGCTCAGCGAGACGAGGCGCATCCGTTCAGGTAGGACACGGAGCTCGGGGAGGACTGATATGAGCATGCCCTTGGCCATGGCGGACGGTAGCTTCGGGCGATTTTGGGGAGCTAGGCTCAGACGAGGATAGGGGAAGTGGGGTCTCGAGGAGGCTTCGGGGTGGTGGTGGAGATCTCTAGTGGTGGAATGAGGGGTAGACGAGCTCGACCTTGCTCGAATTTAGCCGGAGACCGGCGGCGGGCATGGCGGCCATTGGAGTGCAGGAGAGCTCCTCGAGCTCGTTCGAGTGGCTAGGCGGGGCTAGAGGAGGTGGGGAGGGAGGCTGGTGTGCTCGAAGGGCCTCGGCATGAGCTATTTATAGCCGGGGCGATGAAGGGGATAGGATCGGCCGCCGTGGCAATCTTAGCCGGTTACTGGAGCTCCGGCGACACGCGGAGGAAGGGCGCGATGTCGGCAGGGCCTCCGGGAGCGTGGAGAAGGAGGTGGTGGCTTCAGGAGAGCTCGGGCTCGGCTGTATACGGCGGCGACAACGGACGAACAGTGGCGGATTAATGGTGGTTGTCGCGGCGTGGCAAGGAAAGAAACAGAGGGGGAAATGACTGGAGATGATGGTGTGGATGACGGGGAGTCAGGTCGGCACAAAATGGCAAGGTACGATCGCCGGAGCTGGCCTGCTTGGCGAGGACAGAGCGCAGAGCGCCTATTTGGCACTGCAACCACGTGGTCACCACGGGTACCATGTGTCCAGGTCGTCCCGGAGCTGTCACACCTTGGCCAACACATAGCTCACTGCTCAAATAGATAGGATATGGCTCTGGGTGAACCAGGAAGAGTCTAGGTTGATCGAGGGGGTCCAAAACAGTTCCTGGATAAGATCTTGCAGCAGTTACTGGGATGAAATGGCTGGGTAAATGGGACTGAATATTTGTCACAATGAAATGGGGTAGGAAGGAGTATATTCTGGTAAAATTTCAAGTCATTTGGACCCCATTTGCATACACTTCCTTCACAACTACCAAATTGGTCCAGAAACTGGAATTTGAAGCTGTGCTCAAATGGCTTGATGAAATGAGCTGAATTTTGGTGGAGGGAGGTGATTTGGATATATGAAGCCACTGTAAAAGTTTCATACCATTTCGGTACACCAAAATGGTACTTGCTTCACAGAGGTTTGAAATGGACAGAAACTTGAGAAAATTGCTGTGGGAAGATGGATGGATGGATGGATTGAGCTGATTTTTGGTTTTCATGAGTGATTTGGCAATGTTAACCACCATGAAAAATTTCAGCTCAAATGGATCAAGGGTTCAAGCACTTCCTTTGCAAACTAGATATCTGGACATAATTTGCAAATGGATGTTGTGCTCAACCTTTGAACTATGGGACTTGGGTTCTGATGGAAATGGTCAGGATATGGATAGGAGAAGCTCCACAATTTATTTGAGATTTTTCCTGGCTACCAAAATGGTAGTTCCTTTAGAAAGGGCCCAAAATGCAATATTGGCATTAAATAGGAAAATGCAATTTCCCCTATTTAATTATGGCCAATATTTTTTATGGGAGCTCAATATGATCACAAAGAATATCCCCACAAGTTTTCATGAATCTTTGGAGATGGATCGATATTTTCCTGGATTTAATTCCTTTAACTGGCAGAAAAAGGAATTAATTATAAATGAAAAATATTGCAAATGACTTGGCAATATTTTTACATATACAGGGTTTATAGATATAGTATGATCACTGGGAAAAGTTTGGGAGGCAACAGATCAAAGGAAATTGGGGTTCCTTTGTAACGGAAGAAATTAGGGTTTCCCTTCCGGCAACTCGGAAGGTAGGGTTTCGATGGCAAAACCCTGAGAATAGATCTTGGGTGGCAAGGTTGATCTGGAGAGAATCTCTGGTTAAATAGGAAAGGCAAGGCTAGATGACCATCTTCGCATACCCAAGAGCTAGAGAAATCGGATAACACCGAGAAAAAAGACGGGAGTCAAATCCCACGAAGGAAAAAAAACAGGGAGCGGAAACCAGGGTGTTACATCCTGCTAGGAAGAAGACCGAATCCATGAAGAAGACGAAAGGCGTAGTCAAACGGATCCTCACAATCACAACGTAACCGGAACTATCAAGGAGAAGCGCAACCGGAAAGAAGCAAACAACATGGTAAACCAACAAGCATAAACATGGCATGATGCACAATCAAGTATGATGCATGTCTGGTTTAAATAGGCATGGCATGGCAAAGTGCAACAAACAATACTACAAATTAAGTGGAGCTCAATATGCAACGAGTTGCATATTGACGAAACACCACATTCAAGTATTTAGTTCGCTCTCGGTTAAGCTACTCAACAAGTTTAAATGTTCTTAACATGGCAAGAGGTGCAACGCAATTAAACTACACTATCTAAGCAATTTAAATGGGGCCAGAAACAACAAACAACAATTCTGAAAAATCCCCATGTCATTTAGCAATTTAATGCAAACAACAATTTTAAACATTTTAAATGTTGTTATCATGATGCGGATAACATATACAAGTTTTTATGCAATTTTATGAAAATGTTGACATGAGCATGTTATGAAGCATTTGGTCATCATGGCAGAATGAAAGGGGTGCCACGGCAATGACAACGGAAATGGTGCCACGGCAACATTCCGATGATCCGACAACTCGTCGAGATGTCGGTGCAAAAGAAAGTGTGGATGTACGGAACATGGAAAAGATGGTGGGGTGATCCCGGTTACCGGGTTCCCACGGGTCGACGGCATGGCAAACGAGGAGGAACGTGCAATGACAACTCGGACACAGTGCAAACATGAGCATCTCATACAACACACATGTATTCATTCACGGGCGTCGTCTCGGGGTTATACCTTTGAAGCGTGCTTGTTCGAAACGGATCAAGTTCATAGTGGAAGTAGTGGTACACGGGTCTGGTCGGATCCATGCGACGATAGTTGTACACGGTTCGTAGATGTTCGGGCCGTCGTTGTACTTGGCGGAAGAAAACACACGGCGACGGAGAGGAAAATTGACGCATCCGAGATCTTCGGGGGTCACCGTTGAGCTTGACGAAACCCACGGCGACGGAGAGGTACATGTCGGCTGTAGTCATTCGGGCGGCGAGCGTCATCGAACTTGGCGGCCGTCGTGTAGTCATACACTTCGATGGTAGTCACTCATGTTCGTCTTGGTACTTGGCGCCATTGTGGTCTCGAGTACTTGACGGTTCCGGTCAGGGCAGCAAAACGTAGTCGACCTTGATGATGTTTCAGTGCAGTACTTGGCGAACCAAAACAAGGCAGCACAAGGCGGTCTTGGCGGACAACGAGGGGTCGTGTCAGGCCAGCGGCTTGGCCTGGCATGGCCAGCTGGCCACGCGCAGAGACCCGGATAACGTGGAAGGCGTGCATGCATGTGGATTGAGCAGGCAGCAGCACTGCTCGTCCTCGGTCGAGGCCGATGCGAAGTAGGCCAAAACAGTGGCGGGTCTTGTAGGGACGGCAGAGGCGACCGGCGGGGCAGGAGGATGGTCGGGGTGCGCGGGGCGGCGACGGTCGTCGGAGGCGGGGTCGCGACGAGCACGTCTCGAGGAGGCGCGAAGGCAGGGTCAGGGTGGCGCTCTCCTTGCGGCGAGGTGGCGGCCGGAGCAAGGAGGCGGGCTCGGGAGGCCTGCGGCTGCGGGCGACGAAGCAGTAGAAGCGCAGGCGCCGGGCCATGGCGACGGGGAGACGAGGCTTGGGGCAACGCAGATGCGCGGGGGTTGAGGGGATCGGGCGCGGACACGTGCGGTGGTGGAAGAGAGCTGGGGAAGGGGTTGCGCGGAGGAAGAAGAACCGTGAGGGCGGAGCCGACGGAGGAGGAAGGCGCAGTGGGTCGGCCATGGGAATCCAGGCGAGGAGCTCATCTCCTGTGCGTGTGTGGCAGTGGCAAGGGAACGAGAGGGAGAGAGTGGAGAGGTCGAGAGAAGGGATCGGTCGGGCTGGGCCGGTGGAGGCCAACTGTTGGGCCTTGGGCCACGAGGGCTGGCTGCAGCGACCTAGAAGCAAAGAGATGGACCCTCCTTCTCTGTTAAAGCAGAACTAAGGAAGGAAAACAGAGATGAAGAGATATGCTTGGGCAAGAGGGTATTCTTCTCTGACTCATAAAAAAATAAGCTTGATCCAGGAAGAATAGAAGGGGCATGATTGAGAGACTAAATTCAAACTCCTTCGAATTTAATTCAAATGGGTTTGAACTAGGACTTGGTAAAGGAAGGTCCAAAAATGCTCGGATTTTTGGTGGAGCTTGGATAAGGGCCAAAAGAATTATTGACAAAGTTTGAGATCAAGAAATGAGATAGAAAAGGCATGGAATTAAATTGCATGTGCGTTTATGGGTGATTCCAATTCAATGGAATGGTTTTAATATAGCTCCCTAAATATTGGGAGGATATGTTATAAAGAGAAATCACCATGTGTCTTCCCTCGATTTAAATGGATTGGAGATCCATACAATTTATTTATGTGAGTTTCAGTTAGTTTGCGAAAATGATGGCATGATGACATGATGCACTGCAAATGATGCTATGATGAATGCAACAAACAAATAAATCGCACGGCGAAACTCAGAATACATGGAAGGCATCTGGAGTGTCGGTCTCAGGTCGTCACAACTCTCCTCCACTTACAAGAGATCTCGCCCCGAGATCTTAGGAACGAAATAGAAGAAGAGGAAGAGGTATAACTAAGTTGCTTCTTGACAAACGAGTGAAACCAAAGAACCTTGAGAGGTTGAAAACTTGAAAGAAAGAACACAACAGAGTTGAACGAAATTGAGAGCACTCCGGTAGAAAAGAGAAACAAGGAGATGCAAGACTTGATAAGATGAAAAGAACTTGAGCAGAGGACACAACACTCTTGCTAAACGGATAAGCAAGGAAAAGAACATGATATTTACAAAATGAGATGATGGGTCAAAGAGAGCAACATCACAATGCCTCTGGAACAAATGTAAGAATTGAATCAAAAGAACAGAGAAGAAAACAACATGTTCTACCTCAAATGAATTTGAGAGAGCATCCTTAAAAGAAGGATTGAACGGAGTTGTTGGAAAATCAACAACGAAAAGAATAAACTTGTTGTGGCCTTATGGAAAAACATCTCAAATTTTTGAAGTTAAATCCTGCCACTAACGAAAACAATTCATTGCTTGAGAACAACGAAGAGATGAAAAACTTCTTCACCGAGATGAGAAGGAGAAGATTGGATCATTGATAAGCACCACAATAGCAACATTTCTTAGGGAAGGTTTTAGGTGAAATATAACCCAAGATAACTCCAATGAAGAGATTGACGGGTTGCAAAGGATCTCCTGAATGAAGAGAAAATGATGGGTTTAAATATCTCATTCTTAACAACTTGTGAACCTTGAAACACGAAGGGAAATTGTCAAGAATGACATAACACCACCTCAAATGATAAGGTAGAAAGAATCGCACTTCGAAATGCAAGAAGAAGAATATATGAGCTCCTCCAAAAACAATCTTGACAGAACACTTCGATAATGAATGCACTCTTTGATGAACCATCATGTAGAGCTTTCATGAAGAACTCCGGTAATAAAAGGATGATAGAAAGAAAGAGAAGTTGAAAGAACAAGGTGGGCCTTGCAATGATTTAGAAGGAGCTTCGCGATGATATAACTGAGAAAACTTGGAACTCCGGAAAAGAAAGATGAACAATTGAAACCAAGAATTTATTCCTCAAGAACAAACTCGGAAGGAAGGAATTAATCACTTGGACGAAACAAGAATATGAATTATGTTATGCGTATCCTTCATCAATTTGAATTGATGACAAGCAATGGATTTGGCATACTACTTATACTCGTTGAAAAGGATTAAGGAGAGATATAGCGTAAACTTGAGGAAGTCTTCAACGAATCACCGGTAGGATTGGAAAGAACGAATGAAATGATACGATAATAAAGGAATAGGAATGTTGAATGAACCACCGTAAGAATTTAAAATGAACAAAGAAAAGAATACCTCACCGGTAAGAATTAGAAAACAAACAAAGATACTTGAGTGAATTTAGATACATGAGAATGAAGAGATGACAAGCTGACTAGAGAATACTTGAAGGATGCACCAGAAGAATTGGGGAATGAGAGCTGAACATTGAGAACGAATAAATCTTCTGAAATGATGGCCTTCGGAGGAATAAAATGGGAAGAACTCACAAAATGCTTTGGATGGGTGTGAAAATAATTCTCACAATCAAGACAATTGTGAGGATGGCATGAAGCTAGAACCACGAATCTTCGAGAAAACGGACAAGATTTGGAGGAAAACTTTTCTTAGGTCTTCAACGTTGAGAATGACGACAAGGAACACCACCAAAAATTGTTGAGACACTCCGGAACAATGACGAATATTAATGTTGAGCCAAAGATGAAAAGAATCTGAAAGCGATCTTGGAGAAGGCAATTGACTAATGAGAATTCATTCTTACGTCAAACTTTGAAAAGAATTTGAGAGTAGCTCCGGAAAAATTAGAAGAGTCAGGTAAGATCCTGGGAAAAGACCTGTGGGTTAGGGCCCACTCAAAAGAAACACCGTCGAAGTGATTTTCAAACGAGAGATTGCACCGGTTAAATTAAATGGCTTGAATAAGGTAAGACCTTGAAATAGCTTGAAAGGATTAAGAATGGAAACTTGAATCTTCTGAGATATCTTCAACACTCTAGATATGAACTGGGAGAGGTGAATAAATAAGAGAGCCTTGGATAAGAAATTGCAACATGGGAAAATATGTGAAACAAAAGGAAGAGATATGATCAACATCGAAGCTTGAATTTAGTCCACCGGAAAAGAAAAGAGAACGAAGAATGATGAACTTGTAGAGCATCTTCATGAGAACCACCGGGTACAACATGACAGAAAAGGAATGAAGAGACTTCTAACGAATAAAATGGATACTTGATTAAGAAATATGAGTCCTTGAAGAAAAGGGTGGGATGGTGGGAAACCAAAGGCAACTTGGAACGGATGGAACGGACAATCCTCAGGCTTCTCAACGGTGAAGAGAAGTGCACCGGTTCAAAAGGATTGACATGACAATCTCAATGATCCAGAAGGATTAGCATTCACATAGAAATATGTGAACACCGCTTAAGAACGGTATGGAATCAACATTTACATTGAAGCAACTCGAATACCACAACTCAAAACAAAACAAAGGATTTGGCTTACGGAATAAGCTGGAAACAAATACATGATAGAGATTTCGCCCAAAGTGTTCGCGATGAGGCCCCACGGGCACGACGTACAGCGGACATCATGAATGACAAATGAGATGTCCCCAAGTCAGCATAGCCAAGGATTCTTTAAGACACCTCGTGACCACTGTAAATCGACCGTGAAAAATGAACCACTAGACGCTGGACCCCAATCTTAACTCATACATCTGTCGAAAAGAAATCCTGGGTAACTACTTGAATTCCCACCTAAAAACTCCCGAAACTCTCTGGTTATGCAATCTGGTGTTGGGGATACAGGGAGGCACAAATATCTCACACATCTAACAAATCCTACACTCCAACTGTATCCATCCGTCAACACATAACCAAGAAAACCTCGGAAATCATGTACCTCAGACCTTCGAAAAACATCCGATATACCAGCTGTGGCAATACATCTGATCGCTCTCCCCAGTACTGGGTGGCGCCAAACTACTCTCACCACAAAGAGTATAGAAGCGTTTTTGATGTCGGTGTCCTCTGGTATTTCGGAACTGAAATGATATGCACTGTGACGAAAACACCTTGGAGCTTAACTCCCCGGGACACTGCCACAACCCCTAAATGTCAGGAGGCACCAAGAACAGAATTCCAGTCACAATGATATCAAACCAAATCCACAATACCCGCGTTATCCTAAAAAAATTTGAGTGAAAAAGGAGAGAAGAGTGGAGAAAACACCTACGTCAGGAGTCCTCACCAGAGCGACGAAGGGGATAAGGAGTAAAAAGAATTCCTACTCTCCAATATATAGCTAGACTCAAAATAGTTTTCTTCTAGACTCAACAACGGCAGCGGTTTGATCAATCAAGGGGGCTCCTAAGCTCGGTAAGGCTCTGATACCAACTTGTAGCGCCCAAGATACGATTCTATCCCAATCACATGATGAATTCATGATTGGGGCACAATCGCATTTCGAGCGCATAGCAAGGTGGATATCATTACAACATACCATGTACTGAATAGATGAGAATACAAGATAAAGGCTTACACTCGCCACAAGCTACAACATGAATACAACAGTTCAACAATACATAACAATCATCATACAGAAGAGCAGGATCCAACTACGGATGAAACCAAACGAAAAAGAAGAACAATATCCACCCTGCTAATCCCAGGCTCCCGACCCGGAACCTATCCCTTGATCGAAGAACAAGCAAAACTCCAAAACAATCAAGCATCGCTCTCACGCTAGATCATCGCTTTACCTGTACCTGCAACTGTTGTTGTAGTAAACTGTGAGCCACGAGGACTCAGTAATCCCATTACCATGGGTATCAAGACTAGCAAAGCTTAATGGGTATGGAATGGATAAGTGGTGAGGTTGCAGCAAGCGACTAAGCATTGTATGGTGACTAACTTACGAGTACAAGAATAAGAAGAGAAACTACGCATAACGGTCGCAAACTAGTAATGATCAAGAAGTGATCCTGAACTACTTACGAGTCAAACATAACCCCACCGTGTTCTCTTCCCGAACTTGCTCGAAAAGAGACAGTCACGGTTACACACGCGGTTGGTGTATTTTATTTCGGATCTGGTGTCAAGTTCTCTACAACCGGATATTAAAAACTCCCATCTGCCACATAACCGCGGGCCTGGCTTCCTTAAAGATTAAACCCTGCAGGGGTGTCCAAACTTAGTCCATCACAAACTCTCACGATCAATGGAGGAAAATCCTCCTCCCACGACAACCCGATCAAGCTCGGAATCCTGGTTCACAAGGCATTTCGACAATGGTAAAACAAAACCAGCAAGACCTCCCGATGTGCCTATACCCTGATAGGAGCCACGCGTATCTCGTCTCAAGCCACGATCGATGGGACATCATGCGAGTAAAACCAATCCTCGAGTTTCCCCGTGGTGGCCCCGTAGTCTACCCAGTTTGGACCAACACTCATGAGGAGCACTGGCCCGGGTTGTTGATTAAGAATCCTCGGGTGCTAGCCGGTCCCTATGCAAGTTTTAGTTGTTATTAGGCAAATGGTAAAACCAAAGTTGGGCCTTGCTGGAAGAGTTTTATTCAAAGCGAACTATCCTGGGGGGCCCATAAACCCCGACCGCGTTAGGAACACAAAATCAAGGAACATAACACCGGTATGACGGAAACTAGGGCGGCAAGAGTGGAACAAAACACCAAGCAAAAGGCCGAGCCTTTCACCATTTACCAAGTATATAGATGCATTAATTAAATAAGAGATATTGTGATATCCCAAGATATCCATGTCCCAACATGGAACAATCTGCAACTGCACCTGCAACTAGCAACGCTATAAGAGGGGCTAAGCAAAGCAGTAACATAGCCAAACAACGGTTTGCTGGGATGGTGTAAAGGTTAGAGGCTTATCATGGCAATTTGGGAGGCTTGATAAACAAGTGGTAGGTAGCGCGACATAGCGATAGCATCGAGACAACTAGCAAAGCAAAGATAGTAGTGGTATCCAGGGTAATGATCATCTTGCCTGAAATCCCACTAGGAAGAAGACCGGATCCATGAAGAAGACGAAAGGCGTAGTCGAACGGATCCTCACAACCGTAACGTAGCCGGAACTATCAAGGAGAAGCGCAATCGGAAAGAAGCAAACAACATGGTAAACCGACAAGCATAAACATGGCATGATGCACAATCAAGTATGATGCATGTCCAGTTTAAATAGGCATGGCATGGCAAAGTGCAACAAACAATACTTCAAATTAAGTGGAGCTCAATATGCAATGAGTTGCATATCGACGAAACACCACATTCAAGTATTTAGTTCGCTCTCAGTTAAGCTACTGAACAAGTTTAAATGTTCTTAACATGGCAAGAGGTGCAACGCAATTAAACTACACTATCTAAGCAATTTAAATGGGGCCATAAACAACAAACAACAATTCCAGAAAATCCCTATGTCATTTAGCAATTTAATGCAAACAACAATTTTAAACATTTTAAATGTTGTTATCATGATGCGGATGACATATACAAGTTTTTATGCAATTTTATGAAAATGTTGACATGAGCATGTTATGAAGCATTTGGTCATCATGGCGGAACGAAAGGGGTGCCACGGCAACGACAACAGAAATGGTGCCACGACAACATTCCGATGATCCGACAACTCGTCGAGATGTCGGTGCAAAAGAAAGCGTGGATGTACGGAACATGCAAAAGATGGTGGGGTGATCCCGGTTACCGGGTTCCCACGGGTCGACGGCATGACAAACAAGGAGAAACGTGCAATGACAACTCAGACACAGTGCAAACATGAGCATCTCATACAACACACATGCATTCGTTCACGGGCGTCGTCTCGGGGTTATACCATCGAAGCGTGCTTGTTCGGAACGGATCAAGTTCATAGTGGAAGTAGTGGTACACGGGTCCTGACGGATCCACGCGACGGTAGTCGTACACGGTTCTTAGATGTTCGTGCCATCATTGTACTTGGCGGAAGAAAACACACGGCGACGGAGAGGGAAACTTGACGCATCCGAGGTCTTCGGGGGTCACCGTTGAACTTGACGAAACCCACGGCGACGGAGAGGTACGTGTCGGCGGTAGTCGTCGGGCGGCGAACGTCGTCGAACTTGGCGGGCGTCGTGTAGTCGTACACTTCGATGGTAGTCACTGACGTTCGTCTTGGTACTTGGCGCCATTGTGGTCTCGAGTACTTGACGGTTCCGGTCGGGGCAGCAAAACGTAGTCGACCTTGATGATGTTTCGGTGCGGTACTTGGCCAACCAAAAAAAGGCGGCACAAGGCGGTCTTGGCGGACAACGAGGGGTCGTGTCAGGCCAACGGCTCGGCCTGGCATGGCCGGCTGGCCACGCGCGGAGACCCGGACAACGTGGAAGGCGTGTGTGCATGTGGATCGAGCAGGCAGCAGCACTGCTTGTCCTCGGTCAAGGGCGATGTGAAGTAGGCCAAAACGGTGGCGGGTCTTGCAGGGACGGCAGAGGCGACCGGCGGGGCAGGAGGATGGCTGGGGTGCGCGGGGCGGCGACGGTCGCCGGAGGCGGGGTCACGACGAGCATGGCTCGAGGAGGCGCGAAGGCAGGGTCAGGGCGGTGCTCTCCTTGCGGCGAGGTGGCGGCCCGAGCAAGGAGACAGGCGCGGGAGGCCGGCGGTTGCGGGCGACGAAGCAGCAGAAGCGCGGGCGCCGGGCCATGGCAACGGGGAGACAAGGCTCGGGGCGACGCAGAGGCATGGGGGTTGAGGGGATCGGGCGCAGATGCGTGCGGTGGTGGAAGTGAGCAGGGGAAGGGGTCGCGCAGAGGAAGAAGAACCGCGGGGGCGGAGCCGACGGAGGAGGAAGGCGTAGTGGGTCGGCCATGGGAATCGAGGCGAGGAGCTCCTCTCCTGTGCGTGTGTGGCGGCGGCAAGGGAACGAGAGGGAGAGAGTGGAGAGGTCGAGAGATGGGATCGGTCAGGCTAGGGTTATAGGGATCGCTGGGCCTTGTGGCTGGGTTGGTCGAGGCCAACTGCTGGGCCTTGGGCCACGAGGGCTGGCTACATCGACCTGGAAGCAAAGAGAAGGACCCTCCTTCTCTGTTAAAGCAGAACCAAGAAAGGAAAAGAGAGGGGAAGAGAGATGCTTGGGCAAGAGGGTATTCTTCTCTGACTCATAAAAAAATAAGCTTGATCCAGGAAGAATAGAAGGGGCATGATTGAGAAACTAAATTCAAACTCCTTCGCATTTAATTCAAATGGGTTTGAACTAGGACTTGGTAAAGGAAGGTCCAAAAATGCTCGGATTTTTGGTGGAGCTTGGATAGGGGCCAAAAGAATTATCGACAAAGTTTGAGATCAAGAAATGAGATAGAAAAGGCATGGAATTAAATTGCATGTGCGTTTATGGGTGATTCCAATTCAATGGAATGGTTTAATATAGCTCCCTAAATATTGGGAGGATATGTTATAAAGAGATATCACCATGTGACTTCCCTCGATTTAAATGGATCGGAGATCCATACAATTTATTTATGTGAGTTTCAGTTAGTTTGCGAAAATGATGGCATGATGACATGATGCACTTCAAATGATGCTATGATAAATGCAACAAAAAAATAAATCGCACGGCGAAACTCGGAATACATGGAAGGCATCTGGAGCGTCGGTCTTGGGTCGTCATAGTTTTACACCGCAAGGTGGCCCGAACCTGGGTAAATCTCTGTGTTTATTCCTTCCGCACGATCCAGCGTACTCGTCGAGATCAGGCCATGGGTATGGCGAGCTAGCATCATTGTGAAGCGAGATCCTTCATTTACTCCCCTGAGTTCGAACCTTCTTGGGTCTGCGGAGCCCTAAATCCGACAGGATTTGAGTGGAAAGCAACTTGGGGAAGGCTAGAAATCAAGGTTCTAATGGTAGGAATGGAATCTCTTGATCTCAACACATGAGTAGGTGGTTCTCTCTCAGAAAATGAATGGTGGAAGTGTAAGTACGTTCTGATGGCTCTCTCACAAATGAAGAAGGGGGTGGAGGGGTATATATAGCCTCCACACAAAATCCAACCGTTACACACATTTGACTCATCTCGGTGAGACCGAATAGTTAAACTCGATGGCACCGATCAGTTAAAAAATGTGAATGTTAGGAATCTTGGTGGGACCGACTGGAACAACTTGGTGGGACCAATGTGCTAGGGCTTAGGGCAAACCTTGTCTCGGTGGCACCGATTGCATCAACTCAGTGAGATCGAAGTGAAGCAATAAGGCAACAGAGAGTTGGTCAAGCCATCTCGGTGAGACCGAAATAATTGCAACTAATAACAGAGAGCTGACAAGGCCATCTCGGTGAGACCGAGATCCATATCGATCAGACCGAACTGTTAGGGTTTCTGGCTGTGGCTATGTCATGTGAACTTGGTGGCTCCGGATAGGAAGAATCTGTGGGGCCGAGTTGGAGTTTAGGGTTTTTGTCGGTGTTCTGGGAACCAGGGTACCTAGACTTGCCTGCCTGCGGCCCATGGCGTGGCTTCATCGATGGCCTGGTACGGCCCATCTACAAGGCCATCAAACAAGACCCTCGCGAGGGGCCAAGCCTCGCGAGGCGGACGACGCCAAGACCTCCGGAGGGAGCAGCCTCTTCATGCGGCCTCCTAAGGAGTGGAGATTTCTATGCAGGTACCCAGCCTCATGAGGCTACCATGACGCAAGCCATGATGACCACGGCCAGGCGGGCACCAGCGGGCGCAGAGAAGATAGTTTCCTCTTTGGTGCTAAGGAGGCAAGCGCAGGCGTGGGTTCCCGAGGACTCAGGCAAAGGTTTCCATTCCGGTGCAACAAGACCAAGACTGCCAGGACGGCAGGAAGGATGTCATCGTCGAGCCCACCGCAGCGTCACGACCAGAAGCTTTGTAGGCGAAGACCACCTTTCGTCAGGATAAGATGTACTGCTTGTTCCCTTTCAAATTGGCCGCCGTGGGATCCCTTCCCGCCTACGTTTTGGGGGAACAGGACCAAGGCCACTATAAGTATAGGTTAGCCACCACCATAGAGAAGGACGACTCATTCCCTCACCAGATCAGACCTCGCGAGGTTGTTCATCCCTTGTACCAGTATATCCTCAGCCCCTTGTGAGGCCAATCCACCACAAAGCAGGAGTAGAGTATTACACCACAAGGTGGCCCGAACCTGGGTAAACTGTCGTGTCCTTCTTCTTCCCTGTTCATCGAGCTAGGCCATGGGGCAATGGGTTGGTAGGCTGGATAGGTTGAGTTCTTCACACACGCCCCAGAGTTTGAACCTTTCTTGGGTCTGCGGAGCCCGGAATCCGACATTTGGAGCGCCAGGTAGGGGCGTGTCGAAGCCTCTTTTCCACCGTTCGCTCTGCCGCCGTCCCATCGCTCCTATGGCCGATGCTCGCCGTGTTCGTGCCGAGCACCGGGCCGCTCGTGTCGCCCAGACGGCACCCATTGGCACCGGCGCTCCCCGCAGCTCTGCCTCCCCGGTGGCTAACGCCGCCACCGACCCTTCTGCTCGTGAACAGCACGACTCATCGCTGCCACCGTCCGTGTGGCGCGACGGCTGCACCGCGACTCCATCACCCACTCCAGCCACGGCGTTGTCTTCTCACGTTCATCGTGGGCCGGCGAACGCACAGGCTGCGCTGCTCATGGCGCGTGAGCTTCTGCGCTATCGTCTTACCAACGACCTCTACAACGACTGGCTCGGCCGCATCGCCGAGCTCATCAACACCGTCAGCGAGGCTCCTGCACCGTCCCGTCCGCCTCATCCTTCGCCGTCCCTGACGGGCGATGTGGCTCACGGCGCGCCTCCTCCTCCTCCTCCTCTACATGGCGTGGACCCTGAGCCCAGGCGTGAGGCACCCCAGTGCGACCTGCCGCGCAGGGCGCCAGCGTGTGATGAAGAAAGCTGCCAGGTGGTGCAGCGGATCCAAGGAGAAGCGCGCACGCTCCCAGCGCCGCCGCGTTAAGACCGCGTGCCACCAGAGGCAGTGGCGCGCGGGCGCCAAGATCAAGCTCCCCCCATGCGGCCGGCACCTGTGAGTGCGGCAGGCTGTCGTGCTTTCACCCCGGAACTGCGCCGCGTCGTCTGGCCCGGCAAGTTCAAGCCGGATCTGCCTCCACGCTACGACGGCACTCCTGATCCCGCGGAGTTTCTCCAGCTCTACAAGCTAAGCATCGAGGCGGCAAACGGCGACGACAAGGTCATGGCGAACTGGTTCCCCATGGCCCTCAAGGATGGCGCGCGTTCTTGGCTCCTGAACCTTCCGATGGGGTCGGTCTCCTCCTGGGATGAGCTGCGCGAGCGCTTCATCGCCAACTTCTAGGGCACTCGCGACCACGCTCCTGCAGCAGGCGACCTGCGGCGCATAAAGCAGCAGCTGGGCGAAACCCTGCACAAGTACATACAACGCTTCACAAACGTTCGCCTCAAGATCCCGAAGGTGTCGGACGAGGCCATCATTTCGGCATTCTCTGAAGGCGTCCGGGATGTCAAGATGAAGGAGGAGCTCTCCATGCACGAGGATCTGTGTTCAGCTCTGGAGGTGTTGAACATGGCAACCAGGTGCGCGAGGGCAGAGGAAGGTCGCCTCTCCCTCCTGGAGCTCCCGGAGGTCGATCCGAAAGACAAGAAGGGCAAGGCTAAGGAAGTGAAGTGCAAGGGCCCCGATGTCCTGGCCACGGAGCCTGAGATGAAGCGCGGTTGTGACCACGGTGAATCCTCCAGGGGCAACCGCCCGTTCTGCGTCTTCCACAACATCCACAGCCACAACACCAACGACTGCCAGGAGCTCAGAGCAATCCGTGACGGGTGCCTCGACCGCCGTCCCGAGTGCAGCGACCACGACCAGGACTGGCGTGATCAGCCTCACGAGGACCGCTGGCAGGGCCAGCCTCGTGATGGCCCCTGGAGAGACCAGCCTCGTGAGGACCGTCCTCAGGGCAACACCGTCCTTCCTCCGCTGCCGCCATCGCCAAGGAGAAACAACGATGACCGCCAAGATGATGGGGCTGGGGGCTTCCAAGGGCCTCACGCGATCACTTGCATCCTGGGTGGCGCTCAGGCTCCCGCCTCTCATTGCATCTTCAAGCAGTTCGCTCGTGAGGTGAACGCGGCCCTTCCCAAGCTTGAGGCATCGCGTCCCCTCAGGTGGTCCAAGCATGCCATCACATTCGACTCCATGGACCAGCTCAAGTACTCAGCCGCCGCTGGCGCGCTCCCAATTCTCTGTGCGCCGACCATCAGCAATGTCCTCGTCACCAAAACGCTCATTGATGGTGGCGCAAGGCTCAACGTTCTCTCCGTCGACACATTCGAGACGCTCCAGGTGCCCTACGACCAGCTTCTACCTACCAAGCCCTTCTTAGGAGTGACCGATGGCTCCACCGTCCCCATAGGGCAGATTCGCCTCCCTGTCACCTTTGGCAAGCGCGACAACTACCACACCGAGCTCATCGACTTCGACGTCGCCCACATCCGCTTCCCGTACAATGCCATCCTCAGGTATCTGGCCCTCGCCAAGTTCATGGCGGCGACGCACCACGGCTACAATGTCCTCAAGATGACAGGGAGTGGTGGTATCATCACGGTCGCCTGCGACGAAAAGGATGCGGCGTGCTCCCTCGAGCGCACCTACTAAGCTGCGGCAGTCGAGAACTCTAACGACGAGGGTGCCATCCGGCCTCCTGAGGCTGTCCCCAAGAAGAAGAAGCAGCTCCTCCCCAGGGGCCGACAGGGGGCTGAGGCGCCTGCCGACCGTGCCTTAGGCCCCGCGCCCACTGTTGGGGCGCCCTTCCCTCTTGCATAGGAAGGCGCACCCGACGCCCCTCTCAGGACGGGCTCGGGGGCTCTCATCTGGAGGGCCTCTGATGTGACCAACGTCACGAGGGAGGCATTCGGGCACCATGTGGGGGCATGTTTCGACGCGCGCCTCCGTGAGCAAGGCGCAGGGCGCGAGGCGCCAGGCACTCATGAGTTCATCACCAAGGCGATCGAGGAGCTTCAGGAGGCGCGAGCCATGTGTGGCGAGCGTCGCCCCACACCATCCAGTGTAGCTGCCGCCCCTGACATGGGTGGCGAGCTGCGCATCTGTGTCAACATCCCAGGCCTCAACAAGGCTATCTCTCAGGAGCCCTTCTGGCCGTCCCGTGTCGGCCGGAGTGGGGGCTACCCCTGCAGCCACATCCGCATGCCGTTTGGCCTGCTAGACATGGCTACCTCGCTTCAGCGCTACATGCAAGGTGTCCTGGCAGCTCGCGAGGCAAGGCGCCAGGCGGTCCTAGCAGAGGAGGTGCCGGATCCTCGCGAGCTCCCCGGACCTCCAGAGCCTTCTGGGCCTTAGGAGCCAGCCGGCTCATGAGGAGCGATCTCTGCAGCACGCATCTTCAGCTACTCCAACACTTCTACAACGATGATGCCAGGTGACTTTTTGGTTTGTTCAGTTGAGGGAGCCCCTCGGGCTGCATTAACCTCAAGCTGTTAGGGCCCGCCCTGCAGCCTGTATCGTTTTGATTCATGTACTCCGGACCAGTCGTGCATGCTCAAGTTATTATGGTTGTTAACGTTATGCTTGTCGACCTGTCATTTATGGAGTTGCCTTTCGCGGTCCCCGCACATTGCTGACCCGCCTCTTGCTCATCCTGCAAGGGGGGCTGTTGGCACGGCACCTATGCTTGGGTCCTTCCCTGCAGCGCTGACAAACCTAAGAGACCAAGCTCTGACTCACAGCTGGCCCCACGCACGTCACCTCATCGGGTCCTTAGTGCCGTCGTATTCTCGCGGAAAGATCGCGGGAAGGATAGAAAGTGCGGCTACCCTTTGTGTTTTGTGACTAACTCGCAAGAACCTCGGAGGCAGGGCCACGAGCGGCCCCGCCAACACCTTGGGGTGCAACTCCTCTTAGGTACCCCCTTGGAGCCAGTCACTCCTTTCTCGCGCAAGTTACTTGCACGTAAATGGGGGGGGGGCCTTGAGCATCGCGCCTCAGGGGCTCCTACCGGCCCTCGTGCCCTCACCCCCTGGCCTTGACCACGGCATCGCGACCTAGCATACCAGCGGCGGCCGAGCCTTGCTCGAGAGCCGGGTCCTGAGAGCGTACAGCACCTTGACGAGTAGAAGAGATGGAGTCGGCAGGAGCCCTGCGCGGGGGGGTGGTGGGTGGGAGGGGCCCAAACCATCATGAGAGGGGCGCAGCCTAACGTCGCACAAGAAGCTCGCCCTCGCGGCAAAGAAACCACCGCAGGCTCGCCAAGATAAGTCACCTCACACGCGCAGGCGTGAACCTCATAATCGACACTCTTGTTTTGTGCGATTTCGCTCGGGCATGAAAAGCTTCCCTCTTAGTCTTTCGAGAGCTGCTTGCGCGCTAAAGAGGACCTCCTGAGCATCGCACCTCGGGGGCTCTTACCGGACCTCGGGCCGCTCACCTCCTGGCCTTGCCCACGGCATCGCGACCTGGCATACCAGCGACGGCCGAAGCTTGCCTGGGGACTGGGTCCTGTCAGCGTAGAGCACTAAGCTACCGCGAGAATAAAAGGGAGGACCCCTGCCAAAGCGAGAGACGTAAACACAATATCGATTGGGAATGATAACATTAAAATGCGAGCGTCACGGTTTTTACATACCCCCACGGGCCTTCATGATTTTCACGCAGGAATGAAACAAAAGGAAGAGATCTCCTGAGGGCCATGGCCTTGGCAGCGTCGTCCGCGACATCGGGCTGGCACCATTCCCCCCTAGGCCTGGGCGTGGCGGCTCATAGCTATCGTTGTCGCTTGAGTCTAGTCTGGAGGAAGCGTTGCTGCTGCCAGAGGAGTCGCGGACAAGGCCAAGGGCAAGTTCACCACCAGGGGCCTCGCCGCCTCGCCGGCCTAAAGGGGGGCGCTGTATTGATCGCCTCCCCTGGGGCAGCACTCCAGACGCTGGCCATTCTCCCCGAAGACCTTGAAGAAGAGTGTCGATGCCCCGTCGTACTTGAATTGGATGGCGTGCCTCCCCTCCGAGTTGCAGGCGCGGGCGATCGCGCCCCATCCTCGGGTCATGAAGATGTCGCCGGAGTAGACAACCTTGACCTCCGCCTCTGAAGCTTAGCTG
Source organism: Thinopyrum elongatum (assembly GCA_011799875.1). NCBI lineage: Eukaryota > Viridiplantae > Streptophyta > Magnoliopsida > Poales > Poaceae > Thinopyrum > Thinopyrum elongatum. Next base: position 219,185,724 of record CM022299.1, on the reverse strand, counting down.
CAGCAGCCGTCGTGCTTCAGCCACAGCTCGACAGGCCCCCTGGACGGTATCTCCCCCGCCAGGGACCGCGGAAGCCAGATCCACGTGCGTGGCGGCATTGCTGTCCACACCACGAACTCGCGAGCCGTGCCACATGCATGGGCTTGCAGGCAAGGTGGTCATGCGGCCACCGCTTGTTCTCCTCCACGACTCCGTCCCCCGCAACTTTCGCGGCTGCCCCCGTGGGCGAGGCTATGCGCACGAACATTCGCGCCGACCGGGAGCCCGGTGGAGTGCGTTCGTGCCAGGGTCACGTTGCCGTGGGCATTGAGGTGGCATCGCGAGGGCAATCACGCCTTTTCTTCGGCGGGAGCAACTCTGGTCTGCCAGAGGGGTTTTTTCCCTTCTCGGTGGCCAAGAACCTCCTCACTGGCGCCATGGATGCTCTAGCAAGATGGTGGTGCGGCGAAGGAGAACAAGGATCGAGCGGCAAGAAGATGAAGATGAGATGGGGGCTCCGCCCCTCCCCATTTATAGCCGAAGGAAGGCTAACCGCCGGCCTCTCACATCCCAAGCAATGATGGTTCCTCTGCATGCATTAGGTAGTTGTTAAGTCCGGGCAGATGCCGAGGCAGCGTGGGGTAGGGGAGACGCCCAGGTCCCATCAAGCGCCACGCGTCAGCCTAGCCCGCAGGTGATTGGGGCCCGCGGCGCTTCGCCCTTGCCCTTTGGCTTCGCATCGAAGCCAAGTCCGAGCGCGCCTTGGGCCCGGGTACTATCGGCGTTCTGGGAACCAGGGTACCCAGACTTGCCTGCCTGCGGCCCATGGCGTGGCTTCATCGACGGCCTAGTACGGCCCATCTACAAGGCCATCAAGACAAGACCCTCGCGAGGGGCCAAGCCTCGCGAGGCGGACGACGCCAAGACCTCCGGAGGAAGCAGCCTATCCAGGCGGCCTCCTAAGGAGCAGAGATTTCTATGCAGGTACCCAGCCTCATGAGGCTACCATGACGCAAGCCATGACGACCACGGCCAGGCGGGTGCCAGCGGGCGCAGAGAAGACAGTTTCCTCTTTGGTGCTAAGGAGGCAATCGCAGGCGTGGGTTCCCGAGGACTCAGGCAAAGGTTTCCATTCCGGTGCAACAAGACCAAGACCGCCAGGATGGCAGGAAGGATGTCATCGCCTACCCCACCGCAGCATCACGACCAGAAGCTTTGTAGACGAAGACCACCTTTCATCAGGATAAGATGTACTGCATGTCCCCTTTCAAATTGGCCGATGTGGGATCCCTTCCCGCCTACGTTTTGGGGGAAGAGGACCGAGGCCACTATAAGTATAGGTTAGCCACCACCATGGCGAAGGACGACTCATTCCGTCACCAGATCAGACCTCGTGAGGTTGTTCATCCCTTGTACTAGTTCATCCTCAGCCCCTCGTGAGGTCAATCCACCACAAAGCAGGAGTAGGGTCTTACACCGCAAGGTGGCCCGAACCCGGGTAAACTGCCGTGTTTATCTTCTTCCATGTTCATCGAGCTAGGCCGTGGGGCGATGGGTTGGTAGGCTGGATAGGTTGAGTCCTTCACACATGCCCCAGAGTTCGAACCTTTCTTGGGTCTGCGGAGCCCTGAATCCGACAGTTTTGACATATTTGGATGGAGAAAGTGGCAGAGGGTTTTGGAGCAATATCACTAAGCACTTGAGCAAGTAAGCCATTAATTAACACCTCATCCCCTTTTAATAGTATTCGCTTTCCTACGGACTCAATGTGATCTTGGATCACTAAAATATAAATGAAGAGTCTTGAGCTTTTGCCAATCTTTGTCCTTAGCAATTTGAAGGGGGTTCCACATCCTCTTGTCCTTGCCATGCCATTGTTGAACTTGTCTGAGATACGCTAGATAAAACTATTAGTCCAACAAGAAATATGTTGACATTAATTACCAAAATCACCCAGGGAGCACTTGTACTTACACCGCCCCCAAGGGAGGAATAGAACTAGGGCGTGGCACGCCTATATCCACATGAAAGTGGTTCCCGTCCATGGCAATGGAGGGCGAGATTGATGGGTATAAGGACGATCTTTTCATGCCCGCGTATCTGAATGTGCATCCCGAATGGAGAGGTTCCACCGAAGCCCCACGCCAATGAACATGTCTGGTGCTCTGGCTATTTCGTGCGAGGGCTCGGCTTCTCAATTCATCCCTTCATGCATGGCCTCCTGCATTTTCTTTGATGCCAACTCCACCATATTCCGCCCAATGGCGTTCTGCATATCACCAAATTTATCACTTTCTGTGAATGTTATCTTGGGATAGCCCCGCATTTTGATTTGTTTCACTATTTCTTCCCAGGCCACGTTTAATTGAACGAGGGCGCTGTCTGTGACCTTGGGGGAGCTATCCTGCAGCTCCGTCGTAACTCCACCTTCTTTTCGTTTGACCTCCCAAAATCCATTCGGGAGTGGCACATGTTGTGGTTTTATGTGGAGGGCCTTGGCGATGACCTGCCGGCCTTTGTAAATGTACCTCCTCAAAAGCTACTCTCATGGGCTCCGCTCTCCAAGCCGACCCCATAGTTCACAGTCCCGGCAGAGGCCACTGCCCGCCTGAAGAAAGGTGGGCTGACCGGAGGCCACATCGTGTGAACGTGGTTGTTGCATCATGTCCTTCCCCTGCAGGCTCGGGGCTCCCTGATGTCCCAGTACATAGGGTCTACGAACCCCACACGGGTCTCCTAGGAGGAGCTAGATGCCGAGGCAATTGACGTGCTCCTTAGCTTCTTGGTGGGGCTCGACACCATCACGAGGTCTAGCAAAGAGACCATGCGACCTTTTTGGCTGACCTCCTTCCTGGCAGTGTGAGTATCCTCTTCATGATTTTCTCATTATTTTTGGGTTTTGGAGGTTGAATCATGCTGTTTTTTCTCTTGCTCTTTTCCAGGACTTTGCCACCTTCCAAACCTTCTGCTTTGAGCCTCTGCTCCCAGGGCAGCAAGTTAGCCCTACCCTGGCCGCCCTCATGGTCGTGGCCCACTCCGGTCCTTCTCGCAAGGTGGTTGGCTCCAACCGAGGAAGGAAGCAAGCCCCAGAGGAGGTGCTGATGGAGGCCTCTAAAGATTGAGAGGATGACGAGGACGATGCTTCCCCATCAAGCGGCAATGACGGCAACAAGAGCGGCGAAGGCGGTGATGATGATGCCGTAGATGACAAGGTTGACGATGAGGTTGAGGAAGTGAAGTAGGACGAAGGCGGACACAATGGTGAGGAGACAGCTATCGAGACATCGCGTTCGCCCCTCAAAAGGCTCTTTCATTGTGTTCGGGAGGAGACCCTGGCTAACTACGAGCCTTGTGGGAGCTTCATGAAGTCCTATGGGTTGCAGCTTTCTCTAATCGCCCCGATGCCGGTGCGGAGGAGGCATATGCTGCCAGTCATGTCGTAAGTCATTCTTGTGGTCCTCGAGCTTTTGTTTATCGTCTGCTAGCTTCCTTGCTAATCTCCTGGACTCGCATTCAGGGTTGCTTCCTGCAGCCCGGTGGGATCATCCACCGCGGATGTGATCGCGGCCTTACCTCCGTCGGTGATCCCTGTGCCGCTGTCGTCCATGGGGTTCCCTTTGTCTGAAGTGGGGACTCGACCTCAGGGTAAGCATGTTGCTCTAGCTGTGAGTGTTGTTATGTTGACCATCTGTGAGACTGTATCTTTACGCTGGTCGTCTCTTGTTTGTCTTGGGCAGGAACCCATACCACTGGAGCCGTGGCTGGCCCCGAGATAAAGGACACCCGTAAGAGTGATGTGAGCTTGTTGACCGCATATGTCCTGGCTTCTTTGACTGATTGAGGCATGCTGACCTTTCCTCTGGCCAGTGTAATGGCGAATGTGGGGGATTCCATAGGTGGTCCGGCCCATGCAGTGGCCTCGTCTTCAAGCGCGTCGGCAAAGGTAGCTTCCTTTCTGCCTGGTGGGTATGGACAAGAGGTCCCTCAGGAGATTGTCGCTCCGTTCAAGGCTGCTGATGGGGCGCTGAGGCGACTGTGGGAGGCCCTGAAGGAGGTCGGCCAGGAGCTAGAGCCCGGATTCCAGGTAAGCAGTTGGAGTTCATATGATGGTAGTAGCCCTGGGCCGAGCGCGGCGATGTCTTGCTAGCCGTACTTGGTTCCTCAGTAAATCTGAATGTAATTTCAGGCAATGTCAGAGGCTAACCGCAGCCGTGAGCCAAGGTCATGGAGCTGGAGTCACAGGTCGAGGCCTTGCAGCGTCGAGGTGACGGGCTGCAGTATGATCTGGACTCTGCATCATGTGATTTGTCATTCCTCTATGGTTTTAACAATCTCGACCTTGCGTATGCTAACACGGCCAAGCTTATCCCATCTTCCCTTACAGCTGTGGGGACTGTTGCGGTCTTATGGAGGGGGGCGAAGGAGGTGGCACGGGCTTGCTGTCTTGCTAAAGAGGCTGAGCGGACGGCTCTCACCGCGAAGCGGGAGCTCAAAGCTGATCTCCAGCGAGAGCAGGAGGCCCGTGAGGGTCTCTGTGCTGACCTTGATGAGAGTGAGGATGAACGGGCTTTGCTTCAGTGGTAGGTGGAGGCCACCGAAAAGGAGGCTGCCTCACATGAGCAGGCCACGTGGTAGGCCAAGCGGAAGGCTGCTCACTTGGAGAAGGGTGGCAAGGAGGTCACCGTGCAGCTTGCTGAGTGTCGGTAGTAAAACCGACAGATCTCGGGGTAGGGGGGTCCCGAGCTATGGATCTTGGATCAATAGGTAACAAGGGATGAATGAGACATTGTTTACCCAGGTTCGGGCCCTCTCGAGGAGGTAATACCCTACGTAATACTTTGATTGTATTGCTGGTTGTGTATCGAGTACAAGCTTGATCTACCTCAAGATCATAAGTTTTGTTCTAATCCTAAGGTAAGTGGATGTGATTATGACCGGGTCCCCTCTACAAGCTAAACCCCTTGGCTTATATAGCCAGGGGGTACCTAGGGTTACATGGTCGGTTGTCGATCTAAGGATGAACATGGCAAGCGGTCGAAGATGTCCTTGGAGTACATGTCAAGTCTTCGGCAGAGGCTGTCTTGATCACGTCGAGGGCGAGGCTTCCAGAGTCCTTCCTTGCGAGAATGCTGGCCCATGAGCTCGGCCCGAGGACTATGGGCTAACTAGGTTGGTACCCCTAGTCCAAGACACCGTCAGTAGCCCCCAAAATGGTTTTCTACGCCGAGGACGACGCTCTTCTTCGACAAAATGACTTTGGCTTTGGAGTCTTCGGCTTGACAGACGAGTTCCTCCATCGAAGATTTGGGTACGTTCCATGCATTGTGAGCTTATACTGGGCTCTTTCTCAAATAAATACGCCCCCGAACAGGGTTTCTCCAAACATTATAGCATCCGAAGACGCGGCATAACTTAGCCTTGAAGGCCAACCATATAGGTGTGAATATTACTTATAGCCTGTCAACTTTACCGAAGCGGCACCTCCTGTAACCAGGCGGGCCAGTTATGGGTGCTCAAACTACAGCCCAAGGTAGTTTTCCATTGGCATGTCCTGTCGAAGCAAAGATCGTGCCCATTTTTAAGGGATATCATCAAGATTTTGTTTCTCCCCGTACGCATAATGGCATCTTTTTTCAGGTAGTGGCGATTTCAACGGCACAACCGGGGGGACTCTTGGCCTTTTACCAGCCTATAAGAGTAGAGGGAAAGCGATAGCAATAGTACGCTTTCTTTCCTCCCAGCCTACTACCCTTCGAGCTCTAGCGCCCAGGTCCAGTCCTACACTTCCCCCTATGTGTAGTTTCTAACATGGGTCTTCTTAGTCCGCAGCACCTCCATATAGGCCATGGCATCTTAGATGGGCTGCCTCCACCCTCGATGGCGGACAACGCGACTCTCGAGCGCGTCGTGACCCCTCCTTCCCTTGAAGGGCTGGGGGAGGCAACTTCTAACCCCACCCCAACGATGGATACCATGGGGGATGGTGTATAGGTCCCCGCGGCTGAGGTCGATGCCTCGGCCGACCAAGACCAATGGGAGAAAGCCCTCGAGGTCCGGAAGGAACGGCTGGGTCAGACGGTGGCCCAGCCCCAAGCAACTCTGTCGTCCACACCACAGCCGGAGGCCTCCATCCCCACCACCATGGTGGTGGGGTCCAACATTGTTCCGCCCACCCCCTGCCTCAAGGTAGGTCCCCACGGGGTGGCCCGATGCGATGGAGGTAGCCTTAACGGGGCCCTCTATCACAAAAGAACACCGTGCCCTTATCGGACTGCGTGGAACGGCTTCTAGTCCGTGGAGGCTGGGATGCATGATGTCTTCAAGGGACTCAACAAGGGCTTCAAGATATGTTCCCCAACACTTGTTTCATATATAAGTAGATGCTTTTATCCGAAGACTTCTTTATTGTACCGTAGCATAGCACATGTAAGTGTGTGGCCAGCAATAGCCCCCGAGCCCAAAGCTGGTTTAAAGAACTGGCTTTGGGGTCGAGATAGATAATTATTGGAAAAGCCAAAATGCAGTAGCCCCCAAGACTCTGGCTAGTTTTGTCAGAGAAGCTAACCAGAGGATTGACTTCCGAACTGGGAGACTAAATAAGTAAATGTGCTTGTGCATGCCTCATCCTCAGCTCCGAACTCCACTGCTGAGGAGATAGCGGAGATGAACTGGAAGCTCAAGCATTCCGAGGAGGACCTCGATCTGATGCAAAAGTAGATCGAGAGGGCCCATGGTATGCAGAAAACTGCCGTGGTATCAAATGTACTTTGAGTTTTGTTTCAGCTATAAAGCTAACGCCAAGCTGGTTTATGTGACAGGTGCAACGACGGAGCTTGTGGCTTTCAAGGTTGAGCTGAAGAAGACTCAGCAGGAGGCGGAGCAACAAAAGGTTATGGCCGCAAGGGCTGAGATGGAGCTGGCCGAAGAGAAGGCAGCTTGGGGCAAGGACCAGACCTGGGTCCTCGAGGTGGAGGACACCCTGAAGGGCGTGTACCTTGAGCATGATGCCCTTCAGGAGAAGGAGGCGACCGCGGAGCTCAAGAAGCTGAATTCGGTGCACGTCGAGGTACATACCCAGACCCAAGCGGACAACGAAGTGCTCTAGCAAGTGAGGCAAATCGCTGCTGGTAAGCCATTTTTGCTTCTGTTTGTTTTTGGCCACAAGGGGTTCGTCTTGCTCACGAAACTATGGCAATTCGCAGAGGCCCTTGCAGATCTCCCAAGGAGTGCATCAGACGCCGGCCATTACTTCGACGCTCGGGAGGGCCACACCATGGAGAGAGCAATCTAGCAAATAGTTCCAAGCGCCATGCATCCAGAGCTACTGAATCACCAGATGAAGCAGCTAATTGATCTCTTCCGTATGGCGAAGCCTATGCTAGGAGATCTCTGTGTCCATCTATGGCCCACGGAGGCGCTGCCGACTAGCTTCTTTGGTCTGGTGGCCCATCTTCAAGAGGGCGTCCAGCGGGCGTACACTTGCATGAAGACGCACTATCTGCATCTTTGATGCGACACTCATGGCATCGGGGCCCCCCGAAGGGAATGACCGGACGGCGGACCAGTTCTTAGCCGGGGTGATTGAGGGAGCGCGGATCACCAAGGACCAGTGTCACAAACACACTTTGTATTTTGAATTTATGCTTCGGTATGCCGAAGTTAGCAAGACGTAAAGACATGCTTTTAAAATGAATGTGGTTTTATATTCCGGTGTGTGGTTGTGTATGATTTTTTACTCCTGTGTGACCGATTTAGAACTGAAAGTGACCAGTCATCAGCTTTTGCCCCTGTGTACAAGATACAAAGGTTGTTTCATAGGTAATCTTGAACCTTAGCTGACGTATCGGTTCCCGAAGGTGGTTTGTGCGTATGGAAACAAGGCAATCAAACTATATTAGTTTTATAGCTTTCACGTAGTCCTAGGAGCTTAACTATGGGGGCTGGTAACAAGCCCCCGGTGTGTGAATTGTTCGGGAGTAGCCGGGGTTTTAGGCCACTAGTCACTTCGACTTATTTTACGAAAAGCCCCTCGTTTGACATGGAGGATCTCTAACAATCCTTTGTTTGCCACTGTCGGAGTCTCAGATCTACGTCCAAGAAACATCTCCAAGAACTAGGGTTCAAACTATGGGGGGCTTTGCTTGGCGACCTAAGATGCAACAATGACTATGGCTGAGCTACGACGGGCTCGCCGGTACTCACCGAACATGAAGGGGACACACGAGATACCCAAGTTCGGCCCATCGTGGTGGTGTAAAACCCTACTCCTTCTTGATTGGGATTGCTTGTGGGCAACAGTGCTCTTGGAGCTACAAGGCGAGCTGACGAAGGAAAGAGTCCCCCCTCTATAATGGTTGTTCTCCATTCTTATAATGCCTTGGGCCTCTTCCCCGAAAATATGAGCGGGAAAGGGCTTCCATAGGGCGGCAAGTTTGAAGGGGGACAAGGGCGCAGGCTTATCTTGACCAAAGGTGGTCTTTGCCTGCTAAAGGCGATATCCTGATGTAAGCGTGGGCTCGGCGATGACGCTTGTCCTGCACGTCGAGCTGTCTTGGACTTCATTCACCAAAGTTGTAAACCTTGGGACTTGCTTTGGAGGGAGGCAGGCACCGCTGCTCCCCTAGCACCAAAGTGGAAACTGGTCTCCACCGTACCATGTCATCCTTATCATGATAGCAGGGTGTCACCCATGTGACAGGCGTGGGCTTTGTGGCTGAAGCCTTGAGGTTGGCCTCGCGAGGTAGGCCTCACGAGGCAGCCCCACGAGGCTGTCGAGGACTTGGTGAAATCTGCTATGCCCCGCCTGGCAGCGGTGGAGCCTCGCGGGGCTGGTGCCTCACGAGGTGGCTCGTTCCCCGGGGGCCCAGGCTTGGGCCGATCCTCTTGGACCACAAGGGCCGCCTCCTGGGCCATAGGCAGACAGGTTGTGGTACCCCGGTATCCGCCAGACCGACAGTAGCCCCATGGCCCGCGGCACACTTGCTCCGCCTGCCCGTTGGGATCAAAACGACGTGGGGTCCACCAACTACCAGGCCCAGGTGGTGATGTGTGGCGGTTTTGATGGGACGGGACACCCCCACTCCCCACGACACCTCTGAAACCACCGTCATGGTGATAAAGCCTGCGTGTGGCATGCTGGCACATCATTGCTGCTCTTCTCATACTCCTTCTCCAGCATGACTGCTCCCCTTGCTCCTTCTCCTTCTCCTCCGACTCCCAACCTCTTCCACCGCCATGGCTCCGGGCAATAAGGGGAAGAAGAACGCTGCAGGGTCGAGGCCGCCGGGCACGCCGAGACTAGGGCCCGTGCTGCTGAAGCCTGTGATCCACAACAAGGTGGGCCTGGACAAGGTGTGGCCGATGACGGCCGGCGTCCACAATGGAAACGGGGCGACGAAGATCTGGCCGGCGTCGCGCCCTGCAACTCAACAAGGGGGCACGAACTTCCCATTCTTCCTCGACACCATCTTCGCCGGATTGGTGCCACCCTTCTCTGACTTCTATGGCGCCGTGCCCAGCCACTACCAGGTCCACGTGCTGCACCTGCACTCGAGCTCGGTCCTCCTCCTCTCCGTCTTCGCCTATCTCTGCAAGGGCTTCCTGGGGGCACTGCCATCTGTGGCCTTCCTCGAGAAATTCTTCCGCCTTCGACTGACCGCGGCAGATCAGTGCTCGGGCTACGTATCATTCTAGATGGCCACGGGCATGGTGGCACACATCAACAACATGTGGGTTCCCAAGGAGGTGGAAGGCTTCAGGGAGCGCTGGATCTATATGGACGCACGCCAGTACAGCCCCCTCCTCAAAATCCAGAGGTGCCAGCGGTGCGGAGCTCTAGGTGGGGGCATGCCGAGCTGACCGATGCTATGTTGGGGCCGGTCATGGCTAGAATGTGTGTGCTGCAAGCTGGCGGCCTCACAGCAAGCATGATCGTCAAGGAGTTTGTGCGCAAGTGCATTGCTCCCCTCCAGAGACACGCACGCCCAGTGTGGACCCACTTGGGCCTGGGGGGCCCCATGAGGCGGAGCGCCGATGGACTTGCCTTGGAGGTGGTGGAGGGACTGGCAAGCGTTCTCCTCGCGGAAAGGACGCCGTTCCCGCTGCCGGAGGCCACCCCAATCTACTATTTCAGAAACCGGGAGGATGCATGGGCCGGCATGCCGTGGTTCGATCAGTGGAGACTGGTACCCACGGGTCACGAGGGACCCCACGATAATCCGATCCAAGTGCTGTCGATTCCTGGAGGTGACGACGATTCCGGAGTGGCGGCCACAGCCGATGCTTTGAGTGAGATGGCGGCTCCCCCACTGATCCCCTGCCAGCTGGCGACATGGACCTGCAGTGACGGTGGCAGCAGCGCTGAGTGGTCCCGAGCCGAGTCCCTGCTGCCCACGCCCTCGAAGGAGGAAACCCTTGGCGCGGAGTAGCCTCCGCCTGGCGGGGCGATCCCGCCCGCCGAGGCTTCGGGAGGAGGCCTAAGTGATCCCCACGACGGGGCCTCGGGAGGGGGCCCTAGTAATCCTCAAGGAGAGGTGGTAGCGGCCGCTCGGGAGGAAAGCTGAAGAGGTGGCGATGGGTCCCTAGGGAGGAGTATGTTTCCTTTCCCCGTGCCCTCCTCGTGACCACCACTTCACCTTGTCGTGCCTAGCCTCGGCCTCCATCATGCAGGAGGGCCCCGCCGCTGAAGAAGAAGGAGGAACCCCTGGACGAGGGAACCGAGTACTTGACCGGGACCCAATGGGAGCCTGGTGCGGTTGACATACCAGTGCCCCGCCAAGCCCCATGGAGCACGGCGGAGCTGCCGAGGAAGAGGCTGTGGATTCTACCCAGTCGCCCGAGGAGGTCCCTCCTCTTGCCGAATGGGGAGCTCCTCCAAAAGGGGTCCACACCAAGGGCGAGGTGCATACTAACGCGGCAGGCACGAACGCAGCGGCCACCGCAAGCCTCGAGGGATCGCCAGGGCACCAGGGAATGGAGACGGCCGCGCCCAGCCCTCCACGGACGGCCAAACTGCCTGTAGAGGCGGAGGCTAAAGATGGGACGGAGGTCGAGGAAGATCCTGGCCGCATGGAGGAGAATGAGGCCCCCTCAGGCGGAGACCTGGGTGAGTTACACGATGCAGCCGCCCCTGGGCCCTCGGAGCCATCGAGCGAGGAGATGGAAGGGCCGAACATGCCCTAGTCCTTGATCCCGGTAACCCATAGAATCTAGCTACAAAACGGGACTCTATGCCATGCCTGGTCGGCCCTCAGCTCCATAGAGGCCGACCTCATGGCCGAGGGGGAGAACCTCCGCCAGGAGCGAGAGCACCTCGCGAGCGGTTGGCGGCAACTAGACGTGGCCATCAAGCTGGGTCGCCACCAAGCCGACGCAGCAAGGGAGAAAAGCGAGGAGGTGACTCGGAAGGCCCGGGAGCTCCTCGATGTGGTGATCTGGGACACTAAAGAGGCCCCTCGACGTCTGGAGGAGGTAGCGATGGCGGGGCAGGCCTTCACTGACCGCGCCGCTATCGGGCCCATGGGACTGGAGTTACCCAGGCCCGTCAGCCTGCGGCCCGTCGCGTGGTGTCATTAGAAGGCCTAGCGTGGCCCAGCATCAAGACTTCACGAGCAAGACCCTTGCTAGGGCCCCCACCTCGCGAGGCGAGTGTCAGCAGGGGTCATCAAGAGCTCCCGAAGGCTTCACGCGGGGCGGTCTTCCAAAGCTGCCTCCCGAGGCCCCTCGCGGGGCGGACATCTCTAGGCTCGCCACCTCGCCACGCACTGCACGTGGGTGACGCGTGCCATGATGAGCAGAGCCAAAAGGGCGCCAGCGGGCGCAGATAAGGATGCATTCCTCTTTTGTGCTAAGGGAACAAGGACGCGCGCGGGTTCCCGAAGCAATACCCAAAGGTTGCCACTCCGGTGCTAGAAGACTAGGACCACAGGCTCACCAGGACAGAGGTCATCACCGAGCCCACCGACGCGTAATGCCTAGAAGCTTTAGTAGGCAGAGACTGCTTTTGCCAGGATAAGCTGTACTCTTGTCCTCCTTCAAAATTGGCCATTGTGGTATCCCTTCCCGCCTAGAGTGTCACAACCCTAGTCAGTGTTGCATTAGAGTGTTGCATCATGTTTAAACTTTTCCAGAAACTTGAAATGGGGATGACAGAACCCCAGCACCCCCCCCTGGAAACAACTAGGATTTACTAAAATCTTTTTCAATGAACCTGAAATGCCCTTCTAAAATGTCCATCATTTTTGTCTTGGGTTAGAACCTCTGCCAAAATTGGTTCACAATTTTCTAGGTCATCATAAGGTCATTGAATTAAATCATATGTAACTTGCATTTGGGCATTTAAATGCTAGTAAATATTTTAAATGTCCAAATAATCCCAAACTAAAATATTCCATGTTGGATATACTCTATACAGTGGGAGTGAGCAGTTTGGTGATTTTTGAAATTGCCTAGGTATTTTTAGAAAAGCCACAAACTTGCAGAAATAAAGAAAACGGAAATAAAAGGGAAAACTAACTTACCTGGCAAAGCCACCAGCCGGCCCACCTGGCGGCCCAGCACTGTGCTGGCCCGTGCCAGCCAGCTGCTTCGTCCCCGCCAGGCAGGCAGGGAGGTGACGTCGGCGTGCGCGAGCTCGCCACGGTGCCAGCTGCTTGCCGTTTCGCCCTGGACACGCTGGTCGACCTCCACGTAGTCCCCCCAACCGCCTGGACACGTCCATTCGCCCCCTACACCTCTCCCTCGCCCTCTCCCACCATGGCCGACGCAGCCGTAGCCGCACCGCCGACGTAACCGCGGCCACCGTCGCCTCCTCGTCGCCCCACCCTGTCCAGCAGCTCCGCCACCGTCCTCTCCGTCGAGCAGACCAAGCCCCGAGCGCTTGTTCGCCCTGAAGCCACGGCACCGACCTCGTCTTCACCGCCCGTCGTCGGAGATCCACTTCGCCGCCCCGCTTGCTCCGGCTCGTCCCCGACTCCTCCGACCCGCTCGTCCGACAAGCCGTGAGCCCTGCTACCTCCTCCTCCTCTCCATTTGCCTTCTCGTGCACCACAGCGACCACACCGAGCTCACCCGCAGGCGCCGCCGCCTCTGCACATCACCGTCGTGGCCACAGCCACGCTGGCTAGATTCCGAGCACGCCATCGTCTTCGCCGCACTCGCAGAAGCCCGTAGCACCTCCCCACACGCCTCGCCTTGCCCCCTAGCATCGGGTCCGACCTCGCCCGAACTCCAGCGACCGCCAAGGTTGTCGCCGATGTCGTTTCCGGCGACCCCGAGCCCCACCGCCACCACCACTCGACGCGGCTCACTCCTAGCTACCTGTAGATGGTCTCCGCCGCCCATTTGGTCATCGGAGGACAAAACCCGCACCGCCCCGTCGCGTCTGGCCTCGCCGGCGGCTAAACGTCGGCCAGTTTTGACCCCGCTGACCCAGTTTGACCCCCCTGGGTCTATGACAGGTGGGACCCGTCTGCTAATTAACTTAGGATTAGGACTAACTTAAAATTAGTTAGACTAATGACACTGACACGCGGGACCCACTGGCCAGGTTTGACCTGGACCGACCCCGTTGACTGCTGACGTCACCCCGATGCAATGCTGACGCAATAAGTATTTTTCTGGATTTATTTTTATACAGGAAATTCCAGAAAATACTACAAACTTCAAAAATGCATAGGAATTAATCTGTAACTCCAAATGCAAAGATTTATAAATGAAATTGGATGAGAAAAATCCAATCTTTCCATCTATACTGGTTTCATGCATGTCAGAACGCTTTAACCTTGCTGTTTAGATGAAACAAGTTAATGCACTAATATGACCTCTTATTTTGGGTTTGCATTTCAATCCTTGATTCAAATGAACTCAAACCAATCTGTTCTAAGTTGCATTAGCCAAAACACACTCATTTTGCCATGTCATAGCATGCATCATATTGTTGCATATTGTCATGTGATGATTGTGTTTCGATGTGTTCTTCGTTGTAGGTTCTGCCTCCGAGGATATTCACGAGTATCCAACTGAAGGGCAGTATCCCACTACCACTCTGTCAGGCAAGCAACCCCATTGATCATTTCGATACAAACCCATCTTCTCGCTTCTGCTCTCGTTTACTGCATTAAGACAACAACGTTTCAAACTGCTGTGTGTTGCGGTAGTTGAACCCATATCCTCTGCATGACCTGTCATTGCCACAGTAACTAGATGAAACTCACTAGCATGTGTAGGAGTTGATTGAGCCATGTTTGTGTTTCCTACCATGCTATGCTTGCTATGCTTAGAGTCGTGTCAGGTCTGGCTCATCAGGGTGATGAACTAGAGTGAATGGTTGTGTCGGTAATGAGAGTGAAGTGTTGAACATGATTTGGTAAAGGTATCGATGAGAGGCCATGTAGGAGTACATGGTGGGTTGTTTCATTGAGGCCATCCTTAAGAACTGAGATCAGTATGCGTGATTTAAGATTCAGCTACTACCACACATTGGGATCCTTAATTGACTCTCTCGACTTATTAACCACCCGTCCTCTGTCCAGGAGTTGCAAGTAGTTTCTGGTGTTTGTAGTTGCTGGAGGCCGTGCGCAGCGCTGACCTTAGGGGTGGGCTGTGATGCGGTAGGCACGTGGCACGGTGTACCGGGTCGCCTGTTTGGTGTCTCGGGAACCCTGCACACATCGTTTGGGGCCGTTGAGGACACCCCGGCCAGATTTCCTTGCGGATGGAACCCGAATAGGCGATAAACCTGGATTAAAGACTCGTGTGTTTAGTCAGGTCGTGGCCGACACCCTCGCTGGGCTTCCGCTTGAAGGTTGCCGGGTACATGTTGTGTAGCGGCGATAAGTGGTGAAAGCGTGTGTGAAGAAGTACACCCCTGCAGGGTATAAAACTATTCAAATAGCCGCGTCCGCGGTAAAGGACTACTTGGTCGCTTATGCAGTTCATAGACAAGTTAATGGTTACTACTAAAAGACTCAAGATAAGTGTGAGTACCGCGGATGGCCCTCTCGTAGGATGACGAGGGAGGATCCACGGTGGAGTATTGTGATGGTGATTAGTGGACTCGTGTGCGAAAACTAATTTTACAAGTGGTGTCTTGTAGGATAGCGTAGCCAAGAGTCAAAGCTGGCTTGCTGCGATAACTCCACCACCCTTCTTGAGAATGTGCATATATAGTAGGATATGTTGTAAGACTTGCTGAGTACCTTTGTACTCATGTTGCTTTAATAATTGTTGCAGACGAGAACACCACCCCCTCCGATGGGTTCTATGTAGATCTCGACGTTGACGAGTGACTTGCCACCCAGGTGGTGACCTAAGCTTGTGAAGGGCCTATGTAGATAGACAGGCTTCGTCAAGCCTTCTTTCTTTCTAGTGTCTGTACTCAGACCAGTTGCTTCCGCATGTGCTTGTATGTTTGTATGACTTGAGTGTCGGGTCGTGTGACCCCTATCTGTATGAACATGTTATGTATGGCTCCTCGGAGCCTTTAAATAAAGTACTTTGAGTTGTAGAGTTTTGTTGTGATGCCATGTTGTATTTACACATATCGAGCATATTGTGTGTATGATTGAAATGCTTGGTATGTGTGGGATCCGACTATCTAGTTGTTTATCCTTGGCAGCCTCTCTTATGGGGAAATGTAGTCTGGTGTCTCCACTGAGCCTTGGTAGTCCGCTACAGCCCGGTTTACCGGAGTCCTGCTAGCCCAGCACTACTGCTCCGGAACACTTAGACTGGCCGGCATGTGTTTCACTTTGTTCCTGTGTCTGTCCCTTCGGGGAAATGTCACGCGGTGACATCCGGAGTCCTGCCTAGCCTGCTACAGCCCGGGTTCCCGGAGTCCTGTTAGCCCAGTGCTACAGCCCGGATTCACACGCTGCTGACCGACATGCTCGATGTTGATTCATGTATGCCTGTCCCCGTAAGTTAGCGCCGCTTTGGGTTCACGACTAGCCATGTCGGCCCGGGTTCTCTGTCATATGGATGCTAGCGACACTATCATATACGTGAGCCAAAAGGCGCAAACGGTCCCGGGCCATGGTAAGGCGACACCCATGGGAATACCGTACATGAGGCCGCAAAGTGATATGAGGTGTTACAGGCTAGATCGGTGTGACTTAGAATCGGGGTCCTGACAGCGTTGGTATCAGAGCCTGACTGCCTATAGGTTCGTTGAGCCAAACTGGTCGATGTCGAGTCTAGAAATGCTTTAGTTATATAAGGGAATTGATTGTGGAAGGGAACGTAAGGCTCTTTTTACTCCTTTACCTTAAGCCCTTCTAATCTGAGTCAACCTCTTCTTTGCTACGGGGTTTAAGAACTAGGCTTCTCATCTTTCTATCAGGATCACGTGTTACTAATCCGTAGACTTATAGCAATGATGGATTCAAGCCTCTGTTCTGTTCCTACTACTTTTGTGTGTTGCTAGTTGATCTCAGAACCTTGATATTGTGTTGCTAAGTGGTTATGCCACCAATTGCAGGATGTCTCAAATCTTTTGAGCATTTACAGCCGCTATGCTGTCCGAGTCATCCCAGGTTTCTAAATAGTCTGATGCATTTGCAAATCGCTTCTTTCCATTCCCGATGTTTCTTTGGGCCAGTTTAACCACACCAATCAGTGAGTTGAGGTACTCTGTTGCCTCGACATATATGTTGGAGCTATTGTTATGACCCTAGGTGTCTTAGAGAACCACTCAGTAATCTAGCAATGCTTTGTATCCTCCGTGTGATGATTCTGGCCATTATTCCAGAAAGCATCCCGTGATGCCATTTAGTTAGTAGGCATTCTATTTCTGGGTTCTTGAGCCCAAGATTCACTCTACTTACCTCCTGCTGATAGCGTTTGCTAGTTCCTTTAGGATATTAGTAACCTTTGCAATAGTCCTCGAGGTCCGTGGTATATCATTCTTCCAAATACCATGAACCATTCTTGGTAGAAGTTCTTTTGAACCAAAGGATCACCACAAGAGTGCTCTTGATGAGTTCTCCATTCTACATTGTGAATCTGCCAGTCCTACCGTTCTGCATGGGTTATCCGGAAGAAATGTTGAGCTTTGCCCGACATACTAATCTATGCATCCACAACTCAGAAAGTTTATGTTCCTTGAGTTGTCCCTCTTTAATTGTATTATGGCCTCCGTCTATCATTTGATAGTCAAGGGTATGTGTGCATTCGTGTTCATCGATGCCTATTATTCTTGTAGTCCGTCAAGTCGTTCTATTCCGGAATGACTAGGACAAACAAACTCCAGTACCTCATCCAGTTCTAGGATTGGGTGAAAGCAGTTGTACCCTGCAGACCAAAATGCCAATCCAGCTTTTGTTCTGTTCTACCCTTGGAGTGTTACTATCTTTATGTCAAGAATTTCATGAGAATTGCACTACTTCTTATGGATTCTTGTCGCAGTGATACTTCTTGCCATCATTATTCATTCCTCGGTTCCCATGTTATTGTAACCGGAATGCCAACAAGTGTACTGTGATGTGCGAAATCAATACTCCTAGCAACCCTGTTGCTTGGTAGTTAATGGACAATACTCTCATTCTTAGCATGTTGGATATTGAATCATCATCCTAAGATTTATCGTGCGACCTAGTCCTTATTTCTGGTGCACTCTTCGATCAATGAGTTAGGATTTTGTTAATCCTTGCTTATTTGATCATGTCATCTTGCCTCGAAAGCAAGATTGTTCTCGAGCTTAATAACATATCGGTGGTTCATGATTTTCCAATTATCTTCTCGGAAGTATCACCAGGTTGTCCCCTGACTGTTATGTTGAGCTCGTGATCAAGTTGGTTTCTTGTAACCAACCCTTCTCCAAGAATCTGTGTCGGATACCCTGAGCTAGTTGGTTAAGCTAAATAACAACTTGGAGGGTTGGAAGATAAAAGCTTGCCTAGCTTAGTTTATTTCAAGGGGTATATCTGTGTGTGTTGAAGAAAGATGATATCTTCATCGATTGGTCCTCGTGATCAGTTGTTGGACCTATTGTCTTATCAAAACTTTGATTTGAGTATGGGCCATCACCAAATCAAATCAGTACCAACGATGTTCGTAATGTTGTCTTACTCGTGGTTGATCCCTCGAGCATACATCATTACATCTTTTGGTCTGACCAATGCTATCACCTTGTTCACATAATTGTGGAATTCCATTTTTATGGAAACCTGGATGAAATGTTGTTGAGCCCATCAACAGCATACTTATCTTCTCCATAATTTTGTTGAACATTAAGTTAGTGTTGGAAACTTTTGAAAGCATTTCTTCATGCTAGCTCATGGAGCATATGTTTGGATGAAAGAAGTGACTTCCTCTAATTCATGTGAATTCGATGCAAGTTGCCGCAGTGAATTTGAGAAAAGTTTGTTATGCTTCCTCTGGAATCATTCCAAGCCAGTCATGCATGTGCAAAGTATACCATGGTTTGGTAGATTAATTACCTCCACTCCATATGTATTCCGTAGCACACCAAGCCACTGATTGATTTGTTCAAGGAGAAGAAGTTCCTTTCTAAGACCTGGGGCTTATGCAAGGACTTTGATATCCTCGATGATGGTTCCCCACCTGAACTCGGTAGCGTTTTATTATAAGACTACCACGTGGTCATGCTTGTCTGGGACAGCGTGTTCACATGTGTGTAGCAGAACCAGCTCATGTTTTGGAGCTTACTATCGTAGTTCATCTCCCGAGATTCTCGCAACGTTATCTCGTTGATTTGTGTTGCAATCCTTCCTTTCAGACATGATGAGTCTGGAATATCCTAACACCAATCAGATCTGAATCTCAGGTAGATATGATGGTTGGAACGTTTCCCAAGAACTATAATATTGGTCTCTGTAACCGGTAAAGTGGATGTCATGGCTAACACACCCAGCCGGAAGACCTATTATTGTAGTATCTTGATTGAGGAAGTTGGCCACCTTCCCATAAGGATTTCGTAGGATTTACTCCAGTAGTTACTTCTTATGGATTCTTGTGTTCACGAAGTCCGACCTTTTACTTGATGTCCTAGATACCAAACCATATCTATAAATGGGTTACGCTAGCACATCAAGGAGAACATTAGAAGCGGAGTGCTAAATGTCTCTCGGTCGATCATCTGGATTTCGTTCCCTTGGCCTCGCTAAGGTGAAATCTGAGAAAGTGTTGTCTTCCTTTGCATCTGCATTGTCCATCACTATTCATCATGGTAGTATGATGTGTTGCCAGGATCCCCGACACGGATGTTGGTAAGACCTTGATGAGTATGGAAATGCTCAAGTTCTTGAGAGCACACTCAGTCACTAGGATATATCCTCGGTATCAATTGGAATGTGCCTTCTGTTTGCCAAGTTGTTATATAACCTAACTCCTTTCCGATTTGAGTATGCCACTTCTTCGAGCTCCTTCAAACAATCATTTGTGAATTTCCTTAGGCTGGTATAAAGAGTTTCAATGATCTCTGTATCAAAAGTAATTCTTTTTGCCACCTAAGGGAATAATTCTACGAGTCACCTCCTCGAAGGTGCCCTATTATGAAATCGTGGTAACTATCTCCTTGCTACTTTGAAATTGTTCATCATCTTATCTAAGCGTGGAATTGTTTCCTACCAAATTGAAACCCTCGTCTTCTACTTCCCTCCATCACCCGGATGTATGTCTTGTGTCTCAGTTCAAGAGATGCTCCAACATCTCATTCCATGAGTTGGTCATGACTCGCTCGATCTTTATGAAGATCAAATCCTATAGAGTTTTCCTCTCTTCCATCGTCATAGCTGGATGAAGATCTCGAAGGCAAAGATGCCAAGATCAACATGATGCAATGGACCATGAAGACTATGCTAGTTCCATGTCCCCTCTGTCTTCTTACCTCACGTCTTGAATCTCGGGACGAGATTCTTGTTTAGTGGGGGTGAGTTGTCACAACCCTAGTCAGTGTTGCATTAGAGTGTTGCATCATGTTTAAACTTTTCCAGAAACTTGAAATGGGGATGACAGAACCCCAGCACCCCCCCTGGAAACAACTAGGATTTACTAAAATCTTTTTCAATGAACCTGAAATGCCCTTCTAAAATGTCCATCATTTTTGTCTTGGGTTAGAACCTCTGCCAAAATTGGTTCACAATTTTCTAGGTCATCATAAGGTCATTGAATTAAATCATATGTAACTTGCATTTGGGCATTTAAATGCTAGTAAATATTTTAAATGTCCAAATAATCCCAAACTAAAATGTTCCATGTTGGATATACTCTATACAGTGGGCATGAGCAGTATGGTGATTTTTGAAATTGCCTAGGTATTTTTAGAAAAGCCACAAACTTGCAGAAATAAAGAAAACGGAAATAAAAGGGAAAACTAACTTACCTGGCAAAGCCACCAGCCGGCCCACCTGGCGGCCCAGCACTGTGCTGGCCCGTGCCAGCCAGCTGCTTCGTCCCCGCCAGGCAGGCAGGGAGGTGACGCCAGCGTGCGCGAGCTCGCCACGGCGCCAGCTGCTTGCCGTTTCGCCCTGGACGCGTTGGTCGACCTCCACGTAGTCCACCCAACCGCCTGGACACGTCCATTCGCCCCCTACACCTCTCCCTCGCCCTCTCCCACCATGGCCGACGCAGCCGTAGCTGCACCGCCGACGTAACCGCGGCCACCGTCGCCTCCTCGTCGCCCCACCCTGTCCAGCAGCTCCGCCACCGTCCTCTCCGTCGAGCAGACCGAGCCCCGAGCGCTCATTCGCCCTGAAGCCACCGCACCAACCTCGTCTTCACCGCCCGTCGTCGGAGATCCACTTCGCCGCCCCGCTTGCTCCGGCTCGTCCCCGACTCCTCTGACCCGCTCGTCCGACGCGCCGTGAGCACTGCTACCTCCTCCTCCTCTCCGTTTGACTTCTCGTGCACCACAGCGACCACACCGAGCTCTCCCGCACGCGCCGCCGCCTCTGCACATCGCCGTCATGGCCACAGCCATGTTGGCTTGATTCCGAGCACGCCATCGTCTTCGCCGCACTCGCAGGAGCCCGTAGCACCTCCCCACACGCCTCGCCGTGCCCCCTAGCGTCGGGTCCGACCTTGCCCGAACTCCAGCGACCGCCAAGGTTCTCGCCGACGTCGTTTCTGGCGACCCCGAGCCCCACCGCCACCACCACTCGACGCGGCTCACTCCTAGCTACCCGTAGATGGTCTCCGCCGTCCATTTGGTCGTCGGAGGACAAAACCCGCACCGCCCCGCCGCGTCTGGCCTCGCCGGCGGCTAAACGCCGGTGAGTTTTGACCCCGCTGACCCAGTTTGACCCCTGGGTCTATGACAGGTGGGACCCGTCTGCTAATTAACTTAGGATTAGGACTAACTAAAAATTAGTTAGACTAATGACACTGACACGCGGGACCCACTGGCCAGGTTTGACCTGGACCGACCCCATTGACTGCTGACATCACCCCGACGCAATGCTGACGCAATAAGTATTTTTCTGGATTTATTTTTATACAGGAAATTCCAGAAAATACTACAAACTTCAAAAATTCATAGGAATTAATCTGTAACTCCAAATGCAAAGATTTATATATGAAATTGGATGAGAAAAATCCAATCTTTCCATTTGTACTGGTTTCATGCATGTCAGAACACTTTAACCTTGCTGTTTAGATGAAATAAGTTAATGCACTAATATGACCTCTTATTTTGGGTTTGCATTTGAATCCTTGATTCAAATGAACTCAAACCAATCTGTTCTAAGTTGCATTAGCCAAAACACACTCATTTTGCCATGTCATAGCATGCATCATATTGTTGCATATTGCCATGTGATGATTGTGTTTCGATGTGTTCTTCGTGGTAGGTTCTGCCTCCGAGGATATTCACGAGTATCCAACTGAAGGGCAGTATCCCACTACCACTCTGTCAGGCAAGCAACCCCATTGATCATTTCGATACAAACCCATCTTCTCGCTTCTGCTCTCGTTTACTGCATTAAGACAACAACGTTTCAAACTGCTGTGTGTTGCGGTAGTTGAACCCATATCCTCTGCATGACCTGTCATTGCCACAGTAACTAGATGAAACTCACTAGCATGTGTAGGAGTTGATTGAGCCATGTTTGTGTTTCCTACCATGCTATGCTTGCTATGCTTAGAGTCGTGTCAGGTCTGGCTCATCAGGGTGATGAACTAGAGTGAATGGTTGTGTCGGTAATGAGAGTGAAGTGTTGAACATGATTTGGTAAAGGTATCGATGAGAGGCCATGTAGGAGTACATGGTGGGTTGTTTCATTGAGGCCGTCCTTAAGAACTGAGATCTGTATGCATGATTTAAGATTCAGCTACTACCACACATTGGGATCCTTAATTGACTCTCTCGACTTATTAACCACCCCGTCCTCTGTCCAGGAGTTGCAAGTAGTTTCTGGTGTTTGTAGTTGCTGGAGGCCGTGCGCAGCGCTGACCTTAGGGGTGGGCTGTGATGCGGTAGGCACGTGGCACGGTGTACTGGGTCGCCCGTTTGGTGTCTCGGGAACCCTGCACACATTGTTTGGGGCCATTGAGGACACCCCGGCCGGATTTCCTTGCGAATGGAACCCGAATAGGCGATAAACCTGGATTAGAGACTCGTGTGTTTAGTCAGGTCGTGGCCGACACCCTCGCTGGGCTTCCGCTTGAAGGTTGCCGGGTACATGTCGTGTAGCGGCGATAAGTGGTGAAAGCGTGTGTGAAGAAGTACACCCCTGCAGGTATAAAACTATTCGAATAGCCGCGTCCGCGGTAAAGGACTACTTGGTCGCTTATGCAGTTCATAGACAAGTTAATGGTTACTACTAAAAGACTCAAGATAAGTGTGAGTACCGCGGATGGCCCTCTCGTAGGATGACGAGGGAGGATCCACGGTGGAGTATTGTGATGGTGATTAGTGGACTCGTGTGCGAAAACTAATTTTACAAGTGGTGTCTCGTAGGATAGCGTAGCCAAGAGTCAAAGCTGGCTTGCTGCGATAACTCCACCACCCTTCTTGAGAATGTGCATATATAGTAGGATCTGTTGTAAGACTTGCTGAGTACCTTTGTACTCATGTTGCTTTAATAATTGTTGCAGACGAGAACACCGCCCCCTCCGATGGGTTCTATGTAGATCTCGACGTTGACGAGTGACTTGCCACCCAGGTGGTGACCTAAGCTTGTGAAGGGCCTATGTAGATAGACAGGCTTCGTCAAGCCTTCTTTCTTTCTAGTGTCTGTACTCAGACCAGTTGCTTTCGCATGTGCTTGTTTGTTTGTATGACTTGAGTGTCGGGTCGTGTGACCCCTATCTGTATGAACATGTTATGTATGGCTCCCCGGAGCCTTTAAATAAAGTACTTTGAGTTGTAGAGTTTTGTTGTGATGCCATGTTGTATTTACACATATCGAGCATATTGTGTGTATGATTGAAATGCTTGGTATGTGTGGGATCCGACTATCTAGTTGTTTATCCTTGGCAGCCTCTCTTATGGGGAAATGTAGTCTGGTGTCTCCACTGAGCCTTGGTAGTCCGCTACAGCCCGGTTTACCGGAGTCCTGCTAGCCCAGCACTACTGCTCCGGAACACTTAGACTGGCTGGCATGTGTTTCACTTCGTTCCTGTGTCTGTCCCTTCGGGGAAATGTCACGCGATGACATCCGGAGTCCTGCCTAGCCTGCTATAGCCCGGGTTCCCGGAGTCCTGTTAGCCCAGTGCTACAGCCTGGATTCACACGCTGCTGACCGACATGCTCGATGTTGATTCATGTATGCCTGTCCCCGAAAGTTAGCGCCGCTTTGGGTTCATGACTAGCCATGTCGGCCCAGGTTCTCTGTCATATGGATGCTAGTGACACTATCATATACGTGAGCCAAAAGGCGCAAACGGTCCCGGGCCATGGTAAGGCGACACCCATGGGAATACCGTGCGTGAGGCCGCAAAGTGATATGAGGTGTTACAGGCTAGATCGGTGTGACTTAGAATCGGGGTCCTGACATAGAGTTTTCAGGGGAAGAGGACCAAGGTCAGTATAAATATAGGCTAGTCTCCGCCATAGAGAAAGGTCGAATCCGGAGCACTCCTGAGGTAGTTCATCCTTGCACCCACTCATATCCATCCTCCCTCGCGAGGCAATCCACACAAAGCAGGAGTAGGGTCTTACACCACAAGGTGGCCCGAACATGGGTAAATCACCATGCCGTGTCTTTGTTTTCCTCTCGCTGGAGCAACCCGGAGCATCGTCGTGAGGCCGTGAGCAGCGAGGTGTAGCTTAGTGGAGTTCTTCACGCACACCCCAGAGTTCGAACCATTCCTTGGGTCCCTGGAGCCCTGATTACGACATTTGGCGCGCCAGGTAGGGGTGTGCTGGAGTTCTTCCACTTTTTTCCGTCCTAGCTGCATCGTCCTCATGGCAGACGCTCGTCGTGTTCGTGTCGTGCACCGCACAGCTCGTGTAACCCAATTGGAGCCTGCAGGCGCAGCGGCTGCAACCACTCTACCTCAGCCGCGGCCAACACCGCCACCGACCCCACCGCTCACGAGCAGCAGGATATCTCTCTGGCACCCTCCGTGTAGCACGATGGCCGCACCGCTACACCTTCACTCACCCCAGCTACGGCTTCGTCTTCCCATGCTCGCCGTGGGTCAACAAACATGCAGGCTATGCTGCTCATGGTGCGTGAGCTGCTACGGTACCGTCCTGCCAACAAAGGCTATGACGCCTGGTTGGCCGCATCACCAAGCTCGTCAACATCGCGAGCGAGGACCCGGCACCCTCCCACTCACTTCGTACTCCGCCTTCTCGCATAGGCGACATGGCGCATGGCACACCTCCGCCTCCTCCCCTGTGCAGGGACAACGCCGAGCCCCGGCATGGCGCACGGTCGCGCGACCCGCCGCACGGAGCACCGGTGCCGGCTCGAGACGAGGCCAATTGCCAGATTGTGCATCAGCCGCCGCTCGACGCGCGTGCGCCTCCCGCGCCACTTGCGTCAGCGTCAAGATCGGGCCGTCCAAGAAGCCGCATCACCGGAGTGCCAAGACTGCGCCGCTCACGCGCGGGGTGCACCCATAAGCACCGCTGGTTACCGGGCGTTCACTCGTGAGCTGCATCTGGTGGTTTGGCTGGTCAAGTTCAAGCCGGAGCTGCCCCCACGCTACGACATCATCCCTGACCCCACGGAGTTCCTCCAGCTCTACGCACTATGTATCGAGGCGGCGAACGGCAATGACAAGGTCATGGCGAACTGGTTCCCCATGGCCCTCAAGGATGGCGCGCGTTCCTGGCTCATGAACCTGCATGAGGGGTCAATCTCTTCGTGGGATGAGCTCCGCGAGCGGTTCATCGCCAACTTCCAAGGCACCCGCAACCACACACTCACCATCAATGATCTGCGGTGCATGAAGTAGCACCCTGGCGAGTCACTCCGCAAGTACATTCAGCGCCCAGGTGCGCCTCAAGACCCCGATGGCCTCGGACGAAGCCATCATCTCGGCGTTCACTGACAGCGTCACAGACATCAGGATGAACAAAAAACTCACCATCAACGATGACCTGTGCATGGCGCTGTAGCTGTTCAACCTGGCTGGCAAGTGCGCCAGGGTGGAGGAGGGCCGCCTTTCTGTTCTCAACAACCCCAACGTCGAGCCCGAGGACAAGGAGGCCAAGGCCAAGGAAGTGAAGCGTAAGGGCCCCGCCGTGCTGGCGGCAGAGCCAGAGCTGAAGCACGGGTGCGACCACAACGAGCCGGCAAGGACGACCGTATGTTTTGTGTCGACCACAATGTGCACACCCACAACACCGACGACTGGCAGGAGCTCAGGGCGCTCCGTGACGAGCGCTTGGGCCGTCGCCCCGACCGCAACGACCATGGCTTCGGCCGCGGTGGAGGCCGATGGGATAACCGCAACCCCCGTCAGGGCTGGCGTGACCTACCTCGCGAGGGTGGCTGGCGCGATCAGCCTCGCGATGATGCCTGGCACGATCAACCTCGCGATGCCCATCCTCAGGGCAACACGGGCCTCCCACCGCTAACGTCGCCACCTAGGAGGAACGACAACAACCAACAACACGAGGGGGCTGGGGGCTACCAGGAGCCTCACACGGTAGCCTGCATCCTTGGAGGAGCTCAGGCCCCTACGTCCAACCTCCTCTTCAAGCGATTCTCTTGTGAGGTGAACGCTGCCCTCCCGAGACTTGAGGCCGTGCGCCCCCTCAAGTGGTCGCAGTACGCCATCACATTTGACTCCAAGGACCACCTCAGGTGTTCAGCCACCGCCGGCGCTCTCCCCATGCTATGCACGCCCACCATCAGCAACGTCTCTATCACCAAGACCCTCATCGACGATGGGGCCGGCCTCAACGTCCTCTCTGTCAAAACCATCGAGATGCTTCAAGTGCCTTATGTCAGAATCGGGGCTCCGCGGACCCAACAAGGTTCGAAATCCGGGGCGTGTCCGAAGATCTAGCCTAGCCACAGCCTGAAGCTCATCACTCCATGGTTTGGCCTCGTCGAGTTCGTGTGAACGGGGAAAGAAGGACACGAAAGTTCACCCAGGTTCGGGCCACCTTGCGGTAAGACCCTACTCCTGCTTTGTGGTGGATTGGCCTCACGAGGAGGTTGTGGATGAACTAGTACAGAGGGTGAGCGACCTTGCGAGGGCTCAAGGGATGAGAATGAGTCGAACTAGAGGAGACCAGAATCGGATCCCTCTCTACGGTGCAGGCTAGCCTATATTTATAGTGGCCTCGGTCCTCTTCCCTCATAGCTTAGGCGGGAAGGGATTCCACAACAACCAATTCAAAAGGGGACAAGAGGTACATCTTATCCTGACGAAAGGTGGTCTTCACCTGCAAAGCTTCTGACCATGACGTGGTGGTGGGCTCGGTGATGACATCCGTCTTGCCGAGCTCGTGGTCTTGGTCTTGTTGCACCGAAATGGAAATCTTTTGGGGATCCCTCGGGAACCCGCGCTGGTCCTTGCCTCCTTAGCACCAAAGAGGAATCTGTCCTCCTCTACGCCCGCTGGTGCCCGCCTGACCTTGGTCGTCATGGCTCATGTCACTGCGCGCCTTGTGAGGCGGGGTACCTGCATAGAAATCTCCGCTCCTCAGGAGGTCGGCTCGGGGAGCTGCCCCTCGGGAGGTCTTGGTGTCGTTCGCCTCGCAAGGCCGGGGGGCCCTCGTGAGGGCCTTGCTCGCAGAGCCTTATAGCTGGGACATACCGGGCCATCAACGCGGCCATGCGCTGGGCCATAGGCAGGCAAGTCTGATTACCCCCGATCCCAGAACACCGGCAGTAGCCCCCGAGCCCAAGGCATGCTCGGCCTGGCTTCGAGGCGAAGGCAAGGAGCGAAGGGCGAAGCGCCGCGGGCCAGGCTTGACGCGTGGCGCACGGTGGAACGCGAACGCCTCCAATTCCCCATGTCACCTCGGCAACTGCCCAGGCTGACAGAAAGCCTGGCGCGCACTGTGGGGCCATCATTGCACGAAGGCGAGAAGGCCTTGGTTAGCCTCCTCTGATTGCTTATAAGAAGGCGAGGGGGCAGTGCCCCATCCTATCTTTGTCGTCTCACCCTTCCACCACCAACCTCCGCTGTAGCGACCATGGCACCAGTGAGGAGGTTCACCGCCGAGGAGAAGGGCAAGGCTCCCAGGAAGGACCGGGTTCGCCACTGTCCAAGAGAGGGCGCGGCCGCCCTCGCAAGTCTTCGTCCATGTCTGCAATGTCGTCCCGGGGGCGTAGGCACACTCCCTTGGCGGTCAGCACCGACTCCGGTGGTCTTGGGAAGAACCCTTCCCGCGGGGGTGGTCGCGGAAGCTATGGTGGCCACGCCCAAGGGGGCAGGCGTGTGGTGGTCGTTCGGCCACCTCGCCCGCGGGCCCACTCAGATGACATGGCCCGCGAGTTTATGGTATGGATGGAGGGCCCGCCCCTCACTTGGATCCAGCTTCCAAGCTTCTTCGCGAAGGAGCTGCCGGCCAGAGGACCCGCTGGCCTGTGGCTGCAGCCCGACGACTGCTGCAACAGGTCCTCGTGGGCGGAGGTCGAGGTTACCTCCGCGGGCTATGAGTTCCTGAACCGCGGGTGGCAGACATTCGCCCGTGCCCGTGGCTTGCAAGGGAGGCGCACCCTCCACTTCAAGTATGACGGGGTGGCGACGCTCTTCATCAAAGTCTTCGGGGAAGACAACAGGCGCCTGGGGTGCTGCCCAGAAGGCGACAGCAGTGGCGGCAACCACCTCTTCGACAACGACGGCCATCGCGGCCATGGCGTCCTCGGCGGAGAACTTGTCCTTGGCGACGGCCGCAACACCTCCAGCAGCAGCGACGCCTCCTCCGGGGGAAGCTCGAGCAATGACGACTACGATGAGTCGCCATGTTGTCATGCTCGGGTGAAGGAGGAGGACGAGCCGCCACGCCATCGTGCCCCTGTCAAGTAGGAGGGGGACTCCGACTGAGCGTGGGCGATGCCGGAGCCGAGCTTCAGGAGCAGCGGCCTTCGGGAGGCTGCTTCTTTTGCTTTGTGTTATTTATTTCCTGCATCAAGAGTCATGAAGAGCCCCGCGTGGGCGTGTAATGAACTGCGGTGCTTGCGCCTTTATATTAGTGTTTCCTGCTCATATTCTACCATTATATTGTCATTAATTGAAAGGTTCCTGCATGGTGCGATTAGGATAACTTAGCTTGGTGCGCTCGTGGCCCTTGGCGGCTTCCTACGTCGCGAGGGCGCGCTCCTCCGAAGCTTTTGATCCTATGTACGCCCCTCGTTTCAGCGCGATGTTGCTAGAGCATCGAGGCAGCCGAAAGAGCTTGTCGGGGAGGCTCCCTCCTTACGGACCAGATGGCTCCGGAGCCTCGAGGGGCTCGCGGCTCGCGAGGGTTCAGGGCCTCCAGAGGTCAGGCATCGAGTCTCGTGGAGATGTAAAAAACACTTGGCGAAGGACTCCTTAATGACGTGCCTGACTATGATTGTGTTTTCCCAGGCCACCCTTCCTTGACGCCCGTCCTGCGTCTACAGCCCCCGAGTGAGGGTTGATTGTCACTGGTATGCCGGGTCACAATGCCCGGCAAGGTCAGGAGGCGAGCGCTCCTGAGGCCAAGGGCCGAAGGCAACGAGAACCTGTTAGCTTGCTCGAGAGCATCACGCGAGGATTCAGGTGCCAAAGTCTTGGCGAGCTGTGCGCACGGGCGGACCCACGGCTATCTTGGCCTAGGCCCCAACGCCGCCGGGGCTGGCTCGAGTGTACACACCGTGCCCAGTTCCCGCTAGCGGGACGCGCGAGAGGGAACAACTGGCAGCTGCCACTTCCTTTAAAAGCGAGATTCAAGAAGGAAAACACTGCAAGTAGAAAATCCCGACCCTTTTCGAATAAAGACGCGAAAACTTCAAACTTCATTCCAAGAAGTGGCAAATTTGGTTACAAGAGAGAACGAAAGAGCAGCCGTGTCTGGTGCCTAAGCTAGTCTTCCCACCAGCGCGGAGCATGGGGCCTCCACTTGGGCATGGGCATAGGTGCTGTTCGACCGTGTCGTCCGCCAGCGCGGAGCATGGGGCTTCTACTTGGGCATGGGCGAGAGCTCCTATGAGGCCATGGAACGGCGCACCGGGAAACTTCGGGGCGTGTACAACCCCACTCATTATTACGTGAGAGTGTCACGGGTAGAACTTGCGGAGATGCTGGATGTTCCAAGCATTTTGGACGGGGACCCCGTCCTCCGTCTCCAGGCGTGCGGCAACGGGCCTGGAGACGCGGGTGACCCTGAACGGGCCTTATCACATGGGTGAGAGATTATGGAGGCCCTTCCTGGAGAGGAACCTCCTCAGGATGAGGTCCCCGACTTTGAGAGTCTGGGGGCAGATATTGTGGCAGTGGTAGCGCCGCAGCGCCTGCTGGTACCTCACAGCGCGGAGGGAAGCTTGGAGGCGGGCCTCCTCTCCGAGCACAAGATCAGTTCCCCGCGAGGCATCCTGACGCGCCTTGTCAAATGCCAAGACTCCCGGGGAACGATGCTTGACCTCGTGCGGGAGGACCGCCTCAGCCCCATAGACGAGGAAGAACGGGGTCTCGCTGGTGGGCTTAGTCGCAGTGGTGCGGACGGACCACAACACAGACTGAAGCTCATCTAGCCAACCCCTGCTGCATGCCTCAAGCTTCTTCTTGAAGCTCCTTGTCTTGAGGCCCCTCAGGACCTCTATGTTGGCATGCTCAGCCTGGCCGTTGCTCCACGGGTGCGCCACCGAAGCATAGCATATCTGCGTTCCAAGGTTAGCACAATATGTCATGAAGATATTGCTTGTGAACTGGGAGCCATTGTTGGTAATGATGCGGTTGGGGACACCGAATCGGCTCACGAGGCCCTTGATGAACTTGACGGCCGAGCCGGCGGGGATGGTGCGCACGGGCTCCACCTCCGCCCACTTGGTGAACTTGTCGACGACAACGTAGAGGTAGCGGTAGCCGCCGGCCGCCCGAGGGAACGGGCCCAGTACGTATGTCCAGCCCCAGACCACGAAGGGCCACGAGAGCGGGATGGTCTAGAGTCCGTGTGTGGGCTAATGAATCTGCTTGGCATGGAACTGGCAGGCCTCACAGGATCGGACCAGCTTGGTGCCGTTGTGGAGCGCCGTAGGCCAGTAGAACCCGCTGCGGAATGCCATTCCCACGACGGTGCGTGACGAAGAATGGTTGCCATAGTCTCCACCATGGATTTCGCCCAATAGCTCGCGCCCTTGTTCCTCCGATATGCACCACAGCGATACGTTGTTGGGGCACCTGCGGTACAGCTCGCCATCCTGCAAGCAATAAGCAGTGGCCTACCGAGCCACACGCTCTGCATCTTCCTCCTTCTCCGGCAGGGCACCATGGAGCAAGTATGCCTTGAACTCCTCAGTCCAGTCGCCCGCCTAAGGTACCAACGCCAGGAGCAGACAGGCTCCTGAGGTCGAGCCGCATGCTGAGGCGCCCGAGGGAGGTGCTAGAGGCGGCTCCTCTCGAAGCAGCGTCGGGCCTGCGGCAGGGGCGCAGCCGACGGCTTGAAGAGCCTTTCCTCGAAGACACCTGGGTTTTGAGGCTCGCAGCGGGATGCCCTCTTAGGGATGTCATCTACTTCCCTGTTCGCACCAATTGGAACATGCTGCAATTCCAAGCCCAAGAAACACTTTTCGATTTTACGTACCTCTTCCAGGTATGCCTCCATGTGCTTGTCTTTCGGTTTGTACTCCTTGTTGGAGAAGTTGACGAGGAGCTGGGAGTCGCCCCTGATGGTGAGTCGCCTGACCCCCAGGGCGGCGCGGCCTTGAGCCCGGCGATCAAGCCCTCATACTCCATGATGTTGTTGGAGACCTTCTCGCCATGCTGGAAACAGAGCTACACGGCATAGAAGAGCTTGTCCTTGGTTGGGGAGATGAGCACGACTCCAGTCCCCGCGCCCTGCCGCACGAAGGCGCCGTCGAAGTGCATGACCCAACCGTCAGGCGCCTCATCGCCGAGCGCGAGGGACCAGTCCTCGCTTGGCCCCTGGGCTGGAGTATCCATCCATTCTGCCATGAAGTCGGCAAGGGCCGCCCCCTTGATAACCCGAGTCGTACTGAACTCAAGCTAGAAAGCCTGGAGCTCGATGTTCCATTCAACGACTCTGCCGGCTGCGTTGGGGCTGTGCAGTATTTTCTCCAGTGGGTATGCGGATACAACCTTGATGGGGTGGCCCTGGAAATAGTGGTACAGCTTCCTGGAAGCAACGAGGAGCGTGAGGAGGAGCTTCTGCTGCATAGGGTAGCGTGCGTGCGCGTCCCGTAACACGGTGCTGACGAAGTACACCGGATGCTCGATGAGGCGCGGGGCGCTGACGTCATCCTGCCTCACGTGGGATGCGAGGAGTTCGGGTGCCTCATCAGGCGATGGAGGGGCGGGGGCCCCTTGAGCGCCGTCCTGTGGCGGCGGGGGCCGCTGGGCCTTACGCGGGCCGCCGAGCCCCGTGTTGGTGCTGGCGCACTCTTCCCGGACCGCCACAAGCGCCACGGTAGCTGAGTGCGGGATAGCGGCCAGGTAGAGCACCAAAGGCTCATGAGGACGGGGCGCCACCATGATGGGAGGGGGGCTCGTGAGGTACCTCTTGAGGTCCTCGAGGCTACCTCTGCTTCCGGGGTCCACTCAAAGGGGTCCATTCTTTTCATTAGCTTGAAAAAGTGGAGGGCGCGCTCGCTGAGTTTGGAGATGAAGCACCCTAAGGAAGTCACACACCCCGCCAGCTTTTGCATTTCCTTGAGGGTTTGAGGCGGTCACATCTTTTCAATTGTCTTGACCTTCTCGGGGTTGGCCTCAATCCCTTGATGCGAGACGAGGAAACCGAGCAGCTTGCCGGATGGGACCCTGAAAACGCACTTCTCCGGGTTAAGCCTCAGGTTCACCCTGCGCAGGTTGGCGAACGTTTCCTCCAGATCTTCGACCAGGGTCTTTGCCTCGTGTGACTTGACTACGATGTCGTCAACGTACGCCTCTGCATTCCTCCCCAGCTGCGGTCCCAGTGTGATGTGCATCAGCCGCTGGAAGGTGGCACCGGCGCTCCTCAGCCCAAAGGGCATGCAGGTGTAACAGTACACGCCACATGGGGAAATGAAGGCCGTCTTCTCGACGTCCTCGGTCGCCATCATGATCTGGTGATAGCCCAAAAAAGCATCCAGGAAGCACAACAGATCACACTCCATGGTGGAGTCCACGATCTGGTCGATGCGCGGAAGTGGGAATGGGTCCTAAGGGCAAGCTTTGTTGACGCTTGTAAAGTCGACGCACATGCGCTCCTTTCTGCCCTTTTTGGCAACAACAACCGGGTTGGCCAGCCACTCCGGGTACCGCACTTCCCGAATGACCCCGGCTTCATGTAGCTTGTGCACCTCCTGAACGATGAATGCCTGCTTCTCATGTGCTTGGCGTCGCGCTTTCTGCTTCACCGGGTGCGTGCCTGGGCATACTGCCAGGTGGTGCTCGATTACCTCCCTCGGGACACCAACCAGATTGGATGCCTCCCACGCAAACACATCCTTGTTTGCCCAGAGGAAGCAAACCAGCGCCTCCTCCTACTCCAGAGGGAGGCCGACGCCAATGGTGAAGGTGGGGCCCGAGCCATCGCCATCGATAGGCACCTTCTTTGTCTTGGTGTGGTCTTGGGAGAACAACTGCTTCTTCTTCATGGGCGCAGCTTCGAGGGCCTCTGGGCGCCCTCAGCGTCCAGGCGTGAAGCCAGCGCCGCCCCATAGGCGAGCTTGAGGACCCACACCGCATCTTTTCTGTCGCCAGCCACGGTGATGACCCCGCTGCTGCCTGGCATCTTGACGATGTTGAAGCCTGGATGGGTCACCGCCATGAACTTGGCGAGGGCAGGGTATCACAAGATGGCATCATACGATAGGCCAATGCGGGCCAAGTCAAAGTCGATGAGCTCGATGCGATAGTTGTCGCGCTTGTCGAAGGTGACTGGGAGGCACACCTGCCCCAGGGGGTGGCGGAGCCCTTCGTCACCCCTGAGAATGGCTTGGTTGGGAGGAGCTGGTTGTACGGCACTTGAAGCATCTCAAAGGCCTCCACGGAGAGTACGTTGAGGCCGGCGCCACCATCGATGAGGGTCTTGGTGACCGCGACGTTACTGATGGTGGGCGCGCACAACATGGGGAGCGCACTGGCGACGGCCGTAGATTCGGGGCGGTCCCCGGAGTCAAAGGTGATGGCGACCTCACGCTGCGCGCAGCCTCATGGGTTTCTGGGCCGAAGCCCAGCGGCGCTCGCCTGTCGGAAGATCTACTTGTCGTGGCAACCAGATGCGGTCGCCTGCGACCCACCGAGGATGCAAGCGACCGCGGGGGGCCCTGGAGCCGCGAAGCGCGTGATGAACTGACCACGGAGCTCTTCCCAGGAGGATACCAAGGCCTCCGGGAGGCCGAGGAGCCAAGAGCGTGGGACCTCTCCGAGGGCCAGAGGGAGCCAATTCACCATGGCCTTGTCGTCGCCTCCTGCCGCCCGAATACTCTGAGCATATAGATAGAGAAACTCCTCGGGGTCGGCTGCGTCGTTGTATCGCAAGGGCAACACCGGCCTGAACCTGACCGGCCATCGCACTCGGCGCAGGTCAGGAGTGAAGGCCGGGCAACCAGCAGGGCTCGCCGAGGCGGTGGTCCGGGCGGCAAGGCGAATGGCGTCGTTCATGGAAGCGATGAGGCGAGAAGAGGCGGAGTGGAAGAGAGCACTTCGAGACGCCCCTACCTGGCACGCCAAATGTCGGAATCGGGGCTCCGCGGACCCAACAAGGTTCGAACTCTGGGGCATGTGCGAAGATCTAGCCTAGCCGCAGCCTCAAGCTCATCACTCCATGGCTTGGCCTCGTCGAGTTCGTGCGAACGGGGAAAGAAGGACACGACAGCTTACCCAGGTTCGGGCCACCTTGCGGTGTAAGACCCTACTCCTGCTTTGTGGTTGATTGGCCTCACAAGGAGGTTGTGGATGAACTAGTACAGAGGGTGAGCGACCTCGCGAGGGCTCAAGGGATGAGAATGAGTCGAACTAGAGGAGACCAGAATCAGATCCCTCTCTATGGTGGAGGCTAGCCTATATTTATAGTGGCCTCGGTCCTCTTCCCTCACAGCTTAGGCGGGAAGGGATTCCACAATGGCCAATTCGAAAGGGGACAAGAGGTACATCTTATCCTGACGAAAGGTGGTCTTCGCGTGCAAAGCTTTTGGCCATGACGCAGTGGGCTCCGTGATGACGTCCGTCCTGCCAAGCTCGTGGTCTTGGTCTTGTTGCACTGGAATGGAAACCTTTGGGGGATCCCTTGGGAACCCGCGTTGGTCCTTGGCTCCTTAGCACCAAAGAGGAAACTGTCCTCCTCTGCACCCACTGGCGCCCGCCTTGCCTTGGCCGTCATGGCTCACGTCACTGCAAGCCTCGTGAGGCGGGGTACCTGCATAGAAATCTCCGCTCCTCAGGAGGCCGGCTCGGGGAGCTGCCCCTTGGGAGCTCTGGTGTATTTCGCCATGCGTGGCGGGGGGCCCTCGTGAGGGCCTTGCTCGTAGAGCCTTATAGCTGGGTCGTACCAGGCTGTCAATGGGGCCACGCGTTGGGCCATAGGTAGGCAAGTCTAGGTACCCCTGATCCCAGAACGCAGACACCTTATGATCAGCTCATGCCCACCAGGCCGTTCTCTGGGGTGACCGACTATTCCACAACTCCCCTGGGGCAGGTGCGCCTCCCAGTCACCTTCGGTACATGCGACAACTACCACACCGAGCTCATCGACTTCGACGTGTCCCACATTGGCCTACCGTACAATGCCATCCTGGGGTACCCTGGCCTTGCCAAGTTCATGGCGGCAACCCACCATGGCTACAATGTCCTCAAGATGCCAGGTGCAGCGACATCATCACTGTCGCCTGCGATGAAAAGGATGCGGTCTGCTCCCTCGAGCACGCCTACCGGGCTGCAGCGGTTGAGAATTCCGATGGCGAGGGTGACGTCAAACCTCCTGAGGCTGTCCCCACGAAGAAGAAGCAGTTCTTCCGCAAGAGCCATCCTGAGGTAAAGAAGGCACCCACCTGCGACACCTTGGGTGCCGCGCCTACCGCCGGGGCATGCCTTCCTCCCGCATAGGAAGGCGCGTCCGGCAACTCCCTTAGGGCAGGTTCGGGGGCTTCCATCTGGAGGGCATCCAACCTGACCAGTGTGACGAGGGAGGTGCTCGGGCACCACTTGGTGGCGTGCTTTGATGCGTGCCCCTGCAAGCAAGGAATACGGTGCGAGGCGCTAGGAGCACAAGAGTTCATCACCAAGGAGATCCGTGAGCTTCAGGAAGTGCGGGCCATGCATGGCGAGCGTCGCCCCGCACGCCCCACCAGCTCGGCTGCCGCTCCCGACATGGGCGGCGAGCAGCGCGTGTGCGTCAACATCCCAGGCCTCAGCAGGGCCGCTTCTCAGGACCTCTTCTGGCCATCACGCATCGGCCGGAGCAGGGGTGTCCCCTGCAACTACATCCTCATGCCCTTCAGCCTGCTGAATGTGGGCGCCACGTACCACCGGCTCACGTAGCTCATGCTGGCATCTCACAAGGCCTGGTGCTTGGCGTAGGCGTTTCATGAGGCCCTTGCACCTCGCGAGCCTCCCGAGCCTCAGGAGCCGCTCAACTCTTGAGGAGCAAACCATCGCGGCGCGCTTCGCCAGCTACCTCGACGCTTCCGCAGCAACATTGCCAGGTGACATTTTGGTTTGTTCGATTGAGGGCGCCCCACGGGCTGCATCATCCTTAGGCTGGTCAGGGTCCGCCACTGCAGCCGCACTATTTTTTGCTCATGTATCGGATTTAGCTGTGCCTTGATAAAATCTTCCTGATGGCTTAAATTGCATGATTGGTGCTTTGACACCATTGGAGTCGCCACGCCCTCACGAACCTTCTCTCGACCGCTTCAAGAACTACGATTAACACGGCGTCTGTACTCAGGTCCGTCCCTGCAGCGTTGTTAAATCCAAGCGATCAAGCTCTGTCTCGCCGGCCAACTCTCATGCACGTCACCTCCCGGGTTCCTTGGTGTCTCGTCGTCTCATGGGACTATCGCGAGCAGGCAAGTGGGGGCCTGGCCCGGTTCATATAACCATAATCGTGGGGCTTCGCCACCGCGGGCACCATGCGCCGGGTGTTCCTCCCCAGATAGTTGCATGAGAAGGCATGGAACGACGTCTGTGCTTGGGTCCCTCCCTGCAGCGTCGCTAAACCCAAGTGACCGAGCTCTGTCTAACGGGCCGGACCCGTACACGTCACCTCCTATGGGTTCTTGGTGTCTAACCTTCTCATGCGATGGACTCTGGACAATCATTCAGCGCGGGTTGCCCTCATGTCTCAGGTTACACGAGCGTGTAACCGTGCCAGGAGTCAGGCGCAACCCGCCCGAGGATAGAGGTAAGACCTCCTGAGCCCTGCGCTAGCTCATGAGCGTCTAAGACCTCCGCAAGTTCTGCTGTGCCTGCCAAGCATACGAACGAAATAAGGTTGTACACGCCTCGGAGACTCTAGTATAGAGCTCCCACCCACGCCTAGTGCAAGCCCCATGCTCAGTGCTGGCGGAACGGTCGCAATACGACCATGCCCATGCCCAGTGGAAGCCCCATGCTTAGTGCTGGCGGAACGGTCGCAATACGGCCATGCCCACGCCTAGTGGAAGCCCCATGCTTCGTGCTGGTGGATAAAGAACTAAGGGCGCCCTATGGATAGCATCAACCTCAGGATGGCCCGCGCTTGTCGCGACCACCGCAAAACCCTTCAACAATATTGCTTGCGGCTTTCGCCTATGCCTCACGTGAGCAGGGGCTGGACACGGTGCCTGAGCTTGGGTCAGTCCTAGCAGCGCTGAAAAACCCAAGGGACCGGGCTCTGGCTTGTGGGACTGCTCCCGTGCATGTCACCCCACCAAGGCCCTTGGTGTCTAGTCTCCTCGCATAACACCGAGGCGCAAGCCAACGAGAGCTAGGTATGAGAACTCCCGGGATAGCCTCGCAGTCGCCGACGTTTTCCCTCATGCGGGTTGCTTGCGCGTTAAGGGGGGACTCCTGAGCATCGCGACTCAGGAGCCTTCACTAGTTCTGAAGCCCCTCACCTCCTGCCTTTGTCCAAGCATCGTGACCTGACATCCCAGTGGCGGCTGAGATATGCGCAGGGCTGGGCCCTGCTGACACAGAGCACAAAGTCAAGCAAGAAAGAAATCGAGAACAAAAAGGAAACCCGAGGGTTACAAGAAGTTATTACAAGCATCAAGCATCTCACAGATTAAACCATTTTCTTACACCTCCGCGAGGCAGGATCAGTCTGTTGCAGGGTGATAAAGGAAGTTTCAGGAAGAGGGGCCGTTGCCGCCATTGCCGTCTCCAGGTGCCCCGTCACTGCTGTAGGAGAACCTCTCAAGCAGCGTGGCCACGTGGCCTCCACAGCTTCTGCCATGACACCAGGAGATTCCTCGGGGACGGGCCCTATCACCTCGCTGAAGTCGAAGCCATGGTCGTGGAGGAGAAGATGGTCGAAGAAGCATGCCGTCGCCACGGAAAAGAGGTCACGGCATTTCTCCTCCAGGATACTGTCCACCTTCTGGGTCACGCCCTCGAGCTCTCCAACGAGCTTGGAGGAAAGCTCGGCGTAGCCAGCGTTGGGGGCTGTGAGCGGAGCCTCGAACCCCTCCCTGCATATGGAGCTCTGCGCTTGGTGGGCCCTGAGCTTGAGGGAAGAGAAGGCAGCGTGGTCTGCCGCCGCCTTCACATCGGTGTCGGCTTGGATTTTCTTCTCCCTGGCGTCCAGCTTGGCGTTTGCCTCGGAGACATGCTTGGTGTAAGCTGCTTGGGCTTCGGTCACCTCGCACTGCAGCATTTCCAGGCGCCCGTGCTCCATGGCCTGTTCGCCTGCCACCTTCGTCAGCTCGGAGTCGTGATCTGCAAGCTTCGCCTCGCGAGCCTTGAGGTCCTCCTCCCGCTGCTGGAGTTGCCGTGCATGCGTGACCTGTTCTTCCAGGAGCGCCTTCATGCTGGCCTCCGCCTTGCCGCAACACTTGGCAGCCGCCTCCGCCCCAGCAAGCACGCTATCACAAGCCGCCCTTGCCTCGACGGCTTCTTTCCTGTTCTCCGTAGCGGTGGCCTCGGCCCGGCCCTGGGCTTCCTTGGTAGCCATCTCAAGATGGTGCCACCTTGAGGCGAGCCTCAGTCGCTCCTTGGTGAGGTGCTTATAGGTGTCCTGGAAGTCTGCCCCGAGCCGGTCAAGCACGGCCCGGGCGTCAGCCAAAGCCTCGCGCCTGATCAGGGTATCGCAGTTCACGAGCGCGAGGACATGGTGAGGAAGCAACACCACTACGCTTGTCACCACCGTAGTGGCCTCGGCATCCTCCGCTTGGGGCGCGGGGGGCTCCGGATCCTTCCTAGTGCTCGGCCCCCGTGGCGTGCCTAGGGAGCCTGCCGCGTCGGTCCGTTGGGTCCTGGGAGTGGGCAATGCTTGAGGCTGCACCGTGGCGCTCTCTGCGTCATTTTTGGCAGCAAGGATGAGAACAGCTGGTGGGGGCTGAGGCGTCGCTTCGTTGTCTGTGGCCAGAGCTGCCGCGACCTTGACGAGCGGCACTGCGGGCTGAGCCATCGTGACCTCGGCGAACGGCCCTTCCGGCGGAGCTGGCGAAGCGCTGAGCGGAGCTAGGGCGCCCGCGCGCCAGGGTGTAGCGTCGCCCGTGCGCCCAAGCATGATGCTAGGCCGGCGCAGGGCACCCCTACGCTCGCCAAAGCTGCGGCCAAGCACTGACGTCGCCTTCTGGATGGAGGGCACCTTCGCCACGTCGATCACCTTCTTCTTCTTCTTCTTTTTCTCTGCGCCACCGCTTCTGATTCGACGCGATAGGGAGTCAGCATGAATATACAGACTACAGGTGCACAACCAAAGGGCTAGCAGGGGTACTTACTCGTCTGGCATGGTCCACTTCCTCTTCTTTTCATCCGCGGCACACTGCCGCCCTCGCCTGATGCCATTCCCGCGCCGCCTCGGGGATCCTCGGGGCGGCCCACGGCAAGCCTCCGTCGGATTCGGGGTTCCGCAGACCCTTAAGAGGTTCGAACTCTGGGGTGCGTGCGAAGAACTCTCTCTCCCCAGTCTGCCTGCTCGACGATTCCGAGGAACAAGAGACATGGCAGTTTATCCTGGTTCGGGCCACCTTGCGGTGTAATACGCTACTCCAGCTTTGTGGTGGATTGCCTCGGGGGGCTGGGGATGAACTAGTACAGAGGTGGAACGACCTCAGGAGGTGAGGTGTGAGGGTGGAATGGATCTGGTCTAGCTCCGGTTCCTCTTCCTATGGTGGTGGCTAAGTCCTATTTATAGTGGCCTTGGTCCTCTTCCCAAATGTAGGCGGGAAGGGATCCCACAACGGCCAAATTCAAAGGGAGACAACTAGTACAAGTTATCCTGACAAAAGTAGTCTTCGCCTGCAAAATCCTCTGGTGGTGACGCTGCAGTGGGCTCCTCGATGACCTCCGTCCTGCTGTCCTGGCGGTCCTGGTCTTGTTGCACCGATATGGAAACCTTTGCTTGATTCCTCGGGACTCCGCGCCTGCGCTTGCCTCCTTTGCACCAAAGAGGAAACAGGTACACTGCGCCCGTTGGCGCCCGCCTGGTCCTGGTCGTCAAGGCTCATGTCAGGTGAACCTTGCGAGGTGCAGCTTGCATGGATATCTCCGCTCCTCGGGAGCCAGCCTGGGGAGGCCGCCCCTCGTGGAGGTATTGGTGTCGTTCGCCTTGCGAGGCCTGGCCCCTCGCGAGGGTCTTGAGTTGTCATTGCTGAAGCTGGGCCGTACCAGGCCGTCGATGGAGCCACGCCACGGGCCGCAGGCAGGCAAGTCTGGGCACCCCCGGTCCCAGGACGCCGACAGTAGCCCCCGGGCCCAAGGCACGCTCAAACTTGGC
Organism: Thinopyrum elongatum; assembly: GCA_011799875.1. NCBI lineage: Eukaryota > Viridiplantae > Streptophyta > Magnoliopsida > Poales > Poaceae > Thinopyrum > Thinopyrum elongatum. The sequence continues at coordinate 219,145,328 of CM022299.1, read as the reverse complement.
TTCGAGGCAAAGCCAAAGGGCAAGTGAGGAGCACCGCGGGCCCTAACCGCCTGCGGCCTTGGTTACCACATGGTGATTGATGGGACGTGGGCGCCTTCGCTTCCCCACGCTGCCTCGGCAACTGCTTTTGACTTACAAAAGGGCTGGCGCCCGCTGCGAAACCGTTATTGCCTTCCTTTCGTCTTGCCCCAGATCCCCTTCTACTTCTGCCTAGAGAACTCTTAGATCCGCCAATCTCCCCCTAGCTCGCCACCAATGGCTTCCGAGCAGGCAGGATCTTCAGCCGCAGCCGCGTGCTCTGTCCCCTGGCATGAGCCGGCCTTGAGCGCGTCCACCATCACCGAGGAGAAGCACCTCAGCTCCGCGCTCCACCTGACGGCGGGGGGTAGCAACGAGGGGGTGAGACGAAGCTCTGGGTCGGCTCCGCCAAGCCGGAAGCTTTGGGGAGCACCGTCTACCCCTTCTTCTGGCACAGTGTCCTCACCGGGTTGGTTCCCCCTTTCTCCAAATTCTTCTACGCCGTCCTCCGCCATTACGGGCTCCATGCCCTCCATCTTCATCCCAACTCTGTCCTCCTCCTGTCGATCTTCGCCTTTTACTGCGAAGCGTTCTTGGGGGTGATGCCCTCTGTTGCACTTCTCCGCCGCTTCTTCTACCTTCGAATCAACGGCAGCCAGTGCTCAGGGTGCGCCAGCTTCATTGCTGCCAACGGCAGCAATGCGATCTCTCGGACGGGGAAAAAGGTGGATACCTTCCGGAACAAGTGGATCTTCCTGGATGCCAAGCGCGCTGACGTTCGGCTGGAACTGCCGACCTCGCAGCCGGCGCCCCTGGAAGGATGGGCTCACGAGAAGCTCACCGATCCTAGGGCGGAGCTGTTGCTGGAGAGGATGGCAGCAGACCTGAAGACCGATGACCCGAAGGCGGAGAAGCTGACAGGGGCCATGATTGTCAAGGAATTCCTGACGCAGCGCCTGGCTCCGCTCCAGGCACACTCGCGCCCCCTATGGAAGCTCAAGGGCGCAGAAGAGGGTCTCCGGCTGCACCCGGATGACTTGTCCAAGGAGGAGCTGGACAAAATTGTCCGCGCCCTGCTTGGAGTGGATCAGGGCTGCCCCCCGGACTCCCATCTTCCGCTGTACCGCCGCCCTGACAGGGAGAAGATTGTTGATGCCATGCCTGTCTTCAACGAGCGTGGGCTCGCACCTCAGGGGCCTTCCCAGCCTCCGAGCTCCCCTATTCTATTGTCCTCCAGTGAGCTCGGTGAGGTAGAGGGGACGGACTCGGAGGTGACATGGGAAAGCACGGGGGAGACCTCCCCTCCGCGCCAGACCGATCTCCTCCGCGACCTCTCTGACGACGACGATGCTAGCGAGTACCCGGTGAGGGAGGCGCCGCGGTCCGCAGGCGTTACCACGCGGTCCAAGGGCACCCCTCCAAAGAAGCTGAAGTCGAGGGTCACGAAGAAGGGCAGGTCAGCGCTGATCTCTCAAGGCGGCGCCCCTGCCTCACCGCCAATCGTTGCTGCTGCAAAGCCGGTCATGCGCCCACCTGTTCCTGAGGGCACGACGGCTCCCATGCCCGCGAAGCCTGTGGGCCTCGCGCTCCTGAAGAGGGCGAGGGACTACATTGCTGCGGACCAGTAAGTGAGCCGTCTTGCCTTTGCTTCCTGCTCTTGTCTTGGTATCTTAACATCCGCCTCTTCTGTGGCTAGGTGAACGTCGGCGGCGAAGAAGAAGAAGGAGAAGGGTTTAGCTGTTGCCGCGATGAAGGTGCTTGTCGCAGCCGTACCACCTCCGACGCAAAAGGACGGGGCCGGCCTGTGCGCTCCTGCGGCCGGGTCGTCCCCTGGTGGCTCGAAGACCCAGCTTCGGGAGGAGGCGTCCCCTGCAATCGGGCCTGCTCAAGAGGCACTCGCCCTCAGCTCGCCTACCGAGGCCTCGAAGCCTCCGGAGCCCCCAGCCTCTTCTAGCGCTGCTGCTTCGCCAGCCCTGGTGCCTGCGCCGTCTCCTCCCTCGTCCATCACGCCGGTGAACCATGGCTCTTCTGCCGTGCCCGGTGCTCTGGAGGAGGCCCTTTCCGCGCTGAACCAGCTTCGCGTCGACCTTCAAGGTGCCGACCGGCGCCTGGCGTCTGGGCGCCTGGAGCTGGTCTCGGGGTGGCTTCGAGCCGACGCATTCGTCAGGATGGCCTGGCAGCAAGCCGTGACAGCCTCGGAGGAAGGTGAGAAGGTAGCCGGCTTGGCCGCAGCCACCCGCGACGCGGCGATGAAGGACGCCGAGGCCGCCGAGGAGCGATGCCGAGCGGCGGAGGCTCAGCTGAGTACCCTCCGCGACGAGCAGGCCGCCGAGGCCCCTCAGCGTAAGGTGTAGGAGGAGGAGGAGCAGAAGGCCCAGAAAGCTGCAATTGCCGATCGTGATGCCGAGCTGGAGCGGGCGGCCCGGGAACAGGCCACAGAGCGCGGCCGGCTGGAGAAATTGAAGGAGGAGGTGGAGGCGGAGAAGGCCCAGCTGGAGACCAGGGAGAAACTCCTTGCCAAGGCTGAGGAGGCAGCCGCCGCGGGGCGCGCTGCCTTTGACTCCCTCGAACAGAGGTCCCGCAAGGCACTGCAGGACCTTTACGGGAGCGAGTTGAAGGAGCCGCTGGTGACCTCGGAGGAGGGCCCCGCCGAGCTACTCCCCAAGCTGGTCACGGCGCTCGAGGGCGTCGTTGTTGGATTTGGCCCCATGGTGGAAGGGAAGGCCCGCGCGCTTTCCACCTCGGCCGTGACACGCGTCTTCTACCACCTTCGTCTTCGCAACCCCAACTTTGACCTCAGTTCCATGCTTGAGCCTATGAACCCGGATCGCTACACCGCCATTGCTGAAGCCGTGAAGGACCAGGTGGAGGCACGAGCGACGGCGACGTCGTCGATGACGGGGCTCCCCAGGCGGGCGATGGTGGCGCCCAAGGCTGAAGGAGAAGCTTGATGGTGGCGTTCGCTCCATTTTATTTCCTGCAATATGAACCGTGCCTTGTGGAGGCGTGAGAACACATGTTTGGTAATTTGGAGAAACAATATGTCTTGTAATAATTTGCTAGGATTTTGCGATTTCCTTCCCGTTTGCTTTAGTGTTCTACGTCGGCAGGGCCCGGCCCCGCGCGTACCTCAGCCGCCATTGGGTCGTCCGGATCGCCAGGACGAGACCAAGGGGTGAGGGGCTACGTGACCAGTTAGGCCCTTGGGTCGCGATGCCCAAGGGTCCCCCTTGACGTACAAACAGCCCTCGGGAAGGAGACGCGAGATTAGGCCTTAGCGTTCTGCGTCAGCAGGGCCCGGCCCCGCGCGTACCTCAGCCGCCATTGGGTCATCCGAATCGCCAGGACGAGACCAAGGGGTGAGGGGCTACATTACCAGTTAGGCCCATGGGTCGCGATGCCCATGGGTCCCCCTTGACGTACGAACAGACCTTATACCTGTCCTCGCCGGGCTCTCGCTCGGGAGGGTTGCGCGAAGACCAGGTCCGAGGGACCTGGCGAGGTGGCGTACGCCAGGCGTGACCTGAGCGTAGCCCCCGTGCCCAGCCCCCTCGCGCTACTCTCCCGGGGGAAAGCAGCGTGGTGAGGCTAAGCACCGAGCCTGGTGGCTCCCTGAGGTTACTGCGGCCGTGAAGCCACCCTTAGTTGTTTATCACTAGCGCAGAGCATGGCGCTACCGTTCTTGCACAGGCATAGCCGCTCCTCGACCGTGTCGACTGCCAGTGCGGAGCATGGTGCTTCCACTGGCACGTGGGAGGGGGCTCCCTCTGAGGAGAGCCCCCGGGGCGTGTACAGCCCCGCCCTGACACGTGGCTTGCACGGCAGGGCTAGAGGAGGTGTGTCTGGCCACCCGTGAGCTAGCGCGGGACTCACGGGGCCCTACCTCAAGGCTGGTTGCGCCTGGTCTTGATTGAGAGCACTTGTAATGATCCTGCGAGATGGTTAGGCAGCCTGCGCCGAGTGAATCTCCTGAGGTTACCACATGAGAAGGCCAAGCACCAACGGCCCCAGGAGGTGACGAGAACGGGGCCGGCCCGCTAGACAGAGCTCAGCCATTGGGTTTATTGACGCTGCAGGGACGGACCCGAGCACAGACGCCGTGCCCAGTCTTCTCATGCGGATGTCCTGAAGAAAGACAGCCGGCGTGCAACTCCCATGGTGACGGGGCACCGTGTCGCGCGCCCTCACTCGTCCGCCCGCGATTAGCTCATGCGAGGACAAGGCACCAAGGACCATGAGAGGTGACGTACACGGGAGCTGGCCTGTGAGGCAGAGCTCAGTCTCTTGGGTTTAGCAACGCTGCAGGGACGGACCCGAGCACAGACGCCGTGCCAGCCCTTAATCATGAGGCGGTCGTGGGTGGGCTTGCAAGGGCATACGACGTTCATGGCAACGAAGTACCAGACAGGCACATGATAATCATAAACCGACTGATGGCAGGAATAAGGCTAGTTCTGATAGATGCAAAGCGATACATGCCACAGGGACGGACCCACGTGGCTTGGGGATGATGCAGCCCGAAGGGCGCCCCCAATGGAGTGAATCAAGATGCAAAAGGATGCATGTCGCAGGGACAGACCCACGTGATCTGGGGATAATGCTGCCCGAGGGGCGCCCCCAACTAAATAAACTGGAAAATGTCACCTGGTATCGTTGCTGAAGAGATGTTGGAGTAGCTGAAGATGTGTGCTGAAGAAGTCGCTCCTCACGAGTCGCCTGGGTCCTGAACCTCGTGAGGCTCTGGAGGCTAAGGGGGCTCGCGGAGAACCGTCGCCATCTCCACCAGGACCGCCTGGCACCTGGTCTCCTGAGCCGCCAGGACGCGCCGCAGGTGGCGCTGGAAGGTGACAGCCGCATTTGGCAGGCCGTACGGCATGCGAAGGTAGCTGTGTGGGGGGCCCTTGCACCGACCAACACACGATGGCCAGAAGCGCTCCTGAGACGCAGCCCTGTTTAGCCCGAGGTAGTTGATGCAGACGCACAGCTCACCGTCCTCGCCAGGACAATGAGCCGAGCCAGGTGGCAGGCGGCGGTCGCCGCGCATGGCTCTTGCCTCTTGAAGCTCCTCGATTTCCTCGATGACGAACTCCTGAGCACCGGGGACCTCGTGCCTTGTGCCCTCTTGGCGGAAACGCACGCTGAAGCACGCCTCCACGTGGTGCCCGAGCGCCTCCCTCATGACGTTGGCTAGTTCAGAGGCCCTCCAGAGGGGAGCCCCCGAGCCCAGCCTGAGAGGGGCGCCGGGCGCGCCTTCCTATGTGAGAGAGGGTGGTGTCCCGTCCGAGGGCGCTGGTCCTGAGGTGGTGCTGGTGGAGACACTGTTCTCCTGAGGCCCTTGGCGGAACAGCTATTTCTTCTTCTTGGGGATAGCCCCAGGAGGGTAGATGGTGCTTTCGTTATCTGGGTCCTCAACCGCCGCGGCCTGGTAGGCGCGCTCGAGAGAGCACACCGCGTCCTTTTCCTCACAGGCGATCGTAATGATGTCGCGGCTCGCTGGCATCTTGAGGACATTGTAGCCATGATGAGTCACCGCCATGAACTTGGATAGGGCTGGGTACCCAAGGATGGCATTGTACGGAAGATGAATGTGGGCGACGTCGAAGTCGATGAGCTCGGTGCGGTAGTTGTCGCGCTGGCCGAAGGTGACAGGGAGGCGGATCTGCCCTATCGGGGTGGTGGAGCCGTCGGTCACTCCTGAGAAGGGCTTGGTGGGCTGCAGCTGATCATAGGGCACTTGGAGGCGATCGAACGTTTCGATGGAAAGGACATTGAGCCCCGCACCACCATTGATGAGGGTCTTGGTGACGAGGACGTTGCTGATGACGGGAGAGCAGAGCATCGGGAGGGCGCCCGCGGTTGCCACGCACTTGAGCTGGTCTGCCGAGCTGAAGGTGATGATGCACTTGGACCACCTGAGCGGGCGTGTGGCCTCGAGCCTGGGGAGAACCGCGTTCACCTCACGGGTGAACTGCTTGAAGATGCGCTGGGAGGCTGGGGCCTAAGCACCGCCCAGGATGCAAGCGATGGCACGAGGCTCCTGGAAGCCCCCAGCCCCCTCATCCTGGTGGTGGTCGCCATTCCTCCTTGGTGGCGGTGGCAGCGGAGGGAGGCCGGCGTTGCCCTGAGGACGGTCCTCGCGAGGCTGGTCTCTCCAGGCACCCTCGCGAGGCTGATCTCTCCAGGCGCCCTCGCGAGGCTCGCGGTCATCCCAGCGTCCTCCGCCTCGGCCTCCTCCGCGGCCGTAGCCTCGATCGTTGCGCTTGGGGCGTCAGCCGAGGCGCCCGTCGCTAATGGCCCTGAGCTCATGGCAGTCATTGGTGTTGTGACTGTGTACGTTGTGGAAGACGCAGAACGGACGACTGCCTTTGGATGACTCTGGGTGGTCGCAGCCGTGCTTCATCTCTGGTTCAGCCACAAGCATGGCCGCCCCCTTGCGTTTCACGTCCTTGGCCTTGGCCTTCTTGTCTTCTGGGTCGGCCGCTGGGAGCTCGAGGAGGGAGAGGCGTCCCTCCTCAGCTCTCGCGCACTTGGTCACCATGTTGAACATTTCCAGAGCCGTGCACAGGTCCTCGTGTATGGCGAGCTCCTCCTTCATCTTGACATCGCGGACGCCATCAGAGAATGCTGAGATGATGGCCTCGTCCGACACCTTGGGGATCTTGAGACGGACACTGTTGAAGCACTGGATGTACTTCTGCAGGGTATCCCCTGGCTGCTGCTTAATGCATCGCAGGTCGCTCGCGGCAGCCGGGCGGTCACGGGTGCCCTGAAAGTTAGCGACGAAACGCTCGCGCATCTCGTCCCAGGAGGAGATCGATCCTGCGGGCAAGTTCAGGAGCCATGAGTGCGCGCCATCCTTGAGAGCCATAGGGAACAAGTTTGCCATGACCTTCTCGTCACCGTTGGCCGCCTCGATGCTCAGCTCGTAGAGTTGCAGGAACTCAGCAGGGTCGGGGGTGCCGTCGTAGCGCGGAGGCAGGTCAGGCTTGAACTTCCCCGGCCAGACGACGCTGCGTAGCTCGGGAGTGAAGGCTCGGCAGCCCGTGGTGGTTACGGGAGCCCGACGTGGAAGTGGAGCTTGATCTTGGCGCCCGCGCGCCACCACCACATGCGGCGCGCGGTCTTGGTGTTGGGGCGCTGGGAGTGCGGGAGCATCTTCCTGCGGCCGATGGACCTCCTGGCAGCTTGCTTCTTCGCGTGCGGGCGCCCGGCGCGGCGGGTCACGCCGTGGGGCCGCGCGCCTTGGTGCGAGGGCGACGTCTTGACGGGGAGGTGGTGGGGGCGCCCCGTGGGCTATGTCGCCCACGGCAGGTGGCGGGCAAGGCAGCGAGAGAGAGGGCGCGGGCGAGCCTCCTGCGGCGCTGACGAGCTCGGCGATGCGCTCGAGCCAGTCCTCGTAGAAGTCGTCAATGGGGCGGTAGCGCAAGAGCTCGCGTGCCATGAGCAACGCAGCTTGCGCGTCCGCCGGCCCGCGACGAGCATGAGACGACGAACCTGCCGGGGTCAGCGACGGAGTGGCTGTGCGCCCATCACACCGCACGGAGGGGTGTAGCAACGAAGCCTGCAGCTCGTGTCCCGCCGGGCCGGTGGCGGTGTTAGCAGCAGGCGATGGAGAACAACGGGGAGGCCTGCCGGCGGGCACCGTCTGGGCGACACGAGCGGCGAGAGCGGCCCGACGCTTAGCACGGGCTCGACGGGCGTCGGCCATGGAAGCGGTGGAGCAGCGGTGGGTCGACCGACGGGAGAAAGGCTCCGACGCACCCCTACCTGGCGCGCCAAATGTCGGATTCGGGGTTCCGCAGACCCTTAAGAGGTTCGATCTCTGGGGTGCGTGCGAAGAACTCTCTCTCCCCAGTCTGCCTGCTCAACGATTCCAAGGAACAAGAAACACGGCAGTTTATCCTGGTTCGGGCCACCTTGCGGTGTAATACGCTACTCCAGCTTTGTGGTGGATTGCCTCGGGGTGCTGGGGATGGACTAGTACAGAGGTGGAACGACCTCAGGAGGTGAGGTTTGAGGGTGGAATGGATCTGGTCCAGCTCCGGTTCCTCTTTCTATGATGGTGGCTAAGTCCTATTTATAGTGGCCTTGGTCCTCTTCCCAAATGTAGGCGGGAAGGGATCCCACAACGGCCAAATTCGAAGGGAGACAACTAGTACAAGTTATCCTGACAAAAGTAGTCTTCGCCTGCAAAATCCTCTGGTGGTGACGCTGCAGTGGGCTCCTCGATGACCTCCGTCCTGCCGTCCTGGCGGTCCTGGTCTTGTTGCACCGATATGGAAACCTTTACTTGATTCCTCGGGACTCCGCGCCTGCGCTTGCCTCCTTTGCACCAAAGAGGAAACTGGTACACTGCGCCCGCTGGCGCCCGCCTGGTCCTGGTCGTCATGGCTCACGTCAGGTGAACCTCGCGAGGTGCAGCTTGCATGGATATCTCCGCTCCTCAGGAGCCAGCCTGGGGAGGTCGCCCCTCGTGGAGGTCTTGATGTCATCCGCCTCGCGAGGCCTGGCCCCTCGCGAGGGTCTTGAGTTGTCGTTGCTGAAGCTGGGCCGTACCAGGCCGTCGATGGAGCCACGCCACGGGCCGCAGGCAGGCAAGTCTGGGCACCGCCGGTCCCAGGACGCCGACAGCCTCGCCACATCGTCACCCCCTGGGGAGGCAATGGGGCCCTCCTGAAGGACCACGGTCAACGGGGGCTCGACCTCCCCCACGCCTGTGGCCGCCTCACCCGACCCCGGCATGGCTGGGGGACCTGACTCCGCCCTCCTAGACGCCCCGGCGGGGTGGGGGGAAACCGCGAGCAAAGGCTCGTTGGCAGCATCATCGTCCGCGAGGCCAAGGAGGATCTGGTGACGTGATGGTGGCGACGCCCTCCTGAGGTCGTCCTCCTCCGAGTCCTTGTCGTAGTCATTTTCACCGGAGGACAGCACTACCGACGATCTGGCCTGGTCGCGCGGCACGAGCCCCCACTTGTCCAAAATGGGCATGGCCTTGACCAGCTTCTCCTTGTCATCATGGCTGCACAGCGGAGCCGCGGCCTAAGGAGGGTCCCCGGGGATGTAGCCCAGCACGGCCGATAGGGCCTCGTCCAGCTCCTCGATTGTCAGGCCGGCGACGTGCAACCTCATTGCGTCCCCCGCGCCGTCATACTCCCACATGGGCCACGAGTGTGCTTGGAGCGGCGCGATGCGCTGCGCCAGGAACTCCTTGACGATTATCACCCCCATCAGCTTTGCTGCCACATGCATGGCTATCCGATCCAGGACGGGCTCCGCCCTCGGGTTGTTGAGCTTCTGGTGGTGCCACCGGAGGGACTGCTTGGGTGGCGCCGCTGGAGTCATCAGGCACGCGTCAGTGTGGCACGCGTCCATGAAGACCCAGCGCTGCCGATAGCCCTCTGCCTTCTTCCTGGCTTTCAGGTGGCCGCCTCCGCTTGACGTCGATGAAGGAGACGCACGTGGAGCGCAGGTCTTGGGTGGCGAACCGCAGGCTGAAGAAGTGGTGGAAGAGCGCCACAGAGGGCCTCATGCCCACGAAGGCCTCATAGTAAAAGTCGAAGATGGCCAGGAGAAGGATGGAGTTGGGCTGAAGGTGGAGAGAGTGGATCTGATAGTGGGAGAGAATTGCATAGAAGTCAGAAAATGGTGGGACCAACCCGGTGTAGATGCTGTGGAGGAAGAAGTGGTAGGCGAACTCTGCCAAGTTGTTCCGTGCTGGTGAGCCTGGCAAGATCTGGGTTGCTTGCCCTTTGTTCCCCTCGCCGGCCACCAGCGGGAGCACTGGGTTCAGATCCTCCTCCTTGGCGACTAAGGGGTAGAGTGTTGGCCCCGTGGGGGGCGAGCTCGCGCGGTAGGCTGCGGACTTTGTCTTCTTGCCGGCCAGCGCCATCCGGTGTCGCAATAGCGAGCAAGGTGAGGGAGGAGTTGCGCCTGAGTTTGGATCATGGGGGACTTCGCGAGGGGTAGGAAAGTGGATGTAGGACAAGGGGGAGCAATGATGGCTCCGCGTAGTACCCGCCAGGCTTTATGTCAGCCTGGGCAATTGCCGAGGCATCGTGGGGAAGTGGGGGCGTCCCATGCTCCAGCGCACGCCACACATCAAGCCTGGCCCACAGGCAGTTGGGGCCTGCTTCGCTTCGCTCCCTCTCTTCTCCTCCACCGCGAGTGGGGTCGTGCGCACCGCGGGCCCGGGGGCTACTGTCGGGCCCATGGGACTGGGGGTACCTAGGCCCGTCTGCCTGTGGCCCGTCGCGTGGCATCATCAGAATGCCCGGCACAGCATCAAGACTTCATGAGCAAGACCCTCGCGAGGGCCCCCACCTCACGAGGCGAGCGTCAGCAGGGGTCATTAAGAGCTCCCGAGGGCTTCACGCGGGGCGGTTTCCTGAAGCTGCCTCCTGAGGACCCTAGCGGGGTGGACACCTCTAGGCTCACCATCCCACCTCACGCTACACGTGGGTGATGCGAGCCACGACGAGTGGAGCCAGAAGGGTGCCATGGGGCACAGACAAGGACGCTTTCATCTTTTGTGCTAAGGGAACAAGGACGGCATGCGGGTTCCCAAAGCAATCCCCAATGGTGGCCACTCCGGTGCTAGAAGACTAGGACCGCGGGCTCGCCAGGACGGAAGTCATCGCCGAGCCCACCGATGCGTCATGCCAAGAAGCTTTAGCAGGCGAAGACTTCTTTTGCCAGGATAAGCTGTACTCCTATCCACCTTCAAAATTGGCCGTTGTGGTATCCCTTCCCGCCTAGAGTTTTCGGGGGAAGAGGACCAAGGTCAGTATAAATATAGGCTAGTCTCCGCCATAGAGAAAGGTCGAATCTGGAGCCCTCCCGAGGTAGTTCATCCTTGTACCATCTCATATCCATCCTCCCTTGCGAGGCAATCCACACAAAGCAGGAGTAGGGTCTTACACCGCAACGTGGGCCGAACCTGGGTAAATCACCGTGTTGTGTCTTTGTTTTCCCCTCGCTTGAGCAAGCCGGAGCATCGTTGTGAGGCCGTGAGCAGTGAGGTGTAGCTTAGTGGAGTTCCTCACGCACACCCCAGAGTTCGAAGCTTTCCTTGGGTCCCCGGAGCCCCGATTCTGACAGCGGTGGCCTGCGAGGCCTAGCTCGTCTCCCGCGAGGAGGTGGCCACCCGACGCGATAGCACGACGATGGTCCTGGAGATCGACATGGAGATCCAGGAACATGAACTCCTACGGACCACCGTCGAGCAGGGGAGGGAGTGAGAGTGGCTGGAGAACCTGGACCACACCTTGGCGGCCAACAAGGCCTCCTCCAAGGAATGCCTCACGAAAGCCAATGCCATGCTCGAAGAGAAGACCGCGAAGTACAAAGCGGAGATCGACCTGCAGGCCCAGGACAAAGTCATGCGGAAAGCCAAGGCCCTCGGCGACACCTACTCCAATAACGTACAGAAGCAGGAGGACCGCTTCACGAAGAGACACAGAGAGCTCGATGCCGAAATCGCGGAACTCAAGCGGCAGCTTGCAGCGTCAGAGACCAACAGGCAAAGGGTGGCGGGGCTCCACGCCATGACCCGCCATGAGCTGGCAGACCTCCAGGATCAGGTGGGTGAGGTGAGTGATGAAGCGCAGAGGGTCCAGGATGAGACTGTCCGGAGGCGCGGGGAGCAACTCCAACGCTCCAAGATGTTCCATGAGCTCAGTGAGCACGCCCGCAACATCGTGGCCGCTTTTTCGGCCGAGGGGGTGAGGAACCCTCTGTAAACCAATGATGCCGGCTACTTGGCCTTCTTGACCAAGCTCGTGGAGCAGCTAGAAGCAAGCTTCGCCCAGTGGGACGAGATCCGTGACACGGAGTGCCGCGACCTTCTATGCCAAGCGTCAACCTGAATCTTCAGCAACCTGCTGCACGTCGATGGCGATTTCGACTTCGACCAAGTTCTATCCCCCTGTCCCCGAGGAGCTTCGAGGCAAGATCGCAATGGCGATGGAGGACCACATGGCGAGTGTGGTGGAGCGCCTGACAGGGAAAGGTCCGATGAGGATGACAATACCACCGTGGGGACGCCGATAGCGGTCCTCGCACATGAGCCCCCTTCGCTTTCTTTCTTGTAATAGAGTAGATGCGGCCCCGCGTGGGCATCAAGACATTTGTGCTACACTTTTTCTCTAAGTACTTTATGCTTAATGTGTAATTTTATTTTCCTCCCGAGTCCCTTATTTTCCTTTTACATTTCCTTCGTGCCCTTCGTCGTTGGGTCCTAGCCCCCGAGGCAGGCTACGGCCATCGCTGGTATGCCTAGAGCATGCACTCAGAAAGGCCAGAGGGTCTAGGGCTCTTAGGGCTGGTAGGAGCCCCTAAGGCACGATGCTCAGGGTCCCCCCTTGACGCGTAGGCGGCTCGTGCGAGGGAAATGAGGATGCTACGAGAGAGAAATGAGAGGGAAAGAACCAGAAGGGTGCTTTAAACTTACCTCATTCGAGGGGCGTGGCTTGGAGCGAGTCCTTCGCAGGGCGCGGCTCATGAGGCGCGACCCCTCGTGAAGCCTTCCGTTCACTGGGCACCGCTTGCGAAGCCTCCCGAGGGAGGCTCATGAGGCTGTCAACATCTTGCACTAGGGAAATTGCCATGTTTTCGCAAGTAGTGCAGTGGGGCATGCTCGCGAGGTTGCCTATTGGTGTTACACAAGGAGAGAAGAGCACCAAGGACCTGGTGAGGTGATGTACATGGGAGATGGGCCGTGAGCCAGACCTCATTCGCTTGGGATTTGCAGTGTTGCTGGGACTGACCCGAGCACAGGCAACCCAGCCCCTACTCACGTGACAGACACGGGGGAGATTACGAGCGCACGCCCCTACTGAGTCACACTCAGGTCTAAGCACACAGGGCTCTGAAGGAAATAAGCTTTACTTATGCATGAAGTAGGTTCATTACATAACAAAAAGATACACGCTGCCGTGTTCGACACGGGTCAACTTGAGGATGTGATGGCCGAGGCCCCCTCAGGTACGTAGGCCGGTAGCTTTGAGCTTGGGGCATCCGCCAGTGTGGAGCATGGGGCTTCCATGATAGTGGAGGAAGGAGCTCCCACGCGTCTATGGCAGCACTAGTAGCGAGAGCTCCGGAGCGTGTACAGCTCCATGTCGCTTGTATCCATGGAGGCACGGATAGAACTTACGGTGATGGTGGGTGTTCCATGTGTTTTGTCTCGGAACACCCACCGCCGTCACGAGTCGGGCCGCGGTGAGCCAGGGCATGGGTGGTGACCACTATGATGTGGGGCTCAAGGCTCATGTGCATCAGCCTCTCGAAGGTGGCTGCGACACCCACCAGGCCAAAGGGCATATGCATGGGCCAGGACGAGCCCGCGATCTGGTTGATCCGTGGGGGAGGGAAGGGGCTCACGGGACAAGCCTGGTTGAGGGCGATGTAGTCGACACACATGCGCGCACTGGTGCGCGGCCTCACGACGGGGGTGGGGGTGATGATCCACTCGGGGTGGGCAGCTTCACGGGCTATTCCAGCCTCCAAGAGCTTGCTAGCCTCCTGGGTGACGGTCTCATGCTTCTTGGGTGCCTGAGGCCCTTCCTTGTGCTTGACGAGCCACGCGCCTTGGCACGCGGCTGAGTGCAGCTCGACCACCTCCCTCGATAGATCGGGCATGCCTAACGCTGTCTAGACCGACGCATTAGGGCTTACCCAGAGGAAGGTGACGAGCGCGCCTTCTTATTTATTGGAGGGCCCGCCGCTGATGGCAAGGGGAGGCGCGCTTCGCCCCCATCTAGGGACGCCTTCTTAGACTCGACCCACTCCTAAGAGAGCAGGGGCTTCTTCTTCACTGGTGCCTCCTAGGCAGGCCCGAGCACGTTCTCATCGGCCGAGTAAGCAGCGGCGACAGCCTTGTAGGTGTGCTCGAGGGTGTGCATCGCGTCCTTCTCATTGCAGCGGATGGTGAGGGTACTGCTATAGCCGGGCATCTTGACGAGGCCATAGGTGTGGTGGGTCACGGCCATGAACTTGGAGAGCACCGGGTAGCCCAAGATGGCATTGTAGGGTAGGCTGATGTGAGCCACATCGAAGACGATGAACTGCGGGTGACGAAGGTGACGGGAAGGCGCACTTGGCCTAGGGGAATGGTGGAGCCGTCGGTGATGCCCGAGAAGGGCCTGGTGGGCATCAGGCGCTCATAGGGCACTTGGAGCATCTCGAAGGTCTCGACAGAGATCACATTGAGGACCACACCACCGTCGATGAGTGTTTTGGTGACAGCCACATTGCTGATGGTGGGCATGCATAACAAGGGAACGGCGCCCACGACCTTCATGAACTCGGAGTGGTCTCTTGCGTAAAAGGCGATGGGGAATTCATACCACTTGAGGCGGCTAGCAGACTCGAGCGCCAGGATGGCCGCGTTCACCTCCCGAGATTACTATTTGAAGTGCCGGTTGGATGGGGGGGGGGGGGCTGGGGCCTACCGAGGATGCAGGCCACCCTACAGGGCTCCTGATAGCCCCCAGCGTTCTCAGGAGGAGGGGTGTTGTTGGCACGCGGTGGTGCGGCATTGGCTTGAGGGTCAGCCTGCCGCGGCTGGTTCTGCCAGCCCTGACGGTTGTTGTCGTTGGCGCCGTTGTTTTTGTCGCCCTAGCGGCCATCTCCACTGCCACCGCCACAGCCCTTGCTACATTCCTTGCGGCTGCCACAACGCTCAGTGCAGCCCTCACGGAGTAGCTTGAGCTCGTGGTAGTCTAAAGTGTTGTGGGAGGTCACGTTATTGTAGCCACAGAAGGGATGGTCATCCTTCTTGGCCTCGCTGTCGCCGCGGCCGCACTTGTAGTCCGGTTCTACTGCAAGAATGGCAGGGCCCTTGCGCTTGGTGTCCTTACCCTTGGATTTTTCCACGCCAGGCTCAACGTCTGGGTCATTCTGGAGGAAAAGGCTTCCCTCCTCGGCCTCGACACAATGGTCGGCGAGGATGAACAGCTCTACCACGGAGTCGAGCTCGTCCCTAACGGAGAGCTTCTCGCACGTCTTCATGTCCATGATGCCATTGGTGAAGGCAGAGACAATTGCAACGTCGGAAGCCTTTGGGATCCGGTTACGCACCTGGCTGAAGCTGGATGAACTTGCAGAGGGACTTGCCAGGGCGCTAACGCACAGCCTGCAGGTCGTTGAGGGTGAGGGGGCGGTCGCTCGTGCCCGTGAAGTTGGCGACGAACTGCTTGCACAAGTCCTCCCATGAAGAGATGGACGCCTCGGGGAGGTTCATGAGCCATGTGCGTGCCGCTTCCTTGAGGGCCATGGGAAACCAGTTCGCCATGACCCGATCGTCCCCCTTCACGGCCTGAATGTTTACGGTGTAGAGCAGGAGGAACTTCGTGGGGTTGGCACTGTTGTTGTAGCGGGGAGGGAGCTTTGGCTTGAACTTGTTAGGCCACACCACATGGCGCAGCCCGGGTGTCGTGGGTGAACACGATCACCTATGGGGCCACGGGCCCCTTTTGTGGTTCGGCAGGGGGGAGATCATGTTGCACAAAGAGCGGAGGCCATGAGGCAGCACTACGATGAGACTGGTGGTTTTTACCCAGGTTTGGGCCGCTGAGAAGTGTAAAACCCTACTCCTACTTTTGTGGATTGGATGGAGGAACACGAAGAACACGCAGTGCTCAAGCCTGGCAAGGTGGCCTCGGGGAGAGCTGCTACACGTGTACAAGTGTGTAAGGGTATGAATCCCTCTCTAGGTTGCCTTGGACCTCCTTTTATAGCTCAAGGGGTAACCACAGTGGCAAAATAGACATTATCTTGTGATTAGATAGCCAACAGTGCTATCATACCTAACTCCGGCATTTAGGACAAAATGCTATAAATGCACCTTAGGTGGCGCGCGGGGGTGCATCCCCGGCAAGCTTATATCGCCGCTTAACCATCTTCTGCTTATCATCTTGACACGCCTCTGGACGGGTGTCAAATGGGTGTGATCTGTCTTCCAGCAAGCCGCCACGTGCTTAATGAGTGCCACTTAATCACCTGGGATGCTCGACACCGCATCGATAAGTGACTAGCATCGAGGTGTGGTGGAGCGGTGGTGTCTTGGCGGCGGTTTGTTCTTGGCGGCCCCGGCAGGCTTGCCGGGGCGATTCTAGACTTGTCTTTGAGGCGGTCTCGACTTGGCCGGGCTCTCCTTCTCGGCAAGGGAGGCCTTCCCAAGGTGATATCCTGCTGCTTTTTTTCTTCTTAATGCTCTCCTTGATCTCACGAAGAGCGGCTTCTCTGGCTCAGCCTTGCATGGACTTATCTTGGGCTAGTACTGACGGGTTCAGCTATACTGAGGTAGCTATTCCCCCGGCAAGTCCTGGCCATCGGGCGGAGGTTTTCTGTCCATGCACAAGTTAGGGGAAATAAACACCCCTATTTGTGTACACTGACAGAAGCCCCCGGGCCTGAGCCAAACGTGTCACTGGGCATCGTTGGGTTAGGCCCCAAACAGTGCATGGACATGCGTCAAAGAAGTGCTGTCCATGCAACCTTGGTCATGATGATCTGTCAATCCCACGTCCACTCCGCGTAATTACCACAGGTCGTGGGGTCATGGAACAGTAGCTGTTAGTGAGTAATGCGCCTGCAAAAATGGTAACTTCTCGAAAAAGATAGCGAAGAGCCAACCCCCGCGCATGTTTCCTATAAAAAGGCAACGCGAAGGGAGTCTGCTCATTCACATCCGTTTCTTCTCCCTTCATCTTCTTCCTCAAGCCAAAAACCGCCCTAGCCGCCACCGCCTGCCCCAGAAAAACTCTGCTAGAGCTTTCGCTCCTTCTGTGAGTCCAAGAGATGGGGCGAAAGACGGGCGCCGTGAAGGGGAAGCAGGCGGCCGCTCCCACGGATCCCGCGGCGGAGGAGAGGAGGAGGAAAGCAGAAGAACTGGACAGGCGGCGACAGGAAGATGTGGTGTTCTCCCCATCGAATCTGGATGGCAATACCTTAATCGCAAGGTATGCCTATATGTGGGGAAGGGATACCAAGAATGGGCATGGAGCGCCCGAAGTTCTGCCGGAGGGGACCAAGATTCCGTCAAATTTGTACTGCTTCTTTTGCGCGTACTTTCTTTGTGGTCTCTCTTCCCCCGTTTGAAGGAGGACAAGGGCGCAGGCTTATGCTGACCAAAGGTGGTCTTCGCCTGCTAAAGGCGCTGTCCTGATATAAGCATGGGCTCAACAATGATGCTTGTCCCACGCACCGAGCTGTCTTGGTCTTCATTGACCAAAGTAGAAAACTTTGGGACTTGCTTTGGAGGGAGGCAGGCGCCACTGCTCCCCTAGCAGCAAAGTGGAAACTGGTCTCTGTCGTACCCTGCCATCCTTATCCTGAGAGCAGGTGCGTCACCCATGTGACAGGCATGGACTTCTCAGCTGAAGCCCTGAGGTTGGCCTTGCGAGGTAGGCCTCACGAGGCGGCCCCGTGAGGATGCCGAGGAGTTGGCGAAATCTGCTGTGCCCCGCCTTGCGGCGGCGGAGCCTCGCGGGGCTAGCGCCTCACAAGGTGGCTTGTTCCCCGGGGGCCTAGGCTTGGGCCAATCCTCTTGGGCCGCAAGGGCCGCCTCCTGGGTCGTAGGCAGATAGGCCGTGGTACCCCGGTATCCACTGGACCGACATCTTATTTCATTCAGAATCATGTGCGCTTGCAGCTGAGTGTGCCTCAGTAGTGGCATGCGCTCGTGATCTCCCATGTGTCAGTCACGCAAGCAGGGGCTGGGCATGGTGTCTGTGCTTGGGTCAGTCCCAACAGCACTGCAAAACCCAAGGGACTGAGTTCTGGCTCGCAGGCCTGCTCCCATGTACGTCACCACACCAGGTCCTTGGTGCTCTTGTCTCCTCGCGTAACACCCACAGGCGACGTCGCGAGCACACCCTGCTGCACTATTTGCGAAAAATTTGGCATTTTCCCTGGTGCGGGATATCGAAGGCCTCAGGAGCCCTCCCCTCGGGAGGCCTCGTGAGCGGCTTCATTGGTTCCTGTGAGTCACGATTCGCGCCCTGTGGAGGATTCATTTGAAGCTGCACGCCTTGAAGGAGCTAAGTCTAAAACACCCCTTGGGTTCTCTCCCTCTCGTTTCCCTCTCGAGGCATCCTGATTTCCTTGGCATGAGCTGCCTGCACATCAAGCGAGGGACCCTGAGCATCGCATCTTGGGGACTCCCACTAGCCCCACGAGCCCTACACCCTTTGGCCTTGCTGAGCACACATTCCAGGCATACCAACGATGTTCGTAGCCTGCTCAGGCAGCTGGGTCCCAGCAACGCAGGGCATGAAGGCAACATAAAAGGGAAATGAAAGTCTCGGGAGGAAAAGAAAAACGCATAGAACATTGAGTGTTTGAGAAAAAAGTGTCGTGCAAATGTTTTCACGCCCCCATGGGGCCGTGTCTACCATATTACAACAATAGGTCAGTGAGAATTTAGGCGTGTGAGGCGCCACCATCGCTGCTCTTGCAATCATTGTGAGGGGGCTCGCTACCGCCGCCGCTGACCTTGGCTTCGAAGGCATATAGTGGAACGAAGCCGGCCATGCAGTACCTCAGCTCCTCCTCGAGGACCTCGCGCAGATCCACCGGGACGGGGGTCACCACCTGCCCAAAATCGAAGTGGCTATCGAGGCGGAGAAGGTTGCTAAAGACCCGCGTCGTCTGGGTCAGGAGATCGTGGCACACCTCCTCAATGGTGGCGTCCGCATCTAGCAGCTGCTTATTGAGGCCCTCGACCTCGGCCTGGAGCTCATCCCACTTGGCTGCGAGCTTCCCCTGCTCGTCTACAGTGGCCTGGATGACCACCAGCTCCCGCTCCTTCGCCAGCAGGCGCTCCCGCTCTGCCTCCTGCGTGAATGTGGATGACAGAAGCTCACGCTCCCTAGTCTCGGCGTTTGCCTCGCGGGTGGAAAATGTCTCTTGGCGCCTCAAGACCTCCTCCTCATGTTTCGGGAGCTTAGCTTCGCGAGACATGAGCCGGCCTTCGCAGGCCTCCACGGCCTCCTCCCGCATTTTGAGATGGCGCTCGCGTGATGTGGCCTGCTCCTGGAGCGTCTTCCTGTAAGCATTAGTCTCCTCCCATTGCCGCTTGGCCTCCTGGGCGTTTTTGAGGGCCTACGCAAGGGATGCCTGGGTGTCTTTGGTGAGCTGCTCAAGCTACGCTTGCGCCTCATCGTCCCATTGGCGATCGAGCTTCATCGCTTCCCGAAGCTGGCTCCACTCCTCCGCCAGCCGCCGCTCCTCCGTGTAGAGCTCTGCCTCCTTCCTGAGCTCGCCCTCGAGGGCGCCGAGGGCTGCCCTGCTGCTGTTGACTATCCCGCCCTAGGGCGCGGTGCTGCTCTCCCTCAGCACCAAGGCACGCGTCACCCTGGCCTCCTCATTGCCCGCAGACGTCATCGTGCGGGAAGGCATGACCTCGAGCCCCTTCGGCAGCCCCACGCCATCGCTCGGCAGGGGTCACGCTCGCCGGCTGGCAAGGAGGGCTCAGAATGACCGCCTCCGGTGCCAGTGGCATCACCCCGCGCTTTGGAGTCGACTTGGGCACCTCGTGGGCTGGGCGCCCGGGCCCGAAGACGGCTCTGGAGTCGACTGCAGCGGCTACGGTGCATTGGGAGGAGGTCGGCGTCTCGCCCCCTTCTCCACCGTCTTGACTCCCACGGCGGGGGCTGCCTCAGGAGGCACCATCGTAGCGGGCCTGGGAGGAGTCGTCTCGCTCCGGGGGGTCAATTCTGCGCACCCCTGGGGGACCGCCACCTGGCTATCGGCGGCCTCGCCCTCCCTTCCAAGCCTGACATCGGCCTCCTCTCTGCCTCCCGCGGGTTCGGCCGCCAGGTGCGCCGACATGGTAGGGGAAGCAGCCTTCAGAGGAGGGGAAGGCCCCACAACTTCGGTCTTCTTCCTCTTGGTCTTCTCCTTCTCCTCGGCGGCCATCTCAGGGTTCCTGCGCGGGCCAAAAACTCATCAGGGCCGCGATGGCCAAGAAGTGGGGATCGGCAAGAAGGGGCAGAGGAGCTTACTCATCCTTGGGGTTCCAGCGCCTCCTCTTCCGCTCCCTGACGGAGCAGCTGCTACTTCCACCTTCAAGAAGCGGGCCTGGGCGGCCGCCTGAGGGTGTGGTGCGGGCCCCATCGACGCCAGCGGGCGCAGTGCCCTCTGCCGTCCACTCCGCGAGAGGCCCGTCGGCCTCCACGACACCTTCTCCTTCGCCACCTGCCCACGTGAACTTAGCGGGCACAACACGGAACTCGTCCCCGTCGTTGTCCTCGCCCATCTGGAGCAACTAATGCACCAAAGGCGACGGCGGGGGCGGCGGGGACGACTCCTAGTTGTTGTCTTCCTTGGAGTGAGAGGCATAACAGTTGCCCTAGGTAGACTCCGTCTTTGAGTAATTGTCATAAAGGTCATCGGGCTCCTTGAGGTCCATCTAGATCAGTCCCCACTAGTCGAATAGGGGCATCGCTGTGGCCAGCTCAACCCTATTGACCCAGCGGTGCACCAGGCATGCACTGTCGGGCACCTCCTCTGCCTCCTGTGGGAATAGAACTTCCCACGCTTCAGCCAAGAGGCGCCCCCTGTGCCAGCCAGATTCGGTATTCGGCTCGGGTGATCTCCCACACCGGGTGCGAGCGCTTCTACAGGGGCGCGATGCGGCCGCTGAGCAACTCCTTGGCGACCATGCCCTCCATAAGGCTGGCCTCGCGCAGCTCTGCCAGCCTCGTCAAGGTCGGCTCAAGAGCAGAGTCACTGAGCTTTGCGTGCTCCCAGCGGGGGATCTTCTCGGTCGGCTCGTTCAGGACCGCCAGGAGAGGGCCGACCCTCTTTGCATCGACATACACCCAGTGCGACCTAAAGTTCTCCACCTTCGTTAGGATCTTCATGTCGATTAGGATCTTGCGTATCTCGTCATCGACATGGAAGGAGGCACCCCCGGAGCGGTGGTTGCCCGAGGAGAAAACCCGCAGGCTATAAAAGGTTCGGAAGAGCGCTACGGATGGAATCACTCCTAGGAAGGCCTCGTGAGGTACGCGAAGAGAGCAAGGACAAGGATCGAGTTGGGGTGAAGGTGAAGGAGACGAATCTCGTAATGCTCCAGAATGGGGAGGAGGAAGTCAGAGAAGGGCGGCACCAGCCTGGCGAAGAGCGAATGGAATAAGAAGGGGTCCATCATGGGCCCGAGGTCGGGCCGTGGGTGCGAGCTCGGCCAAATCTTAGTGGCACCTCCCTCATGGTGCGCAGAGGCCAGCAGGGGGCGGACAATGCCAGCCCACTCTCGCTGGTGATGGTGAACGACGGCAAGGCCGGGCCGAGCTCCGCCGCGGTGGTGCCCTTGCTGGAGGAGGCCTCGGCGGTCGTAGGCTTCTTACCGGAGGCCTTCGCAATGGGGGGAGATCTGGAATTGAAGAAGAAGTAAGGGATCTGCTCGTGCACGAGCCGAAGGGAGAGATGGAGACGGGGAGCAATGATGAGCCCGCGCCCTGCGCGGGCAGGCTTTATGGCCAGGACGGCGGTTACCGAGGTGTCATGGGGAGTGGGGACGTCCCGCCCCGTAACAGCCGCCACACATCGCCTCTGTGCCTTGCAGCTCGCTGGGGCCCGCATCATTTCATCCCCAACAGGCGTAGCGTGCGTGCCGCGAGCCCGGGGTTTACTATCGGCCTAGTGGGAACCAGGCTACCATGGCCCGTCTGCCTCTGGCCCAAGGGGTGACACTTGGGCCGGCCCATGACGAACGGCCCTGCCTCGGCTGCTCTGGAGGGAGTCGCCTCGTGAGGGGCGAGCCTCAGAAGGCCCCTCGCCGCTAGGCCAAGCCCTGCCGGGGCCGCCAAGCACCGGCTTGCCTCGCGAGGCTCCCCTTGTGAAGCGGTTCATACGGCGCCAGCCGCGGGGCTCTGTGCCCGGCACGTGGGTAACGTCCTACTGTCAGGATAAGGACGGCGGGGCATGACCAAGCCCAGTTTCCATTCTGGTGATAAGAGAGCAGCGGCGTCTGCCTCCCCAAAATCAAGTCCCAAAGCCTTTCCTCTTTGGTGAAAGAATGACAAGACAGATCGGCACGCCAGGGCCGAGGTCCTCACCGAGCCCACCAGCGCGTCAGGAGGACTACTTTACCAGGCGGAGACTGCCTTTAGTCAAGATAAGCCTGGGTGCTTGTCCCCTTTTGAATTGCTACCCTGTGGCCACCCTTTTCGACTCATATTTTCGGGGAAGAGGACCAAGGCACCTACAAAAGGGGCAGGGCCGCTTCCATGTAAGGGGATCGACCCATTCTCCCCCACACCTCATGTACCTCGAGCCAAAAGCTCTCTATTACAGAGCAATCCAACACAGGCAGGAGTAGGGTATCACACCGCATGGTGGCCCGAACCTGGGTAGCTCGTGCATCCCCGTCGTGTCTGGTGTGAGTGAACTGCACTCGTGGTGGTTCGCCATATTTGCCATTGGGTCATAGGTTGCCAAGCAAAGCCCCCTAGAGTACGAACCTTGGTTCTTGGAGATTTTCTTGGACGTAGATCCCAGACTCATTTATTTCATATGGTCAAGCCATACATGCTGAGCTTTATCAAAAGAGACATGCAAAAGATATAATGTGGTGAAAAAAGGATATAAAAAAAAGAAAGGGAGTAAAAACAGTGCGGACGCTGCCGGGTTATTAGCCCGAATCCTTCCTTGCCGCACGTCTGCATCTCCATGTTGTTTACCTGCTCGACTTCGTCTATAGCGAGGCCGGTATGTGCGGCCTGCTGCCTCGGTCGTCCTTTTGCTTCATGCTTTTGACGATCGAGTCCTTTGAAGAGGTATGCAGCTGCCGCTTGATGGTTTAAACCGTATAGTAATGCCACTCCCGTTAGGCCTTTTACAGTGCCTTGTCAGTGTGCAATTCTTTGATTGGTCGTTTACTTGGTTGAGCCGAGAATGGCGCGTACTAGGGTTTGTGCTCCTCGGCTTCCCATGGGATTTTTAGTGCAAAATATGAACCCTAGGGGCATATTGCCCTTATAGAGGGAGGAGAACGTGGAGCGTGTAACCCTATTTAGGGTAGATAGATGGTTGTCCGAGGTTGGTAGGTGTAGCCCGTGTACGCTTCGACGAGCCGGGTGTGCTTTTCATAGCACCGGCCGCCTCCTCGGTTTCCTGTACCTCGGTTGTAATAGCCGCGGTCTGCTCCTCTGTTTGAAGCAAGCGTTCGATGTTACCATTGACTGTGATGACATCGTTTGGTCCCGACATATTTAGCTTTATGTATGTGTAGTGTGGGACTGCGTCAAAACGAGTGAATGAGGTGCGCCCGAGCAGTGCGTGGTAGCCGCTTCGAAAGAGGAGGATGTCGAAGATTAACTCTACGCTCTTGAAGTTTTTGGGAGATCCAAAGAATACTTCCAGTGTGATTGTTCCCGTGCAGTGAGCTTCGACACCAGGTATGACACCTTTGAAGGTGCTGGTGCTGGGCTTGATCTGAGATGAGTCAATGCCCATCTTTCTGATTGTATCCGCATAGATAATGTTGAGGCTGCTGCCTCCGTCCATAAGGACGCGTGTTAAGTGGAATGCCTCGACGATGGGGTCTAGGACCAAAGCTGTCGATCCTGCATGCCAGTTGCTAGTCGGGTGGTCATGCTTATCGAACATGATCGGGTAAGCCGACCATGGGTTATACTTCGGGGCAATGGGCTATAAGGCATAAACGTCCCGAAGTGCCCGTTTTAGTTTCCGTTTGGGGATGTGACTGACGTAAATCATGTGCACATCCTTTACGATGGGAGGGAATTGTTTCTGTCCTCCATTGCTCGGCCACCGAGGTTTGTCATTGTCTTTGCTGCGAGGCTGGCCTTTACTGTGACGCTCCATCGCCATTTTTCTAGCCGCTTGAAGACTCAGCAGTTCTGATTGGTATGGTTTGCGGGTTTATCAGAGGTGCCATGGATCTGGAATGGTCTATCAAGGATCTTGTCCAGCTGGCTGGGTCTGTCCTTGTTCACTTTAAAGGGCCTCTTTTTTTGTCCGGCCATAGGACCGTTGAACCCTGCGTTAACTGTGTCATCGTCGGTGTCGCTCCCACCATTCTTGTGCATGTGCTTATTCTTATTGCGCCTAGGCTTACCATTGCCATCATGGGCTTCCGAGGTGCCAACCACACCGTTGTGAGAACTCTAGGCCAGCCAACTATCCTCTCTATCGCAAAAGCGGCTAATAAGTGAGGTAAGGGCTGCCATGGTCCTCGGCTTGTCCTGCATGAGCTGGTGTGCAAGCCATTCATCCCGAATACTGTGCTCAAAGGCGGCGATCACCTCGGCGTTGGGGCAGTCCACTATTTGGTTCTTTTTGTTTAGGAACCGAATCCAAAATTTCCTGCCTGACTCGCCGGGTTGTTGAATAATGTGGCCGAGGTCGTCGGCGTCCATAGGTCGGATGTAAGTGCCCAAGAAGTTTGCCCTAAAGGCATCCTCGAGTGCCTCCCAGCTCCCAATGCAATGAGGAGTCAAGCTATTAAGCCAATGCCTTGCCGACGCCTTGAGCTTGAGCGGTAAGTACTTGATGGCATGGAGGTCGTATCTGTTTTGCCATGTGGATGCGGAGGAGGAAATCTTTGATCCACACGGCTGGGTCGGTAGTTCCGTCATATTGCTCGATGTTGATGGGTTTTAACCTGTTTGGGGACTGATGTTTCATCACCCTGTCTGTGGAACAGATCGGGTGAGAAGGTCCTCAGAACCAAGCAGTGTCATGCCAGACATTGGGAGACATCCATGCATAAGCTTGGTCCTAAGCCCGGCTGTGCTTGTCCAACAAGGGGTTGTAGCCGTCGAGCCCGGCCGGAGCACACCCGCTTGGTCGGTAGACGGACTGAGTAGGGGCTCGGTTTGCTCCTATTTGTCGTTGTGCATCGTAGGGCTCGGGATATTCAACATGGTCTTTGCCGTGATGGTGTGTTGCCATTTGAGCATATATATTTTCCCTTGTCGGCCTCTCACGCCCTCTAGGGGGCCGATCGGGTAGATCAGTCCGACCACATGTTAAAAGCACATTGTGTGGCACCCCGGCTCAGAGTAAGCCGGAACGCCCCGTATTCCAGCCCAAGAATGAGTCTTCTGGAATACGGCACTGTTGGCATAGAACAAATCAGCTCTTTATTGCAATAGATATGGTTACAACGGTACAAGGATTACATCGGCACGACAACACTATGCTTGCCCGGGGTAGCTCTATGCTAACAGCGGAGTAACTCTCTCTCGGCAGCGGAACAGCGACGACGGTGCTGGACTCCACTCCGCAGGGACTTTGGCTAGAACGCGTATCCTAGATCGCAAGCATAGGATCCTCGGCAAGCAAGCAATCACGGCATGGCCTGCAAACTGGCATGACACGCCAGGTGAGTACTTTGAATGTACTCGCAAGCTCACAGCAAACATCAGCATTAAAGCAAGACAACATCATAGCAATCCAAAATTAACCAGCATGGTTATCTAGTAAGGTAGCTACTGAAATGACTGCAGTAAGGTAAAGCGTATTAAATCCATACTTCAAATAATCTCAGGCTCCAATCCGAACCTATACCAAGTCCAATCCCCAAGCATGTGGTCATCCGACCACTCAACTCACAGCCATCCCATGGCTAACATATCAAATACCTGATTCCATCTGCACGACAAGTCTGACAAACTTACTCTCCTCCGGGTTGTCTCACAACCCTCAGAATACTCATGAACCATCGAGTACTTCTGATCATACGACGAGTTCTTCCATCATTATCATCACTACCATGGTTGACCACCTAGTGAGGTCTGGACGGACTGTCCAATACCGTGGACACGGCTATTCGAATAGATTTTACACTCTGCAGAGGTTGCCCACTTTACCCACACTATGGAGCACTGACCTCGTGATCCCATTCGGGTGGACCAGCGTTGCTCCAACGAAACCTGCCTGACCCGTGACTCTCCCATCGTACCACCGGCAATCATCCTCCCCCGGAGTCAAGCCCTGGGTGGCCCCTTGTCACCTCGTGACACCTGCCACAGTCGTGGCCAAACTATACTGTCCCAAACGGGGACGCCGGCACAAAACTCAACTGGGCTCACAAGGTTATCGCCGCCTACCGGGCCAGGGTAGCGCGCACGCATAACCTTCCCTGTTGGGCGGTACCGGTGAAAGAGCACGCGATCAGACCAAGTCAAGGCCGTCCCATACCGGCAAATGTGGTTGCACGGATAAGTCCGGACAGGTGACTCAAGGTCAACCATGAAATATCTAATCCTCGAACAATCTCTGTCATGGCTGACACTCCGATATCATATCAATCCAATAACCAATATGCTTAAGCCACTGCTACTAATTCATCTCTACGAACTGCCGGCTGAACTCCAAAATAATCATAGACAGTGATCTCAACATCACCGTATCAACAAGTGGGTAAGCTACTGGTCACTAATAATCCGGTATTCAACATGGTAGTCACCTATCCGAGAATTAACTCGATCATTGCATAATCCAATCCATTTCACAGCTACTCATACTTGCTGATAAAGCAAATAGTCAAACTATGACATTGCAATGCGATGATGCAGATGAGAGTTGTGGCTTGCCTGGGGATGAAGGGATACACCGGGGAGAAGTGCGGAATGGTCGCGGAAGTGATTGCCGGAAATAGTTCTCTCTCGGAGGGCTGTTTATGGGCAAGGGCAAAATGGTCATTTCCACTATGGGACCACATAGTGAAATTGATACCAGCACGACGGGCTCGATGATACGAAGACGTGGGCTTTGGATTCACCTCGATCGGAGTTATGAGTAAAAAGATACAATAGTTCTTCTGCCAGGGACTTGTCGGTAAAATAATCTTCACAAACAGGCCCTCGGCTGGAAAAACAGAACGCGCACTCCAGAAAATTCGCTTTCAGATAAGTGAAAGCGTATTGCTGGCCGAAGAGCAGTTGAGTGCGCTTTCACCAGTGGAAAACGTATTTCGCGATATGCGTGTCCACTTATCCGAGATGGCGGGTGGGCCACCCTCTTCGGTCGCCGACCGGTGGGGTCCACGGGCAGGGAGGCGCTGGCGCTCGTCTCCTTCCTCCTCCCGCTGCTCCTTCCCGGCGAAGCAGAGGAAACAAGGGAGAGGCGACGCCGGCGAGGGGCCCGGGCAGCTCCGGCCGTCTCCCGCCCGCCCTAGGCCATCGGCGGGTGCGGGGAGGATCGGCGCCTCCACCTGGACGGTCTGCGGGCACCGGGGAGGGTCATGGCCGCGGCACCTTGCGGAAGCAGAGATCGCGGGCGGCGGCGGCCGGTTGAGGGAAGCGGCGGCTCTGGTTGGTCCGGCGACGAACAGAGAGCAGGGGAAGATGCTATGGGGTCCGGGTGATCCCCTGGTGAGGTCAGGAAGGAGGGGAAGGGCTCGGTTCTCGCCAATTTAGGCGGTGGCCGGCGATAGTCATGGCGGCCATAGGCAGGGCAGAGAGTTTCTTGAGCTCGGTTTGGTGGTCGGGGCGGCTAGAGGAAGAGTGGGGAGGAGCTTGGAGTGCTCGGAGGGGCTCGGGAATGCCTATAAATAGGCGAGCAACGGGGGTGGCCGAGCTCGGCCGTGGCGACACGTGCGCCGCGCGTCGGAGCTTCGAGAAAGCTCGTGGAGGAGGGGAGATGCATCCAGAATGGTCACGGAGAAGCGGAGAGGGTTCGGGCGAAGTTGGGAAGGATCGGGAGGGCTCGCGGTGATCGGACGCGACGGCGACAAGTCACGGGCGCGGCTGTCGCGCTGCGCAGGAGAGGACGTGAGAGGGGGAGAGGGGTCCAGGGAGAAGAGGACGACGAGGGGGAACTATTGGACATGACAACTCGCGTGGAACCGACGAGGAGAAGAGGGGCCCGAGCTGACCAGTACGCAGCTCGCGTCCATGGCATGCCAGGGCGGCGGTCACCGTGTGGACGCGGCGTTTCCACGTGTCCTGGTCAACTCCACCATGTCAACTCGACTGGTCACTCAGAGGAAGAGGTCAAGGAGGAAAGAGACAGGCACAGAGAGGCTTGAGGTGACCACAGATTGCAGGTCTATCCAGAACAGCAAGGTGTTTGGAGTGGGCTGGGGGAGATCGAGCAGGATCTAGACTCTGATATTTGGCTGAGAGTGATCACTCACTAGGGTGATCATCACTGCAAATTTGCAGACCATTTGGATGGAGATAAATAGCACTTGCAGTTCAATGGGCTTTACTGAACAGAAATGCAAAATATGAAGTGGCACTCACATACTTGCTTGGATTGAGCT
Source organism: Thinopyrum elongatum (assembly GCA_011799875.1). Classification (NCBI taxonomy): domain Eukaryota; kingdom Viridiplantae; phylum Streptophyta; class Magnoliopsida; order Poales; family Poaceae; genus Thinopyrum; species Thinopyrum elongatum. Next base: position 219,117,067 of record CM022299.1, on the reverse strand, counting down.
GAATTTTGGAGGAGATGAATAATTTCATCATATGAGGATACTGTATAAATTTCATACCATTTGGATAAACCAAAGTGGTACTTCGTTCACACAGCACCCCAGTGGAGAAAATCTTAGGGAAATTCTAGGGAATTATTGGGTAGATGGATTGAGTCCAAATTTTGTGGAGAGGTGTAAGATGATTAGGAGAATGTCCTGGTAAATTTTCAGCAGTTATGGAGCAATATAAAATATAGTTGCTTCACAATGTGAAAATATGACCAGAAACAAAGATTTAATGCTGTGGTCACATAGATGATTTTATAGGGTTGAAACTTGGTGGAGAGTCATGATTCGAGCATATAAAGATGCTTGCAAAATTTCAACTCATTTGGATACTCCTGGCTGGTACTTGCTTCACAAAGTTTCCAGTTGACCAGAAACTTTGGAAATTAGCCAAGGGAGATTTATTATCCAAATAAGGCTTAATTTTGGCATGTGGCAATGATATGGATAGGAAAGAGTGCACAAAAAGTTTGAGAGCAAGCAAGCAAATATAAAGGGTACTTGCTTCACAAACTGCCAGCTGGGGCAGAATCAGAAAAGGAATATTTGGGAAATATTTTTGGGCATGGCAAGGAATATTTTGACATATCTGTATAAGATATGTCCCAAAGAATTTATGGGAATTATTTGAGAATTTTGGGAATGATAGAAATATGAGTTGCTTCACAACTCAGGGCAAACAGAGTTATTCCTTTAATAGAAAAAGGAATATTCCCAAGAAAAAGAATATTGGAATTGGTCCAAGATGGAAATGACATGGTCTTGGGTTGGTGTTGAAGTTGGCAAGCCACTCGGGAATAAAAATGAAGGGTGATCCATCCAGGTTTCAAGACCACTAAGTCACAGAAAAGCAAATCCGGACCAAAATTAAAAGAAAAAGAAAATGGGCAAAATCCAGGGTGGTACAAACCTACCCCCCTTAAAGAAATCTCGTCCTCGAGATTTGGTTGCTCAGGGATCAGACATGCATATTTCCTCTTTGAGGAAACCGTTTCTAATTCGGGTTTCCTTTTTATCTTTGTATAATGCTCCCACTGAATTTCATATGACTGACTGCCTTGCTTCGGGGTGGTTTGCTTTACTGGAACCTTTTTCTGGGAAATCTTTCCTCATATATTACTCTGACTTTACTCCTTTTTTTCCTGCTACCATGTCTGGGGCAATAAATTATTCTGACCGAACTATGTGTCCTGTTCATAAGTCTGAGGGTGGTTCCTCATGGACGTGTCGTGACGAGGTCCAATACGAACGACCGTTCAACGACTTGTGAACAAATTACCTTGGTGGGTATGAAATCTTTTACTCATTGCATTGGGTGACTTCAATGGATGTATGTCTTCCAGGCTCAAAACAGTACTATGAATCGTATCGTTCTCCTGACGGAATCTGATTTCTCGCACGAATAGCTGGGTCATCTTGGGTATCTTCACTGTCTCGGGTATAGCGCTTCTACCAAATATTTGATTGTCACCTGTCATGACCAGCTTAAAGGTGTACAGTCTTATAGTGATATTATCCATAGACTTGACTGACAGTGGTCCTGGCAGTAAAATCTTGTTCACGGCAGGTTAGTCTTTAACTGATTCCCATCTGTGAGGACACATGCTTCGAAACTGTTGTTCATCCTTCTGATTACTCAGTCTATCGGCATCCCTGTATGGATGGTAGGCCATGTAGTACCTTAACATAGTTGCTGAATTTGAACTGCTGGGTTAATCTTTAGGCTGACCTGACCAGCTTGGTTGCCCTCTTCTGACAATTCTGAGCATATCTGGTTGGCTGGGCGGGTTGTCTCGATATGGGGTCCTTGCAAATGGAATAGACCCCGTGGGTGTGTACCCATGGTGGTCGGTATCTAACCCGATTACTCTGAGTATCAATACCATGTTGCTCTTGCAACCATTACCATATCTGTATGGCCAATCTTGCTTTTTCATTATAGTTCTCTTTGCCTGAATCCTTTGCTGACGAACTTGGCCTTATGTGTTCTTGATTCTCTGTGTGACTATAGGTGTTGTCAGATGCAATATTCCGGTAGGCATATTACTTTACAAGTTGTAGCTATAGGGTAAGGATCGTCTGAACCCTTGAATAAAACCGGCAAGTAAACCAGTAGCCACCAGAACGGTCTTTACAACTCAGATCTGGGACATTTACTGGAGTAACTCAACCCCGACTCAAGACGGCTGAAAAGCAGCTCAAAGCATGAGACGGTGTCGATAAGAAGAAAGTAGCAACTCCCTAAGACGGCCGAAAAACAACTTAGAGCATAGGGTCATTGCTACGGAGAGAAATTCAACAGCTGCCCGAGACGGCCGAAAAGCAGCTCAGAACACGGGCCAGTTGTTGACAAGAGAAATAAAAGTCGGCATCCACCCCGGACGGCCGGAAACAGCTCAGAACACAGGCGTGGTGCCGTCACCAAAGAAAGACGGGCAAGGGTTCATCCGTGTCCCATACAGCTCACTATTATGTATATACCTTACCGTTTCTGCTGTCGGTTACTTGTTGTATGCAACAGGGTATTCGGCTATCCTTCTTGCTGAACTCTAAGTTCATAGCACATTATGGCTTGCTTCCAAGACATAGCAGGGTTCAAATTGTACTCATAGCAGACTTAAACCTTGTATATATGAATCATACCTTCGGCACGGAATGCACTGTGGATCATGTACACAATTTGCCTTCTTGCTGATTTGATTATTGTTGCTGTGAAAGTTGCACTGATGTATACTTGATGCTGATAATCAATCCGGTCAGGATATCATTTGTATTCAGGCCCGATATTCCCTATATAACACAATTTGCTGAAAACTTCATATTGCTGAGCTGAGCTTCCAAATGACTGTCTCTTCGCTGACTCTTAGGGTTCAGAGTCGGTGAGCAACTTCCATAAGGGGAAAATAAGGTAACACCAAGGGCCCAAATAAACAAAAGAAACGACTAAAACAAAGCACACAAAACAGCAAGACAACACACACACAAGCAATAATATGCATTCCTACTTAAGCACACACTTTCGCAAGAACTCCGGTATTACGGTCTAACATGCTGTGGCGATGTGCACGAAAGTGAATCAATGTGTGGAAGGAAGTTGGTGTAAACAAGGCTACACCAAACACGGGCTTAACATGGATGGAACCGGTGGCGAGGACGAACTTGGTGATCGGGGGTCGGAACGCAGAAGTTACGACCACATCGTCATCAAGCGTACGGAAGAAAACCGTACACGTCCAAAGAATAGGTGGCGGAATAAGATAGTGGTGGAGAGAAAGGCTTGCAGGCATTGCCCTTTTTTGATAGCAAGGATCAGTAAGGGTTGCCAAAGCGGCTAGTGGAATGGCACGATCCGGGATAGAACTTGCATTGTCTATCACCGAAACGATAGGGTGACTGAAGAGAATATATTGGTGTGGTACCGGTGCATCAATCTTGCTAGTGATCGCCACCACCAAGCACCTTGGCATCACTCCGCTGGGACGAAGATGACACCACACCAAGGAACAAATATGCAAACTGGAGAGCGCAGGTAGTGAATCAAAACCAATGCCACCCACACTCGCCAGATCCATCATTGGTGACAAGATATCTAGTCTATATGCATGCTATGCACAAACAAATGCAACAAACAAGTGCAGCAAACCAACCGGGTCCTAAACTACCGGGTACTAACGCTCGCGCCTAGACCACGCGTCCTATAGCCAGACCTGCTCTGATACCAACTTCTGTGGCACCCCGGCTCAGAGTAAGCCGGAACGCCCCGTATTCCAGCCCAAGAACGAGTCTTCTGGAATACAGCACTATTGGCATAGAACAAATCAGCTCTTTATTGCAATAGATATGGTTACAATGGTACAAGGATTACATCGGCACGCAACACTATGCCTGCCCGGGGTAGCTCTATGCTAACAGCGGAGTAACTCTCTCTCGGCAGCGGAACAGCGACGACGGTGATGGACTCCACTCCGCAGGGACTCTGGCTAGAATGCGTATCCTAGATCGCAAGCACAGGATCCTCGGCAAGCAAGCAATCACGGCATGACCTGCAAACTAGCATGACACGCCAGGTGAGTACTTTGAATGTACTCGCAAGCTCACAGCAAACATCAGCATTAAAGCAAGACAACATCATAGCAATCCAAAATTAACCAGCATGGTTATCTAGCAAGGTAGCTACTGAAATGACTGCAGTAAGGTAAAGCGTATTAAATCCATACTTCAAATAATCTCAGGCTCCAATCCGAACCTATACCAAGTCCAATCCCCAAGCATGTGGTCATCCGACCACTCAACTCACAGCCATCCCATGGCTAACATATCAAATACCTGATTCCATCTGCACGACAAGTCTGACAAACTTACTCTCCTCCGGGTTGTCTCACAACCCTCAGAATACTCATGAACCATCGAGTACTTCTGATCATACGACGAGTTCTTCCATCATTATCATCACTACCATGGTTGACCACCTAGTGAGGTCTGGACGGACTGTCCAATACTGTGGACACGGCTATTCGAATAGATTTTACACTCTGTAGAGGTTGCGCACTTTACCCACACTATGGAGCACTGACCTCGTGATCCCATTCGGGTGGACCAGCGTTGCTCCAACGAAACCTGCCTGACCCGTGACTCTCCCATCGTACCACCGGCAATCATCCTCCCCCGGAGTCAAGCCCTGGGTGGCCCCTTGTCACCTCGTGACACCTGCCACCGTCGTGGCCAAACTATACTGTCCCAAACGGGGACGCCGGCACAAAACTCAACTGGGCTCACAAGGTTATCGCCGCCTACCGGGCCGGGGTAGCGCGCACGCATAACCTTCCCTGTCGGGCGGTACCGGTGAAAGAGCACGCGATCAGACCAAGTCAAGGCCGTCCCATACCGGCAAATGTGGTTGCACGGATAAGTCCGGACAGGTGACTCAAGGTCAACCATGAAATATCTAATCCTCGAACAATCTCTGTCATGGCTGACACTCCGATATCATATCAATCCAATAACCAATATGCTTAAGCCACTGCTACTAATTCATCTCTACGAACTGCCGGCTGAACTCCAAAATAATCATAGACAATGATCTCAACATCACCGTATCAACAAGTGGGTAAGCTACTGGTCACTAATAATCCGGTATTCAACATGGTAGTCACCTATCCGAGAATTAACTCGATCATTGCATAATCCAATCCATTTCACAGCTACTCATACTTGCTGATGAAGCAAATAGTCAAACTATGACATTGCAATGCGATGATGCAGATGAGAGTTGTGGCTTGCCTGGGGATGAAGGGATACACCGGGCAGAAGTGCGGAATGGTCGCGGAAGTGATTGCCGGAAATAGTTCTCTCTCGGAGGGCTGTTTATGGGCAAGGGCAAAATGGTCATTTCCACTATGGGACCACATAGTGAAATTGATACCAGCACGACGGGCTCGACGATACGAAGACGTGGGCTTTGGATTCACCTCGATCGGAGTTATGAGTAAAAAGATACAATAGTTCTTCTGCCAGGGACCTGTCGGTAAAATAATCTTCACAAACAGGCCCTCAGCTGGAAAAACAGAACGCGCACTCCAGAAAATGCGCTTTCAGATAAGTGAAAGCGTATTGCTGGCGGAAGAGCAGTTGAGTGCGCTTTCACCAGTGGAAAACGTATTTCGCGATATGCGTGTCCACTTATCCGAGCTGGCGGGTGGGCCACCCTCTTCGGTCGCCGACCGGTGGGGTCCACGGGCAGGGAGGCGCTGGCGCTCGTCTCCTTCCTCCTCCCGCTGCTCCTTCCCGACGAAGCAGAGGAAACAGGGGAGAGGCGACGCCGGCGAGGGGCCCGGGCGGCTCCGGCCGTCTCCCGCCCGCCCTAGGCCATCGGCGGGTGCGGGGAGGATCGGCGCCTCCACCTGGACGGTCTGCGGGCACCGGGGAGGGTCATGGCCGTGGCACCATGCTGAAGTAGAGATCGCGGGCGGCGGCGGCCGGTTGAGGGAAGCGGCGGCTCTGGTTGGTCCGGCGACGAACGGAGAGCAGGGGAAGATGCTATGGGGTCCGGGTGATCCCCTGGTGAGGTCAGGAAGGAGGGGAAGGGCTCGGTTCTCGCCAATTTAGGCGGCGGCCGGCGATAGTCATGGCGGCCATAGGCGGGGCAGAGAGTTTCTTGAGCTCGGTTTGATGGTCGGGGCGGCTAGAGGAAGAGTGGGGAGGAGCTTGGAGTGCTCGGAGGGGCTCGGGAATGCCTATAAATAGGCGAGCAACGGGGGTGGTCGAGCTCGGCCGTGGCGACGCGTATGCCGCGCGCCGGAGCTTCGAGAAAGCTCGTGGAGGAGGGGAGATGCATCCAGAATGGTCACGGAGAAGCGGAGAGGGTTCGGGCAAAGCTGGGAAGGATCGGGAGGGCTCGCGGTGATCGGACGCGACGGCGACAAGTCACGGGCGCGGCTGTCGCGCTGCGCAGGAGAGGACGTGAGAGGGGGAGAGGGGTCCAGGGAGAAGAGGACAACGAGGGGGAACTATTGGACATGACAACTCGCGTGGAACCGACGAGGAGAAGAGGGGCCCGAGCTGACCAGTACGCAGCTCGCGTCCATGGCATGCCAGGGCGGCGGTCACCGCGTGGACGCGGCGTTTCCACGTGTCCTGGTCAACTCCACCATGTCAACTCGACTGGTCACTCAGAGGAAGAGGTCAAGGAGGAAAGAGACAGGCACAGAGAGGCTTGAGGTGACCACAGATTGCAGGTCTATCCAGAACAGCAAGGTGTTTGGAGTGGGCTGGGGGAGATCGAGTAGGATCTAGACTCTGATATTTGGCTGAGAGTGATCACTCACTAGGGTGATCATCACTGCAAATTTGCAGACCATTTGGATGGAGATAAATAGCACTTGCAGTTCAATGGGCTTTACTGAACAGAAATGCAAAATATGAAGTGGCACTCACATACTTGCTTAGATTGAGCTGAATTTTGGAGGAGATGAATAATTTCATCATATGAGGATACTGTATAAATTTCATACCATTTGGATAAACCAAAGTGGTACTTCCTTCACACAGCACCCCACTGGACAGAATCTTAGGGAAATTCTATGGAATTATTGGTTAGATGAATTGAGCCCAAATTTTGTGGAGAGGTGTAAGATGATTAGGAGAATGTCCTGGTAAATTTTCAGTAGTTATGGAGCAATATAAAATATAGTTGCTTCACAATGTGAAAACATGACCAGAAACAAAGATTTAATGCTGTGGTCACATAGATGATTTTATAGGGTTGAAACTTGGTGGAGAGTCATGATTCGAGCATATAAAGATGCTTGCAAAATTTCAACTCATTTGGATACTCCTGGCTGGTACTTGCTTCACAAAGTTTCCAGTTGACCAGAAACTTTGGAAATTAGCCAAGGGAGATTTATTATCCAAATAAGGCTTAATTTTGGCATGTGGCAATGATATGGATAGGAAAGAGTGCACAAAAAGTTTGAGAGCAAGCAAGCAAATATAAAGGGTACTTGCTTCACAAACTGCCAGCTGGGGCAGAATCAGAAAAGGAATATTTGGGAAATATTTTTGGGCATGGCAAGGAATATTTTGACATATCTGTATAAGATATGTTCCAAAGGATTTATGGGAATTATTTGAGAATTTTGGGAATGATAGAAATATGAGTTGCTTCACAACTCAGGGCAAACAGAGTTATTCCTTTAATAGAAAAAGGAATATTCCCAAGAAAAAGAATATTGGAATTGGTCCAAGATGGAAATGACATGGTCTTGGGATGGTGTTGAAGTTGGCAAGCCACTCGGGAATAAAAATGAAGGGTGATCCATCCAGGTTTCAAGACCACTAAGTCACAGAAAAGCAAATCCGGACCAAAATTAAAAGAAAAAGAAAATGGGCAAAATCCAGGGTGTTACACATTGTCGGTGACCTCTTCATAGAATTCTGGCAGCAGATGCCGGCGGGGGTAAGATTTAGGCGCGGTGTGGCGTTGTTCCTTGAGGTCTTGTTCGGCCGAGAGGATTTCTACCCACTTGTCATTCAGCGTGTTCTGGTTGACCTGCAGCTGTTGTTGCTTCCTCTTCATACTCCTGGCAGTGACTACGAGGCACCGTCTGAACCACTCTTGCTCAAAGATGTCCTCGGGGACTATGTAGTCCTTGGTTCTGAGGCTCTCATCCTCCTCGGATTTGGGTAAATAATTTTTGTTGGCCCCGTCGAAGAGATCATGGGGTTCCTCATCTTCAGGTATTCCTGCGGGGTTGTTTTCCTATTCTAGGGAGGCTTGAATGTCCTCTCCCTGGTTATCAGCTTCGTCGGCCGCTGCGCCGTTGTCAGTGGCGGCGGTGTCGTGCCCGCTGAGGCCCCCGTTGGCACCTTTCGCGTGCCTGCGCTGACACCTCGATGGGTTCTTAGATGTGTCCACCATGTATACGTCATAAGTGGACGTTGCGGCCATCTACCAGTGTTGGCCAAAGGCATAGTGGTTTCTGGAGTGTCGTCGACATCTTCGTCCATGTCGGTGGCCTCCTCGTAGTCTAGCATGTCGGGTAAGTCATCGGCCGTGGTGACTAGGTGGGTGGTGGGTGGTTTGTAAATTTCCCTGTCGTTGGCTTTAAGTCGGACTTTTCATAGATCGAAGTCTGATTGTTTGAGATTGATAAACTCTGAATGTGATCCAACATCTCATTAAGGTGACACATATCTTCGGGGTTCATGGCCTGGCTAGAGGCTGGGCGGACTCGAAGTAAGATCAGGGCGCTGCTTGACGCGAGCTCGGAGTGTTGGTTGGCCCGATTTGACTCTAGGCCAACAGCTGGAGATATTGGATCCACACTTGATGTAGGGTCCATGTTTGAACTCAAATTGGGGTCGGGGCCTGACTCGATGCCGAGGCCCTCGCCTGAAGCGATAGCGGCCTGTTCCTCGGTTGGGGCCAAACCCATCGGGAGATTGGATCCGAGGTTCAGACTGGAGATCGGCTCCGGGGTTAAGCCTGTGGCTACCGAGGGGTCTTTGATCCGGTCTGGAGCCCAGCCGGAAAGAACGAGCTCACCATGGGAATCCGTGGTGTACTCCAAGCTTCCAAAAGTGACCATTTGGTCTGGGGCGAAGTTCTCGACGGGTGCTAGATCGCCCTTCGATTTGGCATGAAGAACCATGCTGCGAAACACGAACAGTTGGCCAGGGACAAAGATGTCATCCTGGCCAGCATTGCAGTTGATCCACAGATTAGCCATAGATCCTTTTTGGATCACACAATGCAACTCTCAATGAAAGAACCAATGTCGGTGGTAAAACCGTCAGACCTTGGGGTAGGGGGTCCTGAGCTGTGGATCACGGATCAATAGGTAACAAGGGATGAAGGAGACAATGTTTACCCAGGTTCGGGCCCTCGCGAAGAGGTAATTCCCTATGTCCTGCTTTAGTTGTATTGATTGTTGTGTATCGATTACAAGCTTGATCTACCTCGAGATCGTAAGTTTTGTTCTAACCCTAAGGCTAGGTGGCTGTGATTATGATCGGATCCCCTCTACAGGCTAAACCCCTTGGCTTATATACACACCAGGGGGGTAACTAGCGTTACATGTTCGGTTGTCGATCTAAGGATGCCATGGCGACAACTGAAGATGTCCTTGGAGTACACGTTAAGTCTTTGGTAGAGGCTATCTTGATGACTTCGTGGGCGAGGCTTCCGGAGTCCTTCCTTGCGAGAATGGTGGCCCATGAGCTCGGTCCAAGGACTGTGGGCCAACTAGGTTGGTACTCCCTAGTCCAGGGCACCTTCACTAAGGCTCATCAATGCTTTCAGGATTTGGAGGCTGCAACCCGAGGTCTGTACGGGGAGGCCTCCTTTAGCCGTATGTGCTTTGCTTTGTCATTTTCTTCACACGCGCCCTCTACTGTCTGCGTTGTAGGTCCTTTTTCGGCCATCCAGAATGAGGACGCTAAAGAGCAGCTCCAAGAGGTTGCCTCTATTGCGGAGCGGATGAACATTGTGTTGGGGGTTGCTGCTGGCACCCTATTTGCTGGACATCCTGGCCTGACCTCTGACCTGGAGGTCGTTCCAAAGTTGTTGGCGGACTCATCCAATCGGCTTGATGATTGGATTTATCCTGCAGCTTTTGTAGGAGCTCGGCAGGTCTTGGCTAGTGTCCGGGCACACTTCCCGAACGCCAACCTCTAGACCATTATGAGGCCTCCCGCTAGAAGTCCAAATCCCCAGGCGTTCCTGCAGGAAGTTGTTGAGGAGGCTGAATATGCTGCCCGGGTTTGTGCACTGCAGGGTTTCATTAAAAACGTTCTGGTGCAGGTAGCTCGTAAAGTGGCATTTTGTAATAAAATACTAAGTGTACTTCATGGTTCTACATTGTGACATTTTGATGTATGTGTTATTTGTGAAACTTGTCATTTGCTTGTGTTGTATGACTTCTTAATATCCACTTTTAGAACAGCCATGTCCGACCAAGTTTGGGCATGTTAGTGATGGCCATATGGACGGAGGCCCCTTGTGAGCTCGTCTTACTGGTCGGTGGCACTGTGTACTGACATTGGCGGCGAGCTCTCGGTCAGTTCTCTGCATAAGTTAAGGTTTGTCTAAACTCTAGCGACTAGGTTATGCCGTAAGCCTCGTTGGCCTCCCGCCTCTTGTGGTAGGATGTCTATGTACCTCGAATGTACCTCTTGGTTCGTTCATCATGAAAAACAGAGTAACGCCTTAAGCAAGATGACATGATGTAGACAAATTAGTTAACCCAATCAATATGAATAAACCCTGCTGTTTTACCCTTAATAGAAGCAATACAAATACATGCCTTGTCTTGATCTGTCACTGGGATATAAAGCACTGCAAAATTGAACCCATTACAAAGCACCTACCCCACTGAAGATAAATCTATCTAGTTGGCCAAACCAAACGGATAGATCAGAGAGAAATACAAAGCTATAACAATCATGCATAATAAAGTTCAGAAAAGACTCAATTACTTTCAATGAATAAACTGATCACAAACCCACAATTCATCGGACCCCAACAAACACACCATAAAAGAAGATTATATCGGATAGAACTCCAAGCTGATCTAGGAGAACATTGCATTAAAGATCAAAGAGAGAGAAGAAGTCATCTAGCTATGGACCCGTAGGTATGTGGTGAACTACTCACTCATGATTGGAAGACATCAAGGATGATGTAGAAGCCCTCTGTGATCGATTCCGCCTCTGGCAGAGTACCAGAAAAGGCCTCCGGATGGGATCACAAAAGAACTAAAGCTTGCGGCAGTGCAAAAATTGTTTCGGGTGACTCTGTGTTGGTATGGGAATATTTGGGAATTTATAGAGGTGAAATTAGGCCAAAGGGTGCTACGGGGGCCCAAGAGCTCAGGGGGCATGCCTACCTACCCCCTTGGGGCATGCCTTGTGAGCTCGTGGCTCACCTGTAGCTCTTCTGGCCTCCTCCCAAACCTTCTAGGGTCCCTTCTGGTCCATAAAAAGTCACTGTAAAGTTTCATCGTGTTTGGACTCCATTTTGGTATTGATTTTCTGAAAAGCTAGAAACAAGCAAAAAACAACAACTGGCACTGGGCTACGATAATTGCATATAAAGCATCCAAGGTTGATAATATAATAGCATGAAACAATAAAAAAATATAGATACGTTGGAGACGCATCAGGGGTCTATCTGTGGGTGTGTCGTGAGCGGTATCAGTTCTACCGCCGGAGGTCCCGAGGCCACGCGCTCCATCGACTCCATCATCCGTAGCAAGTTTGTGATTGGTTCTGTCATCATGACCGGGTGGAAGGATATCGCCTATGGGGGCCTCAGACAGTGATGTCTCTTGATCAAAAGAGGCGTCAGTCTCTGAGCCCGTGGACGGTCCTGCTTTTCCCTAGAGGTCGGAGTACATGACCTTGCGGAAGGGTTGGAGGCCCGCGTTCTCGTCCTCATTGGTCACGGAGATCGGTGTGTGGTCCTTCTCAATGCCTGAGGTCAAAGTTGTACTCGCTGCACCGGCATCTCCGTGGACGCCTGGGTCAGCGACGAGGCAGTCTTCTGAAGCCTTACTGAGGCGACAGGCCCCGCAAACCATTGCGACTAGCTGGATTGTCGGTGCAGCCTCCACTCCATGGGTGGTGCTGTGACAGCTCGCAGGTCACGTCTAGGTAGATGGCGTGGTATGCTCGTTAGTCTGGGCGAGACCGCCATGGGGTCCTTTGGGAGGTCCCAAGGCGGCGAGGTCGGCCAATGAGTTGATGTCAACTCAGCCTGCCTCATCTGCGATGAACATGAGGGAGCCAAAAGTTAGGCTCTCCCCCGGTTATAGGCCGCCGAAAGCAGAGAAAGATCCGATCCATGATCAGTGTCCAACCAGCGCCGCTCGTGCCTGGCACGCCAACTGACGGAGCAGATTTCTGTCAGATCACGTGGTTGGGGTCCAAGCGCAACTGGAAGTCTTGCATCAGAGGTCTCACGAGGGATTTATCTAGGTTAGGTCCTCCGGAGAGTAATACCCTACGTCCTGTTGGTTTTGGTTATTCATAATGGAGGTATACCTAGTGTGAGGGGTTACAATGGTGTATGATGTTGCTACTGAGAGTTCTCCTATCTAAAGATAGATGGATCAAGAGGAACCTTAGACCTCCCTTGATATAGACTGGAGAGGCCTAGGGTTTACATGCTGGATGCGATCTGAGGCACCGCCACCCTCTAGTCTTGGGCATCAAGAAGGTCGTCTGGTGTCCTAGGGTTAGCGCCATGCCGTGGGCCCATTGGGCCCCCTTGTAGTTATTGAGGCCGGGCTCCTTGGCATTAGCCACCCCCGGTACAATACCATGATACATAGGCTCACTAGAGGCTTCTCTCTCATGAGCATAGTATGGTGGGTAAACAAATTACTATTGGGCATTTGATAGAATAGCATATAGTTATCATGATATTCATGGCATGATCAATATATAGGCATTACATGCATGACAAGTAGATTGTTAATCTTACTAAATCTACTACTATTACTCCACACCTCAACCGCTATCCAGCATGCATCTTAAGGTATTAAGTTCATAAAAAACAGAGTAATGCTTGAAACATGATGACATAATGTAGAACAAGTTAAATCAATTATTATGATTGAACCCCATCGTTTTACCCTTACTAGCAACAATACAAATACGTGCCTTGCAACTCCTCCTGTCATAGAGTAAGGACACCACAAGATTGGACCTACTACCAAGCACCTCTCCCACTGAAGATAAGTCAATCTAATTTGCCACAGAAGACGGATATATCAGAGATAAATACAAGGCTATAAAATCACACATAATAAATCTAAGAAAAGACTCAATTACTTTCAATGAATAATGTGATCATAAAACCACAATTCATCGAATCCCAACAAACACACCGCAAGAATTACATCGAATAGATCTTCGAAGAGATCATTGTAATGAAGATCAAAAGGAGAGAGAGAGAGCCATCTAGCTACTTCTATGGACCCATAGGTCCTGTGGGAACTACTCACAAATCATCATGGAGCCATCACGGTTGATGAAGTTGGCCTCCGTGATCGATTCCACTCTGGCAGAGTACCAACAGAGGTCTCCAAATGGGATCACGAAAGAACAGAGGCTTGCAGCAGCAATAAAATTGTTTCGGGTCCTGCTCTGGGGGTTTCTAGAATTTAGTGTTGGAATTAGGTCAAACGGAGATCTGTGGGGCCTAGAAGCTCAGGTGGGGCCCCCCTGGGGCGCGCCCCATGAGCTTCTGGCCTCATACATCTTCAACGTACTATAATTTTTGATTGTTCCATGCTATTATATTATCAATTTTGGATGTTTTATATACATTTTCAAGCAATTATATATCATTTTTGGTACTAACCTATTAACTTAGTGCCCAGTGCCAGTTGTTGTTTTTTGCTTGTATTTGGTTTCGCAAAATATTAGTACCAAACAAAGTCCAAATGCCACGAAACTTTTTGGTGATTTTTTTGGACATAAGAGACCCTGGAAGCTTCAAGAGGGCATGAGAAGATGGAGCAATGGCCCACGAGGCACCAGGGTGCACCCAGGGGGGTAGGGCGCGCCCTGGTGGCTCGTGGGGCCCATGAGGTCCGTTCGACCTAACTCCACCTCTATAAATTCTCTAAAATCATGAAACCAATAGAGGTGTCCACGAAATACTTTTTCCGCCGCCGCAAGTTCCAGAACCACGAGATCCCATCTGGAGGCCTTTTTTCGGCAATCTGCCGGAGCGGGATTCGATCACGGAGGGGCTCTACATCATCCTTGTTGTCTCTTTCGATGATGCGTGGGTAGTTTACCATGGACCTATGGGTCCATAGTTAGTAGCTAGATGGCTTCTTCTGTCTATTTGATCTTCAATATAATATTCTCCTAGGTGTTCTTAGAGATCTATTTGATGTAATGACTTTTTGCGGTGTGTTTGTTGGGATCCGATGAATTGTGAGTTTATGATCAGGTCTATCCATGAATATTATTTGAGTTTTCTCTGAACTCTTTTATGAATGATTACTATAGGTTCGTATTCCTTCTCCGATTTATTGGTTTGGTTTGGCCAACTAGATTGATTTATCTTGACATGGGAAGAGGTGCTTTGTAATGTGTTCGATCTTACGGTGCTCAATCCTAGTGACAGAAAGGGAGATGACATGTATGTATCATTGCTATTAAGGGTAAAAAGATGGGGTTTATTCATATGTGAGTTTATCTTGTCTACATCATGTCATCTTGCTTAAGGCGTTACTCCGTCTTTCCATGAACTTAAGACACTAGATGCATGCTGGATAGCGGTCGATGTGTGGACTAATAGTAGTAGATGTAGAATCATTTTGGTCTACTTGTCTTGGACGTGATGCATATGTATGATCATTTCCTTGGATATCGTCATAATTATTTGCTTTTCTATCAATTGCCCAGCAGTAATTTGTTTACCCACTGTATGCTATTTTCTTAAGAGAAGCCTCTACTGAGAACAATGGCCCCTGGGTCTAACTTTTATCATATAATTAAAACAAAAAAACCTTGCTTCAATTTTATTTTATTTATTTTATTTTGTATTTTTGTCTAATCTATCTATAAAAAACTATACAATTTAATCTTGCTCGTAACCATCGAGGGATTGACAACCCCTTTGCGCGTTGGGTTGCATGGATTTGTTGTTTGTGTGCAGGTGTTGTTAACAAGCCGTTGCTTGGTTCTCCTACTAGATTGATGACGTTGGTTTCATAACTGAGGGAAATACTTACACTACAAAAAAAAGACACATCCATGACATTTTGGTCCGAACGAAAACTTTTTCTGCCATGGTTATGACACTTCTATGACGATAATTGTGACAAAAACACGTATCATCATAGATGTGCTGGGCTCCTACTTCTATGGCAAAAAATCATGACAGAAAATGGGCTTTTCATCCTGGGCGGGCCAGGGACGCACCTGCATGACATTCTTTGGGCCGTCCATGACATAAAAAATCATGGTAGAAGTGAGGGCGAGGAAATTTTCGCGGAGTTCCCGGTTACGGTGGGTGGTCGGGGCCGAGCAATGCAGTGTGGTTTGCGTGTTTCTCTCGTATGTAGGTGCGTGTGTGTGCAAGGCATTGTTGGCTCTAAGTGAACCCGAGGGAGAGGCGTTCGCTTACTGAACCCGAGCGATCCTCTGCTGCTACGTACTGAAGCCGATCAATCGACCCCTTCGCTGCGAACTAAACTCGATCGACTCCATCGCTACTAACTAAACCTGATCGATCGCTGCTGCTGCTTACTGAAGCCGATCTAACCCCCGTGCGAGACGCAGCTAGCCGGTTGGGTTGCCTCTGGATGAATAGTGCCTGTTGCTGCCGCGTGCGCGATACATAGAACGAGTTGAGGCGTGGTTGATACGTCTCCAACGTATCTATAATTTTTGATTGTTCCATGCTATTATATTATCTGTTTTGGATGTTTTATATGCTATTTTATATTATTTTCGGGACTAACCTATTAACCTAGTGCCCAATGCCAGTTGCTGTTTTTTTCTTGTTTTTGTCTTTTACATAAAATCAATACCAAATAGAGTCCAAACGGAATAAAACTTTATGATGATTTATCTTAGACCAGAAGAAACCCACGAGACTTGGAGAGGAGGCCAAAGGAGCCACGAGGATGCCACAAGCCTCCAGGCCGCGCCCCAGGGGGGGTGCCCTCAGGCCTTTTGGGCCCCTCGGGACTCCCCTAACCCTAACTCCACCACTATATATTCTCAATTATTCCCCATGTACCAGGGGGCACACCAAAAATACTTTTCCGCTGCTGCAAGCTTCTGTTCCTGTGAGATACCATCTTGGGGCCTTTTTTGGCACTCCGCCTGAGTGGGATTCGATCATGGAGGGCCTCTACACCAACCTTGATGCCCTTCCGATGATGTGTGCGTAGTTTACCACAGACTTACGGGTCCATATCTAGTAGCTAGATGTCTTCTTCTCTATCTTTGATCTTCAATACAATTTTCTCCTCGATGTTCTTGGAGATCTATTTGATGTAATCTTCTTTTGTGGTGCGTTTGTTGAGATCCGATGAATTGTGGATTTATGATCAGATTATCTATGAATATTATTTGAGTCTTCTCTGAACTCTTTTATGCATGACTGAGATAGCTTTGTATTTCTCTCCGATCTATCGATTTGGTTTGGCCAACTAGATTGGTTTTTCTTGCAATGGGAGAGGTGCTTTGTGATGGGTTCAATCTTGTAGTGTCCTCACCCAGTGATAGAAGGGGTAGAGAGGCACGTATTGTATTGTTGCCATTAAGGATTAAAAGATGGGGTTTATATCATATTGCTTGAGCTTATCCCTCTACATCATGTCATCTTGCTTAAGGCGTTACTCTGTTCTTATGAACTTAATACTCTAGATGCATGCTGGATAGCGGTCGATGTGTGGAGTAATAGTTGTAGATGCAGAATCATTTCAGTCTACTTGTCACAGACGTGATGCCTATATTCATGATCATTGCCTTAGATGTCTTCATAATTATGTGCTTTTCTATCAATTGCTCAACAGTACATTGTTTACCCACCCTATGCTTTCTTCAAGAGAGAAGCCTCTAGTGAAACCTATGGCCCCCGGGTCTATTTTCCATCATATATTTTCAGATCTATAAAACAAAAAACCCAAAAATACCTTGCTGCAATTTATTATTATTTACTTTATTTTGCCTTTTATTTATCTTTTACATCTATCTCTATTAGATCTCACTTTTGCAAGTGACCGTGAAGGGATTGACAACCCCTTTCTGGCGTTGTGTGCAAGTGTTTGTTAGTTTGTGCAGGTGCATATATTGGAGACTTGCTTGTGCCTCCTACTGGATTGATACCTTGGTTCTTAACTGAGGGAAATACTTATCTCTACTTTGCTGCATCACCCTTTCCTGATCAAGGGAAAAATCAACACAAGCTCAAGAAGTAGAAGTGGTGAGTCGAGCCGGTTGGGTTGGGTGTGGATGAACAGTTCCTGATGGGGGTTGGATGGACTTAACCCCGGCCATGTGTAGGCGGTTGCCGCTGGATGAACAGGACCCCGTGGTAGTACGCGCTTGCCGCTGGATGAACATGACCCCGAGGAGGCTGCCACACACCCCAGCCGGTTGGGGGTGGATGAACAGGACCTTGTGGAGGCTGGTTGAACTGTAGCCGGTGGAGGCTGGATGAACAGTAGCTCGTGGATGAACAGTGGCTGGTGGAGGCTGGAGACGGTGGATTGACAGTAGCAGGTGGAGGCTGGAGGAAGTCGACGGTGGATGAATAGTAGCCCGTGGAGTCCCGTTTTGCGGTACGCCACACCCCTCCCGATGAACAGGACCCCCGTTTCGATTGTAGGAGGTCGAAGAGAAGTCCGTTTCCTCCGTTTTGCGGTACGCCAGACCCCTCCCAATCAACAGGACCCCGTTTCGACCGTAGGAGCTCGAACAGAAGTCCGTTTCCTCCATTTTGCTGTACGCCAGACCCCTCCTGATGAACAGGATCCCGTTTCGACCGTAGGCGGTCGAACAAAAGGACGTTTCCTCTGTACTATGGTATGCCATACCCTGTTTCGGCTGTTCCGTCCAAGCCGGTTGGCTCCCGTTGAACAGGACACATTCTGACCTAGCCGGTTGGCTGCTGATGAACAGGACACCGTTTTTGTACGCGTTCGAGACAATGCTCGTATGTACGTACGTAGCCGTATTTACTTTCTTGCAGCGTGCATGTACATACATGTACACGATTTAGACAGGACCGCCTCAACTGCTACGTCACACGTGCCGTTCCTTGCTCGGCCACAGTTCATCCTTCTAGAGAGACCGATCGACCAGCATGTGCGTACGGTTCGACCGGGTGGGTCCCAGCTGTCAGGGAGGATAAGAAGGCACTTCCTTGCGTGCGAAGATATAGCTGATGGGTCCCAGCTATCAGGGGGAGGAATTATTTTTTTGCCCTTAATAAGGATGGACTTCCTTGCGTGCGAAGATGTAGCTGGTGGGTCCTAGCTGTTAGGGGGAGAAAACATTATTTTTCAGCGTAAAAAGAATGCAGTTGCATGCATGCGTCCATGGGCGTGGTGCATCCCCAATGTCAGCCTCTCCACGTACAGTCATCTTCCGATGACTCTCGTTTGTTGACCACGTTGACCACACCGTGCCGAGCGCACCAAGGCCGATGGACGATGGCGAGGCCCCAGACTGGAACGACCCATAGATGGGGAAGACGCGTGTTGGGGTACACAAACAGGGGCGTATGTTCCCCCCTGACTTGTGCACGGACAGCAAGCCACCAACCCGGCAAGATTGCCACATCCAAGAGAAGATCAAGCGCAAGAGATCAGCTCTTTGAAGACTCAGAGTGTAGATCAAGAAGACCAAGTCAAGCCAAAGGAGCAAGACACCACTAAGGGAAAACCTCCCTTCCCGGGCAGGCGAGCCTGGCAAGGTCAAGGTTGCCCCAGAAGCAAGCCTCAAGACCGTCCCGGCAGGCCTGCCGGGCCCTACGAAGGCAAACTACCCCGCCAAGACTCCACCGCACCACCTCACGGCGACGCAAGTCAACGATCGGTGCGGTGTCAAGCCCCAAAGTGACTAGGTGGTTGTTCTCTACCACATGGCAGCCACTTCCTACATAAAGCACCTCCAAATGACATCCGTCCAGCGATGTGTCATGCGGACAGGAGAGAAGGTGGCCAAACAGCCCGGCAAGGCATGCCGGGCAGGCCATGATGTGACACTAAGTGGTGCATTTAATGCACTCTGCCCTATTTGCAGAGTTAGGTATGATAGCACTATTTGCTATCTAATCAGTACACAATGACTGATTTGCCACTGTGGTGACCCCTTGATCTATAAAAGGAGGCCCATGGCAACCATAGAAAGGATTCGGACCCTCGTACACTCGTACGCGCGTAGCTGCTCTCGCCCCGAGGCAACCCTGCCGGGTAAGAACACCGCGTTTCCACCACAATCCACCATCAATCCACCAAGGCAGGAGTAGGGTTTTACGCCTCGCGGCGGCCCGAACCTGGGTAAAATCGCCCGTGTGATCTCTGCCATCCTACACGACGTTCTCCGTTGTTTGTGCAATGTGCTCATCCCCCTTGCCGAACCACAAGGGGCTCATGGCCTCATAGGTGGCCATGGTTTCCCATGACATCTTTGGCGCGCCAGGTAGGGGGAAGCGCTTGCACGAACTCGAGAAGCGCATGTAGCGCGTCATCTTCATCATCGTTCTCTTCATCAACGGTTTCGTCACCCGTGACGTCCAAGGAAAGGCGGGAGGCGATGGGAACGGAGATGGGGAGCGATGTCACTTCCTCCACACCCCGTTCAGTCTCCATCGCTGCCCTCCGCCACAGTTGCTGCAGCAACAAGAGTCAATAACGACGACGGCAAGCCAACCCCTGCGGTTTGGACGGCGTAATCGCCATGCAAGTCCCGCCAAGGGGAAAGGGACAAAGCGCATAGGTACAAGGTTTCTCCTTCCGCCACTCTCACTTTTCAACAATCGAGCCACTCTGGGTTTCAGCATCATCAACGTCGATGAGTACCGCGCGAAACTCGATATAGTATTTACCCTAATTAGGGAAATCCTGAGTGGAGCGCTGGTGCGAATCCGTTGATTGACGCCCCGGCAAGTGTGCTCCGGCAAGGCCATCCACATTAGCGTGACTTCTATGCCAGCCACCACCAGATTGTTTGAAGAAGTGTAGAGTGGAGGAGAGAGGAACCGATCGTACCTCGTGCCACGTCCTGCCACCACGATGCACATATGATTTTTTCTCATCGGCCCCTGCCGGGAGCCTGAGAGCTACACACACGGCATCCATCCTTCCAGAACCATGCAAACGCGGCAAGCGCTCGCAGCTGAAGGGGATGGGCAGAAGCGAGGACGAAAGCTAAGTCCATGCAGTCATTGCTCTCTCATGAGTTTAAGATTTCGCATTGTTTATCCCTTGAGTATTGAAGTGTTCGTATGAGGAAATCCCTCGTGTAATGGCACCTTGCTAGTTTGTTTGTCTGCACCCTCGTTCTGTTTCGAGCCTACTTGCAGAATGAGCGGCTACGTCGAGAACTACCAAAGAAAAACCTGTCCGGACGCATCCATGCCAAGATGAATGCTAAGGGCCTGCCCCTTACGACAATCGCGGCAAATATGATACCGGCAGGCAACCGGAACATGCATAGGGACTAATCATACGAACACTAATAAGCGAACTCTAAGGGATAAACATGCAATCGAGATTAAACAAAGATATCAGTCTCGCACAAGCATAAATAAAATGATGTCTAAACACAGAACATGCATCATGTTTTGTTACAGGACAGAATAGTGGCGAAGGCCTTTCAGCGCCGGTCCTAGCGGCCACGTGGAGCCGTTGGGATGGAAATGACCTTGGCAGCGAGTGGGGCAGCCTTCTCCTCAGCAGGAGGAACGTCTGCGCCCTTTGGCGGCTTCTTGAAGCCATCAGCAAGGTCGAGGTCCAGATGGCGGCAGGCGATGTTGCTCAAAACCATGCAGAGGGCATCGCGGGCAAGCTTCCGAGATTCAGTCGTGAAGCGACCGGCCCTTCCCACTTCATGCGTCTTCAGCTTGTCGATCAGCTCATTGAAGAAGACCCCTAGCTTGACACTGGGGACCTCCTACCTGCTGGCCGAGAAGACTGGCCCTTCCATGCCCATCGCTACAGTCTGATCAGTGAGACGCCCGGTGATGTCGATCAAGCTCTTGATCCAGAGGTCGACCTGCTCGGAATGATTCACCAGCTTGTCCTCTGCGTCCTTCTCAAGATGCCTTGCAGTATCTAGGTCTTTCGTCAGCTGCTGCTCACGGGCCCCGATGGATTCTGCCGAGCTCTCCAAGGTGCCGATCCTGGCCTTTAGGTCTTCGATGGTGCCGTTGGCGCTCTCGAGGCCTTGACTCTTGGAGGAGAGCTGCCATTGTATATCCTTCAGAAGGATCTCTGCTTTCTGTGCTTCCTCCTTCAGGGTCGAGACCTCCTTGACGCTCCCGGCAAGCTCTTCTGTCAGCTTGGTCACCTGTTGGGCGAGGTCAGCCTTGGCAGAAGATGCAGCGGCAAGGTCATCAGTGAATTTCTTCAACTGGGTGGCATGATCAGCAACAAGGGCATCCAGGGCGACCTTGTGCTTGTCCTCCAGCTCTTTGGTGCGCTGCTGCACGAGGGCTTCCAGAGCATCGTCCTTGGCACGGAGGGTGGCCTCAAGTTTCTCCTCCCGGGAAGAGATATCCTGCTCCCTGGCGTCCAGAAGCGCCTTGCGTTCCACCATGCGGGCCTCGCGGGCAATGACATCGTCCCTCGCCATCGAGATGGTCTCCTGCTGCTTCATGAGGACCTGGAACTACTTGTCGTGCCAGTCACGTAGCTCGTTACCTTTGTCCCTCAACTGCTGGTCCACCTTGTTGGTGGACTTGCGTTGCTCCTTGAGCGCCTGCCATTTCTGGTTGTGCCGGCCCTACATCTCCTTAATGCCTGCCGCCATGGATTCCATAAAAGACAAGTCCATCGCGACAGCAACAGAATCATCAACCTCCCCGACTCCTTGGTATAATGACACCAGAATACGCTGGAGCTCCTCGTCAAGTTCAGCGCTCGCCGCCACTGACGAGCCCGGGGCTCCAGGCCTAGACTGCGCAAGCACCAGCGCCAAATAGTTCGGGGATGGCTGCGAGGCCCCCGCCATAGTACCAAATGAGGTGAGGGGATCCATGGTTTGGAGGGGAACCTTCTCCTCGATCAAGGCCCCCACCCCTGGCACACTGATGAGGTTTTGCTTGGTCTTCGTCAGTGGCTCATGGGCACCCCTGGCAGCATGTCCCTGCTCCTCCGTGTCAGCAATCTTGGCAGCTTCATTTGCAGCATCTCTCCCTATACTGGCCACTTCTTCCAGCAGTTCGGATTCTTCGACCTGAGGGGCTACAAGCGAAGACGGCAAGCAAAAGTTAAGAAATAGAAATATCAGAGAAGCATGAAGCAAGTTGGTAAAAGAAGAGAGTGGGAGGGAGAAGAATTACCCGGAGGAGTCTGCTGGGTGGAGGCCTCAGTTTCCCCGACAACGTCGGTTGCCGGGCCATGGTTTCCATCCCCTCCCGCAACATCCACGCCATCGTCCTGGGCAAGCTCTCCTGTTGAAGCCATCATCGGGGGCTCCTCCACTTGATCAATGGGCGGAGTTGGTCCTTCCTAGAGGGGTTCATCCTGGATCCCCTCTCCTCCTTTTCCAGCCGAGGAGGTTGGGAGCTCTCCTGCATCACTCCCCGTAGGAGGGGCCAATCCCGTGCTTCCTCGCCGGGGGCTGGGCTGGGGGCTTGGTGGCGGGTCGTCTGTGCTGCTTCCCGCCAGGCCCGTGCCCTCCACAGTCTTCGGCGGCCCCGCATGCTTGAGCCGTTTGGACCGGTGGACGAGGGTCTCTGTCTCCTCCTCCTCCTCCCTGACAACAGCAACAAGAAAAAGATCAGTCAACAAGAGTAAGCGGGCATGCCGAAACTACTACAAGAGAAAGGGATTGTTCTCTCTTACTCCTCATTGATGAGCATGGAGTTCAGCTCAAACTCGATGGGCGGTGAAGGTGCCCTGCCTCTCTTCTGGGGCGATGGAACGGAACTCTCCGGTAGCTTTGGGCTCTGCCGAGGCGCAGAGGACTCCAATGAGGACGAGTTCTGCCAGGAGCCTGAGCCGGACTGGGAGCTGGGGTCGGCTCCCGCAGCCGTAGATTGCTTGGCGGAGGAAGTATTAGCCCCGGCAAAGCGGGGGGACTGCTGGTGCACCACATCCTGCTTGTTGCTCTTGGTGGCAATCCTCTTCACCTTCTTGACGGCAGGCGCAGGGTCGGGAACCACCGCTCCCCGATTTTCGGCCCGCCTACGAGGGCGTTGGTCCAAGACTGGCTCGGGGGCTTGAGGGCCTGCCGTGAGCCACTCCTCTTCTGGCTCCCCTACCTCCTCAACTTCCTCCTCTTGGGCCTCTGCTACCGCGGTGTACAGAGCCTCAATCCCGGAAGGCTCGTCCCCGGCAGGCTCATCCCCGGCATGATCGGCCCCGGCAGGCTCATTCCTGGCAACCTCTTTCGTGGTTTGTGCCTCGCTTCTGCCATGGGAGGAACTTTTATCCTCAGCCTCCCCTTTTCCCTTTGCTGCTTTCCCGGCCTTCGCCATTGCAGCGGCCCGAAACGCCCTGTCCTCTTCCAGCCGCTTCCTGATGTACGCCTCCTCCACCTTGGAGGTGCGCTTGTACATTCTGGTCTCCACCCTGGTAGCCCTTTCCACCAGTGTGGAAGACCATGCGAGCTCTTTGTCGAGTGTGGGCAACCTCCAGTCACCCGCAACTCCATGAGAATTGAATCCGACATCCATTTCAAGATCTGATCCCTGGCGGAATTGATGTTCATTGGGATAACATTTGCTAGCTACTTGAACAGCCCAAGGCAGCCAAACAGTTGGTCGCACAACCAAGCATGGCCATAGACAGAAAGGTTGTTGGTCAGGCCTGGAAGCAATCTCATCCTATCCGCTGCATCCCCATATTCCCAGGCAAACATGTCCCTCTTCTGCAATGGTGAGATGCGACGAAGGAGGAAATCGGCTCCCACATGCTCGATAGTTAGCCTGGCAACCTTGAGGCGGGTGATCCTGTTTATTGCTGGGCGAAGCCTGTCGTCAGAGAGACCGGCCTCCCTCCAGTCATTGTCGTGCTCAATGCACTCTGTCCGCGCCTGATAGAAGACTGGGGCTTCCTTGTTTTGGATCCAGCACCAATCTGCTCTCCATTCCTCCCATCTGCCGGGCTGCTGGCCTGGGATATAATCCCAACTTTCCCTAGCCACCCGTGGCATCCAACTTATGTTCCTGGAACGATGGGCTTTGTTCTCCACCCGCGGGACAAAATAGTGCCTGAACAAATCAACAATGGGGGCAAATCCAACAAAGTTCTCGCACAAGTGGGCGAAAATAGCCATGCACGCCATTGCATTTGGCGTGAAATCCAGGAGATGGAATCCATAGATCACCTTCGTTGCCTCAAGGAAATCCGAGAAGGGAGGACAGAGACCGCAGATGAAATACACATAGAAAAATCGATATGAATCCGGCGGGTCCTCTTCTCCCTTCGCCCGAACTTTGGGTGCGCCATGCCCTTTCGGGACTTCCCTCCCCCACAGATATTCATACCTCATTTGCAGCACTTCGCCGTCCGGATTCGACGGTAAGAAGACAACGTCTCCCCTCCGCCTCTTGTCCAGCTCCGTCGCTCTCTTGCTACCCTTGGTGGCCGCCTCTTTCGCGGTGGCCGTCCGCTTCCCCTTTTCGGCAGTTTTCTTCCCCATTTTCTCAAGTCACTGCAGAGATGAGGGAAGGAAGGTGGGTGGAGGATTGACGGCGAATATGGGCGAGGAGGAAGAGCAAATGTTTGGCTTGCGGAAGAAGATGGTGGAGGAGCGGAACGGGTAATGAATGAGCAGTGCTCTTCCGCGTTTTCCTCTCTTAAGGAAAGAACGTGGGGGAGGGCGCGACTCTTCAGGAAGTTACCGTTTTGCATTTACTGCTACAGTTCCACTACCCCACGACCCGTGGTAAATCAATAGAGTGGACATTGGATTGACTGATTATCATGACAAATCGCTGCACTCGCAGCGTTTTCTTGCCACGTGTCCATGCACTGTTTGGGGCCTAACCCAACGTGCCCAGCGACACGTATGGCTCAGGCCCAGGGGTTTCTGTCGGGGTACACAAACAGGGGCGTATGTTTCCCCCTGACTTGTGCATGAACGGCAAGCCACCAACCCGGCAAGATTGCACCATCCAAGACTAGATCAAGCGCAAGAGATCAGCTCTTTGAAGACTCAGAGTGCAGATCAAGAAGACCAAGTCAAGCCAAAGGAGCAAGACACCACTAAGGGAAAACCTCCCTTGCTGGGCAGGCGAGCCTGGCAAGGTCAAGGTTGCCCTGGAAGCAAGCCTCAAAACCGTCCCGGTAGCCCTGCCGGGCCCTACAAAGGCAAAATACCCCACCAAGACTCCACCGCACCACCTCACGGTGACGCAAGTCATCGATCAGTGTGGTGTCAAGCCCCAAAGTGACTAGGTGGCTGTTCTCTGCCACATGGCAGCCACTTCCTACAGAAATCACCTCCAAATGACACCCGTCCAGCGACGTGTCATGCGGACAGGAGAGAAGGTTGCCAAACAGCCCGGCAAGGCATGCCGGGTAGGCCATGATGTGACACTAAGCGGCACATTTAATGCGCTCTGCCCTGTCTGCAGAGTTAGGTATGATAGCATTGTTTGCTATCTAATCAGTACGCAATGACTGATTTGCCACTTTGGTGACCCCTTGATCTATAAAAGGAGGCCCATGGCAACCATAGAAAGGATTCGGACCCTCATACCCTCATACGCGCGTAGCTGCTCTTGCCCCGAGGCAACCATGCCGGGCAAGAACGCTGCGTTTCCACCACAATCCACCAAAGCAGGAGTAGGGTTTTACGCCTCGAGGCGGCCCGAACCTGGGTAAAATTGCCCGTGTGATCTCTGCCGTGCTGCGCGACGTTCTCCGCTCTTTATGCAATGTGCTCATCCCCCTTGCCGAACCACAAGGGGCTCATGGCCCCATAGGTGGCCGTGGTTTCCCACGACAACGTGGCAGTGGAGTCGCAGACGGAGATGTCGGATTCAGGGCTCCGCAGACCCGAAGGAAGGTTCGAACTCTAGGGCGTGTGCGAAGAACTCAACCTATCCAACCAACCAAATGTGCTGCCGTACAGCCTAGCTCGATGAACAAGGAAGAAGAAGGACACGACAGTTTACCCAGGTTTGGGCCACCTTGCAGTGTAATACCCTACTCCTGCTTTGTGGTGGATTTGCCTCGGGGGGCTAAGGATGAACTGGTACAAGGGAAGAACAACCTCACGAGGTTTGCTCTAGTGTGGGAGTGGGTTCAGGATTCGATCCCCTCCTACGGTGGTGACAACTCTATATTTATAGTGGCCTCGGTCCACTTCCCCCCAAAATAAAGGCGGGAAGGGATCCCACAACGGCCAATTTGAAGGGGGACAAGAAGTACATCTTATCCTGGTGAAAGGTGGTCTTCGCCTGCAAAAGCCTCTGGCCGTGACGCTGTGGTGGGCTCGGTGATGACATCCATCCTGCCGTCCTGGTGGTCTTGGTCTTGTTGCACGGGAATGGAAACCTTTGGCTGATTCCTCGGGACCCCACTCCTGCGCTTGCCTTCTTAGCACCAAAGAGGAAACCTGCTTCTCTGCGCCCGCTGGCGCCCGCCTGGCCTTTGTCGTCATGGCTTGCATCACCTCCACCTCATGAGGTGGGTACCTGCATAGAAACCTCCGCTCCTCAGGAGCCAGCCTGGGGAGGCCGCTCCCTCCGAAGGTCTTGGTGTCGCCCCCCTCGCGAGGCTTGGCCCTTCGCAAGGGTCTTATCTTGAAGGTACTGCAGATGGGCCATACCAGGCCATCGATGGAGCCATGCCATGGGCCGCAGGCAGGCAAGTCTGGGTACCCTAGTTCCCAGAATGCCGACAGTAGCTCCCCGGCCCAAGGCGCGCTCGGACTTGGCTTCGAGGCGAAGCCAAAGGGCAAGGGTGAAGCGCCCAAGGCCCCAATCGCCTGCGGACCGAGTCGACGCGTGGCGCTTGATGGGACGTGGGCGTCTCCACTTCCCCATGCTGCCTTGGCAACTGCCCTACTTGACAACTGCCTGGTACATGCAGAAAAGCCATCATTGCCCGAGACGTGATAGGCCGGTGGTTGGTCTTCTTCTGGCTATAAATGGGGCGGGGGCGGAGCCCCCAGCCCATGTTCATCTTCACGCCGCACGCTCCTCCTTCTCCCACTTCTTCATCTTGCCCCCCTACTAGAGCGTCCATGGCGCCAGTGAGGAGGTTCTCTGCCGCTGAGAAGAGAAAGGCTCCCCAGGAAGGGCCGGGCTTGCCACCGCCCAAGAGAGGCCACGGTCAGCCCCGGAAGCACACCATGATGCCAGCGGTGGCTTCTCAAGGGCGCGGTCGCACCCCTTCGAAGGCTGACGCCACCTCCAACAGTCGTGGGGGTGCCTCTTCCCGCGGCGGAAGTTGCCGTGGTCGGGGCGACGGGGGAAGGCATGCGGCGTCTATCCGGCCGCCGCGCCCACGCTCCCACTCGGCCGACGCGTCCCCGGAGTTCGTGGTGTGGACGGAGAGGCCCGCCGGTGTTTGGTTCCAGCTCCCAAGCTTCTTTGCGGGTGCGCTGCCGGCCGGGGGACCTGGTGGCCTCTGGCTGCAGGCCGATGGCTGCTATAGCAAGGCCTCGTGGGTGGACGCCGAGTTCACCGCCACCGGTAATGTGTTCCTGAATCGCGGGTGGCAGTCGTTTGCCCATGCGCGCGGTCTGCATGGAAGGTGCACCCTTCACTTCAAGTATGATGGCGCCGCGACCCTCTTTGTCAAGGTCTTCGGGGAGGATGGCCAGTGGTTGGGGTGCTGCCTAGAGAGCGACAGCGACGATGACGACGGTCGGAGGGGCGGCACCATCGCTGGCGGTGAGCTTGCCCTTGACGATGGTCGCGCCGCCTCCAGCAGCGGCGGCTCCTCTTCCGGGGAGAGCATGAGCGACAGTGAATACGACAAGCCACCACGCCGCCGGGCTCGAACCAGGGAGGGTGACGAGCCACCTCGCCCCGGTGAAGCAGGAGGGGGCTCCGACTGAGCACGGGCGTTGCTGGAGCCGGGTCTCGGGAGCTGCTGTAGTCGCGCGGCCGCTTTTGTTTCTTTCTTTCCCTGCATCAGAAGAGTAGAAGGTGGTGTCGGGGCGTGTAATGAACCAGGCGCTTGCGCCGTTATGCTATTGCCTTTGTGTTGTGTCGTGATATCCGTGTTGCTATTGATTGAGATGACTTAGCTTGGCGTGCTTGCGGTAGATTCTCGTGCTGCGAGGACGTGCCTCTTTAGGGCTTGGGTTTCCTTCTAGGAGATTCGAAGGTCGTCGAGCCTTAAGAGGCACCCTATGACTGCAAGGTTAGGAAACCTCCGAAGGTGCCGCACCTTGAGTGAGCCCCCGAGCATGGGCCGGTCGCCGCTAGTACGTCACGTCGCGGTGCCCGGAGGCACGGACTCAAGGGGGACATGCATGTAAGCTCGTTTGAGAGCGTCGCGCAAGGATTAAGACGCCAAAGGCTGGGGCACCAAGGTTTTGACCAAGGCTTTGGCGAGGTGTGCTTGCTGGTCGTCCCAGCGTACACACCATGCCCAGCCCCCACGCGCGCGACACGCGAGGGAGAGCGACGGGCAACTGTCACTCTCCCTAAGGCAAGACCTGAAAGAGCGAATGCTGCGAGGAGAAAAATTTCCCAACCCTTCAAATAAAAGACGCGAAAGCTTCAAATTTTATTTCAAGAAGTTGCAAGTCAGCTACAGAAAGCAAGCAAAAGAACAGCCGCGTCCGGCACCTACACTAGTCTTCAGGTCTTCCCACCAGCGCAGAGCATGGGGCCTCCACTAGAACGTGGGTGGGAGCCCCCGTGAGGCCCAAGGGCGGCACTCAGGAGACTCCACGGCGTGTACAACCCCAACTCATTATTACGTGAGAGTGTCATGAGCGGAGACTTGAGAGGCGCAAGGCCTTGATCATGGATAGAACTTCCGGAGGTGCTGGATGTTCCACACATTCTGGATGGGGACCCCGTCCTGCGTCTCCAGGCGCACGGCACCAGGCCTGGAGACACGGGCGATCCTGAACGGGCCCTCCCACATAGGTGAGAGCTTGTGAAGCCCTTCCCTGGAGAGCACCCGCCTCAGGACGAGGTCACCCACCTCGAGGGTCCTGGAGCGGACGCTGTGGCAGTGATACCGCTGCAGTGCCTGCTGGTACCTCACGGCATGGAGCGAGGCCTGGTGGCGGCCCTCCTCCCCCATCATGAGGTCCATCCCCCGCGAGGCATCCTAGCGTGCCTCGTCAAACACCAAGACCCGCGGGGAGCAATGTTTGACCTCATGAGGGAGGACCACCTCAGCCCCGTAGACGAGGAAGAATGGGGTCTCGCCCGTGGGCTTGGTCGCGGTGGTGTGGATGGACCACAGCACGGACTGGAGCTCATCGAGCTAGCCCCTGCCGCAAGCCTCGAGCTTTTTCTTGAAGCTCCTTGCCCTGTGGCCCCTCAGGACCTCCGCATTGGCGCGCTCGGCTTGGCCGTTGCTTGGCGGGTGTGCCACCGAAGCGTAGCATATCTGCGTTCCAAGGTTAGCACAATATGTTTTGAAAAGGTTGCTCGTGAATTGAAAGCCATTGTTAGTGATGATACGGTTGGGGACCCCGAAGCGGCTCATAAGGCCCTTGATGAACTTGACTGCCGAGCCAGTCGGTATGGTGCGCACGGGCTCCACCTCCGCCCACTTGGTGAACTTGTCGATCGCGATGTAGAGGTAGCGGTAGCCCCCGGCTGCTCGGGGAAACGGGCCCAGGATATCCAGCCCCCAGACCGCGAATGGCCATGAGAGCGGGATGGTCCGGAGGCCTTGAGCGGGTTGGTGGATCTGTTTGGCATGGAACTGACATGCCTCGTAGGATCTCACTAGCTCAGTGGCATCATTGAGTGCCGTGGGCCAGTAGAACCCGCCACAGAACGCCTTGCCCACGAGGGTGCGCGACGAGGAGTGATGCCCGCAGTCCCCGCTGTGGATGTTGGCCAGCAGCTCGCACCCCTGTTCCTTGGAGATGCACCGCAGGGAGACGTCATTTGGGCGCCTTCGGTAGAGTTCGCCGTCCTGGATGCAGTACGCGGTGGCCTAGCGGGCCACACGTTCTGCATCTTCCTCCTTCTCTGGCAAGGTGCCCCGGAGCAAGTACGCCTTGAACTCCTCGGTCCAGTACCCCTCCTGAGACTCGAGCGCGAGGAGTAGGCGGACTCCCGAGGTCGGGCCGCAGGCGGGGGAGCCTGAGGGAGGAGCCATGGGCGGCTCTTCCCGAAGCAGCGCTGGACCTACAGTGGGGGGAGCCGCCGATGGCTTGAGGAGCCGCTCTTCGAAGATGCCAGGCTTCTGGGGTTGGCGCTGGGACACCCTCTTGGCGATGTTGTCTGCGTCCTTGTTCGTGCCGCGCAGTACATGCTGCAATTCCAAGCCCAAGAATCATTTTTCAATCTTGCGTACCTCCTCTAGATACGCTTCCACGTGCTCATCTTTTGGCTTGTACTCCTTGTTGGAGAAGCTGACGAGGTGCTAAGAGTCGCATTTGATGGTGAGCTGCCTGATCCCTAGAGCCGCCGCGGCCTTGAGGCTGGCAATCAGGCCCTCGTACTCCGCGATGTTGTTGGAGACCTTCTCACCATGCTGGAAGCAGAGGTGCACGGCGTAGTAGAGCTTGTCCTAAGTGGGAGAGATGAGCACGGCTCCAGCTCCCGCGCCCTGTCGTGCGAACACACCATCGAAGTACATGACCCAACCATCCGGTGCCTCATCTCCGGGCGTGAGGGAACGGTCCTCGCCCACCCCTCGGTCAGGGGCGTCGATCCATTCCGCCACGAAGATAGCGAGGGCTGCACCCTTGATGACCCTGGTGGTGCTGAACTCCAGCTGGAACGCCTGCAGCTCGATGTTCCACTCGGCAACCCTGCCGGCAGCGTTGGGGCTCTGGAGAACCTTCTCCAGGGGGTAAGCCAAGACGACTTTGATGGGGTGGCCTTGGAAGTAGTGGCGCAGCTTCCTGGAAGCGACGAGGAGCGCGAGCAGGAGCTTTTGCGACATGGGGTAGCGCGAGCGTGCGTCGCGCAACACTGTGCTGACGAAGTACACCGGATGCTCGACGAGGGAAGAGGTGTCGATGGCGTCCGGCCCTGCCTGAGGCGTGGGGGCCTTAAGAGCCTCGCCTTCTATCAGGATGATTGAGGCCTCAGGAGCGTCGTCCTGAGGTGGCAGTGGCGTGGCAGAAGCCGAAGCGCGGCACCGTGCACCGGCGCCCACGTGCTCCTCCCGGACCGCCACGAGTGCCACGCTAGCCGAGTGGGGTGTGGCGGCCAGGTAAAGCACTAGGGGCTCAAGGGGTCAAGGCGCCACCATCACTGGAGGGCTGGTGAGATAGCTCTTGAGGTCTTGGAAGGCTTCCTCAGCCTTTGAAGTCCATTCAAACGGGCCCTTTTTCTTCATCAACTTGAAAAACGGAAGAGCGCGTTCACCGAGCTTGGAGATGAAGCGCCCCAGCTAGGTCACATAGCCCGCGAGCTTTTGCATTTCCTTGAGGGTCTGTGGCGGGCTCATTCTTTCAATCGCCTTGATCTTCTTGGGGTTGGCCTCGATTCCCTTGTGCGACACTAAGAAACCCAGCAGCTTGCCGGACGGAACGCCGAACACGCACTTCTCCGGATTGAGCCGCAAGTTTATCGTGCGTAAGTTGGTAAATGTTTCCTCCAGGTCCTTGATGAGGGTCTTTGCCTCCTGCGACTTGACTACTATGTCATCGACATACGCCTCGGCATTCCTTCCAAGCTGCTTGCCCAAGGCGATGTGCATCAGTCGCTGGAAGGTCACGCCAGTGTTGCGCATCCCGAATCGCATGCAGGTGTAGCAGTACACCCCGCATGGGGAGAGGAAGGCCGTCTTCCCGACGTCTTGCACCGCCATCTTGATCTGGTGGTACCCCGAGAAGGCGTCTAGGAAACACAGCAGGTCGCACTCGGCGGTGGAGTCCACGATCTGGTCGATGCACGGAAGAGGGAAAGGGTCTTCAGGGCAAGCCTTGTTGAGGCTCGTGAAGTCGACGCACATGCGCACCTTTCCCCCTTCTTGGGGACGATGACCGGGTTGGCCAGCCAATCTGGGTGCTGCACCTCTCGGATGACACCAGCTTCTTGCAGCTTGTGGACCTCCTGGACGATGAACGATTGCTTCTTCGGGGCTTGTCGCCGTGCCTTTTGTTTCATCGGACGTGCGCTGGGGCACACCATCAAGTGGTGCTCAATCACGTCCTGCGGGACGCCTACCAGGTCAGTCGCATCCCATGCGAACACATCCTTGTTCGCACAGAGGAAGCTGACCAGCGCCTCTTCCTGGTCCGGTGGGAGGCTGGTGCCTATGGTGAAGGTGAGGCTGGAGCCCTCATTGTCGACCCGCACCTGCTTCGTCTCAGCCCGGTCCTGAGAGAACAACTCTTTTTTCTTCGCGGGCGCAGCCTCTGGGATCTCCGGAGCGCCCCCCGCAACCGGTCGCACAGCCGCCGCGGCCTTGAAAGCGAGCTTGAGGGCCAGGAGGGCATCTTTGGTGTCTCCCACCACAGTGAGGATGCCGCTGCTCCCCGGCATTTCGATAACATTGTAGCCGGGGTGCATCGCTGCCATGAACTTGGCGAGGGCTGGGTATCCGAGGATGGCATTGTAAGGGAGGCTGATGCAGGCGACGTCGAAGTCGATGAGCTCGGTGCGGTAGTTGGAACGCGTGCCGAAGGTGACGGGTCCGCGGATCTTCCCCAGGGGGACGATGGAGCTGTTGAGCACCCCTTAAAAGGACCTGGTGGGGGCGAGCCGGTCGTAAGGCACCCGAAGCAGGTCGAAGGCCTCCACGGAGAGGATGTTGAGCCCAGCGCCGCCGTCGATGAGGGTTCGGGTGACCGCGATGCTGCTGATGGTGGGCGTGCACAGCAAGGGAAGCACGCCCGTGCCGACCATAGTCTTGGGGTAATCCCCGGAGTCGAAGGTGATCTCGGCCTCGGGCGCCGCCTGACCCAAGGGAGCCCACGAGCGTGGCTGAGCGGCCCCCATCTGCCGGAGGAACTGCTTCATGTGGCGGCTCGAGGCCGGCGCCTGCGACCCGCTGAGGATGGCTGCAACGGCATGGGGCGCCGGTGCCGCAAAGTGCGCGACGAACAGGTCACACAGATCTTCCCAAGAGGCCACCGAAGATTCTGGGAGGCTGAGCAGCCAGGCGCGCGGTGCACCTGTGAGGGCCATGGGGAGCCAATTCACCATGACCTTGTCGTCGCCGCCTGCCGCCCAGATGTCCTCCGCGTACACCCGGAGAAACTCCGCGGGGTTTGCCGCGCCGCCATACCGCGGTGGCAACTCCGACCTGAACTTCAGCGGCCACCGCACCTGCCGCAAGGCAGGAGAGAAGGCTCGGAGGCCTGCTATGACCCCGAATGCGCTCGGCGCCCCGGCGGGTGGAGCAGCGCCTGCCATGGAAAACGCGCGGCGTGGGCGGAGCACGGTCGATGGAGAAGCGGATCTTCGACACGCCCCTACCTGGCGCGCCAAATGTCAGATTCAAGGCTCCGCAGACCCGAAGGAAGGTTTGAACTCTGGGGCGTGTGCGAAGAACTCAACCTATCCAACCAACCAAACGCACTGCCCTACAGCCTAGCTCGATGAACAGGGAACAAGAAGGACACGGCAGTTTACCGAGGTTCGGGCCACCTTGCGGTGTAATACCCTACTCCTGCTTTGTGGTGGATTTGCCTCGGGGGCTAAGGATGAACTGGTACAAGGGAAGAACAACCTCACGAGGTCTGCTCTAGTGTGGGAGTGGGTTCAGGATTCGATCCCCTCCTACGGTGGTGGCAACTCTATATTTATAGTGGCCTCGGTCCTCTTCCCCCCAAAACGAAGGCGGGAAGGGATCCCATAACGGCCAATTTGAAGGGGGACAAGAAGTACATCTTATCCTGACAAAAGGTGGTCTTTGCCTACAAAAGCCTCTAGTCGTGACGCTGTGGTGGGCTCGGCGATGGCATCCGTCCTGGTGGTCTTGGTCTTGTTGCACGGGAATGGAAACCTTTGGCTGATTCCTCGGCACCCTGCACCTGCACTTGCCTTCTTTGCACCAAAGAGGAAACCTGCTCCTCTGGGCCCGCTGGCGCCCGCCTGGCCTTGGTCGTCATGGCTTGCGTCACTTCCACCTCATGAGGTGGGTACCTGAATAGAAACCTCTGCTCCTCAGGAGCCAGCCTGGGGAGGCCGCTCCCTCCGGAGGTCTTGGTGTCGCCCCCCTCGTGAGGCTTGGCCCTTCGCGAGGGTCTTGTCTTGAAGGTCCTGCAGATGGGCCATACCAAGCCGTCGATGGAGCCATGCCATGGGCTGCAAGCGGGCAAGTCTGGGTACCCTGGTTCCCAGAACGCCGATAGGAGAGGAGTGGGAAACTTGACTGGTTCGGGTGCGGTGTAGGCCTACACTCGGCAGAGAATAACAGGAGGTGCGGAGGAGTGGAGGGGGATGGCCTGGCCATCGCTGGGGTAGTGTTTCACTGTGAGGCGCGTGAAACAACGCCACTAGACGCCGGAGGCTAGAGCAGGCGGTCCCCGCAGCGCTGGAGGAAGAAGACGAGAGATGGAAGAAGAATGCCGGCTGTTGGATGTAAATCCAACGACTTGCTTAGGCTTCAACCTTTGTATTTTTTTTTTGCAAAAGTGCTTAGACTTCGACCTACTGTCCCACATGCCAGCCAGTCCATTTGGTTGTTTAGTCCATTTGGTGGGCTGGGTGAAACAATGATGCAGCATCTATGCAGCCCGTTTATATATTATGTTAGAATTTAAAGCCCATTTGCATTTTTTTTAAACCCAAGGACTTGCTGGGCTGGGTGAAAATATCATGTTCGGCTAGACGGAGAAATGTTGTAAAAACATGAACACATGATTTCACGTCTATTACTGCATTGGTCAGTAAAATCTTTGCAAGCTTATGTACGCAATCACAAGGAGTTAACTTGTCAAGTTATATATAAACAATTATTATTATTATTTTGTAAGAACTTTCTATTTACGAAATAAAATATCATTTTAATTTAATGATTTAATAGGAGGTGGGGTATTATTATGTTTTAGGCTAGACATGGGACAGCTGAGTTGGTTCTAGGGAAAAGTAATGGGAGAAAACTCAGATTACATCGAAGAAGAAAGTGGGAGATAATTCAGATATAGGATTAATAAAAACGAAAAATAAAGGAAGTGGGAAGGTCTATACAATGGTTGGACGAATGACAGGTTTAATGGAACCTTATGTTGTTTCTATTATATATATGTAACAAAATATGATATAAATATGTATACTATTATAGAAGGGAAAACATAGGTTTAGTTTTTGCATTCTTATAGAAAAATAGAACTGAGATGTGCGTTGTCTTGAAAAAACAAACATAACTTGGGTTGCTGATGTTAGAGACAAGTTAGGCTGGGAGGCCCAGAGGCCGCTTGATACCTGCTGGACCCCAAAATAAAGTTGACACCTGCTGGATCAACTGTGTCTGCATGTCGTGGGCTGCACATGTTAAATAACAAAACCTAGGCCATGGACCTGGTGGGCCCGGAATGTCATCCTCTCGATGAACAGACGTCTCCCGATTCCTCTTGTTTTGTTGACCATGTTGGGAATGACAGAAGGCGGTGCCATGGTGAGAGCACCAAGGTGGAGGACGACGTCGAGACCTCGGACCGGAAAGAACTGGAGCCGGGGAAGACGCAGGCGGAGGGGAGTACGAGGGTTGACCTGTTTGGGTCCAGGGTGGGCTGGTGGAGTTGCCGCTGTCGGAGAAAGTGTGGGAGTAGAGGGATGGCCTGGCTAGTGCCATAGGCTAGTATGGGTCACAGAGGCGTGCGCGGCAGCGCCGCCAGCCACTGTAGGAAGAGGACGAAAGATTGAACAAAATAAAGAAATACAAATGGATAGGTGGTTGGTCCCAGATGTGTGTGTACGAGACCTACTGGGTCCACCTGAGAAGCGGAATATGTTGGGAGGAAGCAGATTCAAAGCACGCCAGCCCAGTGAACTAGTTACATACATAAGCAAATAGCCACTCAAAAAAAAGGAAACAGGTTAATGGGTTTTTAGAAGAAATATTTCGGACAAAAAAGATAATTATGACACATAGGCTAATGCATGAAACACTCGGATGATAGAGGTGCTTAAACAAATAAAGTACATCATCTAGACCTTCCTAGCACGCTTGATTATGATGCTGCGGCTGTCCGTGTACTCATCAGTTACGGGAAGTAGACACGTCCTCATGTCCAAGATCTGCCTGTACATGTCGTAGCATGCATGGGCATCCTTGGCCGCGTAGGTTATGTAGGCTAGATTTAGAGGTACCTCCCACGTGTTCAGGCCCTTGGTATCGACATCTTCTTTCATGTTGGCGTAGCAAGGGTCGATGATGGTCGCGGCAAGGTCAACCACGGAGTCCTTCTCCTGCCCGTTGCCGATGATCTTGTATTGCTTCTGGATGTCGACAAGCTTGTTGCACCATATGGCCGAATCATAAAGCACAGTCGTGTTCTTCCTGCTCTCCACCATAGCGAAGGTGCTGTTGGAGGTGCCGATGAAACGGGCGAATGCTCCAGAACCTCTGATGGCCCTACAGGAGTGGTTGGTGAGAACCTCGTCTCGCACACATAACTATGCATCGGCGATCCGCTGGTCCCTGTCAGGAGACGAATGGATGGGCACAAGGTCTAGTCCCGCGACCTTGTGATTTCTCCTCCTGTAGGTACTGCTTGAACTTGGCGAGGCAGAGCTTCACCGAGTCCGGATCGTTGGTGTACATCACATTCAACTTCGTGTTGCCATGGGTCTGAATGGCGAACTCGACGGTGAACGAGTGGGTAGGCGGTGGCAGTTCGTTTTTCAGCTCTTGGGGAACTGCATTCAATAGTAAACTAAGTGTGTACAGGCGACAACAGTTACTACCCCTCCCTCGTCTGCTACACGCCCGGCAGAAGATGCCCCCTCATCGCATTCAAACGCCACCATTAAACCTGCCTGGAAGCCGAGAAACCTATTTCGGCCACACGTCGGTTCACGAGCGGGTCTGTATTGGTACTGTAATAGCAAGTGTTAGTGGTCACTTTACTTCAATTTTATTAGCTTTAATTAAAATTTATTCTTAAAACAAGAAAATCATTGGCTCGTTTTATCAGTGCCATAGGATCAACATGTACATCAATTAGAATGATTATTCTCAGGATGCACATGATCAACTCATTTGCCGCACTTTCACATAGACAATACTACCAAGTTTGAACAGCTTCTTATGGTTGCTGTCCTCTGCATCATCATGCCGTGTTTCTCAGCTTGCAAGATTCAGAACCAACCAATAAGATTGAAATAATAAGTACAACAAAGATGCCTACACATCTCAATGATTCCCAGCTTGCAAGATTCAGAACTAACCCATTAGATTCAAATAATAAGTACAACAAAGGTGCCTACACATCACAATGATTCACATATCAGAGCCAATTGTAACTATACAACTCAAACATTGTGAGAATGTGAACAAATAAATAAAAATTGATCGATGCTTCATGTAAGCAATTTGATCTAAGGATTTTCTTAAACATTGAAACCAGTCCTTTTTAATGCCACGCAGGTCAAACATTGGCAGCTGAAATGTTCTGCATCACTGGTGAAACTACCACTTCCAATATATGCATAAGAGGGCCTTCTAGATTTTGAAGTAGTGTGTATAGGGCCTCATCCTTAGTATTTAACAAATACACATAGCAGAATCTAGTGGAATCATCAATCAATATCCTGAAATATTTCTTTCCACCTTGCACACACGCATGGCACTTTAGAGCCTTTGGATAAAGTGAATCTCAGGATTAAATCCATCTTGGCTAGCCGTGTCATACAACCCAAAAACATGGCAAATGCTTTTAACCGTCACAACATCTGTAGTTGAGTATTCCTATTTGCACAGATAAGAAAGAGCATGATTGTTATAATAGTGGCACTAGTTGAAGCAACTTTATTTCCAAAACGAGAAAAGATTCGATAGAATAGCTTTACTAAAAAATACAACATTAGCACAGTATGACAAAGCACAATCATGTTGATAAAGGACAGTACTGACCTGTGTGAGATTACTTTGGGAGATCAAGTTATTCTTCATGTCCTCGTATCTTGCCATGAAGGCGATTCATTGGCATCGATTAACACCTCAGTGTGGCAGTAGAAGGAGGAGCGTCGACTCATTTCAATCTCTTTTTTTGTGCAGTTCAACTAAAATTATGGCGCCCGCCAGTTAGAGAGGGGGCCCGCGCCACCTCGATGGTAGGCGTGATGGACTCAACTAGTTCAGTGTAGCTATGTGATTGATGCAGTGCACATGGACTTGATTCTGCCGGATATGCCTTTTGCAAGTCATCTACATTGGAAAAGAAATGGTAGCTAAGACAATAGCTCTATTTTAAATGTATTATTACTTCATTATCAGTGGCAGTAGCGGTGCCAAAAGATTGCCTCGAATTATTAGTGGCATTAAATTAAGATGCAAAAACAATATCATTATTGCTCATAGCAGTGCCAAAACAGTAGCACAAGATCACTAGCTAGATGCAGAGTCAAAATCAACCAAAAAGGAACATACCCGATCATGGGAACCATAACTGAGAGAGGGGCCCTATGCCGCCACGACTCGATTCTCCCGGATACACCTAATGCAAGTGGTGAACCTGCAGCTCCACCCAGATGATTCAATTCATGCGACCGTTTTGTGTAGTTCACCTGAAATGAAGCAAAGTTTGCATCATGCAGCTAGCAAGAAGTACTTGCTCTCATGAGCTGGCAAGTTCTTCTTTAGTACTTGCACTACAATTGAGCAACATTAAGGTTTTTGTCCTGCTCATGCAAGGTGCAACTATAATTTGCTAATCCTTTTTTGCAGTTCCACTAAAATAAAGTGCCATTATGGTGACGGTGACGGCTCATCTTGCAAAGGCTAATAAAATGTTGCAAGAGATTACCCGCAGAGTTTGACGGAGATGTTAGGAACTCCAATCACCCTTTGTGCAGTTCCACCAAAACTGAGAGACGTTGCCCATGTGACATTTTAGTTGAACTACGTTAGACACTCATTCCAAAAAAATGTTTTGTGCAGTTCACCAAAAGGTCACAATAGCAATGAGGTGAAATGGATATCCCTATCCGCACAAAAAGATAGAAAGAAAATAGTTACTGGTCAATAAGAAGATACGAAACATACATGAAATGAAAAGAAGCATCTTCAATATGTTCATGGCAATCACGCAAGGACAGTAGAATTTTTAAAATGACAGCATTGCTTCATGTTACCGGAAGCATTGCGATCAACAATGACATTCATCAAATATGGGATTACATTAATGGTGGAATTGCTTGTTTACCAGATATAGTAGATCAACAGCAGCTAAAGAGTTGGCTTAAGGGCATGGGACAGTGGGGACACCAGGACACTCAGCAGCGTAAAGAAGCAACTTACTTATCATACTGGGACATTGGTTAGACATGTCCTTATGGTAAAAGTGTGATTGCTTCATTTTACATGCGCCCTTACATTAACAATAGCAAAAAGTTGGTATAAGGACATGCGACAGTGGACGCATCAACACAATGTACCTACAAGGAGGCATAAAGTGGTGATGCCGAGTTTGTTCATACTCTGTGAGGGCAGCAAATCTAATCCTGAAGACCTTTTACTTTGTGAGGGCAGCAAATCTAATCCTGGACATATTATGTTGACTTGTCCACCAGCCGCCACTTTCTATCCTTTTTTCAACCAATAATAGATCTGTTCCTTATCCAGTTTATACTGCCTTTTCCCTTTATTTCCCTTTTCAACCAAGAGACCAGTTGGGTATCTAGTCTCTACTACTTTCCCCCTGTTATTTCCTCTTTGAATCAAGTCCTAGATTCATGCTACAACTTTCCCCCCTTTCTTCGCTGTTTGAACCAAGTCCTAGATTCGACTAGATGAAGTAGCTTTACCTCTAATAATACTAAAAATTTAGGTGGCTTTGGAAGAGCTGATGGAAGTAGGAAAAGATCCACATGCAGCCACGTGGGGAGCTGGGGCAGTAGAGCAAGGCCGCTTTCGAAGGAACTTATACCTGAGGGTCGTCGCGATGTGGCTAGGAGGGCGGCGGGAGGTCGGATCTGCCCACAATACGGCAGGGAGGAAGAAGGGGTCCGAGGACCTCCTGAGCCGGCGCTGTGTCGGAGAGAACGTCACGGGCAGAGGATCAGGACCCGTCGACAGTTGTAGGTTTCCTCCCTCGCCCGTTGGACATGACTGCTCATTACAGTCATTATTACTGCGGCGCTACGACCGGGGTGATGCCCCCTTCCGTTCCCCACTCTAATCTAGTGCATGACACGTCGACGTAAGAAGGAGCAAAGAATCATGCGGTATATATAATACTACGTAGTATATACTACTACTCACGTCAGAGGAGTGCGAAACACGACAACCTAGTGAACCAGCAGGCGATAGGCCATATAAAACAATGTGGTGATATGGCCATAAAAAACAATGTACTACAGTCCAGTCTCTAGCATGTACAGTACTCCTTCTCTTCCTCCTCCTCTCGGTTCATCACCATCATACTTTCCCCATTCTTGTGTTTTTAGTATCCTGCGAATCAAAGAGGCCCTTAGACTGGTTTAGGTCCGGTCGTTTTTTTCAATGTGTTATGTCCAAAATTTAACGAACGTGCTTCGGTTTCTATGAAAGTAATCCGGTTTGCATCTAGTAATTCATTTATTTATTTATTCTTCTGCGGGGGGTTTGCATGTAAGTCGTCAGATCAGAAATGTAGAGTACGCCGGCATGGTTGCATATGCTCCGAGTCGTGCATGCACTACGACCCAGATACTCTATGTCCCACATGTCGGCGAAATGAAGCACGTGGAAATAGCCTAGGAGTATATATAGGAGGAAAAATGTGTGAAATAATATGTACTATGAAACGTAGCTGTGATTCGAATAGCAGACGTAAAGTGATGACAGGTATAGCTCACACGGACCAAACAAGTGGTACTAGACGTAAGAGTAATCAGTACTCCTATTCTATCAACACGAGTCCCATCTGAAAACAGCGTCCGTGCTATAGCTAGCTCTTCTCCCTCGTTTCTCTCTTCTAATTCTAACTCAGCCAACGCACGGTGGCGGGGTGGGGATTTGCCGATAGTCGATTTGCTCAACTGCGGCCCCACCTGACAATGAAAATTCTAAGACAACAAGCGTTCCCTAGGTTGAGCGGCGTGCCGGACAGACCATGTGGGGGTGCGACGTGAACGTGGGAGTCTTTACCTTTTTACCTTGTAGATAGAAAATGCCAAGCCAATGTGCGCTGAGCGGCGGGCCGGGACGATAGTGTGGGGTGCGACCCGAACGGCACAGGCATGCTGTACTTGTTCATTGGTCCTAGTTTATTGGTCCCCATCATAATATGTGCCAAATTTTGACCATAACTTTGACTAACAAAAGGTTCATGCTTGTCACCAAAATTATATCATTGAAAACTATGTTCAAATATGAATCAAATGATATAATTGTTGTTGACATGCAATAACATTTTGTCAGTTAAATCTTTGGTCAAAACTTGGCACAAATTACAAAAGGGACTAATAAACCAGGACCTAGATAGTACACCAGGACGAAGACAGTAATACTACATATAATTATCGCCAAATAAGAGCAAGGGATCACACATGTCATTTACGACTAGAATAAAAATGTCATACACTAACACATTAAGGCCACAAGGTGATGCAGTGCTGGTTACAAGAGGCAAGAAGAAA
Organism: Thinopyrum elongatum; assembly: GCA_011799875.1. NCBI lineage: Eukaryota > Viridiplantae > Streptophyta > Magnoliopsida > Poales > Poaceae > Thinopyrum > Thinopyrum elongatum. Next base: position 219,074,976 of record CM022299.1, on the reverse strand, counting down.
GATGCATCCATCGACGACCTCCTCTTCCTCGACTCAGGGCGCCGGCCCACCAAACGACGGCTAAGTAGCAGCGGCTTTCATGGCCAGGTCAATGTGCTTCTGAATAATGGCGTCCAAAGATTCCGGTCGGTCGAAGAAGGCCAACGTCTTTCTGTCCTCCCTGGCTTTGTAGTGGCCTATGTAGATGATTTCCTCGTAGACGTGGATGTGTAGGTCAACGGTTTCTTGCATGGTGAGGCGCTGCGCGGCGAGCGCGGCCTTGAGGTGCACATTCTTTGTCGTGCCCTCCGGCAGCTGCGGGGCCACCAGTACTTGAAAGAGGTCATCAGCATGGAGGTTAATGAGGGTGGCACGCAACGAGGAGCCTGGGCACGCCAGCTGGAGCAGTACAGCAAGGTCGTCCACGCGCTTCTTGATGGCGGTGAACTTGCGGCTGGAGCTGACCATCATCTGGTCCATGCGAGAGGCGAAGCTGGCGTCGGCGAGGGCTATGATGCCGGTGGTCGCCAGCACCATCTGGAAACGTTGCATGGTGCGAGGCCGTAGGCCAGCGTCTTGGATGATCTGGCATAGCCGACTGCCGCTCGCGTCCATCGCCTCCATGGGTGCTTGTGGCTTCTGGTCACTTGGTCTTGGTCCTGGATTGGACTGAGTAGTGGTGTGTAGGATTTGGTAGATAGATTGGAGTGGTGGGGTTGCTTCATATAAGAGTGCAAACTGCGTTGCATTCACATTGTGCTGGCTCCATTCTGCTTCTCTAATTAATTCCCTCTGCATGCTGATTGAGGATGCATCATTGACCGTTCAATGTCTCGGGAACCGCTACCCTCTCCCTCGTTGGCATTCAAGCCGTATCAATGTAAATGCATGTCAAAAAGAGACTAGTCATTACTACATTGTGCACCGCGACCATGGCGGAGGGGAAAATGAGATAACTTAATATTTACTGTACTACCATTGCATGCAATGAACTGATCACTGCATGCCATGCTAGGTAGTCTCAAGGCACTAAACACATACATGGCCCACGTCTCTTATTGGTTGATTCCTTTATTCATGTCAAGAAACAAGAAACGAGGTCGAGTTAATCCATCGCACCTAAGTGTTTCGGGATTATAAGGTTTTCGTAAGCGATCACCACAATATCTGTAAGATCTGCATCCGACGGTGGCACCTATTGGACGTAAACAACAATAGAAAACAAATGCCACAAAACTGCGACAGCATGCCACTCCCCTACACATAAGACTAGCACGCAAGTGTACGCAACTCCCACGTCCCGGTTGCGCTTGGCTCTTCGCCTCTTCGAGAAGTCGAACAATGATGTCATTTACGACTGGAATAAAAATGCCATACACTAACACATTAAGGCCATGAGGCGATGCAGTGCTGGTGTTGAAATATATAGCCCGTCTCCCTCCATCAGTTTGAACTTTTGGATGAGTTGGCTGGAGCATGAATTCAATATGGTATCAGACAACATCTGCATCGCATCAGCATAGTTCGATCCTCCAGCCTGCAACTAGACGCCATGACTTCCTCTGGCCAAACCTCCGCTGCTCTTGGCACCATGACCTCGCCATCTCAGCTCTCTGCCACAAACAGCGCCCTCAGCACCGTCATGGCTCCTGCATCCCCGGCCTCTAACACAGTGCATGTGGCCAGCGTCAAGACCCATGTCCCCGTCGTCCTCGACCTCAAGGCGTCGAACTTATCCAAGTGGCGCATGCTCATCACCATTATCCTGGGCAAGTACGATCTCATCGGCCACGTCGCTGCCACTACTCCGGCTGCTGATCACACGCTAGAGTGGAACCGCGAAGACTTCGTCGTCCGCTCATGGTTGTACGGCTCCATTAGCAAGGACATCCTGGATATCATCATGGCGGAAGACCAAACCGCGCACGAGGCATACACGCTCATCCAGAACCTCTTCCTCGACAACCAGATGACGCGTGCAGTTTTCCTCGAGGCGGAGTTCCGTGCCATCGTCCAAGGCCACCTCACCATCACCACCTATTGTCACCGGCTCAAATCCCTCTCTGACGCACTCCGCGACATCGGCCAGCCGGTGTCGGATAAGACATTGGTCCTGACATGCCTACGTAGCCTCAATTCTCGCTTCGCTGACATCACTACTATGGTAACCATGCAGGACCCGTTCCCTACGTTCCTGCAGACAAGGTCTCTCCTTCTTCTTCGTGAGACGCAGCTCTCGCACACCATGCCTACGCCACCGCCGCAGACTGCCATGTATGGCCACAACGCCGGCGCCTCTTCTTGTGGTGCCTACAACAGAGACCACTCCACAGGTGATCGCAACTCCAGCGGCAACGGCAGCCGCTTCTAGAAAAAGAAGAAGAACGGCGGTGCCGGTCACTACCGTGGCAACGGTGGCGAGCGTAACAGCAACGGCGGCGGCTACGATCGCTCTTCCAACACCTAGGTTGCAGCTGGTCCGTGGATCTGCTTCAACCCCTACACGGGCCAGGCCCAGCCGCTGCAGGCCTCCTGGTGCCCTGCTGGTGGAGCAGGCCTCCTTGGGCCGCGCCCTGCTGCACCTCAGTGCCCGTATGTGGCATCCAAAAGCTTTCGTATGCGGCGCCCCAGTACGTGGCGCCCCAGCAGCAAGTCTATACTACGCTACTCTCTCCACTCCATGGGCAGGCGTACGACACTGATCCGTCGCCGCCGGCTAGACCATACAGCGACGGCGCTCCAGCTTGGGACTGCTCGGCACTCATGGCTGCCCTAAATACTGCCGCTGCATCATCTTCATCCACTGGTGAATGGATCATGGACTCGGGAGCCACCTGCCATATGGTTTCCAACCCCGATATAATCTCTCTTCCTTCCAAACCGCCTCCTTTTTCACATATCACCGTCAGCAACAGGGTCACTTTGCCCATTGTCTCCACCGGCCACACGACTTTGCCTACTTCCACACATACCTTTGCTCTAAATAATGTCCTTGTAGTTCCTGATATTATTAAAAAATTTCTTTCTACTCGCAAATTTACTACCGATAATTCTTGTTCTGTGGAGTTTGACCCTCTTGGTTTTTTCCATCAAGGATCTTCGAACCAGGTGCGAGATCACACGCTGCAGTGGTCCTGGTCCTCTCTACACCGTCTCCGCTGCCGCAAACCCGTCATCTTCTTTTGGACTCCTCGCATCGTCCGACTCCACCGAGCTATGGCATCGTCGATTAGGTCATCCAGGTCGTGACGCTATGTCACATTTATCAAAACATTTAGCTATTCCTTGTAATAATGCAGCCGTTTCGGTCTGCCATGCGTGTCAACCTAGCAAGCATGTCCATTTGCCGTTTTCTAGGTCTAAAACTTTTAGTGTGGTGCCTTTTTAGTTAATTCATTGTGATTTGTGAACTTCTCCTGTTCCGAGTAATTCTTGTTAAAAATACTATCTCGTTATTGTCGATGATTACTCCCACTACATGTGGACATTTTCGCTCCACCATAAGTCAGATGCCACCAATGTGATTATTAACTTTGTGGCATTTCCATGCACATAGTTTGACCATCCCGTTGTCTCCATGCAAGCCAACAATGGCACTGAGTTTGTCAAGGCCACATTGTCTACTTTCTTTACTGGTCATGGCATCCACCTTCGCCTTTCGTGTCCCTACACATCTCCACAAAACGAAAAAGCCGAGCGTGCTCTTCGCACCCTCAGTGATATTACTCGTACACTTCTCTTCCAAGCCCACATGCCATCCTCTTATAGGGTTGAAGCTCTTGCTGCTGCTACCTATCTTCTCAAACCGACGACCTTCTCAGCCTATTGGGTTTTCCATTCCATACGAGCTTCTTTATTGCATGCCCGCTTCCTATGTCGAGCTACATGTTTTCGGATACCTTTGCTACCCAAATCAATCCACCACAGCAAAACACAAATTATGCCCTCGCTCCACTGCATGTGTTTTTCTTGGATACCCCTCCTCAAATCATGGCTATAGTTTTCTTGATCTTTCAAGTCAGCGTATAATCACTTCTTGTCATGTCATTTTCGACGAACATACCTTTCCATTTGCTAGTACTAACCCTGCTCCTTCCGCTGCATCTCTCGATTTTCTTCTGGATTTAGTAGCCACCGAGCCACCTCCATTCAGTACTTCCCTCATGCATGCTCCTGTTGCACCACATGCACGTACTACGAATTCACATACTACTGCATGCCCTAGCTCACGTGCTAGTTCCTGTCCTAGCTCGCCCACACCTCAGCCCCACTCACCAGCACCTGCGTCTCCTATGCATGCCTCGCCTACCTCGGCCGACTCTCCCACACCTATCACTTTGCTGGCGCAAGCTGCTGCACCAGAAGCCCAGTTAAAAACCCAGCATGGATGTACTGTCTCTCGCACCGAACTAGCCACCAACAAACACCATATGCTGACATGCCTCAAGCACGGCATTGTCCAACCGGTCGATCGCCTTAATCTTTCAGCTGTTCACATCTCCATCTCTCCTATTCCTAAAACATACCGGGGTGCCCTCCATGATCCTAATTGGCGTAGTGCAATGGCTGATGAATATGATGCATTAATTCATAATCGCACATGGACTCTGGTTCCTTGTCCGGTTGGTGCTAATGTTGTTTCAGGTAAATGGATCTTCAAGCATAAGTTCGCATTAGATGGTGGCCTTGCTCGCTACAAGGCTTGATGGGTGGTCCGTGGCTTTTCTCAGCAGCCGGGCATTGACTTCGATGAGACATTTAGCCCCGTCATCAAGCCTGCCACCATCCGCGTCGTCCTCACCATCACGGCTTCTCGTGGCTGGCCGGTTCACCAACTCGATGTCAAAAATGCCTTTGTCCATGGCATGATTGACGAGGTGGTGTACTGTGAGCAGCCCCCTGGCTTCATCGACTCGACTCGTCCTCACCACATGTGTCGCCTTCACAAGTCGCTCTACGGCCTCAAGCAAGCTCCGAGGGCATGGTACCAACACTTCGCCCACCAAGCTCATCGCCTCGGCTTCGTCGCATCTCTTTGTGATGCTTCTCTCTTCATACTTCGACAAGGCGACGAGCTATGGTATCCGAGTCAAGAGGTCTTGAGTTCAAGACCCTGCCAACACATTATTAAATAAAATGATTCTGCGGCCTACATCGATCCCACGTATAAGGAATAAAATAACCTAGACATGAGGGGGAGTGTTGAAATATATTGCCTACCTCCCTCCATCAGTTTGGACTTTTGGATGAGTTGGCTGGAGCATGAATTCAATAGCTGGTTACAGGACGCAAGAAGAAAGCTGCATCCATCGACGTCCTCCTCCTCCTCGACTCAGGGTGCCGGCCCATCAATCGGCGGCTAAGTAGCTGCGGCTTTCGTGGCGAGGTTAACGTGCTTCTGAACAATGGCGTCCAAAGATTCCAGTCGGTCGAAGAATGACAACGTCTTTCTATCCTCCCTGGCCTTGTAGTGGCCTATGTAGACGATTTCCTCGTAGAAGTGGATGTGTAGGTTGATGGTTTCTTGCATGCCGAGGCGCTGCGTGGTGAGTGCGGCCTCGAGGTGCATATTCTTCATCGCGACCTCCGGCAGCTGCAGGGCCACCAGTGCTTGAAAGAGGTCATCACCATGGTGGCCGATGAGGGTGGCAGGCAATAAGGACCATGGGCGCGCGGGTTGGAGCAGTATGGCAAGGTCGTGCGCGTGCTTCTTGACGGCAGTGAACTTGCGGCTGGAGCGGACCATCATCTCTTCCATGCGAGAGGCGAAGCCGGCATCGGTGAGGGCTATGATGGCGGTGGTCGCCAGCACCGTCTACAAACGCTGCATGCTACGGGGCCGTAGGCTGGCGTCTTGGATGATCTGGCACAGCCGACTGCCGCTGGCGTCCATCGCCTCCATGGGTGCTTGTGGCTTCTGGTCACTTGGCCTTGGTCTTGGATTGGATTGGAGTGAGTAGTGGTGCGTACGAGTTGGTAGATGGATTGGAGTGGTGGGGCGGCTTCATATATGAGTGCAAACTACGTTGCATTCACATCATGGTGGCTCCATTCTGCTTCTCCAATTAATTCCCGCTGCATGCTAATTGAGGATGCATCATTGACCGTTCAACATCTCGGGAACCGCTACCCTCTCCCTCGTTGGCATTCAAGCCGTATCAATGTAAATGCGTGTCAAAAAGAGAATAGTCATTACTACATTGTGCACCGGGATCAAGGCGGAGGGGAAAATGAGAGAACTTAATATTTACTGTACTACCATTGCATGCAATGAACTGACCGCTGCATGTCATGCTAGGTAGTCTCAAGGCATTAAAAACATACATGGCCCACGTCTCTTATTGGTTGATTCCTTTATTCATGTCAAGAAACAAGAAACGAGGTCGAGTTAATCCACCGCGCCTAAGTGTTTTGGGATTATAAGTTTTTTGTAACCGATCGCCACAATAACCGTAAGATCTGCATCTGACGGTGGCACCTACTGGACGCAAACAGCAATAGAAAATAAATGCCACAAAACTGCGACACCACGCCTCTCCCCTACACATAAGACTGGCATGCGAGCGTACGCAGCTCCCATGTTCGGGTTGCGATTGGCTCTTCGCCTCTTCGAGAAGTTGAACAATGATGCCATTTACGACTGGAATAAAAATGCCATACACTAACACATTAAGGCCATGAGGCGATGCAGTGCTGGTTACATGAGGCAAGAAGAAAGATGCATCCATCGACGATGTCCTCTTCCTCGACTCAGGGCGCCGGCCCACCGAATGGTGGCTAAGTAGCAGTGGCTTTCGTGGCCATGTCAACGTGCTTCTGAACAATGGCGTCCAAAGATTCCAGTCGGTCGAAGAAGGCCAACGTCTTTCTGTCCTCCCTGGCCTTGTAGTGGCCTATGTAGACGATTTCCTCGTAGAAGTGGATGTGTAGGTCGACGGTTTCTTGCATGGCGAGGCGCTGCGCGGCGAGCGCGACCTCGAGGTGCACATTCTTCGTTGCGACCTCCGGCAGATGCAGGGCCACCGGTGCTTGAAAGAGGTCATCACCATGCAGGCTGATGAGGGTGGCAGGCAACGAGGAGCCTGGGCACATGGCCTAGAGCAGTACGACAAGGTCTTCCATGCGCTTCTTGACAGCGGTGAACTTGTGGCTAGAGCGGACCATCATCTCATCCATGCGAGAGGCGAAGCCGGCGTCGGCGAGGGCTATGATGCCGGTGGTCGTCAGCATCTTCTGAAAACGCTGGGCGGTGCGGGGCTGTAGGCTGATGTCTTGGATGATCTGGCGCAGCCGACTGCCGCTGGCGTCCATCGCCTCCATAGGTGCTTGTGGCTTCTGGTCACTTGGTCTTGGATTGGAGTGAGCACTGGTGCGTACGATTTGGTAGATGGATTGGAGTGGTGGGGCGGCTTCAAATAAGAGTGCAAACTGCGTTGCATTCACTTCGTGCCGGTTCCATTCTGCTTCTCTAATTAATTCCCTCTGCATGCTAATTGAGGATGCATCATTGACCGTTCAACGTCACAGGAATCGCTACCCTCTCCCTCGTTGGCATTCAAGCCGTATCAATGTAAATGTGTGTCTAAAAGAGACTAGTCATTACTACATTGTGCACCGCGACCAAGGTGGAGAGGAGAAATAAGAGAACTTAATATTTACTGTACTACCATTGCATGCAATGAACTGACCGTTGCATGCCGTGCTAGGTAGTCTCAAGGCATTAAAAACATACACGGCCCACGTCTCTTGCTGGTTGATTCTTTTATTCATGTCAAGAAACAAGAAACAAGGTCAAGTTAATCCACCACGCCTAAGTGTTTTGGGATAATAAGGTTTTCATAAGCGATCACCACAATAACCGTAAGATCTGTATCCGATGGTGGCACCTGTTGGATGCAAACCGCAATAGAAAAGAAATGCCACAAAACTACGACACCACGCATCTCCCCTACACATAAGACTGGCACGGGAGTGTATGCAATTCCCATGTTCGGGTTGCGCTTGGCTCTTCGCCTCTTCGAGAAGTCGAACAATGATGTCATTTACGACTGGAATAAAAATGCCATACACGAACACATTAAGGCCACGAGGCGATGTAGTGCTGGGTACAGGAGGCAAGAAGAAAGATGCATCCATCGACGACCTCCTCTTCCTCGACTCAGGGCGTCGGCCCACCGAATGGCGGCTAAGTAGCAACGGCTTTCGTGGCCAGGTCAATGTGCTTCTGAACAATGGTGTCCAAAGATTCCAGCCGGTCGAAGAAGGCCAACGTCTTTCTGTCCTCCATGGCCTTGTAGTGGCCTATGTAGATGATTTCCTCGTAGACGTGGATGTGTAGGTTGACGATTTCTTGCATGGCGAGGCGCTGCGCGGCGAGCGTGGCCTCAAGGTGCACATTCTTCGTCGCGACCTCCAGCAGCTGTAGGGCCACCAGTGCTTGAAAGAGGTCGTCACCATGGAGGCCGATGATGGTGGCAGGTAACGAGGATCCTGGGCGCGCGGGCTGGAGCAGTACGACAAGGTTGTTCGCGCGCTGCTTGATGGCGGTGAACTTGCGGCTGGAGCGGACCATCATCTCGTCCATGCGAGAGGCGAAGCCGGTGTCGGCGAGTGCTATGATGCTGGGGGTCGCCAGCACCATCTGGAAAACGTTGCACGGTGCGGGGCCGCATGCCTGCATCTTGGATGATATGGCACAGCCGACTGCCGCTCGCGTCCATCGCCTCCATGGGTGCTAGTGGCTTCTGGTCACTTGGTCTTGGTCTTGGATTGGAGTGAGCAGTGTTGCGTACGATTTGGTAGATGGATTGGAGTGGTGGGGCGGCTTCATATAAGAGTGCAAACTGCGCTGCATTCATATCATGTTGGCTCCATTCTGCTTCTCCAATTAACTCCCTCTGCATGCTAATTGAGGACGCATCATTGACCGTTCAATGTCTCGGGAACCGCTACCCTCTCCCTTGTTGGCATTCAAGCCGTATTAATGTAAATGCGTGTCAAAAAGAGACAAGTCATTACTACATTGTGCACCGTGACCAAGGTGGAGGGGAAAATGAGAGAACTTAATATTTACCGTACTACCATTGCATGCAATGAATTGACCGATGCATGCCGTGCTAGGTAGTCTCAAGGCATTAAAAACATACACGGCCCATGTCTCTTATTGGTTGATTCCTTTATTCATGTCAAGAAACAAGAAACGAGCTCGAGTTAATCCATCGCACCTAAGTGTTTTGGGATTATAAGGTTTTCATAAGCGATCGCCACAATAACGTAAGATCTGCATCCGACGGTGGCACCTATTGGACGCAAACCGCAATAGAAAAGAAATGCCACAAAACTGCGACACCATGCCCCTCCCCTACACATAAGACTGGCACGCGAGTGTACACAATTCCCACGTTCGGGTTGTGCTTGGCTCTTCGCCTCTTCGAGAAGTCGAAAAATGATGTCATTTACGACTGGAATAAAAATGCCATACACTAACACATTAAGGCCACGAGGCGATGTAGTGCTGGTTATAGGAGGCAAGAAGATAGATGCATCCATCGACGACCTCCTCTTCCTCAACTCAGGGCGTCGGCCCACTGAATGGCGGCTAACTAGCAACGGCTTTCGTGGCCAGGTCAATGTGCTTCTGAACAATGGCGTCCAAAGATTCCAGCCAGACGAAGGAGGCCAACGTCTTTCTGTCCTCACTGGCCTTGTAGTGGCATATGTAGATGATTTCCTCATAGACTGGATGTGTAGGTCAACGGTTTCTTGCATGGCGAGGCGCTGCGCGGCGAGCGCGGCCTCGAGGTGCACATTCTTCATCGCGACCTCCGGTAGCTGCAGGGCCACCAATGCTTGAAAGAGTTTGTCACCATGGAGGCCGATGAGGGTGGCAGGCAACGAGGAGCCTCGGCACGCGGGCTTGATGAGTACAGCAAGGTCGTCCATGCGCTTGTAGACGACGATGAACTTGCGGATGGAGCGGACCCTCATCTTGTCCATGCGAGAGGCGAAGCCAGCGTCGACGAGGGCTATGACGCCGGCGGTCGCCAGCACCGTCTTGAAACGCTGCATGGTGCGGGGCCGCAGGCCGGTGTCTTGGATGATCTGGCACAGTCGACTGCCGCTCATGTTGATCGACTCAACACCATGGGTGCTTGTCGCTTCTAGTCACTTGGTCTTTGTCTTGGATTGGAGTGAGAAGTGTTGCGCAGAGACTAGGAGTAGATGGATTGGAGTGGTGGGGCTCCTTTATATGAGAGTCCAAACTGCGTTGCATTCACATCATGATGGCTCCATTCTACTTCTCCAATTAATTCCCTTTGCATGCTAATTGAATGAGGATGCATCATTGACCGTTCAATGCTTTGGGAACCGCTACCCTCTCCCTCATTGGCATTCAAGCCGTATCAATGTAAGTGTGTGTCAAAAAGAGACTAGTCAGTAGTAGTACCTCCGTCCTGGTTTACTGGTCCCCATTGTAATCTATGCCAAACTTTGACCATAAATTTAACTAACGAAATGTTCATGCATGTCACCAAAAAATATATCATTGAAAACTATGTTCAAACACGAATCCAATGATATAATTTTTGATGACATGCAGTACATTGTGCACCGCGGCCAAGGCGGAGAGGAAAACAAGAGAACTTAATATTTATTTGCTAATTAATACCATTGCATGCAATGAATTGACCACTGCATGTCGTGCTAGGTACGTCTCAAGGCATTAAAAACACGCACGGCCCACGTCTCTTATTGGTTGATTCCTATTCATGTCTAGAAACAAGAAATGTGGTCGGTTTTGTTTTGGGATTATTTGATTTTTGTAAGATGACTATAACTAGCAATCGCCACAATAACCGTAAGATCTGCATCCGATGGTGGCACCTATTAGACGCAAACAATAATAGAAAAGAATTGCCACAAAACTGCCACACCACGCCCCTCCCCTACACATAATACTGCCACACGACCGTTTGCAACTACCACGTACGTTCGGGTTGCGCTTGGCTCTTTGCCTCTTCGAGAAGTCGAACAATGATGTTACTACTTCTACAATATCGAATCAACTGTTGCATGTCCACCGCGTGGGGGAGGGAGAGCTTGTTGTAAGCAAAAGCTTCTCGTCTGTTAGCCACCGCGTGCATGGGCGAGGGAGAGGGCGTACTAGTAATCAAGCTTCTCCTTGTTGTACGAGTTGACGCGACACATCATAGCATGATTTTCTCAAAAAGTTGTCTTTACCTATGCATTAATGACAATACATGCATGCCGTGAGTTTCATATTGATCCTTGCATCTGTTGATTTAATGCACCTTGAAGTATGAACATGTGATGGTAAACTTGTCATAGTGGAGAGCACCTCGAGTGTTTGGAGGCAGTATTGCCTCCAACACGGGCCCCACATGCTTGCCTCTCAACTTGGCTAAAATACCCGTAGTGTATAATCTTTGCTGCAACCTCTAACATTTACTCCACCACAAATTAAAATATATATTCCTCTCTTGACTAGATAAGCGTGCAAACTACAATAACCAGGATGACAGGTAGGGCCAGAAGATTATTTTAATCAAAAAAATGCTTCGAGACGGCCTCTAAGCATGGGGGAGACTCCAACGATTTTAAGCTTAGAGGCAAGGTACACGGTATCCTAGACTATGTTACTACTGCCTCCCCGACACATGAAACTGCCACACGAGTGTTTAGGTTGTGCTTGGCTCTTTGCCTCTTTCCAGAAGTGGAACAATGATGGTACTACTACAATGGAGTACTACTAGTATGCTTCTGGCCATCTGACACCGAATGAACTGCTGCATGTCCACCACGTGCGGGAAAGAGAGCGTGTAGCAAAAGCTTCTCCTAGTCTTGCGAGCCACCACGCTCATGGGCGAGGGGGAGGGTATTGTAATCAAGCTTCTCCTTGTTGTATGAGTTGACGTGACACATCAAAGTAGTGCACTCGATATATTTCAATAATTTGCGTTTACCGATGCATTAATTACAACACATGCATGCATGTCGTGACTTTCCTTTTGATACTTGCATGTGTTGATTTAATGCACCTTGAAGTAGTATAAATATGTGATGGTAAAACTTTCTAATGCGCTAGCCCTAAAGCGAGAGATGGTGGTGCACGAGGAGGAAGAGATCATGCCGATGGAACAGAACCCAATGACGGAGGTCTCTATGGACCTCACCTTGCTCCACTGCCCCTTGTGCCTCCACCCCTTGAAGTGTCCAGTGTACGAGGTTCGAATACACCTCGTCCATTCGGCTGATCGAGCAAGGTGCAGGTTTGTTGATTGATGTGCTATTCAATTGATTTGTGTAGTGCAAGGGAGGGCACATGGGCTGCGCGGACTGCCGCGCGAGTGCCTCGGGAACCAGCGGCAGTGCCAGAAGTGCGAGCGCGGTGGCGGCTTTGATGTGCGCAACACGGTGATGGACGCCGTCCTCTCCTCGATGAGGGTGGAGTGCCCGCACGAAGGCTATGGGCTCTACATCACTTACCACAAGCTCGCCGATCACCAGAGCGTGTGTCCCCTCGCGCCTGCAAATGCCCCGTGCCCGTCTGTGGATATGAAGGCCCACCGCCGGCGCTCCCCCAATACATCAACACCGTGCATCCCATGCCCATGCATAGGATCCAGTAAGGCAAGGTGCTTCAGCTGCAAGTGCTGGTGTCGGAGCCGCGGCGTTTGCTATTTGCGGAGGAGGACGGTCATGCATTTTTCGTGGTCGGCGGTGTGCTCGACATCGGCGCGCCTATCGCCGTGTCGGTCATCTACATCAGAGCGGGGGCGTCCCCACCGCCGCACTACACGGCCAAGGTGTGGGCGAAAAGCCCGCCGGGGGAGCCCAAAGGCAGGACCGACGCCGTCAAGGTGGAAATCAAGGTGACAAGTAGCAAGGAGCCCGGCGCCGTCGCCGTCGCCGTGCAGGAGTTGACCTTCTTCACAGTGCCGCCCAAGCTGCTGGCCGAGGCTGGGTTGTCGAGGACGGTTTCCCTCCACATTCAGATTGACAAGCTCACCTCCTAAATGATTCCAAAGTGCCTTCTATTTATCTTAATAATATGCTAATATAGGGTTGAGCTCGGTCTACTTTAGCTTAAGAGATGGTGGATTTTGGTGGCGATGCAGCAATTACTTCGACATCAGATCAGCAGTTAAAGTAATTTCCAACAGTCGAAGGGATATTTTGTGTCTGTTGGATATAAATATCCTTTGGGTAAGGAGTATAAGCTGCTTATATGCTTGTTTGCTGAGGAAGTGTTGCATACTTCTGTGAGTTGACGCGACACATCAAAGAAGTACTACTACTAGTTGTAGTCACCCGACTACGCACCAGGCAGACCAAGCTCGTGTCGTGTTGGTGCCGTGTGCGGCCCACACATTAACCAAAACCTCACGCCTCCAGCTGAGCCTCCGCGTTTTAAACTTCTCAATCCCAAGGCCATGGAGCAACATGAACCTATGATAGAGCCAATCCGATGGTTGATAACACTACAATTCATAGCTACAGATGCGTGTGTGAGAGAGGACGAGTGCGTGCTTGCACCTCTTCTCTTCGTGTACAACATTCTAAGCGCATAGTACAAGTGTATGTGGGTGGCATCGACCTAGAGAGCTAGAGATGGTGTGTGCGAGAAGTCCCGAGAGACTAGGTGTGTGCATGGGAAAGAGGGAGAGAGATGACATGTGTCGATGTAATGCGTGTGAAAAAAGACTAGTCAATAGCTCACCACGAGGCTATTCCTGGCGAATGCCCCAATAACTGTAAGATATGTATCCCACGGTGTGAGTTATTTCACGTACACAGCAGTAGAAAAAGAAGTGTCATGGCATATTACAAAACTGCCACACCACGCCCCTCCCCTACCCATGAAACTGCCACTCGAGTGTTCGCAACTGCCATTGTCTGCTCCTATGTGCGATCTTCATTTTTTAAAGCGATCTACAATAAAAGGTCGGGCTTTTGGCCCGTGGTAGACGGGGGAGCTTGGCCTGTCGGTTTGCTACTACTCACATGTAGTCGAACATAAGTGATGTACCAAGCCGATGCGCGTAGCTTCGGTGAGCGGCTGGCCGGACATACCGTCTATTCATGCTAAGCGAAGGGCCGGACCAACTGTGTGTTGGTGCTACTGCTTACATGCGGTCGCACGTGTCAGTGACGCACCAAGCCGATGCGCGTCCCTTCGGTGAGCGGCGGGCCAGACCGACCGTGTGTTGGGGCGACACCAGCACGACGGGCTGTAAGTTTACCGCCTAACTTAATTTGTAAAGGGTAACACTTGCTTTGCCTCCTTAATGAGATCGTTCGCTAGAAATCCTCATTACATACGTTTCTCGGACGCGTACATGGGCCTGTGTTCTCAGAGGCCATCGTGGCGGAGCCAGACGTCCACAACCTCTCGGAGCAAAAAATGAGTAGCCCACTGCTGGCTATTTCTATAGTCAGTTTAGAAATTCTCAATTTCACTGTGGCACAATATTAGCCATTCATTGATGTTGATCGAACGGTCTAAGTGCCTCGGAATGGCTGGGATTCGCGTCTACAGTAACCTCATTGTACCCAACAGTGTCTACGTTCTTCCGGAAGCATCAGCACGTCAGTGTAATCAATCCATGCAAGAAGCTGGAAAACAACACCTCCACATGTGCCACGTGGCTTCATTGACCTCCCCCACCATTTTATTCAAAAATATATTGAATAAAAAAGAGAGACATCTCCCGAAACAAAAACTTGCTCGTATTTTGTTTCCTACTTTCTTTGCACGTACGTGAAGAGTAAGTATAATAAGTTACAGTCAGCAGGCTATAACAATTAAACAATTATATTTATGTTGAGTTGGATGAGAGAGAAGAGGAGAGAGAATGGAAGCAGGCTGTAGATTAACAGCCAGCTATAGCATGGACTCCAAGAAACATTGTGAGAGTGTACAGTGGGCCATGCATTAATAAAGTAGTACTGCATAGCAACTAGCTATACTATACACGTTGGCTATTAGGTTGACTATATATGACATGGCAACTCCATATAGCCGGTTGTTGGCTATACTATTAACCATGCTCAAAGTACCAGTGCCACATCATCTAACAAGTCTTTCAAAATCCGTCAAGTTATCACGAGGGCTAACTCTCCTTAGAGAAATGTGCCCCACCGTGTACCCGCATGTGTGTGTGAGGGAGGCAGTGCGTGCGTGCGTGCACCTCTTTTCTTCATACACGTCCTCCACGGCTCAACCTAGTGGATGTGTTAGAGAGAGAGGGAGGGAGATGGTGTGTCCGACATGCCTCTATACATATGTTTCTGTCAAAGAGAGGCATGAATACATAGTATATGTATGTGGAGGGGGCGATATACGAGAAGATAGGGGGAGGGATCGTTTACGCAACATATTGATAGACACGGATAGAGGGAAGAACTTTAAGAGCGTACAAGCGCTAGGAAAGAGGGGGTGCATGTTGGAAGATGATGCGAGAGTCCAACTAGGCGAAGACAACGAAGGAGTACAAGTGCGAGATCGATAATTAAAGAGAGAGGACGATAACATGTGTGGGCACGCTTGTCTGGTAGATAGACAAAGCGGAAGGCATGGATGATGAGATGGGGAGGGGTAATTAATGTGTGTGTGGTAGACGGTCCTATGTAGAGAGGTCGTGGTTTGGTCGATGTGTATGTGGGTAAAGAGGGGGAGACTTAACTAGAGATATAGATCGGACATTTTGAGTTACACATAGAGGGAAATTGTCGGCATTCTGGGAATGGGGGTACCCAGGCCTGCCTGCCTGCAGCCTAGTGCATGACTTCATCGATGGCCCGGCGTGGCCCAACTCCAAGATTCCACGAGCAAGATCATCGCGAGGGCCTCCAGCCTCGCGAGGTGAACGACGTGAAGACCTCCCGAGGAGCAGCTCCCCGAGCCTGCTTCCTGAGGAGCGGAGATCTCTATGAAGGCACCCCACCTTGCGAGGCTCGCGATGACGTGAGCCATGACGACCAAGGCCAGGCGGGCGCCAGCGGGGGCATGCCAGGACAGATTCCACTTCGGTGCTAAGGGGGCAAGGACAAGCGCGGGTTCCCGAGGAATCCCCCAAAGGTTTCCATTCTAGTGCAACAAGACCAAGACCACG
Source organism: Thinopyrum elongatum (assembly GCA_011799875.1). Classification (NCBI taxonomy): domain Eukaryota; kingdom Viridiplantae; phylum Streptophyta; class Magnoliopsida; order Poales; family Poaceae; genus Thinopyrum; species Thinopyrum elongatum. The sequence goes on along the minus strand of CM022299.1, from coordinate 219,058,861 downwards.
AGCTCGGCAGGATGGATGTCATCACCGAGCCCACAGCTGTGTCATGGCCAGAAGCTTTGCAGGCGAAGACCACCTTTAGTCAGGATAGGATGTACTCCTGTCCCCCTTCAAAATTGGCAATTGTGGTATTCCTTCCTGCCTAAGTTATGAGGGAAGAGAATCGGGCCTAGTATAAGTATACACTACTGCAGGACGATGCTAATGCGACACTACAATCAGAGATCCTTCGACGAAACTGTGTGCGATGCATTATCGCAAACGATGATGTAAAAAAACCATCAAAAAAGATGCAAAATGTTTGCGATGGGGATACATCAAACACGGTTCAGATTTTAGTTGCGTGTGCGATGCGGGGCATACGGTTCAGTTCAATGAATTGTTTGCGATGAGGCAGAACAACAAAAATGGGCAGCCAGATGATGGCGTGTGCAATATACGACATACAGTTCACTCGGATAAACTGTTTGTGATCAGGCGGAACAACATAAATAGCCATCCAGATGAAGGTGTGTGCGATATACGGCATACAGTTCACTCGGATGAACTGTTTGTGATTAGGCAACACAAAAGACACGCACAGCTAGATCAAGGTGTGTGCGATATATGGCATACGGTTCACTCGGATGAACTGTTTTCGATTAGGCAACAAAACAGAAACGGTTTAGCCAGATCAAGGTGTGTGCAATGGAGGGCATACGGTTCATTCCCATAAACTGTTTGTATTGAGCCAAGAGAACAGAAATGTTTCGTCTAAACAAGATGTGTGTGATACACGGCAAACATCCAATTACATAGGTGGCTAGTACACACATGACATTTCCACACGCCAAAGTAAACTATTACATGCATAATTAACTAGGATAAACAATCATCTGATCATCATCTACTTCTTGTGAAGCTTGCCGCCACTTGTCGGCGTTCTGGGAACTAGCGTACCCAGACTTGCCTGCTTGCAGCCCATGGTGTGGCTCGTTCGACGGCCTGGTACGGCCCATCTGCAAGACTACCAAGACAAGACCCTCGCGAGGGCCCCTTGGCCTCGCGAGGCGGACGACACCAAGACCTCCAGAGGAGCGGCCTCCCCAGGCTGCCTCCTGAGGAGCGGAGTTTCCTATGCAAGTGCCCAGCCTCACAAGGATTGCGATGACGTGAGCCATGACGACCAAGGCCAGGCGGGCGTAGGGGAGACAGTTTCCCTTTCGGTGCTAAGGGAGCAAGGACAGACGTGGGTTCCCAAGGAGCCCTCCAAAGGTTTCCATTCCGGTGCCACAAGACCAACACCACGAGCTCGGCAGGACGGATGTCATCGCAGAGCCCACTGCTGCGTCCTGACCAGAAGCTTTGTAGGAGAAGACCACCTTTTGTCAGGATAGGGTGTACCTCTTGTCCCCTTTCAAATTGGCCATTGTGGTATCCCTTCCCGCTTAAGTTTCCACGGAAGAGGACCGAGGCCACTATAAATATAGGTTAGCCACCACCGTAGAAGGGGTCGACTCATGCTCACCCCCGAGCCCTCGCGAGGCAACTCATCCACTGTACTAGTTCATCCTCAACCTCCTCGTGAGGCCAATCCACCACAAAGCAGGAGTAGGGTTTTACACCGCAAGGTGGCCCGAACCTAGGTAAACTGCCATGTTCATCTTCTTCCACGCTCATGCAAATCCGGCTAAGCTAGGTTGTAGGGCGATGAGCTCGCGGCTTGAGAGGTTGAGATCTTTGCACATGCCCCGGAGTTCGAACCTTCTTGGGTCTTCGGAGCCCTGAATCCGACATTTGGAGTGCTAGGTAGGGGTGTATCAGAGATTCGCTTCCTCCCCGTTTGTGCTTCGCCCTCGCCTCGTGGTTTCCATGGCGGGCGACGCGCCACCGGTCTGGCCACTCGTGGCCCGTGGAGACGCTGCGGGTTGCCCGGCCTTCACCTCTAGCCTACATCGGGTGCTGTGGCCGGCGGAGTTTCGACCGGCGCTTCCCCCACGGTACAACGGCACAGCTGACCCCCGAGAGTTCCTCCGGTCATACGCGCAAGCCATCGAGTTGGCGGGCGGCGACGACAAGGCCATGGCGCATTGGTTCCCCCTGGCTCTCACGGAGGCCCCTCGATCCTGGCTCCGCGGCCTCCCGCGGGCCTTGATCCCCTCTTGGGAAGAACTCTGCGACCAGTTCATCGCGCACTTCACGGCTCTGGCGCCCCATGTGGTCGCGTGCATCGTCGGCGGGTCGCAGGCGCCTGCCTCTGGCCGCCACATCAAGCAATTTCTTCGTCGGCAAGGTGCTCCCCGGCCGCAGCGCGAGGCTATACGGGGCCGAGCCGGGCCTGAAACCGATCACCTTCGATTCCAGAGACCACCCCAAGACCATGGTGGCGGCTGGCGCCCTTCCCATGCTCTGCACGCCCACCATCAGCAACGTCGCGGTGACCAAGACCCTCATCGACGGGGGCGCCGGCCTGAACGTCATCTCGGTGGAGACTTTCGACCTGCTCCAACTGACGTACGACCAGCTCCTCCCCACCAAGCCTTTCTCGGGGGTGGTCAAGGGCTCGGCCACCCCCTGGGGCAGATACGCCTCCCCGTCACCTTCGGCATGCGTGACAACTACCGCACCGAGCTCATCGACTTCGACGTCGCCCACATCGGCCTCCCATACAATGCCATCCTTGGGTATCCAGCCCTCGCCAAGTTCATGGCGGCAACGCACCAAGTCTACAACATCGTCAAGATGCCAGGGAGTGATGGCATCATCACCGTGGCAGGAGATACCAAGGATGTGCTCCTAGCCCTCAAGCTCGCCTGCAAGGCCACGGCGGCCACGCGGCCGGACACTGGGGATGCACCAGAAACCCTGAAGGCCACGCTAGCAAATATGAAACAATTGTTCTCTCAAGACCAAGAAGAGACGAAGCAGGTGCCCGTTGACGACGGAGGTCCCGGCCTGTAACACCCCATATGTAAAACTTCCATATTTGGCAATGTATCCAACCTTATCATGATCAATCCCAAGTGGTTTCCTCCTTGTTGGTTTCATTTTGGGGTTTTGCTTTGTTTCATATTGCATTGTATTGTCATTATTGTCATATTTCATTTTGCCATTAATTGTTGCATCATGGCCTCATCATATGTTGCACTGTGCTTGGTGTTATTTTGCATATTCTCATCATCATGTGCATCTTCATGGTATAGTTCATTGCATTGTGGCATGTTCAATGTAGATCCAAGCATCATCATCCCCCTTCACTCATCACCTCTCCCTTCCTTCTCTTGTCTTTTATTTGGAAAGTGTCATTTTCCCTACTCATTAATGTTCAATATTTTCCTCACAAATCAGTCATCATGTCCAAAACCTCGGTGCCAAATTTCAGCTCATTTGGACTTGTGTTGGTTAGGTTCAAAAATGCTCCAAGTTTGAATTATATTCAAACTAGTTTTAATTTTCCTACCTCTAAAAATGCCCAACTCAATTTTTCAAATAGTAGGCAATTCCAGGAGCTTGAGCATATTTTCACTATTCTCAAACTCCTCTCCATTTCCCTTGTGATTTTCTTTTTCATTTTCTGTTTGAGGAAAAGGAAAAAGAAAAGCAGCAGCACCAGGCGCGCAGCCCAGCAGCAGCAGCAGCCACCTGGGCCTTGGCCTCCAGGCCGGCCCAGCAGCACCCAGCAACCCGCAGCCCACCAGCGCGCGCACCAGCCCGCCCGCACGTCGCTTCGCCCTTTTCTCACCCACGCACCCGTGCACCCCCCCTCTGCCTCGCGCCCACGTGGCCTGTCTGGCCCCGCTCGTCAGCGAGCCCCTATAGCCCCAACCTACTTTTCGTCCTCCTCTCGTCGTCGCCATGGGGACCGCGTGGCCGACAGCGCGTGAGCTTGCGCTGCTCGCCCCAGGCCTCCTTTTAAGCCCTCTCCATGCCTCCCCGAATCCCTAGGGTTCCCCTCTTCCTCCTCCCCGCCGCCAGGTGCGCTTTGGCCACCAGATCTACCACCTGCACCCCGTCCCGAGCGCAGCAGAGTGCACGGCCTCGTCGCCGGCGCGCTCTCTGTCGACTCCAGCCTCCAGGACCGTGTCCACCTTCTTCCCCGACGTCATCTACGTCCCCGACGTCCACTACTTCGCCGCGGGACGCCAAGACACCGTGGTCTTCTTCCTCGCGGTGCCCGTAGGTGTTCGATCGCCGCCGTGCTCGCCTCCGACCACATCTCGTCAAGCCGAGCGCACCCACGTGCTCGTGGTAAGCTTCTGAGCAGCCCTGTGCCCTTCTCCCCCTCAATTGTATGCTCTAGCCGCGTCCGCGCCGTTAGCCCGATCGCGCCGCCGTCGGACCTCGTCGCCGACGAGTGCTCCGACCACCGTAGCGCCTCTGCGCGTGTCCATCGTCTCCGCCATGTCGAGTAGGGTCAGCTACGTGTCCTCGCCGCTCCAATAGGGCCCGTAGTTGTCGTGTTTGAGCTCGTCGCCGCCGCCTCTGTTCGTCATCGCCGGCGTCGCCTCCATCTACGTCTGGTGCCGCACGCTGCACGCGGGTGTGCGGAAAATCCTGCTGGTCTTGTTGCGCCCCTCCGCCGCGTCCCGGGGCCACCGGAGGCAACTCCGGTGAGTCCCCGCCGTGCTCTGCCCGTCGCTGACCCTCTCCCCTGCTTCCTCTGTTTGGAGGCCGCCGTGAGCCACCGCCATGTGGGACCCAGCGGGACCCATCTGTCATACCCACAGGGGACCAGGACCCACCTGTCATCCCCTCTCCTCTTTTCTTCTTTTCTTTTATTTATTCCCAGTGTATATTCCATTTCTAGAAGGGGAATCTTTCCAAATCGGGCAAGTCCATTTCTGGACGTTTCCAAATCAGGAAAATGCCATTTCTGTCAGATTCCATTTTAGGCAGGTTATGTTTTTGCATATTTGTGGGGATTTTTCTACAGCAACCCCAACATATTATATATGTTTTTGGGCTAGAAAAATCCAATGAATCCAGTGGTGGCATTAGTTTCTGCATTTGAGCAAGTTTGCACACATGACATTTTACATCATGTTGCTGTTTTGTCTTTTATGTATATATTTATGCAAATATGCTATGGGGTAGTTTTGTGCATGTACATGCTCTTCATCATGCCTACTACATGCTAGAATTTATTGCATGCCATGATATGCCTTGTATTAAGTTAAACATGCTTGCAAAGATGCTATCATGATTCTGTTTCTGCCATGCCATGAATTCTGCCAAGTCTGTAATACTGTTGTCATTTGCATTTTTGCCATGCTGTTTTCGTCATGATCTAGGGGTTTCTAGCAGTAGCTCAGTGTTCATGATTTGTAGAGCTTCACCTATACTTCACTGCCATGTCTTTTGTTTACATGTTTGAGTGCTGTAGCATATTTTCATGTTGCATCCAATGTGCCATGTTGCTGTTAATCGCAGACTTTGCATTGTATCTTGTTTTGCTCGTCATTTGCAAACCGTGCATCCGTTTCCGGTGATCTTCATATCGATTTCATCCAAAATATCCCAATCTATCCAGTGGCATGCTTGGTTTGCCAAGATAGTGCCATGTCCATCTTTCCCCTCCGGAGCACCCATATGCATTGTACATCATATCTTGCATTCCATGCCATGTCTTGCATCATGTTGCTTGCGCATTGCACCGTGATTGATTATTGTTCCGTTGCTTGTGTTCTTGTTTTGGGTAGAGCCGGGAGACGAGTTTGAGAATGAGGATCCTGTTGAGTACGTTTCCGAGGAGCAAGGATTCGATACCTCTGAAAACATTGCAGGCAAGATGATCATTACCCCCGATATCACTTCTATCTTTGCTTGCTAGTTGTTCGTTCTATCGCTATGTCGCGCTACCTACCACTTGTTTATAAAGCCTCCCATATTGCCATGTCAAGCCTCTAACCCACCTTCCTAGCAAACCGTTGTTTGGCTTTTGCTCAGCCCCTCTTATAGCGTTGCTAGTTGCAGGTGCAGTGCAGGTTGTTCCATGTTGAGACATGGATATGTTGGGATATCACAATATCTCTTATTTAATTAATGCATCTATATACTTGGTAAAGGGTGGAAGGCTTGGCCTTTTGCTCGGTGTTTTGTTCCACTCTTGCCGCCTTAGTTTCCATCATACCGGTGTTATGTTCCTTGAATTTTGCGTTCCTAACACGGTCGGGGTGTTATGGGCCCTTCTTGTTTCTTCGTATAAAGTAAAGCTTTCCCGAGGAGATCCAACTTTGGTTTTACCATTTGCCTAATAACAACTAAAACTTGCATAAGGAGTAATTAACCTGAGGATACTTAATCAACCCCCGGGCCAGTGCTCGACATGAGTGTTGGTCCACCTACCTAGCTGTCGGCGGTGCCGCCTCGGGGCAACTCGAGGTCTTTTGGCTATCGTCCACTTTGCATAGATGGATGAGTCCGTAGATAGAGAGCGCGCGGCTCTGGACACGGATCTGACTCACCGGGAGATCTCCTTGGGATAGTTTTCCTTTCTTCGAAGAGCTTGTGCACCGGGATTCCGAGGAGGCTACTCGGGTTGTCCCGCGATGGAGGATTGTCTCCGCGGATTGTGAGCTTGTCATGGGCTAAGTTGGGACACCCCTGCAGGGTTTAAACTTTCGAGAGCCGTGCCCGCGGTTATGTGGCAGACGGGAGCTTTTAATATCCGGTTGTAGTGAACTTGAAACCAAACTCAATTAAAACACACCAATCGCGTGCGTAACCGTGATGGTCTCTTTTCGATGAGGTTCGGGAAGAGAACACGGTGGGGTTATGTTTGAACGTAAGTAGTTCAGGATCACTTCTTGATCATTACTAGATTACGACCGTTTGCGTAGCTTCTCATCTTATTCTTACATTCGTAAGTTAGCCACCATACAATGCTTAGTGCCTGCTGCAACTCCACCATATGTCCATACCTTACCTTAAGCTTTGTTAGTCTTGATACCGTGGGTGATATGATTGTTGAGTCCCCGTGGCTCACAGAATACTACAAACACAGTTGCAGGTACCGATGAGTCTGATGCAGGTGTTTCCACTGAACTCAAGTGGGAATTCGACGAAGACCGTGGCCGTTACTATGCTTCCTTTCCGGACGATCAGTAGTGGTGCCCAGTAGGGTCGATCGGGACTTAGCTTGGGTGGTTGTCTTTTATTCGCTTGATTTCGTCCGTAGCCGGACTCTGTGTTCATCTTGAATGATTGTATAACTTGATGATATTGTGTGCCATTGTGGCGATTGTAAGCCAAAGCTCGTATTCTATCTATTCAGTACATGAGATGAGCAAAGATACAACCACTCTTGCGACCATGCCAATATGCGCTTATACCCCAAGTCGTGCCTCGACACGTATGGAGTATAGTCGCATATTGGGCGTTACACGGCCCCACCTTCACCATAGGCTCTGGGCTCCCCCCGAATCAGGAGGAGGCATTGGTCAGCTTCCTCCATGCAAACAAGGATGTGTTCACGTGGGAGGCGACGAACTTGGTCGGAGTCCCACGGGATGTTATTGAACACCACCTATATGTGTGCCCCAGCGCGCGCCCGATGAAGTAGAAGGCACGGCGGCAGGCCCAGGAAAAGCAATCGTTCATCGTCCAGGAGGTCCGCAAGCTGCAGGAAGCTGGCATCATTCGGGAGGTGCGACACCCGGATTGGTTGGCTAACCCGGTAATAGTCCCCAAGAAGGGCGGGAAAGAGTGGATGTGCATCGACTTCACGAGCCTCAACAAGGCTTGCCCTCAGGACCCGTTCCCTCTTCCGCGCATCAATCAGATCGTGGACTCTACCGCCAAGTGTGATCTGCTGTGCTTTTTGGACGCCTTCTCAGGCTACCACCAAATCAAGATGGCGGTGCAGGACATCGAGAAGACGGCCTTCCTCTCCCCGTGCGGTGTGTACTGCTACACCTGCATGCCCTTTGGGCTGCGGAATACTGGTGCGACTTTCCAGCGATTGATGCACATCGCTCTGGGCCAGCAGCTCGGGAGGAATGCCGAGGCATACGTCGACGACATAGTGGTCAAATCGCGGGAGGCCTAGAGGAAACCCTTGTCGAAGACCTAGAGGAAACGTTCGCCAACCTGTGCAAGGTGGACATGAGCCTCAACCCTGATAAATGTGTGTTCGGTGTCCCATCCGGCAAGTTGCTGGGCTTCCTGGTGTTACATAGAGGGATCGGGGCTAACCCCGAGAAGATCAAGGCAATAGAAAGGATGAGCCCACCACAAACCCTCAAGGAGATGCAGAAGCTCGCGGGCTGCATAACCTCCTTGGGGTGATTCATCTCCAAGCTTGGCAAGCGAGCCCTCCCATTCTTCAAGCTGATGAAGAGGAAGGGCCCCTTTGAGTGGACCCCGGAGGCTAAGGTGGCTTTCCAAGACCTCAAGAGGTACCTCACGAGCCCACGTGTAATGGTGGCGCCCCACCCTCTTGAGCCTCTGGTACTTTACTTGGCCGCCACACCCCACTCGGCCAGCGCAGCACTAGTGGCGGTCAAGGAGGAGCACGCAAGTGCAGACATGCGGCGAGGCGTCCCGCCTAAGGTCGAGCCATTGCCACCTCAGGATGGCACTCCGGAGGCCTCAGCCACTCCGCAAAGCAGCGAGGCCCCCTCAACCCCCTCGTCCCAAGTGGAGCTGGATGTCATCGGTGCCTCATCCCTCGTCGAGCACCCAGTATACTTCGTCAGCATGGTGCTGCGTGATGCTCGCACGTGTTACCCCATGCCGCAGAAGCTCCTGCTCGCACTCCTTGTTGCCTCTAGGAAGCTACGACACTATTTCCATGGCCACCCCATCAAGGTCGTCTCCGCATACCCCCTGGAAAACGTGCTCCGTAGCCCCAACACTGCGGGGAGGGTTGCGGAGTGGAACATCGAGCTGTAGGCCTTCCAGCTAGAATTCAGCACCACCAGGGTCATCAAAGGCATGGCCCTCGCTGACTTCATGGTAGAATGGACGGATGCCCCTGACCGGGGGATGGGAGAGAGCCAATCTCTCACGCCCGACGATGAGGCGCCCGACGGCTAGCTCATGTACTTCGACGGTGCTTTCGCGCGGCAGGGTGCGGGGGCTAGAGCCGTGCTCATGTCGCCGACCAAGGACAAGTTATACTACGTTGTGCAGCTCTGTTTCTAGCACGGCGAGAAGGTCTCCAACAACAACGCAAAATACGAGGGCCTAATCGGTGGCCTCAGGGCCGCGGTCGCCCTGGGGGTCAGGTGCCTGACCATCAACGGCGACTCTCAGCTCCTCGTCAACTTCTCCAACAAGGAATACAAGCCCAGAGACGAGCACATGGAGGCATACTTGGAAGAGGTACACAAAATTGAAAACGCTTCTTGGGCTTGGAACTACAGCACATCCCACGTGGTACGAACAAGGAGGCAGACGACATCGCCAAGAGAGCATCCCGCCATGAGCCCCATAAGCCTGGTGTCTTCGAGGAGAGGCTCTTCAAGCCGTTAGAAGCACCACTCACCGTGGGCCAGGCGCTGCTTCGGGAGGAGCCGCCTCAGGCCCCCTCCTCGGGCGCCCCAGCCTGCGGTCCAACCTCAGGAGCCCGCCTGCTCCTGGCACTGGAGCCTCAGGAAGGTTGCTGGACCGAGAAGCTCAAGGCGCACCTAATCCACGACACTCTACCGGAGAAGGAGGAAGATGTAGAACGTGTGGCTCGCCAGGCCACCACTTATTGCCTGCAGGACGGCGAGCTCTACCGAAGGCACCCCAATGATGTCTCGCTGCGATGCATATCCAAGGAGCAAGGGCATGAGTTGTTGGCCAACATCCACGATGGATATTGCGGACACCATTCTTCATCACGCACTCTCCTGGGCAAGGTGTTTCACATCGGGTTCTACTGGCCCATGACGCTCAACGACACCACTGAGCTGGTGCGATCCTGCGAGGCCTGCTAGTTCCACGCCAAGCAGATTCACAAGCCTGCGCAAGGCCTCCAGACCATTCCGCTCTTGTGGCCATTCGCGGTCTGGGGGCTGGATATCCTGGGCCCGTTTCCCCGGGCGGCCGGGGGGTATCGCTACCTCTATGTTGCCATTGACAAGTTCACCAAGTGGGTGGAGGTGGAGCCCGTGCGCACCATTCCTGTTGGTTCGGCCGTCAAGTTCATCAGGGGCCTCGTGAGCCGTTTCGGGGTCCCCAGCCGTATCAGTACCGACAATGGCTCCCAGTTCACGAGCAATCTCTTCAGGACATATTGTACTAACCTTGGAACGCAGATATGCTACGCTTCGGTGGCACACCCACGGAGCAACGGCCAGGCTGAACACGCCAACGCGGAGGTCCTAAGTGGCCTCAAGATGAGGAGCTTCAAGAAGAAACTCGAGGCCTATGGCAGGGGTTGGCTCGGTGAGCTTCAGCCCGTGTTGTGGTCCATCCGCACCACCGCGACTAAGCCCACCAGCGAGACCCCGTTCTTCCTCGTCTACGGGGCAGAGGCGGTCCTCCCACACGTGGTCAAGCATCGCTCCCTGCGGGTCTTTGCATTTGACGAGGCACACCAGGACGCCTCATGGGGGACAGATCTCATGCTCGGGGAGGAGGCCCGGCGCCAAGCCTCGCTCCGTGCGGCGAGGTACCAGCAGGCGTTGTGGCAGTACCACTGCCGCAGCGTCCGCTCCAGGACCCCTGAGGTGGGAAACCTTGTCCTGAGGCGTGAGCTCTCCAGGGAGGGGCTTCACAAGCTCTCACCCATGTGGGAGGGCCCGTTCAGGGTCGCCCACGTCTCCAGGCCTGGCGCCGCGCGCCTGGAGACGCCGAATGAGGTCCCCATCCAAAACGCCAGGAACATCCAGCACCTCCGGAAGTTCTACCCGTGACACTCTCACGTAATAATGAGTGGGGTTGTACACGCCCCGGAGTCTCCCAGTGCGTCGCTCCTTGACCCCGCGGGGGCTCCCACCCATGCCCAAGTGGAAGGCCCGTGCTCCACGCTGGCGGACGACACGGTCTTTCAGTGACTATGCCCACGCCTAGTGGAAGCCCCACGCTCCGCGCTGGTGGGAAGACTAGAAGACTAGTGTAGGTGCCGGACGCGGCTGTTCTTTTGCTTGCCTTTGTAACCAAATTTGCTGTTCTTGGAATGAATTTGAGCTTTTCACGTCTTTAGTCGAAAAGGGAGGGAATTCTTCTTTTTCTTTTCGTTGCTTCCTGTAGTGTTTTCCCCCTTGACTTTCGTTCTTAAGCGGTGTGGTGGTTGCCCTTGGCTCACTCCATCGCGCCCCGCGAGCGGGGGCTGGGCACGATATGCCTGAGCCGGCTTAGGCCTCTCATGCGCACACCTCGCCAAGGCCTTGGTGTCCAATCCTCGTGCAGCGCTCTTGAGCAAGCTAGCAGGCATGCACCGATTACGGCCCCTCGGCCTCAGGAGTGCTCGCCTCCTCGCCCTGCCTGGCATCGCGCTCTGGCACACTACTAACGGCCGGCCCTCGCTCGGGGGCTCCAGAGGCCATCGCAAATTGCCCCCGCGACCCTCGCGGGGGCATGCCATTCAAGGCTCCGGAGCTTGTCGAGGGGCCTCCCTAGGTCGTCACTAGGAGAGGCTCCGGAGGAGCGTGCCACCACGACGAAGGGACCCGCCGAGGGTCACTAGCACGCCAAGCTAAGTTATTCTAATCACACCAAGCAGGAACTTCTAATTAATAGCAACATGAGTATTAGAATGCAAACGGGAAATACTGACATAAAGGCGCAAGCACCGCGGTTCATTACACGCCCCCAGGGGGCTTCTCCACAAGTTGTGATGAAGGAAGCAAAAGAAGGAAAACCTGAAGAGGCACCCCCCAGGGGACCGATGCTCCTGAGGCCCGACTTCACCACCGCCTGTGCCTAGTCGGAGCACTCCTCCTGCTTGACGGGGGTGTGATGACGAGCTGGCTCGACGTTCTCCGGAACGGAGACACGGCGGCATGGCGGTATGCCGTCCTCTTTGGTCCGCGCATGGCGGCGACGCTGCTCATCGTAGTCATCGTCACTCGAGCCTTCCCCAGAGGAAGTGCCGCTGTTGGAGGAGCAGCGACCATCATCAAGGGCAAGTTCACCGCGGAGGGTGCCGCCGCCGCGTGGACCGTCATCGTAGGAGGCGTGGTCGCTGCCATCATCGTCGCCCTCCGGGCAGCACCCCAGGCTGCTCCCGTCCTCACCGAAGACCCTGACAAAGAGCGTTGTCGCTCCGTTGTACCTAAAATGGAGGGTGCGCCTCCCGTCCAGACTGCGGGCGCAGGCAAACGACTGCCACCCACGGGTCAAGAACATGTGCCCGATGGAGGAGACCTCAACCTCCACCCACGACGACCCGTTGCAGTAGCCGTCCGGCTGCAGCCACAGGCCGACGAGCCCCGCTGCCAGCAGCTCCTATGCGAAGGATCCTGGAAGTAGAAGCCAGGTACCCGGAGGGCCCTCCACTCGAACGACGAACTCGCGCGCCATGTCACCTGAGCGGGGCACGTGGGCGTGGTGGCTGGGCGGCCGCGACGCGCCTTCCCCCTTCGCCGCGGCTGTTGGGACCCCCGCAACCGCCTCCGAGGGAGAGGCCTCTCCCCCAGTTGCTGGAGCCGATGTGGGCCGGCAGGGGTGGCCGCCCATGCCCCCGCGATGGCGCCGTTGACGCAGCCGCACAGTTGCGGGGACGGCCGTGTCCCCTTTTTGGTGGCGGCGAACCCGGCACCTCCCTTGGGGCCTTGCCTTTCTCTTCGGCCGAGAACCTGCTCACTGGCGCCATTGTCACTTCAATAAGGTGGCAGCGCAACAGAGATAAAGGAGGAGCGAGCAGCACCAAGATGAAAGTGGGCTGGGGGCTCTGCCTCCCTCGCCCTCTTATAGGAAGTCAAAGGCCAACCGGCGCCCCTCCATGTTCCGGGCAATGATGGCCGTGCTGCATGCACCAGGCAGTTGTCCAGTCGAGGCGGTTGTCAGGGCAGTGTGGGGAACTGGAGGCGCCCATGTCCCGTGAAGCGCCACGCGTCAGGACTGGCCCGTATTCGGTTTAGGGCCCGCAGCGCTTCGCCCTTGCCCTTCGGCTTCGCCTCGAAACCAAGCCCGGGTGTGCCTTGGGCTCGGGGGCTACTGTCGGCGTTTTGGGAACCAGGGTACCCAGACTTGCCTACCTACGGCCCATGGCGTGGCTCGTTCGACGGCCTGGTATGGCTCATCTGCAAGACTACCAAGACAAGACCCTCATGAGGGCCCCCTGACCTTACGAGGCGGACGACACCAAGACCTCCAGAGGAGCGGCCTCCCCAGCCTGCCTCCCGAGGAGCGGAGTTTCCTGTGCAAGTGCCCAGCCTCACGAGGCTGCGATGACATGAGCCATGACGACCAAGGCCGGGCGGGCGCCAGCGGGCGCAGGGGAGACAGTTTCCCTTTCGGTGCTATGGGAGCAAGGACAGACGTTGGTTCCCAAGGAGCTCTCCAAAGGTTTCCATTCCGGTGCCACAAGACCAAGACCACGAGCTCGGCAGGATGGATGTCATCGCCGAGTCCACTACTGCGTCACGACCAGAAGCTTTGCAGGAGAAGACCACCTTTTGTCAGGATAGGGTGTACCTCTTGTCCCCTTTCAAATTGGCCGTTGTGGTATCCCTTCCCGCATAAGTTTCCAGGGAAGAGGACCGAGGCCACTATAAATATAGGTTAGCCACCACCGTAGAAGGGGTCAACTCATTCTCACCCCCGAGCCCTCGCGAGGCAACTCATCCACTGTACTAGTTAATCCTCAACCTCCTCGTGAGGCCAATCCACCACAAAGCAGGAGTAGGGTTTTACACCGCAAGGTGGCCCGAACCTGGGTAAACTACCGTGTTCATCTTCTTCCCCGCTCACGTGAATCCGGCTAAGCTAGGTTGTAGGGCGACGAGCTTGAGGATTGATAGGTTGAGATCTTCGCACATGCCCCAGAGTTCGAACCTTCTTGGGTCTGCGGAGCCCTGAATTAGACACCACTGCTCTACTAGGATAAACGAACAATATTCTTTACTGTGAATAGTGTGCTCTATTGAGCACACAAGTATATGGATCATAGCCTTGGGCGAGCAATGTGCCCGCACGCGTCGTGCCAGCTCGATGTTCCTTCTATGCTAAGTTTCTATGAATTAATGGCGTTTTATGAACACACCACTATTTCCGGCCATTTCCTCACCGGTTTCCCGCCGCCACCCAGCGATATTGATACGTCTCCAATGTATCTATAATTTTTTATTGTTCCATGCTATTATATTATCTATTTTGCATGTTTTATATGCATTAATATGCTATTTTATATTGTTTTTGGGACTAACTTATTAACCTAGAGCCCAGTGCCAGTTTATGTTTTTTCCTTGTTTTTGAGCTTCGCAGAAAAGGAATACCAAACGGAGTTCAAATGGAATAAAACCTTCGTGATGATTTTTCTTGGACCAGAAGACACCCAGGAGACTTGGAGTGCAAGTCAGAAGAGCCACGAGGCGGCCACAAGGGGGCCTGCCTTGTGGGCCCCTCATTGACCCCCTGACCTAGATCTTCATCCTATATATTCACATATATTCCCAAACCACCAGAAGCATCCACGAAAACACTTTTCCACCGCCGCAACCTTCTGTTCCCGTGAGATCCCATCTAGGGGCCTTTTCCGGCATCCTACCGGAGGGGGATTCGATCACGGAGGGCTTCTACATCAACTCTATTACCCTTCTGATGAAGCGTGAGTAGTTTACCTTAGACCTATGGGTCCATAGCTAGTAGCTAGATGGCTTCTTCTCTCTCTTTGATTCTCAATACAACGTTCTCCTTGATGTTCCTGGAGATCTATCCGATGTAATCTTCTTTTGCGGTGTGTTTGTCGAGATCCGATGAATTGTGGATTTATGATCAGCTTATCTATGAATATTATTTGAATCTTCTCTGAATTCTTTTATGCATGATTTGATATCCTTGTAATTCTCTTTGAACTATCGGTTTGGTTTGGCCAACTAGATTGGTTTTTCTTGCAATGGGAGAAGTGCTTGGCTTTGGGTTCAATCTTGCGATGTCCTCTCCCAGTGACAGTAAGGGCAGCGAGGCACGTATTGTATTGTTGCCATCGAGGATAAAAAGATGGGGTTTACATCATATTGCTTGAGTTTATTCCTCTACATCATGTCATCTTACTTCACGCGTTACTCTGTTCTTCATGAACTTAATACTCTAGATGCAGGCAGGAGTCGGTCGATGTGTGGAGTAATAGTAGTAGATGCAGGCAGGAGTCGGTCTACTTGACACGGACGTGATGCTTATATTTCATAATCATTGCCTTGGATATCGTCATAGCTTTGTGCTTTTCTATCAATTGCTCGATAGTAATTTGTTCACCCACCGTATTATTTGTTATCTTGAGAGAAGCCTCTAGTGAAACCTATGGCCCCCGGGTCTATTTTCCATCATATTTCTTTCCGATCTACTATTTTGCAATCTTTTATTTTCAGATCTATAAACCAAAAACCCTAAAAATATTTACTTTATCTTTTGTTTAGTTTTATCTATCTCTATCAGATCTCACTTTTGCAAGTGACCATGAAGGGATTGACAACCCCTTTATCGCATTGGGTGCAAGTGTTTGATTATTTGTGCAGGTATTGGTGATTTGTGCATTGTCTCCTACTGGATTGATACATTGGTTCTCTAACTGAGGGAAATACTTATCTCTACTTTGCTGCATCACCCTTTCCTCTTCAAGGGAAAAACCAACGCAAGCTCAAGAAGTAGCAGGAAGAATTTCTGGCGCTGTTGCCGGAGAGATCTACGCCAAGTCAAGACATACCAAGTACCCATCATAAAACTCTCATCTCTTGCATTACATTATTTGCCATTTGCCACTCGTTTTCCTCTCCCCCACTTCTAAAATGATTTTCGAAAAGATTTGCCTTTTCTTCGCCCTTCTTCCATTCGTCTTTTCATTTGCCTTTTTATTTGCCTTATTTTCGTTTGCCCTTATGTCTTACTTGGTTTGTTTGCTTGTTCTCTTGGTAAAATTGTGTGTTTATTGAAAAACAGAAAGAAAGGTTTATGGATCCTCATCTACTTGCTAATCTTTTTAAGAGATCCAATTATGATGAACCTATTGCTAGTGAGTTGAGTGCACTAGATTATCTTTATGAGGTTTTGCTTGAAATTCGTGAATCTGAAAATTGTGATGAAGTGTTGAAAGAAGAAAATTATAAAGTGATTCACGATAGCTCCTTGAATGAAAAGCATGATTGCAATGATGTTATTATAAATTCTATTAATGTCAATTGTGTTGATGATATGCAAAACCCTAAGCTTGGGGATGCTAGTTTTGCTATGTCCACTACTTGTTGCAATGATCATGATTGGGGTGATTCTTCTTATGATCTTGAAAATTTATTTAAGCCCCATGATGAATATAAGATCGATAATAATGTTTGCAATAATATTGAAAGTGGGTTTGGAAGAGTGTCAACTCTAGATCCCACATATTTGTAGAATGATCAAACTTATGAACTTTTTGATAAAAGTGGGTTTGGAGAGGTCATGACTTTATTTTATGATAATCCCACTATTTTGGCAGAGTGTCAACTTTGCATGCATGTGGATCATGTAGAGAATATTTTATGTGATAGCTATATTGTTGAATTTGAATATGATCCCACATGTAATTATTATGAGAGATGAAAATATGGTCATAGAAATTTTTATGTTGCTAAATTACCTCACTTCATGTTGAGATTGTCTATGTTTTATTCTCCTTCCTTGCATATGCTAGGTTTTTCTTGTCTTGATAATTTGTTTGCTTATAAAATGCCTATGCATAGGAAGTATGTTAGACTTAAACTCATTTTTCACATGCTTTATGATGCTCTCTTTGTGCTTCAATTCTTGTCTTTCATGTGAGCATCATCGAAATCTCAATGCCTAGCTAAAAAGGCTTTAAAGAAAAGCGCTTGTTGGGAGACAACCCAATATTTTTCCTTTATGTTTTGCAATAAATAATTCATCTAGACTCTGGTTAGATGTGTTTTTGTGTTTTAATTAGTGTTTGTGCCAAGTAAGACCTTTGGGATGGCTTACGGTGATAGTTGATTTGATCTTGCTGAAAAACAGAAACTTTTGCATCCAGTCACAGAATTGTTTAGATTCACTGGAGAGTGGTAAAACCCTGAATTTTTTTAAAAATATTTATATAAATAAATTTCCTATGTTGTCCAAATTTTTCAGAATTTTTGGAGTTACAGAAGTATTAGAATAATTCAGATCTTCGCAGACTGTTCTGTTTTTGACAGATTCTATTTTCTATGTGTTGTTTGCTTATTTTGATGAATCTATGGGTAGTATCGGGGGGTATGAACCATGGAGAAGTTTGAATACAGTAGATATTACACCAATATAAATAAAGAATGAGTTCACAACAGTACCAAAAGTGGTGATTTATTTTCTTATACTAACGGAGCTTATGAGATTTTCTGTTGAGTTTTGTGTTGTGAAGTTTTCAAGTTTTGGGTAAGGATTTGATGGACTATGGAATAAGAATTGGAAAGAGCCTAAGCTTGGGGATGCCCAAGGCACCCCAAGGTAATATTCAAGGACAACCAAGAGCCTAAGCTTGGGGATGCCCCGGAAGGCATCCCCTCTTTCGTCTTCGTCTATCGGTAACTTTAGTTGAGGCTATATTTTTATTCACCACATGATATGTGCTTTGCTTGGAGCGTCTTGTATGATTTGAGTCTTTGTTTTTTTAGTTTTCCACAATTATCCTTGCTGTACACACCTTTTGAGAGGGACATGCATGAATCGTGATTTATTAGAATACTCTATGTGTTTCACTTATATCTTTTGAGCTAGGCAATTTTGCTCTAATGCTTCACTTATATCTTTTTAGAGCACGGCGGTGGCCTTATTTAGTAGAAATTATTGAACTCTCATGCTTCACTTATGTTATTTTGAGAGTGTCTAAACAGCATGGTAATTTGCTTTGGTTATGAATTTAGTCCTAATATGATAGGCATCCAAGAGGGATATAATAAAAACTTTCATATAAAGTGCATTGAATACTATGAGAAGTTTGATTCCTTATGATTGTTTTGAGATATAGAGATGGTGATATTAGAGTCATGCTAGTGAGTAATTGTGAATTGGAGAAATACTTGTGTTGAGGTTTGTGATTCCCGTAGCATGCACGTATGGTGAACCGTTATGTAACGAAGTTGGAGCATGAGGTATTTTTTGATTGTCTTCCTTATGAGTGGCGGTCGGGGACGAGCGATGGTCTTTTCCTACCAATCTATCCCCCTAGGAGCATGCGTGTAGTACTTTGTTTCGATGACTAATAGATTTTTGCAATAAGTATGTGAGTTATTTATGACTAATGTTGAGTCCATGGATTATACGCACTCTCACCCTTCCACCTTTGCTAGCCTCTCTAGTGCCGCACAACTTTCGCCGGTACCATAAACCCACCATATACCTTCCTCAAAACAGCCACCATACCTACCTATTATGGCATTTCCATAGCCATTCCGAGATATATTGCCATGCAACTTTCTATCGTTCCGTTTTATTATGACACGTTCCATCATTGTCATATTGCTTTGCATGATCATGTAGTTGACATCGTATTTGTGGCAAGGCCACCTTTCATAATTCTTACATACATTTCACTCTTTAGTCATTGCACATCTCGGTACACCGCCGGAGGCATTCATATAGAGTCATATTTTTGTTCTAAGTATCGAGTTGTAAGTAAATAAGAGTGTGATGATCTTCATTATTAGAGCATTGTCCCATGTGAGGAAAAAATAAAAGGGAGGCCAAAGAAGCCAAACAAAAAAAATGAGAGAAAAAGAGAGAAGGGGCAATGTTACTATCCTTTTTTTTCCGCACTTGTTCTTCAAAGTAGCACCATGATCTTCATGATAGAGAGTCTCCTATGTTGTCACTTTCATATGATAGTGGGAATTTTTCATTATAGAACTTGGCTTGTATATTCCAACGATGGGCTTCCTCAAATTGCCCTAGGTCTTCATGAGCAAGCAAGTTGGATGCACACCCACATAGTTATCTTTTGAGCTTTCATAAACTTATAGCTCTACTGCATCCGTTGCATGGCAATCCCTACTCACTCACATTGATATATTGATGGGCATTTTCATAGCCCGTTAATACACCTAGTTGATGTGAGACTATCTCCCTCTTTTTGTCTTCTCCACAATCACCATATTCTATTCCACTTATAGTGCTATGTCCATGGCTCACGCTCATGTATTGCGTGAAAGTTGAAAAGGTTTGAGAACACCAAAAGTATAAAACAATTGCTTGGCTTGTCATCAGGGTTGTGCATGATTTGAATACTTTGTGTGATGAAGATGGAGCATAGCCAGACTATATGATTTTGTAGGGATAAACTTTCTTTGGCCATGTTATTTTGAGAAGACATAATTGCCTTGTTAGTATGCTTGAAGTATTATTGTTTTTATGTCAATATTAAACTTTTGTTTTGAATCTTATGGATCTGAACATTCATGCCACAATAAAGAAAATTACATGAATAAATACGTTAGGTAGCATTCCACATCAAAAATTCTGTTTATATCATTTACCTACTCGAGGACGAGCAGGAATTAAGCTTGGGGATGCTTGATACGTCTCCAACATATCTATAATTTTTTATTGTTCCATGCTATTATATTATCTGTTTTGGATGTTTTATATGCATTAATATGCTATTTTATATTATTTTTGGGACTAACTTATTAACCTAGAGCCCAGTGCCAGTTTCTGTTTTTTCCTTGTTTTAGAGCTTCGCAGAAAAGGAATACCAAACGGAGTCCAAACGGAATAAAACCTTCGCGATGATTTTTCTTGGACCAGAAGACACCCAGGAGAATTGGAGTGCAAGTCAAAAGAGCCACGAGGCGGCCACAAGGGAGGAGGGCGCGCCCAGGGGGGTAGGGTGCGCCCCTGCCTTGTGGGCCCCTAGGTGACCCCCTGACCTAGATCTTCCTCCTATATATTCACATATATTCCCAAACCACTAGAAGCATCCACGAAAACACTTTTCCAGCGCCGCAACCTTCTGTTCCCGTGAGATCCCATCTTGGGGCTTTTTCCGGCACCCTGCCAGTGGGGGATTCGATCACAGAGGGCTTCTACATCAACTCTATTGCCCTTTCGATGAAGCGTGAGTAGTTTACCTTAGACCTACGGGTCCATAGCTAGTAGCTAGATGGCTTCTTCTCTCTCTTTGATTCTCAATACAACGTTCTCCTTGATGTTCTTGGAGATCTATCTGATGTAATCTTCTTTTGCGGTGTGTTTGTCGAGATCCGATGAATTGTGGATTTATGATCAGCTTATCTATGAATATTATTTGAATCTTCTCTGAATTCTTTTATGCATGATTTGATATCCTTGTAATTCTCTTTGAACTATCGGTTTGGTTTGGCCAACTAGATTGGTTTTTCTTGCAATGGGAGAAGTGCTTGGCTTTGGGTTCAATCTTGCGGTGTCCTCTCCCAGTGATAGTAGGGCAGCGAGGTACGTATTGTATTGTTGCCATCGAGGATAAAAAGATGGGGTTTACATCATATTGCTTGAGTTTATTCCTCTACATCATGTCATCTTACTTAAAGCGTTACTCTGTTCTTCATGAACTTAATACTCTGGATGTAGGCAGGAGTCGGTCGATGTGTGGAGTAATAGTAGTAGATGCAGGCAGGAGTCGGTCTACATGACACGGACGTGATGCCTATATTTCATAATCATTGCCTTGGATATCGTCATAACTTTGCGCTTTTCTATCAGTTGCTCGACAGTAATTTGTTCACCCACCGTATTATTTGCTATCTTGAGAGACGCCTCTAGTGAAACCTATGGCCCCCGGGTCTATTTTTCATCATATTACTTTCCGATCTACTCTTTTGCAATCTTTTATTTTCAGATCTATAAACCAAAAACCCTAAAAATATTTACATTATCTTTTGTTTAGTTTTATCTATCTCTATCAGATCTCACTTTTGCAAGTGACCGTGAAGGGATTGACAACCCCTTTATCGCGTTGGGTGCAAGTGTTTGATTATTTGTGCAGGTATTGGTGATTTGTGCGTTCTCTCCTACTAGATTGATACCTTGGTTCTCTAACTAAGGGAAATACTTATCTCTACTTTGCTGCATCACCCTTTTCTCTTCAAGGGAAAAACCAACGCAAGCTCAAGAAGTAGCACACATCCACCTTTTCCAAGCATGCCAACCCACCAAAGCGCCGCCTCTGCCATCAACCTCCTCGACGAGGAAAACGAGAAGGCGCAACGGCCCGTCGAGGCCGAGGCGCTCCCCGGCAACATGATGGACGATGTCGTGATGCGCATAATCGCCAGGGTTGAGCAGACCCTTGGCGCATGGCGCTTTAGCACCGCGGATCAAGATAGGCATGTCAGCGCCGAGAGGCTGCAGCTCACCGCACAACATGATCGATGGTGCACCGCAGAGCAAGCTAGGCGCGGCCGCGCCGATAGGCTGCGGCTCGCCGCACAGCAAGACCGTTGGAGCGCCACAAAGCGAGAGGCATGGTGCGCCGCACAGCAAGAGCGGATCCATCGACGCTTGCCTACTGTCGACAGGGCGTCGTAGCTGGGTACACGTCCCATCAGTACCCCCATTCCTCACCAGGAGTGGGCAGAGGCCGTCTGTGCCGTACTTGCACCAAAGGCCGGCCACTCCGTACTTGCACCGGACGCCCGCCGCGCCGTTCGCATGGATCGCGCCGTTCGCCTTGTCCATGGCCCGCTCGATGCCATCGCACTGGTTGCTAGGCTTGACCGCCTCCTTGGCCTAGGTGTCCACCTGGGCGCAGTAGAGGAAAATGGCCGTCGCGTCCTCGAGCAGGTGATCTCCGATGAAATAGCCAACTTGGAGCTCGAGACCGCGCTCCATATGTACCGCGAGCGTGTCGACCGCTTGGACGAACGCCTGCACGAGTTCAGGCAGAGCCAAGAGCTACCGTAGGCAAGGGCTGCTGGTCATGGTCTCATGGACGCGTTTTATTTTGTTGAGTCGTTTCGACGTGGATCGCTATGTATTCACAGCAGTCATAATATTGCTCTGTTTATTGCTCTGTTTCAATGTGTGTACTCTGTTTTCCGTTCTTATATGTTCTGTTTCAATGTGTGTATATATGCTTTCCATTCTGTATATGTGGATGATATCAGCTAGATACAAATTAGTATACGAAAATAGATAGAAAATGGAATTCATAATATATATTAATTGTTCATTAGTTCATCACAGAATATATATAATATCATCACATATACGTGATGATACTTAACTACTAGGTACAATGCATAAAATTGAAAATGAACAATACTGAAACTAATAATCCCTCCTGGGGGCAGTATTCCGGCAGCCCCTCGCCAGCAGCACCCTGGTGCGCGGCGTCTTCCCAGCATGGAGGCAATACTCCGCCTCCTCATCCTCGCAGTGCTTGACGTACCGATCTGCCTCTTGCTAGCGGACGAGCGCGAACGATCTTGCCATTTCGTTGGGCGCCCACCGGAGCCCCTCGTCGGTGGCACGCTGGAGCTTATCGGCTCACCTCCGCGCAGCGATGAGGCGCCTAGCGCCTTTGACCTTCCTCGCGAAATACCTGTCTTCGTACACCTCCTCCGCACGATGATGCGCCCGCCCCCAAAGCTCCACCACCTCCTTTTTCCAGGTGGCATCACGGGCTTCACAGGCCACCTGGCTTCCTCCTCCGCCATCTCCTTCTTGAACGCCACTTGCCTGGCTTTCTCAGCCGGCGGCAGCGACTTCCATAGACAAAGATTGTACTAGCCCCAAAACCTCTCCAAAGTTGGGGGGGTCCAGCGCAACCTCATCCGGCGGTGCGTAGGTGTCCTCTTCGTCGCTCCTCTTCGATTAAGCATCCTCGAGGGGGGGGGGGGCGGCGCCTCCTCGTCGGCATGTGGGCAGATCGGCGGCGCCATGGCAGAGATTTCAAAGAGAGAGAGAGAGAGAGGGCGAGTGAGGGCAGGATGTAGATGAGAATGCAGGCGGGACAACGTGAGCAAGGTAGTATTTATTGACGGCCGGAATCTAGATCGACGGGAACAGTACACACGCCGGACGCGGGAATTTATGAGTACTGTAGTTTGAATTACACATGATTCCCGCAGCAGAAGCCGTGTGTGAACCTAATAGCTGACGGTTTCCAATACAGAACCACGTCTGATTAATAACCCGCGCCACTTACCTTCCAAACCTCGAGGCGCGAAATAGAGTGCCAATCATGTGGGGCCCGGTTGTCTTGCCAGATCTTTACAATTTCTTTTTTGAGCACCAGATATTTCCATCGTCTGATGATTTTTTAATGTTTTGGTATTTAAATGCCATGGCACTCCATGCATGTGTCCACGCCGTGACACCAATATGTTTGAAAATTCGTTCCAATTTACTGCACATGGAATTAACTCGCACACAAGTACACAAATATGATTTTTCAAATCGTTATGGTTAGCCGTTGCATGTAGATGTAGTTCAAATTTGGATTACGGTTATTAAATGGCTAGAAAATCACTTAAATGTCTTAAAAAGGTCAAATGACCCCTGAAATTTTCCAAATCTTGACATGACAGTTGTATTAGTGCACGCTAACTGTAGAAAATTTTTGAAGGCCATAAGAGGAAGCTATCGTCGATTCGTCATCAAACATGCATTGTTCCCTCTCGGAACCATGAGCCTTCTGGTGAGTTTCTCTGGTTTGTGAGGGGTGTGTGTGTCCAAACTTTCGTCAAACAGGCCAATTTTTTTACCACATCATCTTGGTGGCATGACATTACGTCAAGCAAGGGTTCATGTGTTTCTGTTCATTTTTTAATTTTTTTGGAATTTAAATGGCATGGCACTCCATGCATGTGTCCAGGCCGTGACGCCAATATGTTTGAAAATTCCTTCCAATTTCTTGCATATGGAATTAACTCACACACAAGTACACAAATATGATTTTTCAAACCGTTATGGTTAGCTGTTGCATGTAGATGTAGTTCAAATTTGAATTACGGTCATTAAATGGCTAGAAAATCACTTAAATGTCTTTAAAAGGTCAAATGACCCTTGAAAATTTCCAAATTTTCACATGACAATTGTATTAGTGCATGTTAACTGTAGAAAAAATTTGAAGGCCATAAGAGCAAGCTATCGCCCTTTCGTCATCAAACATGCATTGTTCCCTCTCGGAACCACGAGCCTTCTAGTGAGTTGCTCCGGTTTGTGAGGGGTGTGTGTCCAAACTTTCGTCAAACATGCAAAAAAAATTACCACATCATCTTGGTGGCTTGACATTACTTCAAGCCAGGCTTCATGTGTTTCTGATCTTTTTTTTAATTTTTTGGAATTTAAATGCCATGGCACTCCATGCATGTGTCGAGGCTGTGACAACAATAAGTTTGAAAATTACTTCCAATTTGCTGCACATGGAATTAACTTGCACACAAGTACACAAATATGATTTTTCAAACCGTTATGGTTAGCCATTGCATGTAGATGTATTTCAAATTTAAATTAGGTCATTAAATAGCTAGAAAATCACTTAAATGTCTTTAAAAGGTCAAATGACCCCTGGCATTTTCCAAATTTTCACTTGATAGTTGTATTAGTGCATGTTAAATGTAGAAAAAATTTGAAGGCCATAAGAGGAAGCTATCGCCCGTTCGTCATCAAACATGCATTGTTC
The DNA here is from genome assembly GCA_011799875.1 of Thinopyrum elongatum. NCBI lineage: Eukaryota > Viridiplantae > Streptophyta > Magnoliopsida > Poales > Poaceae > Thinopyrum > Thinopyrum elongatum. Next base: position 219,034,167 of record CM022299.1, on the reverse strand, counting down.
CCTCTCGGAACCACGAGCCTTCTAGTGAGTAGCTCCGGTTTGTGAGGGGTGTGTGTCTAAACTTTCATCAAACATGCCAAAAAATTTACCACATCATCTTGGTGGCTTGACATTACATCAAGCAAGGCTTCATGTGTTTCTGGTCTTTTTTTAATTTTTTGGAATTTAAATGCCATGGCACTCCATGCATGTGTCGAGACCGTGACACCAATATGTTTGAAAATTCCTTCCAATTTACTGCACATGGAATTAACTCGCACACAAGTACACAAATATGATATTTCAAACCGTTATGCTTAGCTGTTGCATGTAGATATAGTTCCAATTTGAATTACGGTCATTAAATGGCTAGAAAATCACTTAAATGTCTTTAAAAGGTCAAATGACCCCTGGAATTTTTAAAAAATTTAAATGATAGTTGTATAAGTGCACATTAACTATAGAAATTTTTTGAAGGCTGTAACAGGAAGCTATCGCCTGTTCGTTATCAAACATGCATTGTTCCCTCTCAGAACCACGAGCCTTCTAGTGAGTTGCTCCGGTTTGTGAGTGGTGTGTGTCCAAACTTTTGTCAAACATGCCATTTTTTTACCACATCATCTTGGTGGAATGACATTACATCAAGCAAGGTTTCATGTGTTTCTGATCTTTTTTTAATTTTTTGGAATTTAAATGCCATGGCACTCCATGCACGTGTCCAGGCCGTGACACCAATATGTTTGAAAATTCCTTCCAATTTACTACACATGAAATTAACTCACACACAAGTACACAAATATGATTTTTCAAACTGTTATGGTTAGCTGTTGCATGTAGATGTAGTTCAAATTTGAATTACGGTCATTAAATGGCTAGAAAATCACTTAAATGTCTTAAAAAGGTCAAATGACCCCTGGAATTTTCCAAATTTTCACATGACAGTTGTATTAGTGCACGTTAACTGTAGAAATTTTTTGAAGGCCATAAGAGGAAGCTATCGCTCGTTCATCATCGAACATGCATTGTTCCCTCTCTGAACCATGAGTCTTCTAGTGAGTTGCTCCGGTTTGTGAGGGGTGTATGTCCAAACTTTCATCAAACAGGCCAATTTCTTTACCACACCATCTTGTTTCCATGCCATTACGTCAAGCAAGGTTTCATGTGTTTCTGATCATTTTTTAATTTTTTGGAATTTAAATGCCATGGCACTCCATGCTTTGTGTCATAGCCGTGAGACCAATATGTTTGAAAATTCCTTCCAATTTACTGCACATGGAATTAACACGCACACAAGTACACAAATATGACTATTCAAACCGTGATGGTTAGCTGTTTCATGTACATGTAATTCAAATTTGAATTACGGTCATTAAATGGCTAGAAATTCACTCAAATGTCTTAAAAGGTTAAATGACCCCTGAAATTTTCCAAATTTTGACATGACAGTTGTATTAGTGTCGGATTCAGGGCTCCACAGACTAATATGTCTCCAACGTATCTATAATTTATGAAGTATTCATGCCATGTTTACAATAATTTTATATGATTTTGGTATGATTTGATTAGAACTAACCCGGACTGACGCTGTTTTCAGCAGAACTACCGTGGTGACGTTTTTTTGTGCAGAAATAAAAGTTCTCGGAACGAGGTGAAAATTTATGGAGAATATTTTTGGAAAATATAAAAAATATTGGAACGAAAAGATATCGGAGAGGAGTCCCGAGGCAACCACAAGGGTGGGGGCGCACCCCCCCTAGGGCGCGCCCCATGCCTTGTCGTGGCCTCGTGGGCCCCCTTGACTTTTCCCCGACGCCAACACCTCCTATAAATCCCAAAAACCTTAGAAATAAACCTAGATCGGGAGTTCCGCCGCCGCAAGCCTCTGTAGCCATGAAAAACCAATCGGGAGCCCGTTCCGGCACCCTGTCGGAGGGGGAAACCATCACCGGAGGCCATCTTCATCATCCCGGCGGACTCCATGATGAGGAGGGAGTAGTTCACCCTTGGGGCTGAGGGTATGTACTAGTAGCTATGTGTTTGATCTCTCTCTCTCTCTCATGTTCTTGATTTGGCACGATCTTGATGTACCGCGAGCTTTGTTATTATAGTTGGATCATATGGTGTTTCTCCCCCTCTACCATCTTGTGATGAATTGAGTCTTGCTCTTTGAGGTTTCGTTATATTGGATTGAGTATTGGATTTGAGAACACTTGATGTATGTCTTGCGATGGGATATCTGTGGTGACAATGGGATGTTCTATTGATTCACTTGATGTATGTTTTGGCACTCAACTCACGGATTCCCGAGGTGACATTGGGGTAATCTATGCATAGGGGTTGATGCACGTTTTCGTCCTACATTCTCTGATAGAAACTTTGGAGTGACTCTTTGTTGCACGTTGAGGGATTGTTATGTGATCCAATTATGTTATCATTGTTGAGAGAACTTGCACTGGTGAAAGTATGAACCCTAGGCCTTGTTTTCAAGCATTGCAATACCATTTTTGTTCACTTTTGTTACTTGCTACCTTGCTGTTTTTATATTTTCAGATTACAAAAACCTATATCTACCATCCATATTACACTTGTATCACCATCTCTTCGTCGAACTAGTGCACCTATACAATTTACCATTGTATTGGGTATGTTGGGGACACAAGAGACTCTTTGTTATTTGGTTGCAGGGTTGTTTGAGAGAGACCATCTTCATCCTACACCTCCCATGGATTGATAAACCTTAGGTCATCCACTTGAGGGAAATTTGCTACTGTCCTACAAAACTCTGCACTTGGAGGCCCAACACGAGTCTACAAGAAGGTTGTGTAGTAGACATCAAGCTCTTTTCTGGCGCCGTTGCCAGGGAGGTGATTGCTTGAAGGTATATCTTTAGATCTTGGAACTGGATCTTTTAGTTTCTTGTCTTATCACTAGTTTAGTCTATAAAAGAAAACTACAGAAAAAATGGAATTGAGGTTGCCTCATACGCTTCATCTTTTGAATGTCTTTCGTGAAAATGATGGAAAGGAAAATTGTGCTCAAGTGTTAGAAGAAGAAGTTCATAAAATGTTTGGCATAAAATCTTTGTATGATGAGCACGATTGCAATGTTGTTAGTATGAATTCCTTGAACATCCATGATGCTAATGATATGCAAAGCCACAAGCTTGGGGATGCTATGTTTGATGAAGATGATACTTTTTGTCCCCCAAGTTTTGATGAGAAAATTTATTATGATGATAGCATGCCTCCTACTTATGATGATTGAAATATTGATGAAAGTGGGTTTGGAAGAGTGTCAACTCTAGGTACTAATGATCCCACTATTTTGGAGGGTGTTGAATCTTTTCACAATATTGATAAAAGTGGATTTGGAGAGGTCATGACTTTATTTAGTGATGAATCCACTATTTTGGAAGAGGTTCCAATTGATTATGAGAACAAAGTTGCTATCTATGATGATTATTGTGATGACATGTATGCTATACAGAATAATGATAACCATGAAATTTGTCATCATGATTTTAATTTTGAATTGGATTATGCCTCACATGATAGTTATTTTGTTGAGTTTGCTCCCACTACTATTCATGAGAATAAGTTTGCTTATGTGGAGAGTAATAAAAATTCTATGCTGTGGATCATGAAAAGAATGCTTTATGTGATAGATATATTATTGAATTCATTCATGATGCTACTGAAAATTATTATGAGGGGGGAATATATGCTTGTAGGTATTGCAATAATATCAAGTTTCCTCTCTATGTGTTGAAAGTTTTGAAGTTGCACTTGTTTAGCTTTCCTATGCTAGTTGATTCTTGTTCCCACAAATTATTTGCTCACAAAATCCCTATGCATAGGAAGTGGGTTAGACTTAAATGTGCTAGTCATTTTATTCATGATGCTCCCATTATGTTTCAATTCTTATCTTTTATGTGGGCATCATTGAAATCATCATGCCTAGCTTAAAAAGGCATTAAAGAAAAGCGCTTGTTGGAAGACAACCCAATATTTACCCCTACTGTTTTTGTGTGTTCACATGATTAATCTACTGTAGTAATCATGTTTTATAGCATTTGTTTCAATAAAGTGCCAAGTAAAGCCTTTGGGATAGTGTGGTTGATAGTTGATTTGATTCTGTGCAAAAACAGAAACTTTTGCGTCAAGTACAAAAATTCCTATATTTTACTGGAACGTGGAAAAATTCTGAAATTTTTACAGTTGATTGATTTACAAATTGTCTACGCTGTCTTAATGTTTCAGAATTTTTGGAGTTACAGAAGTATGACCTTAATTCAGATATTTACTGATTGTTCTGTTTTTGACAGATTCTGTTTTCGATGCATAGTTTGCTTGTTTTCTAGTTTGTATGGCTTATATTGCTTAATATAAATTGTAGAAATGATAGGGTACAGTAGGAATCATGTGATAAAAAAATATGAATCTTGTCTTGACAGTACCAAAGTGAATGATTTGTTTTATCATACTAACCCATCTCACGAAGTTCCGTTAAGTTTTGTGTGATTGAAGTTTTCAAGTTTTGGGTGAGATATCGATATGAGGAGAATAAGGAGTGACAAGACCCTAAGCTTGGGGATGCCCAAGGCACCCCAAGGTAATATTCAAGGAATATACAAGCAACTAAGCTTGGGGATGCCCCGGAAGGCATCCCCTCTTTCGTCTCCAACATTATCGGTAACCTTACTTGGAGCTATATTTTTTTTCGTCATATAATATGTGTTTTTCTTGGAGCGTCATTTTATTTTATTAGTATTTGCTTTATGTTATTTATAATAATGTTTTGTATTTTTTGTTTCAATAAAAGTGTCAAGGATAGCCTTTACCATGCTTATTTTGCAAGTCTATATGTTGCTGTTTTGAAAACAGAAAGTTTTCTATCATTCTATAAATTCTTCTGGAAATTAAGAACGTGGTAAAATCTTGAAATTTTTACACAATGAGTAACAACAAATTTTTTACAGTTTGGAATTTTTTCAGAATTTTTGGAGTTAGGTAAGTATGATTACAATTGCACTCTTTACAGACTGTCCTGTTTAGACAGATTGCTGTTATGTTTGCATCGTTTGCATATGAATCTATTTGAGGATAGGAGTATTAAATATGCAGAGGAATTTAGTATGCAATGTTAAATAATAACTTTAGTGATTTGCTAAAGTAGAGAATGATAAGGTTTTGCATTTGATTTATACTAACTTTTCTCACAAGTTCTTGTTGAGTTTTGTGTGCATGAAGTTTTTAAGATTTAGGGAAATCATGATACAAAAGGAATTAAGGAGACACAAAAGCTCAGGCTTGGGGATGCCCAAGGCATCCCTAGTTAATATTTCAAGAAGTCTCAAGCATCTAAGCTTGGGGATGCCCCGGTTAGGCATCCCACCTTTCTTCTGCAACAATGATCGGTCAGTTTTGGTTGAGCCTAAGTTTTTGCTTCTTCACATGATATGTGCTATCCTTAGAATGTCATTTTATTTTATTTTGCTTGTTGTTTGAATAAGATACTTAAGATCTAAATTAGTATTTTTGAGAGAGAGTCTTCACATAGCTACTTAACTATTTCACTACTCATTGATCTTCACTTATATCTTTTTGGAGTAGTCTGTCATTTACTCGTGTGCTTCACTTATATCCTATGAGTAAATGGTTGAATGAATTGAATATCATAAATCTGAAATTATATATGTTTCATATGGTTATCCCATGGGGAGTAATGACTTCACGTATAATAAGTAGAGGTGGTAAATTTATTGAAAGTTAGCAAACATAGTATTGGTCACTTGAACAATTCATGAAAGAATATTGAAGGAAGAGAGATTTCACATATAAATATACTATCTTGGACATCTTCTATGATTGTCAGCCCCATTAATTATTTTCAAACTTGAGCAAATTAGTTGAAGTTGGACAAGGAAGACAACATGATGAGTTATGCTTGGGTATATTTGTATAGAAGTTATATTGTTATGGATCCTCCAACATGTGGTGCTTGCTATTTAGAATCCTTTGCTAGCCAAAATTTTTGTACTAAGCGGGAATACTGCTTGTGCATCCAAAATCCTTGAACCAAGTTTCTTCCATGAATGTCCACCATATCTACCTATATGCGGTATTTACCTGCCGTTCCAAGTAAATTTGCATGTGCCAAACTCTAAACCTTAAAATAATAATCTGTTTTATATGCTTGAATCGCTCATGTAGCGACTAGGGGCTGTCAGTATCTTCCATGCTAGGTGGGTTATTCTCATGATGAGTGTTGATCCACTTGTCATTCATGAGAAAGTGGCTGGTAATCGGGATGCCCAGTTCCATGCTCGAAATCAAATTGAAATATAATATCAATCAAAACTCCCCCAGGACTGTTGTTGGTATGGACGGTACCCGTTGTTTCGGACCAGCCATGGAGTGTGATTGTTGGTGGAGGGGGAGTAAAAACTTTACCATTCTATTTGGGAACCGCCTATAATGCATCTAGCATGGAAGATAGTGAGAACTCTTGGTTTTTATGTTGACAATGAAAGCATATCTCTCAAAATTATGTTCATCTCTGTTTTAAAAGCTTCGAGCTCTGGCACCTCTGCAAATCCCTGCTTCCCTCTGCGAAGGGTCTACTTTTACTTTTATGCAAGAGTCAGTAGTATTCATTCTCATTCCAACCTACTCTTTAGTTGGCAAGCATCATGTGATGGGGAAAGATCCAAGCACATATGGCCATTCAAATATATTTGATCATGAATTATTATTGTTGACAATTATCTATATGATAAATAAGTTGGGAGGCGAAATATTAAGCCCCTACCTTTCTCTGTGTTCGACGGATGCTATTTGTTCTAAAAATATGCTTTGAGGGGTAGCAATCATGGAAGACTATATGATAGTTGAGCATGTGGAATTTGCTAAATCAAAGCTCTTACATAGACCCTTCCTGAAAATAAGATGAATTGCAATTGTTTGATGACCGAGAACATAGTTTGTTAGTTTTCAAGAAAGTTTATGGTCTATGCTTTAATATGTGAATAGCTTGTTACTTGATCATGAGAAGCTTTATGATATGAGCTACTGTTATGATATATAATGATGCTAGAAAAAGTGATTGAAATTACCATTGATCAAACTTGTGCACTTGCTAGCATTCACACTTCATAAATTATTTCTTTTATCATTTACCTACTCGAGGACGAGCAGGAATTAAGCTTGGGGATGCTGATACGTCTCCAACGTATCTATAATTTATGAAGTATTCATGCCATGTTTACAATAATTTTATATGATTTTGGTAAGACTTGATTAGAACTAACCCAGACTGATGCTGTTTTCAGCAGAACTACCGTGGTGTCGTTTTTTTGTGCAGAAATAAAAGTTCTCGGAATGAGCTAAAAATTTACGGAGAATATTTTTGGAAAATATAAAAAATACTGGAATGAAAAGATATCGGAGAGGAGTCCCGAGGCAACCACAAGGGTGGGGGGTGCGCCCTAGGGCCAACACCTCCTATAAATCCCAAAAACCTCAGAAATAAACCTAGATCGGGAGTTCTGCCGCTGCAAGCCTCTATAGCCATGAAAAACCAATCGGGAGCCCGTTCCGGCACCCTGCCGGAGGGGGAAACCATCACCGGAGGCCATCTTCATCATCCCGGCGATCTCCATGATGAGGAGGGAGTAGTTCACCCTCGGGGCTGAGGGTATGTACCAGTAGCTATGTGTTTGATCTCTCTCTCTCTCTCTCTCTCTCTCATGTTCTTGATTGGGCACGATCTTGATGTACCGCGAGCTTTGTTATTATAGTTGGATCATATGGTGTTTCTCCCCCTCTACCTTTTTGTGATGACTTGAGTCTTGCTCTTTGAGGTTTAGTTATGTTGGATTAAGTATTGGATTTGAGAACACTTGATGTATGTCTTGCGATGGGATATCTGTGGTGACAATGGGATGTTCTATTGATTCACTTGATGTATGTTTTGGCACTCAACTCGCGGATTCCCGAGGTGACATTGGGGTAATCTATGCATAGGGGTTGAAGCACATTTTCGTCCTACGTTCTCCGATAGAAACTTTGGAGTGATTCTTTGTTGCACGTTGAGGGATTGTTATGTGATCCAATTATGTTATCATTGTTGATAGAACTTGCACTAGTGAAAGTATGAACCCTAGGCCTTGTTTTCAAGCATTGCAATACCGTTTTTGCTCACTTTTGTTACTTGCTACCTTGCAGTTTTTATATTTTCAGATTACAAAAACCTATATCTACCATCCATATTACACTTGTATCACCATCTCTTCGCCGAACTAGTGCACCTATACAATTTACCATTGTATTGGGTGTGTTGGGGACACAAGAGACTCTTTGTTATTTGGTTGCAGGGTTGTTTGAGAGAGACCATCTTCATCCTACGCCTCCCATGGATCGATAAACCTTAGGTCATCCACTTGAGGGAAATTTGCTACTATCCTACAAAACTCTGCGCTTGGAGGCCCAACACGAGTCTACAAGAAGAAGGTTGCATAGTAGATATCACTGACCCAAGAAGGTTTGAACTCTGGGCGTGTGCAAAGATCTCAACCTCTCAAGTCTCAATCTCATCGCCCTACAACCTAGCCTCGCCGAATGCACACGAGCCGGGAAGAAGATGTACACGGCAGTTTACCCAGGTTCGGGCCACCTTGCGGTGTAAAACCCTACTCCTGCTTTGTGGTGGATTGGCCTCACGAGGAGGCTGAGGATGAACAAGTACAGTGGATGAACAGCCTCGCGAGGGCTCGATGGTGAGGGCGGAATGGATCTCATCCGGGTCCCCTTCCTACGGTGGTGGCTAGCCTATATTTATAGTGGCCTTGGTCCTCTTCCCTCGAAACTTAGGCGGGAAGGGATCCCACAACGGCCAATTTGAAAGGGGACAAGAAGTACATCTAATCCTGATGAAAGGTGGTCTTCACCTGCAAAGCTTCTAGTCGTGACACAGCGGTGGGCTTGGCGATGACATCCGTCCTACCGAACTCGTGGTCTTGGTCTTGTGGCACCGGAATGGAAACCTTTGGGAGACTCCTCGGGAACCTACGCCTATCCTTGCTCCCTTAGCACCGAAAGGGAAACTGCCTCCTCTGCGCCCGCTGGCGCCCGCCTGGCCATGGTCGTCATGGCTCACATCATCGCAGCCTTGTGAGGCTGAGTACCTGCATAGAAATCTCCGCTCCTCGGAAGGTAGCCTGGGGAGGCCGCTCCCTTGGAGGTCTTGGTGATGTCCGCCTAGCGAGGCCAGGGGGCCCTTGCGAGGGTCTTGTCTTGGGGTCGTCGCAGCTGGGTCGTACAGGACCGTCGAGGGAGCCACGCCATGGGCCGCAGGCAGGCAGGTCTGGGTACCTCTGATCCCAGAACGCCGACAGTAGCCTCTGGGCCCAAGGCGTGCTCGGGCTGGCTTCACGGTGAAGCCAAAGAGAGAGAGGGCGGAGTGCTGCGGGCCCAATCGCCTGCTGCCAGGCTTGACGCATGGCGCCCGACGAGACCTGGACGCCTCCAATCCCCCACATCGCCTCGGCAACTTCCGAGGCTGACAAAAAGCCTGGGGTGTGCTGCAAAGCCATCATCGCACCACCGCGTGCTTGTCTTCTGCTCCCCCTCCTTCTGCAAGCTTGCGCCTTCTCCGCCGGATCCCACGCCTGCTTTAGCACATGTCGCCGCCATGGCTCCCAAGAGAAAGAGGGGCAAGGCCCCAGCGGTGGGGGAGCCCCAGGCGTGGCCTGAGCCCGCGCTGGGACGGTCCACTGTGATCAACCGCGAGGGGCTGGATAAGGTCCAGCATGCGATCGCCGCGGACTCCAACGAGTGGAAGGCGACGAAGATCTGGCCTGCCTCCCGGTCTCTCGCCGATCTGGAGGCCACCAACATTCCTCTCCATTTTCACGCCATCTTCTCCGGTTCACTGCCGCTATTTTCGAATTTCTTCAACGCCGTGCTTACGCACTACCAGGTCCACGCGTTGCATCTTGACCCTGGCTCCATTGTTCTCCTCTCCGGCTTCGTGTTCCTGTGCGAGGCGTTCGTGGGCATCGCCCCGTCCGTGGCTCTGCTCCACCACTTCTTCTCCCTTCAGATGGTCACCGGCAGACAGTGCTCGGGTTGCGTGTCGCTTCGAGCGGCGGAGGCGACCGCGGCCTCCTGTATCGACACCGCGCTCCACCCGGCCGTGGAGGGATTTCTGAAGCAATGGGTATACATGGACGCCGCCGCGTACAACCCCTTGCTCCTGATCCCGGCGGCCCCCGTGGAGCCGAGCTCCGGCTGGGAGTGCGCGGAGCTCGTCGACCCGCGGCTTGCGCGAGTCATGACCAGGTTGGCTAACCTAAGGAAGGCGGGCGTGATGATGGCGATGGTGGTGAGGGAGTTCGTATGGCGGCGCATCGCTCCACTTCAGCGCCACTCCCGCCCGATGTGGGCCTTCATTGGCCCTGAGGATGCCATGAGGCTTCAGGTGCCTTCTCTTCCTTCCAATGCGCTGCGCGGGGTGCTCCGCCTCCTGACCGGTGAAGAACCCGCCGCACTCCCCTCGGGAGGGCTCCCCCTGTACAACTATCCAAACGGGGAAGCCTTTGCCAAGAAGATGCGGTGCTTCGACGAGTGGGGGCTGCTCCCCGAGGACCACACGGGGCCTCGCGACAACCCCTTCCTGGTGGTCCTAGGCCCCGGGGGTGCTGAGGGGTGTGCTCCCCAATCAGCTGTGGGGGGCGCTCCGAGCCATGCGTCCTTCCAGCATCCACCTTCCCCCCTACAAGCGGTGAAGGGGACGCCCCAGCCGAGGACACGGCCGCCGCCCCCACCGTGGGAGGCAACGCTCTGGGTCCCAGCGTGTCATCCTCCAGTCCCCGCGCATCCCAGAGGAGGAAGGAGCCCGGCAGCCACGACAACTCTGCCCCAAGGGCCCGGAAGAAGAGGAGGTGGATCGCCGCAGATGAGTAAGCGCCCGGCCTTCCTTGATTTTTACACCGTGTGTTTCCCTGACTCTTGTTCCTCAGGTCCCCCTCTGAGGAAGGAACGGCCGTGGCTTCTCCGCCACCTTCGGAGGGCGCCGACCCCATGGTGGTCTCGCACCTCGCGATCCACACGGCCGTGCGTAAGACGGCATCTGCCCCCGAGTCAAGGACACCTCTGGAGAACCTTGGGTCCGCATTTCCGGAGTCTTTCTTCAGGGGTGGCCTCCAGATCGGAGGGACATTGCCAAGGGCCCCTCCGCTGGTTCTCACCGGCGGCTGGGCGGCACATGTGACGGTGCAATCTTTGAGCAGGGGGTGAACCCGCGTCGAGCTCTGCCCGAGCTGGAGGGCTAGACGATGGAGCCCCAGCCCCCGGGCCCTTGCCGGAGATGAGCGGGCCTTCACACGCCTTCCCTGTTGACCAGAGCGCAGAGTAGAGCCCCAGCTGAGCACTAGAGCTCGCACATGGGCGCAGCGCCGTCCGGTATGGCCTTCTCCGGGATGCGGCAAACGCGTTGGGTCGCCTTGGGGTGGAGCTTGGCGATGTTGATATGCTCCTTGAGGCAGAGCGCTTAAGCCTAGCGCGCGAACGGTGTCAGCTCGAGGTTGCCGTCAACTTCGGTCGTCTGCAGCGTGAGTATGCTTGTGCGGAGGCCAAGGAATCCCTTGCCGCGGCGAGGGAGGCCCGCGATCGTGCCCTCGAGGAAGCCCGAGCCGCGGACCTCCGGCACGAGGTTGCAGAGAGGCGCAGGAAGGAGCTTCAAGCTTCAAATGCCGCCCTTGATCGGCAAGTCCAGGCGCGAAAAGCTGCGCTCGCCACCTCGGCTGGCGGGCCATCCACGGGTGAAGCGGGGCTCCACACCCTCGAAGACACGCAGACGCTGGAGGCACTGGAGCAAAGCCTGGAACGCGAGCGGCTGGAGGTGATGGAATGCCAAGTGGTTGCTGCCGAGGACACCCTCGCCTCCCGTGAGGCGATGATCTAGGGAGAGGTCGACGAGTGGGTGGCGGGGGTCCGCAGGGCCCTTGTCGAGGACTATCGCCGGAGGCTGAAGTTTCAGGAGTCTCGCTTCTGCACGGGGCGCGGTGAGCTGAAAAGCGAGGTCGATGACCTCAAGAAGAAGCTGGCCGCGGCGGAGCGGTGTGAGAAAGCTGCGATGGATGCCCAGGCCACGGCCAAGGACGAGTTGTCTTTCCTCTACAAGCAGGTGGAGGATGTCACCTCCCTTCTGGAGAAAGCCTCAGACGAGGCGGACCGAGCTCGGGGGCTGCACACACGCGCTCCCAGATGTTCCAGGCCCATGAGCTGAGGGCCAGCCAGGCTCTGAGCAGCATCTACGACGAGAACATCTCCACCCCGCTCATCGCCAACGACGCCGGCTACATGGGTTTCCTTACCTGGGTCATGGAACGCCTTGAAGGTGGGGCTGAGAAGGCGCGTCACCTTGTAGAAGAGAAAAGCCGCGACTTTCTCGTGCGTGCATCCTCACGCATCTTCAGCCACCATCTTCGCTTCGATCCTGACTTTGACTTTGAGGCCGTGATAGCCCCGTGCCCGAGGTGATCCAGGGCACCCTGGTGGACTGGGTAGAGGATCACGTGGATGACCTGATCGCGGAGTTTACCCCCTCCGAAGGCGAGGGACAACCTGTGATCGAGGGGCGTGAGGCTGATGATGATGACAGTGGTAGTAGTGACGCTGATGGCGCATCTCCCTAGGCTGTCTTTTCCCTATTTTCCTGTTAAGACTTTGAATGTGACCCCGCGGGGATATGAAAGAACTTTTGTGGAAAGTTCTTTATGATGTATCAAGTTACGTTGTACTCCCTTATGCTGCTTTCCCTTTGCTTGTTGTGCGCCCGCAATTCCTGAGCAAGGGTGGATCGTTATCGTTACACCGGGTCGCGGTGCCTAGCCAAGGTCCAGAGGTGAGGTCAGGAGGCGGGCGATTGCTGGGGGCCTCAGGCCGCGTGCATCCCTAGGTCCGCCTGAGAGTGTCGCGCGAGTATTTGGACGCCAAGGCCTTGGCGAGGTGTGCGTGCGGGCGGGCCCATGACTATTGTGGCTCGGAGCCTCAAGGCATCCTGAGTGCTGCTGGGCTGGCCCGAGCGGGCACACCGTGCCCAACCCCCGCTCGTGCGGCGCTCGAGAGGAAGGTAAGCTGGCAGTCGCCAGGACTCTTAAAAGTAAGACTCAAAATGAGAAGTGCTGCGAGAGAAACGAGAGTCCCACCCCTTCTCGAATCAAAACATGCAAACTCCAAATTCATTCCAAAAAGTCACAACTGTTTACAAGAGAGAAGCAAGAACAGCCGCGTCCGGCACCTAAGCTAGTCTTCCCACCAACGCGGAGAATGGGGCCTCCACTTGGCGTGGGCATAGTCGTTGATTGACCGTGTCGTCCGCCAGCGCGGAGCATGGGGCTTCCACTAGGCGTGGGCATAGTCACTGATTGACCGTGTCGTTCGCCAGCGCGGAGCACGGGGCTTCCACTTGGGCATGGGTGGGAGCCCCCGTGGGGCCGTGGAGCGGCGGCCGGGGGACTCCGGGGCATGTACAACCCCACTCATTATTATGTGAGAGTGTCATGGGTAGAGCCTGGAGAGGCGTGCGGTGCTCCATGCCTCCGGGGCAGGGGACCCCGTCTCTCGCCGCCAGGCCCGCATTGGCGAGAATGGGGCGCATGCGTCCTGTGCGGGCCCCCCAGCATGGGCGGGAACCCACGTGCCTTTTCCGAGGGGGACCCGCTTGTGGACGGGGTCTCCAGCCCTGAGGTTCCAGAGGCATACGCTGTCGCCGCCGTGGTGGCGCCGCGACTTCTTGCGGTGCGGGGAATGGCCATCGCCGGGCTTTGCCACCGGGGACGAGGTCCCGGGCTCGACATCCCGGTGCGTCTTGCCGGGGTGCCCTGGTTCGCGAGGAGCCCCTCCTGGTCCTGAGGAGGCGGGGCACCTCGGCCTCATGGCTGGGGAGGAACGGGGTCCTCGCTAATGTCTCAGTTGTGCTGGTGGGGGCGGGCCATGGCACAGGCCACAGCTTCCCTAGCCAACCTCGCGCGAGTTCCCAGGTTCCTCCCGAGGCCCCTTGGACATGGGGCTCCTGAGGGTTCAACGCTGGCGCATTCAGCCCGACCGCCGCTCCGTAGCTGCACCATCGAAGCTTGATCTACCTGCGTTCCAAGGTTAGTGCAATATCTTTTGGAGAGACTAGTTGTAACCGGGGGTTATCGTCGCAAGGGACATGGGCGGGCGCACAAGGGACCCTGTCCTCTTGAAGCCCTGATGATCTCGACAAGCAAGCCACTGGGAATGGCGTGCTTGACCTTTGCTCCTGCCGCGGGGTGAACCTGCTGATGGCGGGGCAGGGGCAGTGACGGCCGTCATCCTGACATTTGCTCCTGGTTCCTCCGCCTTATCGACCGCTGTTGCCGCCATCCGACTGCACCGGCCAGGGGGTGGCCTGTGAGGGTAACCTGCCCTGTCCGGTATTCAGGGGAGCGCCTCATGAGCCGGGGAGGAAATCCAGCTTGCAACCTGGTCCCTATGGGGCCCTTCAGATCCTTTCCTGGAGGACGGGCAGACGCAACAAGGGCAAGCGTGGGTCCAGGGTGGGGGTCGCGACTCCTGCGGAGAATAGTAGGGCTCCAAGCCCCCGCACGCGGCGTCGAGAAGTTCGGCGACTCGGTCGAGCTAGGCGTCATAGGCACCGTTGGTGGGATGGTGGCACAAAAGCTTCCGCGCTACGAGGAGCGCGGCTTGCGCGTTAATAAACTCATGGTGAGCGAGAGATGATGACGCCGCGACGGGGTTGAAGGCGGGTCCAGCGGTTTGGCCGCCGCGCTGCACGAAAGATGATGGCGACGGATTCTGCCGCTGGCGAGCAGCAATGCCTGCGACGGTGTTAGCCGTGTGGCGGGCGGGGCAGTGAGGAGCGCCGCAGCCAAGGGGTGACGCTTGGGCAGCGTGAGTGGCCCAACGCTTAGCGCGGGCTCGGCGACCTTTGGCAATGGAAGCGGTGAGGCAGGGATGAAGCGAAGATGGGACGGAAGGAGGATTTCGACACGCCCCTACCTGGTGCGCCAAATGTCGGATTCAGGGCTCCGCAGAGCCAAGAAGGTTCGAACTCTGGGGCGTGTGCGAAGATCTCAACCTCTCAAGTCCCAAGCTCGTCGCCCTATAGCCTAGCCTCGCCGAATGCACACGAGCCGGGAAGAAGATGAACGCTGCAGTTTACCCAGGTTCGGGCCACCTTGCGGTGTAAAACCCTACTCCTGCTTTGTGGTGGATTGGCCTCACGAGGAGGCTGAGGATGAACAAGTACAGTGGATGAACAGCCTCGCGAGGGCTTAGTGGTGAGGGCGAAATGGATCTCATCCGGGTCCCCTTCCTACGGTGGTGGCTAGGCTATATTTATAGTGGCCTTGGTCCTCTTCCCTCGAAACTTAGGCGGGAAGGGATCCCATAACGACCAATTTGAAAGGGGACAAGAAGTACATCTAATCCTGACGAAAGGTAGTCTTCGCCTGCAAAGCTTCTGTTCATGATGAAGTGGTGGGCTCGGCGATGACATCCATCCTGCCGAGCTCGTGGTCTAGGTCTTGTGGCACCGGAATGGAAACCTTTGGGAGACTCCTAGGGAACCTACGCCTGTCCTTGCTCCCTTAGCACCGAAAGGGAAACTGCCTCCTCTACGCCCGCTGGCGCCCGCCTGGCCATGGTCGTCATGGGTCACGTCATCGCAGCCTCGTGAGGCTGAGTACCTACATAGAAATCTCCGCTCCTCGGGAGGCAGACTGGGAAGGCCGCTCCCTTGGAGGTCTTGGTGATGTCCGCCTCGCGAGTCCAGGGGGCCCTCGCGAGGGTCTTATCTTGGGGTCGTCGCAGCTGGGCCGTACAGGGCTGTCGAAGGAGCCACGCCGTGGGCCACAGGTAGGCAGGTCTGGGTACCCCCGATCCTAGAACGCCGACAATTAGTACTACAAATTTTCTCATACATTTAAAATACCATCTGTTGCCACTTTACTCCAAATTCGTCTTTCACAGCTAATAAAAAATATCAACAACATCACACACTGTTTTTTTGTAGGAACCTTTTGCGATCAAAATTCGTGGGTGTATTTAAGTCTTCCTCCTTAAGCTTCGTCGCCTTCGTTTGCTCCAGTGCCGACAACCCCTGAATCCACGAATCCCGATCCCCATTCTCGCAACCCCTTCTTGCAAAGATGACAATGTGGAAACGCTTCGTGAGGGCCCGTATGGTGGCCGTGTCCTCCCCGAGCGCCGCCGCCTACGCCGGGAGTGCCATCGCATCCGCATTGAGCGTAGCCGCATCTGCCGAGAGGGCGTCTGTGGCAGCCGACATGGCAGCTGGTGCAGCCGAGACGGCTGCAGCAGCTGCTGCTACGGCAGCTGGAAACGCCGAGTGCGCTCGAGCTGCCGTCCGTGCCGTCGATGTCGCCCTGGCCCGGGTCGAGGCCATCCATGCCAAGATCGAGGACGCACACCCCAAAGATATCCCAGGCTACCTTAGAATCCAGCATGCAACCCACGTACGAAAAGGCGGCGGTGGCCACGGAGCACCTTCTTCCTTATGAGATCGCCTAGCGGGAGTTGGAGATGCAGGAGGCGGCGGAGATCAAGGAGCGCCGGGAGGAGGAGTTGCACGTGGCCGAGGTTGAGGTAGAGAAGAGTCTGTCCATCGAGGAATCGGTGGTGGAGTACCAACGCAAGCTCTGGCGCAACCACTACTACGAGTACTACAACCTTGAGGGCGGCGCCGAGGACGAGGTCGAGGACGCGCTCGACTTCAGCAGGGGGGACGCGGAGTCCACCAACGGCGGCATGTCGCCAGGACAAGTCATCGATGTCTCATCTCACACCGGCGATGCATAGGCCGACGCGGCGGCGGCTTTGTTAAAATTATGCGTACTTAGGCTTTGTTTTTAATGTTGGTCTTTTTTTAGAGCAATGTTTAGGTCAACTGGCTCTGTTTAATTACTAAAATTGCTCGATTCAGTAAGTGTGGTCTGTGTGCTGTACGCTCTTTTGTGTGCCCAAATTAGCAAGTGATGTTAAATTATGCAATGACGTGGATGAGGACAGTACCCAGGGAAATTTCCACCAAAATTTGAATTATCAAACTCATCCCATGCGCGTAAAGCAGAAGAATCATTTGCGATGCACACAATCATTCAAAGTGGATGGTGTCCGGCGGCACCGCGCGCAAAGTTTCCCTCCACATTTCAAAATTTTTGGCGTACCGCCGAAACATCTACCCCCCTTCCCCACCCCCTTTTCTCCCCGACCACAAGTCACATTTCCCCTGTTTCCTCCTTCCTTCCTTCCGAAGCTATAGCCGCTTCCTCGCTTTCTTCCTCGCTCTTGCCGTCTCGCATCCTACCGCCGGGGTCGCCATGGTCTTCTTCAATGACCTCTCCAGCGGTTCCTCCTTCTCCGACGACTCTTTCACCACCTGGGTATGCCTCTCTTCTCTCTCTCGGGTTATGACTTGGACTGAAGGATTTTAACCCAGCGGTCGATTTGAGTCATTTCTTCCTCTTGTAGCTCCCTAAGACCATCAGTTGCAACGAATGGAGCGGGGTGGCTGAAGATCTGCGTGCTCGTTGTCACCATCAATCTCCATGCGTGAAGTTAGTTGCGTTGGAATCTGTGGACAATGGGAGGAAGTTTCTTGCTTGTGCAGGGAAGGTTAGCCCCACTTTCTGAAAGCACAAGTGCTCCCTGGGTGATTTTGGTAATTAATGTCAACATATTTCTTGTTGGACTAATATCTTCATCTAGTATATTTCAGAAAGTTCAACAATGGCGTGGCATGGACAAGAGGATGTGGAACCCCTTCAAGATACTAAGGACAAAGATTGGCAAGAGCTCAAGACTCTTCGTTTCTATTTTAGTGATCCAAGATCACATTGAGTCCATAGGAAAAGCCAATACTATTAAAAGGGGATGAGGTGTTGCTCAATGGTCTACTTGCTCAAAATGCTTAGTGATATGCTCCAAAGCCCTCAACCACTTCCTCATTTCCAAATATGTCCAAAACCTAAAGTCAAACTCGGCCCCACCAATTTGATCTATCCGGCGCCACCGAGTTTCTTTGACATAGCCACTGCCAGAAACCCTAATCCATTCGGTCTCACCGATCGGGATCTCGGTCTCATCGAGATGGCAATGCAAACTCTCTGTTTCCCTTCGTAACATTTCGGTCTTGCCGAAATGAGCGATCGGTCCCACTGAGTTTGCAATGCAAACTCTCTGTTGCCTGTTGTAATTATTTTGGTCTCACCGGAATATGCAATCGGTCCCATCGAGTTTGCCTGACCAACTCTCTGTTTAACTCATTGCTGAAATCGGTCCCACCGAGTTCATGCAATCGGTCACACCGAGATGAGGTCTTGCCCTAACCCTTGCATATCGGTCCCACCGAGTTGATCTTGTCGGTCCCACCGAGAATCCTAACGTTCACATTTTGAACTAAATCGGTCTCACCGACTTCTTCTATTCGGTCTGACCGAGTTGGGTCAAATGTGTGTAATGGTTGGATTTTGTCTGGAGGCTATATATACCCCTCCACCCCCTTCTCTATCCAAGAGAGAGCCATCAAATCGTGCCTACACTTCCACTACTCATTTTCTGAGAGAGAACCACCTACTCATGTGTTGAGATCAAGACATTCCAATCCTACCACAAGAATCTTGATCTCTAGCCTTCACAAGTTGCTTTCCACTCAAACCATCTTTCCACCATAGCAAAATCTGTGAGAGTTGAGTGTTGGGGAGACTATCATTTGAAGCACAAGAGCAAGGAGTTCATCATCAACACACCATTTATTACCTTTTGGAGAGTGGTGTCTCCTAGATTGGTTAGGTGTCACTTGGGAGCCTCCGACAAGATTGTGGAGTTGAACCAAGGAGTTTGTAAGGGCAAGGAGATCGCCTACTTCGTGAAGATCTACCCGAGTTAGGCAAGTCCTTCGTGGGCGATGGCCATGGTGGGATAGACAAGGTTGCTTCTTCGTGGACCCTTCGTGGGTGGAGCCCTCCATGGACTCACGTAGCCGTTACCCTTCGTGGGTTGAAGTCTCCACCAACGTGGACGTACGATAGCACCACCTATCGGAACCACGCCAAAAATCTCCGTGTCTTCATTGCGTTTGCACACTCCAATCCCATCCCTTTACTTTCTTGCAAATAGCATGCTTTACTATTTCCGCTGCTCATACTCTTATCATGCTTGCTTGAAATGTATTGTGAATGCTTAAATTGTTGATAAAACTCCACCTCAACTTGAAGAACTTAAAAACTGCTACTTTTGCTTGTTGAGGGTCTAATCACCCCCCTCTAGCCACCTCTTCTCGATCCTTTCAATTGGTATCAGAGCCTGGTTTCCATTGCTTTGGTTTAATCACCATTGGAGGAAGATGGATGAGTCTATGATTGGGAGTATTAGATATAGAGTACCTTTACTTGATGGAGAGTTCTATCATGCTTGGAAAAATGAGATGCTTGAGATTTTCAATGAATATAATTTGAACAAGTATATTACTTGCCCTTGTGCACCTCCTATTGATCCTTTGCATCCTACCCCCGATGAGTCTCTTGACATGATACGCAATCTTAGAACTGTTAATCTTATCATTAGAGGATTGCCTAGAAACTTGATTGTGTGCTTGCCTACACTTGAATGTGCTTACACTATATGGAGGTACCTCAAGAAATGCTTTCCAAACTATTCCTTGAAAAATCTAGATGAGAATCTTCAAAAGTCCATTGCTTTAAATAAGATGAATTCTAGTCATCCTAAGTTTGGTGATTGTCTATTTGAGCTTCGTGACCTCATGCATGCCAAAGGAGATGTTGGAATCATTAGTGACATCATCTCTCAAGTCATTAGAATTCATAAATATGAACATTGTCATGGTCATAAATCTAATGAATTAC
Organism: Thinopyrum elongatum; assembly: GCA_011799875.1. Classification (NCBI taxonomy): domain Eukaryota; kingdom Viridiplantae; phylum Streptophyta; class Magnoliopsida; order Poales; family Poaceae; genus Thinopyrum; species Thinopyrum elongatum. The sequence goes on along the minus strand of CM022299.1, from coordinate 219,014,255 downwards.
CTTCTCTAGGTAATGATCATTCATATGATGATGATGTTGAACATGGATATTATGACGAGGATGATGATAGTGACTTTGATCTTGATGAGTCTATGAGACACTTTGGTCTTATGGCTAACCTTCGTGGTTACATGGCTAGAGGAAAGGAATGGGTTCTTGATAGTGGATGTACCAATCACATGACCGGAGACAAGGATATGTTTCGTGAGCTTGCTAAAAATGACGGCTCTCGAATGTATGTCACCTTTGGTGATAACTCAAAGGGTAAGGTGGTTGGCCTTGGTAAGGTGGCCATCTCACATGACAGCTCCATCCAAAATGTTATGCTCATTGAATCTCTTGGCTACAATCTACTTTCCGTATCTAGACTAGCCGATTTTGGTCTCAATGTTCTATTCACTGAAGTAGACTGCCAAGTGTTTCGAAGAGATAATCATAATATGGTCTTTACCGGTATACGTAGAGGTGATCTATACATTGTTGACTTCACTAAAAGAGCTCAACCTAGAACTTGATTAATTGCTAAATCTTCCAAAGGTTGGTTGTGGCATAGAAGGTTAGGTCACGTGGGCATGCGAAATCTTGATAAGCTTATTAAAGGTGATCATATCCTTTGTGTTAAAGATGTTATATTTGACAAGGATAGACTTTGCAGTGCTTGTCAAGAAGGAAAACAAGTTGGAGGAAGTCATCCCGTGAAGAACATCATGACCACGAGAAGACCGCTTGAGCTACTTCATATGGATCTTTTTGGTCCCAATGCCTACAAGAGTCTCGGTGGTCCAAAAGATCTTCAAGAACTTCGCTAGGAAGGCCCAAAATCAATTTGAAGTGAAGATCAAGAAGGTTCGCAGCGACAACGGAATGGAGTTCAAGAACGCCAATGTGGATACCTTTCTTGACGAAGAAGGTATTTCACATGAGTTCTCGTCTACGTACACACCTCAACAAAATGGATTTGTTGAGAGGAAGAACCGGACACTCATTGAGATGGCGAGAACGATGCTTGATGAATACAAGACGCCAAAACACTTTTGGGCGGAAGCGGTTGAGACTGCTTGTCATGCCACAAATCGATTGTATCTTCACAAACTTCTCGGGAAGACGGCATACGAGCTTCTCACCGGTAACAAACCCCAAGTTGGATACTTTTGAGTATTTGGCTCAAAATGCTACATTATTGATAAACATCATCGTTCGAAATTTGCCCTCAACCTCATGAAGGTTTCCTACTTGGTTATGGCTCAAACTCTCACACTTACCGTGTCTACAACAATTTCACCCAAAAGGTTGAAGTGACGGTAGATGTGAAGTTTGATGAATCTAACGGCTCGCAAGTAGAGCAATTGCCAATTGATGTAGGAGACAAAGACCCTTCGGAAGCGATTCAAGACTTGTCTATTGGCAAGATTCGCCCAACGGAGGTGAAGGAGAGTACTGGAAGCCTCAACTTCATGCCAAGGTGAACCACAAGTTTACTTGGAGGCATCCACAAGTGGAACACGTCAAGATGAAGTAGACGAGGAAGTACAACAAGATGAACCTCATCGACCTCCTTCTCCACCTCCACAAATGAACATCAACGCCAACAACAATGAAGATAGACAAGAGGAAGAACAAGACAATGAAGAGGATGTTCCACCCCGACCCAAACAAAAGCTCTCACGAGTTAGAGCAAGAGTCTCAAGAGATCATCCCGTCGAACAAATCTTCGATGATATTCAAACCGGGAGAATTACTCGCTCTAAGTCTCGCTTAGCTATCTTTTGTGAACATTACTCATTCATTTCTAACATTGAACCTATGAAGGTTGAAGAAGCTCTTGATGATCCGGATTGGGTGAATTCTATGCATGAAGAGCTACACAATTTCAAGAGGAATCAAGTATGGACGCTTGTTGAAAAGCCCGATGAAAAGCACAATGTCATTGGAACCAAATGGGTGTTTCGGAATAAGCAAGATGAAGATGGACAAGTTGTACGCAACAAGGCCCGTCTCGTCGCCCAAGGTTACACTCAAGTCGAAGCTATGGACTATGGTGAGACATATGCCCCCGTTGCTAGACTTGAGTCCATATGCATCTTACTTGCTTATGCCAATCACCATGATATCACTCTATATCAAATGGACATTAAAAGTGCCTTTCTAAATGGAGAAATTGAGGAGGAAGTATGTGTTAAACAACGTCCCGGCTTTGTTAATCCCAAGAAACCTAATCATGTTTACAAACTTCACAAAGCACTTTATGGTCTCAAACAAGCTCCTAGAGCATGGTATAAATGCTTGACTAAGTTTCTTATTGAAAAAGGCTTCGAGATTGGAAAAATTGATTCTACACTTTTTACTAAAAGGGTTAATGGTAAATTATTTGTGTGCCAAATTTATGTGGATGATATCATATTTGGTTTGACTAACCCTCGTTTTAGTGAAAAGTTTGGAAGGCTAATGTCGAAGAAGTTTGAGATGTCTATGATGAGTGAACTCAAATTCTTTCTTGGTTTGCAAATCAAGCAAACTAAGGAGGGTACCTTTGTTTCCCAAAAAAAGTATACCAAGGACTTATTCAAGAAGTTCAATATGCAAGAGAGCATAGGTATGAAAACACCCATGCCTACTAGTGGACATCTTGACTTGACTAAGGATGGCAAACTGGTTGACCAAAAGGTTTACCGCTCTATGATTGGTTCATTGTTATATCTATGTGTCTCCCGTCCCGATATTATGCTAAGTGTGTGCATGTGTGCACGATATCAAGCGGCCCCTAAAGAGTGTCACCTTAAGGCTGTGAAAAGGATATTGAGATACTTAATCCATACACCAAACTTTGGCATTTGGTATCCTAAGAGGTCCTCTTTTGATCTTGTTGGCTTCTCCGATTCGGACTATGCCGATGACAAGGTTGATAGAAAGTCCACTTCGGGAACTTGTCAATTTCTTGGTAGATCTCTTGTGTCTTGGTCCTCCAAGAAACAAAACTCGGTATCCTTATCCACCGCCGAAGCGGAATACATTGCCGCCGGATCATGTTGTGCTCAATTACTTTGGATGACCCAAACTCTTAAGGATTATGGGATACATGTGAAACATCTTCCATTGCTATGTGATAATGAAAGTGCTATTAAGATTGCTCACAATCCCGTGCAACATTCTCGAACTAAGCATATTGAAGTTCGTCATCATTTCATTCGAGATCATGTTGCTAAACGAGATATCAATCTTAAGCATGTTCGTACCGATAAGCAATTGGCAGATATATTCACCAAACCGCTTGATGAGAAAGTATTTTGCCGTTTGAGAGGTGAATTGAATATTATTGATGCCTCAAACTTGGATTAGAAACTCCATTCGGATTCATGCAAGGCATGAGCTTGTCTTTTGACTAATCCTTGATATTACTCTTATGATGATGATCATATGTGTTGGATATATATTTGTACCCTTGCATGTTATCTAACCCTTGTAGGTACTTGGATGAGCCCAAATCTACGAGATAGCAAATCACTCACATCTTGAGCGATCTCTACATCACCAAGTTTCTACTATATGGTTGTTGAATACAAGGAAGTGTGGATTCACTCAACATATCCTTTGACAATTTCTATATATCAAATTTCATTTGGTATCAAGTTTCATGATTGTCATCTTGGATACACAAGTGCTCTTCCTTGCAAAACTAACCCATGTAGGAAGATGAACTCAAACTATAAGTGGTGCTCTCAACTCTTGATGAACTACATCAACCTCGAGCATCCAACACAAGTTCGACTACATGATCAAGATTAACACCACCACTCAAGGTATGTTATTCCATCTTAGAGAAGCTTTACTCAAAGACATGGGTCAAAGCAACTCACCAAGAAGTGAATACATCAAAAAGCTTAAACGAAAAATGATAACCACATTTTGAGCTTAAACGATGAGTATGACCTACGATCAAGTGTCATCACTTGACTCCTCAGTCAATATACTCTAACATAGGTGACTTTGTCGCCGACCCCTTCTAGATGAAGTTCCCTAGTGTTTCTTTGCTTTGCTTTGCATATGTTTTTACTTGTTTATTCCCCTTTTCAAAAAAAAACTTCATGTAGATCCTTTTCCTTTGTATGTTTCTCTGCATTTTTTCTGCATCTAATTCATTGCAAATTCTTCAGTTAATTCCTTGCAAATCCTTGTGAGATTTCGATTGCCAAGTGAGCTGAGTTGACAAGACTTTTCCTCTGTATTGAACTCGGTCTCACCGATTCATGCCTATCGGCTAGACCGAACTACAATACCTTGTAGAAAGTTCATCGGTACAACCGACGAGGACTAATCCGGTCTGATCGATATGCATCATCTATGACACCGCCAACCCGGTGCCACCGATGAAAATAGATCGGCGTTACCGATTTCACTACTGAGAAAACTTTTTGCCATTGCAAATGTCATTTCTTCTCCAGCTCCACTCAATGATTCTTATCCTCTACTCGCATCTTATACTGCATGCTACTTTGTAATGTGTTTCAAGGACCAAACCTATTTGACTCATGCTCCAGAAGGACCCTTCTTGGAAATTGATGTCAAAAGGGGAGAGAGAGCACATCAAAGCTTATCACATGGGAAAGCACATCCTAGCTTGCTTCTCCAAATGCTTATTACCAATAGAGGAGAGAAGTCACATGTCTTTAAGAGGGGAAAGACATGTTAATAAATGTGAGTTCGTATCTTTTCATGATCTGTTTTTTTCTTGCTCTGATCTTTTTTCTTGCTCCGATTTTCTCTTACCCTACCTTCTTGTAACACCCCCAGAGGTTACGCAACAGTAATCACTTTTGATAATGACAAGTCAGCATGTTTAACAGTGCATGATTATCATTAGCATCATATTGCATTTCAACTCCTAAGTCAAAATTCAAATTTAAATGAAAGTGGAAAATAAAAGTTGCTTAACATAGAAACTAAAATGTTCAATAAATAGCAAATATTCCAGAGACTGTTCTAAAATTATAATCAACAATTAATAAATTAACTAAGTGACTCTAACAGTAGGAAAATAGAGTTGGTTAATACCTTTTTATTTAAATAAAATCCATATGAAAACATTTGGCCCCAAAACCATTTTCTATCAGTGTTAAATATTGCACTATATTTATTGGACAAAGCTACTTATTTTACAAAACTATATTTGAGGCCACATAATTTTGCAAAAGACAGAAAAGAAAAAGAGAAAACAGAAAAGCTAAAACGAAATAAAAAGAACCTCCCCCCCCACTGGGCCTCGGCCCAGCAAGCCGTCCAGGCCGCCAGGCCGGCCCACCCCGCTCCCCCTTATCCCCTCCCCCGAACCGGAAACCCTAGCTGATCCCCTCTCATTCCTCCCCCCCCCGCCACTTGATCGGGATCGGGATCGAGCCCGACCGCTCGACCCCGTCGCCCCTCGCCGGATCGCCCGCCACCACGCCGGCGCCGCCTCCCCGTCGGACTGCCTCGTCCTCCTCCTCCTCCCCGACGGCCTCCTCGACCCCGCCGCCCTTGACGCCCGGCGCCACGTTCCCGTCACCGCCCGCCGGCGCCGCCCCGCCGCCGCATCGACCTCACCGTCGCCTCCTCGCCTCGCCATCCACCCCGGCCACCCCGAGCCCGCTGCCCCTTCCTGTCCGGCCCCCTGTGAGCCCCATCCGTCTCCCCCTCCCTCTCTGTCCCGCGCCGTCCGGTCGTGCTCACCCCTTTGTGGCCGCGCTCCGGCTGCGCCCGTCGCGCACTCACCGCGCCCCCTCTCCCCATCGCTCGCTCGCTCCGGCAACGCTCGCCCACGCTCTGCGCCGCCCGCGCGCAAACACTCTCGCGCGCCTCGCCGCCGCGCCCGCCAGCCACCGCCCCTGCCCGCTCGCGTGCTCCCGCGGCGCCTCCCCTGGCCGCGCCTGCTGCGCCCGCCGTCGCCTAGCCACACCCACGACCCCTCCTGCGCTCGCCCGCACCGCGCCCCGGACGTGGCCGTGGCCTTGCCGACCCTGCTGGGCGAGTGCCCGCTCGGCCAGCGCCTGACGCCTGCGCGCCGGCTGAGGCCCCATGGGCCTATGACAACGGGGCCCCACGCCCACTGTTAAAAAAAGGAATTAAAATAAATAATTAATTAATTAACTCTGTTTAATTAAACTAATTAATTAGTTAATCTAATTAATCTATAATTAAGTGAATTAATCAAACCCTAATTAACCCTAACAGTCTGCTGACCTCATGCTGATGTCATGCTGACATCAGCATACACTGTTTTGGATAATTCGAATTTAAATAATTGAATAAATTCTGGAAATTAATAAAAGACTTAGAAAATCATATAAAATAAACCGTAGCTCGGATCGAAAAACTTTGTACATGAAAGTTGCTCAGAACGACGAGACGAATCCGAACGCGTGGTGCGTTCGTCCGCCACACGTCCCTAACTATCCGAACATGGAACCGTTCCTCTCCGGTCATCCGTCTGACATATGTCCGGAACCGGGAAAACATTCCCGGATGTTTTCCCTCTTCACCTAAATCGTGTAGCACCACGTCAGAACACCCCTAGCTCTGCGTAATGTCATGTCATGCTCTTGTTTGCTTTATATTTACTGTTTCCTCCCCCTCTTCTCTCTCGTTAGACCCCGACGTCATCCCCGAGACCAACGCAGCTCCGGAGACCGAAGACACCATTGACAACCTTGCCCTTGCCGCCGAGCAACCAGGCAAGCACCCCCCCTTTTTGAGCATACCGATATCGCCTATTCTTTCTCTCTCATGCTTGCATTAGAATTGCTGCTGCTACTGCTTTACCTACTCTGATGCATAGCCTGTTTATTGTAACCTGCTGTTGAAACCTTACTTGCTTATCCTAAACTGCTTCGTATAGGCTGGGTAGAGACCTATTAGTGACCTCGCTAGTCCCGACTGCCTCGCTGGATTATCAGAAGACCCGATCAACGGGATTGAAGACCAGGCCCCGGCACCGCACATCACCCCCCTTAGTTGTAACGACACTGCAGCGTTACTATCGAGTGCCGAGGGTGAAACCTCTTGTAGCACTTCTGATGTTAACTCTGTAGAGTAGCTAATCGATTGTGGTCATCGAGGGTGATTCCTCCTTCACCGCTTCCGATAACGACGCCGTCGTACAACACCTCAAGTGTGAACCCAGCGAGGGTGATTCCTCCGAGTTCACCTTGACAGATACATCGTGTAGGAATCCAACGAGGGTGACACCTCGGATTCCCCTGATGTTATGGACACACGGATACTTGGACTATACTATTGTTACTTGGAAAGGCGGGTCGACTCTGAGGGGTACCCGCGAGTGTTGTGGAGACGGGTTGACCTGGATGGTGCCCGAGTGATGAATACAAGGCACGGCAGGGCATTCTTGGCCCTTGCTGCAAGTCCTCGAGATGGGGCGATGGGGTCACATCTTTCGTGAGTCTTTGCTCGTTACCGCAAGCCCTAGAACAGTAACAATTTGGATATTTGATCCGAGCAGGCCTCTGGCCTGATAGCACTAACCATCACGTGGGCATAGTATGGGCGTTCTGCATCGTAGCATCAGCCGAAAGCTTTGTCAGACGTCTAGTTCAGCCTTGCGGCCGGAACGGACTGGCGCCCTCCTGGTGCCTGGCTTCACCCTGCTCGCAACGACCCGGAGTGCACAGGGCGATGGCCCAAGACCCCTGAGTGCTTAGGATGTAGACCGGCAGGGACCTCTCTGCTGAGCTATAGGTAGGGCTGCGGTGTATCGTTTGGCCGAGGCCGGGCATGACCCAGGAAAGTGTGTCCGGCCGGAGTTAATCGAGCGTGTTGGGTAAGTTGGTGCACCCCTGCAGGGAAGAACACATCTATCGATAGCAGGTCCTACGGTAAAGGACACTCAGAGTTGTATCCCGATCGACACAACTAGACCGTGAGATGATACCTGGATACTATGGTTCTGGGATTGCTTCTCGCAGGGAGTCGAGAAGGGATCTCAGGACGAGGTTGATGACTGTATGGCTCTGGGATTGCTTTCTCGCAGGGAGTCGAGAAAGGATCTCTGGGTGAGGTTGATATCATTACTGCTACCTTATATTGTACTGTTCTACTCTCTTCTAATGTTGCAAGACCGCTGAAGATGCTAGTCTTCGATAGGACTAGGTTTTTCCCCTCTATTCTGGCATTTCTGCAGCCCAGTCCACATATACAGCCTTCCTTTGATAATCTTGCATATGTAGTGTAGATCCTTGCTTGCTGAGTACTTCGGATGAGTACTCATAGTTGCTTTGCTTTCTTTTTCCCCACATATCCCTTTTGATGCAACCAGATGACGGAGCCCCTGAGACAGCTGCCCCCACTGATGATCGCTACTACTTCTACCCCGAGGGTGGATATTACTTCGAGCTTGCCGTCGACAAGGAGTAGGATCGGATGGTCCCAGGCAGGAGGCCTACGCCTTTCGATCGTAGTGTTTCTCTTTTGTCTCGCCTTCTTAAGGCCTTTCTGTGTTTTCTTTTATATCTGTACTGAGATATCTGATGCTTCCGCTGACGCTTGTATGCGAGCTTTTGTATTCGAGCCCTCGTGGCCCCTGGCTTGTAATATAAAGCTTGTATGACTTTATTTATGTTTTAGAGTTGTGTTGTGATATCTTCCCGTGAGTCCTTAGGCTTGATCGTGTGCATTTGCGTGCATGATTAGTACACGATTGAGCCGGGGGCGTCACAAGTTGGTATCAGAGCCGACTGCCTGTAGGAACCCCCCTTCCAATTCCTTGGCCAAAGTTGAGTCTAGCAATCGAAAACTGTTTTACTAACTTGGCTGTGTGGCTTACGGGCCCACGTCACCAATTGGGTGGTATTAGGATATTTTATTCCTCGTCTATACTCTGGGACTCTGACCTCTCTTCTATTCGGGTTAAATGAATTTTACTTACGCCGACACTTAGGATCTCGTAAATCTCGTCTACCCGCAGAGCTGGATATCTGTGCTTAATTCCTTACCATTGATCTGAGTAGTCTGATAATCATTTTCCTTTCCATTGTTTTGTTTAACCTTTCTCTCCGAGTTGTATAATACTTCTCATTGTCTTTTGACAACCCTGAATTTCCTCTGTTTCAGATGGATCGTTTGTTTCCACCATGCCCTACGACGCAGCTTGTGCTTCGCACTTGGGCTTGTGGTGCCCCTGGTTTTCCCGCTGTCCTGATCGCGCTCCTGACCAGGCTGGGCTACCACTGGTACCCCGAGTACATGGTCTACGAGGATTACCGCGAGTTCAACCAGGAGCAGTAACATGCTGATATTCGTATCTATGATTAGCGCGATGACTCAGACACTGAGCTGCACCTTTTCCACGGTATCGGCGTGACGATTGAGATGGCAGTACATGATGCCGCCTACTCTGCTGTCGCACGTCTCCGAGGAGAGTTTAGCGATAGTTTGGATGCTTCTGAGTTCCGATACATTCCGTATGCCTCTACTGGAGATACTACTGGATACTACACAGCTATCTGTGCCCCGTACGAGCCTCGTCGCTACGACCCGCGCGTTCTCATTCAGTGCACTCAGGCTCTGGATCGCACTGTTCGGGCTCTTGCCGTCGAGTTGGTTGCCACTCGAGCACGTCTCTATGATGCTATGACGCAGTTGCTACCCGCTGTTCGTGCAGGAATACATCCGGAGCACATCCTTTATCCGAGCAGGACTCATATGTATGCTGGTATTGATTGGCCTGCTGTTGGAGGTCACGCACCTCCACGTGGACCTCTTCTTACAGCTCGAGACTGGGTTCTGCATCAGAGTGCCTATGGAGCACAGGATCCTTCCGCGATGAACACTCATCGTCCGCATGTGCAGCTACCCCATTTCAGTGGATCTTCCCGATGTTGATGTAGCTTTTGCTATATCTCGTGGTGTACTTCCTTATCGCGTGCCTGCGCGCCGCCTATCATGTCTAGTTTTTAAATTTGCATCGTTATGCTATTCGCATGTACCCAACTCGGTGTATGGATCTGTATGTCTTAATTGACTACTGTTATGTATCTGTTACACTACTTGATTGTTGACGTGTTACATCATGCTTGTCGCTAAACACCCGCAACTGCTTTTACTAAACTACCCCTCTTGAAACTTAGCAGGATGGTTAGACCAGGTGGTCGTGCTCGTGGTCGTGCCCCTGAACGCCCACCACCGCCAGACTATATGGCAGCGATGATGCAACAATTCTAGCTCAATCGTTAGTTCATAACTGGGATTATGGCTCAGTTCCCGCATCTGAACAACCAGAACCAGAACCCTCCTTCAATAACTCTGCCAGAATTTATGCGTCTTAACCCCACTCAGTTCCGCAACTCTGAGAAGCCACTCGATGCTGATGACTGGATTCGCGATATCACTCCCGAGATGGAGTCTGCAACTGTCTCCCTACCAACTTTGTCGCCTTCGCGTCCTTTTTCTTAAAGGGTCCCGCTGCTTAATGGTGGGACACCCACAAACGTACACTGCCTGCTGGAACAGCCGTTACTTGGCCTGAGTTCCAGGCTGCTTTCCGTGCCTGATATATTCCTCAAGGAATTATGGACCGAATGAAAACCCAGTTCCGCAACCTCACTCAGGGTAACAAGACAGTCAAAACTTATCAGCGGGAATTCCTTGACCTGTCCCGCTATGCTGAAGAAGACATCGCCACAGATGCCCGTAGACAAGAGAAGTTTCGCAATGGACTCCACCCAGACATCGAGCTTGCACTTGCTGCTGAAGACTTCAACGACTTTTCTAATCTTGTGAACAAGGCTATTCTGGTTGAGACCACTCAAATGAAGCATAAGGACTCGCAGAAGCGCTATCGTGATATTGTCTCATCTTCGAGCTCAACACAGAAGCGAAAAACATATGGACGTGGACATGCTTACAACATTGATATTGAACAAGTCCAGGATCAACCTGCCACCGAATTGGGTACCCTTCTCATTAACTCAGTACCTGCTTCTGTTTTATTTAATTCAGCAGCATCACATTCATTCATCTCTGAAAAATTTGCATTCATGCATGACCTTCATTATGAGGAAATGCATACTCCGTTAGTCATCTGGGCTAGTGAATTACCGTGCCCAGAAAACTCCAAAATAAACACTTTGAATGCGTGGTATGCTTTTCTGCTTGAGGGGATTGAAAATGTTCCAGCCGTTTGAGATTTTTCCGAACGTTTCCTCGGAAGAACTTCCAAGGATACCCCGATTTCTTTCAGTCTCCCTCTTAATTCTCGGGACGAGAATTCTTATTAGTGGAGGAGATTTGTAACACCCCCAGAGGTTACGCAACAGTAATCACTTTTGATAATGACAAGTCAGCATGTTTAACAGTGCATGATTATCATTAGCATCATATTGCATTTCAACTCCTAAGTCAAAATTCAAATTTAAATGAAAGTGGAAAATAAAAGTTGCTTAACATAGAAACTAAAATGTTCAATAAATAGCAAATATTCCAGAGAGTGTTCTAAAATTATAATCAACAATTAATAAATTAACTAAGTGACTCTAACAGTAGGAAAACAGAGTTGGTTAATACCTTTTTATTTAAATAAAATCCATATGAAAACATTTGGCCCCAAAACCATTTTCTATCAGTGTTAAATATTGCACTATATTTATTGGACAAAGCTACTTATTTTACAAAACTAAATTTGAGGCCACATAATTTTGCAAAAGATAGAAAAGAAAAAGAGAAAACAGAAAAGCTAAAACGAAATAAAAAGAACCTCCCCCCCACTGGGCCTCGGCCCACCCCGCTCCCCCTTATCCCCTCCCCCGAACCGGAAACCCTAGCCGATCCCCTCTCATTCCCCCCCCGCCACTCGATCGGGATCGAGCCCGACCGCTTGACCCCGTCGCCCCTCGCCGGATCGCCCGCCACCACGCCGGCGCCGCCTCCCCGCCGGACTGCCTCGTCCTCCTCCTCCTCCTCCCCGATGGCCTCCTCGACCCCGACGCCCTTGACGCCCGGCGCCGCGTTCCGTCACCGCCCGCCGGCGCCGCCCCACCGCCGCATCGACCTCACCGTCGCCTCCTCGCCTCGCCATCCACCCCGGCCACCCCGAGCCCGCTGCCCCTTCCCGTCCGGCCCCCTGTGAGACACGTCCGTCTCCCCCTCCCACTCTGTCCCGCGCCGTCCGGTCGTGCTCACCCCTTTGTGGCCGCGCTCCGGCCGCGCCCGTCGCGCGCTCACCGCGCCCCCTCTCCCCATCGCTCGCGCGCTCCGGCCACGCTCGCCCACGCTCTGCGCCGCCCGCGCGTAAACACTCTCGCGCGCCTCGCCGCCGCGCCCGCCAGCCATCGTCCCTGCCCGCTCGCGCGCTCCCGTGGCGCCTCCCCTGGCCGCGCCTGCTGCGCCTGCCGGCGCCTAGTCACGCCCACGACCCCCCTGCGCTCGCCCACACCGCGCCCCGGCGCCGCCACCGGACGTGGTCGTGGCCTCGCCGACCCTACTGGGCGAGCGCCCGCTCGGCCAGCACCTGACGCCCGCGCGCCGGCTGAGGCCCCATGGGCCTATGACAACGGGGCCCCGCGCCCACTGTTAAAAAAAAGGAATTAAAATAATTAATTAATTAATTAACTTAATTAACTCTGTTTAATTAATTATTAATCTATAATTAAGTGAATTAATCAAACCCTAATTAACCCTAACAGTCTGCTGACCTCATGCTGATGTCAGCATACACTGTTTTGGATAATTCAAATTTAAATAATTGAATAAATTCTAGAAATTAATAAAAACCTTAGAAAATCATATAAAATAAACCATAGCTCGGATCGAAAAACTTTGTACATGAAAGTTGCTTAGAACGACGAGACAAATCCGAATACGCGGTCCGTTCGTCCGCCACACGTCCCTAACTATCCGAACATGGAACCGTTCCTCTCCGGTCATCCGTTTGACATATGTCCGGAACCGGGAAAACATTCCCGGATGTTTTCCCTCTTCACCTAAATCGTGTAGCACCACGTCAGAACACCCCTAGCTCTGAGTAATGTCATGTCATGCTCTTGTTTGCTTTATATTTACTGTTTCCTCCCCCTCTTCTCTCTCGTTAGACCCCGACGTCGTCCCCGAGACCGACGCAGCTCCGGAGACCGAAGACACCATTGACGACCTTGCCCTTGCCGCCGAGCAACTAGGCAAGCACCCCCCCTTTATGAGCGTACCGATATCGCCTATTCTTTCTCTCTCATGCTTGCATTAGAATTGCTGCTGCTACTGCTTTACCTACTCTGATGCATAGCCTGTTTATTGTAACCTGCTGATGAAACCTTACTTGCTTATCCTAAACTGCTTAGTATAGGCTGGGTAGAGACCTATTAGTGACCCCGCTAGTCCCGACTGCCCCGCTGGATTATCAGAAGACCCGATCAACAGGATTGAAGACCAGGCCCCGGCACCGCACATCACCCCCCTTAGTTGTAACGACACTGCAGCGTTACTATCGAGTGTCGAGGGTGAAACCTCTTGTAGCACTTCTGATGTTAACTCTGTAGAGTAGCTAATCGATCGTGGTCATCAAGGGTGATTCCTCCTTCACCGCTTCCGATAACGACGCCGTCGTACAACACCTCAAGTGTGAACCCAGCGAGGGTGATTCCTCCGAGTTCACCTTGACGGATACATCGTGTAGGAATCCAACGAGGGTGACACCTCGGATTCCCCTGATGTTATGGACACACGGATACTTGGACAGTACTGTTGTTACTTGGAAAGGTGGATCGACCCTGAGGGGTACCCGCGAGTGTTGTGGAGACGGGTTGACCTGGATGGTGCACGAGTGATGAATACGAGGCGCGGCCGGGCATTCTTGGCCCTTGCCGCAAGTCCTCGAGATGGGGCGATGGGGTCACATCTTTCGCGAGTCTCTGCTCATTACCGCAAGCCCTAGTCCACTAATGATTTGGATATTTGATCCGAGCAGGCCTCTGGCCTGATAGCACTAACCATCACATGGGCATAGTATGGGCGTTCTGAATCGTAGCATCAGCCAAAAGCTCTGTCAGACGTCTAGTTCAGCCTTGCGGCCGGGACGGACCGACGCCCTCCTGGTGCCTGGCTTCACCCTGCTCGCAACGACCCGGAGTGCACAGGGCGATGGCCCAAGACCCCTGAGCGCTTAGGATGTAGACCGGCGGGGACCTCTCTGCTGAGCTGTAGGTAGGGCTGCAGTGTATCGTTTGGCCGAGGCCGGGCATGACCCAGGAAAGTGTGTCCGGTCGGAGTTAATCGAGCGTGTTGGGTAAGTTGGTGCACCCCTGCAGGGAAGCACACATCTATCGATAGCCGGTCCTACGGTAAAGGACACCCGGAGTTCTATCCCGATCGACACAACTAGACCGTGAGATGATACCTGGATACTATGGCTCTGGGATTGCTTCTCGTAGGGAGTTGAGAAGGGATCTCAGGACGAGGTTGATGACTGTATGGCTTTGGGATTGCTTTCTCGCAGGGAGTCGAGAAAGGATCTCTGGGTGAGGTTGATATCATTAGTGCTACCTTATATTGTACTATTCTACTCTCTTCTAATGCTGCAAGACCGCTGAAGATGCTAGTCTTTGATAGGACTAGGTTTTTCCCCTCTATTCTGGCATTTCTGCAGCCCAGTCCACATATACAGCCTTCCTTTGATAATGTTGCATATGTAGTGTAGATCCTTGCTTGCTGAGTACTTCGGATGAGTACTCACAGTTGCTTTGCTTTCTTTTTCCCCATATATCCCTTTTGATGCAACCAGATGACGGAGCCCCTGAGACAGCTGCCCCCGCCGACGATCGCTACTACTTCTACCCCGAGGGTGGATATTACTTCGAGCTTGCCGTCGACCAGGAGTAGGATCGGAGGGTCCCAGGCAGGAGACCTATGCCTTTTGATCGTAGTGTTTCTCTTTTGTCTTGCCTTCTTAAGGCCTTTCTGTGTTTTCTTTTATATCTGTACTCAGATATCTGATGCTTCCGCTGATGCTTGTATGCAAGCTTTTGTATTCGAGCCCTCGAGGCCCCTGGCTTGTAATATAAAGCTTGTATGACTTTATTTATGTTTTAGAGTTGTGTTGTGATATCTTCCCGTGAGTCCTTAGGCTTGATCGTGTGCATTTGCGTGTATGATTAGTACATGATTGAGCCGGGAGCGTCACACTTCTCTCATTATCCAATATCAAATTCAGGGGGAGAAAGAGTTCCTATCTAAGGTAAGAAAATCTTTGGAATTCATTGCATATCTTTAATCTTTGGGGACATGTCTATATCCAAATGAAGTGCTAAGTACTTACTCCTTACATGTCAACCCAGTCTTGGTAATCTTGTGGTCTCCTGAACTTGCTTCATTTAGATTGTTCTTGTGTTATCTAACATTGTTTTCTCAAGCTCATCTCTTCCAAAGCCAGCCCAAGACCACAAGGTAAGTATATGCATCACACTCATGTGCATGATGATCTCTTGCTGATGTACATATTGTTTGCAAGAAGGACTCATGAATATAAAGGTACACTTCCTGTATATATCATTTTCTCTGATGCATATAGCCAAGATACATGTAACTCATTGCTTGCTCTGACATGCTTATGCATTCACATGATCTTACATACTATGTTTACATGATTGCATACATGTAGGGGGAGCCTATGCATCTTACATGTCTTTCCAAAGCTTTACTTGTTACTCTTCATATCCTTATCTAAAGCTTTGATGTATGTTGTCATCAATTACCAAAAAGGGGGAGATTGAAAGCACAAGTGCTCCCTGGGTGATTTTGGTAATTAATGTCAACATATCTCTTGTTGGACTAATATCTTCATCTAGTATATTTCAGAGAGTTCATCAATGGCGTGGCATGGACAAGAGGATGTGGAACCCCTTCAAGATACTAAGGACAAAGATTGGCAAGAGCTCAAGACTCTTCGTTTCTATTTTAGTGATCCAAGATCACATTGAGTCCATAGGAAAAGCCAATACTATTAAAAGGGGATGAGGTGTTTCTTAATGGTGTACTTGCTCAAAATGCTTAGTGATATGCTCCAAAGCCCTCAACCACTTCCTCATTTCCAAATATGTCCAAAACCTAAAGTCAAACTCGGCCCCACCGATTTGATCTATCCGGCGCCACCGAGTTTCTTTGACATAGCCACTGCCAGAAACCCTAATCCATTCGGTCTCACTGATCGGGATCTCAGTCTCACCGAGATGGCAATGCAAACTCTCTGTTTCCCTTCGTAATGTTTCGGTCTTGCCGAAATGAGCGATCGGTCCCACCAAGTTCGCAATGCAAACTCTTTGTTGCCTGTTGTAATTATTTCGGTCTCACAGGAATATGCAATCGGTCCCACCGAGTTTGCCTGACCAACTCTTTGTTTAACTCATTGCTGAAATCGGTCCCACCGAGTTCATGCAATCGGTCACACCGAGATGAGGTCTTGCCCTAACCCTTGCACATCGGTCCCACCGAGTTCATCATGTCGGTCCCATCGAGAATCCTAACGTTCACATTTTGAACTAAATCGGTCTCACCGAGTTCTTCTATACGGTCTGACCGAGTTGGGTCAAATGTGTGTAACAGTTGGATTTTGTGTGGAGGCTATATATACCCCTCCACCCCCTTCTCTATCCAAGAGAGAGCCATCAGATCGTGCCTACACTTCCACTACTCATTTTCTGAGAGAGAACCACCTACTCATGTGTTGAGATCAAGACATTCCAATCCTAGCACAAGAATCTTAATCTCTAGCCTTCCCCAAGTTGCTTTCCACTCAAACCATCTATCCACCATAGCCAAATCTGTGAGAGAGAGTTGAGTGTTGGGGAGACTATCATTTGAAGCACAAGAGCAAGGAGTTCATCATCAACACACCATTTATTACCTTTTGGAGAGTGGTGTCTCCTAGATTGGTTAGGTGTCACTTGGGAGCCTCCGACAAGATTGTGGAGTTGAACCAAGGAGTTTGTAAGGGCAAGGAGATCGCCTACTTCATGAAGATATTCCCGAGTGAGGCAAGTTCTTCGTGGGCGATGGCCATGGTGGGATAGACAAGGTTGCTTCTTCATGGACCCTTCATGGGTGGAGCCCTCCGTGGACTCGCGCAGCCGTTACCCTTCGTGGGTTGAAGTCTCCGCCAACGTGGACGTACGATAGCACCACCTATCGGAACCATGCCAAAAATCTCCGTGTCTTCATTGCATTTGCACACTCCAATCCCATCCCTTTACTTTCTTGCAAATAGCATGCTTTACTCTTTCCGCTGCTCATACTCTTATCATGCTTGCTTGAAATGTATTGTGAATGCTTAAATTGTTGATAAAACTCCACCTCAACTTGAAGAACTTAAAAACTGCTACTTTTGCTTGTTGAGGGTCTAATCACCCCCCTCTAGACACCTCTTCTCGATCCTTTCACTTTTGTTGTTACAAATCATTTGTTAGATGTGATTCAGGCACTGTCACTGTGCTATGTTATTCTGGATGTTATACAGTGTCATAGTTTGTACCTAGTATCTAAAAATGTTGCCATCTCATCAGCGGTGCCATTAGAAAAATATTTGGCACCACTTCAGCAGTTTGTGCAGCAAACTTTGGTCCACACATCCGAGCAGCCAAGCAGTAAAATACTAAATCTTTATGGCACGAAGGAATTGGGCATCAGAGCAACTAGGTGCTCCGGAGTCCGGTTCCCTGATTTTTTCCGCTGCATCGGCTCGCCAGTGTAGGGCACCGGTGCCAAATGTAGCAACAATTGTCTTGACACTGGTTTTGGCATACGTAGTGGACGGCCTTAGTGCTATTAGTTCTATGTTACTAAATTTGTGCATGTACACACCTGTTAGTATCAATTTGATGCCATCCAAACACTGTCGCTATGTTGTTCCAGTTATATTTAGCTTCCTCATAAAATGTTCAATTAGTTATTTATAGTACATGACTAAGAACTTGTAGCATTGTTGTAGTTAATTATAGCTTCTAATGTTTTAGAATTTGGTTGTTATCTTAGTAGCAATTAATTCATTTGCACATTGATCTTTTTGAGAAGATATGTCATAATTAACCCGTTTCTTTAGTTTTTCAAAATATGTATTTGTTGTTTTTCTATGTTGCTAGAAACCCATTTCCCCTACAATTGTTACTAATCTAGTTTTAAATATTATAGGATGAACGGAAGTGTTCTTACCTAGAGTGGGTTGATCAAGAGTGGCCACAGTCTTTGAAGATGTGCCTAGCAAAGCACTGGAGCATGTATGAGGAAGAGAACAGAGGTAGGCTTAGAGAAAGTTTTGTCAACGCTGAAGAATATTTCAAGATGCGGGAAAAAAGAGGAAGATGGAGAATGAGCTTTGATTTTTTAAATTAGAGTTTGCTAAAATGGTGTTGGCGAAGGAGGAGGCACTTTCTGAGTTGGTCAGTGCAAAATAGGTTCTTACCGAACTGAAAGCAGAGGTGGATAAGAGGAGCCTGGATGATCTCGATTATGGAAATGAATATATTGTTCTAATATTGTTCTTATGAAGGTGAACTAGCTATATGTTGTATTCTACTGTTTTTCGGTAGCTATCGTATTGTGATATTAAAATATATTTATGTGCCTGATATGAAATTGGCAAACAGTTGTTCGATATGAAATATGAATTTGTGTAATACTGGAATTATTAATTGTAAACTAATAAACCTGCTAAATGGGTCATGGAACTTTGCAAACGGTTCTAGCAGTAAAAGCGGTTGTGATGGATAGCCCAATGCCATACAGTTTTCTTCATCAAATCATGTGTGATGTAGTTGAATAAAAGCAAACGGTTAACCAAGGTAGAGTGTGTGTGATAGTTACACCTATCACACACGAGGCTATACATAAAACAGTGTGGGATGTATATATGAACGGAAACGTTTTCCCTCGATTGACTGTGTGGGATGTACATACGAATGGAAACGTACTTGTTGGATTGACTATGTGGAATGTACATAAGAACAGAAACGTATTCCTTGGATTGACTGTGTGGAATGTACATAACAAATGGAAACGTTTGTCTGGGACTGACTGTGTGGGATGTACTTACGACCGGAATCGATTGGGCCTGTATAATTGTATTTGATCACTCGCCCGTCGCACACGATCTCATTTTGCCCAGCGTGTGTGACCGAAGGGCCTATCCCTGTCAGTTTCTGGGTCATGTGGGAAAGACCCCCCTATCGCCCACACTCACTTGGCGACGGTTCAAAATGCCGTCGCGGAAAGGGGTTAAAAACCATTTGTATAACACCTCACTGTACCAGTGATAGGCTAGTCTCCACCGTAGAGAGGGGTGGAAACCTTGGATCCCTAGTCTGATCCTGAGCCCTCCCGAGGCAGCTCATCCATTGTACTAGTTCATCCTCAACCTCCTCGCGAGGCCAATCCACCACAAAGCAGGAGTAGGGTTTTACACCGCAAGGTGGCCCGAACCTGGTAAACCACCGTGTCCACTTCTTCTTCCCGCTCGCGCGTACTCGACGAGATCAGACCGTGAGGCCGGCGAGCAGCGTATCGACGTGAAGCGAGCTCCTTCGTACATGCCCCAGAGTTCGAACCTAGTTTGGGTCTGCGGAGCCCCGATTCCGACATTTGGCGCGCCAGGTAGGGGCGTGTTGAAGCTCTCCCTTCCACTTCGCTTCGTCCCTGCTTTGTCGCTTCCATGGCCGATGCCCGCCGAGTTCGCACCGAGCGCCGAGCCGCTCGCTTCGCTTAGACGGCGCCCGTGGGCCATGGCGCCCCACATCGCTCTGCTTCTCTGGTGCTAAACGCCGCCACCAACCCTCCTGCTCATGAGCAGCAGGACTCTTCACTACCACCCTCCGTGCAGCGTGACGGCCGCACCGCCACGCCTTCCCTCACTCACGCCACGGCGTCATCCTCCCATGCTCATCGCGGGCCGGCGAACGCTCGAGCAGCGCTCCTCCTGGCGCGTGAGTTGCTGCGCTACCGCCCCGCCAATGAAGGCTATGATACCTAGCTTGGTCGCATCACCGAGCTCGTCAACGCCGTCGGCGAGGCCCGGCACCCTCCCACTCGCTCTGTCCCCCGCCCTCCCGTGCGGGTGACATGGCTCACGGCGGACCTCTGCCTCCTCCTCTGTGCAGTGCCGATGCCGAGCCCAGGCACGACACGCGTCCACGCGACCCGCCGCGTGGGTCGCCTGCGTCAGCGCGGGATGAGGCCAGCTGCTAGGTGGTGTAGCTGCCGTAGTACGACATGCGTGTACTCCCCGCACTGCCATGCCAGCACCAAGACCCGGCAGCTCTGGGGGCTGCAGCACATGGGCGTCAGGACCATGCTCCCCTCGCACAGGCCACACATGTGAGCGCGGCGGGTTGCCGTGCCTTCACCCGTGAGCTACGCCGCATCGTTTGGCCCGGCAAGTTCAAGCCAGGCCTGCCCCCGTGCTACGACGGCACCCCCAACCCTGCGGAGTTCCTCTAGCTCTACTCATTGAGTATCGAGGCGGCGAACAGCAACGACAAGGTCATGGCGAACTGGTTCCCCATGGCTCTCAAGGACAGCGCGTGCTCCTGGCTCTTGCACCTCCCGGAGGGGTCAATCTCCTCTTGGGATGAGCACCACGAGCGTTTCATCGCCAACTTCCAAGGCACCCGTGACCATGCCCTCATCGTCAATGACCTACGGCACGTGAAGCAGCAGCCGGGTCAGACCCTTCGCAAGTACATTCAGTGCTTCACCAACGTTTGCCTCAAGATCCCGAAAGCCTCAGACGAAGCCATCATCTCGGCGTTCATCGAGGGCGTCACAAACGTCAAGATGAGCGAGGAGGTCGCCATCCACGATGACCTGTGCACGACGCTGGAGGTGTTCAACCTGGCGGATAGACGCGCCAGGGCGGAAGAAGGCCGCCTCTCTCTCCTCAAGCACCTGAACGTCGACCCTGAAGACAAGAAGGCCAAAGCCAAGGAAGCAAAATGCAAGGGCCCCACCATGCTGGCAGCGGAGCCTGAGCAGAAGCGCGGCCGCGACCGCGATGAGTCAAGCAAGGATAACTGCCCATTCTGCGTCTTTCACAATGTTCACACCCAGAACACCAACGATTGCCAGGAGCTCAGGGCGCTCCGGGATGAGTGCCTGGGTCGCCACCCCGAGCGCGGCGACCGTGGCTTTGACCGTGGAGGAGGTCGCGACGGAGGCCGCTGGGACAACCGCAACCCTCGTCAGGGCTGGCGCGACCAGCCTCGTGAGGATGGCTGGTGTGATCAGCCTCACGATGGCCCCTGGCGTGATCAGCCTCGTGAGGCCCATCCTCAGGGCAACGCTGGCCTCCCTCCGCTGCCGCCACCGCCAAGGAGGAACGACAACAACCATCAGGACGAAGGGCTAGGGGCTTTCAGGAACCATGCGCAATTGCCTGCATCCTCGGCGGTGCCCAGGTACCCGCCTCGAACCACATCTTCAAGCAATTCTGTCATGAGGTGAATGCAGCCCTCCCGAAGCTTGAGGCCGTGCGCCCCCTCATGTGGTCACAATACGCCATCACCTTTGACTCCAAGGATAACCTCAGGTGCGTGACCACTGCCGGTGCGCTCCCCATGCTCTGCACACCCACTATCAGGAATGTTTCCGTCACCAAGACTCTCATCGATGGTGGCGCTGGTCTCAAAGTGCTCTCCATCGAGACCTTCGAGATGCTTTAGGTGCCATATGACCAGCTCATGCCCACCAGGCTGTTCTCTGGGGTGACCGATGACTCCATCATTCCCCTGGGGCAGGTCCGCCTCCCTGTCACCTTCGGCAAGGATGACAACTACCACACCAAGCTCATCGACTTCGACGTGGCCCACATCGGCCTCCCGTACAACGCCATCCTTGGGTACCCTGCCCTCGCCAAGTTCATGGCGGCAACTCACCATGGCTACAGCTTCCTCAAGATGCCAAGGTGGAGCGGTGTCATCACGGTCGCCTGCGACGAGAAGGACACGGTCTGCTCCCTTGAGCACACCAACTGTGCCGCAGCGGCCAAGAACCCTGATGACGAAGGTGGCGCCCTGCCTCCCGAGGCCACCCCCACGAAGAAGAAGCAACTCCTCCCCAAGAACCGTTCGGAGGCCAAGAAACCCGCCGTTGACGCCTCAAGCTCCGTGTCTGCTGTCGGGGCGCCTCTTCCTCCCGCATGGGAAGGCGTGCCTGGCGCCTCCCTCAGGATGGGCTCGGGGGCTTCTATCTGGAGAGCCTCTGACCTGACCAGTGCGATGAGGGAGGTGTTCAGGCACCACTTGGAGGCGTGCCTTGACGCATGCCCCCAAAAGCAAGGAGCAAAGCGCGAGGTGCCAGGGGCAAGAGACTTCATCACCAAGGCGATTGAGGAGCTTCAGGAGGCGCAAGCCATGCACGGCGAGCGCCGTTCCGCACCCCCCACCAGTGCAGCCACCGCCCCCGACGTGGGCGACGGGCTACGCATCTGTGTCAACATCCCGGGCCTCAACAGGGCCGCTTAGCAGGACCTCTCTAGCCGTCTCGCGTTAGCCGGACTGGGGGCTGCCCCTGCAACTACGTTCGCATGCCTTTTGGCCTGGTGAATGTGGGCGCTACGTACCAGCACCTGGCGTAGTGCGCTATGGTGTCTCATGAGGCTCGGCACTCGGTGGTCGCGTCTCAGGAGGCCCCGGACCCTCGCGAGCCCCTCAGGCCTCGCGAACCTCTCGAGCTTCCGGAGCCGTCCGGCCCGTGAGGAGCAAGCCTCCCCGACAAGCTTCATTGACTACCTCGACGCTCCAGCAGCATCCTTGCTAGATGAACGTTTGGTTTGTTCAATTGAGGGTGCCCCTCGGGCTGCATCGTCCTCAAGCTGCAGGGGCCCGTCCCCGCATTGCTTTGCTCATGTACCTCAAACTGATTATGCTTTCGTGCATTGCTATGACTGTTAACCTTGCATTTGGTGTCACACTGCTTTCAGAGCCGCCACTTCGTGGGCTTCGCGTGTTACGAGCTCTCCTCCTAAAACGTCCCATGAGAGGGGGCTACTGGCACGAGGGCTGTGCTCGGGTTCGTCCCTGCAGCGTCGAACAAATATATGCGACTGAGCTCTGGCTCGCGGGCCGGCTCCATGCACGTCACCTCGTCAGGTCCTTAGTGCCTTGGTCTTCTGACGGAACAATCATGAGCAGATCAGCAAACGCGTGCCGCCACTGCATTTCGAGGCCTATCAATGTGTAGGAACCCTGGGAGACAGGCCTCCGAATGACACCCTACCACCTCAGGAGGGTTCACTTGAATCGAGCAGCTGTTCAACCCACAGAGGCTATGTAAATCAGTCCATTTGCCTCTGTTGCCGGCCAAGGCCCTCTTTCCTAGCAACCCCCGCGAAGCAAAACCACTCCTTTTTCCGTGCAAACCGCTTGGACGTTAAAAGGGGGGCTCTTGAGCATCATGCCTCAGGAGCTCCTTCTATCTCTCGAGCCCTGACCCCCTAGCCTTGTCCACGGCATCGCGACCTGGCATACTAGTGGCGGCTGAGCCCCACTCGAGGCCCAGGTCCTGAGGATGTAGAGCATCATGGTGAGCAAAGAGATGGGGGGGGTAAGCCTTGCGAGGGAATACAGGGAGAGGGGTGTGGCCCGGCAGTGCAAGCATTTTTCAAAGTATAATGGGCATCAATCTTTTCACACACCCCCAGTGGGACTTGTGTTGGTTCATTACAGGACATGAAGCGTACACAGGATCAACGGCTCCAGAGAAGCGCACCCTCATGACGCAGGAACCCACCACGGGCCACGAACGCACCAAGCTAAGTTATCCTATTCACGCCAGGCATGAACCTTACCATTAACGCTTTACCTGGGCTCTTGCGACCTTATTCGGGCAAGGAATCCCCCTCTTTTATCTTCCGAGAGCAGCTTGCGCGTCAAGGGGGACCTCGTGAGCATCGCGTCTCAGGAGCTCTTACCGGACCTCAGGTCGCTCACCTCCTGGCCTTGCACACGGCATCGTGACCTGGCATACCAGTGACGGCTGAAGCTTGCCTGGGGACTGGGTCCCAGCGATGCAGAGCACTAAGCATTCGTGAAGAAAAAAAAGGGGACCCGTGCCCAAATGAGAAATGCCAATATAGTTTAAAAACATGACCAGGAAACGCTAAGATAAAGGCGCAAGCGCCGCAGTTCCTTACACGCCCCCACGGGGCCCTTCATGACCTTGATGCAGAGAATAAAAACAAAAGAAACGGCCTCCCGAGGGCCACAGGTTCGGAGGTGCTGACTCCGGTGTCGCGACACCTAGTCGGAGTCCTCCTCCTCCTTGATCGGGGCGCGGTGACGTGGCGGCTCATCGTAGTCGTCGTTGCTCGAGTACCCCCCAGAGGAGGTGCCGGCGCTGCTGGAGGTGTCGCGGCCATCGCCAAGGGCAAGTTCGCCGCCGCAATGGCCGTCATCGTTGGAGAGGTGGTTTCCGCTGCTACTGTCGCACTCTGGGCAGTAGCCTAGGCGTCCGCCGTCTTCTTCGAAGATCTTGACGTAGAGTGTCATCGCCCCATCGTACTTGAAGTGGAGGGTGTGCCTCCCCTTCAGGCCGCGGGCGTGGGCGAATGTCTGCCACCCGCGGGTCAGGTAAACATAGCCCGAGGCGGTGACATCAACCTCCGCCCATGAAGACCGGTTGCAGCAGCCGTCAGGCTGCAGCCACAGCCCGACGGGTCCTCCCACCGGCAGCTCCCCCTGAAAGGAGCGTGGGAGCTGAATCCAAGTACGCGGCAGGCTCTCCATCCATACCACGAACTCGCAGGCCTTGTCATCCGAGTGGGCCCATGGGCGAGGTGGTTGGGCGGCCACCGCAAGCCTCCCCCTTGGCCTCGGCCGCCATGGTTTCCACGGCAGCTTTTGCGGAAGGGTTTCTTCCCGCGGCTGCCGAAACCAATGCGGACCCCCAACGGAGCGCGTCCATGCCCCTGGGGAGCCGCCGCGGGCATCGCGGTGGACTTGCAAGGGCAGCCGCGCTCCCTCTTGGGCGGCGGCAACTCTGGCTCTTCTCTCGACTCCTTGCCTTTCTCCTCGGCCGTGAACCTCCTCACTGGCGCCATGGTTGCTGCGGCGAGGATTGGAGGCGAACGGGCAAGAAGACAAAGATGGGATGGGGCTCTGCCCCCTCACCTTCTTATAGGCAGTCAGAGAAGGCCAACCGGTGCCTTTCCACCTTCGTGCGATGATGGCTCCGCAGCGTGCGCCAGGCTTTTTGTCAACCTGGGCAGTTGCCGAGGCGACGTGGGGAAGTGGAGGCATCCGTGTCCCGTCATGCGCCACGCGTCAAGCCTGGCCCACGGGCGATTGGGGCCCACGCCGCTTCTTCCTTCACTCCTTGACTTCGCTTCAAAGCCAGGCCGAGTGCATCGTGGGCCTGGGGGCTAGTGTCGGCGTTCTGAGAACGGGGGTACCCAGGCCTGCCTGCCTGCGGCCCAGCGCATGACTTCATCGACGGCCTGGCATTGCCCAACTCCAAGACTCCACGAGCAAGACCCTCACGAGGGCCCCCAGCCTTGCGAGGCGAACGACGTCAAGACCTCCTGAGGAGCAGGTCCCCGAGCCTGCCTCTCGAGGAGCGGAGATCTCTATGCATGCACCCCACCTCGCGAGGCTTGCGATGACGTGAGCCATGACGACCAAGGCTAGGTGGGCACCAGCGGGCGCAGGCCAAGACAGTTTCCACTTCGGTGCTAAGGAGGCAAGGACAAGCACGGGTTCCCGAGGAATCCTCCAAAGGTTTCCATTCTGGTGCAACAAGACCAAAACCACGAGCTCGGCAGGACAGATTTCATCACCGAGCCCACAGCTGCGTCATGGCCAGAAGCTTTGCAGGTGAAGACCACATTTAGTCAGGATAGGGTGTACTCCTGTCACCATTCAAAATTGGCCACTGTGGTATTCCTTCCCGCCTAAGTTATGAGGGAAGAGAAACGGGCTTAGTATAAGTATAGGCTAGTCTCCACCGTACAGAGGGGTGGAAACCTTGGATCCCTAGTCTGATCCTGAGCCCTCCCGAGGCAGCTCATCCACTGTACTAGTTCATCCTCAACCTCCTCGTGAGGCCAATCCACCACAAAGTAGGAGTAGGGTTTTGCACCGCAAGGTGGCCTGAACCTGGGTAAACCACCATGTCCACTTCTTCTTCCCGCTCGCGCGTACTCGACGAGATCAGGCCGTGAGGGCAGCGAGCAGCGTATCGACGTGAAGCGAGATCCTTCATACACGCTCCAGAGTTTGAACCTAGTTTGGGTCTGCGGAGCCCCGATTTCGACAGAAATTGTTTGGTGCACATGCATGCATGTGTCAGAGATAAAGAACACCCGGAGTGACGAATAGAGGGAGAGGTGTGTGTGTGGTGGGAGGGAGGGGGTGCAGCTAGCTTGTGACACTGTACGAGTGCAAGATGGATAACAATAGAGGGTACGACAGTGCCCGCGTACCTCGGTGTTAGGATGGGAGGCATGAATGGTGAGAGGAGGGGAGGGACTATGTGTATACATGTTTGTGTGTCGTAGGCATGCCTGGCTAGCTAGAGGGGTATATCGATCGGTGTGTGTTGGAAAGATGGAGACGTAGGGAGATCATGGGAGACCGACCTAAAGAACAAGAACATGTGTGCACGATGTAGAGGATGCAGAGTGGTGGGGAGTGTGTGTGCATATATGCATGCACAATAGGGAAGTTATTGGTATCCACGAAGGGAGGAGGAGTGTGTGTGTGTGCATGTAAAAGACTTACAGAGACGATAATCAGTATAAAAGTGGATTCAAATATTTGAATAAGAGCCCTGATGTTTGTAACTCATGCATGCATGAATATAATGCAGATATGCCTGGTGTGGTTTTGAATCAAACGTCCTATATACTATATTCACATCAAACAAGGCCAAATTGATTTGAATTTGCGATACCGATGGTAGGCATCATCTGATCACATTGCATCCGTGCATGGACATAACTATTGGAATTTGAGAGAATGTGTGGCTTTCAAAGCGAACATCTAAATGTTGTGTGTGTGCGCAGGGGGTGGGGGATGCATTGTTGTGTGTGTTAAACACATTATACATATGAAAACAGGGTTTAGATTATTCCGAACATCTCACTACCTAGACCAATGTACTGTGATTTGAAATCAACATAAAATGGATACAAATATTTGAATTGGAGATCGTATGGTACATCCACTTCATATTTAAATATGATTAATACTATATGCATGTTTTCTGTTATCAAGATAATATTTAAATGATGGTATAACTTGACAACAATCATATTCAAATAGGGATAATTGATTCGAACTTAGTCCATATGTTAGACAACAATATATATTCATAGGTTGGAGTAAAATGTTCATATAAGATGGAAGATCAAAATGTAGGACTACATCCATTATAAACCGCAAGATCACCTAACGATATATTCGAATTCAACATAACATGGATCCAAAAATTGAAATTTGAGATCCTGGCATTTTCAATCATATAAAATGGGACATGACTCTTTCTTGTAGTGGTAATTGATTTGTTTTTGTTGTTGTTGAGGGAAGTGCGAATTGATTCGGTACTGTACAGGCTAATCTTGTTCTCCCGAATTCTTTTAGATTTTTCTTGAAGTTTTTTCAATGGCATTTGTAGCAATATAGTAAAAGGGGACATCGTCGCAAAAAAAAAGAAGTAAAAGGGGACATGACTCTCTTCTGTCTTGTATGAATTATGTTTTTTGTACACTTTAAGTTTGTTCTGCCGAACATGGAATCCGCGCCTTGTTATACCAAAATTTTCAAGCTAGAGTATCTCTTGTCTCTTCTCTTGCGAAACTCCCGCCTCTTCAACCCGCACGCCTCACCTTGTTATACCGAAATTTTGATGTGCACGAAAACTCCTTCCTCATCCGAAATCGGTCGCGCGGCCCAGACACGCGAAATCCCCCTTCTACCCCTTAGCCGGAAATGCCACCTCAACGTCGCGTGGTCAAAACTGGTGTGGGTAAATTCGTAACTTACCCCACATTTCGGACAAGCGCGTCCCTAAGACATGGCTTCCCCCTACCTTACCATTCATTCCCCCTGATTCGTAAGTCGATGCCGCCAAAACCCGCGAAATCCCACGCTCCTTGACCGGTCTCCCGACCGCCGCCCAGCTGGAGCCTCTTCCCCGACGACATCATCCACAACTACAGCTCGATGTCCCTCGTCCACCGCACCGGATGAGGATCCGTCGTCGATCTCATCGTCCCGCCTGTTCACCCGCCCCGTCCTCCACCTCCAAGGAGCTGCCCCGATGTTCGCCTCGTCTATCACGCCACCTCCATCCTGACAACGCCGTCTTCACCTTGTCGGCGTTCTGGGATCGGGGGTACCCAGACCTGCCTGCCTACGGCCCAACACATGGCCCCATCGACGGCCCGACGTGGCCCAGCCACAAGACTCTGTGAGCAAGACCCTTGTGAGGGCCCCCCGGCCTCGCGAGGTGAATGACGCCAAGACCTCCCGAGGGGTGGCCTCCCGAGCCTGCCTCCTGAGGAGCGGAGATCTCTATGTAGGCACCCTACCTCACGAGGCCCGCGATGACATGAGCCATGACGACCAAGGCCAGGCAGGTGCCAACGGGCGCAGAGGAGGATAGTTTCGTCTTTGGTGCTAAGGAGGCAAGGACAAGAGCTGGTTCCGGAGGGACACCCCAAAGGTTTCCATTCCGGTGCAAAGAGACCAAGACCACGAGCTCGGCAGGACGGATGTCATCGCCGAGCCCACCACTGTGTCATGGTCAGAAGCTTTGCAAGCGAAGACCACCTTTCATCAGGATAAGATGTACTTCTTGTCCCCTTTCAAATTGGCTGTTGTGGAATCCCTTCCCGCCTAAGCTATGAGGGAAGAGGACCAAGGCCACTATAAATATAGGGTAGTCTCCACCATAGAGATGGGTTGATCGATTATCATCCACTGAGCTCTCGCGAGGCTGCTCACACACTGTACTAGTTCATACTCAACCTCCTCGTGAGGCCAATCCCCCACAAAGCAGGAGGAGGGTTTTACACCACAAGGTGGCCCGAACCTGGGTAAACTCATGTGTCCCCTCTTTCCCCGCTTGCACGAACTCGACGAGGCCAAGCCATGAGGCGATGAGCTTGAGGCTGCGGCTGGGCTAGGTCTTCACACACGCCCCAGAGTTCAAACCTTGTTGGGTCCGTGGAGCCTCGATTCCGACATTTGGCGCGCTAGGTAGGGGCGTGTCGAAGCTTTCCCTTACGCTTCGCTCCTCTCGCCTCATCTCTCCCATGGGTGACGTCGTCCGCCTCGTTGCCCGGACCACCGTCCCCGGGAACCCCGCGGGCTCCCGACCTTCACTCCTGACCTACACTGAGTGTGGTGGCCGGTCAGGTTCTGGCCGGTGCTGCCCCCGTGCTACGACAGTGCAGCCAACCCCGAGGAGTTTCTCCAGCTGTATGCCCAGAGTATTCTGGCGGCGGTAGGCGATGACATGGCCATGGCGAACTGGCTCCGCTGGCCCTCATAGAGGTTCCACGCTCTTGGCTCTGCAGCCTCCCAGAGGCCTCGGTATCCTCCTGGGAAGAGATGCGCGGTCATTTCATCACGTGCTTCGCAGCTCCGAGACCCCACGCGGTCGCTTGAATGCTCGTCGGGTCCCAGGTGCCTGCATTTGGTCATCACATCAAGCAGATCTTCTGTTAGGCGAGCGCCGCTTGGCTTTAGCCTGAGACCCCGCGAAGCCGCTTGCGGCGCGAGGTCGCCATCACCTTCGACTCCGGGGACCGCCCTGTCGGCGTTCTGGGAACCAGGGTACCCAGACTTGCCTGCCTGCAGCCCACGGTGTGGCTTCATTGACAGCCCGGTAAGGCCCACCTGCAAGGCCATCAAGACAAGACCCTCGCGAGGGGCCAAGCCTCGCGGGGCAGACGACGCCAAGACCTCCGGGGGGAGCGGCCTCCCCAGGCTGCCTCCAGAGGATCGGAGATTCCTATGCAGGTGCCCAACCTCATGAGGTTGCGGTGATGCAAGCCATGACGACCAAGGCCAGGCGGGCGCCAGCGGGCGCAGAGAAGACAGTTTCCTCTTTGGTGCTAAGGAGGCAAGCGCAGGCGCAGGTTCCCGAGGAATCTGGCAAAGGTTTCCGTTCCAGTGCAACAAGACCAAGACCGCCAGGACGGCGGGACGGATGTCATCGCCGAGCCCACCGCAGCGTCACGACAAGAAGCTTTGCAGGCGAAGACCACCTTTCGTCAGGATAATATGTACTACTTGTCCCCTTTCAAATTGGCCATTGTGGAATCCCTTCCCGCCTACGCTTTGGGGGAAGAGGACCAAGGCCACTATAAATATAGGTTAGCCACCACCATAGTGGGGATCCTATCCGAACCCCTTGACTTATCCCCTCACCAGAGCAGACCTTGCGAGGTTGTTCATCCCTTGTACTTGTTCATCCTCAGCCCCTCGTGAGGCAAATCCACCACAAAGCAGGAGTAGGGTCTTACACCGCAAGGTGGCTCGAACCTGGGTAAATTGCCGAGTTCATCTTCTTCCTTGTTCATCGAGCTAGGCCGTGGGGTGACGAGTTGGTTGGCTAGATAGGTTGAGTTCTTCGCACACGCCCCAGATTTCGAACCTTTCTTGGGTCTGCGGAGCCCGGAATCCAACATTTGGCGTGCCAGGTACAGGGCGTGTTGAAGCTCTGCCTCTCCATCGGC
This sequence comes from Thinopyrum elongatum, assembly GCA_011799875.1. NCBI lineage: Eukaryota > Viridiplantae > Streptophyta > Magnoliopsida > Poales > Poaceae > Thinopyrum > Thinopyrum elongatum. The sequence continues at coordinate 218,983,564 of CM022299.1, read as the reverse complement.
TGTGCACCGGCCACGCTGTGTGGTTCCCATGGCAGGCGCCGCCCCACCCACCGGGCCGTCGGGCACACTCGGAGACATCATGGGCCACCGGGCCTTTTCCCCCGCCCTGCGGCAAGTGTGGTGGCCGCCGAAGTTCAGGCCGACGCTGCCTCCGCGGTACATCGGCACGGGGAACCCCACAGAGTTCCTTCACCTGTACGAGCTGAGCATCGAGGCGGTGAACGGCGATGACAAGGCCATGGCGAACTGGCTCCCCATGGCTCTCATGGGCGTGCCGCGCTCCTGGATGCTTAACCTACCGGAGTCTTTGGTGGCCTCCTGGGAGGAGTTGCGCAATCGGTTCATCGCGCGCTTCGCGGCACCGGCGCCCCATGCCGTTGTGGCCATTCTCGGTGGGGCGTAGGCGCCGGCCTCAAGCCGCCACGTCAAGCAGCTCTTCCGACAGGTCGGGGCCACCCAGCCACGGCAGGGGGCTCCTCCAGGCCGTGCAGCGCCAGAGACCGACATCACCTTCGACTCTAGGGATCACCCCAAGACTACGGTCGGCGTCGGCATGCTCCCCTTGTTGTGCACGCCCACCATCAGCAGTGTTGCGGTTACCAGAACACTCATCGATGGCGGCGCTGGCCTCAACATCCTCTCCGTGGAAGCCTTCGACCTGCTCCAGGTGCCTTACGACTGGCTCGCCCCTCCAGACCCTTTTCAAGGGTGGTCGACAGCTCCATCGTTCCCCTAGGGCAGATCCGCCTCCCCGTCACCTTTGGCACGCACTGCAATTACCGCACCGAGCTCATCGACTTCAACGTCGCCTGCATCAGCCTCCCGTACAATGCCATCCTTGGGTATCCAGCCCTTGCCAAGTTCATGGCAGCGACGCACCCCGGCTACAACGTCATCAAGATGCCTGGGAGCAGCGGCATCCTCACTGTGGTGGGAGACACCAAGGATGCACTCCTAGCCCTCAAGCTCACTTTCAAAGCCACGGCCACCGCACGGCCAGACACGGAGGGCATATCAGAGATCCCGGAGGCCGCGCCTGTGAAGAAGAAGCAACTGTTCTCTCAGGATCGGGCCGAGACGAAGCAAGTGACAGTCGACGACAAGGGCTCAGGCCCCACCTTCACCATAGGCGCCAGCCTCCTCCCAGATCAAGAAGAAGCGCTGGTCCGTCTCCTCCGTGCAAACAAAGATGTATTAGCATGGGAGGCGACGGACCTGGTTGGTGTCCCACGAGACGTGATTGAGCACCATTTGATGGTGTGCCCCGGCGCTCGCCCGGTGAAGCAAAAGGCACGGCGGCAAGCCCCAGAGAAGCAATCGTTCATCGTCCAGGAGGTCCACAAGCTGCAAGAAGCCGGCATCATCTGGCAAGTACGGCACCCGGATTGGTTGGCCAACCCGGTCATCATTCCCAAAAAGGGGGGAAAGGAGCGCATGTGCGTCGACTTCACGAGCCTCAACAAAGCTTGCCCTTAGGACCCTTTCCCTCTTCCGCGCATCGACCAAATCATTGACTCCACCGCCGAGTGCGACTTGCTGTGCTTCCTGGATGCCTTCTCGGGCTACCACCAGATCAAGATGGCGGTGCAGGACATCGAGAAAATAGCCTTCCTTTCCCCGTGCAGGGTGTACTGCTACACCTGCATGCTGTTCGGGCTGCGCAACGCCGGCGCAACCTTCTAGCGATTGATGCACATCGTCCTGGGCCGGCAGCTCGGGAGGAATGCCAAGGCGTACGTCGATGACATAGTGGTCAAGTCACGGGAAGCAAGAACCCTTGTTGAAGATCTAGAGGAAACATTCGCCAACCTGCGCAAGGTAAACCTGCGGCTCAATCCGGAGAAGTGCGTGTTTGGCGTCCCGTCCAGCAAGCTGCTGGGTTTCCTGGTGTCGCACAGAGGGAACGAGGCTAACCCAGAGAAGATCAAGGCAATAGAAAGAATGATCCCACCGCAGACTCTCAAGGAAATGCAGAAGCTCGTGGGCTGCGTGACTTCATTGGGACGCTTCATCTCCAAGCTCGGCGAGCGTGCCCTCCCGTTTTTCAAGCTGATGAAGAAGAAGGGCCCGTTCGAATGGACTCCAGAGGCTGAGGCGGCCTTTCAAGACCTCAAGAGGTATCTCACCAGCCCTCCGATGATGGTGGCGCCTTGACCTCTTGAGCCCCTAGTACTTTACCTAGCCGCCACAGCCCACTCGGCTAGCGCGGCACTCGTGGCGGTCCGGGAAGAGCACACAAGCGCAGGAGCGCGGCGCAGCACCCCGTCTACAGCCGCACCATCGCCACCTCAGGACGGCACTCCTGAGGCCTCGACTACCCCATCGGATGGTGAGGCTCCTGAGGCCCCCACGTCTCAAGCAGAGCCGGACGCCATCGACACCTCTTCCCTTGTCGAGCACCCCGTGTACTTCATCAACATGGTGCTGCGTGACGCACACGTGCACTACCCCATGCCGCAGAAGCTCCTGCTCGTGCTCCTCGTCGCCTCCAGGAAACTGCGACACTACTTCCAAGGCCATCCCATCAAGGTCGTCTCCGCGTACCCCCTGGAGAAGGTGCTCCGCAGCCCCAATGCCGTGGGGAGGGTTGCCGAATGGAACATTGAGCTGCAAGCGTTCCAGCTGGAGTTCAGCACCACCAGGGTCATCAAGGGCGCGACCCTCGCTGACTTTGTGGCGGAATGGACCAACGCCCCTGACCGAGGGGTGGGTGAAGACCGCTCCCTCATGCCCGGAGATGAGGCACCCGATGGCTGGATCATGTACTTCGACGGCGCGTTCGCGCGCCGGGATGCGGGGGCTGGAGCCGTACTCATCTCGCCTACCCAGGACAAGCTCTACTATGCCGTGTAGCTCTGCTTCCAGCATGGCGAGAAGGTCTCCAACAACATCGTGGAATACGAGGGCCTGATCGCCGGCCTTCGGGCCGCGACGGCCCTAGGGGTCAAGTGTCTCACCATCAAGGGCGATTCTCAACTCCTCACCAACTTCTCCAACAAGGAGTACAAGCCCAAGGACGAGCACATGGAGGCATACCTGGAAGAGGTACGCAAAATTGAAAAATGATTCTTGGGTTTGGAGTTGCAGCATGTCCCACATGGCACGAACAAGGAGGCAGACAACATCGCCAAGAGGGCGTCCCGATGTGAGCCCCAGAAGCCTGGCGTCTTCGAGGAATGGCTCTTCAAGCCACCGACAACCCCCTCCACTGCAGGCCCCGCGCTGCTTCGGGAGGAACTGCCCATGGCCCCCTCCTCGGGCGCTCCAGCCTACGGTCCAACCTCCGGAGCCCGCCTGCTCCTGGCACTCGAACCTCAGGAGGGGGGCTGGACCAAGGAGTTCAAGGCGTACCTACTCCGAGGCACCTTGCCGGAGAAGGAGGAAGACGCAGAATGCGTGGCTCGTCAGGCCACCGCTTACTTCTTGCAGGATGGCGAGTTCTACCGAAGGCGCCCAAATGACGTCTCGCTGCGGTGCATCTCCAAGGAGCAGGGGTGCGAGCTGTTGGCTGACATCCACGGCTGGGATTGTGGGCATCACTCTTTGTCACGCACCCTCGTGAGCAAGGTGTTCCGCAGTAGTTTCTATTGGCCCACGGTGCTCAACGATGCCACTGAGCTTGTGAGGCCTGTCAATTCCATGCCAAACAGATCCACTAGCCCGCTCAGGGCCTCCAGACCATTCCGCTCTCATGGTCGTTCGCGGTCTGGGGGCTTGATATCCTGGGCCCGTTTCCCCGAGCTGCCGGGGGCTACCGCTACCTTTACGTCGCCATCGACAAGATCACCAAGTGGGCAGAGGAGGAGCCCGTGCGCACCATCCCAGCTGGCTCGACCGTCAAGTTCATCAAGGGCCTCGTGAGCCGCTTTGGGGTCCCCAACCGTATCATCACTGATAATGGCTCTCAGTCCACGAGCAACCTCTTCAAAACATATTGTGCTAACCTTGGAACGCAGATATGCTACGCTTCGGTGGCGCACCCGCGGAGCAACGGCCAAGCCGAACGCGCCAACGCGGAGGTCTGATACGTCTCTGTCGTATCTAATTTTCCTAACGCTTTTCCTCTTGTTTTGGACTCTAATTTGCATAATTGGAATGAAACTAACCCGGACTGACACTGTTTTCAGCAGAACTACCATGGTGTTGTTTTTGTGCAGAAATAAAAGTTCTCAGATTGGAACAAAACTTTGCAAGGAATTTTTATACAATAAAAGATAATTTCTGGAGCCAAGAACCACCGGAGGGGGGCACCTGGGTTGGCACAACCAACCAGGGCGCGCCCCCCTCCAGGCGCGCCCAGGTGGGTTGTCCCCACCTGGTGGCCCCGCAGACCTCAACCCTGATACTATAAAATCACATTTTTGGAGAAAAAAATCAGGGAGAAAGAATTATCGCGTTTCACGAGACAGAGCCACCGCCACCTCCTATTCTTCATCGGGAGGCCAGATCTGGAGTCCGTTTGGGGCTCCGGAGAGGGGGATCTTCGATCTTCGTCATCACCAACCCTTCTCCATTGCCAATTCCATGATGCTCCCCACCAGGAGTGAGTAATTCCTTCGTAGGTTCGCTGGTCGGTGAGGAGTTGGATGAGATTCATCATGTAATCAAGTTAGTTTTGTTAGGGCTTGATCCCTAGTATCCATTATGTTCTGAGATTGATGTTGCTATGACTTTGCCATGCTTAATGCTTGTCACTTTGGGCCCGGGTGCCATGATTTAAGATCTGAACCGTTTATGTTATCACCATTATATCTATGTTCTAGATCCAATCTTGCAAGTTATAGTCACCTACTACGTGTTATGATCCGGCAAACCCGGAGTGACAGAAGTCGGTACACTTCCCGGTGATGGCCGTAGTTTGAGGAGTTCATGTATTCAATGTGTGTTAATGCTTTGTTCCGGTTCTCTATTAAAAGGAGGCCTTAATATCCATTAATTTCCAATAGGACCCCGCTGCCACGGGACGGTAGGACAAAAGATGTCATGCAAGTTCTTTCCATAAGCACGTATGACTATTTACGGAATACATGCCTACATTATATTTATGAACTAGAGCTAGTGCCGTATCGCCCTAGGTTATGACTGTTATATGATGAATATCATCCAACGAATTCACCGATCCAATGCCTACGAATTTCACTCATATTGTTCTTGCTAAGTTACTACTGCTATTGTTACTATTGCACTTGCTACAAAATCATTGCTATCACTGTTACCGTTACTATTGCTGTTGCTACTACTATCAAAACTATCATACTACTTTGCTACTGATCACTTTGCTGCAGATAATTAATCTCCAGGTGTGGTTGAATTGACAAGTCAGCTGCTAATACTTGCAAATATTCTTTGGCTCCCCTTGTGTCGAATCAATAAATTTGGGTTGAATACTCTACCCTCGATAACTGTTGCGATCCCCTATACTTGTGGGTTATCAAGACCTTTTTCTGGCGCCGTTGCTGGGGAGCATAGCTATATTTGTTGAGTCACTTGGGATTATTATCAAATTATCATTATGAAGAATCTGAAGGATGCTAAGACTAAGATTTTTCCCTCTAAAATGAGGGGAGGTAAGGAACTACCATCTAGCTCGATCTGCACTTGATTCACCTTCTGTTATAAGTAGACTTGCAACACCACCACATGCTTTTAATCCTGATATGTCGCAAGTTATTGATGATGCTACTTCTGCTATGAATGATACTCATGATCATGCTAGTACCTTGCTTGATGATAATGTGCCACTAGGTGAATTTCTTGATGAACAACTTGCTAGAACTAAAGCTTTTGAGAATGTTGAAACTGATGAAATTGTTGAAACTGATGAAGAACTTGAAACTGAAAATCTTTAAGCACTTATTAGACCTAGTTCACCCAGATATGAATTGCCTAATATACCGGAAGGTTATGTTATGGATGAGGAGACAACTAGAGACTTTCTTGCTTGCAATGATAGGGATGATCTTAAGAAATTATTATGCAAACTGAAAGAAAAATCTTTGAATGGTAGGATGAAATGTGATCCTAAGTTTGCTACTTCACCTATCTTTGTTGATGATAAGGATTATGAATTCTCTGTCGACCCAGAGTTAATTAATTTGGTTGAATCTGATCCTTTCCATGGTTATGAAAATGAAACTGTTGTGGCACATCTTACTAAGTTGAATGACATAGCCACCCTTTTCGCTCATGATGAGAAGATTCGCTATTATTATATTCTCAAATTATTTCCGTTCTCATTAAAGGGTGATGCTAAGACTTGGTATAATACTCTTGCTCCTGGTTGTGTGCGTAGTCCCCAGGACATGATTTATAACTTCTCTGAAAAATATTTTCCTGCTCATAAGAAACAAGGTGCCTTACAGGAAATATTTAACTTTGCGCAAATTGAAGAAGAGTCTCCCACAAGCTTGGGGGAGGCTTCTCCAATTGCTTAATGCTTTGCCTGATCATCCTCTTAAGAAAAATTAAATACTTGATATCTTCTATAATGGACTAACCGATGCTTCTAGGGATTTCCTAGATAGTTGTGCTGGTTGTGTTTTCCGGGAATGAACTGTTGAACAAGCTGATGAACTATTGAATAACATATTGAAAAATTATGATGATTGGACTCTTCCTGAACCACCGCTTAAACCTACTCCAAATAAGAGAGGTATCTTATATCTCAGTCCCGAAGATATGCAAGAGGCAAAGAAATCTATGAAGGAAAAAGGTATTAAAGCTGAGGATGTCAAAAATTTACCTCCTATTGAAGAAATACATGGGCTTGAAACACCACCACCACCTAAGGTGGTAGAGGTAAATTCCTTAATGAAATTCAATGACAATGACAATCTTTATAATATGCATCCTAGTCAATGCCTTTATGAGTTTGATAACTACATTAGAAAGCAAGATCACTTCAATGCAAATGTTATGAAACAGTTGAAATACAATTCCGATATGATTGCTCGCTTGAGTGACTTGTTATTTAGAATTACCAATGATGTTAGAGGTGTAGGAAAGCATGCCTCTATGGTTCAAACTCAATTAGAACAAGTTGCTAAATCTCAAAGAGAATTGCTTGATGAAATGAATAATAATATCAATGATCATGCTGTTAGAGTAATGACTAGAGGAGGTAGAATGACTCAGGAACCACTTTATCCTGATGGACACCCAAAGAGAATTGAACAAGACTCTCAAAGAATTAACACTGATGCACCTAGTCCTTCTAAAAAGAAAAAGAAGAAGAAAAGTGATAGGACTTTGCATGCCTGTTGTGAACCTGAAATAGAAAAACCTCCTGATAATGATAATGATGTTTCTATCTCTGATGCTGAAACTCAATCTAGTAATGAACACTCACCTTCTGACAATGAAAAAGATAATGATGAGGTTCATGAAGACACTCAAACAAATAATAAAGAACCATACAATGATGTTGAAATAGAACCAGCTGTTGATCTTGATAACCCACAACCCAAGAATAAAAGATATGATAAAAGAGACATCGTTGCTAGAAAACATGGTAAGGAAAGAGAACCGTGGGTTCAAAAACCTATGCCCTTTCCACCTAAGTCAACTAAGAAGAAAGATGATGAAGAATTTGAACGCTTTGCTGAAATGATTAGGCCATTCTTTTTGCGTACCTGCTTAACTAATATCTTGAAAATGCCTCCTTATGCAAAATACATGAAAGACATCATCACCAATAAGAGAAAAATACCGGAAGCTGAAATATCCACCATGCTTGCTAATTATACTTTTAAGGACGGAGTGCCTAAAAAACATGGAGATCCGGGAATACCAACTATACCTTGCTCCATCCAAAGAAATTATGTCAAAACTGCTTTATGTCATTTAGGAGCTGGTGTTAGTGTTATGCCTTTCTCTTTATATAAAAGACTTGATTTGAATAAACTCACACCTACTGAAATATCTTTGCAAATGGCTGACAAATCAACTGCCATACCTATCAGTATTTGTGAGGATGTGCCCGTTGTTGTTGCAAACGTTACTATCTTAACTGACTTCATTATACTTGAGATGCCCGAGGACGACAGCATGTCGATTATCCTTGGTAGACCCTTTCTGAATACTGCAGGGGCTGTTATTGATTGCAATAAAAGCAAGGTCACTTTTCATATCAATGGTAATGAGCATACAGTGCACTTTCTGAAGAAACAATTCCAAGCGAATGGTATTAATGTTATTGACAAATCTCCTACAATCACTATTGGAAGTTTTCAACTACCTCTACCTACTGCCAAAAAGAAATATGAAATGCTTATTGTTGGGGACATTCATATCCCTGTTGAGGTAACTTAGTGTTTTACAAAAGTTCTTCGGTTTCATGCTAATCGAAAGCGGTTGTTAATAAGACTTGATCAACCTTATTAATGAATCATTTTTGAGAGGTATGAAGTTGATGAATTTAGTAAGCACTACCTTCTGTCCCTACCTTTTCTTTTCTATTTTTCTTAGTTAAATGAAATAAAATGCCATGTTTTGTCTGTTTTCTGAATTTCCTGTGCAATAAAAAATGACCCAAAAATAAAAGTTCTCAGAATGCTCTGAAAATTTAATATGTTTTTTCTGAATATTTAAGAATTTTTGGTGCCAATAACATCAGAGGGGGGTGCACCAGGTTGGCACAACCCACCTGGGCGCGACAAAACCCCCAGGCGCACCCTAGTGGGTTGTGGTCCCCATGTGGGCCCCCTCACTTATCTCTTTAGCCCATGTCACCACCTACCTCGAGAAAAAAATCACCATTGCTCTCTCTCGTGTTCTTGCTCTCAAACCCGCGGATTTCGATCTGTTTGCTCAAAGCTCCATTTCTGAAACTGTTTCGGGGGATTGTTGCTTGGTATGTGACTCCTCCATTGGTCCAATTAGTTTTTGCTTTAGTGGTTTATATTTTGAATAATTAGTTACTCTTGGTGCTGCTGTAGATGAGCTTGCATGTTGAATTCTTAAAGTTCTAAGTAGTTTGAATGCTTGATATGACCTCTATGCATCTCTATGAGTAGTTGCTATCAATCTTCTGAAGTTTTGGTAATAAAAATTTTGTGACCCAAATTTTTTCAGAAAATTGTACGCAAATATGATGAACCTCTTTGGGAGGAGTTCTTCAAGGAGAAGGTCCTTGGAGGCATCTTCTAGTAGCAGCTTCGTCCGTCGGTCTTATGTTGAACCAAGTGAAAATTCCATACGAGATGCCACCACCAAATCATGTTTATGGCCATGCAACGATTATATGGTGCGTGTGGGCATTAAAGAAGATTTTGAGCAATATGTTCACAATGCCGAGCTCGGTCCCTACATTGCAGATAAGTGCAACCAACACCTCAGCCTCACTGAATCATTTACTAAAGAATTTAAATTCCATCCTCGTGAGTCTAGAATGTCGTTTAAACTGTACGACTATCCTTTCACTCTACCATTAGAGACATTTTCTAACTACTGCAAAATTCCATTTTGGGATTCGTTAGACGAACCACCAAGATCTGAGTTTGAGATATTCTTGACTAGTCTTTGCTATGGTGAGACTAGAGGAGTGATGCAAGGTAGAATAACGAGCATTCATTTTCCCTCAATTCAATGCTTTGCACTATTTAATGGGAAATGCATTGTAGGCAAACAAGATTGTAGTACACTTTGTGCTCCAGACCTGAGCCTCATACGCACCGCTCTCACCGGTGACAAAAGTTATATCCTTGGAGCGATTGTTGCACTCAAGTTGCAACACAATGCTGGTAGTGGATATTTTTATGGTGGAATTTATGCCACACGCTTAGCAAGAGAGCTGGGTGTTTCACCTTGGCCTTATGACCCCATCCTACACATGTAGTACTTGGACTTCGATGCTATGAAACGTCATAAGATCCTTAGTGGTGAAGCCCATTATTTTACTTATAACCTATTGTTTAATAAAAGGTCCGTTGTGGACACCTTTTTGCCTGCACCTGCTCTCTTTGATATTCACAGCAAGGGAAGATATTATTTTCTTGAGAGCGAGGCCCGAGCACATAACGCAACGGTTATGGCTGCGCTGCAGGCTGAGGCGTCTGCACCCTGAGCCTCCGTGAGCTATCACTCCGACCACTATGTAGGCTACTGACAGTGATTACCAAGTTAGGCCAAAATCCTAAGCTTGGGGGAGTACGTATTTCCACCGACATTACATTCATGATCACACATTTCATTCCAGTTGTCGGTGTTCATACTTTTTCATTGTATTATCCATGCTAGATTTATTTTCTTGCCTTCTTCTTGTGTGTTTGAAAAACTTTGAGAAAATCAAAAAAAAAATTCCCGCTTCTTTCTGGTTTTTCTTCCTAGTTTAATTAGTTGTAGTATTAAAAAGAAAACCCAAAAAGATTTCTTGTTCTTCTTTTTGCTTGTTGGGAGCTCTCCCGTGTAAATAGTTTTTTTTTCATTTTTGTTTTTCTTTCTTTAATTTGCTTTCTTCCAGAAAACCCAAAAACTCCAAAAATATTTCAATGTGTTTCTCTGAATTTCTTTTCTTTTCATTGAGTCGTACCGAGGAGAAGACCACGATGAAAATGTTGAGTGGCTCTCATTTGCATTATTGTGGATCTAACAGAGAGCCCATATTACCTTGTCTTCTCCTTTTGAATAAAATGTTTGCAAATTCCAGCTTAGTCCACGGCACTCTTGCACTATTATTATTTTCATATCGTTCGATCGTGCAAGTGAAAGGCAATAATGACGATATTTGATGAACTGGCTGTGGCACAGAGAAATGGGTATGAACTCAACTTGTTCTGTTTTTGTAAATATGTTTAACCTAGTATCCATGATTCAGCCGATTATGATCCAACATGTTTGCAATGACAATTAGAGATTATAGTTTCTCATGCCATGCTTAAGTAGCTAGGAGTGGATAATGATTTATCTTGGAGGTCAACATTGCGTTAAAATGATTGTGATGTAGTATGATGATATGGTATCCTCCTCTGAATGTTCGAGTGGCTTGACTTGGCGCATGTTCATGCATGTAGTTGAATCAAAACCAACATAGCCTCTATGATATTAATGTTCATGGTGTTCATATCCTACTCATGCTAGTATCCAATGTTACTTATGCATAATGCATGTTCATGACCGTTTTCGCTCTCTAGCTGGCCGCTTCTCAACCTATTTGCTAGCCTTCACCTTTACTAAGCGGGAATTCTGCTTGTGCATCAAAACCCTGAAACCCAAGTTATTCCAGATGAGTCCACCATACCTACCTATATGCGGTATTACCCTGCCGTCCTAAGTAAATTTGCATGTGCCATCTCTAAAAACTTCAAATAAATATCTTTTTTGTGTGCGCCTGGATTGTTCATAGAGCGACAGGAGGTAGTCAGTATGTTCCATGTTAAGCGGGTTATTCTCATGATGAGTGTTTATTCACTCATCCTTGCAGGAGAGGGGCGGTAATAGGGATTCCCAGTCCAGAACTCAAATTGCAAATAATTAAACAAAACTCCCCCGGGACTGTTGTTGGTATGGACGGCACCCGTTGTTTCGGACAAGCCGTGGAGTGTGATTGTTGGTGGAGGGGGAGTAAACCTTTACTTTTATCGCTTGGGAACCGCCACTAATGTGTTTAGCATGGAAGATACCGATAACTAATGGTCACGAAGTAAACAAGAAGGGTGCATTTCTCAAAAATTTCATTTACCTCTGTTTTAAAAACTTGAGCTCTGGCACCTCTATAAATCACTGCTTCCCTCTGCGAAGGGACTATCTATTTACTTTTATGTTGTGTCATCACCTTCTCAAATAAGCGCCAGAACCTGAGAGAACTATTGTCATCCTCATGCATTGTGTGTAGCTAATGTTGGGTGCATCATGACTGGATCTTCTCTACCATGAATTACAATGTTTGGTCGTTGCTTGAACTTTGGAGGTGCTCTGGATTTATGTTTTGCGGTCTTAGAAAGGGCTAGCGAGATACCACTATTGTCATATTATATCATGGTTGCTTTGACGAAGTGTTGTTGTTTGAGATATCTTATTATTGCTCGCTAGTTGATTATGCCATTGATATGAGTTAATATAATTTTTAAGAGTTATTGTCGACATGGTTAGTTATAATCTTTGCTGAAAACCTGGGTGCTACTTAAGCTTATTTATGTAAACAAGAGCAAAAGAGTTCGTAAAAATTTTTCTTTTTCACTTTCAGTTTATCAACTGAATTGCTTGAGGACAAGCAAAGGTTTAAGCTTGGGGAAGTTGATACGTCTCCGTCGCATCTACTTTTCCTAACGCTTTTCCTCTTGTTTTGGACTCTAATTTGCATGATTTGAATGAAACTAACCCGAACTGACGCTGTTTTCAGCAGAACTACCATGGTGTTGTTTTTGTGCAGAAATAAAAGTTCTCAGATTGGAACGAAACTTTGCGAGGAATTTTTATACAATAAAAGATAATTTCTGGAGCCAAGAACCACCGGAGGGGGGCACCTAGGTGGGAACAACCCACCAGGGCGCCCCCTCCAGGCGCGCCCAGGTAGGTTGTCCCCACCTGGTGGCCCCGCAGACCTCAACCCCGATACTGTAAAATCACATTTTCGGAGAGAAAAAGCAAGGAGAAAGAATTATCGCGTTCCTGTTCTTCATCGGGAGGCCAGATCTGGAGTCCGTTTGGGGCTCCGGAGAGGGGGATCTTCGATCTTCGTCATCACCAACCCTTCTCCACCGCCAATTCCATGATGCTCCCCACTGGGAGTGAGTAATTCCATTGTAGGCTCGCTGGTCGGTGAGGAGTTGGATGAGATTCATCATGTAATCGAGTTAGTTTTGTTAGGGCTTGATCCCTAGTATCCATTATATTCTGAGATTGATGTTGCTATGACTTTGCCATGCTTAATGCTTGTCACTTTGGGCCCGGGTGCCATGATTTTAGATCTGAACCATTTATGTTCTCACCATTATATCTATGTTCTAGATCCGATCTTGCAAGTTATAGTCACCTACTACGTGTTATGATCCGGCAAACCCGGAGTGACAGAAGTCGGGACACTTCCCGGTGATGACCGTAGTTTGAGGAGTTCATGTATTCACCGTGTGTTAATGATTTGTTCCGGTTCTCTATTAAAAGGAGGCCTTAATATCCCTTAGTTTCCAATAGGACCCCGCTGCCACGGGTGGGTAGGACAAAAGTTGTCATGCAAGTTCTTTCCATAAGCACGTATGACTATTTACGGAATACATGCCTACATTATATTTATGAACTGGAGCTAGTGCCGTATCGCCCTAGGTTATGAATGTTATATGATGAATATCATCCAATGAATTCACCGATCCAATGCCTACGAATTTCTCTCATATTGTTCTTGCTAAGTTACTACTGCTATTGTTACTATTGCACTTGCTACAAAATCATTGCTATCACTGTTACCGTTACTATTGTTGTCGCTACTACTATCAAAACTATCATACTACTTTGCTACTGATCACTTTGCTGCAGATAATTAATCTCTAGGTGTGGTTGAATTGACAACTCAGCTTCTAATACTTGCAAATATTCTTTGGCTCCCCTTGTGTCGAATCAATAAATTTGGGTTGAATACTCTACCCACGAAAACTTTTGCGATCCCCAATACTTGTGGGTTATCAAGGTCCTGAGGGGCCTCAAGGCAAGGAGCTTCAAGAAGAAACTCGAGGCCTGTAGCAGAGGTAGGCTCGATGAGCTTCAGTCCGTGTTGTGGTCCATCCGGACCACCGCGTCTAAGCCCACCGGCGAGACCCCGTTCTTCCTCGTCTACGGGGCTGAGGCGGTCCTCCCTCATGAGGTCAAACAGCGCTCCCCACGAGTCTTGGCGTTTGACGAGGCACACCAAGACGCCTCGCAGAGGATGGACCTCGTGCTCGGGGAGGAGGGCCGCCGCCAAGACGCGCTCCGTGCCGCGAGGTACCAGCAGGCGCTGCGGCAGTATCACGCCCGTAGCGTCCACTCCAGGACCCTCGAGGTCGGTGACCTCATCCTGGGATGGGTGCTCTCCAGGGAGGGGCTTCACAAGCTCTCGCCTATGTGGGAGGGCTCGTTCAGGATCACCCGTGTCTCCAGGCCTGGCGCCGCGCACCTGGAGACACAGGACGGGGTCCCCATCCAGAATGCCTAGAACATCCAGCACCTCCGGAAGTTCTATCTGTGACCAGCAAGCGCTATGCGCCTCTCAAGTCTCCGCCCGTGACACTCTCACGTAATAATGAGTGGGGCTGTACACGCCCCAGAGTCTCCTGAGTGTCGCCCCTGGCCCTCACAGGGGCTCCCACCCACGTCCTAGTGGAAGCCCCATGCTCTGCGCTGGTGGGAAGACCAGAAGACTAGTGTAGATGCCGGACGCGGCTGTTCTTTTTGCTTGCTTTTTGTAGCTGATTTGCCACTTCTTGGAATGAAATTTGAAGTTCTCACGTCATTATTTGAAAGGGTAGGGAATTTTTTCTCCTCGCAGCGTTTGCTCTTTCAGGTCTCGTTTTAGGGAGAGTGATAGTTGCCCGTCGCTCTTCCTCGCGCGTCTCGCACATGGGGGCTGGGCACGGTGTGTACGCTTGGGCCCGCCCGCGAACACACCTTGCCCAAGCCTTGGTGCCCTAGCCTTTGGCATCTTAATCCTCACATGACGCCCTCAAACGAGCCAACGGGCATGCACGCCCTCCTGAGTCCGTGTCTGCGGGCATCACGACACGGCATACCAGCGGCCCACGCCCAGGGGCTCGCGCGGGGCACGGCACCTCCAGAGGTCCCGTAACCCCGCAGCCACTGGGTGCCTCCCGAGGCCTGAGGACCTTCGAATCCTCAAGAAGGAAACCCCCGGTAGGACCTCTCTGGAACGAGGGGCGCGTAGGAGGTACAAGCTCCAGAGAAGCACGCTCCCGCGGCACGGGAATCTACCGCAAGCACACTAAGCTAAGTCATCCCAATCACGATCAGCAAGAACCCGTCAATTAGCAGCAACACGGATGTCAGGACGCAATATAAAAACGATAATATAACGGCGCAAGCGCCATGGTTCATTACATGCCCCGGCAGGGCTTTCTACTTTTTTTATGCAGGAAAAAGAGAGAAGCAAAAGCGGCCGCGCGACCACCGCGGCTCCCGAGACCCGGCTCCAGCAGCGCCCGCGCTGAGTCAGAATCCTCCTCCTGCTTCACTGGGGCGCGGCGGCGAGGCGGCTCGTCGCCCTCCCCGGTCCAAGCTCGGCGGCTTGGCGGCTCGTCGTAGTCGCCGTCACTCGTGCTCTCCCCAGAGGAGGAGCCGCTGCTGCTGGAGGCATCGTGACCATCGCCAAGGGCAAGTTCACCGCCAGAGAGGCTACCGCCCCTCAGACCATCATCGTCGGAGGGGTGGACATCATAGTCATTGTTGTCGCTCTCCGGGCAGCACCCCAGGCGTCTACCGTCCTCCTCGAAGACCCTGACGTAGAGGGTCATAGCGCCGTCGTGTCTGAAGTGGAGGGTGCACCTCCCCTGCAGGCTGCGTGCGCGAGCGAACTGCTACCACCCGCGATTCAGGAACACGTTGCCGGCGGGGTGACCTCGACCACCACCAACGAGGCCCTGCTGCAGCAACCAACGGCCTGCAGCCAGAGGCCACCAGGTCCCCCGGCCGGCAGCGCGCCTGTGGAGAAGCACGGGAGCTGGAACCAGAGGCCTGCGGGCCTCTCCGCCCACACCACGCACTCTGAGGATGCATCGGCCGAATGGGATCGCAGGCGCGGTGGCCGAATGGCTGCCACATGCCTTCCTCCTTGGCCGCGGCAGCCCCCGCCACGGGAGGGAGTGCCCCGACGACTGCCGGAGGCGGTGCCAGCCTTCGAGGGGGTGCGCCCACACCCTCGGGGAGCCACCGCTG
The DNA here is from genome assembly GCA_011799875.1 of Thinopyrum elongatum. Taxonomy (NCBI): domain Eukaryota; kingdom Viridiplantae; phylum Streptophyta; class Magnoliopsida; order Poales; family Poaceae; genus Thinopyrum; species Thinopyrum elongatum. The sequence goes on along the minus strand of CM022299.1, from coordinate 218,967,709 downwards.
CCGTCGTGCCGTGCTTGCGGGGACAGCCGCGGCCCCTCTTGGGCGGCAACCAGCCTAGTCCCTCCTTGGGAGCCTTTCCCTTCTCAGCGGCCAAGAACCTCCTCACTGGCGCCATGGATGCTCTGGCAAGATGGCGGGACGAAGAAGAAGAAGGAGCGAGCAGCAAGAAGGCGAAGATGGACTGGGGGCTCCGCCCCCTCTCCCATTTATAGGCGAAGGGAGGCTAATCGGCGGCCTCCCACGCTCCAAGCAATAATGGCCTTTCTGCATGCACCATGCAGTTGTCAAGTCAGGTAGTTGCCGAGGTGGTGTGGGGAAGTGGAGACGCTCCAAGCAATGATGGCCTTTCTGCATGCACCATGCACCATCAATCACCACGCGCCGGCTCGGTCCGCAGGCGATTGGGGCCCGCGGCACTTTGCACCTGCCCTTTGGCTTCGCCTCAAAGCCGAGTCCGAGCGTGCCTTGGGCCCGAGGGCTACTGTCGGCGTTCTGGGAACTAGGGTACCCAGACTTGCTTGCCTGTGGCCCACGGCATGGCTCCATCGATAGCCTGGTACGGCCTACCTCCACCTTCAAATTGGCTGTTGTGGAATCCCTTGCCTGCCTAAGCTATGAGGGAAGAGGACCAAGGCCACTATAAATATAGGCTAGTCTCCACCGTAGAGATGGGTTGATTGATTATCATCCACTGAGCTCTCGCGAGGCTGCTCACACACTGTACTAGTTCATCCTCAACCTCCTCATGAGGCCAATCCACCACAAAGCAGGAGGAGGGTTTTAAACCACAAGGTGGCCTGAACCTGAGTAAACTCCTGTGTCCCCTCTTTCCCCGCTCGCACGAACTCGACCAGGCCAAGCCATGAGGCGATGAGCTTGAGGCTACGGCTGGGCTAGGTCTTCGCTCACGCCCCAGAGTTCGAACCTTGTTGGGTCCGCGGAGCTCTGATTCTGACATTTGGCGCGCAAGGTAGGGGCGTGTCAAAGCTTTCCCTTTCTCTTCGCTCCTCTCGCCTCATCGCTCCCATGGGTGACGTCGTCCGCCTCGTTGCCCGGACCGCTGTCCCCGGGAACCCCGCGGGCTCCCGGCCTTCACTCCTGACCTGCGCCGAGTGCGGCGGCCGGTCGGGTTTAGGCCATTGCTGCCCCCGCGCTACGACGGTGCAGCCAACCCCGAGGAGTTTCTCCAGCTATATGCCTAGAGTATTCTGGTGGCGGGAGGCGACGACATGGCCATGGAGAACTGGCTCCCGCTGGCCCTCACAGAGGTTCCACGCTCCTGGCTCTGCAGCCTCACAGAGGCCTCGGTATCCTCCTGGGAAGAGCTCCGCGGACAGTTCATCGCGCGCTTCGCAGCTCCGGGGCCCCACGCGGTCGCTTGCATCCTTGGCGGGTCGCAGGCGCCCGCATCTGGTCGCCACGTCAAGCAGATCTTCTGTTAGGTGAGCGCCGCTTTGCTTCAGCCTGAGACCCCGTGAAGCCGCATGCGGTGTGAGGTCGCCGTCACCTTCGACTCAGGGGACCGCCCTGTCGGCGTTCTGGGAACTATGGTACCTAGACTTGCCTGCGTGCGGCCCATGGTGTGGCTTCATGGACAGCCCGGTACGGCCCATCTGCAAGGCCTTCAAGACAAACCTCCAGGGGGAGCGGCCTCCCCAGGCTGCCTCTAGAGGAGCGGAGATTCCTATGCAGGTGCCCAACCTCATGAGGTTGCGGTGATGCAAGCCATGATGACCAAGGCCAGGCGGGCGCCAGCGGGCGCAGAGAAGACAGTTTCCTCTTTGGTGCTAAGGAGGCAAGCGCAGGCGCGGGTTCCTGAGGAATCTGGCAAAGGTTTTCGTTCCAGTGCAACGAGACCAAGACTGCCAGGACGGCAGGACGGATGTCATCGCCGAGCCCACCACAGCATCATGACTAGAAACTTTGGAGGCAAAGACCACCTTTTGTCAGGATAAGATGTACTACTTGTCCCCTTTCAAATTGGCCACTGTGGAATCCCTTCCCGCCTACGCTTTGGGGGAAGAGTACCGAGGCCACTATAAATATAGGTTAGCTACCACCATAGAGGGGATCTGATCCGAACCCCTCGACTCATCCCCTCACTAGAGCAGACCTCGTGAGGTTGTTGATCCCTTGTACTTGTTCATCCTCAGCCCCTCATGTGGCAAATCCACCATAAAGCAGGAGTAGGGTCTTACACCGCAAGGTGGCCCGAACCTGGGTAAACTGCTGAGTCCATCTTCTTCCTTGTTCATCGAGCTAGGCTGTGGGGCGACTAGTTGGTTGGCTGGATAGGATGAATTCTTCGCACACGCCCCAGAGTTCAAACCTTTCTTGGGTCTGCGGAGCCCGGAATTCGACACGCCCCGAATCTACGGCCGCTGCCGGGGCACTCCCCATGTTGTGCATGCCCACCATCAGCAATGTTCCGGTCACCAAGACTCTCATAGACGGTGGCGCCGACCTCAACGTACTCTCCGTGGAAACCTTTGAGATGCTTCAAGTACCGTACGAGCGCACCCTTCCCTTTTTCAAGCTGATGAAGAGAACGGGCCCCTTCGAGTGGTCCCCACAAGTAGGGGCGGCTTTCGAGGACCTCAAGAGGTACCTCACGAGCCCCCCCCATCATGGTGGCGCTCCGTCCTCGCGAGCCCTTGGTGCTCTATTTGGCTGCCACCCCGCACTCGGCCAACGTGGCGCTTGTGGCGGCCCGAGAAGAGCGCGCCAGCACCAGCGCGGGGCCTGGCGGCCCACGTAAGGCCACGCAGCCTCTGCCACCGTAGGCCAGCGGCCCAGGGGCGCACGCCCCTCCACCGCCTGACGAGTCGCCTGAGTCCTGCGCAAGGCAGGATGCCGTCAACGCCCCGCGCCTCGTCGAGCATCCGGTGTACTTTGTCAGCACCGTGCTACATGATGCGTGCGTGCTATCTTATGTGGTAGAAGCTCCTCCTCGCGCTCCTCGTTGCTTCCAGGAAGAGTCGTATCCCCATACCCCCTGGAGAAAGTGCTGCACAACCCCAACATTGCCGGCAGAGTCGCTAAGTGGAACATCGAGCTCCAAGCTATGCAACTAGAGTTCAGTACAACCCGGGTTATCAAGGGGGCGGCCCTCGCTGACTTCGTAGTAGAGTGGACGGATGCTCCTGTCCATGGGCTGAGCGAGGACCAGTCCCTCACGCCCGGCGATGAGCCGCCCGATGGCTGCATCACGCACTTCGACGGCTCCTTCGCGCGACAAGGCGCGGGGGGTGGAGTTGTGCTCATTTCCCCAACCAAGGACAAGTTCTTCCATGCCGTGCAGCTCTGTTTCCAGCATGGTGATATGGTCTCCAACAACATCACAGAATACGAGGGCTTGATCGCCGGGCTCAAGGCCGCGGCCGCTCTAGGGGTCAGGCGCCTCACCATCAAGGGCGATTCCCGGCTCCTCAACAACTTCTCCAACAAGCAGTAAAAACTAAAGGACGAGCACATGGAGGCATACATTGCAGAGGTACGTAAAATCAAAAAGCGCTTCTTGGGCTCGGAGTTGCAGCATGTCCCACATGGCGCAAACATGGAAGCAGATGACATCGCCAAGAGGGCATCCCTATGCGAGCCTCAGAAGCCTAGCGTCTTCAAGGAGAGGCTCTTCAAGCCGTCAGCTGCGCCTCCGGCTGTAGGCCCAATGCTGCTCCGGGAGGAGCCACTGCCAGCACCGCCCTTGGGCACCCCAGCATGCGGCCCGACCTCGGGAGCCTACCTGCTCCTGGCGTTGGAACCTCAGGCAGGCAACTGGACCGAGGAGTTCAAGGCGTACTTGCTCCATGGCGCCCTGCCGGAGAAGGAGGAAGATGCAGAGGGCGTGGCTCGACAGGCCACTACTTATTGCTTGCAGGACAGTGAGCTGTACTGCAGGCGCCCCAACGACGTCTTGCTACAGTGCATATTAGAGGAGCAGGGGCGCGAGCTGTTGGCCGACATCCATGGTGGAGACTACAGGCACCATTCCTCGTCACACACCCTCGTGGGAAAGGTGTTCCGCAGCGAGTTCTACTGGCCTACGGCACTCCACGATGCCACTGAGCTGGTCCGATCCTACGAGGCCTACCAGTTCCATGCCAAGAAGATTCACCAGCCAGCGCAAGGGCTCCAAACCATCCCGCTCTCATGGCCTTTTGTAGTTTGGGGGCTGGACATTCTGGGCCCATTCCCTCGGGCGGCCGGCGGTTACCGCTACCTCTATGTCGCCATCGACAAGTTCACTAAGTGGGCAAAGGTTGAGCCTGTGTGCACCATCCCCGCAGGATCGGCAGTCAAGTTCATCAAGGGCCTCGTGAGCCGATTCGGTGCCAACAATGGCATCATCACCGACAATGGCTCCCAGTTCACTAGCAATCTCTTCGGGTCATATTGTGCTAACCTTGGAACACAGATATGCTACGCTTCAGTGATGCACCCGCGGAGCAATGGCCAGGCCGAGTGCGCCAACGCGGAGGTCCTGAGGGGCCTCAAGACTAGAAGATTCAAGAAGAAGCTTGAGGCCTGCGGCAGGGGTTGGCTAGACGAGCTGCAGTCCGTGTTGTGGTCCATCCGCACCATGGTGACTAAGCCCACCAGTGAGACCTTGTTCTTCCTCGTCTACAGGGCCGAGGTGGTCCTCCTACTCGATATCAAGCATCATTCCCCGCGAGTCTTGGCATTTGACGAGGCGCGTCAGGATGTCTCGCGGGGAACTGATCTTGTGCTCGGAGAGGAGGCCCGCCGCTAGGCCTCTCTCCGAGCCGCAAGGTACCAGCAGGCCCTGCGGCGCTACCACTGCCGCAACGTCCGCCCCCGGACTCTCGAAGTCAGAGATCTTGTCCTGAGGCGGGTCCTCTCTAGGGAGGGCCTCCATAAGCTCTCGCCAATGTGGGAGGGCCCGTTCAGGGTCGCCCGCGTCCCCAGGCCTGGCGCCGTGCGCCTGGAGACGGAGGACGGGGTCCCCATCTAGAATGCCTAGAACATCCAACACATCTGCAAGTTCTACCCGTGACACTCTCACATAATAATGAGTGGGGCTGTACACGCCCCGGAGTCTCCCGGTGGACCTTTTCGTGGCCTCGCGGGAGCTCCCACCCACGCCCCAGTGGAAGCCCCATGCTCAGCGCTGGCGGAAATGGTCGAACAGTGACTATGCCCATGCCCAAGTGGAGGCCCATGCTTCGTGGTGGTGGGAAGACTAGTGTAGGCACCGGACGCAGCCATTTTTCATCCTCTCTTGTAATCGAATTTGCAATTTCTTGGAATGAAGTTTGAAGTTTTCGCATCTTTGTTCGAAAAGGGTCGGGATTTTCTTCTTGCGGTGTTTCCCTTCTTGAATCTTGTTTTTAAAAGAAATAGCAGTTGCCTATTGCTCCCTCTCGCGCGTCCCATGAGCGGGGGCTGGGCACGGTGTTTACGCTTGGGTTAGCCCCAGCGGAATTAAGGACCCAGGCCGCAACAGCCGTGGGTCCACCCATATGCACACCTCCCCAAGCCTTTGTTGCCGAAATCCTTGCGCGACACTCTCGAGCGATTCAACAGGCACGTGCTGCCTTTGGCCCCTGGCCTTGGGAGCACTCACACCCCAGCCTTGCCGGGCACCGCGACCCAGCACACCCTCGCTCGGGGGCTCTAGATGCAGGAGGGTCCCAAGGGAAGGTGGCTTGGGAAGACACAATTAGGGTCCGATGCATGATACGTCCATTTTGCATCATGCTTTTATATTGATATTTATTGCATTATGGGATGTTATTACACATTCTAGCACAATACTTATGCCCTTTCTCTCTTATTTTACAAGGTTTACATGAAGAGGGAGAATGCTGATAGCTAGAATTCTGGGCTGGAAAAGGAGCAAATCTGAGAGACCTATTCTGCACAACTCCAAAAGTCCTGAAACTTCACGGAGAATTATTTTGGAATATATAAAAAATATTGGGCGAAGAAAGCACCTGAGGGGACCCACCAGGCAGCCACAAGGGTGGGGGCGCGCCCTACCCCCTGGGCGCGCCTCCCTGCCTTGTGGGTCACCTGGCAAGCCCTCGATGCCCATCTTCTGCTATATGGTGTGTTTTGACCTAGAAAATATGAGAAGAAAGCTTTCGGGACGAAGCGCCGCCGTCTCGAGGCGGAACCTGGGCAGAACCAATCTAGGGCTCCGGCGGAGCTGTTTTGCCGGAGATACTTCCCTCCGAGAGGGGGAAATCGAAGCCATCATCATCACCAACGATCCTCTCATCAAGAGGGGGTCAATCTCCATCAACATCTTCACCAGCACCATCTCCTCTCAAACCCTAGTTCATCTCTTGTATCCGATCTTTGTCTCAAATCCTCAGATTGGTACCTATGGGTTGATAGTAGTGTTGATTACTCCTTGTAGTTGATGCTAGTTGGTTTATTCGGTGGAAGATCATATGTTCAGTTCCTTAATGATATTCAATACCCCTCTGATTATGAACATGAATATGCTTTGTGAGTAGTTACATTTGTTCCTGAGGACATGGGAGAAGTCTTGTTATAAGTAATCATGTGAATTTGGTATTCGTTCGATATTTTGATGAGATGTATGTTGTCTTTCCTCTAGTGGTGTTATGTGAACGTTGACTACATGACACTTCACCATGATTTGGGCCTAGGGGAAGGCATTGGGAAGTAATAAGTAGATGATGGGTTGCTAGAGTGACAGAAGCTTAAGCCCTAGTTTATGCGTTGCTTCGTAAGGGGCTGATTTGGATCCATATGTTTCATGCTATGGTTAGATTTATCTTAATTCTTCTTTCGTAGTTGCGGATGCTTGCGAGAGGGGTTAATCATAAGTGGGAGGCTTGTCCAAGGAAGGGCAGCACGCAAGCACCGGTCCACCCACATATCAAATTATCAAAGTAACGAATGCGATCATAAGAGCATGATGAAAACTAGCTTGACAGTAATTCCCATGTGTCCTCGAGAGCGCTTTGCTTTATATAAGAGTTTGTCCAGGCTTGTCCTTTGCTACAAAAAGGATTGGGCCACCTTGCTGCACCTTAGTTACTTTTGTTACTTGTTACCCGTTACGAATTATCTTATCACACAACTATCTGTTACCGATAATTTCAGTGCTTGCAGAGAATACCTTGCTGAAAACCGCTTGTCATTTCCTTCTGCTCCTCGTTGGGTTCGACACTCTTACTTATCAAAAGGACTACGATAGATCCCCTATACTTGTGGGTCATCAAGACTCTTTTCTGGCGCCATTGCCGGGGAGTGAAGCACCTTTGGTAAGTGGAATTTGGTAAGGAAACATTTATGTAGTGTGCTGAAAATTTACTGTCACTTGTCGCTATGGAAAATAATCCTTTGAGGGGCTTGTTCGGGGTATCTTCACCTCGACCGGAAGAGCAAAGAGTTGCTCCTCAACCTACTGAAAATATTTATTATGAAATTCCTTCAGGTATGATAGAGAAACTGCTAGCTAATCCTTATGCAGGAGATGGAACATTACATCCCGATATGCACCTAATCTATGTGGATGAAATTTGTGGATTATTTAAGCTTGCAGGTTTGCCTGAGGATGATGTCAAGAAGAAGGTCTTCCCTTTATCTTTGAAGGGAAAGGCATTGACATGATATAGGCTATGTGATGATATTGGATCATGGAACTATAACCGATTGAAACTGGAATTTCATTAGAAGTTTTATCCTATGCATCTGGTTCATCATGATCGGAATTATATTTATAATTTTTTGCCTCGTGAAGGATAAAGTATTTCTCAAGCTTGGGGGAGGCTTAATTCAATGTTATATTCATGCCCCAATCATGAGCTATCAAGGGAAATTATTATTCAGAATTTTTATGCTTGTCTTTCTCGTAATGATCAATCCATGCTCGATACTTCTTGTACTGGTTCTTTTATGAAGAAGGATATTGAATTCAAATGGGATTTATTGAAAAGAATTAAACGTGACTCTGAAGATTGGGAACTCGACGAAGGTAATGAGTTAGGTATAAACTTTAAGTTTGAATGTGCTAAATCTTTCATGGATACCGATGCTTTTCGTGATTTTAGCACTAAATATGGACTTGACTCTGAGATAGTAGCTTCCTTTTGTGAATCATTTGCTACTCATTTTGATCTCCCTAAGGAGAAGTGGTTTAAATATCATCCTCCCATTGAACTAAAAGTAGTAGAACCTATTAAAGTTGAAGAAGAAACTATTACTTATAATGTTGATCCTATTGTTCCTACTGCTTATATTGAGAGACCACCTTTCCCTGTTAGAATAAAGGAACATGCTAAATCTTCAACTATGGTTCATAAGAGTAATATTAGAACACCTACACCCCCTGAACAAATTAAAGTTGAACCTAGTATTGCTATGGTTAAGGATCTCTTGGTCGATAATATTGATGAGCATGTTATTTATTTCTGTGGTGAAGCTGCTAGAATTGCTAAACCTGATATTAAAGATAAACATAGACCCGTTGTTGGCATGCCTGTTGTTTCTGTTAAAATAGGAGATCATTGTTATCATGGCCTATGTGATGTGGGTGCTAGTGTGAGTGCAATTCCTTATACCTTATTTCAAGAAATTATGAATGATATTGCACTTGCTGAGATAGAAGATATTGATGTTACTATTAAACTTGCCAATAGAGATACTATATCACCAATTGGGATTGTTAGAGATGTTGAAGTCTTGTGTGGGAAAATAAAATACCCTACCGATTTTCTTATTCTTGGTTCCCCACAAGATGATTTTTGTCCCATTGTATTTGGTAGACCTTTCTTGAATACTGTTAATGCTAGCATAGACTGTGAGAAAGAAATTGTTACTGTAAGTTTTGGGGATGTGTCTCATGATTTTAATTTCTCTAAATTTCATAGACAACTCCATGATAAAGAATTGCCTAGTAAGGATGAAATCATTGGTCTTGCTTCTATTGCGGTGCCTCCTACTGATCCTTTAGAACAATATTTGCCAGATCATGAAAATGATATGTTTATGAATGAAAGAAAGGAGTTAGATGAAATGTTCTTTAACCAAATGCCTTTTTCGAAACACAATTTGCCTATTGAAATCCTTGGAGATCCTCCTCCACCCAAGGGTGATCCCGTGTTTGAGCTTAAACAATTACCTGATACTTTGAAATATGCTTATCTTGATGAAAAGAAGATATATCCTATTATTATTAGTGCTAACCTTTCAGAGCATGAAGAAAAGAAATTATTGAAAACTTTGAAGAAGCACCGTGCCGCTATTGGATATACTCTTGGTGATCTTAAGGGCATTAGTCCCACTCTATGTCAGCACAAAATTAATATGGAGCCAGATGCTAAACCAGTTGTTGATCACCAATGACGGTTAAATCCTAAGATGAAGTAAGTGGTAAGAAATGAAATACTAAAACTTCTGGAAGCAGGTATAATTTATCCTATTGCTGATAGTAGATGGGTAAGTCCTGTTCATTGTGTCCCTAAGAAGGGAGGTATTACTATTGTTCCTAATGATAAGAATGAATTGATCCCGCAAAGAATTGTTACATGTTATAGAATGGTAATTGATTTCCGCAAATTAAACAAAGCTACTAGAAAAGATCATTACCCTCTACCTATTATTGATAAAATGCTAGAAAGGTTATCCAAACATACACATTTTTTCTTTCTAGATGGTTATTCTTGTTTCTCTCAAATACCTGTGTCAAAAGAGGACCAAGAAAAGAACACTTTTAGTTGCCCTTTTGGTACCTTTGCTTATAGATGTATGCCTTTTCGTTTATGCAATGCACTTGCTACCTTTCAAAGATGTATGACTGCTATATTCTCTGACTTTTGTGAAAAGATTGTTGAGATTTTCATGGATGATTTTTCCGTTTATGGAACTTCTTTTGATGATTGCTTAAGCAACCTTGATCGAGTTTTGGAGAGATGTGAAGAAACTAATCTTGTCTTGAATTTAGAGAAGTGCCACTTTATGGTTAATGAAGGTATTGTCTTGGGGCATAAAATTTCTGAAAGAGGTATTGAAGTTGATAAAGCTAAAGTAGATGCTATTGAAAAGATGACGTGTCCTAAAGATATCAAAGGTATAAGAAGTTTCCTTGGTCATTCTAGTTTCTATAGGAGGTTTATTAAAGACTTCTCTAAAATTTCTAGGCCTCTCACTAATCTCTTGCAAAAAGATGTTCCTTTTGTTTTTGATGATGATTGTGTAGAAGCATTTGAAATACTTAAGAAAGCCTTGATTACTGCACCTATTGTTCAACCACCTGATTGGAATTTACCCTTTGAAATTATGTGTGATGCTAGTGATTATGTTGTTGGTGCTGTTCTAGGACAAAGAGTTGATAAGAAATTGAATGTTATTCATTATGCTAGTAAAACTCTAAACAGTGCCTAGAGAAATTATGCTACTACTGAAAAAGATTTTTTAGCAGTTGTATTTGCTTGTGATAAGTTCAGATCTTATATTATTGATTCTAAAGTAACTATTCACACTGATCATGCTGCTATTAAATATCTTATGGAAAAGAAAGATGCTAAACCTAGACTTATTAGATGGGTCCTCTTGCTGCAAGAATTTGATTTGCATATTATTGATACAAAGGGAGGTGAGAATCCCGTTGCAGACAAATTGTCTAGGTTAGAAAATGTTCTTGATAACCCACTGCCTATTGATGATAGCTTTCCTGATGAGCAATTAGCTGTCATAAATGCTTCTCGTAATACTCCATGGTATGCTGATTATGCTAATTACATTGTTGCTAAATTTATACCACCTAGTTTCACATACCAGCAAAAGAAAAAGTTTTTCTATGATTTAAGACATTACTTTTGGGATGACCCACACCTTTATAAAGGAGTAGATGGTGTTATTAGACATTGTGTACCTGAGCATGAACAGGAACAGATCCTACGCAAGTGCCACTCCAAAGCTTACGGAGGACACCATGCTGGAGATAGAACTGCACACAAGGTATTGCAATCTGGTTTTTATTGGCCTACTCTCTTCAAGGATGCCCGTAAGTTTGTCTTGTCTTGTGATGAATGTCAGAGAATTGGCAATATTAGTAGACATCAGGAAATGCCTATGAATTATTAACTTGTTATTGAACCATTTGATGTTTGGGACTTTGATTCTATGGGACTGATGACCCACAAGTATATGGGATCAATTGTAGCCTTTTCGATAAGTAAGAGTGTCGAACCCAACGAGGAGCAGAAGGAAATGACAAGTGGTTTTCAGCAAGGTAATGTCTGCAAGTGCTGAAATTGTAAGTAACAAAGTAGTTTGATAGCAAGATAATTTATAACAAGCAAGTAATGGTAGTAGTAACAAAAGTGCAGCAAGGTAGCCCAATCCTTTTGAGGCAAAGGACAGGCTAAAATGGTCTCTTATGATAAGCAAAGTGTTCTTGAGGGTACACGGGAATTTCATCTAGTCACTTTCATCCTGTTGGTTCGATTCATGTTCGCTACTTTGATAATTTGGTATGTGGGTGGACCGGTGCTTAGGTGTTGTTCTTACTTGAACAAACCTCCTACTTATGATTAACCCCCTCGCAAGAATCCGCAACTACGAGAAAAGTATTAAGAATAAATTCTAACCATAGCATTAAACTTTTGGATCCAATCGGTCCCTTACGGAATAGCGCATAAACTAGGGTTTAAGCTTCTGTCAATCTCACAACCCATCATCTAATAACTACTCCACAATGCATTCCCTTAGGCCCAAATATGGTGAAGTGTCATGTAGTCGACATTCACATGACACCACTAAGGGAATCACAACATACATATCATCAAAATATCGAACACATATCAAATTCACATGATTACTTGCAACATGATTTCTCCCGTGACCTCAAGAACAAAAGTAACTACTCACAAATAATAATCATGCTCAAGATCAGAGGAGTATTAAATAGCATAATGGATCTGAACATATAATCTTCCACCAAATAAACCATATAGTAATCAACCACAAGATGTAATACACACTACTAGTCACCCACAAGCACCAATCTATAGTTCCGGTACAAAGATTGAACACAAGAGATGAACTAGGGTTTGAGAGGAGATGGTGCTGTTGAAGATGTTGATGGAGATTGCCCTCCCCAAGATGGGAGAGTTGTTGGTGATGATGATGACGATGATTTCCCCCTCCGGGAGGGAAGTTCCCCCGGCGGAATCGCTCCACCGGAGGGCAAAAGTGCTCCTGCCCAAGTTCCGCCTCGAGACGACGGCGCTTCATCCCGAAAGTCCTCTCCTGATTTTTTTCTAGGTTAAAATGACTTATATACCAGAAGATGGGCACCGGAGGTGGGCCGAGGAGAGCACAACCCACCAGGGCGCGCCTGGGCTCCCTGGCACGCCCAGGTGGGTTATGCCCACCTGGTGGGCCCCCTCTGGTACTTATTGGCTCCAATATTTCTTATTTATTCCATAAAAAATCCTCGTGAAGTTTCAGCTCATTTGGAGTTGTGCAGAATAGGTAGCCTGACATAGCTTTTTCAGGTCCAGATTTCCAGCTGCCGGAATTCTCCCTCTTTGTGAGTACCTTGCATATTATGAGAGAAAAGGCATTAGAATTACTCCAAAAAGCATTATTAAGCATAAAAACATTATAAATAACAGTAGGTAAACATGATGCAAATTGGACGTATCAGGGACCTTTTCATTCCTCTAATGGGTATACACATATTTTAGTTGCTATTGATTACGTTACTAAGTGGGTAGAAGCTATTCCAACTAGTAGTGCTGATCATAACACTTCTATTAAGATGCTTAAAGAAGTTATTTTACCGAGGTTTGGAGTCCCTAGATATTTAATGACTGATGGTGGTTCACATTTTATTCATGGTGCTTTCCGTAAAATGCTTGCTAAATATGAAGTCAACCATAGAATTGCATCCCCTTATCACCCTCAGTCTAGTGGTCAAGTAGAATTGAGCAATAGAGAGATCTCACGAAATTGGATTGATTGGCACACCGCGCATCTGGCATTCGCTTCTCCTATCTATCTCTTCCAACTAAGCTATCACGGAAAATATGAAATCCTGCAAGCAATCATTCCAGAGCCAACTACGAAGATACCTGGTCTTCCACTCTGTTCACTGGAGGAAAGACAAGAAAGTAAACAATTCTTCAAAGGAATTGGCTCTTTGCAAAAGACCGTTAATAGATCTAGAAAGAATTGGTCTAAGAAACTTGATGATGCATTATGGGCTTACAAAACTGCTTATAAAAACCCCATGGGCATGTCTCCGTACAAAATGGTTTATGGAAAAGCATGCCACTTACCTCTTGAAATAGAACATAAAGCTTATTAGGCTATCAAAGAGCTCAATTATGATTTCAAACTTGCCGGTGAGAAGAGGTTATTTGACATTAGCTCACTTGATGAATGGAGAACCCAAGCCTATGAGAATGCCAAGTTGTTTAAAGAAAAAGTTAAAAGATGGCAAAAAAAGGATACAAAAGCGTGAGTTTAATGTAGGTGATCATGTTTTGCTATACAACTCTCGTTTAAGAATTTTTGCAGGAAGCTTCTCTCTAAATGGGAAGGTCCTTACATTATCGAGGAGGTCTATCGTTCCGGTGCCATTAAGATCAACAATGCCGAAGGCACTAACTCGAAGGTGGTAAACGGTCAAAGAATCAAACATTATATTTCAGGTACTCCCATAAATGTCGAGACAAATATTATTAATACCGTAACACCGGAGGAGTACATAAGGGACACTTTCCAAAATGTTTCAGACTCCGAAAAGGAATAGGTATGTGGTACGGTAAGTAAACTGACTCCAAAACTGTTCTAATGGCAATTTTTCTCTGTTTTGGAATATTTAAAAAATTAGGAAAATTAAAAGTAGTCCGAAAAGTGCACAAGGAAGCGACAAGGCAGGGAGGCGCGCCCTACCCCCCTGGGCGCGCCCCCCACCCTTGCCGCCACCTCGTGTGCCCTCCGGACTCTGTTTTCTTGCACAATACTTCTTTTGGTCGGTAAAAATTCATTATATAATCTCCCGAAGGTTTTGACCTCCGTACCATGGCAATATCTCTTGTTCTTGTTTCGAGCTATTTTTCTGATAGATCCAGATCGCCATGACATCTCCAAGCACCCCTAAGGACAAGTTTTTCGAGAAGGTCATCAACCCTTATCTCGCAGAGGTGCTGCAACACCCTCAAATCGTTGAGATGCGTGAGGGGGTACTACACATCCGCGATACTGAAGGGCCAAAGAAGACCGGAAGCGTGGAGACAAGGCTCGAAGAAGTGGAGCGGCAAGTCTTCAAGTGCCAAGGGATGGTGGAACGCGGGCTCAACGCCAACCACATGATGATCGCTGAATTTACTAGTGGTCCCAAGCTGGATGCCGAGAACATTGGGGAGGCCATCTTCAAGCTTCATGAGAAAATCGAGCATCTCCAAGCCCAGATCTATGACCTGCAAAACCAAAACTGTGAGTATGAATACAGATTTAAGAGGATGAGATTGGCTGTAGATTTGAGGATCCCGGAGACTCGCTCATCTTTTTACGATGGTGAACCTATGCCTTGGAAGACGGAGGATAAGATTCTTTCATCATCAACCACACCATCATCACCACCTCTGAAGAAAGAGATCTAAATACATGGGTATGGGCACTCCCCTTGGCAACTGCCAAGCTTGGGGGAGGTGCCCCGGTATCGTATCACCATCACACCTTTACTTTTACTGCTTTTCTTAGTTCGATCCTTTTGGCTATATCTTGATCTAGTAGAATAAAGTTTTAGTATGATCTAGCTTTGAGTTTTGTTTCGAGATCTATCTATGTAATCAAATTCGTGAGTTATATATAATAAAGAGTAGTTTTGAGTTGAGGGCTTTGCTTTCTTGCTATGATCTTGAGGGAATATAATAAAAGAAAGAATAAAGAGAAATAAAAAGATCGTATAATGATCTTATGGAGAGTGATGACTTCACATATAAAGAGTAAGATGAATAAAAGTTGTTGAGAGTTGACAAGCATAGTTTTGCTCATTGTTGCAATTAATAGGAAGTAATAAAGAAAGAGAGGTTCCACATATAAATATACTATCTTGGACATCTTTTGTGATTGTGAGCACTCATTAAAATTTGACATGCTAAAAAGTTGATGTTAGACAAGGAAGACCACATAATGGGTTATGTTTTCTTATATCCGGAAAGAAGTTATAGTGTCTTGGATCCTCCAACATGTTGATCTTGCTTTTCCCTCTTATGCTAGCCAAATTATTTGCACCAAGTAGAGATACTACTTGTGCATCCAAATATCCCTTAAACTAGTTTTGCCATGAGAGTCCACCATACCTACCTATGGATTGAGTAAGATCCTTCAAGTAAGTTGTCATCGGTGCAAGCAATAAAAATTGCTCTCTAAATATGTATGATCTATTAGTGTGAACAAAATAAGCTTTACACGAACTTGTGATATGGAAGAAATAAAAGCGACAGACTGCATAATAAAGTTCTTTATCACAAGCGGCAATATAAAGTGACGTTCTTTTGCATTAAGATTTTGTGGATCCAACAATAAAAGTGCATGACAACCTCTGCTTCCCTCTGCGAAGGGCCTATCTTTTACTTTTATCTTCTACCCTTATACAAGAGTCATGGTGATCTTCACCTTTCCTTTTTACACTTTTTCTTTTGGCAAGCACTATGTGTTGGAGAAGGATCCAGATATATATATCCAGTCGGATGTAGGTTATCATAAAGTATTATTGTTGACATTACCCTTGAGGTAAAAGGTTGGGAGGCGAAACTAGAAGCCCCTATCTTTCTCTGTTTCTGACTGAGGCTTTGAACCCATAAGTATCACATGAGTGTTAGCAATTGTGAAAGACTAAATGATAGTTGAGTATGTGGACTTGCTGAAAAGCTCTTGAATTGACTCTTTCCGATGTTATGATAAATTGCAATTGCTTCAATGACTGAGATCATAGTTTGTTAGTTTTCAATGAAGTTTCTGATTCATACTTTACCTTGTGAATGAATTGTTACTTTGGCATAAGAAATTATATGACAATATATGTTGTTGTTTGAAAGATGATCATGATGCCCTCATGTCCGTATTTTATTTTATCGACACCTCTATCTCTAAACAAGTGGACATATTTTTCTATTTCGGCTTTCGCTTGAGGACAAGCGAGGTCTAAGCTTGGGGGAGTTGATACATCCATTTTGCATCATGCTTTTATATTGATATTTATTGCATTATGGGCTGTTATTACACAATCTAGCACAATACTTATGCCCTTTCTCTGTTAGTTTACAAGGTTTACATGAAGAGAGAGAATGACGGCAGCTGGAATTCTGGGTTGGAAAAGGAGCAAATCTGAGAGACCTATTCTGCACAACTCCAAAAGTCCTGAAACTTCACGAAGAATTATTTTGGAATATTTAAAAAATATTGGGTGAAGAAAGCACCTGAGGGGACCCACTAGGCAGCCACAAGGTTGGGGGCGCGCCCTACCCCCTGGGCGCGCCTCCCTGCCTTGTGGGCCACCTGGCAGGCCCCCGATGCCCATCTTCTGCTATATGGTGTGTTTTGACCTGGAAAAATGAGAAGAAAGCTTTCGGGAAGAAGCGCCACCGTCTCGAGGCGGAACCTGGGGAGAACCAATCTAGGGCTCTGGCGGAGCTATTCTGCTGGAGAAACTTCCCTCCGGGAGGGGGAAATCAAAGCCATCGTCATCACCAACGACCCTCTCATCGAGAGGGGGTCAATCTCCATCAACATCTTCACCAGCACCATCTCCTCTCAAACCCTAGTTCATCTCTTGTATCCGATCTTTGTCTCAAAACCTCAGATTAGTACCTGTGGGTTGCTAGTAGTGTTGATTACTCCTTGTAGTTGATGCTAGTTGGTTTATTCGGTGGAAGATCATATGTTCAGATCCTTAATGCTATTCAATACCCCTCTGATTATGAACATGAATATGCTTTGTGAGTAGTTACATTTGTTCCTGAGGACATGGGAGAAGTCTTGTTATAATTAATCATGTGAATTTGCTATTCATTCGATATTTTGATGAGATGTATGTTATCTTTCCTCTAGTGGTGTTATGTGAACGTCGACTAC
Source organism: Thinopyrum elongatum (assembly GCA_011799875.1). Lineage (NCBI taxonomy): Eukaryota > Viridiplantae > Streptophyta > Magnoliopsida > Poales > Poaceae > Thinopyrum > Thinopyrum elongatum. Next base: position 218,950,621 of record CM022299.1, on the reverse strand, counting down.
ATGACACTTCAACATGATTTGGGCCTAGGGGAAGGCATTGGGAAGTAATAAGTAGATGATGGGTTGCTAGAGTGACAGAAGCTTAAACCCTAGTTTATGCGTTGCTTCGTAAGGGGCTGATTTGGATCCATATGTTTCATGCTATGGTTAGATTTATCTTAATTCTTCTTTCGTAGTTGCGGATGCTTGCGAGAGGGGTTAATCATAAGTGGGACGCTTGTCCAAGGAAGGGAAGCACCCAAGCACCGGTCCACCCACATATCAAATTATCAAAGTAACGAACGCGAATCATATGAACATGATGAAAACTAGCTTGACAGTAATTCCTATGTGTCCTCGGGAGCACTTTGCTTTATATAAGAGTTTGTCCAAGCTTGTACTTTTCTACAAAAAGGATTGGGCCACCTTGCTGCACCTTAGTTACTTTTGTTTCTTGTTACCTGTTACGAATTATCTTATCACACAACTATCTGTTACCGATAATTTCAGTGCTTGCAGAGAATACCTTGCTGAAAACCGCTTGTCATTTCCTTCTACTCCTCATTGGGTTCGACACTCTTACTTATCGAAAGGACTATGATAGATCCCCTATACTTGTGGGTCATGAATGCATCATTAAGGAATCTTCATGAAGTGCTTTTTACATCTCCACGAGGCCCGACGCCTGGCGGACGGATCTCAGGTGGCCCCGGACCCTCGCGAGCCCCCCAGGGCATCGCGAGCCTCTCGAGCCTCCGGAGCCGTCCAGTCCGTGAAGAGGAAGCCTCCCCGACAAGCTCCTCCGGCTGCCTCTGTTGGATTCAGGGCTCTGCAGACCCAAGAAGGTTCGAACTCAGGGGCGTGAACGAAGGATCTCACTTCACAACCATGCTAGCTCGCCATGCTCATGACCTGATCTCGACGAGTACGCTGGATCATGCAGAAGGGAACAACACAGAGATTTACCCAGGTTCAGGCCACCTAGCGGTGTAAAACCCTACTCCTGCTTTTGGTGGATTCACTACAAAAAAAATACACTTCCGTGATGATACGTGTTTGTCACAGTAGGTCATGTTTTCTGTCATGCATGTACATCCATGACGATTTTATGACAGAATCAAGATAGTCATACCTGTGCTGTCGTAGAAGTGTTCCATGACATTACCAAAATTATCATCACGGAAGTGTCCACTTCCATGATGATAAATCACGCGTCATAGAAGTGCTTTCGTCAAGGGTAACCGACACGTGGCATCTACCGTAACGGGTCGCCGTTAATCTATGGGGTTTCGGTTTGGATCCGATAACCCGTTAACAGCCCGGACCAATGGGGATTTTCCACGTGTAAAATTCTCAATGGCCAGAGAAACAACGTGTCGGCTCACCGTTGGGACAGATGTCATCCACTCATTGGACCGAAGGCGCCTATGATACGTCGACACGTGGCACGGCCCAACAGAGGCCCATTCGGGTGAAATGGCCGGCCCGTTTGACTTGGTCAAAAGGTAGCGGGCTGGCCCACGGAAAGCCTGTTAATGGCCTGTTCGCATATAGCCCATTTACAGCCCGCTAACTCACGGCCCGTTACGGCCTACCCGAATTAGGCCCAGTAGCGTCATGTGGGCCATCCAATATGATTCCAGCCTATTGTAACTTCCGGCCCATTTATGGCCCATGACGTCTTTTGGCCCATAGGAGGCCCTTTGTAACTCTGGGCCCATTAAAGGCCCGAGATGAAACTGCCCATAATGAACAGTGTATCGCTTTATACCCATTAACGGCCCATTATTCCGTCGGCCGTTTCCAGCCCGTGTTAACTTTCGGCCTTCTAAGGGCCCATTTATTCTTGGGCTCATTTCCAGAATTCGGTTACTTATGGTCCGTTACTGGCCTGTTCCGCTTGTGTGCCAAATTCAGCCCGTGGTTACAGTCGGCCCGTTTGTGGCCCATTAACCCGTTGGGCTGTTTTCATAGCGTCATCAAATACGGCCTATTAACGGCCCGTTATGGTCGGGCCATAAAACAGACGATTTCCACTCTAGCCCGTTTACGGCCCATTTTGTGGACCGTTATTGGTCCACAAATAGTACGGCCCATGTTTGGCGAAACGATTATACGGCCCGTAGAAGGCCCATAGATTAGACGGCCCGTAGAAGGCCCATGGATCATACGGCCCATAGAAGACCCATGGATCTTACGGCCCGTAGAAGGCCCATGGATCCTACGGCCCGTAGGAGGGCCATGGTCACTACAGCAGGTAGCAGGACCATGGTTACAACAGTCCGTGTGTTGCCATGGTTATTTTGGCCTAGTTAAAAAAATAGGTTATTGTGGCCACTAGAAAAACGCAGAAAAAGAACTGCAGTGACTACAACCAAACAACTAAACAAGACAATAAGGAAATAAATAAGCAAGCAACTAACGCTAGGCTATTACGGCTATTACACATATTACATCCACTGGGCATCAAAGTTCGCCACCAGTGCAAATATAGGGAACAAAGCAGCATATTACATACACTGGCCGTCTAAATTGGCCACTAGTGCAAATAAACGCGGCAGCAAAACAAGTCCATAACTGAAACAACTTCAGAAGAGCTCAAGAAATGTTATGCTGGGTATCTATCGTGCTGGCAATAAGCTTAGCAAGCTTATTAGCTTTCTCCTGTTTGGCGCTAAAATCCTCCAATGCTTGCTGTTGCACCAGAAAGTATGCATCTGAATGCTCCATGGACTTCCGCAGTCCTTCGGCTTCTTGTCGCAGCACAGCTGATCGATGTCTTTCAGCTTGTAGTTGAGACTCAAGAAACTGAACTGATTCAGACAGTGAGTTTGAATAGCTTGTGGCAGCGGTAGTGGCCAGTAACTCGAACACTACAGCAAGACAGGACTTTGGGGTTGTCTCACTGTCTTCAAGATAGTTTTCCTTAGCTGTTTTATCAGCTTTGTTGGAGACCAACAAGGATGTCTCACTATCCTGAACCTTATCTGCATCACTTCCTTTACCATTGCTTAATAAGGCACTCTTCCCCAATATTCTGTCAGCATTCTAAAAGAAGAAACAAGCAGACACATAACAGGTTTAGCATGTACTAGTATATGAAACTCATTCGGTGAACCAGTTCATTAGTAAGGTGGACATGATTAAACTACCAAGTCCTCTATTGCCAAGTAGTACATAATAAAAGCATCAAACAAACATATATCTATGTCCTATGGTCACTCCTTGTCTTGCCAAATCAAAATAGAGACACGGTTCAAATCATATCAGTTCAAGACAAAGCAGCACTAAAAGAATACAAAGCGTGGGAAACTACACGGCACAACAAGATTTCAGATGGGTACCACGGGTCTACATGTACAACAACACTATTGGCTCTATGGTGATGCTAGTAATGTGCATGATATAAGAAGTCAACTGTATACACAATTGAAATTGAAATCAACAGAGCTATTTATAAGAGCAAACCTGTTAAAGAAACATGCGTAAACATACCTGTTGTGCCATTGGAGTTTCGATTGGATCCTTCAATTTAAAATAAGTTTGTATGAGTAAATACAATGATACAAGAGCAAAGCAGTATGCACGATAGCAATGGAATCTTAAATGAGAATAGTTGTTCTTCAGGTTTAAGCACTTGTTCTACATGAACAGAGTACAGTAAAACGCATGCATATAGTACTTAAAAATAAAAAATGAGCTCATAGACCTTACCACATTCTTGGTTCGGGACCAGTACAGAACAAGGCGTTCCCAGTCATCGTCCAGTAAATGTGTCTCAGGAGAACATAAGGGAATTTGATGAGTTTCTTTGCCAGTGAATTATGTTTTCTTTAGGTAATTCTGATACTGCCACCAAGCATTCTTGAAGATACTAGAGGTATTAGCACAGGTTACCTCATCCTGAGTTTCCAAATCGGTCCTTCTCTATAGAGAAAAATGGGAAAATTTGCTGTATTATAACCATCATGGAGGTAGAATGTATGGGACAAAGCAAAGTAATTGCCATGAATAACATTACTTACACATAACTTCTGGACAAACACCTACAACTGGCATTTTCCTTCATCTTCAGTATAATATTTCCATGATGGGAAGATACGCACATAGGATTTCACAACATCAAATGCGATAGATGCTAAACTATGAATGGCTGGTTGTGCTTCCTCCACAGGAATAGGTGTACTAACTGGTGGAGTTGGGGTTCACCGTGGTAGTACTGGTGCTTTGGGCACTGGAGCTGCCTTACTAACTGCTCTTGTTTGGGAGCTCTGTGGTGGAGATGGTGATGTGTCAACAGGAACTAGGTTACTATCTGTTGGGGTTGGAGTTAGATTGGGTGAAGCTGGTTCTCTGTCCATCGCAGTAGGGGTACAATCTGCAAGAGTCTGGGTTATGTGTGGTAGGGCTAGTTCTTGTGCATGTACAACCGGGGTGCTATCTCCACCAAGAGTTAGCACTATCTTATTTGAAGACCATGTTTTTACTCCGCTAGATACTGCCATCAGCCGCTCCAATTCAAATGGCTGATAAACAGGAAACATAGTTGAATGTACAGACATTGTATGAGAGACAGATGCAATAAATAGTGTGGAAAAAAGAGGGCATGAAATAGTTGACATGTATATTGTTTAACTAAAAAGGATAGCATGACATAATTTCACATATATGATGTCTATCTAAACTGGATAGCATAGCATGACATAATTCAAAGATATGATGACTAACTAAACAGGATGGCATGAGATAATTATATGATGTCTTTAGTAAACAGGTTCGCATGACATAATTCACATACATGTTATCTAAGTAATTAGGATCGCATGATTTAATTCACATATGTGATTTATATGCTAAGCAGAGGGCAATCGCATATATGATGTCTGAAGTAAGAACATGGTGTTGAATATTGTGTATATGATGTCTAAACTATGCAATGCAAGACACCATATGCATGATATGAGCAGTATAACAGTGCCAAGTTAGACCATACACCTCGGTGGGGGAATAGGACTGGTCATCTGTCTCTGAATCCATCTCTGAGGAGCTATCGGGACCCAGCAAGAGATCTGCTTCGACAAGTAGCACTGTCTGCTCTGAAGACCTTGTTTTCACTCCAGATTTTTCCATTACCCACTCAAATGGCTGATTCACAAGAAGAGTGGTTTAATGTACAAACATTGTCGACAAATGGAAATGTAATGAAGAAAAGGATGGGCAAGATATCATTCAAATATATGATGCCTAGTTAAACATGATGGCATTGCATATTTCACATATATTATGGCTGGCTAAAAGAGATGAGACTGCATAATTCCCATATATGATATAGAAACTAAACAGGTGGCATTACAAAACATGTCTAAACTAAGCAGATGACATATATGATATCGAAAGTAAGCACTGCAAGGCAACATACGCATGATATGACCAACATCATCATGCCAAGTTAGAGCAAACACCTTGGGGGTAAATAGGAGTGGTCAACTATGTCTGAATCCGCCTCAGAACAGATATCTTCCTCTGGATTACAATCTAGAGAGGGGGGGAGGGTTTGCCATTGAACCCACCATGGAGCGATGTCTGCATGACATTGTATTGCCGCGCAAAACTCTTCTCTTTTTCTCTACATGTTCAGCATGGTTGTGTACAATATCTGACATGCATACGGAAAAAATAGTGAGATTATGTAAGGAGAGCATGCAGAAATCTAGAGTGATGGTAACAACCAGTGGATGGATCCAAAAATGATGATAGCAGGCTGATGATAGCTTTAATTTAATAAAAAGACAGATGATGATTGCTTTACTATTTGTTTCTCACCGAAGATGAACAACCCAGGCATACCCTAGGTGAACCAGATAATAGACAGAGATACTATTCATTACTGCCGATATGTGCCTCACAAGTAATTTTAAAACTCAAGTTTGAACATTAATTTGGACCTGACTTGGAGCCTAAGTGTAACATCCCCAGATCTTAACCCTATCATTAAGCCAATTAAGTTGCCTTGTCATCATGATCACTAAGCTAATCTGTCACTTGTCCAGAATCAAAGTCATTTTCCAATTCAAATTGCATGTCAAATAATTATTTCTTCAAACTGCAAAACTAAAATGTTCATATTATTGCAAATATTCCCAAAGCAATTATAACATATAATCAATATTAATTGAGTTAGTTAAGTGACTCTAACATCAAGGAGCAGTACCAAAACAGCACCCCTTTAATCCATTTCTTTTAATCCAAAATTCTAATGAAATCATTTAAACGCCAAACCATTTTCTGGCAGTGCGGTATGTTGCCTAGTAATTAATTGGACAAAGCTCATATTTTACAAAATGGAAATAATGCTAAAAGAATTACAAAGCAGAAATAAAAACAGAAAACAGAAAAGAAAGAAACAAGTAAAAAGGAAAAAGGCCACTGTTGGCTGGGCCTTAGTGCACAGTGTGCAGGCCCAGCCCAACAGTCCCATCGCCGTCTCCCTCCTCCCCGTGTCGCCGTCGCCTTGGTCACGCGAGCGCGCTCCGGTGAAGAGGCAAAAGCGCGATGCCACCGACGATTGGGGAAGGATAAGGGCGAGCCCATCCATCTCCCCTGGACGCCTCCTCCATTTCCCCTCCCCTCGCTTGCTCGCCCCTCTCTCTTTGCCCCGTCACCGAGCGTGGTAGCCGCCGCCGCCCGCCACCACCGCGGCCAGGAGCTGCCTCACGTCACGCGGGCATGTCCAGAGGGACCGACGTACCCGACTACGCCGCCTACGCCGACGAACGTGAGCGCAACACCACCGCAACGTCGGGATTGACATCATCTTCTACCTCCAGCCGCCGCCAATCCCCGCGTCGATCCCGTCGCTCGGCGCTACTAAGCTACTCAACGAGCTTTTCTTACGCTGCCCAGTGAGCCTCTGCCTTGTTTCCCCCTCTTCCCTTGCACTCCTACGTCCTCTAGCTTCCCTGTCCGCCTGAGCCGAAGCTCGGCTCCGCCATTACCGCCGCACATGAGCTCCGCAAGCTCTCCAGCACTCGCGCATGCAACGGGCGCGCTCTCGAGCGCCTCTGGAGTCGAACGCCGCCCCCAACTAGGCCATTAGTCCACCCTGCCTTGTCTCCGAACGGAGCCCGAGCGCCGCCGCTGCCCCGCTCGCTGACACCCCGCCACAGCACGCCTCCAGCACCTCCAAGGCCACCGATCGACTCGCGCAGGAGCACTCGTTCGAATGCCACTGGTTGCGGCCGATCTAATCCATCGTAGAGGATTTCCGGCGAGGTCCCGCGCGTCGCCGCCATCGGCTGAGCTCGCTGGCGCGCGCCAGCATTTAAACGCTGGCGGGACCCACGCGTCAGTGAGGTTAACCCCTAACCCAGCTGCTCCACTGCCGCTGAATGGTGGGACCGGGTACTGTAGTAGATAGGATTAGTGCTAATTAAACCACTAACAGATGTGTCACTGACAGACTGGGCCCATGAATTAAACAGACTGATTAATTAAACTATATCACAGTTAAACTAATTAGAGACTGACCACTGGGTCCCACTGGACCCAGTTGACTGGTCAACCAGCTGACTGGACCAGTCCAGTCACTGACTGGTGGGTCTAGTAGGCCCCATTGACTGGTCAAGCCCTCAGTTGACTTGCTGATGCAGTAGTGATGTCATGCTGACATCATATACCAGATTTAGAATATCTATTAAATTAAATAATTCAGAATATTGATAAAACTTGATTAATTGATAGAAAATAAACCGTTGCTCGGATGATAATACTTTGTACATGAAAGTTGCTTAGAACGACGAGACGAACCCGAATATACTCTCTGTTTATCTGTCACATACCCCTAACTTCCTGAACATGTAACCTTCCCCTCCGGTTCATCTGTTTGACAGATGCCCAGAGCCGAGAAAATATCCCAGATATTTTCCCGCTTCATCTGCGACGTGTATCGCCGCGTTAAGTCACCCCTAACACAGCGTAGTGCCATGTATTGTTTTGTGATTGCTTTTGTTGCCTTGTATTTATTTGTTTCTTCTCCCCCTTTCTTCCCGGTAGACCCCGAGACCAGTGACGATGCCCTGGAGATCTGCCAAGCAACCAGGCAAGCACCCCCCTTTTGAGCATTCCGATATCGCCCACTCTCTTCTCTCTTAAGCTTGCATTAGAAGTTACTGCTGCTGCTGTTATCCTATTTCTGCTGCATAGCCTGTTTATTGTAACCTGCTATTGTTACCTACCTGCTTATCCTAAACTGTTTAGTATAGGTTGGGTAGAGACTCAGCAGAGACCCCACTTTATCCCGACTGCCCCGCTGGATCATCAGAAGACCCGATCAACGGGATCGAAGACCAGGCCCCGGCACCGCACATCACTTTCCCATTAGTTGCTCGACACTACTGGGTTACTATCGAGTGCCGAGGGTGATACCTCATCAGCACTTCTGATGATAACCTTGTAGGTTAGTTATTCGGTCATGGTCAGCGAGGGTGATTCTTCCTACACCACCCCCGATAACGACATCGTCGTGCAACTGCTCAAGTGTGGACCTCGAGGGTGATTCCTCCTTCGTTCACCTTGATGTTTACGTCAGGTGGGAATCCAACGAGGGTGATGCCTCAGATTCCTTCTTGATATGGTAGCCACACGGATAACTTTACATTACTGCTGATGCTGTTTATCCTGGATAAAGACGGGTCGGCCCTGATGGGTACCCGCACGAGATTATGTTGAAGGTGATATGTAGTCAGATTGACCTGGAAGGTGCCCGTGAGATAAATACGAGGCGTGGTCGGGCATTCCTAGCCCTTGCCGCAAGTCCTCGAGACGGGGAGACGGGGTCACATCTTTCGTGAGTCTCTGCTCGTTACCGCACTACCAACACACTAACGGTTTGGATATTTGATCCGAGGGGCCTCTGGCCTGATAGCACTAACCATCATGTGGGCATAGTATGGGCGTTCTGCGTCGTATACTTCAACTGAAGCTTAATAGATGTCAGCAACTGAGCGACACACGCTGGGTTGGACTGGTAACACAACCGCGCTTGTATTAAGGGGTTGCTAGGTCTGCTCACCGGCGGTGTACGCAACATGCAGGAGTGTCCGGGGCGATGGCCCAAGACCCCTGGGGGCATATGTTAGTCCGGCGTGCTGACCTCTCTATTAAGTATTTGGTTGGGTTGCGGCGTATCATTTGGCCGAGGCCGGGCATGACCCAAAAAAGTGTGTCCGGCCAGAGTTAAGCGAGCGTGGTGGGTAAGTTGGTCCACCCCTGCAGGGAAGAACTAATCTATCGATAGCCTGTCCAACGGTAACGGACACTCGGAGTTGTATCCCGATCGGTACAACTTGAATTGGTGACTTGAGATGATAACTGGATAGTATGGCTATGGGATTGCTTTCTCGCAGGGACTCGAGGAAGAATCTCTGGGCGAGGTTGATACACTACTACTGCTTTACATTATGTTATTCTGAACTCTTCTAATGCTGCAAGACCGCTGAAGATGATGAAGATGCTAGTCTTCGATAGGACTAGGCCTTCCTCTCTATTCTGGCATTTCTGCTGCCCAGTCCACATATACAGCCTCCTTTGATAATGTTGCATATGTAGTGTAGATCCTTGCTTGCTGAGTACTTCGGATGAGTACTCACGTTTGCTTTACTTTCTTTTTCCCTCATATCCATTTGTCGCAACCAGACGACGGAGCCTCGGAGCCAGCTGCCCCTGTCGACGACTACTACTACTACTACCCTCCCGGCGAGTACTACTACGAGGAGCCGACCGACGACCAAGAGTAGGTTCGGAGGGTCCTAGGCAGGAGGCCTACGCCTTTCGATCATAGTGTTTTATTTTACCCTGCCTTCTTAAAGGCCTATCTGTAACTCTGTTATATCTGTACCCAGATATCTAATGCTCCCGCTGACACTTGTATGCCATCGAGTAATGTATTCGAGCCCTCGAGGCCCTGGCTTGTAATATAAAGCTTGTATGACTTTATTTATGTTTTAGAGTTGTGTTGTGATATCTTCAAGTGAGTCCTTAGGCTTGATCGTGTGCATTTGCGTGTATGGTTAGTGCACGATTAAGCCAGGGTCGTCACAGGTTGGTATTAGAGCCGACTGCCTCTAGGAATCCCCCTTTCCAACTCCTTGGCAGAAGTTGAGTCTAGCCGTCCAAAATCATTTTACTAACTTGGTTGTGTGGCTTACAGGCCCACGTCGCCAACTGGGTGGTATTAGGATCTTTTATTCCTCGTCTTTACTCTGGGACTCTGATCTCTCTTCTATTCGGGTTAAAGATTTTACTAACTCTGGCATTAGGTTCTCGTAACCACTTCCTCCCGGAGAGCCCTTTCACTACAGATGATCGTCTACTTCATCAGGAGATTCTGAAGATACTCCTCGACGTTAACCGAGACCCTGTCCCACTGCTTTGCAGTTCCTGACCACCGATAAACTACGATGGGTAACTACTTACACTCATCATTCATAGATTCATTTCAGTTACTCCCGGGTTTCATCTGACATATCGAAGTACTATCCGACATTTTGAGAATTCTCTGAACCTACTGCCTTGCAGTTCCTTTCCGCCTGAACACACCTACGAATAAATCCTCATACTACACGGTCCGTTCATTCCCAGTTATTCGAGTGCTTTCCAGAACACATTGAATTGCTATCTGATCTCCCAAAAATCCTCTGCAGCCTATCGCTCTTGATTATCCTTGCCGGCCTGAATTATGGTTAATTCCATATGTCTGGCAATATTCATTGGTATCCTTTGACTTCGTCGTTTTGGTCTTATTGATTCAACATGAGTGCGAATGCACACAATCATCAGTTGATCCTTTTAAATTATCTTTCCAGCTCAGACATCATTCTGGATATGAGCTGGTTCTTGCCCAATCAAGATTCGATCGGTGTGCCTCTAAGTCTGTTCAACCTATCCATCTTCGATCGGAGCATCTGATTCTGATACACCGATCTAGAAATCAAATTTCTTTGAATTTAAGCATCGAATTATTCAGACGTTTCCATAAACCGATGCCCTTGCATTCCTTCTTCTGGTTGAGTACTGTTACTCACATCAGATCCCTTGTGGACCACCAAATCCCTGTTGGATTATACCCAACACTGTCCCTCGTATTCAATAACCTTGTGAATTCTTCCCTGATACAAAAATCTTCGGTAAATTGTATCATCGGTTTGACTTCGACACTTTGCTTTCGCACTTGTATTCCTTGCTTTGGTTGATGGTTGTATAGATTCGTAAAATGTCCCGATGGGTTGTATCTAAGCTTCTGTCATCTGCGAGAACCCAGAAACTTCTACGGGTCACTCACTACTGGTGTTACGCCAGATAAATTTTCAACAATTCAACTTCATTAAAAGCGAGAAATGAATGAAAGGTTATGCATTGAAGAAGTGGGAGTCGACCTTGAACCTTTGCGTTCATGCCCATGGACCCGATGCAGAACTTATCATGGAAGCTTCTCTTAAAGGTTCATTTGTACCTGTCAGTTGATCCTTTGTGATCGTGGTTCCGATCATAAATTTTCCTTGATTCCATTTTCTCAGACAAGTTAAGGCACTTGTCTTCTGCAAACCAATATGCCTGCCCAACCTCTATCTTGATTTACCCTCGAGTATTACCCCCTGGTATCTCGGGAATATCACTGGAACTACATAACTTCTTATGAGTTCTTCATCAAACTACTATTGATCACCAATTCCAACATCCTTGGGTTCTGAGTTGTTGGTCACTCGAGGACACTGGTAAGTGAATTGATTCCGCACTACGATTCAATAACTCTAAGTAATTTTTGTTGCTTACGAATTTAATAAACCTTCAATTCTTTTCTAACCTGATCATCTATATCCCTATTGTGCAAATTTCAACTGTGCTACCTGGTCCCTATAACCTGGAGCAACTTCCGACGATGAGCTAAGCTTACATCGATCTTCCTCATTTTATCATTTCACCTCGAACAACAAGCTTGATTGCGAGCTTGTGTCATATCCGTGGTTTCAATAACCTTTCGCTTCATCATTCCTTTTGCCGGATACCGTCGTTGTTCAATTACATCTTCTATTAACCTCTCGACAAATGTGTCGTGATCATCATCAACATTCCGAGCTCTTCCAGGATATCAAATGAATTCATGGCTAGAAATACCATCCCTGCCCCTCAATGATTTATGTTATCATCGACAACATTCTTGTCATCCCCAACACTAACTTTTTCATATAAATTTTGAAAATACATCCTTTGTGACATGTCGATGAATTGCTACTGAACCCATCAGCCACATCCTCATCTTTTCCTGGTAAAATTGCATGAGATGTTCTAAAAATTCCCGATGGATCCTTTGTGTTCCCAACGTCCGACCTTTAACCGATGACCATGTCAATGCTATCCCGAAGCATGTCTGTGGTACTCCGATCATCAACAAGAACTTTGGAAGCGCAAAGCTGAATTTTCTTGATCAATTATCCAAACAACGTTGTATGGGTAAAACTCATGGTTTCCTTGCCCCTTTGTCTAAATGATTTCATACTTGGAGCCTTATCATGTATACCATGCTTTGCCTTCCCTTGCAAAAGATATACTCTTGATACTAGGGTATAAACACACTTTCTTTTCTGTTGGCCTGATTAAAATACTAATCATTATTTCCTTTCCATTGTTTTGTTTAACCTTTCCAGTAATCTAGCTTATCTAAGCAGAAATAATTCTCTGCCTATGAAAACATCTCGGTCTACAACTCTGTCAGTGAGACCCTATTACTATGGTGATGACATCCCGGTAACCACCGATGGACGAGAACTTCGCCTTTTGGTCCGCCTCATTCAACGAGCAGGAAAATGGTTCTCTTCGTCCCTCGCCCTTGGTACCGATGTTGTCGCCGACATAACTGACAGGCTATTCTCTGACATACCTTGTTGTCATCACCGGTAAGATGTCACCGTTCTCCCTACTTTTGATTGACACTGCCTACAGTTCCACAGGGTCGGAACCTGACTCTCCTGTTCATCCTTGATTCCGAAGTATCCCATGCTGTTGGTTTTGTGCGTTATCACGAGCCACCCTCGAGAGATGATCTACTCTCGATACCCTGAACCCCTGTTCACACTTCGTTCAGGTATCGATCGAATGTCCATTCGCTTCTTACTTCTTATCGCACCTTCATACTTTGCTCTCGATGTTTTCCTAAGTTCCATCTTGAGAGAAACTTCTACCACATCTCCTGTATTGTCCATCAGATGATTGACCTTGCAAGGGTCAGTTCTCCCGAAATTACCTTTTCTTCCCCACTTAAATCTCGGGACAAGATTTCTTGTAGTGGAGGAGATTTGTAACATCCCCAGATCTTAACCCTGTCATTAAGCCAATTAAGTTGCCTTGTCATCATGATCACTAAGCTAATCTGCCACTTGTCTAAAATCAAAGTCATTTTCCAATTCAAATTGCATGTCAAATAATTATTTCTTCAAACTGCAAAACTAAAATGTTCATATTATTGCAAATATTCCCAAAGCAATTATAACATATAATCAATATTAATTGAGTTAGTTAAGTGACTCTAACATCAAGGAGCAGTACCAAAACAGCACCCCTTTAATCCATTTCTTTTAATCCAAAATTCTAATGAAATCATTTAAACTCCAAACCATTTTCTGGCAGTGCGGTATGTTGCCTAGTAATTAATTGGACAAAGCTCATATTTTACAAAATGGAAATAATGCTAAAAGAATTACAAAGCAGAAATAAAAATTGAAAACAGAAAAGAAAGAAACAAGTAAAAAGGAAAAGGGCCACTGTTGGCTGGGCATTAGTGCACAGTGTGCAGGCCCATCCCAACAGTCCCATCGCCGTCTCCCTCCTCCCCGTGTCGCCGTCGCCGTGGTCACGCGTGCGCGCTCCAGTGAGGAGGCGACAGCGCGACGCCACCGACGATTAGGGAAGGATAAGGGTGAGGCCATCCATCTCCCCTGGACGCCTCCTTCATTTCCCCTCCCCTCGCTCGCTCGCCCCTCTCCCTCTGCCCTGTCACCGAGCGTGGTAGCCGCCGCCGCCCGCCTCCACCGCGGCCAGGAGCCACCTCACGTCACGTGGGCATGTCCAGAGGGACCGACGTGCCCGACTACGCCGCCTACGCCGATGAACGTGAGCTCAACGCCACCGCAACGTCGGGATCAATATCATCTTCTACCTCCAGCCGCCGCCGATCCCCGCGTCAATCCCGTCGCTCGGCGCTACTAAGCTACTCAATGAGCTTTTCTTACGCTCCCCGGTGAGCCTCCGCCTTGTTTCCCCCTCTTCCCCTGTGCTCCTACGTCCTCTAGCTTCCCTGCCCGCCCGAGCCGAAGCTCGGCTCCGCCATTGCCGCCGCACATGAGCTCCGCAAGCTCTCTAGCACTCGCGCGTGCAACGGGCGCGCTCCCGAGCGCCTCTGGAGTCGAACGCCGCCCCCAACTAGGCCATTAGTCCTCCCCGCCTTGTCTCCGAACGGAGCCCGAGCGCCGCCGCCGCCACAGCACGCCTCCGGCGCCCCAATGGCCACCGATCGACTCGCGCAGGAGCACTCGTTCGAATGCCACTGGTTGCGACCGATCTAATCCATCGTAGAGGATTTCCGGCGAGGTCCCGCACGTCGCCGTCGTCGATTGAGCTCGCTAGCGCGCGCCGGCGTTTAAACGCCGGCGGGACCCACGCGTCAGTGAGGTTAACCCCTAACCCAGCTGCTCGACTGCCGCTGAATGGTGGGACCGGGTACTGTAGCAGATAGGATTAGTGCTAATTAAACCACTAACAGATGTGTCACTGACAGACTGGGCCCACGAATTAAACAGACTGATTAATTAAACTATATCATAGTTAAACTAATTAGAGACTGACCACTAGGTCCCACTGGACCCAGTTGACTGGTCAACCACCTGACTGGACCAGTCCAGTCACTGGCTGGTGGGTCCAGTGGGCCCCATTGACTGGTCAAGCCCTCAGTTGACTTGCTGACACAGTAGTGATGTCATGCTGATGTCATATACTAGATTTAGAATATCTGTTAAATTAAATAATTCAGAATATTGATAAAACTTGATTAATTGATAGAAAATAAACCGTAGCTCGGATGAAAATACTTTGTACATGAAAGTTGCTCAGAACGACGAGACGAACCCGAATACGCTCTCCCTTTATCTGTCACATACCCCTAACTTCCTGAACATGTAAGCTTCCCCTCCAGTTCATCTGTCTGACATATGCCCAGAGCCGGGAAAATATCCCAGATATTTTCCCGCTTCATCTGCGACGTGTATCGCTGCGTTAGGTCACCCCTAACACCGCGTAGTGCCATGTATTGTTTTGTGATTGCTTTTCTTGCCATCTATTTATTTGTTTCTTCTCCCCCTTTCTTGCCGGTAGACCCCGAGACCGCTGACGATGCCCTGGAGATCGATTACTACACTGTCGGAGTTCCTTTTTCATCTGCCAAGCAACCAGGCAAGCACCCCCCCTTTTGAGCATTCCGATATCGCCCACTCTTCTCTCTAATGCTTGCATTTGAAGTTACTGTTGCTGCTGTTATCCTATTTCTGCTGCATAGCCTGTTTATTGTAACCTGCTATTGTTACCTACCTGCTTATCCTAAACTGTTTAGTATAGGTTGGGTAGAGACTCAGCAGAGACCCCACTTTATCCCGACTACCCCGCTGGATCATCAGAAGACCCGATCAACGGGATTGAAGACCAGGCCCCGGCACCGCACATCACTTTCCCCTTAGTTGCTCGACACTACTGGGTTACTATCGAGTGCCGAGGGTGATACCTCATCAGCACTTCTAATAATAACCTTGTAGGTTAGTTATTTGGTCGTGGTCAGCGAGGGTGATTCCTCTTACACCACCCCCGATAACGACATCGTCGTGCAACTGCTCAAGTGTGGACCTCGAGGGTGATTCCTCCTTCGTTCACCTTGATGTTTACGTCAGGTGGGAATCCAACGAGGGTGATGCCTCGGATTTCTTCTTGATATGGTAGCCACACGGATGACTTTACATTACTGTTGATACTGTTTATTCTGGATAAAGACGGGTCGGCCCTGAGGGGTACCCGCACAAGATTATGTTGAGAGTGATATTGTCGGATTCGGGGTTCCGCAGACCCTTGAGAGGTTCGAACTCTGGGGTGCGTGCAAAGAACTCTCTCTCCCCAGTCTGCCTGCTCAACGATTCCACAGCCTAGCTCGACGAACCCAAGGAACAAGAGACACATCAGTTTATCCTGGTTCGGGCCACCTTGCGGTGTAATACCCTACTCCAGCTTTGTGGTGGATTGCCTCGGGGGGCTGGGGATGAACTAGTACAGAGGTGGAACGACCTCAGGAGGTGAGGTGTTCTTGAGCTCGATGAGCTGGTGAGGTGGTGAGGGTGGAATGGATCTGGTCCAGCTCCGGTTGCTCCCCCTTCTATGGTGGTGGCTAAGTCCTATTTATAGTGGCCTTGGTCCTCTTCCCAAATGTAGGCGGGAAGGGATCCCACAACGGCCAAATTCGAAGGGAGACAACTAGTACAAGTTATCCTGACAAAAGTAGTCTTCGCCTGCAAAATCCTCTAGTGGTGACGCTGCAGTGGGCTCCTCGATGACCTCCGTCCTGCCGTCCTGGCGGTCCTGGTCTTGTTGCACCGATATGGAAACCTTTGCTTGATTCCTTGGGACTCCGCGCCTGCACTTGCCTCCTTTGCACCAAAGAGAAAACTGGTACACTGTGCCTGCTGGCGCCCGCCTGGTCCTGGTCGTCATGGCTCACGTCAGGTGAACCTCGCAAGGTGTAGCTTGCATGGATATCTCCGCTCCTCGGGAGCCAGCCTGGGGAGGCCGCCCCTCGTGGAGGTCTTGGTGTCATCCGCCTCGCGAGGCTTGGCCCCTCGCGAGGGTCTTGAGTTGTCGTTGCTGAAGCTGGGCCGTACCAGGCCGTCGATGGAGCCACGCCACGGGCCACAGGCAGGCAAGTCTGGGCACCCCTAGTCCCAGGACGCCGACAGTAGCCCCCGGGCCCAAGGCGCGCTCGAGCTTGGCTTCGAGGCGAAGCCAAAGGGCAAGTGCGGAGTGCGCGGTCCCTAACCGCCTGCGGCCTTGGTTACCACGTGGTGATTGATGGGACGTGGGTGCCTCCGCTTCCCCGCACTGCCTCTGCAACTGCTTCGACTTGATGAGACCCTGTTGCATGCAGAGAAAAATCATCATTACGCGCGACCGTGGAGGCCGGCGATCGGCCTTCCCTTGGCTATAAATGAGGAGAGGGGCGAAGCCCCCTTTGCTCGTCTTCGTCTTCTCGCCACCCACTCCTTCTTCTTCCTTCTTGCCTCACCGTCTTGCCGCGGTGTTCATGGCATTGACGAGGAAGTTTTCTGCCGCCACGAAGGGGAAGGCCCCTAAGGAGGGGCCCGGCTCACCGCCGCCCAAGAGAGGACGAGGTCGCCCCCGCAAACATGCGGCGGCCCCTGTGGTGGCTCCTTGTGGACGCGGGTGCGCCTCGAGTGGTCGTGGCGGCGCCTCTTCTCGCGGTGAGAGCCGCCAGGGGCAAGGCAGCCCCCGTGATGGAGGGAGGAACGCCGTGGTCGCCCGGCCTCCTCGGCCACGCTTCCACTCGGCGGAAGTGCTCCCAGAGTTTGTCGTGTGGTCGGAGGGGCCGGCCGGCACCTGGCTCCCACTCCCCAGCTTCTTTGTGGGCGAGCTGCCGGTTGCTGGTCTTGATGGCCTCTGGCTGCAAGCTAACGGCTACTGCATCAAGGCTTCATGGGTCGGGGTCGAGGTTTCCGCTGCCGGGAACGTGGCCCTGACCCGCGGCTGGCAGACGTTCGCCCGCACATGTGGCCTGAGCGGGAGGTGCACCCTCCACTTCAGGTACGACTGCGTTGCGACCCTCTACGTGAGGGTGTTTGGGGAAGATGGCCACCGCGCAGGGTGCTGCCCTAAAGACGATGGCGGAGACAATGAGCTTGGCCTTGGCGACGGCTGCGGCTCGTTCAGCGGCGGCGGCTCTTCCTCCGGCGAGAGCACAAGCAGCGGCGGTTACGACCAGCTGCCCCGCCGCCGGGCTCGCTTCGAGGGAGGTGGCGGATCTTCTTGCCGTCGCGCCCTGGTGAAACGGGAGGAGGGCTCAGGCTGAGCCCGGAGAACCTCCGGAGCCGAGCCTCCGGAACTGCTGCAATCGTGCGGGCCACCTTTGTTTAACCTTTCCTTTCTTCTGCATTTTGAAAAAGTAGAGAGCCTTGCTAGGGCGTGTAATGAACCATGGCACTTATGCAGCTATGCTATGTTTATTGTTCTTGTGTTATGCTATGGTGTTCATGTCCCGAGCAGGTGTGGTAGGATAACTTAGCTTGGTACACCCGCGGTAGCTTCCCTCCTCGTGAGGGCTCATCCTTCAGCATCTGGAGAGGCCCCCTTGCTGCCGACCTAGGAGCCGCCGGCCTCGGGAGGCACCATAAAACTGCAGGGTTTGTTAGAAAACCTTTTGGAGGCCTTGTTCTTCCTTGCATGAGCCCTCAGTCATGACTAGCCGTGGCTAAGTTCACCGCATCGCGGTACCCGGGGGGCACGGACATAAGAGGGTGCACAAATCACGAGCTCAATCGAGGGCGCCTCACGAAGACCAAGGAAGCCAAAGCCCTGGGGCAACAGGGCTTTGGTGAGGTGTGTCCGCGGGGTGGGCTAGCCCAACGCACGCACACACCTGCCCAGCCCCCGTGGGAGGCGCTTGAGGGAGAGCGACGGGCAACTGCCGTTCTCCCTGACCCAGAAAAAGGAAAGCAAGCGGGGCAAGAAGAGAAAACCAACTAGGCAATCGAGAAACACTAGAGCTCCAAATTCCATTAAAAGGTTGCAAACCAGCTGCAGAAAGCAAGCAAATGAACAGCCGCATCCGGCACCTAGTCTAGTCTTCTCACTAGCGCGGAGCTAAGTGCTGCCACTAGGACGTGGGAGGGAGCCCCCAAGGCCGGAGGGCGGCACACTGGAGACTCTGGGGCGTGTACAGCCCCACTCATTATTACGTGAGAGTGTCACGAGCGGAGACCTTCACAGGCACTGGGCCTTGCTTCATGGGTAGAACTTCCGGAGGTGCTAGATGTTCCATGCGTTCTGGATGGGGATCCCGTCCTGCGTCTCTAGGCGCACGGCGCCAGGCCTGGAGATGCGGGCAATCCTAAACGGGCCCTCCCACATGGGGGAGAGCTTATGCAGCCCTTCCCTGGAGAGCACCCGCCTCAGGACGAGATCGCCCACCTCGAGCGTCCTGGAGCGGACGTTGCGATAGTCGTACCGCCGCAGTGCCTGCTGGTACCTTGCCGCCCGGAGCGAGGCTTGACGGCGGTGTTCCTCCCCCAGCACGAGGTCCATCCTCCACGAGGCGTCCTGGCGTGCCTCATCGAACGCCAGGACCCGCGTGGAGCGATCCTTGACTTCGTGTGGGAGAATCGCTTCGGCTCCATAGACGAGGAAGAATGGAGTCTCGCTCGTCAGCTTGGTGGCGGTGGTGCGGATGGACCACAGCACGGACTGGAGCTCATCGATCCAGCCCCTGCCGCAGGCCTCGAGCTTTTTCTTGAAGGTTCTTGTTTTGAGGCCTCTCAGGACCTCCGCATTGGAGCGCTCAGCTTGGCCGTTGCTCCTGGGGTGCGCCACTGAAGCGTAGCATATCTGCGTTCCAAGGTTAGCACAATATGTTTTGAAGAGATTGCTAGTGAACTGCGAGCCGTTATCGGTGATGATACGATTAGGGACCCCGAAGCGGCTCACGAGGCCCTTGATGAACTTGACCGCTGAACCGGCTGGGATGGTGCGGATAGCTTCCACTTCCGCCCACTTGGTGAACTTGTCGATGGCAACGTAGAGGTATCGGTAGCCCCCAGGCGCCCATGGGAATGGTCCCAAGATGTCCAGCCCCCAGACCGAGAACGGCCATGTGAGCGGAATGGTTTGGAGGCCCTGAGCGGGCTGGTGGGTCTGCTTGGCATGGAACTGGCAGGCTTCGCAGGACTTGACCAACTCTATAGCGTCGTTGAGCGCCGTTAGCCAGTAGAACCCGCTGTGGAATGCCTTCCCCATGAGGGTGCGTGATGAAGAATGGTGCCCGCAGTCCCCGCCATGTATATCCGTCAGCAGGTCGCGCCCCTGCTCCCTGGAAATGCATCGTAGAGAGATGTCGTTTGGACGCCTCCGATAAATCTCACCATCCCGAATGCAGTATGTTGTAGCTTGGTGTGCCACCCGCTCTGCGTCTTCCTCCTTCTCCGGCAGGGTTCCCTGGAGCAGATACGCCCTGAACTCTTCAGTCCAGCATCCCTCCTGAGGCTCTAGCCCGAGGAGCAAGCGCACCCCTAAGGTCGGGCCGCAGGCTGGGGCTCCCGAGGTTGGTGCTGGGGGGAGCTCCTCGTGAGGCAGCGTTGCCTCTACAGTGGGTGGGGCTGCCGAGGGCTTGAAGAGCCGCTCCTCGAAGACGCCAGGCTCCTGAGGCAGGCGCCGGGATGCCCTCTTGGTGATATCGTTGGCTTCCTTGTTTGTGCCACGCGGCACGTGCTGCAGTTCCAAGCCCAAGAATTGTTTCTCAATTTTGCGTACCTCTACGAGATATGCCTCCATGTGCTCGTCCTTCGGCTCGTATACTTTGTTGGAGAAGTTGACGAGGAGCTGGGAGTCACCCTTGATGGTGAGGCGCTTCACTCCCAAGGCTGCCGCAGCCTTGAGACCGGCGATTAAGCCTTCGTACTCCGCGATGTTATTGGAGACCTTTTCGCCCCGCTGGAAGCAGAGCTGCACGGCGTAGTAGAGCTTGTCCTGGGTGGGCAAGATGAGCACGGCTCCAGCCCCCTCGCCCTGACGCGCGAAGGTGCCGTCAAAGTACATGACCCATCTGTCTGGTGCCTCGCTTCCTGGTGAGAGTGGGCGGTCCTCGCCTTCTTCAGGGCTGGGAACGCCAGCCCATTCCACCACGAAGTCGGCTAGCGCGGCACCCTTGATGACTTTGGTGGTGCTGAACTCCAACTGGAATGCCTGCAACTCAATGTTCCATTTTGCGACTCTCCCCGCAGCATTGGGGCTCCGGAGCACTCTCTCCAGTGGGTAAGCTGAGACGACCTTGATGGGGTGACCTTGGAAGTAGTGGCGCAGCTTGCAGGAGGCGACAAGGAGCACGAGCAGGAGCTTCTGCGGCATGGGATAGCGCACCCGTGCGTCACGCAATGCCATGCTGACGAAGTACACCGGGTGCTCGATGAGGGCCGGAGTGCTGGTGATGTCTTGTTCCTCGCGAGGCTGGGGGTCCTCGGGGGCCCGGCTATTTACAAGGGCAGCCAGGCTCCTAGGAGCCCCGTCCTGGGGGCCTGGTCATCTGCTGGTGTCGCCGGGGCTTCAGGAGCACGGTGCCGAAGCTGCGTCGTCTCGTCCTGGCGTGTGGCGCTGCCCGGCGAGTTCCCGGCCTGGGGCTCTTCCCGGACCGCCACTAGTGTCGCGCTGGCAGAGTATGGCGTGGCGGCCAGGTAAAGCACCAAGGGCTCGAGAGGTCGCGGCGCCACCATCACTGGTGGGCTGGTGAGGTATCTCTTGAGGTCTTGAAACGCTGCGTCGGCCTCCGGAGTCCATTCGAACGGCCCTTTCTTCTTCATTAGCTTGAAGAACGGGTGGGCGCGCTCCCCAAGCTTGGAGATGAAGCGCCCTAGCGAGGTCATGCAGCCCGCCAGCTTTTGCATTTCCTTGAGAGTCTGCGGCGGCATCATCCTTTCTATCGCCTTGATCTTCTCGGGGTTCACCTCGATTCCCCTGTGCGACACCAAAAAGCCCAACAGCTTGCCGGAGGGGACACCAAACACACACTTCTCCGGATTGAGCCGCAAGTCCACCTTGTGCAGACTGGTGAACGTTTCTTCTAGGTCCTCGATGAGGGTCCTTACCTCCCGAGACTTCACCACTATGTCGTCGATGTATGCCTCGGCGTTCCTGCCAAGCTGCTGGCCCAGAGCGATGTGCATCAGCCGTTGGAAGGTTGCTTCGGCGTTACGCAGCCAGAAGGGCATGCAGGTGTAGCAATACACCCCGCACGGGGTCAAGAAAGCGGTCTTCTCAACATCTTGCACCGCCATCTTGATTTGGTGATATCCTGAGAATGCGTCCAAGAAGCACAACAGGTCGCACTCGGCGGTAGAGTCGACGATCTGGTCGATGCGCGGGAGCAGGAAGGGATCTTGAAGGCAAGCCTTGTTGAGGTTGGTGAAGTCGACGCACATGCGTTCCTTCCCGCCTTTCTTGAGGACAATGACAGGGTTAGCCAGCCATTCTGGGTACCGCACCTCCCGAATGACACCAGCGTCTTGTAGCTTGCGGGTCTCTTGGACGATGAACGCCTGCTTCTCCGTGGACTGCCGCCGCGCCCTCTGCTTCACTAGGCGCACATTGGGGCACACCTTTAGGTGATGCTCGATTACCTCCCTCGGGACTCCGACCAAATCTTTGGGCTCCCATGCAAACACCTCCTTGTTTGCGTGCAAGAAGCCGACCAGCGCCTTTTCTTGGTCCGAAGCGAGGTTGGCTCCTATGGTGAAGGTGGCTCCTGATGCTCCATCCTCGTCAACCGGCACTTGCTTTGTCTTGGCCCGATCTTGGGAGAACATCTGCTTCTTCTTCGTCGGCGCAGCCCCCGGGGCCTCAGGGGCTCCCCCACCTGCTGGGCGTGCTGCCGCCGTGGCCCTGAAGGCGAGCTTGAGGGCTGTCAGGGCCTCCTTGGTGTCCCTGGCCACAGTGAGGACGCTGCTGCTCCCCGGCATCTTCATGAGGTTGTAGGCAGGATGAGTCGCTGCCATAAACTTGGCCAAGGCTGGGTACCCGAGGATAGCATTGTATGGGAGGCTGATGTGGGCGATATCGAAGTCGATAAGCTCGGTGCGGTAGTTGTCATGGGTGCCGAAGGTGACGGGGAGGTGGATCTGCCCCAGGGGGCTGGTGGAATCATCGACGACCCCGGAGAAGGGCTTGGTGGGGCGGAGCTGGCCATGTGGCACATGGAGCAAGCCGAAAGCCTCCACAGAGAGCACGTTGAGGCCAGCCCCCGCCGTCGATGAGGTCTTGGTAACCGCCACGTTGCAGATGGT
This sequence comes from Thinopyrum elongatum, assembly GCA_011799875.1. Classification (NCBI taxonomy): domain Eukaryota; kingdom Viridiplantae; phylum Streptophyta; class Magnoliopsida; order Poales; family Poaceae; genus Thinopyrum; species Thinopyrum elongatum. The sequence continues at coordinate 218,927,501 of CM022299.1, read as the reverse complement.
GGGGGTGTAGAGCATCGGGAGCGCGCCTGCACCCGCGGTGGTTGCTGGGTGATCTCTCGAGTCGAAGGTGAGGTCGGCCTTGGGCGCCACCCATCTCGGAGGAGCTCCCTGCCGCACGTGCACGGCACCTGCTTGGCGGAAGAACTTCTTGACGTGACGGTCCGAGGGCGGCGCCTGCGAACCGCCAAGGAGGGCCGGGATGGCGTGGGGCGCCGATGCCGCGAAGCGTGCGATGAAGAGACCGCGCAGCTCCTCCCAGGAGGCCACGGAAGATTCCGGCAGGTTGAGCAGCCAGGCGCGTGGCTCACCAGTGAGGGCCATGGGAAACCAGTTGGCCATGACCTTGTCGTCGCCACCGGCCACCCAAACGGCCTCCTCATACGCCTGGAGAAACGCCGCTGGGCCTGCCGCACCGTCGTAGCGAGGCGGCATCTCTGGCTTGAACTTGGGTGGCCACCGCACATGTCTTAAGGTGGGGGTGAAGGCTCGGAGGCCCATGGCACCTCCATGCGCGCCCGTCGATCCGGCTGGTGGAGCGGCGCCCGCCATGGAAGCTGAACGGAGGAGCGAAGCGTACGAAGAAGCGAAACTCCGACGCACCCCTACCTGGCGCGCCAAATGTTGGATTCGGGGTTCCGTAGACCCTTGAGAGGTTCGAACTCTGGGGTGCGTGCGAAGAACTCTCTCTCCCCAGTCTGCCTGCTCAACGATTCCACAGCCTAGCTCGACGAACCCAAGGAACAAGAGACATGGCAGTTTCTCCTGGTTCGGGCCACCTTGCGGTGTAATAACCTACTCCAGCTTTGTGGTGGATTGCCTCGGGGGGCTGGGGATGAACTAGTACAGAGGTGGAACGACCTCAGGAGGTGAGGTGTTCTTGAGCTCGATGAGCTGGTGAGGTGGTGAGGGTGGAATGGATCTGGTCCAGCTCCGGTTGCTGCCCCCTCTATGGTGGTGGCTAAGTCCTATTTATAGTGGCCTTGGTCCTCTTCCCAAATGTAGACGGGACGGGATCCCACAACGGCCAAATTCGAAGGGAGACAACTAGTACAAGTTATCCTGACAAAAGTAGTCTTCGCCTGCAAAAGCCTCTGGTGGTGACGCTGCAGTGGGCTCCTCGATGACCTTCGTCCTGCCGTCCTGGCGGTCCTGGTCTTGTTGCACCGATATGGAAACCTTTGCTTGATTCCTCGGGACTCCGCGCCTGCGCTTGCATCCTTTGCACCAAAGAGGAAACTGGTACACAACGCCCGCTGGCGCCCGCCTGGTCCTGGTCATCATGGCTCACGTCAGGTGAACCTCACGAGGTGCAGCTTGCATGGATATCTCCGCTCCTCGGGAGCCAGCCTGGGGGGCCGCCCCTCGTGGAGGTCTTGGTGTCGTTCGCCTCGCGAGGGTCTTGAGTTGTCGTTGCTGAAGCTGGGCCGTACCAGGCCGTCGATGGAGCCATGCCACGGGCCGCAGGCAGGCAAGTCTGGGCACCCCCGGTTCCAGGACGCCGACAGATATGGAGTCGGGTTGACCTGGAAGGTGCCCGAGAGATAACTACGAGGCGTGGTCGGGCATTCCTAGCCCTTGCCGCAAGTCCTCGAGATGGGGCGATGGGGTCACATCTTTCGTGAGTCTCTGCTCATTACCGCACTACCAACACACTAACGGTTTGGATATTTGATCCGAGGGGCCTCTGGCCTGATAGCACTAACCATCATGTGGGCATAGTATGGGCGTTTTGCATCGTATACTTCAGCTGAAGCTTAATAGAAGTCAGCAACTGAGCGGCACATGCTGGGTTGGACTGGTAACGCAACCGCGCTTGTATTAAGGGGTTGCTAGGTCTGCTCACCGGCGGTGTACGCAACATGCAGGAGCATCCGAGGCGATGGCCCAAGACCCCTGGGGGCATAGGTTAGTCCGGCGTGCTGACCTCTCTGTTAAGTATTTGGTTGGGTTGCGGCGTATCGTTTGGCCGAGGCCGGGCATGACCCAGAAAAGTGTGTCCGGCTGGAGTTAAGCGAGAGTGGTGGGTAAGTTGGTGCACCCCTGCAGGGAAGAACTAATCTATCGATAGCCTGTCCTACGGTAACGGACACTCGGAGTTGTATCCCGATTGGTACAACTAGAACTGGTGACTTGAGATGATAACTGGATAGTATGGCTCTGGGATTGCTTTCTCGCAGGGAGTCATGGAAGAATCTCTGGGTGAGGTTGATACACTACTACTGCTTTACATTATGTTATTCTGCACTCTTCTAATGCTGCAAGACCGCTGAAGATGATGAAGATGCTAGTCTTCGATAGGACTAGGCCTTCCTCTCTATTCTGGCATTTCTGCAGCCCAGTCCACATATACCGCCTCCTTTGATAATGTTGCATATGTAGTGTAGATCCTTGCTTGCTAAGTACTTCGGATGAGTACTCACGTTTGCTTTACTTTCTTTTTCCCCCATATCCATTTTTCGCAACCAGACGACGGAGCACCGGAGCCAGCTGCCCCTGTCGACGACTACTACTACTACCCTCCCGGTGAGTACTACTACGAGGAGCCGACCGACGACCAGGAGTAGGTTCGGAGGGTCCTAGGCCGGAGGCCTACGCCTTTCGATCATAGTGTTTTATTTTACCCAGCCTTCTTAAAGGCCTATCTGTAACTCTGTTATATCTGTACCCAGATATCTGATGCTTCCGCTGACACTTGTATGCCATCGAGTTATGTATTCGAGCCCTCGAGGCCCTGGCTTGTAATATAAAGCTTGTATGACTTTATTTATGTTTTAGAGTTGTGTTGTGATATCTTCAAGTGAGTCCTTAGGCTTGATTGTGTGCATTTGCGTGTATGATTAGTGCACGATTAAGCCGGGGTCGTCACACTAAGAGGTGAACAGGACGATAAAAGTAGCACGTAATATTAAGCAATGCATAACATAAGCAGAAACAAAAGAGTGTGACCTCTCTCGTGGACCCGCGTACTCCTCAGGTTCATCTGCTGAGTCGATGATGGTGATGCAATTGCGGTGGGTGCCGGTGGCAGGGAAGGAGATCTGAGGGGGCGAAAGATGGTCAAGAGTTGTGATGTCTAGTTTGGTGGATGCTTCTGTCGATGGAGCAGCTCAGGTGAGGTGGACGATGTCGCGGCAGGAGCAGGACAAACCACATAAAGTTTTCTTCAACACCTACCTGTAACTGAAGTAATTCTGTAAGGGCTTGATACGTCTCCAACGTATCTATAATTTATGAAGTATTCATGCTGTTATATTATCATTCTTGGATGTTTTACAATCATTTTATAGCAACTTTATATCATTTTTTGGGACTAACCTATGGACATAGTGCCCAGCGCCAGTTGCTGTTTTTTGCTTGTTTTTTACATCGCAGCAAATCAATACCAAACGGAGTCCAAATGCAGCGAAACTTTTTGGAGATTTTTTTTGGACCAGAAGACACCCGGTGGGCCAAAGAAGTACTAGAGGGGAGCTCCGAGGAGAGCACAACCCACCAGGGCGCGCCTGGGGGCCCAGGCATGCCCAGGTGGGTTGTGCCCACCTCGGTGGCCTCCCGCACCGCCTCTTCGCCCTATAAATTCCCAAATATTCCAAAAACCCTGGGGGTAACCCTAGATCAGAATTTCCGCCGCCGCAAGCATCTATAGCCACGAAAAACCAATCTAGACCCCGTTCTGGCACCTTGCTGGAGGGGGAAATCATCACCAATGGCCATCTTCATCATCCCGGCGGCCACCATGATGAGGAGGGAGTAGTCCACCCTCGGGGCTGACGGTTTGTACCAGTAGCTATGTGTTTAATCTCTCTCTCTCTCTCTCGTGTTCTTGAGATGGCACGATCTTGATGTATCGCGGGCTTTGTTAATATAGTTGGATCATATGGTGTTTTCCCCTCTCCATCTTGTTGTGATGAATTGAGTTTTCCCTTTGAGATTTAGTTTTATCGGATTGAATATTTTTATGGATTTGAGAGCACTTGATATATGTCTTGCATATGAATACCCGTGGTGACAATGGGGTATTATATTGATTCACTTGATATATGTTTTGGCACTCAAGTCGCGGATTCCCGAGGTGACATTGGGGTAATCTATGCATAGGGGTTGATGCATGTTTTCGTCCTACTTTCTCCGGTAGAAATCTTGGGGCACTCTTTGAGGTTCTTTGTGTTGGATTGAGTATTATGAATCTAAAATTGTTTGATGCGTATCGTATAATTAACTTGTGGATACTTGTGGTGACATTGGAGTATCTAGGTGACATTAGAGTTGGTTGATGCATATCATATGGTGTTATTTTAGCACGAACTCTTGGATAGATCGAACGGAAAGAATAGCTTTGTGTTATTTTAGTACGAACTCTTGTATAGATCGAACGAAAGAATAACTTTAAGGTGGTTTCGTACCCTACAAACAATTTCTTCTTATGTTATCTGCTAGATAAGAACTTTGGAGTGATTCTTCATCGCACGTTGAGGGATGGTTATATGATCCAATTAGATTAGCACCGTTGAGAGAATGCACTAGCGAAAGTACGGACCCTAGGCCTCATTTTCAAGCATTGCAATACCGTTTGTGCTCACTTTTGTTACTTGCTACCTTGCTGTTTTTTTATTGTTACTATTATAAAAATATATTTCTACCATCCATATTACACTTTTATCACCATCTCTTCACCGAACTAGTGCACCTATATAATTTTCCATTGTATTGGGTGTGTTGGGGACACAAGAGACTTTTTATTATTTGGTTGCAAGGTTGTTTGAGAGAGACCATCTTCATCCTACACCTCCCACGGATTGATAAACCTTAGGTCATCCACTTGAGGGAAAATTGCTACTGTCCTACAAAACTCTGCGCTTGGAGGCCCAACATGTGTCTACAAGAATAAAGTTGCATAGTAGACATCAAGCTCTTTTCTGGCGCCGTTTCCGGGGAGGTTAGGTAAGCGGCACTCACACCCCGTCAACGAAGATCTTTTCTGGCGCCGTTGCCGGGGAGGTGAGTGCTTGAAGGTATATCTTTAGATCTTGCAATTGAATCTTTTAGTTTCTTGTTTTATCACTAGTTTGGTTTATAAAAACAAAAACTACAAAAAAATGGAATTGAGGTGGTCTCATATTATTTATCTTTATAATGTCTTTCGTGAAAATGATGGAAAGGAAAATTGTGCTCAATTGATAGAGGAGGAATTCAATAAAATGTTTGGCATAAATGATGAGCATGATTGGAATGTTGTTAGTATGAATTCTTTGAATATCCAAAATGCTAATGATGATTGCACAACTCATGACAAAATGTTTCTTATAAGCATGTCAATTTTTGTGGGGTGGAAAGACTTTGTGAAGACGTGCCTTATAGGGATGATAGATTTTGCAAGAAGCATAAACATGATAGAACCAATTTTTTGCACAAGGTGATAGATAAATTTGCTACAAAATTATGCTCTCTTTATCCTATTACTTGTGAACTTTGCAATAAAGTTGGTCACCTTAATTTCCAATGCATGCTTTTTCATGATCGAATCGTGTCCAAATATTGCAATAACTTGATCACCCTTGAACTTTATAATGAACTTTGTTTATTTTTGGGGTGTGAAGAATTGTCACATAAAAATGATTGGTTTGAAGCATTCATATTCACGGACCATGCTGAAACTAATTTGAAAGAAATCCATATGTTTTGCATGGTAAATTGCAATGAGAATGCTTATATTGCCAACTAAAGAAAGATGGGAAAACCAATAGAATATAAAAGGAGTACTAATGAAAGGGTAAAGATCTCTACTTTCCCTCCTATTGTCTCTCATGATGAAATAGGTGACGAGAAGGAGCTCCCTATTCAACCAATCTCATCAATAAGAAGCTCGAAAAAATTAATTAAACCCACACATGATGTGGTGAAGAAGAAGAAAAGAAGAAAGAGAAGAGAAACTTTTGCGTCCAGTGCAGAAATTCCTGTCCTTTAATGGAACGTGGAAAAATTCTGAATTTTTTACAGTTGATGGGTATACAAATTTCTACGTTGTCCTAATTTTTCAGAATTTTTGGAATTACATAAGTATGACCTTAATTCAGATCTTTACGTACTGTTCGGTTTTTGACAGATTCTGTTTTCAATGCATAATTTGCTTGATTTCTAGTTTCTATGGCTTATATTGCTTAATATAAATTGTGGAAATGATGAGGTACAGTAGGAATTGTGTGAGAACAATTATGAATCTTATCTTGACAGTACCAAAGTGAATGATTTGTCTTTATCATACTAACCCATCTCACGAAGTTCCGTTAAGTTTTGTGTAATTGAAGTTTTCAAGTTTTGGGTGAGATATCGATATGAGGAGAATAAGGAGTGACAAGACCCTAAGCTTGGGGATTCCCAAGTCACCCCCAAGGCAATATTCAAGTAAGATCCAAGCAACTAAACTTGGGGATGCCCCGGAAGCATCCCCTCTTTCGTCTTCAATATTATCGGTAACCTCACTTGGAGCTATATTTTCATTCGTCACGTGATATGAGTTTTGCTTGGAGAATTATTTTATTTTATTAGGATTTTATTGATGTTATTTAGAATAATTTTTTGCATCTCTTACTTCAATAAAAGTGTCAAGGATAGTCTTTACCATGCTTATTTTGCAAGTCTATGAGTTGCTGTTTCAAAACAGAAAGTTTATCGCTGTTGCAAAAATTCTCTAGAAAAGTCAGAATGTGATAAAAGGTTGAATTTTTTTGAATAGTAAGCTACAATAATTTTTTTACAATGTGGTAAATTTTCAGAATTTTTGGTGTTCGGTAAGTATGAGGAATATTGCACTCTTTATAGACTATTCTATTTAGACATATTGCTGTTATGTTTGCATTGTTTGCATATGTTTGCTTGTTTAATGATTCTATTTGAGGATAGGAGTATTAAATATGCAGAGGCATTTAGTATGCAATGTTAAATAATAATTTTAGTGATTTGCTACAGTAGAGAATGATAAGGTGTTGCATTGATTTATACTAAATTATCTCACGAGTTCTTGTTGAGTTTTGTGTGGATGAAGTTTTTAAGAATTAGGGAAACCGTGATATGAGAGGAATTAAGGAGACACAAAAGCTCAAGCTTGGGGATGCCCAAGGCATCCCAAGATAATATCTCAAGAAGTCTCAAGCATCTAAGCTTGGGGATGCCCCGGTGGGCATCCCACCTTTCTTCTTCAACAATTATGGGTTAGTATCGGTTGAGCCTAAGTTTTTGCTTCTTCACATGAGTTGTGCTATTCTTGGAATGTCATTTTATTTTGTTTTGCTTGCTGTTTTAATAAAGTACTTATATCTGAAAGTTTTTAAATAAGAAAGAGTCCTGACTTAGCTATCCCTTTACTCAACTACTCGCTTGATCTTCACTTATATCTTTTTGGAGTAGTTTGTTATTTACTCTTGTGCTTCACTTATATCCTATGAGTAAATTGTTGAATAAATTGAATATCATGAAGTTGAAATTATATTTCCATATCATGCCTAGTAGCGGCTTCACATTGGGTTTAGAAAGTGAAATCTTTTGAAGCTTGACAATCACAATATTGGTCATACAAGCAATTCATGAATGATTAGTATAAGGAAGAGAACGTTCACATGCAAATATATTATCTTGGACATCTTCTATGATTGTGAATACCCATTAATTATTTTCAAACTTGAGCAAATTAGTTGAAGTTGGATAAGGAAGACAACGTAATGAGTTATGTTTGGGTATATTTGCATAGAAGTTATATTGTTATGGATCCTCCAACATGTGGTGTTTACCTACGATCTTTTGCTAGCCAAAAATTTGTACTAAGTAGAGATACTGCTTGTGCATCCAAAAGCCCTTAAACCCAGTTTCTTGCCATGAGTGTCCACTATACCTACCTATGGATTGAATAAGATCCATCAAGTAAGTTGTCATCGGTGCATAAAGCAATAAAACTTGCTCCTAAATATGTTTGATCTTTTATTGTAAGGGAAAATTGAGCATTGTACGACCTTGTGATGGCAAAGTAATAAAAGCGATGGACTGCATAATAAAGGTTGCTATCATAAGGGGCAATATAACATGACGTTCCTTTGCATTAAGAGCTTGGGCATCCAAATAAAAAGCGCATGACAACCTCTGCTTCCCTCTGTGAAGGGCCTATCTTTTACTTTTCAGTATTTACTTTTATGCAAAGAGTCAATAGTATGAAATCTCATTTCAACCTCAACTATTCTCTAGTTGGCAAGCATCATGTGGTGGGGAAAGATCTAGGCACATATGACTAGTCAAATATATTTGATCAGGATTTATTATTGTTGACAATTATCTCTATGATAAATGAGTTGGGAGGCAAAATATTAAGCCCCTATCTTTCTCTGCGTTTGATGGATGCCATTTGTTCTAAGAATATGCTTTGAGTAGTAGCAATCATGGAAGACTATATGATGATTGAGTATGTGGAGCTCTTACTTACACTTTGTTGAATAAGTCGAATTGCAATTGTTTGGTGACGAAGAATATAGGTTGTTGAGTTTCAAGAGAATTCATTGTTTGAACCTTAGCATGTGAATTGGTTGCTAATTTACCATGATGAGTTTTATGAGAAAGAGTTGATGTTATGATGCTAGGAAAAGTGATTGAAATTATCATTGATCAAACTTATGCACTTTGCTAGCATTCACGCTTCACAAATTATTTTTTTATCATTTACCTACTCGAGGACGAGTAGGAATTAAGCTTGGGGATGCTGATACGTCTGCAACGTATCTATAATTTATGAAGTATTCATGCTGTTATATTATCATTCTTGGATGTTTTACAATCATTTTATAGCAACTTTATATCATTTTTTGGGACTAACCTATTGACATAGTGCCCAGTGCCAGTTGCTGTTTTTGCTTGTTTTTTACATCACAGAAAATCATTACCAAACGGAGTCCAAACGCAGTGAAACTTTTTGGAGATTTTTTCTGGACCAAAAGACACCCGGTGGGCCAAAGAAGTACCAGAGGGGAGCTCCGAGGAGAGCACAACCCACCAGGGCGCGCCTGGGGGCCCAGGCGCGCCCAGGTGGGTTGTGCCCACCTCGGTGGCCTCCCGCACCGCCTCTTCGCCCTATAAATTCCCAAATATTCCAAAAACCCTGGGGGTAACCTAGATCAGAAGTTCCACCACCGCAAGCCTCTGTAGCCACGAAAAACCTATCTAGACCCCGTTCCGGCACCCTGCCGGAGGGGGAAATCATCACCGGTGGCCATCTTCATCATCCCGGCGGCCACCATGATGAGGAGGGAGTAGTCCACCCTCGGGGCTGACGGTTTGTACCAGTAGCGATGTGTTTAATCTCTCTCTCTCTCGTGTTCTTGAGATGGCACGATCTTGATGTATCGTGGGCTTTGTTAATATAGTTGGATCATATGGGGTTTTCCCCTCTCCATGTTGTTATGATGAATTGAGTTTTCCCTTTGAGATTTTGTTTTATCGGATTCAATATTTTTATGGATTTGAGAGCACTTGATATATGTCTTGCATATGAATACCCATGGTGACAATGGGGTATTATATTGATTCACTTGATATATGTTTTGGCACTCAAGTCGCGGATTCCCGAGGTGACATTGGGGTAATCTATGCATAGGGGTTGATGCATATTTTCGTCCTACTTTCTTCGGTAGAAATCTTGGGGCACTCTTTGAGGTTCTTTGTGTTGGATTGAGTATTATGAATCTGAAATTGTTTGATGCGTATCGTATAATTAACTCATGGATACTTCTGGTGACATTTTGGTATCTAGGTGACATTAGAGTTGGTTGATGAATATCATATGGTGTTATTTTAGTATGAACTCTTGGATAGATCGAACGGAAAGAATAACTTTGTGTTACTTTAGTACGAACTCTTGAATAGATTGAACGGAAAGAATAACTTTAAGGTGGTTTCGTACCCTACAAACAATTTCTTCTTATGTTCTCCGCTAGATAAGAACTTTGGAGTGATTCTTCATCGCACGTTGAGGGATGGTTATATGATCCAATTAGATTAGCACTATTGAGAGATTGCACTAGCGAAAGTACGGACCCTAGGCCTCATTTTCAAGCATTGCAATACCATTTGTGCTCACTTTTGTTACTTGCTACCTTGCTGTTTTTTTAATTGTTACTATTATAAAAATATATTTCTACCATCCATATTACACTTTTATCACCATCTCTTCGCCGAACTAGTGCACCTATACAATTTTCCATTGTATTGGGTGTGTTGGGGACACAAGAGACTTTTTATTATTTGGTTGGAGGGTTGTTTGAGAGAGACCATCTTCATCCTACACCTCCCACGGATTGATAAACCTTAGGTCATCCACTTGAGGGAAAATTGCTACTGTCCTACAAAACTCTGCGCTCGGAGGCCCAACACGTGTCTACAAAAATAAAGTTGCATAGTAGACATCTGGGCTCCTTTGGCTTCCAGGATTTTAAAAACGCAGGGATAGGAAAAACACCGGAATAGGATAGGAATGCACATGGGAAACAGAGCATTTGTAAACACAGGATTTCAGTCAAGTTGGGTGTTTGGTTCACAGGAATTGGAAGAGCAGAGGAATGCAAAGAAACATGGCCAAATTAAAGTGAAAGCATATGAAAGCGTGTACAGTTAGAATGTTATTCTGCCACTAATGCACTTGGTCTTGTTTTCATGCATAGGATTTTGAAAAGTAGGTCCAGGTGGATGTTTTGCTCCATTCCTTTCAACAAAATGCATGAATAATTGAATAGTAGAGTGCCATAGGAAAATTTCCTATTGCTATGTTTTTCCTTTGAACCAAAATAGCCCTAATGGATTGACATGAATGTAGAGTAATAAGTGATGCGACAAGTGTACAACCTCTTTGCCGTAGCCGTGTCGACCTCAGAATCATTGGGTTGGTCACTGAAGAAGTTGAGGCAGAGGTGGCTGTCGGAGGTGTGGAGGAAGATCTGAGGAATCTATAGACGGCGTCCAGGGCACTGCTCTGTTGTGATGGATGGTTCCATCGTTGGAGCAGCTCCGGCGAGCCGTAAGACGTCAAGGCTAAAGCAGTACAAGGCAGACATCGTTAATCTCAAGTGGGATTCTAATAGCATCTCCAATAGATGATGTAAAATACATTACCAAAAAGTGATAGATGTAAAATTTACATCACCAAAAAACACCTGACTACAACAGATGAGGTAAAAACTGTTGACTCTGAACTTAACTGCCGAAACTGAAATTTACTGTGGAATCTGAATGTTACTGTCGAAACTGAACGCACTGGTAGCAGAGAGGCACTTCACATGTAGTTTAGGCCGCTGGAGCACTAGTAGTAGAGAAACAGTGATCTAAATCAGCAGGCGATCGACGGGGAACACACTAGCAGATAGCAGCCGGAGCAGTAGCGCCTGGAGGAGCAGCGCGAACTATAGCCAGAGCAGCAACTCATGTAGCTGCAGCAGCCCGTGTACCAGCATCAGCAGCGTGAGCGAGAGCAAGAGTAGAGCAGCAGCACGAGCAAGGGGGGAGCAGAGCAGCACCACGAGCGAGGGGGAGAGAGCCGGAGCAGCAGCAGCGCGAGCGAGCGAGAGCCGGAGTAGCAGCAGCAGATCCGGCTGGTATGGACGCCGCCGCCGAAGGGGCCTCGCACTGGGGGAGAGCCGCCGTGGAGATGTCGCCCGCGGCGCCGGCTTCGAGGTAGCCGCGCCATGGGGGACCGGATCGAGCAACGACGGTGCCGGGAGGTCAAGTTAAGGAGAAGGTGCGATGCAATGAGTGTACAACCTCTTTGGTGGCGCCGAGTAGGCTTCGGCTTCGTCCGAGGAGTCGGTGAGGATGCTGCGGTTCCGGTGGAGCAGGTTAAGGCGGCGCTATGGGGATGGAGCAGCCGCGATAGATGAGGCGATTGTAAGAGCAGCTCCATGGAGGTGGAGGATGGGGTGGCTGAACCGGCGGGACGACGAGATCGATGACGGATCCTCATCCGCGGAGGTGGATGAGGGACGTCGAGCTGTTGCGGTGGATGATGTCGTCGGGGAAGAGGCTTTGGCTGGGCAGCGGTGAGGTGGCGGACGGAGGAGGATGGGCTTTCGTGGCTGGAGCAGAGAGGTTATGGCGGCCTGGGATTTCGAATGGCGAAAAGGAGGCGATGGGAGGGGGGACCATGACTTAGGGACGCGCTTGTCCAAAATGTAGGGTGTGTTACAAAAGTACCCCCACCGATTTGAACTAGCGGCCCTTTTGGCTCAGGGTTAGAAGGGGGATTTCGCGTGTCGGGATTTCGCAGCTGGAGGGAGTTTTAGCGCGCATTGTAATTTCGGAATAGCAAGGCGCGGGTTGTGAAGGTGCGAGTTTTAGGAGCACGATATCTGAATTTTCGGGATATAACAAGGCGCGGGTTGAATTTTAGGGACAAGCCTAACGTGTAATATTGTACGTACCAAATCAATTCGCACTTCCCTCAACAAAAAAAACAAAAAAAAATAAAACTATTCGCACCACACAAAGAGAGAGTCTTGTCCCGTTTTACTGTACAAATGCTATTCAAAGCTATGAATCCATGTTATGTCCAATTAAATTTTTTCGCTGGTTGTATAATGCATGTAACCTACTCATACCAACATTTTATTGCATTCCAAATGCCTATACTACCGCTGCAATTCGAACTAAATTTGAATTCATTTATCTATTTGAATAAGAATCTACAATCATGATTGTTGCCAACTTAAACCATCATTCGTGTATTATCTTAACAACACACCACGTGATTACTATAGAGATAGATATGAACTATGTGTACGATATGAACTCGAATTCAAATTTTTTAATACACTTGATGTTGATTCCAAATAATAGTACATTTGATGTACTAATTAGATATTCATAATCTAAACCATGTTCCATACGTACACCGTGTTTATCACACAAAGTATAGTGCCCGGCCCCCTACATTATGACAAGTATTTAGCCCTGAGCTGCAAAAGCCACACATTATCCCAAATTATAATCAATGTTCTATATATTATATGTAGTATAACATGTTCATAACCACACCATGCGTATCACCATTATATATATTCATTCATGCATGCGTCGGTTTAAAACACTATGATATCTTCTTCAAATATCCGAATCCACTTTTTTATAATGAATTATGATCTTTGTTCGTCTTTTACACCTTCACGATCCTCTTCTCTTTGTAGCTAGCGCTAACTTTCTATCATGCATGCACACACCCGCCCCTCTCTCACCCTCCCTCAGCGTCCCCTCCATCGCGCACATTCGTTATTTCTCTTTAGGTCGTTCACCTATGGTGTGTGCAGGCCCCCCGGCTCCTTCTTTCTGGCACACACCGGTCAATATACCTCTTTAGCCAAGTGTGCCTACCACAAACACACACTTCCCCTCTTTTCTTCTCACCGTCCATGCCCCCCTATGTCCAATACGGTTCCATGCAGGTGCACACTCCCGCCCCTCTTTTCATCGATCTCATACTCGTACACTCCTCTCCCCTCGACATAGTAGGCCTCTCACACCACCTCCTAGCCGCACCCCTCTCCCCCTGTCCATCTCTCTGGACCTTATTTGCTTCTAACACATGCATGCATGTATACGTACCGATCTCCCTACATATAGCTAGGTCGACTATAATTCTTTTTCCCCACGAACCGATCGACTTACCTCACTAGTTATGTCTCTCCCTTTCTCGGACACACGACGATTGATCTTCCTATGTAGTTATGTCTGCTTACCAGAACCATATCGTCCCCCCTCATCATCCTTGCATACCTCCCAACCCGTCTCTCACACGCACGTGCATAGACAGGCAGACATCCCCTCTCTTATTGATATTGCACTCGTACCCTCCGTTTGTCTAGCAGGCCTCTCCCACCATTTGTGAGAAGCAACTCCACCACCAACCCTCCGACACTCTACCTTTGTCTTTCTCCCAACCTTATTCCTCTGCTACCACATATGCATGGATGCCGATCGATCTCCCTCAATACATAGCTAGGTCTCTCTCCTTCTCCACACATATACTAGTCGATCTACCTCTCTATAGTTATGTCTCTGCCCCTCCCCCCCCCCCCACCACACACACCAATAGTCGAACGGTGTAGGTTGTATCCATGCCACAGAGAAAAACTTCACCTCTGCCCTCTCACATTCTAGTAGGCCACCCGCCCTGTATCTTTGACGTGGGCAAACACAAATTCGATGGCACTCTTTATCGATCGCGCACCCACACACTTCATCCCTGTTTTCGATTCTATCGATATCGCATGCCGATGATCCCTCCACTCTCTTCTCGCTCGCTGCCGTAGTATGGGCAGATCCTGGCCGCCGGCGCCCTCCTAGTTACATCTCGACGACCCTCGGGTACAGCTTCCTCTGGCCTTGCTCCACTGCCCATCTTCCCATGTTGCTGCATGTGGAAAATCCTGCATGTGGATCTTCTTTAGTTGTTTGCTTAAAACGTATCTTGGTCGGCGTACTTTGCATCTTGCAATCTCGTCCTCAAACCGTTTTTGATAAACCACCATGCTGCTACCTTTCCCTTATTACATGGAATATGCTTCTTTTTTGTCAGTGTATGTGTCTTCAACTCGTGTTATTGGGTAGTAATTGTTTCCTTTCTACCTCCTTTTGCAAACAGGGCTATCCATTTCACCTCGTTACTATTGCGACCTTTTGGTGAACTGCATAAATCACTTTTTTCTTAAGAGTGTTTTGTGCAGTTCTGCCAAAATGTCACACGGGCAACGTTTTTACATTTCTGTGGGACTGCAGAAAGGGAGATTGGTTTTGCTATCCTCCTCATCCAACTCCATGCCTAATCTTCTCCAACAAGTAGTTAGTCCTAAAGAGAGATCGCAGAGGTGATCGGCTTCTATTTGTGTGTGTTATGTTTCATCATCTAGTTCCACTATTATTGTAATCACACTGACTGAATATCTTTGCAAACAGGGATGATCAGCTCGATTTTAGTGGAGCTGCACAAAATGATCGGATTGTGATGTCCTCCATACACCTCTTTTTTGGCTACAGAGCTGGGTGAAACTAGCTGCCAACCAATGAACACTGTGCCCAGGAAATGGAGCCATGCCTATGAACAGCATCAATCAGTTATATATTTTTCTTTATTTGTACACCTTCTCACAACTTTGTCTTCACTTGTGATGTGAATATTGGCGCCGATCTGCGAACCATTGAGATGCATTAGCAGCCATGCTAGTTTCATTTGTATTTGATGGAATGTTGTAACGAGACAATCTTGAGGCAAGAGGACACATGAATCCTAAGTTGAAACCTTTTTTTCTACGGGAACCAAAGTTGAAACCTTCATAGCATCACAGTACAATTTCATTAGGCTGGAATATTATGCGTACATATAAACAAATCCTGAAGGATTGATAGCAATGCCAGAAACAATTCAACTTCGTTTCACTGACATGTGGGACATCCTTCATCTGGCTCCACCTGCCATGCAGCAATAATGAGTGCACAACTGCAGGGAAGATTCACCCCGGTCGTTGCACCGCAGTAATAATGACTAGTGAGCTATCAAATCACAGAGCCCCACCTTCGCCACAGTAAGTTGCTTGGACGAAGCAACCATCATTTCTCTCTTCGTTGAATCCACTGGTACTACAATATTCCCAGAGTAATAAGTTGCTTGGGCGAAGCAACCATCACTTCACCTTTCCCACAGTAAGTACTACCTCCTTTTTTTATTCTAGAAACAACCACACGCGAATATTGGACGGTAGCAGCACAGCAACTGAATCAAAAATCAAAACCAACCAATGAACTACTACTAATGGTGAGCGTTTGCTAGTATCATGTACTCCGTCTGTCCATGTATATAGGGCTTAATGCGTTTTCTGAGACTAACTTTGGCCCTGTTTGGATCCATGGGTTAGAGTTAGTTTGAGCTAGTTGGGGCTCAAATAGCCCTAAAGTATCCAAACATGAGGGTTAAATTGGAGCAAGTTGCACCAAACCCACCAAAAAAATTATCCCACCCAAGAGGTGCTAATTGGAGATAGTTCTCATTGGGCCCACTGAAAAATCACTTTTCTCTCTCTATCCCGCCAGCCAAGTGGTGCTAATTGGAGCTAGTTCTCATGGGGCCCACTGAAAAAACACTTTTCTCTCTCCATCAAGTGCATTTATTGTCAATCTAACCCTGTCATCCAAACACCTCTTTGGCTAGAGTTAGTTCAGGGTTAGTCATGAGTTAGTCTAACCTCTAGCTAAGTTAGAGTATCCAAATAGGAGCGGTATAGGACATGCAAGTTGCTCAAAGCATACCGTCAAATTCGTACGTGAAATGATCTTTTTTTTAAACGGAACATGAAAGGATCTTCGAATGATATAATTTTCAAATTTTATAAAATTTTATCAATAGTCAAAGGCAACCTCGTAGAATACATTAGGCCCTATATAAAATCTTATCAATAGTCAAAACCAAGTGTTACTACTACACCAAACAAGTTCAAAATGAGAAACTGGACCCACTCACGGCATGGCTCGCCTGTCTCGTTTGGTCTGTCGGTCAAAGCGCTTCCTCTTCTTGGCATAACAATAGAGTACAATAATTTTTTTAGAATGCTCTTGGCATGTCGCTAACATGTGATGAGTTAACCGACCTCAATAGACGGCAAAATTGCTAGCCCGCCGCACTTTGAGAGAGACGAGGAGTGAGAAGCGATACGGGCTGGTGGATTACTAGAGCTAGGTGTCACACGGAGGCCAAGAAATATGGTGATAGCGTGGGTTGGCCATGTATGATGTAACTACACTAGGCTGCCGTGTTTCGGACTCTTCCGGTCTACTGTGGAGAATATTGGGTAGATTTTATATCGCCGAATAAAAATATTAAAGAGTCCAGATGCTCCACCGTGAGGTTTCTTGCTCCTTCTCGGTCGTCGGAAAGCGTTCTTCTAATTTTTGCCGACACGTGGGACATCTAGCATCCAGGTCCACGTGTCATGCAAGAAAATGGAGTTAAGTATTGTAGGAGAGACTCACCAACGGTCACGAACGTAGGTGGAGTACGTGCACGAATCACCCGAAAAAAAGGAATACGAGCACGAAGAGAAGAGGTGCAGGCACCGACGCAGGTACTCTTTGCCTCTTTCCCTAATACTGACGCGCGGGTACACGGTGAGCTCATTTCTATACGAAGAGGCAGCTCACCTGATAATTTGGCGAGTGTAGTAGTTGTTCATGGGAACCACGCGTGGACGAATCAAAGTTCGATCATGACGCGGTGGCACATTTTTTATAAATTAAGTTATTCTATTCGATGGCACGTATGCAACATTATTTTCTCAATGGAACGTGAATCGTGCATGCACTGAATGACGGAGCACGGGATGGTAGCCATGGACATGGTCAGCCCTTTTTGGAGACTAATACACTACTTTTGATGTGTCCCGTCAACTCACAAATGAGGAAAAGCTTTGCTTACTACTAGTACGACCTCTCCATCGTTCACGCGCGTGCGCGGTGGCTTGCAGGACGAGGAGAAGCTTTTCCTTTACGATAGTGCGCTTAATACAGGCGGTGGACGTGCATCAGTTCATTCGGTGTCAGATTGCCAGAAGTATCCATACTTTAGTACCATCATCATTGTTCGACTTCCGGAAGAGGCGAAGATCCAAGCGCACGGTCACCTACTCACAGTATAACCGGCCGTGTTAGCATGAATTTTTTAATGTAGTACAATCTGAGTGGATTGCTCTAGTGGTCATCACACGTGAGCCAATCGATTCGCACCCTTCCACGCTCCATTTTGTCTTGTGTTCCTTCCTCCATCCAGCACGCTGACAAGTGGGCCCCATGCTCATGTATGCCAACATGGTAGTCAATTATTTTGCCAGAGTCAGCTATCACACCCTTTCGATGCCACGTCAATGTACCCACTAGAAACAAGTTAGACTTGTTCGGTTCAACCGCCTCCCTAGGTGTTTGTAGAGGAATTGGCCGGCGCTAGGCGGTTCTATAGGTGGGCAGGCGGCAAAAAATAGGGGAAATCGCGCGAACCAACTAGACGAGGGAGGGAAGCTTCTACATTTGTGGGGGACATGGCATTGGCCATTGGGCGGCAACACGCGATCATCCGGGTACGCAATAAAGGATGCGAAGAGGCTTCCTATATCGGCAAGGACCAGCTTCCCTACTGATTGCTCATCCAATAGAACTCCCAAGTTAACTGTGCTAAGGCTGGAGTAGTCATCAGATGGGTGACCAAATGGGAAGTGGACTCGATGTTAAAACTAATGGGATGGGTTACTATAGATGTTTAATTGGCTTAAATGTATATAGTGCTCCATCCTATTAGTTGAACCTCGAGGTCTTTGTTTTGTAATTTTTGACATTTTTTGTTTTCTGAACACATGTTAATCGAAGGTCTATCGTGTTACTTTTTGATAAAAAAAAATTGAACACATGTTAATTGGCTTGAAAGAAGGTCTATCGTGTTACTTCACTACATATTTCCAAAAAAGTGATATGACTTTTGTCAACCTATAAGGCATGTCTGTCAAATTAACCTCGAGGGACTTGTTCTCAAATTAACCTCTGGGTCTTGCAGGAGTACTTGTTTTTTGAACACATGTTAATCGAAGGTCTATCGCGAGGTCTTTGTTTTGTAATTTTTGACATTTTTTGTTTTTTGAACACATGTTAATCGAATGTCTATCGCGTTACTTTTTGATAATTTTTGTTTTTTGAACACATGTGAATTGGCTTGAAAGAAGGTCTATCATGTTACTTCACGACATCTTTCCAAAAAAAGTGATATGACTTTTGTCAACCTATAAGGCATGTCTGTCAAATTAACCTCGAGGGACTTGTTCTCAATTAACCTCTGGGTCTTGCAGGAGTACTTGTTTTTTGAACACATGTTAATCGAAGGACTATCGCGAGGTCTTTGTTTTGTAAATTTTGACATTTTTTGTTTTTTAAACACATGTTAATCGAAGGTCTATCGCGTTACTTTTTGATAATTTTTGTTTTTTGAACACATGTTAATTGGCTTGGAAGAAGGTCTATCGTGTTACTTCACGACATCTTTCCAAAAGAAGTGATATGACTTTTGTCAACCTATAAGGCATGTCTGTCAAATTAACCTCGAGGTACTTGTTCTCAAATTAACCTCTGGGTCTTGCAGGAGTACTTGTTTTTTTTAACACATGTTAATCGAAGGTCTATCGCGTTACTTTTTGATAATTTTTGTTTTTTTGAACACATGTTAATTGGCTTGAAAGAAGGTCTATCGAGTTACTTCATGACATCTTTCCAAAAAAGTGATATGACTTTTATCAACCTATAAGGCATGTCTGTCAAATTAACCTCGAGGTACTTGTTCTCAAATTAACCTCTGGGCCTTGTAGGAGTGCTGCAATGTGTCAGCATCAATTGCAAGATGAGCCAGCAAGCTAGCTGTGGAGTTGCCAACATGCTCAAAGTGCACGCAACATTGAGTAGAAAGAAGCATGCCCAGGAAATTAATGCGTGCTTAGGGAGGCCTTTGCTCAAAGAGCAAGTGTATATAAGGTACAGTCGGCAGGCTATAAGGACAAGGAGCGAGAAGCGATACGAGCTGCTGGATATACTATAACTAGGTGTCCCACGGAGGTAACATTCAAAGTTATTCTCACACTATAGAATGGTATAGGAATGTGGAGAGATTTGGTTGATTTTATATCGCTGAATAATATAAAATATTATGAGTGCAGACGCTCCACCGTGAGGTTCCTTGCTCCTTCTCGGTCATCAGGAATCTATGTTCTTCCACTCTTTTTTTTACGTGAGCTTTGTTCATCCTTTTGCCAACACGCGGGGCATCTAGCATCAAGGAGCATGTGTCATGCAAGAAAATGGAGATAAGCGGTGCGTAAGTGAGTCGTGCACTTCGATGACACATACTACACAATATTTTTTCTCCTCATGGCACATAAAGAGTGCACGTACTCAATGACGGAGCACGGGATGGTAGCCATGGACATGATCGGCCCTTTTTGGAGAGAGTACTAAATAACTTTGATGTGTCTCGTCAACTCGCAGAACGACGAGAAGCTTGCTTACTACGCCTTCTCCCTCGCCCATGCGTGCGCGGTGGCTCACAACATGAGGAGAAACTTTTGCCTACAAGCGGTGGACGTGCCAAGTGCAAGGTCACCTACTCACCTAGTACAGTATACTATAGCCAAAGCTGGTCCACCTTTTTAGAGCATGGTTAATTAATATAGGTGGCTCTTGCAGCGACACATCATTTAGAGCAAGTACTCTCTTCGTAGGAACTTAAAACGTAGGAATAGGAAAAATAAAGGATTGGAGTGGCATGTCCACTTGAATCCCATAGCATTAACACAGTGTTCCCCTAAAAAAAGGACCGGAGGTATAACTTTTTTTAGAACCGGCCTTGTTCTAATGGCCCACCTCCCCACGTCGCTGCATCCCTTTTTTCATCAAGGTAGGATTGCTCCCCACGTCGCTGCATCCTGCATGTGGATATTCTTCTAGTATTTCAAAGCTCTCCATGTAGCTAGCTCCATCGGCTTGTCGAACACTCGAACACCACCTAAATTTTTACTATTAGAGGAAAAAAGGTACTGCAGATACTGGCTAATGAACCAATCTCTTGGTTGGAAAGGGAAATAAAGATGCTGGCCTGACCGGTCTCTTGGTCAAAAAAGGACAGAAAGTGGGGGGTGTTGGGTCGACAATGCAACTGAGAATGAGCACGTCTAGATTTCTTGTGGTCACATAGGAAAGGTCACTGACGAGAACAAAAAATGCACAAATCCAGACATGCTTTGCATGTTTGCCGCACTCGGCAACACCTCTGCCTCACCACTTTATGCCTCGGTGGATGTAAAACGTGCTTGTGCCTCCCTTGTCCCTATGCCCTTACTGATGCTGTTAATCTAACATCACAGGTAAAACGAAACAATGCCACTGTTAATGTGATGTCGCTGTTAAGTAATGCTGCTGTCAATTTATTGCCATTGATAAAATGAATCAATGCCACCACCGTTTTATGAATTGCTTATGTCTTCCTTTATTTCTCATAAAGAGTGTTTTGGGCCGTTCCACTAAACTCTGACACCAGTAACATAGCTGCATCTCCGTTGAACTACACAAAATTTAATTGCATAATGGTTGACACAACAATGTGTTTCTCCTTTCCGTATCACCCTTCATTAGAACAATCGTTCCTGTTAACCGTGCATGTACGTACTGATCAAGTGCTACTCCCAATCTGTCAACACATAGTCATAATGCAATTGTTATGCATGTTAATGTAAGCCCCCGTTAATCTAGTGCCAGTGTTGATTTGATGTGATGGCACTTCTTAGATAATGGCAATTTTCATACTGTCACTATAATGCCATTGATAACATATGAGATGCTGCTGTTAATCATATGCCGCTGCAAAAAAATGACACTGCTTAACCCTATTACATATTTGTGCAAACAGGGTTGTCTATCTCCATATGGTGTCTATTTGTGCAAACGGAAGCACAAACCTCAATTTTAGTGGAACCTGCTGTCAGCTGACCTCACGGTGCTCCAGGTATTCCTACATTCTTAACTAGGTAGAATGACCAACGCAAGATGAAATAAGCTTATTCGTACGTTGACCGATGAGGAGCCATAATTAAGCTGGAGGCGTCTCTTATTTTCTTTTGAATGGGCAATAAGCTAGAGAGTGTCTATAATGGGCTGCCTCTAGTGTTAAGGCCCTCCAGTACGAAGCACAGGCAGCCGACTGGGCCGATACAAAAGCCTATCCATCTTAAAGCCCATTTTTTTTTTTGTTTTTTGCGAGGAGAAGCCCATATTTCTTGAAGAGGGGGCGATCCCAGAAAAACCCTCCTTCCTCCTCGCTTCCACTTATACTGTAGCTCGCTGGACTCTCCCGCTTCCGTTGCCCCCAATTCCCCCCGCTCCTCATCTTCCTCACTCGTACAAAAAAACCCCGCTCACCTTCTTCCTCACTCGTACAGAAAATGCCTGCTCCTCTTCTTCCACTCCTACAGAAAACCCAGCCCTCCTTCTTCCCCACTCGCACTGCCACTAGGCTCATCTCTAGCTACTCTGCTCAAACCCGTGAGCTCGGTGCAATGCCCGCAAGGAAAATGGAGTCGGCTGGCCCCAGCGCCAAGAAGATGAGGTTCCCGCCAGCGGCGACGCCGGTTGTAGATCCCGCACCCGGCAGCGCGGGGAGAAGTGGCGAGCCCCCCCCCCCCACCCTGATCTGAGGAACCCGTAGAATCTCCAGTGGACCGCATCAGAGATCTCCCGGATGACATCCTTGGGGAGATCATCTCGCTTCTCCCCACCAAGGATTGCTGCCGCACACAAGTCCTCTCAACTTGGTGGCGCCCTCTATGGCTCACCGTGCCCCTCAATCTCGACTGTCGTCAGATATCTGTCCTTCCTGAATTTGATCTCCTCAGAGCCATCAGCTCCTCTCACCAGCAGGGCCCCGTTCAATGCCTCTGCATCCCGACACGCTACCTACTGTCCATACCCTACACGGTGGACGCTTGGCTGACATCCCCTGAATTCGAAAAACTCCGGCAGTTTGAGTTCTACCATTACCACGAAAGTTTCATACCACGAACTGAACACCAAGAATTTGTGCCCACACCACCGTTGTCCATCTCGTGGTTTTCCTCCTCTCTCCACACCACCACCTTCGCCCGGTGCCATCTACCAGACGATCTGGTACAATTGCTTCGACTCCCACTGCTAAAAAAACATTCACTTGTGGTGGTTTATCTATCGGAGGCCTCACTGCACAGCATCATCCACTCCAGTTGCCTTGCCCTAGAGCTCTTGCTGATTGTTTTGGGAATAGAAATCCCTACCAGTTGTCTCCAAATAAAGTTGCCTCACCTTAAAAGCATTGGAATTTGTTTTGAAGGACAGCAGCTCATCATCGAAGATGCCCCTTCACTTCAAAGGTTGCTCCTTCATTATTGTTATAAACCTTCGCAAATAACTGTAGTCTCTATGCCCAAACTGGAGACCTTGGGTGTAATTCGTGATCCGTTTAATGATCACAACAAGTTGGTGTTTGGCTCCTCACTTTTTCAGGTACCGTATATTATCATCTACACATTTCTAATCATAAGCTGCATTTTTCATTTGTGCGCATAAGTTTTATATCATCTTGGAGTACACTTTGGGTACTAATATTATGTTATATGCTCAATGAAGAGTTCGTCCATGGATAGCCTATCAATGCTGCTGGATTCTGCCAAGATCTTATATATCAGAATGTTTAATTATGATCTGAACATAATTATTGGCTTGCTGCGATGCTTTCGATGTCTGGAGAATTTATATATAAAGGTGATGATTTCAGCTGTCGGTCTTTCGACATACTCTTTTTTCAGACCTTAGCCATTTTCAATCTTCATGTCTACTTAGGCACTAACACATGGAGAAAAACATATAACCAATCAGTGGCGTAATAAGCACTAGGATTTTCTCAGTTCTCATGACATTCGTTTGAGGATAATAATGATGGAAGGGGATATGCATCCAACCAGGCAAACAGAAGCTTTGTCACATTCTTCCTGTTGAATGCGAGGTTACTATTGTCCATGAGGCTTAAGTTTTTCAACAAGAGATTTCTCATGGATGGACATGTTGAACAACAAAAAAAGAAGTTTCAGGTGGACAAATGGCCTTCTGAACGTGCGCGGCTTCTATTTACAACAACTTGTAGTCATCCTCCAATAATTTTTTTTTTCACAGGATGTTGATTTTATGGATCAGACCAAGCCATTTTTTTGTGACTGCACAAAATAGTGGTTGGGTTAGATGTTATTGCCATGTTCAATCTGGGTTTTGTCTAAATTTGATGAACAATTAATCCTTGGGCTTTTTGTACCGTTTGTAAGCTTGAGTTACATGTTGTTGCCCTCGTACTCCTCTCCACCTGCCACTACACTGCCGCATCTTCCACGGCTCTTGTTCATTCCCGTCCGAGGCCTCGCCATCGTTCTCCGCCTTGGTTCGCTCGTTGTGCCCGCCGCCGTCTGGCGTTGTCAACATGGTCAACAACTGAGAGGAAGCGGGAGATGACTGTGCGTGGAGAGGCTGACAGTAGGTTGTCAACATGGTCAACAACTGAGAGGAAGTGGGAGATGACTGTGCGTGGAGAGGCTGACAGTAGGGACCCACTAGGGTCATTGCATTACGCAAGCAGGTGCCTCATTATTACAAGCTAAAAAAATACTTCCTCCTAATTGTTTGACAACCAGGTCCCACACCATTGTCAATGTAGTCAATAAACGAGAAAATTATACAACGAGCGGATAACACCAGGGACCCAGCAGCTCGCCCAGTTGTTTTTTAGTTTTAGAGACGGAGCTCAACTCCACGCTGTGCGGGGGCTGTGGCCCGTCTAGCCCATGCTTATGCTTTTATTTAAGCACATGACGAGCCCAGTTGATATCTTTTTTCTTTTTTTTGAGAATACCCAACCGAGGCCTACTTGCTTTTCTCAGCCCTGCTGGGCTGCAAATCTTTCAAGACGAGGAGCGATGTAAGTAGTAAGAAATGGGCTTCCCCAAAAAATGGGCTATAAGTAGTAAGAAATGGGCTGTAAATTTTTAAACCAAAGCCAACCGACAATTACATTCAAATATCGTTTTTTCTGGATTTCTCTACTCTTATAAAAAGCAGAGTTGGTGATGATGATGTGCCTGCCATCCTGCAATATAAGCCGTTCGATCTATATCTAACGGATAGGAAGGAAACTATGACAATTTACCCGCACTCCTCTCCACATTTGCAGATAAGGCCTTCCCTCGTTCATCCTTTTCTCCCACGAGATAAACTACTCATATAAATGCATCTTGATGTTCCGTGCAACGCACGGGCATCTTGCTAGTCAAGATTTTAAATTTCATTCATTTTTTTGCGGAGATTTTTTTTGAATTTTATTTTGATATAATTTTTTAAAAATTATTTTTAACGTGACTCGAAATTTCATGATTAAAAGAGTTCGGACCCCACCGAAATATGCAAAATTTCATTGAATTTTTTAGCAGTGCCCAGAATATGGTCTGTAATGCTAATAAAAAGAATATGGGCTTCAAAATATCCTTAAGAATTAGCAAATGGGCTGTAAATTATTGAAAATAATGGCTAATGGGCTGTATGTTGTTTTCCACAGATTTGGAGGCTGACTTCTGGGCCTACTAGGTTGACGATGACGCTGTCCTAAAAAAATTGACACATACACAAGGCTTTGTCAACTTAGTCAACACAGAGCAGTGATTGTTGGATGTCCATCCAACGGCACTCGTGCTTCTTCAATCTCTGATCTTCCTGCTCCAGCCACCCAAACCAGTGCCGGCGGGACTGCCTGCTCCATCCTCCCGTGGCCGGCTGTGCTACCGCCAGGCCATCCCTCTACCCACCCGCACATCATGTTATTTTCTGGCAACGTCAGCCTCACCCCGCAGCCGACCTGTCAGCCCTCGTACTCCCCTCAGCGTGGGCATCCGCTGTTGTGGCTTCACCGGCTCCTGGTCGTTCCTTTCCTGGGCCTCACCCTCGTCCACCGCGTTTGTGCTCTCGGCGCGGCGTGGTCAACATGGTCAACAAACAACAGCCATCGGAAGAGGGATGTAAGTGGAGAGGCTGACAGTAGGGACCCACACAAGCAAGTGCCTCCTTATTACGCGAAAACAGTGGGGCTTTTCTGGGTTGTTCCAGTCTGGGGCCTCGTCGTCGTCCACCGCCCTGGTGCTCTCGGCGGCGTGGTCAAGATGGTCAACGAACAACATCCATCGGAAGAGGACTGTATGTGGAGAGGCTGACAGCTGGGTCCACGGCCGCATGCAAGGAAGTGCCTCCTTATTACGTGCAAAATAATGATTCCTCCACCTGACAGCTGGGACCCACCGGAAGGGCCTCTGTATTTTGCGAAAAAAACATTCCTCTCGCTGGCAGCTCGGACCCACCAGCTATATCTTTGCACGCAAGGAAGTGCCTCCTTATTACGCACAAAAAAATGAATACTCCCCCTGCTAGCTGGGATCCACCATAGTGGGAGGCTGACTTGTGGGCCTACTAAGTTGACGCGGATGGAGGGCTTTGTCAACTTAGTCAATATGAACGATTCTAGTCCAGTGACCGTACGATGTCCATCCAACGGCCGTAGTGTTTCTTCAACCTTTGGTCTTCTTGCTCCAGCCGCCCAAACCAGCACCATTCGTGCCGCGTGCTCCTGCCTCCCATGGCCGGCTCTGCTACCGCGCAGGCCTCACCGCCCCACCCTACTCCAACCTCTGGCCAGGCCATCCCTCTACTCACCCACAACCCCTGTTATTCTACGGCGACGGCAGCCTCAAACCGCAGCCGAACCAGTCAACCCTCGTACTCCTCTCCGTGTGGGCATCCACTGCCACGTCTTCCCCAGCTCCGCGTCGTCCCCTTCCTAGGCCTCGCCGTCGTCCACCGCCTTGGTGCTCTCGGCGCGCCGTGGTCAATGTGGTCAAGGAACGACTTCCATCGAAAGAGGAATATACGTGGAGAGGCTGACAGCTGGGTCCACGGCCGTAGCAAGGAAGTGCCTCCTTATTACACACAAAATAATGATTCCTCCACCTGACAACAGGGACCCACCGGACGGGCCACCGTATTTCGCGAAAAAAATATTTCCCCCCTGACTACTGGGACCCACCAGCTACATCTTCGCACGCAAGGAAGTGCGTCCATATTACGGGCAAAAAATATGATTCTCCCCCTGACAGCTGGGACCCACCAGCTATATCTTCGTACGCAAGAAAGTGCCTCCTTACCTCCCTGATAGCTGGGACCCACCCGGTCAAACCGTACGTAGGGTTGTCTGTCTGGTCGCGAACGTGTACGTACATACTGGTCGATCGGTCTGTCTGCAAGTTGCAGCGATGAACTATGGCCGAGTAAGGAAGGGCACGTGTCGTAGTAGAGGCGCGGACGTAGCATGTCATGCAGTCCCGTCTATATCCTGTACACGTACGTACAGCCAGGGTGCAAGAAAGTAAATACGACCACATATGTACATATGGTCAGGGTCTCGAACGCCTACTCGCGCATACGTACGGCCAGGGCTCATGTACATGGAGAGGCAGCGGAGGGCAGCAACGGCCTCCTGTTCATCTGCAGCCAACCGGCTGGGTCAGAATGGAGAAACTGCGTCGTGTTCATCGGGAGGCAATGAAATGCGTCCTGTTCATCGGGAGCCAACCGGCTTGGACGGAACAGCCAAAACGAGGCCTGGCATACCGCAGAACGGAGGAAACGGCCTTCTATTCGACCGCCTACGGTCGAAACGGGATCCTGTTCATCGAGAGGGGTCTGGCGTACCGCAAAACGGAGGAAATGGACTTCTCTTCGACCTCCTACGGTCGAAATGGGGTCCTATTCATCGGGAGGGGTGTGACGTACCACAAAACGGGACTCCACGGGATACTGTTCATCCACCGTTGACCTCCTCCACCCTCCACCTGCTACTGTTCATCCACGGCGTCTCCCTCCTTCCTCCACGGGGTCCTGTTCATCCAGCCTCCATCGGCTACTGTTCAACCAACCCTCCACACGGGGTCCTGTTCAACCAGCCCTCCACAGGGTCCTGTTCATCCACCCCCAACTGGCTCGGGTGTGTGGCGGCCTCCTCTCAATCGGGGTCCTGTTCATCCAGCGGCAACGGCCTCTACTACCACGGGGTCCTATTCATCCAACCCCCACCGAACTATTCATCCAACCCACAACAACGCTCACTGTTCATCAACAGGCAGCAGGTTCGATCGGCTTCAGTTAGTAGCAGTAGCGAAGGAATCGCTCGATCGGGTTCAGTTAACAGCTAGGGATCGATCGATCGCTCGGGTTCAGTAACGTGTAGCCAGAGCAATCGCTCGGGTTCAGTAAGCGAACACCTTGCTCGGGATCAGTTAGAGCCCAACGCCTCGCACAGACGTGTGTAGTGTACGAGAGAAACGCGCAAACCTCCGTGCATCGCTCGGCCCCGACCACCCACCGTAATCGGGAACTCCCCGAAATTTTCCTCGCCCTCGCTTCTACCACGGTTTTTTCCGTCATGGACGGCCCAAAGAATGTCATGCAGCTGCGTCTCCGGCCCGCCCAGGATGAAAAGCCCATTTTCTATCATGATTTTTTGTCATAGAAGTAGGAGCCCACCACATCTATGATGATACCGGGTTTTGTCACAATTATCGTCATAGAAGTGTCATAAGCATGACAGAATTTTTTTTCGTTCGGCCCAAAATGTCACGGATGTGTCTTCTTTTTGTAGTGATTGGCCTCACGAGGAGGTCGATGATGAACTGGTATAGTGGATGAGCTGCCTCGCGATGGCTCGAGTGGTGAGGGAGGATTGGTCAAGGGTCCAATCTGGGATCCCTTCTACGGTGATGGCTAGCCCATATTTATAGTGGCCTTGGTCCTCTTCCCTCATAGCTTAGGCGGGAAGGGATTCCACAACGGCTAATTCGAAGGGGGACAAGGAGTACATCTTATCCTGACGAAAGGTGGTCTTCGCCTGCAAAGCTTCTGGCCATGACGCAGCGGTGGGCTCGGCGATGACATCCGTCCTGCCGAGCTTGTGGTCTTGGTCTCGTTGCACCAGAAAGGAAAGCTTTGGGGCCTTCCTCGGGAACCTGCGCCTACCCTTGCTCCCTTAGCACCGAAGAGGAAACTGTCCCTTCTGCGCCTGCTGGCGCCCGCCTGGCCATGGTCATCATGGCTCATGTCATCACAGCCTCATGAGGCGGGAGGCTTGCATGGAGATTTCCGCCCCTCGGGAGGCAGCCTGGGGAGGCCACTCCTCTAGGGGTCTTTGTCGGCGTCCTGGGACCGGGGGTGCCCAGACTTGCCTGCCTGCGGCCCATGGCGTGGCTCCATCGATGGCCTGGTACGGCCCAGCTTCAGCAAGAACAACTCAAGACCCTCGGGAGGGGCCAAGCCTCGCGAGGCGGACGACACCAAGACCTCCACGAGGGGCGGCCTCCCCAGGCTGGCTCCCGAGGAGCGGAGATATCAATGCAAGCCGCACCTCGCGAGGTTCACCTGACGTGAGCCATGACGACCAAGACCAGGCGGGCGCCAGCGGGCGCAGTGTACCAGTTTCCCCTTTGGTGCCAAGGAGGCGAGCGCAGGCGCGGAGTCCCGAGGAATCAAGCAAAGGTTTCCATATCGGTGCAACAAGACCAGGACCGCCAGGACGGCAGGAGGGAGGTCACCGCGGAGCCCACTGCAGTGTCACCGCCAGAGGGTTTTGCAGGCGAAGACTACTTTTGTCAGGATAACTTGTACTAGTTGTCTCCCTTCGAATTTGGCCGTTGTGGGATCCCTTCCCACCTACATTTGGGAAGAGGACCAAGGCCACTATAAATAGGACTTAGCCACAACCATAGAGGAGGATCGGATCCATTCCACCCTGACCACCTCACCAGCTCATCGAGCTCAAGAACACCTCACCTCCTGAGGTCGTTCCACCTCTGTACTAGTTCATCCTCAGCCCTCCGAGGCAATCCACCACAAAGCTGGAGTAGGGTATTACACCGCAAGGTGGCCCGAACCAGGATAAACTGCTGTGTCTCTTGTCCCTTGGGTTCGTCGAGCTAGGCTGTGGAATTGTTGAGCAGGCAGACTGGGGAGGGAGAGTTCTTCGCACGCACCCCAGAGTTCAAACCTCTTAAGGGTCTGCGGAACCCCGAATCCGACATTTGGCGCACCAGGTAGGGGTGCGTCGGAGCCTTTCTCCCGTCGGTCGACCCGCCGCTGCTCCACCGCTTCCATGGCTGACGCCCATCGAGCCCGTGCTGAGCGTCGGGCCGCCCTCGCCGCTCGCGTCGCCCAGACGGCGCCCGTCGGCGGGCCTGCCCGCCGTTCTCCATCGCCTGCTGCTAACGCCGCCACCGGCCCGGCGGGGCACGAGCAGCAAGCTTCGTCACTGCACCCCTCCGTGCGGCGTGATGGGCGCACGGCCACTCTGTCGTTGACTCCGGCTGGTTCGTCGTCTCATGCTCGTCGCGGGCCGGCGGACGCGCAGGCTGTGTTGCACATGGCGCGCGAGCTCTTGCGCTACCGCCCCGTCGACGACTTCTACGAGGATTGGCTCAAGCGCATCGCCGAGCTTGTCAGCGCCGTAGGGGGCTTGCCTGCGCCGTCTCTCTCGCTGCCTCGCCCGCCACCTGCCACGGGTGACGTAGGCCACGGAGCGCCTCCACCACCTCTCCGTCAAGACATCGCCCTCGCACCAAGGCGCGCGGCCCCACGGCATGACCCGCCGCGCAGGGCACCCGCGCGTGAAGAAGCAAGCTGCCATGAGGTCCAGCGGCCGCAAGAAGATGCTCCTGCACTCCCAGCACCCCCACGCCAAGACCGCGCGCTGCCTATGGTGGTGGCGCATGAGCGCCAAGATCAAGCTCCACCTCCACGTCGGGCTCCCGTAACCACCGCGGGCTGCCGAGCCTTCACCCCCGAGCTACGCAGCGTCGTCTGGCCGGGGAAGTTCAAGCCCGACTTGCCTCCACACTACGACGGCACCCCCGACCCTGCTGAGTTCCTGCAACTCTACGAGCTAAGCATCGAGGCGGCCAACGGCGCCGAGAAGATCATGGCGAACTGGTTCCCCATGGCTCTCAAAGATGGCGCGCACTCATGGCTCCTAAACCTGCCCGCAGGATCGATCTCCTCCTGGGGCGAGATGCGTGAGCGTTTCCTCACCAACTTCCAGGGCACCCACGACCGCCCTCCTGCCGCGGGCAACCTGCGACGCATCAAGCAGCAGCCAGGGGAAACCCTGCAGAAGTACATCCAGCGCTTCAACAGCGTCCGTCTCAAGATCCCCAAGGTGTCGGACGAGGCCATCATCTCAGCATTCTCTGATGGCGTCCGCGATGTCAAGATGAAGGAGGAGCTCGCCATACACGAAGACCTGTGCACGGCTCTGGAGATGTTCAACATGGTGACCAAGTGCGCGAGAGCTGAGGAGGGATGCCTCTCCCTGCTCGAGATCCCAGCGGCCGACCCAGAAGACAAGAAGGCCAAGGCCAAGGACGTGAAACGCAAGGGGGCGGCCGTGCTTGTGGCTAAACCACAGATGAAGCGCAGCTGCGACCACCCAGAGTCATCCAAGGGCAGCAGTCCGTTCTGCGTCTTCCACAACGTACACAGTCACAACACCAACGACTGTCATGAGCTCAGGGCCATCCGCGACGGGCACCTCGATCGACGCCCCAAGCACAATGATCGAGGCTACGGCCGCGGAGGAGGCCGAGGCGAAGGACGCTGGGACGACCGCGAGCGTCGCCAGGAGTGGCGTGACCAGCCTCGTGAGGACCGCTGGCTGGGCTAGCCTCGCGAGGGCACCTGGAGAGATCAGCCTCGTGAGGACCGTCCTTAGGGCAACGTCGGCCTCCCTTCGCTGCCACCGCCACCAAGAAGGAACGACGACCACCACCAGGATGAGGGGGCTGGGGGCTTCTAGGAGCCTCGCACCATCGCTTGCATCATGGGCGGTGCTCAGGCCCCAGCCTCCCAGCGCATCTTCAAGCAGTTCGCCCATGAGGTGAACGCGGCTCTCCCCAGGCTCGAGGCCACACGCCCACTCAGGTGGTCCAAGTGCATCATCACCTTCAGCTCGTCAAACCAGCTCAAGTGCGCGGCAACCGCCGGCGCCCTCCCGATGCTCTGCTCTCCTGTCATCAGCAACGTCCTCATCACCAAGACCCTCATTGATGGAGGTGCGGGGCTCAATGCCCTTTCCATCGAAACGTTTGATCGCCTCCAAGTGCCCTATGATCAGCTGCAGCCCACCAAGCCCTTCTCAGGAGTGACCGACGGCTCCACCACCCCGATAGGGCAGATCCACCTCCCTGTCACCTTCGGCCAGCGCGACAACTACCGCACCGAGCTCATTGACTTCGACGTCGCCCACATCCGCCTTCCGTACAATTCCATCCTTGGGTACCCCGCCCTGGCCAAGTTCATGGTAGTGACTCATCATGGCTACAATGTACTCAAGATGCCAGGGAACCGCGACATCATCACAATCGCCTGTGAGGAAAAGGACGCGGTGTGCTCTCTCGAGCGCGCCTACCAGGCCGCGACGGTTGAGGACCCAGACAACGAAGGCACCATCTACCCTCCTGAGGCTATCCCCAAGAAGAAGAAATAGCTGCTTCGCCAAGAGCCTCAGGAGAACGGTGTCTCCACCGGCACCACCTCAGGACCAGCGCCCTTGGGTGGGGTGCCCCCCTCTCTCGCATAGGAAGGCACACCCGGCGCCCCTCTCAGGCTAGGCTCGGGGGCTCTCCTCTGGAGGGCCTCTGAACTAGCCAATGTCACAAGGGAGGCGCTCGGGCACCACGTGGAGGCGTGCTTCAGCGTGCGCTTCTTCCAAGAGGGCACAAGGCACGAGGTGCCTGGTGCTCAGGAGTTCGTCATCAAGGCAACCAAGGAGCTTCAAGAGGCAAGAGCCATGCGCGGCGACCGCCGCCCACCACCTAGCTCAGCTCCTTGTCCTGGCGAGGACAGTGAGCTGCACGTCTGCATCGACTACCTCGGGCTCAACAGGGCAGCGTCTCAGGAGCGCTTCTGGCCATCGCGTGTTGGTCGGTGCAAGGGCCCCCCTCACAGCTACATTCGCATGCCGTACGGCCTGCCGAACGCGGTTGTCACCTTCCAGTGCCACCTGCAGCGCGTCCTGGCAGCTCAAGAGACCGGGCACCAGGCGGTCCTAGTGGAG
Source organism: Thinopyrum elongatum (assembly GCA_011799875.1). NCBI lineage: Eukaryota > Viridiplantae > Streptophyta > Magnoliopsida > Poales > Poaceae > Thinopyrum > Thinopyrum elongatum. The sequence continues at coordinate 218,894,704 of CM022299.1, read as the reverse complement.
ATGGCGATGGTTCTCCGCGAGCCCCCTGAGCCTCCAGAGCCTCCCGAGGTTCAGGACCCAGGCGACTCATGAGGAGCGACTTCTTCAGCACACATCTTCAGCTACTCCAACATCTCTTCAGCAATGGTACCAGGTGACATTTTCCAGTTTATTCAGTTGGGGGCGCCCCTCGGGCAGCATTATCCCCAGATCGCGTGGGCCTGCCCCTGCGACGTGTATCCTTTTGCATCTTGATTCACTCCGTTGGGGGCGCCCCTCGGGCTGCATCATCCCCAAGCCGCGTGGGTCCGTCCCTATGGCATGTAGCGCTTTGCATCTATCAAAACTAGCCCTATTCTTGCCATCAGTTGCTTTATGATTATCATCTGCCTGTCCGGTACTTCGTTGCCATGAACGTCGTACGCCCTTGCAAGCCCACCCACGACCGCCTCATGATTAAGGGCTGGCACGGCGTCTGTGCTCGGGTCCGTCCCTGCAGCATCGCTAAACCCAAGAGACTGAGCTCTGGCTCACGGGCCAGCTCCCGTGTACGTCACCTCCCATGGTCCTTGGTGCATGTCCTCGCATGAGCTAATCGCGGGCGGATGAGTGAGGGCGCGCGACACAGTGCCTCATCACCACGGGAGCCGCGCGCTGGCTGTCTTTCTTCAGGACATCCGCTTAAGAAGACTGGGCATGGCGTCTGTGCTCGGGTCCGTCCCTGCAGCGTCGATAAACCCAATGGCTGAGCTCTGTCTGGCGGGCCGGCCCCGTTCATGTCACCTCCTGGGGCCGTTGGTGCTTGGCCTTCTCTTGTGGTAACCTCAGGAGATTCACTCGGCGCAGGTTGCCTAACCATCTCGCAGGATCATTACAAGTGCTCTCAATCAAGACCAGGCGCAACCCGCCTTGAGGTAGGGCCCCGTGAGTCCCGCGCTGGCTCACATGTGCCCAGACACACCTCCTCTAGCCCTGCCGTGCAAGCCACGTGTCAGGGCGGGGCTGCACACGCCCCGGGGACTCTCCTCAGAGGGAGCCCCCTCCCACGTACCAGTGGAAGCACCATGCTCCGCGCTGGCAGTCGACACGGTCGAGGAGCGGCTATGCCCGTGCAAGAACGGTAGCGCCATGCTCCGCGCTGGTGATAAACAACTGAGGGTGGCCTCACGGCCGCAGTAACCTCAGGGAGCGACCAGGCTGCCTCACCGCACTGCTTTCCCCCGGGAGAGTAGCGTGAGGGGGCTGGGCACGGGGGCTACACTCAGGTCATGCCTGGCGTACGCCACCTCGCCAGGTCCCTCGGACCTGGTCTTCGCGCAACCCTCCCGAGCGAGAGCCCGGCGAGGACAGGTATGAGGTCTGTTTGTACGTCAAGGGGGACCCTTGGGCATCGCGACCCAAGGGCCTAACTGGTCACGTAGCCCCTCACCCCTTGGTCTTGTCCTGGTGATCCGGACGACCCAATGGCGGCTGAGGTACGTGCGGGGCCGGGCCCTGCCGACGCAGAACGCTAAGGCCTAATCTCGCGTCTCCTTCCCGAGGGTTGTTTGTACGTCAAGGGGGACCCTTGGGCATCGCGACCCAAGGGCCTAAGTGGTCACGTAGCCCCTCACCCCTTGGTCTCGTCCTGGCGATCCGGACGACCCAATGGTGGCTGAGGTATGCGCGGGGCCGGGCCCTGCCGACGTAGAACACTAAAGCAAACGGGAAGGAAATCCCAAAATCCTAGCAAATTATTACAAGACATATTCTTTCTCCAAAATACCAAACATGAGTCCTTACGCCTCCACGAGACACGGTTCATATTGCAGGAAATAAAATGGAGCGAGCACCACCAACAAGCTTCTCCTTCAGCCTTGGGCGCCACCATCGCCCGCCTGGGGAGTCCCGTCATCGACGACGTCGCCGTCGCCCATGCCGCCAGCCGTAGTCGCTGGGTCGATGGTAAGGAACTTCTGCAGCAGGGCCTCCACCTGGCCCTTCACGGCTTCAGCAATGGCGGTGTAGCGATCCGGGTCCACAGGCTCAAGCATGGCACCGAGGTCGAAGTTGGGGTCGGGAAGACGGAGGTGGTAGAAGACGCGTGTCACGGCCGAGGTGGAAAGCGCGCGGGCCTCCCCTTCAACCATGGGGCCAAATCCAACGACAACGCCCTCGAGCGCCGTGACAAGCTTGGGAAGCAGCTCGGCGGGGCCCTCCTCCGAGGTCACCAGCGGCTCCTTCAACTCGCTCCCGTAGAGGTCCTGCAGTGCCTTGCGGGACCTCTGTTCGAGGGAATCGAAGGCAGCGCGCCCCACGACGGCTGCCTCCTTAGCCTTGGCAAGGAGCTTCTCCCTGGCCTCCAGCTGGGCCTTCTCCGCCTCCACCTCCTCCTTCAACTTCTCCAGGCGGCCGCGCTCTGTGGCCTGTTCCCGGGCCGCCCGCTCCAGCTCAGTGTCATGATCAGCAACTGCAGCTTTCTGGGCCTTCAGCTCCTCCTCCCGCACCTTGCACTGACGGGCCTCGGCAGCCTGCTCGTCGCGGAGAGTAGTCAGTTCGGCCTCCGCCGCTCAACAGCGCTCCTCGGCGGCCTTGGTGTCCTTCACAGCCACGTCGCGGGTGGCCGCGGCCAAGCCGGCTGCCTTCTCACCTTCCTCCGAGGCCGTCACGGCTTGGAGCCAGGCCGTCCTGACGGATGCGTCGGCTCGAAGCCACCCCGAGACCAGCTCCAGGCGCCCTGAAGCCAGGCGCTGGTCGGCACCTTAAAGGTCGACGCGAAGCTGGTTCAACGCGGAAAGAGCCTCCTCCAGAGCATCGGGCGTGGCAGAAGAGCCATGGTTCAGCGGCATGATGGACGGGGGAGGAGACGGCGCAGGCACCAAGACCGACGAAGTAGCAGCGGTAGAAGAGGTCGGGGGCTCCAGAGGTTTCGAGGCCTCGGCAGGTGAGCTGAGGGCAAGCGCCTCCTGAGCAGGCCTGACTGCAGGGGATGCCTCCTCCTGAGGCTGGGTCTCCGAGCCACCAGGGGACGACCCAGCCGCAGGAGTGCACAGGCCGGCCCCGTCCTTTTGCGCCGGAGGTGGTGCGGCCGTGGCGAGCACCTTGGTCGCGGGAACAGCTGCACCCCCCCTCCTTCTTCTTCTTCGCCGCCGACGTTGGCCTAGCCACAGAAGAGGCAGATGTTAAGATACCAAGACAAGAGCAGGAAGCAAAGGCAAGATGACGCACTTACTGGTCCACGGCAACGTAGTCCCTCGTCCTCTTCAAGAGCGCGAGCCCCGCAGGCTTCGCGGGCACAGGAGCCGTCGTGCCCTCGGGAGCAGGCAGGCGCACGGCCGGCTTTGCAGCAGCAACGACTGGCAGCGAGGCAGAGGCGCCGCCTCAAGGGATCAGCGCCGACCTGCCCTTCTTCGGGACCCCCGGCTTCAGCTTCTTTGGAGGGGTGCCCTTGGACTGCGTGGTGACGCCTGCGGAGTGCGACTCATCCCTGACCGGGTGCTCGCTGGCGTTGTTGTCGTCAGAGAGGCCGCGGAGGAGATCGGTCTGGCGGGGGGGGGAGGTCTCCCTCGTGCTTTCCCACGTCGCCTCCGAGTCCGTCCCCTCTTCCTCGTCGAGCTCACCGGAGGACACTGGAATAGGGGAGCTCGGAGGCTGTGAAGGCCCCTGAGGTATGAGCCCGTGCTCATTGAAGACAGGCATGGCATCAGCAATCTTCTCCCCGTCAGGACGGCGGTACAGCGGAAGATGGGAGTCCGAGGGCAGCCCTGATCTACCCCAAGCAGGGCGCGGACGATTTTGTCCAGCTCCTCCTTGGACAAGTCGTTCGGGCGTAGCCGGAGACCCTCTTTTGCGCCCTTGAGCTTCCACAGGGGGCGCGAGTGTGCCTGGAGTGAAGCCAGGTGCTGCGTCAGGAATTCCTTGATGATCATGGCCCCTGTCAGCTTCTCCGCCTTCGGGTCATCGGTCTTCAGGTCTGCCGCCATCCTCTCCAGCAACAACTCCGCCCTGGGATCGGTGAGCTTCTCATGAGCCCATCCTTCCAGGGGCAACGGTTGTGAGGTCGGCAGTTCCAGCCGAGCGTTGGCGCGCTTGGCGTCCAGGAAGATCCACTTGTTCCGGAAGGTTTCCACCTTTTTCCCCGTCCGAGAGATCGCATTGCTGCCATTGGCAGCAATGAAGCTGGCGCACCCTGAGCACTGGCTGTCATTGATCCGAAGGTAGAAGAAGTGGCGGAGGAGCGCAATGGAGGGCATCACCCCCAAGAACGCCTCGCAGTAAAAGGCGAAGACCGACAGGAGGAGGATAGAGTTGGGATGAAGATGGAGGGCATGGAGCCCGTAATGGCGGAGGACGGCATAGAAGAATTTGGAGAAAGGGGGAACCAACCCAGTGAGGATGCTGTGCCAGAAGAAGGGGTAGACGGTGCTCCCTAGAGCTTCCGGCTTGGCGTAGCTGGCCCAGAGCTTCGTCTCACCCCCCTCGTTGCTGCCCTTCGCCGTCAGATGGAGTGCGGAGCCGAGGTGCTTCCCCTAGGTGATGGTGGATGCACTCAAGGCCGGCTCAGGCCAAGGGATAGAGCGCACGGCCGCAGCCGAAGATCCCGCCTGCTCGGAAGCCATTGGTAGCAAGCTCGGGGGAGATTGGCAGATCTGGGAGTTCTCTGGGCAGAAGGAGAAGGGTATATCAGGCAAGACGAAAGGAAGGCAATAAAGGTTTCAGAGCGGGTGCCAGCCCTTTTGTCAGTCGAGAGCAGTTGCCGAGGCAGCGTGGGGAGGCAAAGACGCCCATGTCCCATCAATCGCCATGCGGCAACCGAGGCCGCAGGCGGTTAGGGCCCACGGTGCTCCGCACTTGCCCTTTGCCTTCACCTAAAAGCCAAGTTCGAGCGCGCCTTGGGCCCGGGTGCTACTGTCAGTGTCCTGGGACCGGGGGTGCCCAGACTAGCCTGCTTGCGGCCCATGGTGTGGCTCCATCGACGGCCTGGTACGGCCCAGCTTCAGCAACAACAACTCAAGACCCTCGCGAGGGGCCAAGCCTCGCGAGGTGGACGACACCAAGACCTCCACGAGGGGCAGCCTCCCCAGGCTGGCTCCTGAGGAGCGGAGATATCAATGCAAGCCGCACCTCGCGAGGTTCACCTGACGTGAGCCATGACGACCAAGACCAGGCGGGCGCCAGCGGGCGCAGTGTACCAGTTTCCCCTTTGGTGCCAAGGAGGCGAGCGCAGGCGCGGAATCCCGAGGAATCACGCAAAGGTTTCCATATCGGTGCAACAAGACCAGGACCGCTAGGATGGCAGGACGGAGGTCACCGCAGAGCCCACTGCAGCGTCACCGCCAGAGGCTTTTGCAGGCGAAGACTACTTTTGTCAGGATAACTTGTACTAGTTGTCTCCCTTTGAATTTGGCCGTTGTGGGATCCCTTCCCGCCTACATTTGGGAAGAGGACCAAGGCCACTATAAATAGGACTTAGCCACCACCATAGAGGAGGATCGGATCCATTCCACCCTGACCACCTCACCAGCTCATCGAGCTCAAGAACACCTCACCTCCTGAGGTCGTTCCACCTCCGTACTAGTTCATTCTCAGCCCTCCGAGGCAATCCACCACAAAGCTGGAGTAGGGTATTACACCGCAAGGTGGCCCAAACCAGGATAAACTGCTGTGTCTCTTGTCCCTTGGGTTCGTCGAGCTAGGCTGTGGAATCGTTGAGCAGGCAGACTGGGGAGGGAGAGTTCTTTGCACGCACCCCAGAGTTTGAACCTCTTAAGGGTCTGCGGAACCCCGAATCCGACAGTCTTGGTGTCACTCGCCTCGCGAGGCCAGGGCCCTCACGAGGGTCTTGTCTTGGGGATGTTGTAGCTGGGCCATACGGGGCCGTCGATGGGCCCATGCACTTGGCCGTAGGCAGACAAATCTGGGTACCCCTGATCCTAGAACGCCGACAATAGCCCCGAGGCCCAAGGCGTGCCCGGCCTTTCTTCAAGGCAAAGGCAAGGAGAGAAGGGTGAAGTGCCGTGGGCCCCCAATTGCCTGCGGGCCAGGCTCGACGCGTGGCGCATGACGGGACACGGACGCCTCCGCTTCCCCACGTCGCCTCAGCAACTGCCCGGGCTGACAAAAGACTGGTGCACGCCACTGGGTCATCATTGCTCTCCCTCTCCTAGCTCCTGACCCCCTCCGCCAGCCGAAAACTCCTCCAGATCCAACCGCAGATCTGCCCCATTCCTTCTCCTTCCCAGCGCCGGCGACACCGCGAATGGCGCCCGGGAAGGCGAAGCCCGTGGTCCAGACCGCGACCTCCTCCTCTCCCTTGCCTGTGCTCAACGCGTCATCCATCACCGAGGAGGGGCATCTCAGCCCCGTGCTCCTGCAGACAGCGAGCAAAGACAACGAATGGGGCGAGACCGTGATCTGGGCCAGCTCCGCAGAGCAGAACACTCTGGCATAGACGGTTTATCCCTTCTTCCTTCATAGCATCTTTGCGGGGCTTGTCCCGCCCTTCTCTGAGTTCTTCTGCGCCGTCCTCGATCACTACAGAGTCCACGCCCTCCATCTTCAGCCCTACTCCATCCTCCTCCTATCCATCTTCACCTTCTACTGCCAGGACTTCATGGACGTGAGACCCTCCATGACGCTCATCCGTCATCTTCAGCTTGCGGTTGCACAACTGGATGCAACGCTCTTCTTGCACTTCCTTCGTCGTGGTTCACAAGGGGAATGTCCTCTTGAAGGCCGGGAAGAAGGTGGAGGGCTTTCGGCACCGCTGGGTCTTCCTGGACACCAAGGGTCTCAACCCGCAGCTAGAGCTGCCGACAGAGCTGCCTGAGCGGCTCGAGAGGTGGGGCCATGCAAAGCTTACCGACCCCCGGGCAGAGCCCGTCTTGAAGAGGATAACCTGGGATATGGGGGCCAAGCGGCTGACGGGGGGAATGCTCATAAAGAAGTTCTTGACGCAGCGCCTAGCACTGCTCCAGTCGCACATGAAGACCATGTGGGAATTCCAGGGCGCGGAGGACGACATAAGGCTTCACCCTGCCAGCCTGACGGGCGAGGAGCTGGACAAGGCCCTGGCCGTCATGCTCAATGGCGATCCAGGGGACCTCCCCGAGGATTACACCCCGCTGGACCACCGTGATGACAACGGGGAACTGGTCGCCGCCATGCCCGTATTCAACAAGCTGGGGTTCATGCCGTCCGAGCACCCCAACTCCCTCGTGCCAGTGTCCTCCGGTGACAGCGGTGGTGAAGAGGACTCGGAGGAGACTGAAGACGATGACCTGGGGGAAGTGTCCCCTCCGTCGCAGAGTGAGCTCCTCCGCAACCTTGAAGACGACGACGACACCGATGAGCCCTCGGCCACAGACTCCCCGCGCTCTGCCAGGGTCCTCAGGAGGTCAGGGCCCACCCCACGGACCACGCAAGCATGTGGCCAGGCGACCCCGAAGAAATACGCGGCTACGCCCCCTCCGGAGGGCTTCGCAAGCTCCAGCGGGACGATCCAGATGTCAGTCCTGTCCCCGCCTGAACCGCGAATAGGGGACGGGGCGACCACTGCTGGGGCGGACGTGGCCCCACTGGTTGTGACCTCCTAGGGTGACCCTCTCACTTCTCCCGGCTGCAGCGCCATGCCGGGGTCCATTGAGGAGTACCCCGCTTGCCCCCTGGATGCGGCCAAGGCCATGCCGAAGAAAAGCGGGGGCCCCCGGCCTTCGCCGAGAAGGAGAAGAAGATGAAGTGGATCGCCCCTGAGGAGTAAGCAACTTACCTTGTTTCTGGTCAAACATAGATTGCATTTGTGCTCACAGCACTCCCCTCTTGATGACCAGGAGTGGCGATGAGGCGAAGAAGAAGAAGGCGAGCACCGAACCGATGGAGCCCTCTGTCCCGAGGGCGCCGCCGACCTCCGGGTGAGGCTGTGGTGGGCGCGAGAGTGCGTCGCGCCAGCCCGGCGCAGTCTCTGATTGCTCAGGTGGCATCGTGCCTGAGCTCGCAGGTGTACCGTCTGCCCCTGGTGCTTCGCCGACGCCGCTTGGGGAACCGACCGCCGATGGCACGGGGGTCCATGAGGCGACACTCCGTGTCACGGCCATGGCGACCCCAACACTGGTGGAGGGGGCGACCCCTGAGGACACGGTAATGCAACCTCAGGAGGGGCCAGCCCCCGTGGGCTTGCAGGCTGCGAAGTCGTCCGCCCTCGTTGTACCCGGTGGGAGCCTGGAGCCTCCGGCGCCCCAAGCCAGCCACGCCGCTACTTCCATGGCCACAGTGTCAGTCGACGTGCCAGTGCCGCCCCCTCGCCAGGCCCTCACGCTCGTGAACTGCGGCCCCCTGATCCGGCCTGGAGCCTTGGATGAAGCTTACACCGTGCTCGGCCGGATCCAGGCCGATCTTCAAGACGCCGACAGGTGCCTCACAAGGGAGCGCCTTGGGCTCGTCTCGGGGTGGTTCCAGGCCGACACAGCCACCAGGACGGCCTGGGGTCGGGCGGAGGCTGCCACCGCGGAGAGCAGGAAGGAGGCTCGCGATGCGGCGCTAGCCAGCGCAGCATCTACCGAGAAGCGTCGCGATGAGGCGGAGGCTAATTTGAAGGCCCTTCAGGAGGAGCAGGCCGCGCACACGCAGTGGCTCCACCAGCAGGAGGAAGACTTCAAGGCCCGCGAGGCGAAGCTCGCCGATCGCGACTCTGAGCTGACCCAGGTGACCGTTGATCAGGCCGCGGAACATGAGCGCCTGGCCAAGCTGAAGGAGGAGGTGATTGAAGCCCAGACATCCCACGCCCAGCGCGTCTCCGAGGTGACAGCCCAGCTGGATGCCCGGGAGAAGACCCTTGTCGCTGCCGAGAAAAAGGAGGCCACGGAGCGCGACGCCTTCCCCTTCCTCGAGCTCAGGTCTCGTCAGGCAGTACATTCCATCTGCAGGGGAGGAGCCATTGCCGACCCCTGAGGGCGGCTATACAGGGCTCTCCTCCAAGCTTGCCGAAGCGCTCGAGGGTGCTGCCGCTGAGGTGGACTCTATCCTGGAGGAGGAGTGCCGCTCACTCTTCTCCGTGGCTGCGACGCGCGTCTTCAGCCATCTCTACCTCTAGAATCCGGGCTTCAACTTTGACGCGGTGATCCACCCGGTTACTCCTGAGTCCCGCGTGACCACTGTAGCTACTGTGAAGGGCTCCATGGACGTGCTGTTGAAGAAGTTCACCTGCATTCCTGACACCGAGCCTCCGGCGGTGGAGGCCAGCGGTGACGACAGCGGCAGCGATGTTGACGACGGGCTCCTCATGACTGGGACAGGTGGCGGCGACGGCCATGGCGATGATGACCATTCCTCCTAGGTTTTACCCTGTGACATTTATCATGCCTCGAGGAGGCGTAACACTTTGCTTGAATTTGTAGAACATTTGGTGCTTGTAATAATCGTTTGAACTCCGTGATTTCCCCTTCGCGCTTGGTTTCCTTCTTGTTTGCTTTTGTGCTCTGCGTCGGTAGGGCCCAGCCCCGCTCATACCTCGACCGCTATTGGGGCATCCGGATCGCCAGGACGGCACCAAGGGGCGAGGGGCTACATGACTAGTGAGGCCCCTGAGTCGCGATGCTCAAGGGTCCCCCTTGACATGCAAGCATCCCTCATGAGGTTAGTCCAAAGTCCTCCATACCTTTCCTCGCCAGCGTTCTCCTGGGAGGGGCGCGAGAAGACCAGGTACAAGGGACCTGATGAGGTGGCATGTGCCCAGGCTTGGCCTGAGCATAGCCCCCGTGTCTAGCCCCCTCGCGCGTGCCTCCCGGGGTAATGCTCCCTAGGGTGCCCTCAGTTGTTTATGCACCAGCGTGGAGCATGGGGCTTCCACTTGGGCATGGGCATAGTCGCTATTCGACCATGTCGTCCGCCAGCGTGGAGCATGGGGCTTCTACTTGGGGGTGGGCATAGTCATTGCTCGACCGTGTCGTCCGCTAACACGGAGCATGGGGCTTCCACTTGGCGTGGCATGGGAGCTCTATGTTAGAGTCTCCGGGCGTGTATAGCCCTATTTCGTTCATATGCGTGACTGGCACGGTAGAACTAGAGGAGGTGTATCTAGGCACCCGTGAGCCAGTGCGGGACTCATGAAGCCTTACCTCATGGCGGGTTGCGCCTGAATCTTCTGGCGCGGAGCGCGCTTACAAAACCTGTGTCGTGGGGTGACCTGCGCCGAATGAACCTCTAGAGGCCATCGCATGAGAAGGCCGAACATCAAGGACCCCAGGATGTGACGTGAACGGGACCGGCCCGCCAAACAGAGCTCAGTCGCTTGGGTTTATCGACGCTGCAGGGACGGACCCGAGCACAGACGTCGTGCCCAGTCTTCTCATGCAACAATCCCAAGTAAAGACATCCGGCGCATGGCTCCCGCGATGGCGAAGCGCTGAACCATGGTTGAACTAATGGAGATGCGCGCCCTAACTCACCCACGCTCGATTAGCTCATGCAATAACAAAGCACCAAGGACCCCGGGAGGTGACGTGCACGGGACTGGCCCGCGAGATAGAGTTTGGTCGCTTGGATTTATCGACACTGCTAGGATGGACCTAAGCACGGACGCCATGCCAGCCCTTAATCATGAGGCGGTCGAAGGCGGGGTTGTGAGGGCGCAGCAACATTCATGGTGGCGAAGCACCGGGCACGCAAGTTGGAATACTTAGGGAATTCATAAAAAGGCAAAGCCAGTTCTGATACATGCACAAAACGATACAACTGCAGGGGCGGGGCCTGACAGCGCCAGGATAATGCAGCCCGAGGGGCGCCCTCAACTAAACAAACCAAAAAGTCACCTGGCACCAGCATTGTAGACACGTTGAGGTAGCTGAAGATGCGTGCTGTGAAGATAGCTCCTCATGAGTTGGGCGGATCCGGAGACCAGGGAGGCCCAGGGGGCTCGCGAGGATCCGGGACATCCTAAGACGAGACCGCCGAGCGCCTGGCCTCATGAGACGCCATAGCACGCTGCGCCAGGCGCTGGTACGAGGCGCCCATGTTCAGCAGGCCGAACGGCATGCAGACGTAGTTGCAAGGGTAGCCCCCACTCTAGCCTACATGCGATGGCCAGAAGAGATCTTGTGAAGCGGCCATGTTGAGGCCCGGGATGTTGATGCAGACGCGCAGCTCGCCACCCGCATCGGGGGACTGCAGCTGCACTGGGTGGTGCAGGGCGACGCTCACCACGCATGGCCTGTGCCTCCTGAAGCTCCTCGATCGCCTTGGTGATGAATTTTCGCGCCCCTGGTGCCTCGCTCCTTGCTTGTGGGGGCGCGCATCAAGGCACGCCTCCAAGTGGTGCCTGACCACCTCCCTTGTCGCACTGGTCAGGTCGGAAGCTCTCCAGATGGAAGCCCTCGAGCCCGTCCCGAGGGAAGCATCGGGTGCGCCTTCCTATGCGGGAGGAAGGGGCGCCCCATCAGCAGGCGCAGGGCTTGAGGCGCCGCCATAGGGCTTCTTGGCCTCCAGACGACCCTTGGGGAGGAGCTGCTTCTTCTTCGCGGGGGTGGCCTCAGGGGGCAGAACGCCACCCTCATCATCAGAGTTCTCGGCCGCAGCAGCACGGTAGGCATGCTCAAGGGAACAGACTGCATCCTTCTCATAGCAGGCAACCGTGATGATGCCGCTCCACCCTGGCATCTTGAGGACGTTGTAGCCGTGGTGGGTCACCGCCATGAACTTGGCGAGGGCAGGGTACCCGAGGATGTCATTGTACGGGAGGCCGATGTGGGCGACGTCGAAGTCAATGAGCTCAGTGTGGTAGTTGTCGCACTTGCCAAAGGTGACGGGAAGGCGCACCTGCACCAGGGGTGTAATGGAGCCATCAGTCACTCCTAAGAAGGGCTTGGTGGGCAGGAGCTGGTCATAAGGCACTTGGAGCGTGTCGAATGTTTCCATAGAGAGGACATTGAGCCCAGCGCCACCGTCGATGAGGGTCTTGGTGGCGAGGACGTTGCTAATGGTGGGCGTGCAGAGCATGGGAAGAGCGCCTGCAGCGGCCGAACAGTTGAGGTGGTCCTTGGAATTGAAGGTAATCGTGTACTGTGACCACCTGAGGGGATGCGCAGACTCAAGCTTCGGGAGGGCCGCGTTCACCTCATGAGAGAACTGCTTGAAGATGCGGTTCGAGGTAGGGGCCTGGGCACCACCCAGGATGCAAGCGATCGCATGCGGTTCTTGTAAGCCCCCAGCCCCATCATCCTGTCGGTTGTCGTCATTTCTCCTTGGCGGCGGCGGCAGCGGAGGGAGGCCGGCATTGCCCTGGGGATGGTCCTCACGAGGCTGGTCACGCCAGGGGCCGTCGCGAGGCTGACCTCGCCAGCGGTCCTCACGAGGCTGGTCGCGCCAGTCCTGGCGAGGGTCATGGTTGTCCCAGCGACCTTTTCCGCAGCCTCCTCCACGACCGTAGCCACGGTCACCGCGCTCAGGGCGGCGGCCGAGGTGCCCGTCACGGAGGGCTCTAAGCTCCTGACAGTCGTTGGTGTTGTGGCTGTGTACGTTGTGGAAGATGCAGAACGGGTGGTTGCCCCTAGGAGGCTCATCATGGTCACGGCCGCGCTTAATCTCAGGCTCTGCTGCCAGCACGGCGGGGCCCTTGTGCTTCGCCTCTTTAGCCTTGGCCTTCTTGTCTTCGAGGTCGGCCTCCGGAAGCTCGAGGAGGGAGAGGCAGCCCTCTTTGGCCTTTTTACACTTGTTCGCCCGGTTGAACATCTCCAGGGTCGAGCACAAGTCGTCGTGGATGGCAAGCTCCCCTTTCATCTTGACATATCTGACACCATCGGTGAACGCCGAGATGATGGCATTGTCCGACACCTTCGGGATCTTGAGGTGAACCGTGAAGCACTGTATGTACTTGTGCAGAGTCTCGCCTGGCTACTGCTTCACACGCCGCAGATCGTTCACTGCAGGGGCGCGGTCACGAGTGCCTTGGAAGTTGGCGATGAAGCGCTCGTGAAGCTCGTCCCAGGAGGAAACCGATCCCTCCGGGAGGTGAAGGAGCCAGGAGCGTGCGCCATCCTTGAGAGCCATGGGGAACCAGTTCGCCATGACCTTGTCATCACCATTCGCCACCTCGATGCTCAGTGAGAAGAGCTGGAGGAACTCTGCAGGGTCGGGGGTGTCGTCGTATCGTGGGGGCAGATCCGGCTTGAACTTGCCGGGCCAGACAACATGGCGCAGCTCAGGGGTGAACGCGTGGCAGCCTGCCGCACTCACGCGCGTGGCACGCGCGAGGGGGGCTCGGTCTTGACGTCCGCGCGCCGCTGCCTCCAGTGGTGCATGGTCCTGATGCTGGCGCAGTGGTGCGGGGAGCGCACGGGCGTCGCCTTGTGGCCGCTGCACCACCTGACAGCTTGCCTCATCTCTTGCCGGTGCCGAGGCCCCACGCGGCGGGTCGCGCTTGGGCGCGTCGCGCCTGGGCTTAGGGTCGGCGTCGTGCAGAGGAGGAGGAGGCGTGCCATGGGCCACGTCGCCTGCCCGGGATGGCGGGGGACGAAGCGAGTGGGAGAGTGTCGTGGCCTCGCCAGCGGTGTTGACTAGCTCGGTGATGCGGCCGAGCCAGGCGTCGTAGCCCTTGTCCGTGGGATGGTAACGCAGCAGCTCGAGTGCCATGAGCAGCGCAGCCTATGCGTTTGCTAGCCCACGGCGAGCGTGGGAGGACGACTCCATGGTGGGAGTGAGAGAAGGAGTGGCGGTGGGGCCATCACGCCGCATGGAGGGGGCAGCAACGAGTCCTGCTGCTCATGAGTAGCGGGGTCTGTGGCAGCGTTAGCCATAGGAGAGGCAGAGCGGCGCGGGACGCCATGGCCCATGGGCGCCGTCTAAGCGACCCGAGCGGCCCGGCGCTCGGCGTGGACTCGGCGAGCATCATCCATTGGCACAGTGGAGCGAGAACGGAATGCTGTTGATGAACAGGAGGAGCTTCGAAACACCCTACCTGGGGCGCCAAATGTCTAATTCAGGGCTCCGCAGACCCAAGAAGGTTCGAACTCAGGGGCGTGAATGAAGGATCTCGCTTCACAACAACGCTAACTTGCCATGCTCATGACCTGATCTCGATGAGTACGCTGGATCGTTCAGAAGGGAACAACATAGAGATTTACCTAGGTTCAGGCCACCTTGCGCTGTAAAACCTACTCCTGCTTTTGGTGGATTGGCCTCACGAGGAGGTAGAGGGTGAACTAGTACAGTGGATGAGCTGCCTCACGAGGGCTCGAGTGGTGAGGGAGGATTGGTCAAGGGTCTGATCTGGGATCCCTTCTACGGTGATGGCTAGCCCATATTTATAGTGGCCTTAGTCCTCTTCCCTCATAGCTTAGGTGGGAAGGGATTCCACAATGGCCAATTTGAAGGGGGACAAGGAGTACATCTTATCCTGACGAAAGGTGGTCTTCACCTGCAAAGCTTCTGGCCATGATGCAGTGGTGGGCTCGGTGATGACATCCGTCCTACCGAGCTCGTGTCTTGGTCTCGTTGCACCAGAAAGGAAAGCTTTGGGGCCTTCCTCGGGAACCTGCGCCTGCCCTTACTCCCTTAGCACCGAAGAGGAAATTGTCCCTTCTGCGCCCGCTGGCACCCGCCTGGCCATGGTCGTCATGGCTCATGTCATCACAGCCTCACGAGGTGGGAGGCTTGCATGGAGATGTTCGCCCCTCGGGAGGAAGCTTGGGGAGGCCGCTCCTCTGGGGGTCTTGGTGTCGCTCGCCTCGCGAGGCCAGGGCCCTCGCAAGGGTCTTGTCTTGGGGGTGTTGTAGATGGGCCGTATGGGGCCATCGATGGGCCCACGCGCTGGGCCGCAGGGAGGCAGATCTGGGTACCCCCGATCCCAGAACACCAACAGCCTCGACGCTCCAGCAGCATCGTTTCCGGAAAAAGTAGCGTACATAGGATCAAAAGCTCTGGAAAAGCCCCCCCCCCCTCGATGCAGGAACCCGCCAAGGACCACGAGCGCACCAGGCTAAGTTATCCTAATTGCGCCAGGCAGGAACCTTTCAATTAATGCCAATACAATTGAAGAACATGAGCGGGAAACACTAATATAAAGGCGCAAGCGCCGTAGTTCACTACATGCCCCCGCGGGGCTCTTCACGATTATTGGTGCAGGAAAAAAACAAAAGTGGCCTCCTGAAGGTCGCAGCTCCTAAGGCACTGGCCCCGGCACCAGAGCGCCTAGTCGGAGTACTCCTCCTCCTCCTTGACTGTGGCACGGCGATGCGGCGGCTCATCATAGTCGTCGTCGCTCGAGCTCCCCCCGGAGGAGGTGCCGCCGCTGCAGGAGGTGTCACGACCGTCGCCGAGGGCAAGTTCGCCACCGAGGACGTCGCCGCCACAACGGTCGTCGTCGTCAGAGTGGCAGCCACCGCCGCTGTTGTTGCCCTCCAGGCAGCACCCCAAGCACCTGCCGTCTTCCTTGAAGATCTTGACGAAGAGCGTCGTCGCCCCGTCGTACTTGAAGTGGAGGGTGTGCCTCCCCTTCAAGCCGCGGGCGCGGGCGAACATCTCCCACCCACTAGTCAGGAACACATAGCCCACGGGGGTAACCTCCCATGAGGACCGGTTGCAGCAGCCATCGGGCTGCAGCCACAGCCCGACGGGTCTTCCGGCCGGCAGCTCTTCCGCAAAGGAGCGCCAAAGTTGGATCCAGGTGTCGGGTGGACTCTCCATCCACACCACGAACTCGCGGGCCATGTCATCTGAGTGGGCCCACGGGCGAGGCGATCGGGCGGCCATCGCGTGCCTCCTCCCTTGGCCTCGGCCGCCGTGGCTCCCACGGCCGCTGCCACGGCTTCCGGAACCAATGCGAACCGCTAGCGGAGGGTGGCCACGCCCCCGAGATGACGCTGCGGGCGTAGCCGCGGACTTGCGGGGGCGGCCGTGCCCCCTCTTGGACGGCGGCGACTCCGGTCCCTCCTTGGGGGCTTTGCCTTTCTCCTCGGCGGTGAACCTCCTCACTGGTGCCATGGTTGCTTCGGCAAGATGGTTGCTGCAGCGAGGATTGGAGGAGAATGGGTGAGAAGACAGAGATGGGACGGGGCTCTGCCCCCTCGCCTTCTTATAGGCAGCTGGAGGAGGCCAACTGGCGCCCCTCCACCTTCGTACAATGATGGCCTCGCAGCATGCATGTCCAGACTTTTGTCAGTCTCGGCGATTGCCAAGGCGACGTCGGGAAGTGGAGGTGTCCGCATCCCATCATGCGCCACACGTCAATCCTGGCCCGCAGGCAATAGGGCCCGCATTGCCTCGCCCTTCGCTCCTTGCCTTTGCTTCGAAGCTAGGCCGAGCGCGCCTTGGGCCCGGGGGTTACTGTCGGTGTTCTGGGAACGGGGGTACCTAGACCTGCTTGCCTATGGCCCAGTGCGTGGGCCCGTCGACGGCCCAGCACAGCCTAGCCACAAGACTCTACAGCAAGACCCTCGCGAGGGCCCCCCGGCCTCGTGAGGCGAACGACGCCAAGACCTCCTGATGGGTGGCTTCCTGAGCCTGCCTCCCGAGGAGCGGAGATCTCTATGTAGGCACAACGCCTCACGAAGCTCGCGATGACGTGAGCCATGACGACCAAGGCCAGGTGGGCGCCTGTGGGCGCAGAGGAGGACAGTTTCCTATTTGGTGCTAAGGAGGCAAGGACAAGAGCGGGTTCCGGAGGGACCCCCAAAGGTTTCCATTCCGGTGCAACGAGACTAAGACCACGAGCTCGGCAGGACGGATGTCATCGCCAAGCCCACCGCTGCGTCATGGCCAGAAGCTTTGCAGGCGAAGACCACCTTTCATCAGGACAAGATGTACTTCTTGTCCCCTTTCAAATTGGCCATTGTGGAATCCCTTTCCCACCTAAGCTATGAGGAAGAGGACCAAGGACACTATAAATATAGGCTAGTCTCCACCGAAGAGAGGGGTCGATCGATTATCATCCACTGAGCTCTCGCGAGGCTGCTCACCCATTGTACTAGTTCATCCTCAACCTTCTCATGAGGCCAATCCACCACAAAGCAGGAGTAGGGTTTTACACCGCAAGGTGGCCCGAACCTGGGTAAACTGATGTGTCCCCTCTTTCCCCGCTCGCACGAACTCGACGAGGCCAAGCCATGAGGCAATGAGCTTGAGGCTGTGGCTGGGCTAGGTCTTTGCACACGCCCCAGAGTTAGAACCTTGTTGGGTCTGCGGAGCCTCGATTCCGACACACCTGCCTGACCGGAACCGCAGCACCCTCACCAATTCCTTCGATGAAGTCGAGGCCTACTCGGCACCACCAAGGAGGTTCTGCACTCATCAGTGCATTTTATCTTTTATTCGATCTCACGGGGCTGCTGGTGCTCGATATCGAGAAGGCATGGCGGGTCTCCATCGATTGCATCGTCGCCGGCCACTTCCTACATGGCGTCTCTCCCCCATGTCGTTGCTTCCTCGGTGATGACTTCCACACCAGAACTAGCTGTTGCTGCTGCTCTGGCTCTCGCTCGCACTGCGGCTCTGCTCTTGCTGTCCGTCGCGCTGCTGCTCTGCTCTTGCTTTCGCTCGTGCTGTCGCTCTGCTCTGCTCTTGCTATCGGTCGTGCTGCTGCTCCACTCTTGCTGTTGTTCGGGGCTGCTGCTCTGCTCTGGCTCTCGCTCGCGCTGCTGCTGCTGCTACATGACCTGTGGCAGCTACATGAGTTACTGCTTTAGCACTCGCTCGTGGTGCTGATGCACGAGCTGCTCTCTCCTAGTGCATTACCTGCTTGAGCCGCTGCTGATTTAGGTCACTGCTTCTCTACTACCAGTGCTCGAACGGCCTAAACTTCTATTGCAGTGCTCTGCTACTAGTTCAATAAGTTTCAACAGTAAAATTTAGTTTCGACTGTAAAGTTCAATTTCTTCAGTTAAGTTCAGAGTCAACAGTATTTACAGCATCTGTTGGAGTGGTCATGGCTGGTGCATTTTACATCTAGCACTTTTTGGTGATGTATATTACATCATCTATTGCAGATGCTATTAGAATCCCACTTCAGATTAACGTTGTCAGTCTTGTCCTGCTTCAGACTCGCCGTCGTACACCTCACTAGAGCTACTCCAACGACGGAACCATCCATCATAGTCGAGCAGTACCCTCGGCGCCATCTCCAGAGGCCTGAGATCTTCTTCCCCGCCTCCAACAGTCACACCAGCATCACCATCCTCCACGTCCAACCCAATGATGCTGAGGTCGACAAGGCTATGCCAAAGAGGTTGTACACTCGTCGCATCACTTTTTTACTCTACATTCATGTTAATCCCTCAGGGATCCTTTGGTACAAAGCAGTTGCAAATCTAGAAAGAAACGTATCATGGTCACAAAGTTAACAGGGAGAAAACTAAATGCTCTTTTGAACCACAATTTGAATCTGTTTAGCAAGATAGCCATTATATGATATTCATGTGGACCAAATAAGCTCACAAAATATTTCGAGGGCAGGCTTCAGCCTGTTGAATACTGCCTACTAGAATTGCCACTAGTTCAAAGAAAAAGTGAAGGAAAACATAGGAATTGGAAACTTTCCTATGGTACTACCATTCATGCACTTGGTTAGAAGGAATGGGGCAAAGAAAAACTAGAGGATTTTTTTCCTTTGGTGTACCTTTCAAAGAAAAAGCGTAGGAATTTTAATATCCACTTGGATGTCCTTTTCAAATTAATATGCATGAAGAACAGAAGGTAAGTGTATTACTGGCATAATAAGATTCTTATTTTACATTTTCCTATGGTTTGACTTTAATTTGACCATGTTTGTCCGTTCTTATGTTCTTCCAATTCATGTGAACCAAACACCCAGGTTGACAGAAATCCTGTGTTTGCAAATGCTCTATTTTGCACGTGCATTCCTATCATATTCCTATGTTTTTAGAATCCTCCAATTCTAAGGATCCCTTAGAGATTTACTTCATTTTCAGATAGGTGTGAAAGAAAACTCTGTGTGTTTTGTCCCGCTCTTGCCATGCCGTCATCCACCCCACCTGAGGTGCACCATCAATGGAAGCTTCCACCGTAGCAGAGATCCCCCCTACAAACCTTCTTTCGACGCCTCAGATCATCCTTCCCATTGCCGGCAGCCACGACAACTCCATTACTATAATCGACGGATCAGATGAACCTAAGCACTACACAGTTCTGGAAGAGAGGTCGCACTCTTTCGTGTCTGCTTACGTTATACATCGATTATTATTACCTGGTACTTTATCGTCATGTTCACCTCTTAGACTCCGAGTCAGGTCCAAACTAATGTTCAAACTTGAGTTTTAAAATGCATGTGGGGCACATATCGAGGCAGCAACAAATAGTATCTCTGTGTACTATCTAGTTCATCTCGAGTCTTCTATGTGGTTCATGTTGGGTGGGCAACAAACAGTAGATGAGCCATCGTCTATCTTTTTAAACTATAGCTATCATTTGCCTGCTATCATTAGTTTTGGATCTATCCACTCGTTTGCTACCATCAGTCTTGATTTCTGCATGCACCCCTTAGGCCTTACATAATCTAACTATGTTTTTTTATCATGAATGTCAGTTATTATACACAATTGTACTGAACATGTAGAGAAAAAGAGAATACCATTGCATGGGAATATAATGTCATGCAGACACCGCACCATGGTGGGCGCAGTGGGGGCCCCCCTCCCCCCATTCCAGATTGTATTCCAGATGAAGATAACTGTTCAGAGGGGGATTCAGAGGGAGCCGACCACTCCTATTTACCACCTGAGGTGTTTTCTCTAACCTAGCATGCATATGGCGCCTCACATTGCTTACTTTATACATCTTATATGTCAACAGCTTAGTTTAGATTTGCTTTGTGTGAATGCCACATATTTGGTTTCTATATCATATATGTGAATTATGCAATGTCATCTTGTTTAGCCAGACATCATATACGTGAATCATGCAATGCCATCCTGTTTAGCCAATCATCGTATATGTGAATTGTATCGTGCCATACTATTTTTTTTCATCATGTATTCCATTTGTCGACAATGTTTGTACATTCATCAACTCTTCCTGTGCATCAGCCATTTGAGTCGGTGATGGGAAAATATGGAGTGAAAACAAGGTCTTCTGAGCAGTCAGTGCTACCTATCGATGCAGATTTCTTGCTAGTTAAAGATAGCTCCTCAGAGGAGGATTCAGAGACAGATGACCAGTCGTATTACCCACCTGAGGTGTATGCTCTAACTTGGTAGGGTTATATTACTCATATCATGCATATGGTGTCTTGCATTGCCATGCCATCTGCTTAGATTAGACATGCTTTGTGTGAATGGCTCCTATTTACATTCTATATCAGATATGTGAATTATACAATGCCATGTTTTTAGCCCGTTATCATATATGTGAATTATGCACTGCCATCATGTGTAGCCAGGCATCATATATGTGAATTATCTCATGCCATCCTTTTTTTCATTGCGTATTCCATTTGTTGACAATCTGTGTATATTGAACTACTCTTCATGTGCATTAGCCATTTGAGCCGGTTATGGAAAAATCTGGAGTGAAAACAAGGTCTTTAGAGCAGACAATGGTACCTGTTGAAGCATATATCTTGATGGTTACAGGTAGCTCCTCATAGGAGGATTCAGAGACAGATGACCAGTCCTATATTCCACCTGAGGTGTATGCTCTAACTTGCAATCTTTATATTTCTCATATCATGCATATGGTGTCTTGCATTGCTTAGTTTAGACATCATATACACAATATTCAATGCCATCTGCTTAGTTTAGAGATCATACATGTGAGTGCCAGCTTCTTAGTATATGAATCAATTATGTGAATTATATCATGCCATCTTGTGTACTTAGACAACATGTATGTGAATTATTTCATCCCAACCTATTTTAGAAAGACATCATATAGTTATGTGATGTCATCCTGTTTACATAATCATCATATGTTGAATTATGCCATTATATCCTGTTAAGTTATCCATCATATATTCGAAACTATGTCATGCTATCCTGTTTAGTTAGTCATCATATATGTGAAATTCGATCATGTTGTCCTGTTTGGTTAGACAACATATATGTGAATTACCACATATGTCTATCATACAATGTCAATACATTAAATTTCTTTTCTTTTTTATCAGCCATTTGAATTGGAGGGGGTGATGGCAGTATCTAAGGGAGTAAAAACCCATTCTTCACAAAAGATGGTGGTACCCGTCGATGCAGATAGAACCATGGTTGTACTAGGCCATGAACTAGCCCCACCACACATAATCGAGACTCTTCTAGATTGTACACCTACACCGTTGGACAGAGAACCAGCTACACCCCATCTAACCCCAACCCCAGCAGATAGTAACCCACTTCTAGATAACACAACACCATGTCCACCACAGAGTACCCCCACACGAGCAGTTTGTAAGGCAACTGCAGTGCCCAAAGCACGAAGACCACCACAGCAAACCCAAACTCCATGTTTAAAGCAGAAGAGTAACTGTTCTCAGGTTAGATTCCGTAGCTATGGTGCATACTCCTTTGCTCTTGCATCACTTTATTTACTCATACCAACTAATTTTGAATTTGAAGGATCCAATTGAAACACCAATGGCACAACAGGTATGTTTTAAACCTATCTCTTTAATTACATTGCTGTTCTAACTTCTTGCTCTATGTTGATTTCAGTTTCAGTTGTATAAATAGTTATGTTCTCATGTCATGCACATTACAAGTGTTGTTAGTGTTGTGTAGTTTCGCACACTTATATTTTGTCTATGCTGCTGTGTTTAAAAAGATATAATTTGAACTGTGTCTCTATCTTGATTTGGCAACATAAGCTAGAATGATATAGACAATACAGTGACCATAGTACGTAGATATATGTTTGTTTCTTGTTGTTATCCTGTCCACCTTACTACTGAACCAGCTTACCAAAATGAGTTTCATATACTACATGATAAACCGTTGATGTGTCTGCTTGTTTCTCTTGTAGAATGCGAACAGAATATTGAAGAAGAGCACCCCATTATGCAATGGTAGAGAAAGTAATGCAGATAAGGTTCAAGATAGTGAGACACCCTGTTGGTCTCCAAGAAAGGTGATAAAAACTATCTTGTAGACAGTGAGACAATCCCCAAAGTCCTGCGTTGATGTAGTGTTCGAGTTACTGGCCATTACCGCTGGCACAAGCTCTTCGAACACGCTGCCTGAATCACTTCGGCTTCTTCAGTCTCAGCTACAAGCTGAAAGGCATCAGTCAGCTGTGCTACGGCAAGAAGCCGACGGACTGAGGAAGTTCCAACAGAATTCAGATGCTTACTTTCTGGTGCAACCGCAAGCACTGGAGGATTTAAGAGCCAAACAAGATAAAGTTAATAAGCTTGCTAAGCATCTTGCGAGCATGGTGGGTACCCAGGATATTGTTTCTTGAGCTCTTCTGAAGTGGTTTCAGTTCTGGACTTGTTTTGCTGCCGTGTTTATTTGCACTGGTGGCCAATTTAGACCCAGTGTATGTAATATGCTGCTTTGTTCCCTATATTTGCACTGGTGGCAAACTTTGATGCCTAGTGGATGTAATATGTGTACTAGCCGTAATAGCCCAGCGTAAGTTGCTTGCTTCTTTATTTCTTATTGTCTTGTTTATTTTTTTGGTTGTAGTCACTGCAGTTCTTTTTCCGCAGTTTGCTAGTGGCCACAATAAAATATTTTTTAAAACTAGGCCACAATAACCATGGGCAACATACGGACCGTTGTAACCATGGTCCTGCTACCTGCCATAGTGACCATGGGCCTCCTATGGGCCATAGTATCCATGGGCCTTCTACGGGCCATATAATCAATGGGCCTTCTACGGGCCGTATGATCGATTGGCCAAACATGGGTCCTACTATTCGTGGACCAATAATGGTTCGCAAAATGGGACGTAAATGGCCTAGAGTGGAAATCGTCTGTTTATGGCCCGATCATAATGGGCCATTAATAGGCCGATATGTATAACGGGCTTAATTCTATCGACATGCATCATGGGTCGTTAATGGGACGTATTTGATGATGCTATGAAAACAGCCCAACGGGTTAACGAGCCACAAACAGGCCGACTGTAACCACGGGTTGAATTTGGCCCACAAGCTGAACAGGCCAGTAATGGACCGGAAGTAACCGAATGCTAGAAATGAGCCTGATACGTCTCCATCGTATCTACTTTTCTAAACTCTTTTATCCTTGTTTTGGACTCTAGTTTGCATGATTTGAATGGAACTAACCCGGACTGATGCTGTTTTCAGTAGAATTGCCTTGGTGTTATTTTTATGCAGAAATAAAAGTTCTCGGAATGACCCGAAAATTCACGGAGAATATTTTTGGAATAAATAAAAAATATTGGCGAAAGAATCAACCAGAGGGGACCCACCAGCTGTCACACATGGGTGGGGGCACGCCCTACCCCCCTGGAGACCCCCCGACCTCAACTCCAACTCCATATAACCCTATTCGGGGAGAAAAAAATCAGAGAGAATGATTCATCGCGTTTTACGATACGGAGCCGCCGCTACCTCCTGTTCTTCATCAGGAGGGTAGATCTCGGGTCCGTTCGGGGCTCCGGAGAGGGGGATTCATCTCCATCATCATCACCAACCTTCCTCCATCACCAATTTCATGATGCTCACTGCCGTGCGTGAGTAATTCCATCGTAGGCTTGCTGGACGGTGATGGGTTGGATGAGATTTATCATGTAATCGAGTTAGTTTTGTTAGGGTTTGATCCCTAGTATCCACTATGTTCTGAGATTGATGTTGCTATGACTTTGCTATGCTTAATGCTTGTCACTAGGGCCCGAGTGCCATGACTTCAGATCTAAACATATTATGTTTTCATGAATATATTTGTGTTCTTGATCCTATCTTGCAAGTTGTAGACACCTATTACAAGTTATGATCCGCATACCGCAAGGTGACAATAATTGGCATTCTTTTCGGTGATTACTGTAGTTTGAGGAGTTCATGTATTCACTAAGTGCTAATGCTTTGGTCCGGTTCTCTATTAAAAGGAGGCCTTAATATCCCTTAGTTTCCATTAGGACCCTGCAGCCACGGGAGGCTAGGACAAAAGATGTCATGCAAGTTCTTTTCCATAAGCACGTATGACTATATTCGGAATACATGCCTACATTATATTGATGAATTGGAGCTAGTTCTGTGTCACCCTAGGTTATAACTGTTGCATGATGAATGCCATCCGACATAATGATCCATCGTTGATCCATTGCCTACAAGCTTTTCACGTATTGATCTTTGCTACGTTACTTTGCCGTTGCCATTGTTACAATTGCTACAAAACTGCTACTGTTACTTTTGCCACCGTTATCGTTACTTCCATACTACTTTGCTACTAAATACTTTGCTGCAGATATTAAGTCTTTCAGGTGTGGTTGAATTGACAACTCAGCTGCTAATACTTGAGAATATTCTTTGGCTCCCCTTGTGTCGAATCAATAAATTTGGGTTGAATACTCTACCCTCGAAAACTATTGCGATCCCCTATACTTGTGGGTTATCAAGACCTTTTTCTGGCGCCATTGCCGGGGAGCATAGCTCTATTCTCTGAGTCACTTGGGATTTATATCTGTTGATCACTATGAGGAATTTGAAAGATACTAGAACCAAGATTTTTCCCTCTACTATGAGGGGAGGTAAGGAACTGCCATCTAGCTCTGCACTTGATTCACCTTCTATTTTGAGTAAGCTTGTGACACCTACACCTGCTATTGATTCTGATATGTCGCATGTTATTGATGATGCTACTTCTACTATGAATGATGCTTATGATGCTACTACTTTGCTTGATAAAACTGTGCCACTGGGTGAATTACTTGACGAACATCTTGCTAGAGTTAGAACTATTGATTATGCTGAAGATGATGATATTTCTGAAAATGATGAATTTATTGAAATAAAAAACTTTGAAACACCTGATAAGACTAGCTCTCCTAGATATGAACTTCCTGTTATGCCTGAGGGTTATGTTATGGATGGAGAGGTAGCTAGGGACTTTCTTGCTTGTAAGGATAGAGATGATCTTAAGAAATTATTATGCAAGTGGAAAGAAAAATCTTTGAATGCTAGAATGCAATATGATCCTAAGTTTGCTACTTCACCTATCTTTGTTACTAATAAGGATTATGAATTCTCTATCGATCCTGAGTTAATTACTTTGGTTGAATCTGATCCTTTCCATGGTTATGAATCTGAAACTGTTGTGGCACATCTTACTAAATTGAATGATATAGCCACCCTATTTGCTCATGAGGAAAAAAATCGCTATTACTATATTCTTAAACTATTTCCTTTCTCGTTAAAGGGTGATGCTAAGATATGGTTTAATTCTCTTGCTCCTGGTTGTGTGCGTAGTCCCCAGGATATGATTTACTACTTCTCTGAGAAATATTTCCCTGCTCACAAGAAACAAGCTGCTTTAAAGGAAATATTTAACTTTGTGCAAATTGAAGAAGAGAGTCTCCCACAAGCTTGGGGGAGGCTTCTCCAATTACTTAATGCTTTGCCTGATCATCCTCTCAAGAAAAATGAAATACTTGATATCTTTTATAATGGACTAACCGATGCTTCTAGGGACCACCTAGATAGTTGTGCTGGTTGTGTTTTTAGGGAACGAACTGTTGAGCAAGCTGAATTGCTATTGAATAATATATTGAGTAATGATAATGATTGGACACTTCCTGAACCAACTCCTAAGCCAACTCCGAAGAAAAGAGGTGAAGATATGCAAGAGGCAAAGAAATCTATGAAAGAAAAAGGTATTAAAGCTGAAGATATTAAGAATTTACCACCTATTGAAGAAATACATGGTCTTGATAACCCAACACAGGTAGTAGAGGTAAATTCTCTCTATAGATTTGATGAAGGTGATATCCCTTATAATAAGTCTGCTAGTCAATGCTTGGATGAGTTTGATAATTTTATTGTTAAACAAGAAAATTTCAATGCTTATGTTAGTAGACAATTGAAATGTAATGCTTACCTGCTTGACTGCTTGGGTGATTACATGAGTAGAACTGTTAGTGATCTTAAGATTATTAGTAAGGATGCTTCCATGGTTAAAACTCAAGTAGAACAAGTACTTAAGGCACAGGATGATTTGCTCAATGAGTTGAATAGTAAGAACAATGATAATGCTGTTAGGGTTATGACTAGAGGTGGCAAAATGACTCAGGAACCTTTGTATCCTGTGGGCCATCCTAAGAGAGTTGAGCAAGAATCTCAGAGAATTAATACTGATGCACCTAGTCCTCCTAGTAATAAAAAGAAAACTGATAGGACTTTGCATGCTTCTAGTGAACCTGTTATAGATACACCTGAGAATCTAAATGAAATTTCTATTTCTAATGCTGAGACACAATCTGGTGATGAACATGAACCTAGTGCTAATGTTAATGATGATGTTCATGTTGATACTCAACCTAGTAATGATAATGATGTGGAGATTGAACCTGCTGTTGATCAAGATAACCCACGATCTAAGAATCAACGGTATGATAAGAGAGACTTTGTTGCTAGGAGACATGGTAAAGAAAGAGAACCATGGGTGCAGAAACCCATGCCCTTTCCTCCTAAACCATCCAAGAAAAAGGATGATGAGGATTTTGAGCGCTTTGTTGAAATGCTTAGACCTGTATTTTTGCGTATGCGTTTGACTGATATTCTGAAAATGTCTCCTTATGCCAAGTATATGAAAGATATTGTTACAAATAAAAGAAAGATACCGGAAGCTAAAATTTCCACCATGCTTGCTAATTACACTTTTAAGGGTGGAATACCAAATAAACTAGGAGACCCAAGAATACCAACTATACCATGCTCCATTAAAAGAAACTATGTTAAAACTGCTTTATGTGATCTGGGAGCCGGTGTTAGTGTTATGCCTTTCTCTTTATATCGTAGACTTGATTTGAATAAGTTGACACCTACTGAAATCTCTTTGCAAATGGCTGATAAATCAACTGCTATACCCATCGGTATTTGTGAGGATGTGCCTGTGGTGGTTGCAAACGTTACTATCTTAACGGACTTTGTTATTCTTGACATTCCCGAGGACGACAGTATGTCGATCATCCTTGGTAGACCCTTTTTGAATACTGCAGGGGCTGTTATTGATTGCAACAAGGGCAATGTCACTTTTCATGTAAATGGTAATGAGCATACGATACACTTTGCGAAGAAACAACCTCAAGTTCATAGTATCAATTCTATTGAAAAAAAATCAACTATTACTATTGGAGGTTTTGAATTCCCTCTCCCTACTGTCAAAAATAAATATGATATTCTTATTGTTGGGTACATGCATATCCCCGTTGAGGTAACCTAGTGTTATTCGAAAATTCTCCGGGTTCATGTTATTCGAAAGAAGTTTGTTAATAAGACTTGATCAACCTTGTTAATGGATTCCTTTTGATGAGCATGAGATGGATGAATTTAGAAAGCACAACTTTCTGTACCCACCTTTTACTTTCTGTTATTTAGAATAAATAAAGCAAAAATAGTATTATCCATCTGTTTTCTAATTTATCCGTGCAATAAAAAAAGTCCCAAAAATAAAAGTTCTCCAAATGCCCTGAAAATTTAGTATGATTTTTTATAAAATATTTTAGAATTTCTAGCATTGAGAATGCACCAAGGGGCTGCACCAGTGGACCACAAGGGTGGAGGGCCCGCCCTCTGCCTTATGGGTCCCACATGGGTCCCCCTCACTTATTCCAGCACCCATCCACTTTGTCTTCCTCCAGAAAAAATCATCCCGTTGCTCAAACCCGTGTTCTAGCTCATCTTGCTGCCATTTTCGATCTCCTTGTGCAAAGCTCCATTTGCAAAACTGTTTTGGGGGATTGTTCTTAGGTATGTGACTCCTCCAATGGTCCAATTAGTTTTTGTCCTAGTGCTTTATTTATTGCAAATTTTTGCTGTTGTGGTGACCTTGTTCTTGAGTTTGCATGTCAAATTTATACGGTCCAAAGTAGTTTTGATGCATGATATAGCCTCTAGACACTTGTAGGAGTAGTTGCTATCAATCTTGTTGAGTTTGGTTCACTTTTATTTTGAGGCACTAAAAATTTCAGAAATTTTCAGAGGAAAGAAATGATGAAAAGATGGTTGAGAGGCTCTTCAAGCCGGGGTTCAAAGGAAAATGAAAATGAAGAGAAGAAGAAGCCCAAGTACAACCTTCCTCGCACCGCAGAGGTTCGGCCGTGTGAATGGCCAAGTGATGCCTTCTTGGGGACGGCCGGAATTTATGAGGATTTCTATTATTTGGCTGAGAATGCAGGCATCACCGACTTCCTCCACGATAAGTGTGATCAATACCTCCTACTCACTAATACCTTCATGCAAAAAAATTACTTTCATGCTAGGAAATCACCACCCACGGTAGAATTTTATTTATATGATGAGCATAAGGAGATGACGCTTTATGATTTTTGTGAGGTTTGCAAATTACCTTATGAGGGCAGCGTCAATGAATCACGTCCTAGAGATGTGGAAGATTTTATTGAGGAAGTTACCGTAGGGTAAGGGAGAGGAGTGTCGGAAGCGAGAGTGGCTAGTTTGCATTTTCCTATTTTACGCTATTACTCATTATTTGTTGGGAGATGTTTAATTGGTCGTGGAGAGAGTGGAGGCCTTAGTGCCCCGAAACTCGCTATTTTGCGCCATGCTTTACTTCGTGATAAAACTTTTAGTTTGGGCGCTATTGTTGCTCGACGATTGAGTTTAAACCGTTCGAAGGGTCCTATCTTTGGAGGTATCTATGCCTCCCGCCTTGCTAGACGCTTCGAGATACCCATTAGGCACGATGAGGAAGAGGAGATGCTGCTACGCACTAGATACTTAGACTATAACAGTATGGTAGCACATGATTTTATTAGTTATGATAAGGACAAGAGACTCATTTATAACCTGGTATTCAGCCAGAAAACTTGTCAGATTATTACTTTGCCTGCACTTCTTTGTTCGTTATTCATTCAGGCAGGTACCTCATTTTGCCCGAGGACATTTATGCATACTGGGAGCGGACGCGATCCCCAGTTCCTGGGCCAGAACCATCACCTAATCTGTATGAGGAGTCTGTTTATCAGTGGGAGCCACAGGAGCTCGCTAACCAGTGGAACCCTCAGGATCCTCCTCAGTACCCAGGAGAGGGCTACTTTGATCCATGGTCATAGACCAACTTAGGGCAAAAGCCTAAGCTTGGGGGAGTACGTATTTCTCACCGACATTAGATTCATGTTCACACACTTATTCTAGTTGTCGGTATTCATACTTTTTCATTGTATTATCCATGCTAGTTTATTTTCTTTTTCCCGCTTTCTTCTCGTGTGTTTGAAAAACTTTGAGAAAATGCAAAAAAATTAGTTGTAGTTTCTTTTTAGTTTCCTTTTCATGTTTATCTAGCAGTAGTATTAAAGAAAACCCCAAAAAGATTTCTCATTCTTCTTTTGCTTGTTGGGAGCTTTCCCATGTAAATAGTTTTTCTCGTTCTTGTTTTACTTCCTTCAGAAAAATAAAAACTCCAAAAATATTTCAGTGTGTTTCTTTGAATTTCTTTTTTCCTTTCTTTGGGTCGAGAGGAGAAGACCACGATGAAAATGATGAGTGGCTCTCATATGCATTATTGTTGACCTAACAAAGAGCCCATATTACCTTGTCTTCTCCTTTGAATAAATGTTTGCAGATTCCAGCTTAGTCCAATGCACGTGCACCATTATTATTTTCCACACCGTTCGGTCGTGCAAGTGAAAGGCAATAATACGATATATGATGAAATGATTGAGATGAGGAAAAGCTGGTATGAACTCGACCTATCTTGTTTTTGTAAATATGATTAGTTCATCGTTCTTGATTCAGCCCATTATGAATGAAACATGTTTGCAATGACAATTAGAGATTATAGTTACTCATGCCATGCTTAATTATCTAGGAGTTTATAATGGTTTACCTTGCGTGCCAACATGCTTTTAAAATGGTTGTGATGTAGTATGATAGGATGGTATCCTCCTTTGAATGATTCGAGTGGCTTGACTTGGCACATGTTCACACATGTAGTTGAAACAAAATCAACATAGCCTCCACGATATTTATGTTCATGGTGATTTATATCCTACTCATGCTTGCACTCAATGTTGGTTAATCTCAATGCATGTTTATGACTGTTGTTGCTCTCTAGTTGGTCGCTCCTCAATCTTTTGCTAGCCTTCACTTGTACTAAGCGGGAATGCTGCTTGTGCATCCACTTCCATAAACCCAAAGTTGTTCCACATGAGTCCACCATACCTACCTATATGCGGTATTTACCTGCCGTTCCAAGTAAATTTGCATGTGCCAAACTCTAAACCTTCAAATAATAAGCTGTTTTGTATGCCCGAATCGCTCATGTAGCGACTGGGGGCTGTCAGTATCTTCCATGCTAGGTGGGTTATTCTCACGATGAGTGTTGATTCACTTGTCATTCATGAGATAGTGGCTGGTAATCGGGATGCCCAGTTCCATGCTCAAATCAAATCAAAATATAATATCAAACAAAACTCCCCCAGGACTGTTGTTGGTATGGACGGTACCCGTTGTTTCGGACCAGCCGTGGAGTGTGCTTGTTGGTGGAGGGGGAGTAAAGACATTACCATTCTGTTTGGGAACCGCCTATAATGTATCTAGCATGGAAGATACCGAGATCTCTTAGTTGTTATGTTGACAATGAAAGCATACCGCTCAAAATTATATTCATCTCTGTTTTAAAGCTCGAGCTCTGGCATCTCTGCAAATCCCTGCTTCCCTCTGCGAAGGGCCTATCTATTTACTTTTATTGTTGAGTCATCATCCTCTTATAAAAAGCACCAGTTAGAGAGCACCACTGTCATTTGTATGCCTTGTTATTAAATGATATTGAGTATGACTGTGATCGGATCTCTTTTACCATGAATTACAATGTCTAGTCAGTCCTTGATCTTCAGGGGTGGTCTGCATTTATGTTTTGCGGTCTCAGAAAGGGCTAGCGAGATACCATTTTGTTATATCATATCACGATTGTTTTGAAAAAGTGTTGTCATCCGAGATTTATTATTATTGCTCGCTAGTTGATTATGCCATTGATATGAGTAAATGTGAGACCTAAATGTTATTGTGAATATGGTTAGTTCATAAT
This sequence comes from Thinopyrum elongatum, assembly GCA_011799875.1. Taxonomy (NCBI): domain Eukaryota; kingdom Viridiplantae; phylum Streptophyta; class Magnoliopsida; order Poales; family Poaceae; genus Thinopyrum; species Thinopyrum elongatum. The sequence continues at coordinate 218,863,589 of CM022299.1, read as the reverse complement.
CTTTGCTGAAAACCTGAATGCTGGCTATACATATTTGCAACAACAAGATCCAACAGAGTTTGTAAAAAAAAATCTTTGTCACTTTCAGTTTGTCAACTGAATTGCTTGAGGACAAGCAATGGGTTAAGCTTGGGGGAGTTGATACGTCTCCATCGTATCTACTTTTCCAAACTCTTTTGCCATTGTTTTGGACTCTAATTTGCATGATTTGAATGGAACTAACCCGGACTGACGCTGTTTCAGCAGAATTGCCTTGGTGTTATTTTTGTGTAGAAATAAAAGTTCTCGGAATGACCTAAAAATTCACGGAGAATATTTTTGGAATAAATAAAAAATATTGGAAAAAGAATCAACCAGAGGGGACTCACCAGTTGTCCACAAGGGTGGGGGCGCCCTTCCCCCTGGGCGCCCCCCTGCCTTGTGGTTCCCCTGGAGACCCCCTGACCTCAACTCCAACTCCATATAACCCTATTCGGGGAGAAAAAATCAGAGAGAAGGATTCATCGCGTTTTATGATACGGAGCCGCCACCACCTCCTGTTCTTCATCCGGAGGGCAGATCTGGAGTCCGTTTGGGGCTCCGGAGAGGGGGATTCGTCGCCATCATCATCACCAACCTTCCTCCATCACCAATTTCATGATGCTCACCGTCGTGCATGAGTAATTCCATTGTAGGCTTGCTGGACGGTGATGGGTTGGATGAGATTTATCATGTAATCGAGTTAGTTTTGTTAGGGTTTGATCCCTAGTATCCACTATGTTCTGAGATTGATGTTGCTATGACTTTGCTATGCTTAATGCTTGTCACTAGGGCCCGAGTGCCATGATTTCAGATCTGAACCTATTATGTTTTCATGAATATATTTGTGTTCTTGATCCTATCTTGCAAGTTGTAGACCCCTATTACGAGTTATGATCCGCATACCCAAAGGTGACAATAATTGGGATTCTTTCCGGTGATTACCGTAGTTTGAGGAGTTCATGTATTCACTAAGTGCTAATGATTTGGTCCGGTTCTCTATTAAAAGGAGGCCTTAATATCCCTTAGTTTCCATTAGGACCCCGCTACCACGGGAGGGTAGGACAAAAGATGTCTTGCAAGTTCTTTTCCATAAGCACGTATGACTATATTCGGAATACAAGCCTACATTATATTATTGAATTGGAGCTAGTTCTGTGTCACCCTAGGTTATAACTATTGCAAGATGAATGCCATCCAACATAATTATCCATCATTGATCCATTGCCTATGAGCTTTTCACATATTGATCTTTGCTATGTTACTTTGTCGTTGCCATTGTTACAATTGCTACAAAACTGCTACTGTTACTTTTGCCACCGTTATCATTACTTCCATACTACTTTGCTACTAAATACTTTGCTACTAAATACTTTGCAGTAGATATTAAGTCTTTTAGGTGTGGTTGAATTGACAACTCAGCTGCTAATACTTGAGAATAATCTTTGGCTCCCCTTGTGTCGAATCAATAAATTTGGGTTGAATACTCTACCCTCGAAAACTATTGCGATCCCCTATACTTGTGGGTTATCAGAGCCCAAGAATAAATGGGCCCTTAGAAGGTCGAAAGTTAATACGGGCTTGAAACAGCCCAACGGAATAATGGGCCGTTAATGGGTATAAAGCGATACATTGTTCATTATGGGCCTGTTTCACCATGGTCCTTTAACGGGCCCAGAGTTACAAAGGGCCTTGTATGGGCTGAAAGACGTCATGGGCAATAAATGAGCCGAAAGTTACAATGTGCTGGAATCATATTGGACTGCCCAAATGACATTACTGGGCCTAATTCGGATAGGCCATAACGGGTCGTGAGTTAGCGGGCTGGAAATGGGTTATATGCGAACAGGCCGTTAACAGGCTTTCGATGGGGCGGCCTGCTTCCTTTTGACCAAGTCAAACAGGCTGGCCTTTTGACCTGAATGGGCCGCTGTTGGGCCTTGCCACGTGTCGACATATCATAGGCGCCTCCCGTACAATGAGTGGATGACATCTGTCCCAATGCTGAGCCGACACGTGGATCCTTCGGCGAATGAGAATTTTACATGTGGAAATCCCCATTGGTCCTGGCTGTTAATGGGTTATCAGATCCAAACCGGAACCCGATAGCTTAACGGTGACCCGTTACGGTGGATGCCACGTGTCGGTTACCCTTGACGAAAAAACTTCCATGACGCGCCAATTATCGTCATGGAAGTGGACATTTTCGTGATGATAATTTTGGTATTGTCATGGAACACTTCTACGACACCACAGGTATGACTATCTTGATTCTGTCATAAAATCATCATGGATGTACATGCATGAGAGAAAACATGACCTACTGTGACAAACATGTATCATCACGGAAGTGTATTATTTTTGTAGTGTTGCCTCTACTATACTGCATCGTCCTCTCCTCTTTGGGGAAATCCCAACGTAGCTCACAAGTAGTAGGAAGAATTTCTGGCGCCGTTGCCGGGGAGACATCATCAGCAACTATCAAGTACCTACGCATACACTTTCATCTCCTTGCATTTATATTATTTGCCATTTGCCTCTCATTTTCATCTCCCCCACTTCTAAAAAGTTTTTACAAAAATACAAAAATATTTCCGTTTGCCTCTTTCTTGTTTGCTTCTTTGCTTGCTTGTTATCTTGTTTGTGTAGTCACGATGTCTCAAGAAAATAAAAAATTGTGTGATTTTTCCAATACTAATAACAATGATTTTATTAGTACTCTGATTGCTTCTCCCGCCACTAGTGCGGAGTCTTATGATATTAATGCTGCTCTGTTGAATCTTGTTATAAAAGAACAATTTTCCAGTAGTCCTAATGAGGATGTCGCATCCCATCTAAATAATTTTGTAGAATTGTGTGATATGGAAAAGAAAAAGGATGTGGACAATGATATTGTGAAATTAAAATTATTCCCGTTGTCTTTCCAGGATCATGTAAAAATCTGGTTTTCATCATTGCCATGAAATAGTATTAATTCTTGGGATAAGTGCAAAGATGCTTTTATTACTAAATATTTTCCTCCCGTGAAAATTATTTCCCTTAAGAATCAAAATATGAATTTCAAGCAACTTGATCATGAACATGTTGCGCAATCTTGGGAAAGGATGAAACTAATGATAAGAAATTGCCCTACACATGGTTTAAATTTGTGGATGATCATACAAAAAATTTATGCGGGATTGAACTTTGTCTCTAGAAATCTTTTAGATTCTGCCACGGGTGGTACTATTATGGAGAATACATGGGGTGATGCTACTAAATTTCTTGATAATATTATGGAAAATAATTCACAATGGCATACTGAAAGAGCTCCTACTAGTAAAAAAGTGAACTCTGTTGAAGAAATTAGTACTTCGAGTGATAAAGTTGATGCACTTATGAAATTGGTTACTAGTAAAAATGTTCCTATTGATATTAATGATGTGCTTTTGTCTACTTTGATTGATCAAAATAGTGATCCCGTAGACCTGAATTTTATCTCTCGAAATAATTTTAATAGCAATGCTTATAGAGGTAATTTTCATCCTAGGCCGTTCCCTGGAAATTCTTATAATAATTATGGAAATTCCTATGGTAATTACTATAATAATAATAATAATAATAATAATAATAATAATAATAATAATAATATACAATCTGATCTTGAATTTAATAAAAAATAATTTATTAATGCTCAAAAAGTTTTTAACACTACGATAGAAGAAAAATTGGGTAAAATTGATGATATGTCTAGGAGCATTGATATAATTATTCATGATGTGGAAAATCTTAAGACTAAAATTTTGCCACCGAAGGTTGATATCAATGAGTAAATTAAAGCTTTATATTTCTCCATGGATGATTGTAAGAAAGAACCCCTATGCTAAGAGCTAAACTAGAATTTTTAGAGAAAGCGTTTCCGCCCGATTTTTTTCTGACCAATGATGAAGAGGTTAAAATGATTGGTGTTACTTCTATTGATTCTTTGTTTAGTAATGTTAAACTTGATGATAAGGGGACTGAATAAGATTCACCTTTAGCTAGAAAGCATCCCCATAATTCGGAGGGTGAAAAACTTGACGAAAAAATTGATATAAGTGGGTTTGGAGAGGTAAAAACTTTAACTAGTGATGTGTCCACTCTATTGGATTACAAAGACTTTAATTATGATAGTTTTTCTTTGATTGAATGCATTTATTTGTTACAATCCATGCTAAATTCACCCAACGCTGATGAATAAAATAAGGCTTTTACTAAACATATTGTAGAAGCGATGATGAAAGCTTTAGAAGAAAAGCTAGAATTAGATATTTCAATTCCTAGAAAATTACATGATGAGTGGGAATCTACAATTAAAGTCAAAACTAAAAATTATGAGTGCAATGCTTTATGTGATTTGGGTTCTAGTGTTTCCACAATTCCGAAATCTCTATGTGATGCGCTAGGTTTTACCAATATGGATGAATGTTCTCTTAATTTGCACTTGGCGGATTCTACTATTAAAAAGCCTTTGGGTTGAATTAATGGTGTTCTTATTCTTGCAAATAGTAACTATGTGCCTATTGATTTTATTGTACTTGATATTGATTGCAATCCGTCTTGCCCATAATACTTGGTAGACCATTCTTACGAACTATAGGTGTTGTTATTGACATCAAAGATGGGAATATTAAATTTTAGTTTCAGTTAAAGAAGGGTATGGAACACTTCCCTAGGACTAGAATTAAGCCACCATATTAATCAATCATGAGGGCTACCAATGGAACCAAAACCAAAGATGACAATACTTGAAACTATGCATTATGCCAAGCTTGGGGCATAAAACAATAGCGCTTGTTGGGAGGCGACCCAATAGTTATCTTAATTTTCTTGTTTAATTTTGTATTCTCTTGTGTTCACACAATTATTCTACTGTTATGATTATGTTTATTATGTTTTAGTTAGTGTTTGGGCCAAGTAAAGCCTTTAGGATAGTTTGGATGATAGTTGACTTGATTATGTGAAAGAACAGAAACTTTTGCGTTTAGTAGAAGAATTGTTAAAATTTTCTTGAGCGTGAAAAAATTCTGAATGTTCTACACATAATATATATGCAAATTCCCCACGTCTTCCTAATTTTTCAGAATTTTTGGGGTTACACAAGTATGAGCATAATTCAGGTTTCTACAGACTATTCTGTTTATTGATAGATTCTGTTTTTGATGCATTGTTTTGCTTGTTTTGATGGAACTATGGATTGTATTAGGGGGTATAAGCCATGGAGAAGTTATAATATAGTAGGTATAATGCAAAAATAAAATATGAATGGGTTTGCAACAATACTTAAAGTAGTGATTTGTTTTCTTATACTAACGGATCTCACGAAGGTTTTGTTAAGTTTTGTGTGATTGAAGTTTTCAAGTTTTGAGTGAGATCACAATGGATGAAGGAATAAGGAGTGACAAGAGCCTAAGATTGGGGATGCCTGAGGCACTCCAAGGTAATATTCAAGGACTCCCAAGCAATTAAGCTTGGGGATGCCCCGGAAGGCATCCCCTCTTTCTTCTAACAACCATCGGTAATTTTACTTGGAGCTATATTTTTATTCATCACATGTCATGAGTTTTGCTTGGAGCGTCGTGTATTACATGAGTCGTTTCTTGTTTTTATTTTTAGTTTGTCACAATCATCCTTGCTGAACACACTTGTTTGAGAGAGCCACACGCTTATCACAATTTGTTAGAATACTCTATGTACTTCACTTAAATCTTTTGAGCTAGACAGTTGCTCTAGTGCTTAACTTAAATCTTTTTTAGCACGACGGTGGTTATATTTTAAAAAAATGCACTCTCAGGCTTCACTTATATTATTTTGAGAGTTGATATTATTAAATTTTAAAGAAATACACTCTCATGCTTCACTTATATTATTTTGAGAGTTGAATTTTTTTGAAGAAATATTTGCACTCTCATGCTTCACTTGTATCTTTTTGAGAGTTGATAATAGCAAAGGTAATTTGCACAAGATATGAATTTGGTCCCAAAGTGATTGATATCCAAGAGGGATATATTAAAAACTTTCATATAGATCATTGGATATGATAAGCTTGATTCCTTGCAATAGTTTTGTGATATGGAGATGGTAATATGTGAGTCATGTTGGTGAGTAATTTTGATTTAGTAAGAATACTGGTGTTAAGGTTTGCGATTCCCTATGCATGCATGAAAGTCAATAGTTATGTAATGATATTATATCCTACTTGTGGTGCATTATTCAGTGTTAGTTATGTTTAATGCGCGTTTATGACCGTTTTTGTTTTTTGGTTGGTCGCTTCTCAATCTATTTGCTAGCCTTCATTTGTACTAAGCGGGAATGCTGCTTGTGCATCCAAAATCTTAAACCCTAAGTTGTGCCAAATGAGTCCACCATACCTACATATAGGCGTTATTTCCATGCAATTCTCAGTAAATTTGCATCTGCCAACTCTAATCATTCAAAATAAATTTCCGTTTTGTGTGCCCGTACCGCTCATGTGGCGGCAGGGGGTGGCCAATGTTTTCCATGCTAGGCAGGTTATTCTCATGATGAGTGTTTATTCATTTGTCATTGCACGAGAATGTGGCAGGTAATAGGGATGCCCAGTCCCGAAATGAAAAAAAATTAACATGATGATAATAATAATTAATAAATTCCTTGGAAAGTGCTGGTATGGAAGGCACATGTGGATACGGCTAGCCATGGCTTGTGAAAAGAAAGGTGGAAAATAAATAAATTTTATTTTTGTTTGGGAACCGCCTATAATGTGCCTAGCATGGAAGATATTAGGAACTTTTGGTTGTAGCGTTGACAGGAAAAGCATGCCTCTCAAAATAATTTTATCTCTCAATTTAAGCTTTGTGCTTTGGCACCTCTGCAAATCTCTGCTTCCATCTGCGAAGGGCCCATCTATTTACTTTTATGCAATTTTTATTTTTAATTTGAGCCTCCATATTCTCTTACAAAGCACCAACTAGGGAACACTATTGTCATACTTGTGTATTGGATGTAACTAATATTTGAGTGTGTGTCATGAATGGATCAATGATTGAGCATAATGGGCTAGGGATAGCTTTCTTTAGCGTTGATATTTTGAAAAGCATGGTTGCTTGTTACGATGCTTGAGTATTAATCTTTTCATATCAAATTATAGACTATCGCTTTGAATCATTCAAGTCCAAATATCCATGCTACAAAAGAAAAGAATATATGATGGATATGTTAGGTAGCATTCCACATCAAAATTTTGTTTTTATCATTTACCTACTCGAGGACGAGCAGGAACTAAGCTTGGGGATGCTTGATACGTCTCCAACGTATCTACAGTTTTTTATTGTTCCATGCTATTATATTATCAATCTTGGATGTTTTATATACACTTTCAAGCAATTATATATATCATTTTTTTGGGACTAACCTATTAACATAGTGCCCAATGCTAGTTGCTATTTTTTGCTTGTTTTTGGTTTCGCAGAATATTAGTACCAAACGAAGTCCAAATGTCACGAAACTTTTTGGTGATTTTTTCTGGGCATAAGAGACCTTGGAAGCTTCTGGAGGGGACGAGAAGATGGAGCAGTGGCCCACGAGGCACCAGGGCGCGCCAGGGGGTAGGGCGCGCCCTGGTGGCTCGTGGGGCCCATGAGGGTCCGTTTGACCTAACTCTGACTCAATAAATTCTATAAAATCATGAGACCAACAGAGGAGTCCACGAAATACTTTTTCCACCACCGTAAGTTCTCGAACCACGAGATCCCATCTAGAGGCCTTTTTCGACACTTTGCCGGAGGGGGATTCGACCACGGATGGGCTCTACATCGTCACTGCTACCTCTTCGATGATATGTGAGTAGTTTAGCACGGACCTACGGGTCCATAGTTAGTAGCTAGAATGCTTCTTCTCTCTATTTGATCTTCAATACAATGTTCTCCTCGATGTTTTTGGAGATCTATTTGATGTAATGACTTTTTGCGGTGTGTTTGTTGGGATCCGATGAATTGTGAGTTTATGATTAGATCTATCCATGAATATTATGTGAGTTTTCTCTAAACTCTTTTATGCATGATTACTATAGCTTCGTATTTCTTCTCCGATTTATTGGTTTGGTTTGGCCAACTAGATTGATTTATCTTGCCATGGGAAGAGGTGCTTTATAATGGGTTCGATCTTACGGTGCTCAATCCCAGTGACAGAAAGGGACATGACATGTATGTATCATTGCTATTAAGGGTAAAAAGATGGGTTTTATTCATACATGAGTTTATCTTGTCTACATCATGTCATCTTGCTTAAGGCGTTACTCTGTTTTTCCATGAACTTAATACACTAGATGCATGCTGGATAGCGGTCGATGTGTGGAGTAATAGTAGTAGATGCATAATCATTTCGGTCTACTTGTCTCGGACGTGATGCCTATGTATGATTATTGCCTTGGACATCGTCATAATTATTTGCTTTTCTATCAATTTCCCAACAACAATTTGTTTACCCACCATATGCTATTTTCTTGAGAGAAGCCTCTAGTGAAAACTATGGATCAAGGGTCTATCTTTTATCATATATTAAAACCAAAAATACCTTGCTGCAATTTTATTTTATTTATTTTATTTTGTATTTTTGTGCGGTCTATCTATTAAAAACTATACAATTTAATCTTGCTCGTAACCGTCGAGGGATTGACAACCACTTTGCGCGTTGGGTTGCAAGGAGTAGTTGTTCGTGTGCATGTGCTATTAACGTGTCGTTGCTTGGTTCTCCTACTGGATTGATAACTTTGGTTTCATAACTGAGGGAAATACTTATCTCTACTGTACTCCTCTTCGGTGAAATCCCAACGCAGCTCACAAGTAGCATGGCTCACTTGTAGGTCCTCTGGCCCTCCCCCGATGCTTCTAGAGTCTCTTCTGGTCCCAAAAAAATCACCGTAAAGTTTCATCGTGTTTGGACTTCGTTTGGTATGGTTTATCTACGAAACAAACAAATAGGCAAAAGACAAGAACTGGCACTGGGTACCGAGTTAATAGGTTAGTTCCCAAAAATGATATAAAATGACATATAAAGCATACAAGATTGATAATATTATAGCATGAAACAATAAAAAATATAGATACCTTGAAGACGTATTAGCATCCCCAAGCTTAATTCATGTTCATCCTAAAGTAGGTAAATAATAAAAATATAATTTTTTATGTGAAATGCTACCTAACATATCTTAATCTTATAATTCTCTTCGATATGAATGTTGAGGAGCGATGACTTAATTGATATCAAAATGATAATATAAAGGAATGGTAGAAAATAATCATTACCCTTCAAAATAAATAGTGCTAAAGAATGTTATTCCTACTTATTTAATCGTGTAAGCATGGCAGAACTCGGTCTTCCTAGAATAAAGTATAAATCATGAACACGTCGGTGCCTCACCAAGCAATTGTATCATACTTTTCATCACTTCAACATTTTCAACTCCACTCAATACCTGAGCATGAGCCATGGAATTAGCAATTTGGATGGCAAAGAGAATGATGGTAGGGTTTTATAAGAGAACACAAAAAGTTGAGAATGTCTCGCATCAACTCGGCGGATCCTTAGGTAATGGAGAGGCATTTCAATTGATATAAATGCGAGGAGATGGGACTGCCATGCAACAGATGCACTAGATCTATAAGTGTATGAAAGCTCGCTATAGAAACTAAGTGGGTGTGCATCCAACTTGCTTGCTCATGAAAATCTTGAGCATTTGAGGAAGCTCATCATAGGAATATGCAAGTAAAATTCTATAATGTGAAAATTCCCACTAATATATTAAAGTGACAAATCATGGAGACTCTCTATGTGAAGAACATGGTGCTACAAGTGTGGCAAAGGATAGTAACATTGCCCCTTCTCTCTTTTTTATTTTTTATTTTTTCTCTCATTTTTTAGAACAATATCATGAACCTCATCCCCACTTTTTCGAGGAATCATTAGTCTCCATCGTTCTTTTCTTCACTAGGACAATGCTCTAATAATGATGATCATCACACTTCTATTTACTCACAATGCGATAAACTGAATGATATAACTACATATGAATGCCTCTGGCAGTGTATCAGGATGTGCAATGATCTAGCACAACATGTATAATAATGATGACCGGTGGATGCTCCAAAAGTATCATGTCAGCTCGATATGACCATGCAAGGCAAAATGACAATGAATGCTCAAGTCATGTGAATAGTAACAGTTGAACTGCATGGCAATATATCTCGAAATGCCTATGAAATGCCATGATACGTAGGTATGGTGCATGTTTTAAGGAAGGATATAATATGGCTTATGTGTGATAGAGCGTATCATATCACGGGATTTGGATTCACCGACGAAGTTTGAACCAAGTCTCGAGGTGAGAACGGGCAATGCATAGTACCGAAGAGGCTAGGAAAATATGGATAGGTAGAAGTGCTTTCGTCCACAAAATCACATTGGTCATAAAGAACTCAAATAATTATTGTGAAAGTTTATTAGCCCTCGAAGCAAAGTACTACCTACATGCCACTAGGGAGGAGGTTGGTAGGAATTAACCATCGCGCTGTAACACCCCTGTGTAATAAGCACTATGCTCTTGTGATAAACGTGCCAAGTCATCATCTATGCAATGCTTGATCACAGTGCTAGCTCAACTCAAAATTCAAAATTCTCTCTGAAAATCAATTCAAATTCAAGTGCAAAATAAAGTTGCTCAAACACTGTGGGAAAAATGTTCATTAAGTAAAAAATAATCCAGAGGTAAATATAAAATTGAAATCCACATTAATGAATTTAATTAAGTAACTCCAACAACATGAAACAGCAACCAAAACAGACATTTAACGTGCCAATACATTTATTAAAAATTCAAATGAAATCATTTGCTCACCAAACCAATTTCTGGCAGTGCTAAATATTAAAACATATTTATGTGACATAACTCACTGTTATACAAAAGTCATTATGTGGCCTACCAATTTACAAAATAGAAAAGAGTACAAAAACAGAAAATAAGAAAAAAGAGAAAAGGCCAGAGGCCACTTAACTGCACCTACCTGTTACTCGGCCGCGGCAACAGTGACCGGTCCAGCCCACCTAGCTGCCTCATCATCCTCATCGCGCGCTGTCGCCCGCGCGTGCTGACACGCCACCGACGGCCACCCGTCGAGCATCCCACGGCGCCGACGGAGGATATAGGACGGCCCCGAGCCTCCCCTCGCCCCTGGAACCCTAGATCTCCCTCTTTTTCCCCCTGCCTCGTCTCCCTCTCGATCTAGACTAGAGCCGAGCGCCACCATCACCGTGACCTTGACATAGGCGTGGCCACCGGCTCCTCCCCACCGTTCCCGTCCAACCAGGAGCTCCATGGCGACGAGCTCGTCCTCGCCAGCCCTTCTGCTCACGCCGGGAGGCCCTACTGAGCCGGATCCCCACCGCCCTCTTCACCGACCGCCGCCATTCCCCACTAACTCCGGCGACCTCGCTGGAGCTCCTAAGCATCCACGGGCCACCTTGCGCCGTCGGTGAGCCACCATCATTCTCCAATTCCCTCCTCGAGCCTCTTTTCCCCCCTAAGTTCGCCGCGCGTGTCCCCGACGCCATTGCCGGACCTTGCTCCGCCGCGGAGCTCGCCATTGCCGTTACGCTCGCCCCTTGAGCGAGCCAAGAGCACGAACGTGCTCCTGGGTTACCTAGGCAGCGCGTGAGCACTCCAGTTGGTCGCGGGCGAGCCCCTTTGCTCGGATTCACGTAGCCATGATTTCGGCAGCCGCCGCGAGCTCGTCGCCTCCCGTCTGTTGCCGACTGCGGAAAAGGACGCGCGCGAGCACCAGCTGCCCGTAGAGCCGCTCCGCGCGCCGAGGCGAGCCCCGTAACCTTTTGCCCGACCTCATCCGAACTCCGGCGTCCACCGCGGTCAACACCGCCGTCGATGTAGCCCTCCTCCGCTCGAACCGATGCCGCAGGTCGACGCGCGCTGTAGTCCCCGTTCGAAAGCAACCAGCCACCGCACTTTTGGTGGTCGGACGGTATTTTTCGGCGAGGTCCGAGGCGCGCCGTCGCGGATTTGGCTGCCAGAGCTGTCTCCGGCGCCGCTGCCGACATGGTGCTGACCTGGCCGCCCCCGTGCCACTGACCGATGGGCCCAGCTGGCCCCATTGACCGGGTCAACCCGCTGACTGGGCTGCCCGTGTCGCTGACATGTGGGGCCTTGCTGTTTAAACATTTTTAAAAATAAATAGAAATGTTAATTAAAAGGTTAATTAAACTGTTAGTTAATTAATTAGCTAATTAAGTCACTGACTAACTGGGCCCACTGGTCTAATTAGTTAATTAGCTTAAAACTAACTCCGTTTAATACTAACAGAGGCTGACTTGTGGGTCCCACTGGACCCACAGGTCAGGTTTGACCTGGTCAGCGTCCTGTTGACTGCTGACATCATCAATACATCATGCTGATGTCACTGCTGACGCAATAAACCTTTTCTGTTGATTTAAAATAATTCCACAAAATGAATTAACTTTTGAAAATTCGTAGAATTTAAACCGTATCTCGGATCGAAAAACTTTATACATGAAAGTTGCTCAGAACGACGAGGCGAATCCAACCGTGCCATCTGTTTCCATGTCGGGACCCTCTATGGAGGTGAACCCGCAACTTTTAGCCCATTTCCGGTAGATGAATAGTGCATATACATCGGTTAATAATTCCAACTTTAATCCTAAATAACTAAAAATGACTTAGCCATGTCTTTAGGCAACCCTGCACTGCACGTTAGCATAGCATGCTCTGTGTTGCATATGTTTGCTGTGTATTTATCTGTTTCCTCCCCCTCTTCTCTCTCGATAGAGCCCGGTACCGACGTAGTCCCCGAGACCGACGCGGCTCCGGAGAACGACGACCCCACTGACGACCCTGCCTTTGCCGCCGAGCAACCAGGCAAGCACCCCCCCCCCCTTGAGCATGGCTATATCGCCTATTCTCTTCTCTCTTGAGCTTGCATTAGAATTGCTGCTGCTACTGCTTTAACTATTCTGATGCATAGCCTGATTTTTGTAACCTGCTTCTGATAATTAACTGCTTATCCTAAACTGCTTAGTATAGGCTGGATAGAGACCCCAGTGACCCCACTTTTCCCGGTTGCCCCGCTGCATCATCGGAAGACTTGACGACCAGGCCCGAGCACCGCACATCACCCCCTTAATTTTACGACACTGCAGCATTACTATCGAGTGCCGAGGGTGATACCTCGTTTAGCACTTCTGATGTTAACTCTGTAGAGTAGCTATCTGGTCGTGGTCATCGAGGGTGATGCCTCTTTCACCACTCCCGATAACGACGCCGTCATGCAACACCTTAAGTGTGAACCTCGAGGGTGATTCCTCCTAAGTTCACCTTGACGATTACATCAGGTGGAATCCATCGAGGGTGATTCCACAGGTTTCCCCCTGGTGTTTGGACACACTGTTACTATGACTTTAACCATGAACCATGATAAAGTCGGGTCGGCCCTGAGGGGTACCCGCGCGAGCCTAAGTGGCGAGTGATGTGGAGACGGGTTGACCTGGAGGGTGCCCGTGAGATAAAAACGAGGCGTGGCCGGGCATTCTTAGCCCTTGCCGCAAGTCCTTGAGACGGGGCGACGGGGTCACATCGATCGTGAGTCTCTGCTCGTTACCGCACTACCAAAACACTAACGATTTGGATATGTGATATGAGTGGGCCTCTGGCCCAATAGCACTAACCATCACGCGGGAATAAATATGGGTACTATGCATCATGGCATCAGCCGAAAGCTCTGTCAGACGTCCAGTTCAGCATTGTGGCACGGTCGGATCATGCCGGCCATCCGAGGCGGTGCTGGTATCCACCCTGCACACAACGACCCGGAGTGCACAGGGCGATGGCCCAAGACCCGTGAGCGCTTAGGATGTAGACCAGCGCGGACCTCTCTGCTGAGCTCTAGGTAGGGCTGCGGTGTGTCGTTTGGACAAGGCCGGGCATGACCCAGAAAAGTGTGTCTGGTCGGAGTTAAGCGAGCGTGGTGGGAAAGTTGGTGCACCCCTGCAAGGAAGAACTAATCTATGCATAGCCGGATCCTCGGTAACGGACGCTCAGAGTTGTATCCCGATCGATACAACTAGAACTGGAAACTTGTGATGAGAAATGGATAGTATGGCTCTGGGATTGCTTTCTCGCAGGGAGTCGAGGAAGGATCTCTGGCCGAGGTTAATACTATATGTTACTACTACTTTATACTGTGCTAATCTACACTCTTCTAATGCTGCAAGACCGCTGAAGAGGCTAGTCTTCGATAGGACTAGGCCTTCTCTCTATTCTGGCATTTCTGCAGCCCAGTCCACATATACAGCCTCCCTTTGATAATGTTGCATATGTAGTGTAGATCCTTGCTTGCTGAGTACTTCGGATGAGTACTCACGGTTGCTTTGCTTTATCTTTTTCCCATTTATCCTTTTGATGCGACCAGATGACAGAGCCCCTGAGTCAGCTGCCCCCGCCGACGACTACTACTACCACCCCGAGGGTGGTTACTACTATGAGTTGGCTGACGACCAGGAGTAGGATTCGGAGGGTCCCAGGCAGGAGGCCTGCGCCTTTCGATCGTAGTGTTTTCTTTTGCCCCACCTTCTTAAAGGCCTATCTGTGTTTTCTTTTATATCTGTACTCAGATATCTGATGCTTTCGCTGACGCTTGTATGCGAGCTTTTGTATTCGAGCCCTCGAGACCCCTGGCTTGTAATATAAAGCTTGTATGACTTTATTTATGTTTTAGAGTTGTGTTGTGATATCTTCAAGTGAGTCCTTAGGCTTGATCATGTGCATTTGCGTGTATGGTTAGTGCACGATTAAGCCAGGGGCGTCACAGTTTGGTATCAGAGCCAACTGCCTGTAGGATCCCCTTTCCAACTCCTTGGCCGAAGTTGAGTCTAGTCGTGAATACCGTTTTTACTAACTTGGCTGTGTGGCTTACGGGCCCACGTTGCCAATTGGATGGGATTAGGATCTTTTATTCCTCGTCTATACTCTGGGACTCTGATCTCTCTTCCTTTCAGGTTAAAATTTTACTAACTGCAACATTAGGTTCTCGTGATCACATCCACCCGGTGTTCCGAAATTTTCCCCCTTCCTTCAAGATTGTGGGCCAGGTTCTGCTTACAGGATCCTTTTATCGAGGGCACCCTGTGTTGTCACTTGCAGATTCCTCGCTCCAGCAGTTTTCTCCGATGTTGATGTAGCCTTTGCTATGTCTCGTTGTGTACTTCCTCACCGTGTGCCTGCGCGCCGCCTAGTTTGTCTAGCTGCGTGCGTTTCTGAACTCCTACCGCCGTTTATGTCCAACTCCGTGCATAGTTTTGCATGTCTTTAATGACTGTTAATATGTACCTGATACCCTCCTTGTTCATTACTCATGTTACATCGTGATTGACCTATTACACATGCAGTTTTTCTTACTAAACTGCCCCTGTTGATTTGGCAGGATGGCTGACGATCCTCCACCTCCACCTTATATTGCCGCAATGATGCAGCAGTTTGAACTGAACCGTCAGTTTATGACCGGAGTAATGGCTCAGTTTCCAACTCAGAATGCTCAGCAACAGTCTGCTCCAATAACTCTGCCAGAATTCGTGCGCCTCAATCCGTCCACTTTTCGGAGCTCGACTGATCCAATGGATGCTGATGATTGGCTCCGTGACATTGCCTTCCAGATGAAGTCGGCTAATGTTATCCCTAACAGTTACATCACCTATGCGACGTATCACCTGAGAGGTTCAGCTGCTCAATGGTGGGAAAGCCACAAGGGTATGTTGCCTGCTGAAATGGTAACCACTTGGCAGGAATTTCCGTTAGACTTTCATGCACGGTACATTCCTCAAGGTCTGAAGGACCAGAAGAAGCAGGAATTCCGCAAACTCACCCAGGGAACAATGACTGTGGATGAATACCAGAGGAAATTCCTTGAATTATCCCGCTATGCAGAAGATGACGTCTGCACTGACGCACGCAAGCAGGAGAAATTCCGTGAAGGACTGCGTACTGATATAAACCTCGCACTTGCTGTCCATGATTGCACAGACTTCGCAACGCTTGTCAGCCAATCTTTCCGAGTTGAAACTGCTCTGACTAAATACCAGGAGTCGCTCAAGCGCACTCGTGATGATGGCTCATCCTCGGGTCAGCCTGTTCAGAAACGTCAAGTCTGGATCCCCCACAATGTTTATCACCGACCTGCTCCAACACCAAGGCCGTCATATGTTGCACCTCATTTGCCTTCACCGCTGAGACAGCTAACGGTTCATGATGGACAGCCTAATGCTATGGCTTCTCCTCAGGTTGCACCACGTCCTCCTATTGGTCGTAAGAAGAGTTGTCGAAACCGCCGCTTCAGAAACTGTAATATCATACCGTCTGCTGTTGTACTTGGCCATGCCAATCACGTCAATGCTGAAAAGGCTCAGGAGGAACCGACTATCGTGATGGGAACACTCTCTGTGAATTCAGTACCAGCCTCTGTTCTCTTTGATTCAGGAGCATCGCATGCTTTTGTGTCCCAACATTTTGCTCAGTCACATGAGTTATACCTGGAAAAATTACCCACTCCTTTAATGGTTCAGTCCCCGAGATCCAAGTGGCAAACCACAATGGTAAGCCCTCTCAACCACATCGAGATTGGAGGTCTACTTTTTCCGGTTTCTCTCATTGTACTTGTACCTTCCGACATAGACATCATTCTCGGTATGGATTGGTTGACAGCCCATAATGCTTTGATTGATTGCGCTACTAAGACAGTCCAGCTCACTCACCCTTCTGGCCAGACAGTCAAATACTCAGCTCGAACAGTTCAGAATGCCGAGAATCAGATATATGTTCTGAATGCATTGAATGCTTCACCTCTTGAAGGCATCGAGAATGTTCCAGTTGTTCGTGATTTTCAAGATGTCTTTCCAGAAGAACTTCCAGGAATACCCCCTGTTAGAGCTGTCAAGTTTGTCATCGACTTGAAGCCGGGCACTACTCCTATTGCGAAGCGTCCTTATAAGATGCCTCCGCACCACCTTCTTGAGCTTAAGGAAGAAATCGACCAGTCATTTAAGAAGGGTTTCATCCGCCCTAGTTCCTCTACTTGGGGAGCACCTTCCCTCTTTGTCAAGAAGAAGGATGGTACAAATCGGTTGGTTCAAGATTATCGACCAATCAACCAAGCAACAATTCAGAACAAGTATCCGCTTCCCAGAATCAATGATCTGTATGATCAACTTGCTGGTTTCTCAGTATTTTCTAAACTCAATTTGAGATTGGGATACCACCAGATCCGAGTTCGTGAAGAGGATATTCCCAAGACTACATTTGTTACTCGCTATGGCTCTTATGAGTACACTGTTATGTCATTTGGCCTAACAAATGCTCCAGCTACGTTCTCCCGTCTGATGAATTATATCTTCATGGATTACCTCGACAAATTCGTCGTGGTTTACTTGGATGATATTCTTATATATTCCAAGAATGAAGAAGAACATGCCGAACATCTTCGGCTGGTACTGGAAAAGCTGCGTGAACATCAACTATATGCCAAGTACTCTAAATGTGAATTCTGGTTGTCTGAAGTGACATATCTCGGCCACGTGATCTCCAAAGATGGCATTGCTGTTAACCCAGAACGAGTTCAGGCAATTCTTGAAAGGACTCCACCGAAGAATGTCAAGCAAGTTAGAAGTTTTCTCAGCCTTGCAAGTTATTGTTGTTGCTTTGTCGAGAATTTCTCAAAGATTGCTAAGCCTTTGGCTGATCTGCTTCACAAGGGCGTTAAGTTTGAGTGGACAAAAAAATGTCAGGAAAGTTTTCAAACACTCAAAGACAAGCTAACATCTGCCCCAGTACTTGCTCCTCCAGATTCTCGCAAAGACTTCATGATTTATTGTGACGCGTCCCATGAAGGATTAGGCTGTGTTCTAATGCAAGAGCGTAAGGTGATTGCTTATGGCTCTCGATAGTTGCGCCCGCATGAAGAGAACTATCCAGTACATGATCTAGAACTAGCTGCTGTCATCTATGCATTGAAGTTGTGGCGACATTACCTCCTCGGTAATCGTTGCGAGATCTACACGGATCATCAAAGTCTGAAGTACTTGTTCACTCAGCCATCTCTGAACCTCCGTCGGCAAAGATGGATGGAGACCATTACAGACTATGATTTGGGTATTTCTTATACCCCTGGCAAGGCTAATGTAATGGCTGATGCTTTGAGCCGTAAATCCTACTGCTGTGAGCTTGAGGTCCAGTTACAGCAACCACTCCTGTATGAAGAGTTTCGAAAGCTAAATCTCGAGATAGTTCCTCAAGGATACCTAGATACTATGGTTGTTGAACCAGACCTTGAGAAGGCTATTAAGAGTGCACAAGCTAAAGATGCTGAAGTTGATCTGATGAAGAAAGATCTTCACCTTGAAAAGTACAGGGATTTCTCGCTGTCTGAAGATGGAACCTTGTATTTCAGAGACCGCATTGTCGTACCTTGCTTCGAGCTTATGATTGACAAGGTCATGCAGGAGGCACATGATACACCGTTGTCTATTCATCCGGGTAGCACCAAGATGTATCGTGATCTCCGTCAAAGGTACTGGTGGTCTAGAATGAAGTAGGATATTGCTCGATATGTTGCTGAATGTGATGTGTGTCGTCGCGTTAAAGCAGAACATCAGAAGCCTGCTGGAATTCTGCAACCCCTTCCAATTCCTCTATGGAAATGGGATAAGGTTCAGATGGATTTCATTACTGGCATTCCCAAATCACAGAAGGGTCACGATGCTATTCTTGTCGTCGTCGACCAACTCTCTAAAGTTGCACACTTTCTTCCTGTCAAGGAGACTATTACTGCTAGTCAGTTAGCAGAGTTGTATATCTCCAGAATTGTTTCACTCCACAGCATTCTGAAGGAGATCAGTTCGGACCGTGGCGGACTTTTCACCTCAAAGTTCTGGGAAAGTTTCCAAGAAGCTATGGGAACTCATATTACCTAGAGTTCAGCTTATCACCCCCAATCCCAAGGCCAAGTCGAGCGAGTCAATCAAGTGCTTGAAGACATGCTTCGAGCTTTTCTTATATCCTTCGGCAAGAAATGGGAAGAATATCTCCCGTATGTTGAATTCTCTTATAATAACAGCTATCAAGCCAGCTTGAAAATGGCCCCTTTCGAAGTACTCTATGGACGTAAGTGTCGAACCCCTCTGAATTGGTCAGAAACTGGGGAACGACCGCTCGTGGGTCCCGATATTATATAACACGCCAAAGAGCAAGTTCGTATCGTCCGTGAAAACCTCAAGGCGGCTCAGGATCGCCAGAAGAGCAATTACGATCGCAAACGATGGGGTTTGACTTATCAACCTGGTGATCAAGCTTATCTACGTGTCACTCCTATGAAGGGCATTCACCATTTCGGAATCAAGGGCAAGTTAGCTTCATGCTACATTGGTCCATTTCACATTGTTGCAAGACGTGGTCAGGTGGCATAGAAATTGGAGTTGCCACCGCAATTCTCTCGTATCCACGACGTCTTCCATGTGTCTCAACTTCGCCGTTGCTTCAAGGAATCTCCGCACCGCGCAGTGGATCACGAGATGCTCGAATTGCAAGATGACCTATCTTATAAGGAGCATCCGATCCGCATCCTCGATGAAGCTGAACGTCGAACTCGTCAGAAGACAACCAAGTTCCTGAAAGTGCAGTGGTCGAATCATACTGAAGATGAAGCCACTTGGGAACGCGAGGATCATCTTCGGGTAGAATATCCCGACCTCTTTCCTTCTACCTCCTGAATTCTCGGGACAAGAATTTCTTTTAGAGGAGGAGAATTTGTAACACCCCTGTGTAATAGGCACTGTGCTCTTGTGATAAACATGCCAAGTCATCATCTATGCAATGCTTGATCACAGTGTTAGCTCAACTCAAAATTCAAAATTCTCTCTGAAAATCAATTCAAATTCAAGTGCAAAATAATGTTGCTCAAACACTGTGGGAAAAATGTTCATTAAGTAACAAATAATCTAGAGGTAAATATAAAATGGAAATCCACATTAATGAATTTAATTAAGTAACTCCAACAACATGAAATAGCACCCAAAACAGAAATTTAACGTGCCAATACATTTATTAAAAATTCAAATGAAATCATTTGCTCACCAAACCAATTTCTGGCAGTGCTAAATATTAAAACATATTTATGTGACATAACTTACTGTTATACAAAAGTCATTATGTGGCCTAACAATTTACAAAATAGAAAAGAGTACAAAAACAGAAAATAAGAAAAAGGAGAGAAGGCCAGAGGCCACTTACCTGCACCCACCTGTTACTGGGTCGTGGCAACAGTGACTGGTCCAGCCACCTAGCCGCCTCGTCATCCTCATCGCGCGTTGTCGCCCGCGCGCGCTAACACGCCGCCGACGGCCACCCGTCGAGCATCCCATGGCTCCGACGGAGGATATAGGACGGCCCTGAGCCTCCCCTTGCCCCTGGAACCCTAGATCCCCCTCTTTTTCCCCCTTCCTCGTCTCCCTCTCGATCTGGACTAGAGCCGAGCGCCACCGTCGCCGTGACCTTGACATAGGCGTGGCCACCGGCTCCTCCTCGCCGTTCCCGTCCAACCAGGAGCTCCGTGGCGATGAGCTCGTCCTCGCCAGCCCTTCTGCTCATGCCGGGAGGCCCTACTGAGCCGGATCCCCACCGCCCTCTTCACCGACCGCCGCCGTTCCCCACTAACTCCGGCGACCTCGCTGGAGCTCATAAGCATCCACGGGCCACCTTGCACCGCTCGGTGAGCCACCATCATTCTCCAATTCCCTCCTCGAGCCTCTTTTTCCCCCTTAAGTTCGCCGCGCGTGTCCCCGACGCCATTGCCGGACTTTGCTCCGCCGCGGAGCTCGCCATTGCCGTTACGCTCGCCCCTTGAGCGAGCAAAGAGCACGAACGTGCTCCTGGGTTACCCAGGCAGCGCGTGAGCACTCCAGTTGGTCACGGGCGAGCCCCTTTGCTCGGATCCGCGTAGCGACGATTTCGGCCGCCGCAGCGATCTCGTCGCCTCCCGCCTGCTGCCGACTGCGGAAAAGGACGCGCGCGAGCACCAGCTGCCCGTAGTTCCGCTCCGCGGGCTGAGGCGAGCCCCGTAACCTTTTGCCCGACCTCGTCCGAACTCCAGCGTCCGCCGCGGTCGACATCGCCATCGATGTAGCCCTCCTCCGCTCGAACCGATGCCGCAGATCGACGCGCGCTGCAGTCCCCGTTCGAACGCGACCAGCCGCCGCACTTTTGGTGGCCGGACGGCGTTTTCCGGCGAGGTCCGAGGCGCACCATCGCGGATTTGGCCGCCGGCGCCGCCGCCGATGTGGCGCTGACCTGGCCGCCCCCGTGCCACTGACCGATGGGCCTGGCTGGCCCCATTGACCGGGTCAACCCGCTGACTGGGCTGCCCGTGTAGCTGACATGTGGGGCCCTGCTGTTTAAATGTTAAAAAAATAGAAATGTTAATTAAAAGGTTAATTAAACTGTTAGTTAATTAATTAGCCAATTAAGTCACTGACTAACTGGGCCCACTGGTCTAATTAGTTAATTAGCTTAAAACTAACTCCGTTTAATACTAACAGAGGCTGACTTGTGGGTCCCACTGGACCCACAGGTCAGGTTTGACCTGGTCAGCGTCCTGTTGACTGCTGACATCACCAATACGTCATGCAGACGTCACTGCTGACGCAATAAACCTTTTCTGTTGATTTAAAATAATTCCAGAAAATGAATTAACTTTTGAAAATTCGTAGAATTTAAACCGTAGCTCGGATCGAAAAACTTTATACATGAAAGTTGCTCAGAACGACAAGACAAATCCAACCGTGCCATCTGTTTCCGTGTCGGGACCCTCTACGGAGGTGAACCCGCAACTTTTAGCCCGTTTCCGGTAGATGAATAGTGCATATACACCGGTTAATAATTCCAACTTTAATCCTAAATAACTAAAAATGACTTAGCCATGTCTTTAGGCAACCCTGCACTGCATGTTAGCATAGCATGCTCTGTGTTGCATATGTTTGCTGTGTATTTATCTGTTTACTCCCCCTCTTCTCTCTCGATAGAGCTCGGTACCGACGTAGTCCCCGAGACCGACGCAGCTCCGGAGAACGACGACCCCACTGACGACCCTGCCTTTGCCGCCGAGCAACCAGGCAAGCACCCCCCTTGAGCATGCCTATATCGCCTATTCTCTTCTCTCTTGTGCTTGCATTAGAATTGCTACTGCTACTGCTTTACCTATTCTGATGCATAGCCTGATTTTTGTAACCTTCTTTTGATAATTAACTGCTTATCCTAAACTGCTTAGTATAGGCTGGATAGAGACCCCAGTGATCCCACTTGTCCCGGTTGCCCCATTGGATCATCGGAAGACTCGACGACCAGGCCCCAGCACCGCACATCACCCCCTTAATTGTACGACACTGCAGCGTTACTATCGAATGCCGAGGGTGATACCTCGTTTAGCACTTCTGATGTTAACTCTGTAGAGTAGCTATCTAGTCGTGGTCATCGAGGGTGATGCCTCTTTCACCACTCCCGATAACGACGCCGTCGTGCAACACCTCAAGTGTGAACCTCGAGGGTGATTCCTCCTAAGTTCACCTTGACGATTACATCAGGTGGAATCCATCGAGGGTGATTCCACAGGTTTCCCCCTGGTGTTTGGACACACAGTTACTATGACTTTAACCATGAACCATGATAAAGTCGGGTCGGCCCTGAGGGGTACCCGCGCGAGCCTAAGTGGCGAGTGATGTGGAGACGGGTTGACCTGGAGGGTGCTCGTGAGATAAAAACGAGGTGTGGCCGGGCATTCTTAGCCCTTGCCACAAGTCCTCGAGACGGGGCGACAGGGTCACATCGATTGTGAGTCTCTGCTCGTTACCGCACTACCAAAACACTAATGATTTGGATATGTGATATGAGTGGGCCTCTGGCCCGATAGCACTAACCATCACGCGGGAATAAATATGGGTACTATGCATCGTGGCATCAGCCGAAAGCTCTGTCAGACGTCCAGTTCAGCATTGTGGCACGGTCGGATCATGCCGGCCATCCGAGGCGGTGCTGGTATCCACCCTGCACACAACGACCCGGAGTGCACAGGGCGATGGCCCAAGACCCCTGAGCGCTTAGGATATAGACCAGCGCGGACCTCTCTGCTGAGCTCTAGGTAGGGCTGCGGTGTGTCGTTTGGACAAGGCCGGGCATGACCCAGAAAAGTGTGTCCGGTCGGAGTTAAGCGAGCGTGGTGGGAAAGTTGGTGCACCCCTGCAAGGAAGAACTAATCTATGCATAGCCGGATCCTCGGTAACGGACGCTCGTAGTTGTATCCCGATCGATACAACTAGAACTGGAAACTTGTGATGAGAAATGGATAGTATGGCTCTGGGATTGCTTTCTCGCAGGGAGTCGAGGAAGGATCTCTGGCCGAGGTTAATACTATATGTTACTACTACTTTATACTGTGCTAATCTACACTCTTCTAATGCTGCAAGACCGCTGAAGAGGCTAGTCTTCGATAGGACTAGGCCTTCTCTCTATTCTGGCATTTCTGCAGTCCAGTCCACATATACAGCCTCTCTTTGATAATGTTGCATATGTAGTGTAGATCCTTGCTTGCTGAGTACTTCGGATGAGTACTCACGGTTGCTTTGCTTTATCTTTTTCCCCATTTATCCTTTTGATGCAACCAGATGACAGAGCCCCTGAGTCAGCTGCCCCCGCCGACGACTACTACTACCACCCCGAGGGTGGTTACTACTATGAGTTGGCTGACGACCAGGAGTAGGATTCGGAGGGTCCCAGGCAGGAGGCCTGCGCCTTTCGATCGTAGTGTTTTCTTTTGCCCCACCTTCTTAAAGGCCTATCTGTGTTTTCTTTTATATCTGTACTCAGATATCTGATGCTTTCGCTGACGCTTGTATGCGAGCTTTTGTATTCGAGCCCTCGAGACCCCTGGCTTGTAATATAAAGCTTGTATGACTTTATTTATGTTTTAGAGTTGTGTTGTGATATCTTCAAGTGAGTCCTTAGGCTTGATCATGTGCATTTGCGTGTATGGTTAGTGCACGATTAAGCCAGGGGCGTCACAGTTTGGTATCAGAGCCAAATTCAAGTGCAAAATAATGTTGCTCAAACACTGTGGGAAAAATGTTCATTAAGTAACAAATAATCTAGAGGTAAATATAAAATGGAAATCCACATTAATGAATTTAATTAAGTAACTCCAACAACATGAAATAGCACCCAAAACAGAAATTTAACGTGCCAATACATTTATTAAAAATTCAAATGAAATCATTTGCTCACCAAACCAATTTCTGGCAGTGCTAAATATTAAAACATATTTATGTGACATAACTTACTGTTATACAAAAGTCATTATGTGGCCTAACAATTTACAAAATAGAAAAGAGTACAAAAACAGAAAATAAGAAAAAGGAGAGAAGGCCAGAGGCCACTTACCTGCACCCACCTGTTACTGGGTCGTGGCAACAGTGACTGGTCCAGCCACCTAGCCGCCTCGTCATCCTCATCGCGCGTTGTCGCCCGCGCGCGCTAACACGCCGCCGACGGCCACCCGTCGAGCATCCCATGGCTCCGACGGAGGATATAGGACGGCCCTGAGCCTCCCCTTGCCCCTGGAACCCTAGATCCCCCTCTTTTTCCCCCTTCCTCGTCTCCCTCTCGATCTGGACTAGAGCCGAGCGCCACCGTCGCCGTGACCTTGACATAGGCGTGGCCACCGGCTCCTCCTCGCCGTTCCCGTCCAACCAGGAGCTCCGTGGCGATGAGCTCGTCCTCGCCAGCCCTTCTGCTCATGCCGGGAGGCCCTACTGAGCCGGATCCCCACCGCCCTCTTCACCGACCGCCGCCGTTCCCCACTAACTCCGGCGACCTCGCTGGAGCTCATAAGCATCCACGGGCCACCTTGCACCGCTCGGTGAGCCACCATCATTCTCCAATTCCCTCCTCGAGCCTCTTTTTCCCCCTTAAGTTCGCCGCGCGTGTCCCCGACGCCATTGCCGGACTTTGCTCCGCCGCGGAGCTCGCCATTGCCGTTACGCTCGCCCCTTGAGCGAGCAAAGAGCACGAACGTGCTCCTGGGTTACCCAGGCAGCGCGTGAGCACTCCAGTTGGTCACGGGCGAGCCCCTTTGCTCGGATCCGCGTAGCGACGATTTCGGCCGCCGCGGCGATCTCGTCGCCTCCCGCCTGCTGCCGACTGCGGAAAAGGACGCGCGCGAGCACCAGCTGCCCGTAGTTCCGCTCCGCGGGCTGAGGCGAGCCCCGTAACCTTTTGCCCGACCTCGTCCGAACTCCAGCGTCCGCCGCGGTCGACATCGCCATCGATGTAGCCCTCCTCCGCTCGAACCGATGCCGCAGATCGACGCGCGCTGCAGTCCCCGTTCGAACGCGACCAGCCGCCGCACTTTTGGTGGCCGGACGGCGTTTTCCGGCGAGGTCCGAGGCGCACCATCGCGGATTTGGCCGCCGGCGCCGCCGCCGATGTGGCGCTGACCTGGCCGCCCCCGTGCCACTGACCGATGGGCCTGGCTGGCCCCATTGACCGGGTCAACCCGCTGACTGGGCTGCCCGTGTAGCTGACATGTGGGGCCCTGCTGTTTAAATGTTAAAAAAATAGAAATGTTAATTAAAAGGTTAATTAAACTGTTAGTTAATTAATTAGCCAATTAAGTCACTGACTAACTGGGCCCACTGGTCTAATTAGTTAATTAGCTTAAAACTAACTCCGTTTAATACTAACAGAGGCTGACTTGTGGGTCCCACTGGACCCACAGGTCAGGTTTGACCTGGTCAGCGTCCTGTTGACTGCTGACATCACCAATACGTCATGCAGACGTCACTGCTGACGCAATAAACCTTTTCTGTTGATTTAAAATAATTCCAGAAAATGAATTAACTTTTGAAAATTCGTAGAATTTAAACCGTAGCTCGGATCGAAAAACTTTATACATGAAAGTTGCTCAGAACGACAAGACAAATCCAACCGTGCCATCTGTTTCCGTGTCGGGACCCTCTACGGAGGTGAACCCGCAACTTTTAGCCCGTTTCCGTATATTATAGTGCAATATACACTCGGTTATAATTCCAACTTTAATCCAAATAACTAAAATGACTTAGCCATGTCTTTAGGCACCCTGCCTGCATGTTAGCATAGCTGCTCTGTGTTGCATATGTTTGCTGTGTATTTATCTGTTTCCTCCCCCTCTTCTCTCTCGATAGAGCTCCGGTACCGACGTAGTCCCCGAGACCGACGCAGCTCCGAGACGACGACCCACCTGACGACCCTGCCTTTGCCCCGAGCAACCAGGCAGAGCCCCCCTTGAGCATGCCCTATATCGCCTATTCTCTTCTCTCTTGTGCTTGCATTAGAATTGCTACTGCTACTGCTTTACCTATTTGATGCAATGCCTGATTTTTGTAACCTTCTTTTGATAATAACTGCTTATCCTAAACTGCTTAGTATAGGCGTGATAAGTACCCCAGTGATCCCACTTTTCCCGGTTGCCCCATTGGATCATCGAAGACTCGACGACCAGGCCCCAGCACCGCAACATCACCCCTTAATTGTACCACACTGCAGCGTTACTATCGAGTGGCCGAGGTGATCACCTCTTTAGCACTTCTGAGTTAACTCTGTATGAGTAGCTATCTATCGTGGTCATCGAGGTGATGCCTCTTTCACACTCCCGATAACGACGCCGTCGTGCAACACCTCAAGTGTGAACCTCGAGGGTGATTCCTCCTAAGTCACCTGACGATTACATCAGGTGGAATCCATCGAGGGTGATTCCACAGTTTCCCCTGTGTTTTGGACACACAGTTACTATGACTTTAACCATGAACACATGATAAAGTCGGGTCGGCCCTGAGGGTACCCCGCGCGAGCCTAATGTGGCGAGTGATGTGGAGACGGGTTGACCTGAGGTTGCTCGTGAGATAAAAACGAGGTGCCGGGCTTCTTTTACCCTTGCCACGTCCTCGAGACGGGGCGACGGGTTCACTCGATTGTGAGTCTCTTGCTCGTTACCGCACTACCAAAACCACTAAGGATTTGGATATTTGATTGAGTGGCCCTCTGGCCCGATAGCACTAACCATCACGCGGGAAGATAATATGGGTTACTCGCATCGTGGCATCACGAAAGCTCTGTCAGACGTCCAGTTCAGCATTGTGGCACGGTCGGATCTGCCGCCATCGAGGCGGTGCTGTATCCCCCTGCACCAACCAGACCGGAGTGCCAGGGCGATGGCCCAAGACCCCTGACCTTAGGATTAGACCAGGCGGACCCTCTCGCTGAGCTCTAGGTAGGTCCTGGCGGGTGTCGTTGGACCGAGGCGCATGACCCGAAAGTGTGTCCGCCGGAGTTAAGCGAGCGTGGTGGAAGTTGGTGCACCCCTGCAGGAGAACTACTTGCATAGCCGGATCCTCGGTACCGGACGCTCGAAGTGGTTATCCGATCGTACAACTAGAACTGAGAACTTGTGATGAGAATGGATAGTATGGCTCTGGGATTGCTTTCTCGCAAGGAGTCGAGGACGGATCTCTGGCCGAGTTAGTACTTATGTTACTACTACTTTATACTGTGCTAATCTACACTCTTCTAATGCTGCAAGACCGCTCAAGAGGCAGTCTTTCGATAGGACTAGGCCTTCTCTCTATTCTGGCATTTCTGCAGCCAGTCCACATATACAGCCTCTCTTGATAATGTTCATATTTAGTGTAGATTTCCTTGCTTGCTGATACTTCAGATGAGTACTCACGGTTGCTTTGCTTTTTCTTTTTCCCCATTTATCCTTTGTGATGCACAGATGACGAGCCCTTGAGTCAGTCTGCCCCCGCCGACGACTACTACCACCCACCCCGAGGGTGGTTACTACTACGAGTTGGCTGACGACCAGGAGTAGGATTCGGAGTGGTCCCAGGCAGGAGGACTACGCTTTCGATCGTAGTGTTTCTTTTGCCCCACCTTCTTAAAGCCTATCTGTGTTTTCTTTTATATCTGTACTCACGATATCTGATGCTTCCGTTGACGCTTGTATGCGAACTTTTGATTCGAGCCCTCGAGCCCCCTGGCCTTGTAATATAAGCTGTATGACTTTATTTATGTTTTAGAGTTGTTGTTTGATATCTTTCAAGTGAGTCCTTAGGCTTGATCTGTGTGCATTTGCGTGTTGGTTAGTGCAGATTAAGCCTGGCGGCATCACACCGCGCACCCCCGATTCGAACAACACAAATGATTAAATCGGGATACAGGTTGCTCCAACCTTTATCATGCCTTGGCCACCTTTAATGAGGTAGAAATTATGAACCTTAACACCCTATAGTTTTACTTAACTATGTTTTCACTATCAACCTATAAACTGTCCATTTTATAACTGAATATCGTTGATCATACGCATCGTATTCAGTGATCTATAGGAAAGTTTATTAATTATACCACTCTTGTATACTAGTCATTTTAGAATCCTCGGTGCAAATTACCATTCCTATTTAACTCTCAAAATACTAATGGCTGACATGCACTGATTTCTCTATAAAAATATAAGGTATCACGTGCTCTAAAGGCATACAAGTGAAGCACATGAGCAATTGCCTTAACTCTGAAGATATACAGTGAAGCTATGAGGCATTCCTAGTTAAATTATGAGAATGTTTATCTCTGATCATTGGTGGGATCAACACACAATAATGTGGAAACAAGCACACACACAAAAACTATACACCACGTCCTCTCCAACAAACACATACCCCATGTGATGAAAAATAGAGTCTCTGAGTATATTACAGATAGATTGGAGACGGAAGAGGGGATCGCTTTCGGGGTATCCCCAGCTTAGATGAATGGATTTCTTCCTTGATATAGTACCTGCGTCTGCCTTGGCATCCCAAAAAAAAAAAAAAAAAAAAAATACGTGTGCAATAGTTCTTGACGCTCCTTATATTCTTTCCATCCATCTCATCTCACCAAAAACTTGAAAACTTCATCACACAAACTCAACAACAACCTCATGAGATCCATTAGTTATGAATATTAATCAATCACGTTTGTGTAACTATTACAAATGATCCATAATTTGTTTTCATATACCTATTTATTCTAACTTCTCCATGACTTAATCATCCCCCGTATAATCCAAGAATCATCAAACAGCCCACATATCAATAAAAAAATAGAATTTGTCTAAAAAAACAATAGTAATGACAGTAATTTGTTCCCTATTTCTGTAAGTAAAAAAAATCAAAAAATTAGACAACGTAAAAAATTTGTAATCCATACTTTGAAATATTTCAGGAGTTTATCTCACATTCCTTACACAATCAAATTCAGTTTCCTTTCCCTCCGCTCAGGATCATTAACTATCCAGCTAAGATCACCCAAGGCTTTACTTGGCCGATAAACTCAAAAGAAAAGATACACATAATATTACAGTAGACTATCCCATGTTACACAACAAATAATAGAAAGTCATATAAAATAACTATTGGGTTGCTCCCAACGCGCTATTTTTTATGCCCTAGCTATGCATAATGCATAGTTTCATGTATGTGTCCTCTTTCACCACCTTTGCAGAACCTTTCTTTTCAGGAAAC